>JAPDNY010000012.1:71001835-72201835 GCA_029375565.1 Gekko gecko | reverse complement strand
TTTTTTAACTTACAGTGTAGTCCTTACACTGAGGCAGGCCGTGGAAAACCACCTCTGTTCATCTCTTGCCTTGAAAACCCTACAAGGTCTCCACAAGCCGGCTGCGACTCAACAGCAACTTCCGAGCAGGGTTAGATTCACGGAGTTGGAAAGGGACCTCCAGGGTCATCTAGTCCAACCCCCTGCACAATGCAGAAAATTTGCAAATACCTCCCCCCACACTCAAGGACTCCAAGCCCAGAAGATGACAAGAAACCCTCCAGTATCCTGGGCCAAACTGGCCTGGAGAAAAACCACTTCCCGACCTGCTTCCTGTCAGGGACTGGCTCTGCTTAGCTTCCGAGATCTGATGAGATTGGGCTTGCTTGGGCTATCCGGGTCAGGATCAGGGGATAAGATTTGTGAGTCAAAAGCTCTCTGTGTCGGTTACCAGGTACTGGACGAAGGGAGCTTTGGCTCTAGAAAGCTTACAATGTGGAAATCTCGTTGGTCTCTAAGATGCTATTGGACTGACATCTCGCTCTTCTACGGAAGACCAAACAAGACCACACCTGAAACTATATACATACAAACTAACCGTGAAATACACAGTTTTAACTCTGGCTTCTGGAGAAAAAAAAAAGAAATCCCGTGGAAGCCGACAAGGGTATCACTTACCCACTGCTTACGAGCATGATTTCTCCTCTTAAAGTATAAAATCAGCTTCTTCCGCATTGCCTGGTTTCTAAAAACAGGGAAGGAAAAACACAGGATTCAGCTGACGGCTGCATATTGTTCACACACTGAATGCATGCGCGGGCACACAGACTTCAGCACACGCTCCTGGTCCCAGTCTCCTTCTGCTGCAAAGGCAGTTCCAAAGATGACTTTGAATGGCAGCGCTTTCCAAACGGCAGAGGTGATCTCTGCTGAGACCGTACCGCCGCTTGGCATCCACCCACAATGTAATGCTTTCGGCACTGAGATTTTCTGCACGCAACGGTTATCCCTCTGACACACACGTGCCTGCAGTCACATGGAAAACTCACTGTGAGAAACGGCAGCATACAGAGGAGGCCTCTGGATACACATGGATAGTTTGTTGGTATGGAGAAGAAGAGGAGGACGTTTCTATACCCTGATTTCTCTACCTTAAAGCGTCTCAAAGTGGCTTACAATCTCCTTCCCTTCCTCTCCCTTGTGAGATAGGTGGGGCTGAGAGAGCTGTGACTCGCCCAAGGTCACCCAGTGGGCTTCATGTGGAGGAGGAGTGGGGAATCAAACCCGGCTCTCCAGATTAGAGTCTGCTGCTCTTAACCACTACAATACACTGGCATCGAAGAAACAGGCATTTTTGAAATTAACAGGGCTCACAGGGCCTTCCTTTCCTGGGAATAGAAATTTCACATCAAACTGTTCTGGGAACTATTCTCTGTGTTAAAATATGTGTGTGCAGTACTCATATTTTTGAAAAATATTCACAAATTATAAAGCAAACCCAAGCGAAGAACAAAACATGCATGACTTCTGAAAGAGCATGCATGTGCTGCCCAGAGTCTCAACTGAGCATGGAAAGTGAGCTTAGCAAAGCCTATTAGCCATGAAAGTTAAATGGAACCTCCAGGTGCAGAGGCAGTATACCTCTGAAGACCGGCTATTAGGTGGCAGAAAATGAGGCAGGTTGCTTGTCTTCATGCCCTGTGCAGAAGCAGAGCTCGAAGTACTAGGCTAGAGGAATCTAGGGTCCAATACCCTTCTCATGCTGTTTTCACCTCTCTCCCAAGCAGTGTTCCCTCTAAGCTGAGTTAGTGTGAGCCAGCTCACAGTTTTTTAGTCTCTGTCCCACACATTTTTGCCTTGGCTCTGGATATAAGGCTCCAGAGCAAACTAATTTATGCAGTATCCAAATCGCTCGCTCACAACTTTAATGCCAGTAGCTCACAAAGGAGAATTTTTGTTCACAAGACTCCACAGCTTAGAGGGAGCATTGCTCTCACGGCATTTAAACGTCAAAGCAGGGGGGAAACATCCCTGGTTGTTCAACAGAAGTTCTTCACTAGAGAAGGACAGAAAGTACGATCCGAGGCATTTAATGGCCCCAACTTTGGCTCCCACGCTTGAGTATGGCTTCTTTTATTTTAATTCTTGCAAGAATTTAATAGTCAGCAGGCCTTTCTTGGGGTATTAATGCCCCAAGTTGCACCAGAGCAACATCTGCCGTCTCAGGGAGCTCTCCATAGTCCTGAACAGGTTCAGCCTCCTATATACTGCCAGAGCTGAGTGATTCCTATTAAAGCTCAGTACCCTCCAGGGATTGCTTAGTGCTCAGGGCGGGGTATATGTCCAACTCTTCTTCTTCTTCTTCTTCTTCTTCTTTTTTGGTGGGCTCCCAGCCTGGGTTGGGAAAGGGCAGCAAGGACGACATGCAAGGACGAATACAGTCCCTAACAGGGTCCCTAAAAGACGTGACTCTACACAGTAACTGTTGAGCTCCAGCTGGATTTCCTACAGCAAGAAACTAGCCCCCTAAGACTCTCTGCTCCACTTGGGACCCTTGTTTCGTTTCATAGTTGGCCCGTAATATTCTCCTTCTCCCTCTGCCTTTCTTAATTAGCTATCCGAGATGGCGTGCAAACACGGACTCCTCGAGCGATGCCCCATCGGTGCTTCAAGAGCTGTCTCCCCCACCCACCCACCCCCGGGTCTGGCCGCCAAGGCTTTGATGTAAAAATAGAACTCAATTTCCAAGGTAGAACTTGGCAGGTAGCAGCCTCCGTTTCCTCCTTTCAAATGGAAAACAGGAACTAACTTCCCGAATTAGAAACACCAGTCCCCTGCGGAGGCTCTCCCGTTAAGGTAAAAGTGGATCAGGCGGGTCCGTGGATGGCCCAGTTATGGGAAGTGATAATGACGACGGAATCAAACTGAGGCTCAATCAGCAAGGGAGAGGTGACCAAGTCCCTCCAAGCGGTTCAGAATGCTTGGGATCTAGTACTATTTAAAACACAAACAAGTACCCACGACCCCTCTCGGCCACTGTTCAGAAGAGTATCTGCCTCGGCACGCGAATTAAACCACCAAACAATAACACTGGCTTCGTTTCAAACATGCTCTTGCAGGGCTCCCACAAAAGTGACTGGCATAACACAAGAGAAGCACATAAGAACATAAGAGAAGCCAATGTTGGATCAGGCCAATGGCCCATCCAGTCCAACACTCTGCCACACAGCGGCCAAAAATACCATGGGCCCCCAGGAGGTCCACCAGTGGGGCCAGGACACCAGAAGCCCTCCCACTGCTGCCCCCTCCAGCACCAAGAATAGAGTGCATCACCTGCCCCAGACTGAGAGTTCCCATCTATACCCTGTGGCTAATAGCCACTGATGGACTTCTGCTCCATATGTTTATCCAATTCCCTCTTGAAACTGTCCATGCTTGGAGAAGTGCGAAGTATATTTAATGTTATTAAAGGAATCAGCTGGGTTCAACACACCAAGCTCACAACGGCTGCAGAGTTCCAGAAGTTTAACTGCCTGGCCCCGCACCTTCGCCTCTCCTTCCGAAGAAGGGAGCCGTGACTCACGAAAGCCACAAATTTTGCTAGTCTTGAAGGCGTTCCTGGACTCTGGCTCTTTTCTGCTGCTGCAGGCAGACTAACACGGCCCTACCCGTCTTGATACACCTCTTTGAAAGAAAGGCACTGAAAGAAAAATCCCGCCCAGCCTGGATTACGGATGGAGGTCAGATGATACAGAAATCTCCCTGGAGGTCAAAAGGTTCGGGTCTGGTTGCTGCCAGGCCAGGGACCCCAGGCAGAGCCTTGGGTTCCATTATGGAAGAAGGAGGAAAGAAATTAAATGAATGCCTACAACAAAAACACCTTGTGCATTGGGGGCAGGGGGGTATGAAGCCCGGATGTTGCAAACTAGCTGTTCTGAATTCAAGGAAGCGTCACCTATTTCAGCAACAAGGATGGAGGTAAGCCTGTGGGTGTTCTCTTCCGACACGTGCTCGGGGCGGGGGGGGGAGAGACGACAACGACACACACTGCAGCAACAGAAGCGACATAAAAGCATTGCCTCCCACAGTGTAAACCCCAGGAGGTTAAAGGCACTACACACTCTTTAAACCCACACACTGCTGTGAGGGAGGCTGGAGCAGGTCTTAAAGAAGGGGGGAGGGGGGTGTAAAGAGAAATATGAGGAGCGGGAGTAACAGAGAACTTCCCGGGGGCCTCGCCTCCCACCTTCTGGAGGAGACTGCCGAGCTAATCAATACTCATCTTTTCCAAAGGCTAACAAGCGCGGCGCTGGCCAAAGAGGGAGGCCAGGAAGCTTCTGGACTGTTTTCCGATCTCATCAAGAAGACATAAAAGGCGACCGGGGGGGGGCGTGAGGGGGGGGGGCGAATGGGCAAGAATCCCTCTCCCCGGCAGCTGAAGAGGGAGCTGTCTGGGCTTTCCAATTTTGCTCAGCCTTGAGAAGATTAGTCTGGGCAGGTGGAGAAAAGCCCAGCTGGCTTTCTGCACCGGGAACCCGGCCGTGCGCTTTGCAAGCCTCGGAGCTGCCCCGCTTTCTCGGCGCCTCCCGAACCCGTGGGGGTTCTGAAGGCTGCCTTGAACCTCCCTCGGCACACGCAAGCGCGCTTCGCGGCTGGGTCCTTCTGTACGTGCCGCTGCTGTTACTTAGAAACCGTCGGCGGGGAGGTGAAATCGGGCCACGGATCGGAGGAAGCACATGTTGGGTTCCCAGGGGGGGCATCGCGAGCGGGGCTGCAGCATTTCCACAGCGCAGCCGGCAGAAGGTAAAGGCCGCCACACACACACGCACACACATCCCAGCGGGAGAGGCACACGGCACTTGCAAACAGCACTTTGGAAAGGTCAGGGCTGCAACGCGCCATCCGCTCCCCGGCAGCAAGCATCTTTCTGTTCACATCGGGGGAAAGGGAAGGCTAATCAGAGGCGGCAGAGGCACCAGAGCGCCCTCGAGGGAGGCCCACCCGACACGGGGCGGAAACTCACCTTGGCCAGCGAAGGCAACGGGACCCCACTGTCGCCCCAAATGAGGGGGGTTCTCTGCGTGTGTGTGTCAACGCGTTCATAATGCCGAAAGTCAGGCCAAGCCCGGACTTTTCTGGCTGCCACCAAGAACGCAGACTTTGCAAGCATTCGTTTGCGCAAAATGACTCTTGCGTGGTTTGGGCAGCTTTTCATCTGCTCCTGGAGGACATCGCCACCAACAGCACCGGCTGAAACAGCTCTGAATTGCCCGGAAAGCCGCTTCACACACTGCCCGCTTTCTTTGTGTATTTACTTCTCCTCTCCGCCCACCCTTTCTGCAAAGGACTCAGAGTGGCTTCCGTGTGGTCTCGTCTTTACGCGATGTTCAGAGTCAGGCTCCCTTAGCTGAAACTGCAGCACTGGATGACGTGTCTTTGAACGGCTCTGTGGGCTACTGCTGTGTTTCAGACGCGCTGCCTCTGGAGCACGTGAAGGGGGCTCTAACAATTCAACCCCGAAGCACAGGGAGTCCACGGAAGTCAAAGGGCATTAGAAGGGTACAGCTCTGCTTCCAGTGGCACAGTGGGTCATAAGATAAGAGCCCTGCTGGATCTGACTAGTGGCTCATCTAGTCCAGCGTCCTGTCTCACACAGTGGCCAACCAGTTCCTCTAGGTGGGCAACAACGGGGCATGGAGGGTGAGGCTTTCATAAGAACATGAGAAGAACTGTGTTGCATCAGACCAACAGTCCATCTAGTCCAGTATCCTGTCTCACACAGTGGCTAACCAGTTCCTCTGGATGGTCAACAACAAGGCACAGAGGATGAGGCCTTTCCCTGAGAGGAACATCAGGAGACCCTCGGTGAATCAAACCAATAGTCCATCTAGTCCAGCATCCTGTCTCACACTCTGGCCAAACAGTTCCTCTGGAGGGCCAACAACAGGGCATAGAGGCCAAGGCCTTCATAAGAACATCAGAAGAGCCCTGCTGGACCAGACCAGTGGCCCATCTAGTCCGGCATCCTGTCTCACATAGTGGCCAACCAGTTCCCCTGGAGGGCCAACAACAGGGAATAGAGGTCAAGGCCTTCCTCAATTAGAATATCAGAAGAGCCCTGCTGGATCAGACCCATGGTCCATCTAGTCCCGCATCCTGTCTCACACTCTGGCCAAACAGTTCCTCTGGAGGGCCAGCAGCAGGGCATAGAGGCCGAGGCCTTCATAAGAACATCAGAAGAGCCCTGCTGGATCAGACCAGTGGCCCATCTAGTCCAGCATCCCAGCTCACATAGTGGCCCAACCAGTTCCTCTGGAGGGCCAACAACAGGGCATAGAAGCCAAAGCCTTCATAAGAACACAAGAAGAGCCCTGCTGGATCAGACCAGACCAGTAGTCCATCTAGTCCAGCATCCTGTCTCACACAGTGGCCAACCAGTTCCTCTGTATGGCCAGCAGCAGGGCATGGAGGCCAAGGCCTTCATAAGAACAACAGAAGAGCCCTGCTGGATCAGACCAATGGCCCATCTAGTCCAGCATCCCATCTCACACAGTGTCCAGCCAGTTCCTCTGGAGGGCCAACAGCAGGGCACAGAGGCTGAGGCCTTCCCCTGATGTCATCTCCTGGCCCTGGGATTCAAAGGTTGGCTGCCTCTGGACATGGAGGTTCTCTTCCATGGCTAGGAGCCACTCATAGACCTATGCTCCGCAAAGCTGTCTTAATCCCCTTTTAAAGCCACCTGTGTCCATGGCCATCGCTATGCCCACCGGCAGAGTTTCACAGTTTAATCACTCACTGAGTAAAGAAGGGTTTCCTTTCGTCCGTCCAGAACCTATTTCCCAACAATTTAATTAGGAGCCCTGAGTTCTAGTATTACAGGTGCGGGACACCCTCTATCTGCTTTCTCCGCCCCACGGATAAGTCTGTGAACCTCTCCCGCGTCTTCCCTCGAGTGCCTTTTTCCCTAGACTCTTGTCTCAGGCTCTCCAGCCTTTCCTCCAGCCAGGAAACACCAATCATCTGGGTTTCCCTCTCCTGCACCTTTCCCAGCTCTTTACTGAGCCTCGTCTACGCTCGCTAAACACCTCTAACACACACACACACCCGCCCTCCGCTGCCACAGAGTTTTTCAACGTAAGTGTTTTTATTTTGAACAACATCTTCAACAGTGCATTCATATTAACACCAAGAATTAGCCAAGAATTAGCCTTTAAGAGTCCTTATTAAAAATATAACAGATCTTTGTAATAAGAGTTACTTGGAATCACTCCTTCTTCTGCGAGATAAGTCATTGCTGGGAACCAAATTTCTTGCAAGCTTTTTGAATAAGGCCGCCACAGAGTTGAAGGGAATCAAAAAGCCCCAGATCAGGAGTCGGCCTGACCTCAAACGCGATGGAAACGCAGGCTCCTGGAAATGCAGACCGAGAGGTCACGCTTAATGCAAGGCTGCTGCCAAGCAGTGTCATCAAGTATTTCTCCCCACCCCCTGCTCTTCGGTAGCGGCTGGCTGGCTCGGGAGAATGAGCGAGGCGGTGAAGCTAAACTGCTGCCAAGGAGAGCTCGACACGGGGACGCCGTTTTCAGCAGAAGCCCTGAGCGAGGCACATCTGGCAGTTTCGCTCGTACAGATGCTGCAAAGCCTCTGCGTCTTCCACAGCTCATGCTCCCTCCTAAAATGGGCTGCAAGAAAAATGCCTCAACTAAAGGACTGGGGTTTGGGGGGTTGTTTGCTGTCAAGTCACAGCCCACTCAGGGCTTTTTCAAGGCAAGAGACATTTCGACGTGGTTTGGCATTGCCTGGCTCTGCGTAGCGACCCTGGTATTCCTTGGTGGCCGCTCATCCAAAGACTAACCAGGGCCGACCCTGCTTAGCTTCCGAGATCTGACAAGAACGGGCTAGCCTAGACCACCTGGGACAGAGCACAAGGCATACAGAGGCAGTTTGCAATCGCCTGCCTCTGCGTAGCGACCCTGGTATTCCTTGGCGGTCTCCCATCTGAATGGTAACTGGCGCTGACCAACGTTCCCTCTAAGCTGTGGAGTCTTGTGAGCAGAAATTCTGCTTGGTGAGCTACTAGAATTAAAGTTGTGAGCAAGTGATTTGGCTGCTGCACAAATTAGTTTGCTCTGGAGCCATCCTTTCTGAGCTAAGACAAAAATGTGTGAGCTGAAGGATAAAAAAAACCATGAGCTAGCTCACACTAACTCAGCTTAGAAGGAACACTGGTGCCGACCCCTGTGTAGCTTCCGAGATTGGGCACGGAGGCCAAGGCCCTCCCCTGATGTTGCCACCTGGATTAGTGGGAGGCTCCCCTCAGTCACCAGGGTTAGCAGCCACTGATAGACTTCTCCTCCATGAATCTATCTCATCCCCTTTTAAAGCTGTTTATTCCTGTGGCCATCGCTACATCCTCCGGCAGCAAACAAACGATACGAACCACCCAGTTATCCAAACAGGCCCTGGTGAAAGAGGGGTTTGGCTGCAGCCACGAGCAGCGTCAGTCACCATGCACACGCAGCCTGGGCCGCAGCTGGCGCATCAAAGGCAGCAGGTGCCTAACCCGTGGCTCAGGTGTGGCCATCACGGTTCCTTATTTATTCATTTGTTTCAATTTGCTAGGCGGCCCTTCCCCGAGATGGGGCTCAGGGCGGCTTACATCAAAAGCGAATACAATCTATGAGAAAACTAAACAACATTAAAATTCACCAGAAAAACAATACCGCATCCAAGACGATGGGTCATTTCAGTGTCCCCCTGCCCCCCGGATGGAGGGACAGAGGTGGGAGAATGGGCATGCCAGACGGTCGCTGTCCTCTCCCGAATGCCTGACGGAACATCTCTGCCCTGCAAACCCTATGGAAAGGTAGTGAATCCTGTACGGCACGGATGTTCTCTGGCACAGAGTTCCACCACACGGGGGCCAAGGCTGACAAGGTCCTGGGCCTGGCCCTAGTTGAGGGCAGCCGGACTTCTCTCGGGCCGAGGACCACCAGGAGATTCTTATTACTAGAGCGTAACGCTCTTCCAGGGGCATATTCTCACAAGCTCAGGCCAAACCTAAAGAGTCCTATGGACTGCCCGGTCACAGAGGCCGACTCGGCACACCCCGGTCTCCAGAGGCCTGAGCACACCCTGGGTTCAAACCCTTGATGTCCAAAATCCCATTTCATTCTGAGTTGTAAACGTGTCCCGGCCTTTGTGTGAACGCCTGGACATCCGTTTGTTCCGGTTTTTTGGCTGGGGGCCAGTACTCTGAAAGAAGGGATACTGAGTGCACGTACTGGTAAACCACATGTACGGTGGACAGAACCACCGAGCTGGTTTATATTCAGCCCACATACATGCATTGAATGTGTGAAAAGAAGGCTTCTTGGAGAGCAATACAGGCTTCTAAATAAAACACACTGAGGTATAAGAACATAAGAAGAGCCCTGCTGGATCAGACCGGTGGTCCGTCCAGTCCAGCCTCCCGTCTCACACAGTGGCCAACCAGTTCCTCTGGAGGGCCAACAACCATGGCACAGAGGCTGAGGCCTTCCCCTGACGTTGCCACCTGGATTAGTGCTCACAAATGGATTAGGAGCTCACAAATGGGGAGGTTCCCTCAGTCACCAGGGTTAGTAGCCACTGATAGACTTCTCCTCCATGAACCTGCCTAATCCTCTTTTAAAGCTGTTTGAAAGATAACCTTTATTGGCATATCAGAGATAAAAGTACATTAAAATTTAGGAAGACATCAACAATGTGGCTGCTGTACAAACAGCAAGGAAAAAACCCTGAACAGTTTATAGCTTCCCTGATTCGAATTGCAGATCAAAGGAAACAGGCAATATTAAAAGCTATAGAGGAGTTTTGCCCCGAGAGTAGCAACTGGACTTTGACACTCTTAGGGAGACCACACCATGTAAAAAGAAGGGCGTCCAGAAATTTATCCCGGGTGTTAGTATAAAATGGACAATTTAAAAGAACGTGGGAAATGGATTCGATGGCACCCGGACTGCCAGGGGCATTGTCCAAGTTCATAAGGGATTTTATGGCACCGTCCAGAGAAGATGGCCAATGGCAATGAGTTAAATCTGGCTAACATAAATGCCCTTCTTTGATGGGGGTCAGTTAAAGAGCAAAGATAAGTAGCTGTCTGGCCGAGGGTCTGGAGAACAAGTTTTCCTAGCTGCCTCAGTCAGGCACTGAAATTGAGTATCTAAAAGCCTTTAAAGCTGTTGATTCCTGTGGCCATCGCTACATGCCGGGGAAGCAAAATCCACATTTTAATCACTCTCTGTGTAAAGAAGTATTCCCTCCTGTCCATCCTGAACCTACTGCCCATCAGCTTTAGCTTCTGCCCATAAACGAAAGTGAAATGCTGGAAAGAGCTGGAAAATTCCACGTTATCACAAGGAACTCTGTGGGGTAAGATGCAACAATTCCACCTTAAACGTCCGGGCGCGCTTCCAAGTCCCTTGCGGAAGGAGTCTGTGCAAAACTTGGCGCTGGAGTTATCTGGCCCTTGTTCACTGGAATCTCTCTGGCTCTCCTCCAGCGGGTTTAACAGCTTGAGTGCTTTGCACCAATTCTACCCTGGCCCTGTACTGATCAGAGCCCAAATGTGCTGCCCGGGAGAGGGGACGACGACGACGAGATTAAAGCCCATGTTGATACGAAAGGCCCGGCTTTCCAGACGAGAAGTCAGAGCCAGCGCCAGAGACAAAAGGCGGTCTGTTAGGTGGTCCAAAACTTTATCGCAGGTATTAGATTACACAGGAAGCCTTTTGATTCATCAAAGGGCCGGGATCAACAACGGCGAAGGGAGCGTGTTGGCAAGGAAAGGGGGAGGGACGGGAAGCCAAGGACGGCGGGTGAGTCAGGCGGTGCAACTAGAGTGCAAGAGCCGGGGGGGGGGGCGGGGAGCGGGAGAGGAGAGGGCAACCAGGTGATCCTGCCCCCCAAAATTGAGCACCTGGGAGACAAACCAAATACTCGAAGAATACACAGAAGGGGAAAACTCACTCAACAATGCTTGAATAGAGTCATACAGTTTTGCACAGACCCAGGGTCATCTAGTCCAACCACCTCGCACAATGCAGGAAATTCACAAATACCTCCCCTGCCACACACACACACACACCCAGTGACCCCCCTGCTCCATGCCCAGAAGAGGGCAAAAAACCTCCAGGGTTCACAGCCAAACTGGCCTGGAGAAAAACGGCTTCCTGGCCCCGGAAGATAAAACAAGTGGAATTTTTCAGGGGATCTGCAGCCTCTCGACCTGGATCGGAGTCGTGAGTGAATCAGGCACCACGAGCTGAGAGGTCACTGGACGACCATGGCAGCGGTGTCTTGGGCGGGCACCAGGGTTCTCCCTAAGCTGAGTTAGTGTGAGCTAGCTCACAGTTTTTTAGCCTCCGACTCACACATTTTTGTCTCCGCTCGGGAAGGAGGGCTCCAGAGCAAACTAGTTTATGCAGTAGCCAAATCGCTCGCTCACAACTTTAATGCCAGGAGCCCACAAATTAGAATTTTTGCCCACAAGACCCCACAGCTTAGAGGGGGCACTGGCAGGCACAGGGACATTTTCTCTGCTTCCTATCAGGCCTCGTTCTGAATCGGCGCTTTCCCCTACACGCGACAGCATAGTCGGCGAAATGCCATGCCAGAACTCACAAGCACAAAGTGTTTGCCGTCTAATCCAAAGTACAACAAAGTCTTGAGTCCAGTGGCACCTTTAGGACCAACAAAGGTTAATTCTGGGTATAAGCTTTCGTGTGCACTTAAAGAAGTGTGCGTGCACGTGAAAGCTTCTATGCAGAATTAAACTCTGTTGGTCTTAAAGGTGCCACCAGATTCAAACTCTGTTCTGTTGATTCAGACCAACATGGCGACCCCACCTGAATCTATAACCCAAAATTCATGAGAGAAAATGAAGCCCTCGTGTCTGAGGACACTCCTTGCAATTTGCCACTGGAGTTGAGTGCGCTGGTCTATTCTATACGCACAATGGCTTTTGAGATTTCAGGCCACATCGCTCACACGCCTCCAGACCAGCTGCATCCGAGCCCGGCAGAACTTCAGAGACCAACAAGATTTCGGGGGTATAAGTCAAGCTCAAATCCTGATGGCCTCTAAGGCTGGCTTGGTGCAGTGGTTAGGAGTGTGGAGTCTAATCTGGGAGAACCGGGTTTGATTCCCCACTCCTCCACGTGCAGCTGCTGGTGTGACCTTGGGTCAGCCACAAGTTATCTCAGAGCTGCTCTCTCATGAGCATTTCTTGGAGGAGCTCTGTCAGCCCCACCTACCTCACAGGGTGTCTGCTGCAGGGAGGGGAAGGGAAAGGAGACCGTAAGCCATTCTTGAGATGCTTCTCCTCCTCCTCTGGCAGCCCGATACGGCTACCCCCCAAAACACTTTCAGATCTCTCTTGGCTGCAACGCTGATGGCTACAGACCTGACCTTTAAAAAACTGCGTCCAAACTCTCTGGATGCTCATTTCTTCTCTCAACACCGAGACAGCAGCTTTTGTGCTGCTCCATCACTCTGGGCAGGCACACAGCCCTGGCTGCGGAGCTCTGGTCTTGGCACGCACCAGAGCATTCGGGCATGCATGCTCATTCCAGATTGGATATTTCAAGGTATCTCATCCAGCCAAGGGCGGAGTGGGGTGCCATGTGCATCACGTCCGGACTGGGGAAGGAGGGGCAGCTGCCACAGCTTGCCGCTAGTTTCTTCAGGACCCCACACTAACGCTTCCTTGCAAGCCCGCTGGTGTGAAAAATAAAAGCAAGGGAAACAGTGTGCAGTTGAGAGGCAAAGGGTGGGTTTGTTTGTTTGTTTGTTTATTTATTTATTTATTAGATTTATATTCCGCCCTTCCACATGGGCTCAGGGCGGCAAACAAGGGCAAAAATGCCATACAACCAGATTAAAACATAAGACAAACTATGAATAAATACAACCATAAAACTCCATTTCAACTAACGATAAAACAACAGCAACACAAGAAAGAGCCATTACAGGGTAAACACCACACAACACACTAATACACACAGTTGGCTTTACTCCAATGGTGCCCATATAAAACTAAGAGCCCCATGCCAGGGCCAGAGTGCCTCAAGTGGCTATACGCTGATGGTATCATAGCGATGTCATAGCGGTGGCAGCCCCTACTCAAAAGCCTGGCGGAAGAGCTCCGTTTTACAGGCCCTGCGGAACTGCATAAGTATAGGCAGTGCTGAGGTGCTAGAGCACTACTTGAGACTTGGACAGTCCTGCCTCCCCTTGGCAGCTTGCTAGACCCTCGGCACAGAGGAGAGGAAAAATCGGTGGGGAAGAGGCGGCAAATGTTCCACCCTGGACGGCAGACTTATAATCACTGAAAACGACGGAATGTACCCAGACTGGACTCCCCCGCCAGGGCACTTCCTTCAGGCTTACTCCAAGACAAGAATGCTGAGAGTGATTGTTCAAGGGCCACAGCTGAACGGGGTCTGCTTAGCTCCTGCCTACTCCGTCTGCCCCTGGTTTTCCAGGGACTTGGGCAAAGAAAACTCTTTTGTATTAATTGTTGCCGATTTTCTGGGCTGTACGGCCACGGTCTTGGCACTGTAGGACCAGACGTTTCGCCAGCAGCTGTGACTGGCATCCTCAGAGGTAGAACACAGAAAGACGGAGTACTCTCTGTGTCAAGGTGAGAAGAAAAATGGTAGGCAGGTAATTTATATCTACTCAGGAAAGTGGGGTAGGGGCTGAGTCATTATCTTGTAGGAGTTCCCCAGGCTGTGACATGCTGATGGAGGAGCTTTCCTGAGGAGGTTCTTTTGTATGTGACTTGGCTTTTTCGTACTACCTACCTGAGATTAGTCAGCTGGTAATGAACTTGAGACCTGGTTCGTGCAAGCCGAATGCTCTAGCCAGCTCTCAGGGGTACAGCTTCTGCTCCAAAGGCAAATAGTCCCTAGCTTCATCCCCAAGACCTCCAGCTAAAGGAGCTCAGTGAGAAGGACTTGGAGAGGCCTCTGCCGGCAGATGATGCTGAACAAGGCGGGCCAGTGTGATGGCGGGCAGGAGGCAGCCGCACACTCTCTCAGTCTCTGCCTGTCCCCAGGATTACTACAATGATAACAATTCTGGCCAACCCCACAAGGCTGTTGTACAAGTTTACGCATACGAAACCTTCAGAGCAACTCTCAAGTTATTATGGAAATGCTGAGCATGATGATAATTCATGGAGATGTTTCCACTTATGGGAATGAGCGACGAGAATCCCACCACCACCACCCCCGGTTCAAAGAACGGCCCATTACCCCAACGCCTGTTGCATTTCATGTCGGAGTGTGCAAGTCCATTTCAGATAAGGTCGGAGCAGGTTAAGTCCACGTCAGACAACTATCAGCCGATGGGGGCCCAAGAGCGACCGGGCGTGGTGGTGGACTGAATTAATCCACACACACCCCAACTCGTAAACAAAGCAGAACTGAAGAGTCGGTAGTTTGATGCGATCCTCCTGAGTTTAACGTTTCTACCTCCAACCAGTTTTCTGCTCTAGACGCAGCTCCTCAAGTGGAGACGCCACACGATATTGTTCCCGATATTATTACAACCGGGGCTAGGAAGAGGACCAGTCTCAGGTAAGGCAGAGAAGAGGAGGGCTGATGTGCTAACAGAACTCTTACCCATGGGGCTGATTCACTGTCAAAATCTAACGCAGGTAAGACCCCCTTCCTCAAACAATAAACGACCGATACGAAGAGCCATCTTATGGATGGGACCTCTACCTAGAGGGTACACGCATAACGTGCAGAGCGCCCCTGAGCTTGACAGTGAAAGTGGAGAGGGAAAGACTCCCCAAACCCTTGTCAAATTACGGAGGATATTTTGCAAACACACAGGAAGCAACTGCGATAACATCTGCTGCGCCGTGAGACTGATTTTATGGCGCCAAAAACTATCGCAAAGCTTACGCAGGTTTAAGGCGGGGAGCTGTGTTAGTCCATAGCAACGGAACGAAATCTGAGTCCAGTGGCACCATAAAGACCCACAGAATTTCCCCCAGGGCATAAGTTTCTGTGAGTCAAAATTCACTTTGTCAAAGATTGGACCAAGTGAGCTTTGACTTACACCCTGGAAAAAGTTTCCTTGGTTTTCAAAGTTGCTATGGGACTAAAGAAATTTGTTGAGCTCCTAAGCGAGGCATATGAACGCACGAAACTGCCTTGTACTGCTTAAAACCATCAGACCATCAAAGTCGGTATTGTCCCCTTGGACTGACAGCGACTCCCCGGGGCCTTAGAGGGAGGTCTTTCCCATCACCCGCTATCCGATCCTTTTAACTGGAGGTGCCGGGATGCCCCCCCGGTTGTGTGGCTGCTATGGAATCTGACATGCCAAGAACCTCCACTGATTTTCTTTTTGTCTTTCAAATCAAGCTTCTAGTCCATACTGACTGCAGGGAAAACCTGGCAGAAATGGGTTGAAAACTTCAGAAGCAGAAGGAGAAGCAGCAGAAGAAGAAGAGATTGGATTTATACCTCACCCTTCATGCAGAGTCTCAGAGCAGCTTACAAACTCCTTTCCCTTCCCCTCCCCACAACAGATAACCTGTGAGGTAGGCGGGGCTGAGAGAGCTCTGACAGAAACAGCACTTTCAGGAACAGCTGTGCCAGAGCTTGTGACTGACCCAAGGTCACACCAGCAGATGCAAGTGGAGGAGTGGGGAATCAAACCCGGTTCTCCCAGATTAGAGTCCGCACACTTAACCACTGCACCAAACTGGCTCTCTGAGGTGATCTGAGGTGGGGGGGCAGCTGCTGACAGTCAGGGAAGTGACGGGGGGTGGGGAATCTCTGCCAGGACTTCTCTGCCCATCCGCAGACTTCTTCCCCATTGTCAGTGCCAGAGCTGAGCTTCAGCAATGCGGGGTCTGCGAGCATCAACAGAGCAGTCCATTCCAATCTCTTCATGGGGCCCAGCCTGCCAAACTCCGGGCGGCGATACAAACTCCAGGGAAAATTCAGTCTTTGCCGTGGTTATTCTTAGGGGGAGATGGCGTTGCAGATCCTCCCCTCACTGTGTGATGGCTGAGAAGACCCAGGAGCACTTTCAGAACGGGACATACCCTTTCCTGCTCACGTGGGCTTCGGAAGGGCAAGACTGCTACCTGCCTCAGACTAGAACCTTCCGAGCCCTGCCAAAGGGGACCGGACCCAGCCCGGTATCCTGCCTCTGGGAGCTGCCAGCATGGAACTGGTAGAGACCCCTTTTTCAAGCGGGTCTTGGAACGGACAATGTGTTCCGTCGCTGCCTTTCCCGTTGCCGGGGCAGCGGTTCCCAAACTTCGGCTAGCCGAGGCGCAGTTTTGTCCCCTGCGTTTAAATGGGAGGCGTGCTTCGCGTTTATTCCCAGGACGGGTTTTCTTTTAGACCCGAGAACGAGCGACGCGGAGGAGACGCAGGAGAAGCCACCCTCTTATGTGGGTCAGCGCTTGGAAGAACACCTGCGGCACGCAAAGACGGAAGGGAACAGCCTTCTCCAAGGGCAGATCGTTCCGCAGCAAGCCTCCGATGAATGAGCTGATCGCACACGCACAGCGGAATTACACCGCCCCCTCCTCCCCAATAAACGCTGAGCGGGAGGACAGGACAGACTCACGCAGAACTGCAGTGAGTAGCTGCCCCCGGGGACGGGGTGTTTTGGGGCCGCAGGAGTCTTTAAAGGCGTTTGGCAAGACACCTGAGCGTTTCTCTTGCATTGCACGCAGTTTGAGAATTCCTGAGCTAGGGATAGCTACACACCAAGAGATTTAAAAAGGAAAACAAAAATTACCCTTTCACGAAACTGGACAACACAAAAAAGTCAGAGAAGCCCTGCAGCAGCAGATCTAAAGTCCATCTTGACCGGTGCCTGGTCTCCCAAAGAGGCCAAAGAGATGCCTTTGGGGAGGGCACCTGGGACCAGAGTGCGAAAGCCCTCCCTGGCTGCGTACGCAAGAGAGTTTTCCCCAAACCTCTACGGCTTCTACACTTGCAATAGAAGGACGCAACAGCATAGGCTGTACTGCTTTATCCCATGGGATGCTCTGTGAGATTTCCATGCTTTCCTCATTTTAAAACTGAGTAGGGCAATGGAGAAAAGTGATATCCACACACACACACCCCGGGCTACTGTGCTCATTTCCTACTTGATGAGGACTCCGTTTGTTTTTATAACCCAAGGCCAAGCGTGGCAGACTCCGTCTCAAACCCTGACACAGCATTCTGGGGTACGAGGAGGGGCCGTGGCTCAGTGTCAGAGTGTCAGTTCGGCATGCAGAAGGTCCCGGGTTCAATCCCTGGCACCTCCAGCTAAAAGGATCAGGTAGCCAGCAATGCGAGACACCTCTGCCTTCCCGAGACCCTGGGGAGCTGCTGCCAGTCAGAGCAGGCGATACTGCTCTTGATGGACCAAGGATCTGACTCAGTATCAGGCAGCTTAATAGGTTCATGTGTTCACGCAAAGCCCTTTAAAGGGAAAGTAAAGAAGTAAAGGGTTTGTCAAAACATTCATGACCCCCCCATCTTACCCGTCCGTCAAAGGGAGCTCCGGAGGGCTCAACAAAACAGCCATCTCAGCTCACAACACATTAAAACCACAAACACATTCCATTCTCAAAACAGCCAAGAAATTCTAGCCCAAATTCACGCAGAGTCCCTTGAGCAGCTTCCCAAACAGCCCTGCACCTCTGCAAGACTATCAGGTTAGCTGTCCTCCGCCAAAAGGCTGGTGCACAGGGATAGTTATCTGTTTATTTACTTTATCTATTTACGCTGCCACCACTGAAAAAGCCTGAGAGTAGGGAGAACCAGCTTTAATAGCCTTTGTTGGAAAGGAATGATAGGAGGAACCACGAGGAGGACTGAAGCTGGAGCACATGCTCAGACTGGGAGGAGCATGGAGGCCTTTAAAGGCAAGGGGGCGGGCGGGAACAGCCATTCGAACTGAGCTTGGAAACAAACAGGAAGCAAATGCATTTCCAGAACAGGCGTGTTAACGTGAACAAAGCAGTTCTCTCGAGCTGCTGTGTTATGGACAAAATTGTATTTCTCAATGGTCTCCCAGGGCAGCCCCACAAAGACCACAATGTAGTAGTCCAGCCTCAAGGTTACAGAAGCGTGGAAAGGGCTGGGAGTGAACCTGGGGCTTCCTTTGTGCGAAGCCTGGGGTCTCCCACGGAACTATATCCTTTTTCTCTCCTTCTCTATGATGGCAGTTATCGGGGCTGTCAGGCAAGGACTCTGTAGGTCCACTGACCTTGGACACGGGGGGGAGGGGGAGAATCTAATGATTTCCTGTACCACACACCACTCTCTCCCTTCTTTCCAAGGTGTAAATGATGCTTTTGCCCCTTCTCCCTAACCCCCACTGCTTTCCACCTCCCCAATTCCCAACAGCTGCTCCCCTCCCTCGCCCCCAAAACCTCAAGAACCCGCAGCAAAGAAACTTCATCGTTGCATCAGCTATCACCGCTAACCCTCTGCAGACTCCGAATGATGAACCGCTTGAGACGTTTTGTTGCTCCGAGCCTCAAAAGCAGAAAACGCAAGACACAAGAAACTGGATGGAAGGATGTCCCCCTCTTCTCTTCTGTCTCAGGAGGAGGGTGGGGGTGGGAAGAGAGATCTGAACAGGCAGGGCAAAGTCTCTGCCTCTGCTTTATCTACACTCGTGCCCTGACATTTGAAAGAAAGGGGAGAGAGAAAGGAGGGGGGGGGAGAGACAGGTGTGGACTGGCTCATACTTACATTTTAATGTTTTCATGGTACTGCCTGGTATCTGAAGGCTGGTTGTAGAGAGGCTGCAATAAAGAAGAAGGAGGAAAGCGTAAATTGGCAGAGGGACATGCCTATCAGAAGTCACCTGCATCGCTCTTAGCTCCTGCCTCCCGGAGAGCTGGCGGCATCCGGTGCCCCGACCGCTCCGGCGCCAAGCGGCTGGGTCACCCCTTCCGACACCATCCCCTCCGACGTGACTCCTCTCTGTTCTCCTCTCCTCTCCCCCAGGAGCCGCTTGCTTAAATCACAGCGCAGCCAAGAGCTCGCTGTTCCAAAGCGAGCTCGTTCAGAAACAAGCAATTTGCAACGTAATTCCTCTACGGTCTGTGTGCCACACAGCAGAACACGGTGAATGCTCGGGGGTGGGGGTGGAAGAGGAGGAGGGCCGGTTGTTATTCACTTTATCGTGGAATGCAGAAGCGGCACACCTGGGGAAGGGGCACGAAAGGCACAGCGAGACAAATCCCTCGGTGTCAGTCGAACCGTGAACTGTTCTGCCAGACTCAGGCGGCCGTTCTGTGTCATTTGACCAGGGGGATCAGTCCCGGTGGCTTCGGCAGGGCTTATCACCGAGTAAAACGTGAGCCATCACAGTCTTGCAGAACTACAGAGCACGGTTTGTCTCATTCTGGACAGTCTCAGAGGAGGAACTGGCCCGGATATCGGAGCAAAGATGCTAGGAATGACAACCCCATTTCTTTTGTGTTTTCTCCCTTTCTCACACTCCTGGGCACTCCATGAAATTGCTGAGCGGTTGGGTTAGAACAGATAAAAGGAAGTCCTTCTTCACCCAAAGAGGGATTAACACATGGAATTCACTGCCACAGGAGGTGGTGGCGGCTACAAGCATGGACGGCTTCAAGAGCGAATTAAGATAAGCATGTGGAGCAGAGATCCATCAGTGGCTATGAGCCACAAGGTCTAGGTAGGAACTCTCAGTCTGGGGCAAGTGATGCTCTGTATACTTGGTGCTGTGGGAGGCAACAGTGGGAGTGCTTCTAGTGTCCTGGCCCCGCTGGTGGACCTCCTGATGGCACCTGGTATTTTTGGCCGCTGTGTGATAGAGTGTTGGACAGGATGGGCCGTTGGCCTGATCCAACCACGGCTTCTCTTATGTTCTTATGACTATTGGAGAGGGGCCAGGGATCAGTGGTAGAGCATTTGCTTGTTCTTATGTTTTATACGAGGACCGAGATTCTCCCAAACAATCGCGCGATGCCTTTTTTTTATCTGAAACGACCAAAACACCATGCTGAGAATAACCTCTCCCTCCCACATTAAAAGAATCGACTGCACTTATATGAAGAACTCTGGGCACTCAGAAGATTTGCTCACCCTTTTGTGGTACTTTGACTGGTGCTAGTAAAAAGGCATTGCAAGTCCTAATAACCCAGATCAGGCCAATCTTCCCAGAGCCCAGAAGCCAGACAGGGCCAGGACTCAGATAGAAAGCCGCCAAAGAAGACTGAGGCTGCTACGCAGAGGAAGGCGTCTCTTGCCTTGAAACCCTCTTGAGACGGAGCTTCAGGGAGTTGCCATGAGTCAGCAGTGACTTAGAAGCAGATTTTATCCTTTAGTAAAAAGGTAGGGGCTGCGGTGGCTCAGAGGTTAAGATGCTGAGCTGCAGACCGGAAGGTCTGTAGTTCAGCAGTTCGAGACCCGAGTCCCGCGTGACGGAGTGAGCTCCCGTCTCTGGCCCCAGCTCCTGCCAGCCTAGCAGTCCGAAAGCAAGAAATTGCAAGTAGATAAATAGGTACCGCTTTCAGTGGGAAGCGAACAGCGTTCTGTGCGCCTCGGCGTCTATTCATGCCAGCCACAAGACCATGGAAACATCTTTGGACAGCGCTGGCTCTTCAGCTTGGAAACGGGAGATGAGCACTGAACCCCTAGAGTCGGATTCGACTGACTTTCGAGCAAGGGAAACCTTTACCTTTCACCTTAAAAAGGTATTACATGAGTTGGGGGTGGGGCGGGAGATGTGATTCCCTACAAAGACCCACAGTCTTTGTCTATTCTGGGGGAAGGTCTATCTGCATGCGCAGCAGGGCCCAGCGTGGTGGTGGGGGGGGAAGTGCCGTCAAGTTGGAGCCCACTTATGGCTTGGGGGGCTTTCAAGGCAAGAGGCATTTGGAGGCGGGTTGCAAATGCCTGCCTCTGCGTCATCACCCTAGACTTCCTTGGTGGTCTCCCATCCAAGTACTAAGCAGGGCCGGCTCTTCTTAGCTTCTGAGATCCGACGAGATCGGGCCTAAACCGGGCCGACCAGGGCAGGGCAAGGCCCAGTAAGGACCCCATAAGACCCTAGAGCCTCTCTGGAGCCTGGCCCCATCTTTCAGGGGTCCAGCAGATGCTCTGGGCAACAGATTCGCCTGCTCTGAATTAACACGATTATTTACCTAGACACTTCTTTGCATCCTCTTTGCCATATGCCCAGTGAGGCAACTTTCAACAAAAAAAAGCCTGAAATGCAAAACATACAAGGTAACCACAAAAAAGGGATGTTTGCAAAACCTGCACAGCCTGTTGAAAAAAAAAAATCCTCTAAAAAGTTGTTCAGTTTATCTCAGTTTTCAGGAAACACACACACACACAATGAAAACTATGGAGAAAGCAGTGCAGAGAAAACGTTGATTACGACAGACGAGGACATCGAATGCAGCAAAGAAATCCAATGACTTTTTTAAAAATAAAAAGTGTGATAACACCCCCACACACACCAGTGTTCCCCCTAAGCTGAGTTAGTGTGAGCTAGCTCACTGTTTTTTAGCCTCCGGCTCACGCATTTTTGTCTTCGCTCGGGAAAGATCGCTCCAGAGCAAGCTAATTTCTGCAGCAGCCAAATGGCTCGCTCACAGCTTTCATGCCAGTAGCTCACAAAGAAGGATTTTTGCTCACAAGACTCCCCAGCTTAGAGGGATCATTGCACCCCCCCCCCGAGCATTTGCAACAAAGAGACTTCCTAGTTCTGCACTTCTTAATGAAGCCTAGAGTCAAGGCCTGGGAGAACAGCAGGTTTCCACCTTTGGGGATTCTGGAACGAAGCTGAACAGAGAGGCAAACGGTGAACGGGCACCAGGCCTACCTCAGCCTCCCCACCCAAGCCAGGGGAACGTATTCTGCAGGCATCAAGGTTGCAGACTCAGCTTCTCCGCATGAAGATACAGCTGGAATCCAGAAGGGCTGAAAAGACCTCTGCCGGAGACCGTGGAGACCCGCCGTCCACCAAAGCAGACGGAGTGGGGGCTGCAGGGACCCACGGGTCTGACTCAGGGTCAGGAAATGCCTTGCGTCTTGATCAGTTCGGGTCCGCCCCCGCTCATGACCGAGCAATGAGCAAGAGAGCGAGAAACCCCCCTCTTTCTGCAACGGGCGC
The DNA here is from genome assembly GCA_029375565.1 of Gekko gecko. Lineage (NCBI taxonomy): Eukaryota > Metazoa > Chordata > Lepidosauria > Squamata > Gekkonidae > Gekko > Gekko gecko. Next base: position 72,179,680 of record JAPDNY010000012.1, on the reverse strand, counting down.
ACGAGGCCATCGAGCCAAGTCCTCTCTCCTGTCAAGAGAAGGAAGCCAGGGTCCCGGAGGTCACCCTAACCACTTCAACCCACGGCCAGGCCTCCTCCAGATAAGAGCGATATTTAGCCCATGAATCATCCGTTGAAACGATGGCCTCACTTGGGCCGTTTCCAGGTGACTAAGGCAGCCAGAACCCTCGACGGTTACATCAGTCACACATTAAGGAGCTACAGAATGCCCGGACTTTGGGTCGGCACGATAAATTCTCCTTGCCTGGGGGACGAGCAGCAAGCGAGCGTTGGCTGCACCACGAGTCAGTTAAGGCGAAAGTGCAGAAAGGGGCTTGGGGGGGCAGTTCAAGGGCCCAATTAAACCCCATCCACAGTCAGGCAGCAAAACTTCCCTTTGACAATACGACTCCAGGATACAGGCAGTAGGATCTCGGTTTGAATAACTCCACCTCACTTTGGGGTGTGTGTGTGGGGGGGAAACCTTCCCTGCCTGTAGAAACGTAGCAAGTCAGGGAGAAAGACCGCAGCCCAGTTGTCTTCTCTCCAAAGATTACAGTTGCTCTCTGTGGGGAACTCTTGTTTGCAAAGGGAGAACCAGTTTGCGTGACAGAAGAACTCGCTTCCGGGGGCGGGAGAGAACGGCTATTCTGGACCAAGCATCTCTATTTGTCTTTTTAAGATCAGGGGGTTTACGAACTGGACAGAGTAAGATGGGGATGTTCCACCCCACCCCACTTTTGGAAGTACTTCACACAGTACGGCATGCCACCCTGTTACGTCTGGGTCTGTCTTCCACCAAAATGTCACATGGAAATTAATCACAGCCATTAATCACAGCCTCCTCTGCCAATTCGCTTCCCCAGATAGGGAAGCGCAACTCGCTTTTCTGCTAATTGCATGCGTTGCTTTTTCAAACTCTGTCTGTTCTACTGAAGGGCTTGGAGGAACAATTTGGGAAGTGTTTTGCCCTGTGACCTCATGGGACCATTTCACCAAGTGGTCTTACAAGCAGGAAACATGACTTTTGAAAACGGCATCGTAAGTAACCGGATTGGCTCGTGGCTTGTTTTTCGACCTTTGGGCCAGTCCCCACATGCCGATTCGTCACTCGGTGAGAGGGAGAGGAAGCGAAAACTCTCACAGGTCAAGAGGACATGACGGACTCGGCTACGACCTCAAATGGCACGACTTCCAATGCAATCAATCCACACACATTCAGCTCCCAGCTCTATTTCTCTCAGAAACAGAGAAAAATTCAGGGGACGCTCACGTGAAAACACTCCTTAGCAGACTCTGAACAAAATGTCTGAAATGTCACACTGAAACCTGCGGGGTTTGAACGCACCACCCAAGCGATGCGCAAGCTTCAAATGAAGCACGTGACCTTTGGTGGTGGTAAAGTGTGAGTGCACCATCGAGGTCATGAGCTGCAGCTGAAGCCTGTACGTCCCTTTGCTGGTGCATTCATACTACAGGCCATCGCTGGTAACTGCAATTAGTGCCACTGGGTAGTGGGTATAAATCCAATCTCTTCTTCTTCTTCTACATGACCCTGCAGGTCAGTTCCAACTCCATGATTCTAACCCTGCTCGGAAGGTGTTGTTGAGTCACAGCTGACTTGTGGTGACCCTGTCGGGTTTACAAGGCGAGAGATGAACAGAGGTGGTTTGCCGTTGCCTGCCTCTGTGTAACGACCCTGAGCTTCCTTGGTGGTTTCCCATCCAAGTACGAACCAGGGCTGGCCCTGCTTAGCTTCCAAGATCTGATGAGACCAGGTTAGCCTGGGCCATCCACATCAGGGCAAGGACTTATGCTTTCAATAAATGCTTTAAACCCTCTGACCCATAATAACCCAAATTCCACAGTTAGATAAAATTGATTCTGAAACTTCTACGCGGTTTATGCACACAGACATAGTCTAAGTTTTTGCAGCGCTCCAGCGATTCCTGCAGGTCCCCTTTCTCAGCGACTTTCAGTCCCACCTTTGCAGCCTTCGGGATTAGAAACACAGCAAGGACTTTTCAAGCTCTTATGCCTGGCAGTGGATATCGAATTTCCGCATAGGCAGAATTCGCAGCGCTCCAGTTATAAATGCTGGTGATCAGCTCTGGCACTTGGTGTTACAGGTACACCTGCAGGGAACTAAAGACATTACGTGACAACCTCACATAACCCCCCACTGCTGTCGCTGGCGTAAAATGAAAAATGCTCCTGCTCTGGAGAGACCGGAGAGAGAGAGAGAGAGAGAGAGAGAGAGAGAGAGAGAGAGAGAGAGAGAGACCGGCAAGCCGAAAGGAGTATGGCATCGGCATTTAATTTTGAGAGGATGGAAGTCCTAAGGGGCTGAGAGAGAACAAAGTCTCTCTAGGTGACGACAATTTAATTGTGGACAAAAGGCCAATACTGCTTTTTTTTAAAAAAAGACGCACACAAAACCACCCTCACATTCTCTGGGTACACACTGTGCCGGCAGAGAGGCACGTCACCCGTCACCCTTACACAGTGAACAGAGATGCTACGGGTGCTTTTTCTTTTCTCTTTTGTATGCGGGATTAAAAGCCAGAGGCTGAAACTGTCTACAAGGCCACGCTCTGAAAGCCACGCGGACGGCAGAGGCACAGACACTTCCTGCGGAGAGGAAACACATGAGTCACACTGCAGGGCCACGGCCAGCCGGGTCAAGCAGTGCGAGGGGACCCAGAGAATTCTGCTCCACACTACGGCACGTCAATTGTGCACAGTTCCTTCCTATGGCAATTAGACACATGCTACGTTAATCTACACATTCAAGGCAAGGGGATTCAGGGTATTTTTGACTTTATATACTCAGCCAAGTCACAATCAAGGAGCTGCGGTGGCTCAAGTGGTTAAGACGCTGAACTGCCAGCTGTGGAAGGTCAGTAGTTCGGCAGTTTGAGACCTGAGAGTGCCGCATGACGAAGTGAGCTCTCGTCTCTAGTTCCAGCTCCTGCCAACCTAGCAGTTCGGAAGCAAGAGATTGCAAGTAGATAAACAGGTGCCACTTTGGTGGGAAGGTAGCAGCATTCCGTGCGCCTTGGTGTTTAGTCATGCTGACCACATGACCATGGAAACGTCTTCGGACAGCGCTGGCTCTTCGGCTTTGAAACGGAGATGAGCACCGCAACCCTAGAGTCAGATTCGACTGGCTTTCGAGCAAGGGAACCTTTACCTTTTTAAGTAGCGATTCCCCAGTTTGTGGTTCTTGTATCTAGTATACTGAGAGGTCCTTGCAGTGTTGTTAATTTAACATAAGAAACATAAGAACATAAGAGAAGCCAATGCTGAATCAGGCCAACGGCCCATCCACTCCAACACTCTGTGTCACACAGTGGCCAAAAATACCAGGTGCCATCAGGAGGTCCACCAGTGAGGCCAGGACGCTAGAAGCCCTCCCACTGTTGCCCCTCCCCAAGCACCAAGAAGACAGAGCATCACCTGCCCCAGACCGAGAGTTCCTATCTGTACCTTGTGGCTAATAGCCGCTGATGGACCTCTGCTCCATATGTTTTATCCAACTCCCTCTTGAAGCCGTCCATGCTTGTAGCCGCCACCACCTCCTGTGGCAGTGAATTCCATGTGTTCATCACTCTTTGGGTGAAGAAGGACTTCCTCTTATCCGTTCTAACCCAAAATTTACTGCGCCGTGATAAATCTCTCAGGCCAAATTCCAGAAGGGGAAGCCAAGTCCTGTGGGCAAGTTAAACCACCCTTTCCTCCCCACTCACGGCTGATTTATGGTAACCCCTGCAGTGTCTGCAAGGCATGTTCAGAGGCGGTCTGTCATCGCCTGCCTCTACAGAGCAACCCCGAACTTCCTTGGTGGTGGTCTCACCCAAATAACTCATCAGGGCCAACTCTGCACAGCTTCTGATGAGCCCGGGGCACCCACATCAAGGGTGACACGCCTGAATGGCAGCGCAAACTGCCGTCAAGTTGCAACTGACTTATGGCAAGCCTGTAGGTTTTCAAGCAGGAGACGTTCAGAGGTGGTCTGCCCTTGCCTGCCTCTGCGTGGCCACCCGGGACTTCCTTGGTGGTCTCCCATCTAAGGGCTCACCGGGGTCGACCCTGCTTAGCTCCCCAGAACAGGACGTCAGCGTCTCCTGAGCCAGAGTCCGCTTTGTCTAAAGCACCGACGCACGCTTTTGGGCTCCGGCTCGTGAAAGCTGAGGTGGCAAAACGTTTGTCTCTAAAGGGCCGCGGGGTTGAAGCTCTGATCTGAAAAATGCATCGCCGAATTTCCGGCACCGATCAAAGCGACCGACAGCGAAAGAAAGAGAGACTTCATCATGTCGTTGGGTTTTTTTTTTCCTTTTTTTAAAGGGCAAGTCAGCAGTCAAGCGCTGAAGGAGACCAGTCCACAATTCCCCTTTGACCCAGTTTCCAGAAGATACCGGGGAGGAGGAACAGAGGGGCCGAAGAACCGGGGGGGGGGGGGTGTTTGTCCTTGGGCAGCTGCCTCGGGGTCGTTCGCGGACCACGGGGCAAGCATCCTGCCCTGGCGGCGGGCCAGCCGGGTGTTTGAAAGTCAGGGGAAATCTTCCCCGCAGAACTCGTCTCTGGGCACTTGTCTGGAGAGAGTCTGCCGGCTTCTGCTCAGCGACTTGGCCGTCCTCCAAGACACCAAGGCCGAGAGATAAGCAGGGCGGGAGGGAGGGACAGGCAGAAAAGGGAGGAAGGGAAACAGAAACGGCTTGTTTCCCCACCTTGTCTATATAGATTTTATTCACTTCAAGTGTTTCGACGCTGTCCCCTTTCCACCCGATCGGGGTTACCCTCAAAGCGGTGAACGCAGAAACATCACAACGTTAGAACAATGAAAAGCAACGTGTGTAATTATAAAATAATTCAGTAGAAACAAACAAACAATACCAGAACTGGGGAGGAGGGCCAATAACAGTTACTGGGGGTATGCCAGACAAAACCAAACCAAAAAAAAAAAAAAGTACTCCCCGGCTGGAGGAAGAAACCAATAGAGGGAGACAGATGGATCTTTGTGTGGGTGTGGGTGGGCGGGGAGTTCCAGACTTACCAACTCCACCTGAGGTCCCAGCCCTTCCAGTATCCGGTGAGCGGCTTCTGCTTTTTTCTGAGGCAGACGACACAAAAGGTGGGGGGGGGAGAGAATAAAGTTATTTCTTGCAGCCTGAACCGCAGACTTGCTCTTCGAAGTTTGCCTCCCTCCAAAGAAAACGTCTCATCAAAGAGGTAGCAAATTCAACAAGCCCCACTCCCCCTGCCCCTCCCTGAGGGAGGGGAGAGAGGGAGAGAGGGGAGGGAGAGAGAGAGAGAGAGAGAGAGAGAGAGAGAGAGAGAGAGAGAGAGAGAGAGAGAGAGAGAGAGAAAGAAAGAAAGAAAGAAAGAAAGAAAGAAAGAAAGAAAGAAAGAAAGAAAGAAAGAAAGAAAGAAAGAAAGAAAGAAAGAAAGAAAGAAAGAAAGAAAGAAAGAAAGAAAGAAAGAAAGAAAGAAAGAAAGAAAGAAAGAAAGAAAGAAAGAAAGAAAGAAAGAGGGAAAGAAAGAAAGAGGGAAAGAAAGAAAGAGGGAAAGAAAGAAAGAAAGAGGGAAAGAAAGAAAGAAAGAGGGAAAGAGAGAGAGAGGGAAAGAGAGAGAGAGGGAAAGAGAGATTTTTTTTCAAAACCTTGGCTGTGAGCAGCAAAGAAAACGAACCGGAAAACAAAAAGGTTAGGATGTACTCTGATCGTGGTTGGCCGCAGCGCTCCCTCCCTCTCTCTCTGTGCAGTGTGTGCCCGCAGCGAACAAAAAATTCTCTTTCACTTTCAAAGTATGTGGAAGCTGTAAGTACAATTACCTCACCGGCTGCCCAAGAGAGGAGAAGTGTGTGGGGGAGGGCTCTGCATCCCCTTCTCCCCCCCCCAGGAATCACTTCTGGAACGGGGAACCGTCCTACCAGCTCCTCCGCCTTCAGGCTGCCCACCCCCCACCGCTCACCCTCCCATCTCCCTCTCTCCAGACCAGATTTCCCCTTGCCCTCAAGAGGAAGAGATGCCAGCGGTGCCCACCCTGTGAACGCACACACACTTAAGGGCACATGTCTAGAGGACCAGAAAGAGGCACCGCTGTCACCGCAGCCAGGCTGTAAACAAAAGATGACCTTTTCCGCTGAACGGAGGCCTCCCCGGCGATGGGGACTTAACTGCCCGATAAATTCACTCTGCTTTACGTTGAAGCCACAGGAAGCCAAGGAAGGAATGGAAGCAAAAACAGCCCAGAGATTAGAAGTCGGACACAGTGGCAGAATAAGAACACAGGACCTCGAGCAGCCGGGGGAAAGGAAGCATCCGACTGAATCATTCAAGAGGGCTTTTCTACACAGGCAGTAGAGTTGCACTGCACTAAATTGTTCACAAAGTTCCTTGGAAAAATAATCAGGGACTGTGGTCTACTCTAGTGTATGTGTTGCTGAAATCAGGACCCTGCTATGGAATTCTGCATCATTTAAGTGTCTTGTTGACATTTGTGCTTTGCTTCCGTTCCGCTCTCAGACTCCTGGTTGGATCTACCACCCAAATCCTGTTTCATTGGTTATTGAACGTCCCACCCTGTCTGTCTGTGTTGACTCACTCTGTAATCCACCTTGAGTCCAAGGGAGGAAAGGTGGACCAGGAATAATGTAAATTAATTAATTAAATACATTCAAAGCCGCTAAACGGGGGATAGCTTACTCGGTAGTGATGGCCAAAGGAATAAACAGCTTTAAAGGGGAATTTGATAAGATTCATGGAGGATAAGTCTTTCAATGGCCACTGGCCACGGGGATTGAGGGGAACCTCCAGATTCAGAGGCACTAAACCTCTGAATCCCAGAGCCAGGTGGCAACATTAGGGGAAGGCCTCAGCCCACGGTGGGAGACAGAATGCTGGACTAGACGGACCCTTGGTCTGATCCAGTGGGGCTCTTCGGATATTCTTATGAAGGCCTCGGCCTCTGTGCTCTGTTATTAGCCCTCCAGAGGAATTGGTTGGCCGCTGTGTGGGACAGGATGCCGGACTAGACGGAACCCTGGTCTGACCCAGTTCTTATGAAGGCCTCGGCCTCTATACCCTGTTGTTGGCCCTCCAAAGGAGCTGCTTGGCCACTTGTGTGAGACAGGATGCTGGACTAGATGGACCACTGGTCTGACCCACCAGGGCTCATGTTATGTTCTTATGTTGTTGGCCCTCCAGAGGAATTGGTTGGCTACTGTGTGAGACAGGATGCTGGACTAGATGGACCCTCACTAGTCTGACCCAGCAGGGCTCTTTTTATCTTCTTATGTCCTGGCCTCTGTAATAACCCACTGGGTTATTACAGATCAATCAAGGGGTTACTGATCAATCAAGTCCGCCTTCCACGCGTGCTCCTCCTCACCAGGGCACTCTTATCTACATTACAAGCCAGTGTGGTATTGCAGTCTGAGTGTCTGAGCAAGACCTGAGCAACAGAGACCCAGGTTGAAATCTGCCCCCCCCCCAAGTTCTTATTAAGTGACCCTGGCCAAGTCACTCGCTCCCTTAGCCTCACCTACCTCGCAGGGTTGTTGTGAGTCCAAAATGGGGAGAACTACATACACTACCCTGACCTGCTTGGAAGAATGGCGGGATAAAAACGAGACAGACAATTTGGAGTACAGAACCGTGAGCATCGTATTTGATAATAATCATAACCAGATTTATTTAGTGCTTCAACATAAGGTACCCTCCGCACAATCAACCATCAGGCCTTAATCGCTCAGCCCACTGGTTTACAACAACAGGAATTAACCTTCTAAGATCCAGCAGTTCTGAAGGAATTAACCCAACAACTCACACAAGATCACATCCTTGCTAAACGTCAAGCCTGGGAAGCAAGATTAACAATGGGGCTCTCATAGTAGAATGGGGAAGGTGTCTTATTCGTAGTTAAGAGCAGTCCTTGGCAGGTCTACTCTAAATGCTGCTTATGTTTATCCAGTGGGATTTACTCCTAAAATAGGGATTTACTCCTACCTAGCCATAGTTCTCTCAGAGCTGTTCTCTCAAGGACAGTAATGGAAAGAGCTCTCTCAGCCCCGCCTCCCGCACAGGGTGTCTGTTGTGGGGAAGGGAAGGGAAAGGAGTTTGTAAGCTGCTCTGAGACGCCGAATGAAGGGCGGGGCATAAATCCAATCTCTTCTCTTCCCCCCCCCCCGACGTTTTGTGAACGGCCTGGGGCCAACATATCTAAGGGACCGCCTCTTCCCATATCCACCTTGAAGAGCATTACACTTGAAAGATCAATACCTCCAGGCGGTCCCCGGCCCAAAGGACGCCCATCTTGCCTCAACCAGGGCTTTCTCTGTCCTGGCCCCAGCCTCGTGGAACACGCTCCTTCCTGAGACCAGGGCCCTGCGGGATCTTACTCAACTCCGCAGGGCCTGCAAGACGGAGCTCTTCCGCCAGGCCTTTGGCTGAGGCAACGGGCGCCCATCTAGGGCCTCCCTGAGGCTGCTGTCACCCGTCTATTTACTGACCATCGGAAACTGGCCTTTAACTCACTGCGCCATCGGGCCAGAACTTTATAGCCAATTGACGCCGTTTCAAACTGTACCCACTGTTCTAACTGGTAGAATGTTTTATCGTGTTGTAAACTGAAAATGTATTTATTAAATTAATGATGCTACCCGCCCTGAGCCCGCTGACAGGATGGGCGGGAAATAAATGTGAATAATAAAACAAAATAAATAATACAATAAATAAATAAATACAATAAAATAAAATAAAACTAGCAGATCAGTGGCAGACCCATTGAAGGCTTGAGCATTTCTATCCATATTGCCCATTTGAGTACATCACGTAGGACTAATGAGGAAAATTTCTTTTATGAAGATGTGGTCATTTTCAGTTCATTCAATGGTAACTAAGAAATAGAAGACACAGCATTGTTATGACGATCCTCATTCGGATAAAGTCCTTACGAAACGAATAGATATTCCGGAGAACTTCGTCAACTACCACGGTTATATATGGACCTCTTTTGCAGTTTGTACATGTTCTTATTATCTTGCTGAAAGAATATTTGTAATAACCATTCTGGTTGTATTGTGTAGTGCTTTGTTACAGCTTTTCATTGTTCTGTTATTTTGAGACCCATTCTACCAGCAGAGGCGCTTTCCTCCAGTAGCAGAAAAAGCCTTTCCCTGATGCCAGGTACTCAGAACAGCACCCACTGTCAATGGAAGGCTCCTTCCGCCGGAGGAAAGCACTTCCGCTTGGCGAATAGAGCGGTGGGCTCTAGCCAATGTACATGACTCACTATGAATTTAGGCAGATCGTGAGAGGGAGGGCAGGAAGGGATAAGCCAGGGCTCGACCTTTGTGGCCCTTTTCTATGAGCCAGGGGTAATGTTGACCATAGCTTCGGGGTCAGGAGGGAATTTTCCTCCCAGCCAGATGGGCCCATGGATCCTGGAGTTTTTTTGCCTTCCTCTGGGCATAGAGCAGGGGGTCACTGGGGGAGTGGGGGAGGGAGGTAACTGTGGTTTTTCTGCATTGTGAAGGAGGATGGACTGGATGACCCTCGAGGTCCCTTCCAGCTCTATGTTTCTATGAAGTGCTTTGAAACCTTAAAAGAAATTAGATACGTGCCAGTGAAACCCCCTCCCGCAAACACTGCAGAAGCTGGTTGGTGGGTGTGACGGTATTATGGACAGCAGCAAGGTAAACCCAGCAGCTGCTGAGTCACATAACACTGAGAGAGGTGGGGGCCAGGTGGCTCGGAACTCTCAGGGAGATGAGTGATGGATAACTGTACAGACAGTTGAGAGCTGACCGTTGGGAGAGTCAGGGAGTTCGTAGATTGTTGGCAGGGAGTTAACATACACAGATAGAGTTTCTGAGGGAGAGCTTTGAGAGCACAACAGCCTCTGAGCTTAGTGGAATCAGCTTTAGAGCAGTTGAAGTGAAAAACTGTGGCTGAAAAAGCCCTCTGCACTGGCACCTTCTAACATAAAGAGGAGAGTGGTGAGAGAGTGAGAAGTACAAGACCTCAGGGGTCACAAACCACATATACCCTGCTCTATATGAACTTAAGGTGGCTAAGGAAGGGCAAAGGGTCTGGAGGAGTCTGGAGAGCTGGGTTTTGTCGAACCAGTAGACTCAGGAGGCCAGGCAGTTAACGCCCAGAGTCAGAGAAGGGTTTTGTGAACCAAAGAACATCTGAGTCAAACTGAGAGTAATAAGTCTACAGCTTATGAAAAGACAAAGTGAAGTGGTTATACTACAAAGTATCCGAAGTATTCTGTGCAAATATATCCCACCCCCCTGTTGGAGTTTTCTGTATAATAAAGATCTGTGCTGTGTGACATTTATAAGCCCTGGTGCCTGAACTCTGTGGGGAAGAATAATACTGGGCAGTTGTCCTCCATATATCCAGAAGCTGAAGCAAATCCCCGAAGAGACTACTGTTAAGGGTGAGCTGGTAAGCCATCAGAGATAGGAATTAGGACTGAGTCCTTATAAGAGCATAAACAGAATATGGTGCCATTACATATAAAGACTCCCTCATGGATCACTGCCTTGTCGTGGCGAGGGGCTTGCGTGGTTCGATGAGGCTGTGGGCTATGCCGTGGAGGGCCACCCAGGACGGACAGGCCACAGCAGAGAACTCAGACCAAGCGTGATCCCCCTGGAGAAGGAAATGGCAACCCACTCCAGTATCTTTGCCAAGAAAACCTCATGGACAGTAACAAAAGGATAAAAGATATGACGCCGAAAGATGAGCCCCTCAGGTCGGAAGGTGTCCAATATGCTACTGAGGAAGAGCAGAGGGCAAGTACGAGTAACCCCAGAAAGAGTGAAGCGGCTGGGCCAAAGCCGAAAGGACGCTCAGTTGTGGATGTGTCTGACGGTGAAAGGAAAGTTCGATGCTGCAAAGAACAATACTGCATAGGAACCTGGAATGTAAGGTCTATGAATCAAGGTAAGCTTGACGTGGTCAAAAATGAGATGGCAAGAATGAACATCGACATCTTGGGAATCAGTGAACTAAAGTGGACAGGAATGGGCGAATTTAACTCAGAAGACCATTATATCTACTACTGTGGCCAGGAATCCCGTAGAAAAAATGGTGTGGCCTTTATAGTCAACAAGAGAGTGAGAAAGGCAGTACTGGGATACAATCTCAAAAATGACAGAATGATCTCAGTCCGAATCCAAGGCAAACCATTCAATATCACAGTAATCCAAGTCTATGCCCCAACCACTGCTGCAGAAGAGGCTGAAATGGACCAGTTCTATGAAGACCTACAACAGTTCATAGAACTAATACCAAAAAATGATGTCCTCATCATCATAGGGGACTGGAATGCTAAAGTAGGAAATCAAAAGGTAACCGGAATAACAGACAAGTTTGGCCTTGGAGAACAAAATGAAGCAGGGCAAAGGCTAACAGAGTTTTGTCAAGAGAACACGCTGGTCATAGCGAACACCCTTTTCCAACAACCTAAGAGGCGTCTCTACACATGGACATCACCAGATGGGCAACACCGAAATCAGATTGACTATATAATTTGCAGTCAAAGATGGAGAAGCTCTATCCAGTCAGTAAAAACAAGACCTGGAGCTGACTGTGGCTCAGATCATGAGCTACTCATTGCAAAATTCAGACTTAAATTGAAGAAAGTTGGGAAAACCACAAGGCCATTCAGATTTGACCTAGATCGCATCCCCGATGAATATACAGTAGAGGTGAAGAATAGGTTTAAGGGACTAGATTTGATAGACAGAGTGCCTGAAGAACTATGGACAGAGGTCCGTGACATTGTAAAGGAGGCAGCAATCACCGCCATCCCAAAGAAAAAGAAATGCAAGAAAGCAAAGTGGCTATCTGATGAGGCTTTACACATAGCAGAGGAAAGAAGGAAAGCTAAAGGCAACGGTGAAAAGGAAATATTTGCCCAACTGAATGCAGATTTCCAGAGAACAGCAAGGAGAGATAAGGAGGCTTTCCTGAATGAACAATGCAAAGTAATAGAGGAAAACAATAGATTGGGAAGGACTAGAGATCTGTTCAAGAAAATTGGAGAAATCAAGGGAACGTTCCATGCAAAGCTGGCCATGATAAAGGACAAAAACGGTAGGGACCTAACAGAAGCAGAAGAGATTAGGAAAAGATGGCAAGAATACACAGAAGAACTATACAAGAAGGACCTTGATGTCCTTGACAACCACGATGGTATAATCACTGACCTCGAGCCAGACATCCTGGAAAGCGAAGTTAAATGGGCCTTAGAAAGCATTACTAACAACAAAGCTAGTGGAGGTGATGGTATCCCAGCTGAGTTATTCAAAGTCTTAAAAGAAGATGCTGTTAAAGTGCTGCACTCAATTTGCCAACAAATTTGGAAAACACAACAGTGGCCACAGGATTGGAAAAGGTCAGTTTACATTCCAATCCCAAAGAAGGGCAATGTCAAGGAGTGTTCAAACTATCGCACAATTGCACTCATTTCACATGCTAGCAAGGTCATGCTCAAAATCCTACAAGCTAGGCTTCAACAGTACGTGGATAGAGAATTGCCAGAAGTACAAGCTGGGTTTCGAAGAGGTAGAGGAACTAGAGATCAAATTCCCAACATTCGCTGGATTATGGAGAAAGCAAGAGAGTACCAGAAAAACATCTACTTCTGCTTCATTGACTATGCTAAAGCCTTTGATTGTGTGGATCACAATAAATTATGGCAGGTTCTTAAAGAGATGGGAGTACCGGACCACCTCACATGTCTCCTGAGAAACCTGTATAAGGGTCAAGAAGCAACAGTTAGAACCGGATATGGAACAACGGATTGGTTTAGCATAGGAAAAGGAGTACGACAAGGATGTATATTGTCACCTTGCTTATTTAATTTATATGCAGAGTACATCATGCGAAATGCTGGCCTGGATGAATCACAAGCGGGAGTTAAGATTGCTGGGGAAAAGATCAATAACCTCAGATATGCAGACGATACCACTCTGATGGCAGAAAGTGAAGAGGACCTAAAGAGCCTCTTGCTCAGGGTGACAGAGGAGAGCGCAAAAGTGGGCTTGAAGCTCAACATCAAAAAAACTAAGATCATGGCATCTGGCCCCATCACTCCTTGGCAAATAGAAGGGGAAGTCGTAGAAGTAGTGACAGACTTCACGTTCCTAGGATCCCAGATCACTGCAGATGGTGACTGCAGCCATGAAATTAAAAGACGCCTGCTCCTTGGGAGGAAAGCGATGGCAAACCTAAACAGTATGATAAAAAGCAGAGACATCACCTTGCCAACAAAAGTCCGCATGGTCAAAGCAATGGTATTCCCCATAGTAATGTATGGCTGCGAGAGTTGGACTATAAGGAAGGCCGAGCGCCGAAGAATAGATTCTTTTGAACTATGGTGCTGGAGAAGACTCTTGAGAGTCCCTTGGACTGCAAGGAGATCAAATCAGTCAATCCTAAAAGAAATCAACCCTGATTGTTCCTTGGAAGGCCAGATCCTGAAGCTGAAGCTCAAATACTTTGGCCACCAAATGAGAAGGGAGCATTCACTGGAGAAGACTCTGATGCTGGGAAAGATTGAAGGTCAAAGAAGAAGGGGACGGCAAAGGATGAGATGGTTAGACAGTGTCATTGATGCAACGAACATGAAATTGAGCAAACTTCAGCAGACAGCGGAAGACAGGAGGGCCTGGCGTAATCTGGTCCATGGGGTCGCGAAGAGTCGGACTCGACTGTGTGACTGAACAACAACAACAACAACACATATAAAGAAAGGTGGTGACACCACAGCTACCTCACGGCAACGTCCTGGGACGGGGCGTTGCTTGTGATAGTGGGCACGAACGCAAAAGCTTGTTCCCACACACGGCAATGGAAGCGCCCATACTGCTGACTGATCTTACATGGGCAGGAATTTCAAGCAGCTGACATGCGCCTGGCAATCTCACCAGAAATCTCTCCAGTGCTTCACTTTTGGGGGAAATGGTGCAGGGGGGTCAAGTCCGGTTAGAAATACCACCCCCCTCTGAAATCACAACCCCTCCCCTTGAATCACAGAATCACAGAGTCAGAAGGTTCCAGAGAGGTCATCTAGTCCAGCCCGGCCTAGAGCAGGGATGTCGAACATAAGGCCCAGGGGCTGGATCCGGCCCATCCAGGGCTTTTATGCAGCCCATGAGCAACTGATACAAGGCAGGAAGTGCTGGGGGAGTGGGCGGAGACACTCCACTGTGGCTTCAGCATGGCAGAACAACCTCGCCTGCAGCAGTCAAGCGTCGTGGGAGCATCTGCCCGAGCGCTGCGCCGCTGCCTCTCCAGCCCGCCCATAAGGGTTTCCCTCTGCACCTCCCCCCCAGCCCCTGGGGCCCTGCAGTGAGGATACAACAACTCAGAGCTCACCGGCTGCTGTCCTTTATGCAGTTTCTATCTCCGCTACCTGGCATTACGTTTTATGGCCCATGTGGCCCGGCCCAACGAAGTGACATTTATGTCAGATCCGGCCCTCGTAACAAACGAGTTCGACACCCCTGGCCTACAGCATCCCCGACAAGTGTTTGTCCAGCCACTGCTTAAAGGCTGCCAGTGATGGGGAGCTTGCCGCCTCCCCAGGCAGCTGATTCCACCGTTGCACAACTCTTGCTGTAAAAAAGTTTTTCCTAAGATCCCGCCGGTACCTTCCCGCCCTTAATTTAACCCCCTTCATTGCGACTCCTCTCCTCTGCTGCCCACAGGAACAGCTCCCTGCCCTCCTCTGAGTGACAGCCCTTCAGATACGTCAAGAGAGCCATCCTGTCCCCCCCTCATCCCCTTCTTCTCCAGACAGAACATTCCCAAGTCCCTCCCTGTGGGGATTCTATAGCTGCTCAGCAGCGCAGAAATGGTACTCTGCAGCTGCTCAGGAGCCCTTTCATACACTGGTTGCCAGGGCTGAGCTCTGGGAAACTCTGTTACCAATGAAACCATGTGGGAATCAAGGCTTCGGTGCAATAAAAGAAAAACGCCGCTCCGCTCGCAGCTGGAATGAGGCTGGAGTGTGTTGTGCAGCCGGTGAAGCCACCCAGTGGCCGGGTCTTGCATCACCATCCCTGGTGTCTTTTCAGCCGCGGCAGCAGCCGGGGTTCCCAGACAGCCACAGGCTGGTACAGGGGAGCAAGTAGCTAGTTAGGGAGTCCATCACAGCTAGAAAGGATGGCCTTGGAAAGCAGGTGGAGGGGAAGGGCGGGCACCATCAAACATGCACCCCAGTGAAA
Source organism: Gekko gecko (assembly GCA_029375565.1). Classification (NCBI taxonomy): domain Eukaryota; kingdom Metazoa; phylum Chordata; class Lepidosauria; order Squamata; family Gekkonidae; genus Gekko; species Gekko gecko. The sequence goes on along the minus strand of JAPDNY010000012.1, from coordinate 72,164,431 downwards.
GAGCTCCCATTTATCAGATGCAAGGAAGGCAGCCCCATCCCTGAAGAATGTGTTTGCTATAGAACAAAGTCCCCTATAATCACAGTACTGGAAGGGGCCTTCAAGGTCATCTAGTCCAACCGTCTGCACAAGGCAGGAAATTCACAAATACCTCCCCGCACACACCCCAGTGACCCCTGCTCTATGCCCAGGAGAGAGGGGGAAAAAACCCAGGATCTCCAGCCAAACTGGCCTGGAGAAAAATTGCTCCCTGACCCCAAAGTGGCGATCAGCATTTCCCTGGGCGTGCAAGAAAGGGTCACAAGAACTGAGCACTGAGGCAACCCTTCCTGCCCTCCCTCTCATGATCTGCCTAATTTCACAGAATCAGCACTGCTGTCAGATGGCCATCTAGCCTCTGTCTGAAAACCTCCCAAGAAGGAAGAAATTGAATTTATACCCCGCCCTTCACTAACCAAAGGAGTCTCCTTTCCCTTCCCCTCTCCACAACAGACACCCTGTGAGAGAGGTGGGGCTGAGAGAGCTCTTGACAGAAACTGCTCTTTTTCAAGGACAGCTGTGCCAGAACTATGGCTTGCCCGAGGTCATCCAGCAGCTGCAAGTGGAGGAGTGGGCAATCAAACCCGGTTCCCCCAGATTAGAGTCTGCACACTTAACCACTACACCAAACCACCACCTCCCAAGGAAGCCTGTTCCACTGAGGAACTACTCTAACTGTCAGGAAGTTCTTCCTGATGTTTAGCCGAAAACTCTTCTGAGTTAATTTCAACCCACTGGTTCTGTTCCGACCTCCTGGAACGTGGTCAGGTTCTCCGGTAAAGACAGCTGTATTTCAGCACAAAAGGTTTCCACAGGAATGTATCTGGCAACGAGGAAACCAGAAGGAGGCTGAGGCTGCGAAGGGCAGCCGGGAAGGAGCTAGAAAAGATCACTAAGTGCCAGGATGTGTCATGGCGACCGAGATAATTCATGCCACAGTATTCCCCACTACTATGTATGGGTGTGAAAGCTGGACAATGAAGACAGCTGACCGGAAGAAAATTGATTCCTCTGAAATGTGGTGTCGGAGGAGAGCTTCACAGAAACCCATGGACCGCCAAAAAGACGAAGAAGTGGGTTCTAGATCGAATCAAGCCTGAACTCTCCCTAGAAAGAGAGCCAGTTTGCTGTAGTGGTTAAGTGTGCGGAGTCTAATCTGGGAAAACCGGGTTTGATTCCCCACTTCTCCGCATGCAGCTGCTGATGTGATCTTGGGTCAGTCACAAGCTCTGGCACAGCTGTTCTTGAAAAAGGGAAGTTTCTGTCAGAGCTCTCTCAGCCCTACCTCCCTCACAGGGTGGCTGTTATGGGGAGGGGAAGGGAAAGGAGTTTGTAAGCCGCTCTGAGTCTCCAAATGAAGGGCGGGGTATAAATCCAATTTCTTCCTCTTCTTCTAGAAGCTAAAAATGCCTAAATGGAGACTATCGTAGTTTGGTCATGTTATGAGAAGACAAGACTCACTGGGAAAGACAGTCACGCCAGGAAAAAGTCGAAGGCAACAGGAAAAAGAAGAGATTGGATTTATACCCCACCCTTCACTCGGAGTCTCCTCACAACAGACCCCTCCCCACAACAGACACCCTGTGAGGGAGGTGGGGCTGAGAGAGCTCTTTCCAGAACTGCCCTTTCAAGGACAGCTCTGACAGAACTATGGCTTGCCCTAGGTCATCCAGCAGCCGCAAGTGGAGGAGTGGGGAATCAAGCCCGGTTCTCACAGATTAGAGTCTGCACACTTAACCACTACACCAAACTGGCTCCCGAAAGAGGAAAGACCCGTCATGAGATGGATTTGACTCAAGAAAAGAGGCCAACGGCCCTCAGTATGCAAGACCTGGGAAGGCTGTTGACAAGAGGACGCTTTGGAGGCCATGAATTCACAGGGTCACCATATGTCGGAAGGGGCACATACAATTGCATCCCCACCTTCCCTCCAAGGGGCTCCCTGTGTGGCATTCACGGCTCTCCTTTGCCCGTACGATCTTCATAGCAACCTTGTGAGGAGGCTGGGCTGAGGCGAGAGGTCACCTGGTGACCTTCACTAACCATAGGTTATACACAAAGGTCAGAGAGGAATGCGATGCTCAGATGTCAGAATGGCTTTATGGTTAAGAGAACTGGACTTAGGCCGGGGAGGCTGGAGTTTGAACCCACACTCGGGACCTGAAGTTCACTGGGTGACCTTTGGTCGATGGAGTCGAACCCACCTTGTTTCGGTTAGAAGTAATAGGATGCAACAGGGCCTAACGCACGTGGAGCTCCCCGAAAATCCTTCTCATGTCTGAAGGCCGGGCTCTCCTGTCACAGACCTTATGCCCACTTAAGGCAATTTCTGTTAACCCTCCTGAGCCTCTCGGGTAGTCCTGTCTGGCTCCAGCCAGGATTTGTCCTCTTTTTTTACTTTGAAAACGGAAGGAGGAGGTGGTTTCCTGACTAGTAAGAGACCCTACCAGGGAGTGCTGGGCATAACCACCTCCGGCTGCAGCTGAGTCTGAGAGAGGTATTGCTCTGTTGGTAATCCTGCACACACAACCTGTGCACGCGCATTTACACGTGAACAGAGCAATGTGCGAAGAAGGGGGTGGCATTCAGCATGCTGGCCCTGCCGTTCAGCTACATGAATTTGCCTCACTGTGTGTGTACAGAAGTGTATGCACATGGGTCGGGAATATCAAGAAAGCAGGAGTCCAGGAGCACCTTAAAGACTAACAGGATTTGTGGAGGGGATGAGCTTCCGTGAGTCTATCCGTCCTTTTATCTCGGAGAGTGGAGTGGTTTCAGATGCCAAATGACAATAGCAGGTGGATGACAATAGCAGGTGAATGGCCACAGCAGGCATGATTGGATTAGGTGTGATATGCAGAGGGGAGGTAGGTGTGGACAAATCGGCACTGCTAATAAGACAGGAAACCTAGGTCTCGATTCAGTCCAGGGGGTGCATCATCTTGAATGTCATTATCAGCAGCAATTCAGCAGGCTACCCATCTTGATCTATCAGAAAAGCAAAGTTTCCAATCACAGGGATGAAGCAAATGCAACACACATTGGCCTTTTTTTTGCCCACATTGGGCTGAATATGCATAGGCAGAACCAGCATGCGCAACTGTGGGCAAGGGTGTAGACCAGGGTGCTTGGTCCCTCTCTGCCTCCACACATTGTCCTGTACACACACACATATTATGTGCACGGGATTGGTTTCTCTATCCAACAAGAAAGCTGGGCTCACCACTAAAACTGGACAGCAGTACAAATCCATGGTCACGCCAGAGCGTGACAGAGATCTGGAAACTTGTATAGATACATTACGTACATACGATTGGAAACTACCCTTTAATTCTCAAGAGGACCTCTGTTATCAGAACACCATAGCACCACAGACGTATGCCCTCCATTTCAGAACGTTACAATGCCCACAGTATCCTTTATCTTTGGAACACTAAGTATTCCCTAAAAATTCTTTCTGCGCATAAACACCATTGCTGGAAGGTTAAGCAGACAGCCTATGACGGTGCCTGATGTCCACTGAGTGGCCTCTTTGCTATCGGAGCAGAAACCATCAAACCTGTACACAAAACGGTAATCGTATATACACCTGCCAATCATAACAAAAAGACATCCTCTGAAAGAGGCTGGGGTTTATTTTCCCACAGGCGTGGAGATTTTCCTGCAAGGAACAATTGCGCCACAATGAAGATTTCCTGCTAGATTCAGCGAGATGGGAAAAGGGTGTTGATCGGCCCGTACAATTCTGCTGTGGTTTCATAGGCAGCCTTCCCATAGAACCTAGGGAGGATTTCAGATTATTTGTCCCGCTTATTTCCCCTTGAAAAATTTTTGCTTCTTACTTGGGCGAACTGGTCCCGTGATTATTCCCCTGCCGCTCTCTGTTTCTGCGGATCACGTATACCCTGAAACATGCTCATTTTTAACACGTATCAATAAATCTGCATTATAACTTACATATAAATGCATGTGTACACAATCCATATGAATCGACTGCATGTGTACACAATCCATGTGAATCGACAAAATTAATGCAAAAAGAGAACCAAAGTGGTGACGAATTAGTGTATTCGGTCTCTTTGCAAAAATCACACACCTTTTCCACCCTCCTTTGCTTGCCAATGCAATTTCTCTCACTACCTCACAGGGTCAATGAAACCCTTCAATGAGCTATATTTTCTAGTGGTGTGCTTTGATGGCATTCTCACTCCCATGATGCACCAGATTTCACTGCCCACAGGCAGAAGCTATTTCAGCCTAGATTTTGGAGCCCCGGAGTCTCCGCCCATCCCCATCAGAAACCAATATGTCACATCCTGAAGACACAGGCACCTAGATTATGGAACCCTTTGGAGGCTGAAAATCAGTCCTTCACTTCTCCAGCAACTAAGCTCCTGGATCAAATTCAGCATTACAGTGAAAAATGCTTAATGATTCTTTAGTATGAAGCCTTCAGCCAAAGGATCACCAGGTTAGCGCAAACCAGGGGGAGGCCGAACTGCAGCGTGGGAGGCACATGCGGCTCTTTCACACATATTGTGACGGCTCCCAGCAGGGTGGCTGGGGAAGCAAAAGGGAGGCACGTCTCCCCAATCAGTTTTCCCTTCCCCAGCCAGTGTTCCCCTCCCTGGGTAGGCTTGAGGTGGTGGAGGGAGTAGAGAAAGAAAGCAACTTTAACTTTAAATGCATTCTCAAAGCACCCCCCCAGCCAGCTTGGAGAAAGCATTTATCTCCTTTCTCCAAGCCAAGCCAGTCAGCGTGGGGGTTTGGAGGATGCATTTAAAGTTGCTTTCTTTCCACCTCTGCGTCCCCCCGTCCATATATTTGCTTTCTTTCCACTTTCTTTCACTCTCTCTTCCTCCCCCCTCCCTCATCTATTTGCTTTTTTGTTTCTCTCTCTCTCTCTCTCTCTGTCTTTCCACCTCTTTCATTCTTTCTTTCCGCCTTGCTCCTTCTTTCTCTATCTCTTAGACAAATATTATTAGCAAACAAATAAATATCATTGGAGAAATAAATATCATTATCAATACCTGTTTTTACCCATTTTATCTTTTTGGCAGCCTCGCTTAATGTTTATAAAAAGCAAATCTGCATATTTCCCAATAAAAACGTGTCTGCAGTATTTGTTCATGTCTTGCGGCTCTCAAGTATCTGACGTTTATTCTATGTGGCTCTTACGTAAGGCAAGCTTGGCCACCCCTGGCACAAACTGATATGTGACGTTCAGCTTTCTCCCCCGCTACCTCCTCAGACCCTGATTTGTTGGGCCTTCACTGCCCCCTCCCTTCGGGTTGCCAGGTCCTAAAAATGCCCTGACCTGAAATCACAGCTGCCACTCAGGGTCAAGAACCCAAGTTTCACAAGTATTTTGGGGGCACCTTCCTTCCTCATCAGCCTCCCTCCCTCTCCATAGCAAACATCCCCTCCTAACCTGTAGCACAGCAAAATTTCCTTTCTCCAGTGAGCCCCTTCTAGCCACTTCGGCCTGTTTCCCTCAGATCACGCATTCTGACCCTCCTGATTCTTCTCTCTTGTATTATTACTTCCTCTGAGTCTTCTCTTCTGCCTTCTGGCCCAGGACCACTTCCCAGTCTTTCTCTTGGTGAAGCTTGGACCGCAGCTAAACTGACAACTCCTCCATCCCTCCCAGGAGCTGGACTGCAAACGGTTTAGCTCTCAGATCAACTGAACATTCCATGCCAGTACATCTGCTCAGCCTCTCGGAATCAGAGGTTTCCCAGCCACAAGGCAGCACAGCGTCAATTCAGCCAGCAATTCATGTTCAAAAGCAGCTCTCTGACACGCTCAGACTTTTCCTACTCAGGGCCCTCTGGTTATCATCATCATTTCCATAAACACACAAGAGTGAATCATAACAGTTTCAAAGTTCTTCCCAAGAACTTCTGCCTCTACAACTGATTCAGGAAGCCCTGGCGTAGCCATGTCAGAAGGAGAGTGGATTTTTGCGAGGACTTCCACTCGATTTCGTGCCTCTCGCTAACCCCAATGCACTAAAGGGAGGAGAAGAATCAAATGGCCTTCTCCCCTCTCACCCTCCTCAACCTTGTACTCAAGTTCGACCCTCTTAAATTTCAAGGTTCTGGCTTGGCTCTCATAGGACACCCTCTCCCTTTCCCTCTTATTTTTCTACTGGGTACTGGTGAAGGCACTGTGCCAACTCGGAGGCACAGAAAGAGGGTGTTCTTCTCACTGAGAACACACCACCAGGAAGTGATACGGCCAAGAGATACCCACCAACGATGCTCTCTGCCTCTCTACTTGTCAGGCACTCAAGTCAGAGGCAGCGAGAACACAGAGTAACCAAGGCAGGTGGCAGCCCAGAAGCACAAAGGGAACGCTTACTAGCCACTTTGTGGTGGTCTTCAGTGACAAACTGCTCAAACTGAGAGGTCAACAGCAAACCAAGAGGTCAGAGAGAACATTACGCTCAATCGGTGCCAACTGGTTGGTGGCCCCAAAACAGTCCAGCTGTCCTTGACCAGGGCCGGGGCCTTTTCAGCTCTGACCCCAGCCTGGTGGAACTCCTTCCTAGTGAGACCCCGGCCCTGCAGGACTTAGCTCAGTTCCGCAGGGACTGTAAGACGGAGATGTTCTGCTGGGCACATATGGTTGATGACAGCGATGGTCAGAAAGATCAGTGGACTCTCGAGTTCCCCACCCCTCCTGAATTCTCTCCTGGTTAAGGTCCTCCCCATGGGTGGAATATGGATTGTATGCTAACCACCCCAGCTATCTGTGACGCCATCTAACAGTAGCTCAAATTGCTGAATAGTACCGGAGCTTAATTGTATGGTATGTATTTTATTATGTATCGATGTATATTTATTCTATGTATTCCATTATATGCATTGATGTATATACATGTTGTATGCCACCCTGAGTTCTGATTACAGGAAATGGAGCAGGAGGAACAGGAGAAGAGGAGGAGCAGGAGAAGAGGAGGAGGAGGAGAAGAGAAGGAGGAGGCGAGCAGCAGGAAGAGGAGGAGGAGGAAGAGGAGGAGGAAGAGAGCCAAAGGAAGAGGAGGAGGAAGAGAGCCGGAGGAGGAGGATCAGGAGAGCCGGAGGAGGAGAAAAAGAAAGAGAAGAAGAAGAGGAGGAGGAGAAGAGCTGGAGGAGAAGAGCTGGAGGAGGAGGATCAGGAGAGCCGGAGGAGGAGGAGAGCCGGAGGAGGAGAAGGAGAAGGAGGAGGAGAAAAAGAAAGAGAAGGAGAAGAGGAGGAGGAGAAGAGATGGAGGAGGAGGAGGAGGAGGAGGAGAAGAGGAGAGGAGGAGGTGGTGATGGTGCTTTACAGCGTGCAGTGCCACAGGATTGGCTCTGTGGTGTCCCCTGTTCCCAAGGCGAGGAGGGTCTCCCCTGCATGAACAGCATGCCACATCTTCCTCCAGCCAGCAGTCCTAGAGCTCCACAACTGTCTCTGGAGTATCATAACAGGCTGGTTAAGAAAGGTGCCAAAGGTTGGACCAGGTGACACGGAAGCAGCACAAGTCGCTGACAGAAGCATTATAAAAATATCTTAAAAAGCAGATTGTGGGCAGACGAACCACCCCCACCACCCCCTTCTCCATGAGCTAATCCATTTTAATGAGGCCACTGAGACAACTTGGGGGGAAAGAAACCACATTGCCAAAGCAAGCGATCTAATGTGCTGGAATCTACATGACTTTGCAGTCTGAGCTTGTAACTCTCCCGCTGTCTCGAGAGGGCTGGGGATTTGCTTCCAAAAAAAATAAAATAATAAAGTGCTTTCAAATTGTTTAATCGTGTAAGAAGAGCTTCATTCACCTTCTCCCCGGGGGGGGGGGGGAGCTTTCTGGAACACAAAGTCCCTGGAAACTAGGATGGCTGACAATGCCTCGCATTGTCCCTTTTCATCCAGCCACTGTAGCGGACGGACTGTTGGGACGGGACACCGGGGAGCCCTGGGTTCCAGTCCCGCCCTGGGCATGTAAGTCCACTGCAGTGGCCTTGGGAAACTCACCCTCGCTTGCGTTAAACTCTCACAGCACGGCTGCTGAGAAGACCCCGTGATTAGCACTTGCAAGCAATGCCCCCTCTAAGCTGTGGAGTCTGGTGAGCAAAAATTCTTCTTTGTGAGCAACAGGCATTAAAGTTGTGAGCCAGTGATTTGACTACTGCATAAGATCAGTTTACTCTGGAGACATCCTCCCCGAGCGGAGACAAAAACGTGTGAGCCGGAGGCTAAAAAACTATGAGTCAGCTCACACTAACTTCAGCTTAGAGGGAACACTGCTTGCAAGGGAGACTGCAGGGGGAAGTCGAGGGTTGCTATGGAGAGGCCGGCAACGGCAAATGAGCTCCGTTCACCTCTGGTCTTGAAAGCCCTACGGGGTTGCCACGAGTTGTCTGCGACCGGATGGAACTTCCCACCACCGATACCTGATCTAGCCAGCCAGCTGTTACAAAGTCAGCCGAGCTCGCTCAGGACTCGCTGGGAGCGGCCCTCCGGCAAAGGGCTGGCCCAACCACAGAGGGGCAGAATGAGCCGTGCCCTCGGGGGTGGGGGGGGCCACTCTGTTCCTGGAGTGTCTCAGCTGGAGACGGAAGCACATCACTGGCCTACAGGTTTTGACGCTGCACTCAGAGTCAACACAGCGACTCGGCAGCAGGCACTTTGTTCTAAGGGGAGTGATCGATAAACTCACACTCTTCAGCAGCTGCGCAGACACTCCTGAACTATCATTTTTCCATCTGTTCTGTGCTTTTTGTCTGCTGGGCGCTTGCGTGCTGCTGGCTCTGTAGACTTTACTGGCTACGGTTTCATTTGCGGGTTTTTATAGTGTTGCTAGACCTTTTTTTAAAAAAAATTGTTCAGAGATCAGCTTTAGTAGTGCTGCTGTTTTATTTGTTGCGTTCTATTTTTTGGCTTTTTAAAAGCTTGCGAAGAAGGAGGAGGAGGAGGAGGAGGTGATTGGATTTCACTACCCGAAGGAGTCTCAGAACGGCTCACAAACACCTTTCCCTTCCCCCTCCCCACAACAGACACCCTTGTGTGATAGGCGGGGCTGAGAGAGCTCTGACAGAAACTGCTCTTTTTCAAGAACAGCTCTTGCCAGAAATATGGCTCGCCCAAGGTCATCCAGCAGCTGCAAGTGTGGAGGAGTGGGGAATCAAACCTGGTTCTTCCAGATGAGAGTCCGCACACTTAACCACTACACCAAACTGACTCCTTTGTGCATTACTACATTAACAGAAAGGTAGGATACCGGGGTGGGGGGTGGCACAGGTGGGCTGAAGATGGTGAGGCCGGGGCACAGGGACCCTCCTCAGTGTATGACGCGGCTCCCTAGTCAAAAGCCTGGGGGAAGAGCTCCCTCTTGCAGGCCCTGAGGAACTGTTAAGAGGTCCCGCAGGGCCCTGATCTCTTCTGGGAGCGCGTTCCACCAGTTCGGCGCCGCCACTGAGAAGGCCCTGGCCCTGGTTGTCGTCAATCTGGCGTCTTTGGGACCTGGAAGGGCCAACCAATTTTGGGCCCCTGAACGCAGTGCTCTCTGGGGAACATATGGGGAAAGGCAGCCCTGGCCTTCCTTGGTGGTCTCCCATCCAAGTACTAAGCACGTCAGCCCTCCTTAGCTTCGATCGGCTAGCCTGGGCCCTCCAGGTCAGGGCAATGTAGGATATAAATTTCTTCATATAAAATAAAACATTGAAGGGGGAGAAATTAAAATGGAGTATATAAATTCCCTAAATAAACAGGAACTTGGCCGGAGAGAGGAGGAGAAAGCTTACAGAACTGGTACTTGACATTCACTACCCTGCTCTGGATTTGGGGGAAAACAAACACACACCGGAGCTCGTCCCCGTCCTGTTTTCTCAACCTCCCTTCCAATCCAGCAATGCAAAAAACGTTCCCTATAGGGAGGCGAGGAGAGACACCCGGCCATCAAAACCCAGGAACATCTTGAAGGCGGCAGGAGTTTCCTCCCGGGATTACAAGCAACTGGGTCCCCTGAGTCACTCGAGCGCTTCGGGGGTTTGTCAGGAAGGGTTAGCCTTTTGGAAGCCAGGCGGGAAAGAGGAGGAAGCGGGAGTTATTTTCAGAAAGCAGAAGGGGGGGGAGGGGAGGTGTTTTTCCTGGAATTCTTCCAGCCCCCATTCCGCAGAGGCAGCCGCTGAACCGTGCTCTGAATCTTTATTTATAGCACCTCTCCTTCAGGCTCCGCCAGGGCCCCCGAGCATAAGGATATCCATTCAGGCTAAGACTCGGTCTGCACGGATAGAGGCGGGCAAACCTCTGAAGGCGGGGAGGAAAACACACCGGAACAGGCCCCGAAGGCAGCACCTTCCACCTTTGCTAACGAAACCACAGTTGGCTGAGCAGCAGGGACGAAGGGCACGAGCCCCAGCTCAGGGCACGGGGGCGGGCAGCTTCTGGTGCCCTGAAGCATCAACCGCCACACTGCAGGAAGCCGCTGCCAGAGACTCTCTGGTCTGAGCCAGAAACTGCATGGCAAAGGGAGGGACTCGGGCCTGAACTCCACATTATGGGTTGTGCCATATAAAGTTGGGGTTCCCCAAGGACCGCCAGCAGGCCCGTAGTCGGGATTCTGTAGCTTGTGGGGCAAAATTTTTTCCCCGTGGGGCTGGTGGGGCTGCCGTTACTTTTGTTAGGTCCATTCTGCCCCCAAGCCCAGCCACCGACGGCCACCCCTCTCCCTCCCCCTCCTGCAAGATTTGAAGGGCCCTTCAGCTGATCGGCAAGGAAGCACGCGGCCCGCCGATCGGCTGGAGGGCCCTTTGAATCTTGTTGGACGGAGGGAGAGGGGTGCGTGCCATTTAAAGGATCCCTTTAAGCGCTTTTGAGAAGAAGTGTGGGGGGGGCGCATGCGCGTGGGCCTCACCGATTCTTCTAAAAAAATTCTTATTCTCAAAAAAAAAATCTTGGGGGGCGGAGCCCCCAATAGCCTCACTGTAGCTATGGGACAGATTGCCAACCTCCAGGTGAGGCCTGGAGCTCTCCTGGCAGCTTTACAGGCTGGGTTCTATGGCGTTATACTCGAGACAAGGTCTCTCCACTTCCCAAACCCCGCCCTCTCCAGACTCCACCCCCCCCCAGTCTCCTGGAGTCGGCACCCCGAGGTTCCCTTGACCTGACTTTCCTGTCTACAAGCAGACATCGAAAGTGGAGGGACATGGGTGGAGGGGACGTGAGCAGCCTTGAGTTCCATAAGGCAGAAAAGGCAGCTAATAAATGTGTTAAATATGCTTGTCTTCTAAGCAGCCAGGGATTTAGATCAGTACATTAGTGAGTGGGAAGGGGCTTCAGCGTCTTTCCTCCCCGTTTCTGTGACCTGAAACAGCCCTAGGGGTGCTATTTACCCTGAAAAGGGGATGGGTGTGCATCAAAAGTCAGGGCAGGGTTTGACCCTGCACGTTACAAATCGTAATGTGCAGCTGAGGCCTTACAAGCAGTAAGTTCCCAGAGACGGCGGATGATCAGACCGCCCAGAAGTCAAACGTGGTGTGGGTATGTGTGTGTGTGGGTATGTGTGCGCACGCAACGTCAGTGACCTCTGGATAAACTGGGCCAACCCTGGTATAAAGGAAGAGGAGCATCCCAGCCTCGTGCCCCTTGAGTGGCCCACTCCGCAGGGGTGTCAGCCTTCTCCCGCTTGAGCCGCCGGCCTCAGTGCCCCGGGGTCTGCAGAACATTCTCTGCAGGTCTAGAAATGAGTTACAGGCGCTCAGGGCTCCATCCTGGCACAGAAACTGTGGGAAGGATTTTTAGCTGATGTGCAGATGCACTCAAGAAACACAGGAAATAAATCGGCAGCTTTGAAAGCAGCACCCTCCCAGTGCACATATGCCAGCTGGCACAGCCATCCCAGCGGACCGGAAGGAGGAGCCCCGTTCTCTCACCCCCCCAGGCCCAGGGGAAAAGCAGCGGGAACAGCTTGGAACAGTACAGGCACGAGGGTGAAAGCAAGCGGCCTGCTATGAAAACTGCCGGCTTCGTGGTTAAGAATTCCAGAACAGAGGTGATGAGGCCTGAGAAAGGGATGTGTTGGGTATTTTCCTTTCCCCCAAAACAAGGAAATCTACCAGCAGTAGTAACTGGGAGGGCAAACTTGTTCTGGCAAGAAGTAGAAGGCAGGAAGATGCAAGGCCAACAGAACATCCAATTGTGTTTGCTTGCAAAAAAAAAAAAATCCAGGCTAAGACCCAAAAATTTGACTGAGGCTCAAGGGCAGAACATCTGCTTTGCATGCAGAAGTCCCCAAGTTCAATCCCTGGCATGTCTAGTTACATGTTCTGGCAACTGGCACTGAGAAAGACCCTTCCGTGCCCAAGAGCGGCTGCCAGTCAGAGCAGACAACCATGAGCAAAATGGACTCAGAGTCACTGCACAGCAACTTCGTGTGTTCGAGGGGGCCTGCTGGCCGTTCCTGTCATTTGCACTTTGCATATTGAGGGCGGGAGACAACTAGCCAGCCACAGCAAGGAAGAGAGAAAGCCAGTGTAACCCCCGGTACACCCAGGGCAAACCGGTTGCCAAGCGAAACCTACTGCGACATCTCCCACAACTCAGCTGGGGAAGGTGAAACCAGACAACGCTTAGGCCACGGTTGGTTGCTACGAGGCACAAACATCCCCGGAGATTTAACTTGACGGTTCAGTCTCAAAGTGGATGACCGACACATGACCAGCTTAGGTTTGCAAATGACTGAGAAGCTCGGAAATCGGTTGTCGGGGAGAGCCCGGAACCCTGCAGCTGACGTTTCCTGTGCTGAGTGCAATGGAACGGCTGGTTTCTCTTCCTCTCTAGTGTGCATAATATCAGAAAGTTTCCTTTAAGTGGGCTTCTGAGAATAAAGTCTTGCTATTCTGGCAAGCCCGACAGGATTCCAGAAAAGAAAACAAACACAGGTCTCTCTCTCCCTCTCCTTCAGTTCTGTTTCCCTTCTTGGATTAGGAACAATTACACTGCACAGGAACCTGTCTCAGGGGAGGGGTACCGCCTCCTCTCCTGCTCCCAGGTTGTGGAATGCTATCCTTTACATGCAAGGGTAGGCCGGATTTATCCCAGCTTGTGCCAGAATAAAACTGCATGTCTGGAGCCAACCTGTTAAAAAAAACTCGGCCGTGGCACCTGGATCGTGGAACGCCTCCCAGACAAAGGGCCAGTCTGGTCCAATCACTGCTTTTCTCTCAACGTTTAGTAAAATTCTGGCTGTGCTCTGGGTGGCTTTCGTGCTAGAAGGAGACGGATGACAGCTACGTCTGACAGGGGGGATTATTGATTTATCTGCTGTGGCTGTTTTGCCGCAACGCTTTCCTTCTGATATTGTATAGAGTTTTGCCTGTGGGGTTTCAGAGTTGTTGGAGAGGGGCCTGTGGCTCAGTGGAAGAGCATCTGCTTGGCATGCAGAGGGTCCCGGGTTCAATCCCCAGCATCTCCAGGTAGAGGGATCAGAAAGTAGATGATGTGGAAGACGTCTGCCTGAAAGGCTGGAGAGCCGCTGCCAGTCTGAGTAGACAACACTGACTCTGATGGACCGAGGGTCTGACTCAGTATTCAGCAGCTTTGTGTGTTTAAATAAGTGATCGCTGCTCTCGTGTATTTTATTCAGTCTAGTCGTCTTTTTTTTAATGCTGGGGCCGTTGGATGGATACCAGATGCAAATATTCTATCTGTCTACCTATCGATCTATCTAAAATCATTGAATCGCAGGGTCGGAGCGGGCCAGACACAGGCCATCCAGTCCAACCCCCTGCCCGATGCAGGATCAGCCTAGAGCATCCCTGACAAGGGTTTGTCCAGCCACGTCTTGAAGACTGCCAGGGAGGGGGAGCGCGCCACCTCCCTGGGCAGCTGATCCCACTGCTACACAACTCTGTCTGTGAAAAAGCTTTTCCTAATCTCCAGCCGGTGCCTTCCTGCCCTTCATTTAAACCCGTTCTTGCGAGTCCTCTCCTCTGCTGCCGACGGGAACAGCTCCCGGCCCTCCTCTGAGCGACGGTCCTTCAGATACTTCAAGAGACCAATCTTTATATATACACCAAATGAAATGCTAGGCAATGTCAAAAGGGATCCTGACCGCTGTGGACGTGGCAGTGCCAAAGCCAAGGACTGGTATGCAAACCTGATGTGCATCTGGCTTGTAGGAATGATCCGACGAGCATCTCATTTGTCACATTTGCATCGCACATCGTGCCTAGCCAATCCCCTGAGCTGACCTTGAACTTGGGCCGGGGGGGGGAGGGCCCACACACAGATTACCTTGAGTCAGAAAGGAGCCCAAACAACTTGACACATGGAAATGCCGGAATCATTCCCTGAGATCTGAGGGGACTTGACCTGGTAGCTTCCCCCTCTGCACACCGGTGCTCCTTGGCTGGAGGAAAATAGGAGATTGGTTGTTGTGGATTTCCCGGGTTGTCTGGCCGTGGTCTTGGCATTGTAGGACCTGACATTTCTCCAAGAAGCTGTGACTGGCATCTTCAGAGGTATAGCACAGAAAGATGGGGTACTCTCTGAGTCAAGGTGAGAAGAAAAATGGTAGGCGGGTAATTTATATCTACTCAGGAAGGTGGGGTAGGGCTGAGTCATTATCTTGTAGGAGTTCCCCAGGCTGGAGATTATTGCAATCCTGGGCCCCGATCTACTCCTCGACCCACCTGCTCCTCCTAAACTGGCCCAGATCTTTGTCTGAACAAAAGCTAAACTTCGGCTTTGCCCTTTTAGTTCTCCTCCCAAAAACCCTGATTTTATCTCTGGAATGGATTTAAGATGTACCTCGCAGCAACTATTTTTTTTTTTAAAAAAATATGCAGACTTGAGACCTACAAGGGGCCGGGGAAGAACTGCTTAGAGTTTCCATTTTTCAGCATAATGCCACGTGTATTTATAGACAGCCGGCGATGCCCTTTCGGAGATACAAACGCTGAGACAGAAAGCAAATTAAAATTTAATCTTATTGATTTCTGCAGACACAGTCCCTAGAGCCAGAGAAGACATCGCTGCCTCCTTCCACCGACTGAGCCGCATCACAGTGAGTATTTCCCCCCAAAAAGCAGCAGACAGCCCTGCGCACCAAAGGGACGCCGGCGGCCCCTCCGCCACCGGCCGTCTGTCCCCCCCCCCCCCCCGAATTCCCCCTCCACCAGAGCCATAAAGGGAGAGAGACTTGATGGATCCAGCGCCTTACAACGGTACACCTTAATGGCTTGTTTCAAGAGTCTTGTCTTTTCTTGACACAGCTGAAGCTCAGAGAGGGAAAAGCTGCAGTGGCTGTCCTCGGATGAACCCTCCCACTCCAGCGAGAGAGAGAGCGAGAGAGCGCGCACTGAAGAGGAAGAGACAGACAGAGAGAGGGAGGGAGGGGAGAGGGAGGGAAAACGATGAGGTCAACTCTCAAAAAGGAAGCTGGCAGCCGCCTGCTAGCTCCCGAGCTCGCTCAGATCTGAGAAGCCCTGCAGTCACTGGGGAGTGATGGAAAAAAACAAACCAGTAAACTCCGCAATCCACGGCAAGATAGAATTTGATTCTGGTATTGAAAACAGATCAGCCAATATCATAACGCCCCTATATGAATCGATGGTGCGACCTCATTTGGAGTACTGTGTACAGTGCTGGTCACCACACCTCAAAAAGGATATTACAGCATTGGGGAAAGTGCCGAGAAGGGCAACTAGAAGGATAAAAGGGTTGGAACACCTTCCCTATGAAGAAAGGTTGGAGCGCTTGGGGGCTCTTTAGCTTGGAGAGACGACGGCTGAGGGGTGACATGATCGAGGTTTACAAGATTATGCATGGGATAGAGCAAGTAGAGAAAGAAGTACTCTTCTCCCTTTCTCACAATACAAGAACTCGTGGGCGCTCAATGAAATTGCTGAGCAGTCGGGTTAGAACGGATAAAAGGAAGTCCTTCTTCATCCAAAGCAGGATGAACACATAGAATTCACGGCCACAGGCGGTGGTGGCGGCTACAAGCGTGGACGGCTTCAAGAGGGAATTGGATAAACATATGGAGCAGAGGTCCATCAGTGGCTATTAGCCACAGGGTATAGATGGGAATTCTCAGTCTGGGGCAGGTGATGCACTCTATTCTTGGTGCTTGGGGGGGGGGGGGGGCAACAGTGGGAGGGCTTCTAGTGTCAGTAATGGAGAAGGGACTATGTTGGAACAATCCAGGGGGGGGGATCTGAACTGGATTAAAAGATGCCCCGACTTCCAGAGTGCCTCAGTAAAATATTCCTGCCCCGTCCCCTCTGTGTTTACAAAGCTTAAAGCACAGAATGGGCATGCTGCTTACAAAATTGCAAATCCATTCCGGCAGCCAGCAACGGTTAAAATATCTAACTGGGATGGCTCCCCTGGTGAACAAGGATGGTCGGTCTACTCAAGGGCCACTGCAAGAAGCAGTCGCAGCTAAGATGGCTGGCTGGAACCCTCCATGTCCAGCAGCAGTCTACCTCTGGGTGCTAAATGCCAAGAATGACCAAGAAGGGAGGGATGTCTCCTGGGGCCGTCACACTCAAGGTGGTGGAAAGAGCCGGTCACGCCACAGAAACCCCCATAGGATTTTCAAGGCGAGAGATAAACAGGGGTGGCTTGCCAGGTCCCTCCTAACCAGGGTTCCCTCTAAGCTGAGCTAGTGTGAGCTGGCTCACAGGTTTTTAGCCTCCAGCTCACACCTTTTTGTCTTCGCTCAGGAAGGACGTGGCTCCAGAGCCAACTAATTTCTGCAGTGGCCCAATCGCTCGCTCACAGCTTTAATACCGGTAGCTCCCAAAGTAGGATTTTTGCTCACAAGACTCCGCCGCTTAGAGGGAGCATTGCCCCTGACCACTGAAAGGGTTGCCAGATCCCGGCTGGGAAGCTCCTGGAATTTCGGGGGTGGAGCCTGGGGAGGACGGAGACGTCAGTGGGGTACCATGCCATAAAGTCCGCCCTCCACAGCATCCATTTTCTTTGGGAGAACGGATCTCTGTAGTCTGGAGATGAGCTGTAATTCCGTGGGATCCCCCGACTAGAGACGACTGGCATCCCTACCTGCCATTGCCTGCCTTTGCGCAGTGACCCTCGACTCACTCAGTGGTTCTCCCACCCAACCAGGAACAACCACCTCAGGACTGGACTTCCCAGATCCGCTGCGATCAGGCTAGCCTGGTGGAAGAAAGGGCCAGTCCAGTCACGACTGACTTATGGCAACCCTGTAGGGTTTCTTCAAGGCAAGAAGACGCTCAGAGGTGGTTCGCCATCACCTGCTTCTCAGAGACTCTATACGGCCACCCTGGGCTTCCTCGGTGGTGTAGTGCCAGAGCCCGGCAATTACCACCAGGCCCCAGAAGGAGAAGAGACTGGATTTATACCCCTCCCTTTACTGCCCAAAGGAGTCTCAGAGCGGCTTACAAACTCCTCTCCCTTCCCCTCCCCACAACAGACACCCTGCGAGGTAGGCGGGGCCGAGAGAACTCTTGACAGAAACTGCTCTTTTTCAAGGACAGCTCTTATCAGAACTACGGCTTGCCCAAGGTCATCCAGCTTGTGAAGGAACGGGGAATCAAACCCAGTTCTCCCAGATTAGAGTCTGTGCATTTAACCACTACACCAAACTGGCTCTCCAAACCTCAAACTTTCCCTTGCCAACCGGGCAGGAGGTTGGACAGGCCAAGCACTTTGAGGAATTTTACCGCCATTGGCTGCCACCAGACCTGCTTCTTTTCCGGATTGGAAGGCACAGGCCAACCCTGCTTCTGTTAGACTCTTCAGTAGAAAGCCCAGAGCTCTCCAGGGTCAGGCGTTCCACTCCTATATTATTGGTAGAGCCACAAAGGCAACTATAAAAAGCCTTCTGCAAACCCCCAGACAAACACACCCACTGGCATGTAGCAAAATGGTTTATTTTAAGGTGCAGAGCAATATTCGTGCCCTGTGCACCGAAAACAAAAAAGTTTTTAATCTCTAGCTAGTTACCTTGGATAACCTCGCACCAGGGTCCACAGCACTTCTTGCAGCACAAATAAGCAATCTGCTTTCAGCAGTCCAACAAGGGCAGATCACAATCTCAATCCCTCCAACAGAGGTCCAATGGAAAAACATCAGCACCCAGCAGCATACCCAGCTCCAAATCTAACATCTGACAAAGAAGGTAAGAAAAGCCTTCATTTTCAACCTCTTCTCGGAAGGCCCGGTCACAGGCACTAATTGGACCTTGCAACCAGATTCACCTGAGGCCGATCCTGGTCAGGGAGTCTGACAGGTAAATGAATATTGGGCAGAGGTAATGGAAAGTGGGGCTGATTGGGATCCACCTGCTGGGCCCTTTGCATGGGGAACCTAAGCCAATGAGTCTTCAGGGAGTCAGTGCTGGGCAACCCCAGCGAATGATCTACAGGTGGCCTTATTAGCACTGCTCCAGCTCAAGAATGTAAGCTAAGCACTGGCTTCTGCAAGGAACTACAGACAATACACCAGAAGAAGAAGAAGGAGGAGGAGGAGGAGGAGGAGGAGGAGTTTGGATTTATACCCCCACCCTTCACTACCCAAGGGCATCACAGAGCGGCTTACAAACTCCTTTCCCTTCCCCTCCCCACAACAGACACCCTGTGAGGTAGGTGGGGCTGAGAGAACTTCTGACAGAAACTGTCCTTGAGAGAACAGCTGTGCCAGAGCTTGTGACTGACCCAAGGTCACATCAGCAGGTGCAAGTGGAGGAGTGGGGAATCAAACCGGTTCTCCCAGATAAGAGTCTGCGCACTTAACCACTACACCAAACTGGCTCTCTAAAAAACCTTCTGTTTTATCTCTGTTTTTATCTTTTCTTTAATCAGTTCTTTACCCTCTCACCCATTTAGTTTATACCAGTCACAGAAACGTTTCCAACTGTTCTGAAAAGTGGAATCTGAATGTCCTTTCATACTCAGAGGCAGCTTATCCATCTCCGCCACCTCGAATATCTTCACAATAAATTCTTGTCTTGTTGGTATTTGGGTGGTTCTCCGGTATTTTGCATACAAAATTCTGGCAGCAGTTGCCAAGTATATTAACAAGTGGCGGTCATCTCTATTTACCTCCTTAGGTAAGATACCTAACAACAATACTTCTGGAATTGTACTCCCTAGAATCTTCTGTATCAGTCTGTGCACCCATATCCAATAGCTTTTAATAACGCTACACGACCACCACATGTGATAAAATGAGCCCACCTTATTCTCACATTTCCAACATTTATTGGAACATTTATCATCATATTTAGCAATTCTAAAGAAGGTTTGATATAAGAGATACTCACGTAAAGGGCAACATTATGTTGAATGATAAAGTGCTTTAAATATGATATACAAATGGAACTAAATAACCCCCATTTGTGTTTCATGTGTGTGGTTTAGTTTTGTGGGTTATGTGTTTAGGGTTGTTGTGATATTGTATTGTGCTGTATTGTGTTGTATTGTATTATTCTGTTTAGTTGTAGTTTGTTATAAAAATAAATAAAAGTCTGCCCTTTGGGGCAGTTTAAAATAAATAAATAAACAAACAACTAAAAAAAAAAATAGCCCCCGGTTACTACAGGTGGTCTCCCATTCAAATACTAACTAGAGCTGACCCTGTTTAGCTTCCAAGAATGGGGTAGCCTATGCCATCTCTCCCCCCACACATACATAGGTACATACATATGGAGGGGGTGGGAAAGAAGAAAGAAGAAGAGGAGATTGCATTTATACCTTGCCCTTCACTACCGGAGGGAGTCTCAGAGTGCCTTACAACCCCTTTCCCTTCCCCTCCCCACAACAGACACCCAGGTGGGGCTGAGAGAGCTCTTTCGAGAACTCCTTGTGAGAGAACAGCTCTGATAGAACTTGTGACAGGCCCACGGTCACACCAGCAGCCGCTTGTGGAGGAGTGGGGAATCAAACCCGGTTCTTCCAGATCAGGGTCTGCACTCCTAACCAAACAGCCAGCCAGCCAGAGATCAGAAGGCTGGGCACTTTATGCCTCCACGCTGCCTCCCTCAACGAAACACAAGCCAGCGGTGGGTAACGGCAGACACTGCCGCATATTTTCCGCACAGCAGGAGAAACCCACGCAGGGCTGCCCAACTCGGTCAGCTGAATCAGGCTGTGGGATCCACGTTTTCCCAGAGCGCGGAACAAGGATCACTCGTCCTCCGCACACTTCTCCATTTTCCCCGCCGGTGGAACACACGGCGGTGCCAGCCTCTCGAGGGCCGAGTGGACTTACCCGGTTCTCGTCATAGATGATCTGGACCAGGCTGCGGTGCTTGGACTCGATGGGTGGAGGTGAGATCGGCTTCTCGGGCTCCAGGGGCTTGGCAGCTTCCTCCTCCAGCTGTTGCTGCATTCAGAAAACCAGAAAGGGGGAAGGCCTCAGCAAATGCAGAAGTCTGCGTCAAACCTTCACGCCGCTTGAGCAACTGGCCGCGGGTCCCCCTGGGTTCCCCCTCCCCGGAGATTTACAGGAACACAGCAGGCGACAATCCCCCCTCCCCCAAAAAAACCCATGTGTTTCCCAGGTACCCATCCCCTGACATTCAAAGCAGTCTAGAAACACCCCAGACTTAAAGCCCAAATCCTCAAGGCACATTGAAAACAAATCAGCCAGTATCATCATGCCCCTGTATAAATCGATGGTGCGACCTCATTTGGAGTACTGTGTACAGTTCTGGTCACCACACCTCAAAAAGGATATTATAGCTCTGGAAAAAAGTGCAGAAAAGGGCAACTACAATGATAAAAGGGTTGGAACACTTTCCCTGTGAAGAAAGGTTAAAGCGCTTGGGGCTCTTTAGCTTGGAGAGACGACGGCTGAGGGGTGACGTGATTGAGGTTTACAGGATTATGCATGGGATAGAGCAGGTAGAAAAAGAAGTACTTTTCTCCCTTTCTCACAATACACTCCATGAAATTGGTGAGCAGTCAGGTTAGAACAGATAAAAGGAAGTACTTCTTCACACAATGAGTGATTAAGACATGGAATTCACTGCCACAGGAGGTGGCGGCGGTTACAAGCATGGACGGCTCAAAGAGGAAATTAGATAAGCATATGGAGCAGAGGTCCCTCAGTGGCTATTAGCCACAAGGTATAGATAGGAACCCTCAGTCTGGGGCAGGTGATGCACTCTGTTCTTGGTGCTGGGGGGGGGGGCAGCAGTGGGAGGGCTTCTCGTGTCCTGGCCCCACTGCTGGACCTCCTGATGGCACCAGGTATTTTTGGCCACTGTGTGACAGAGTGTTGGACTGGATGGGCCGTTGGCCTGATTCAACATTGGCTTCTCTCTTATGTTCTTATGTTATATAAGGTCAGCCGTGGCAGACATTTTGTGGCTGGCCCCACCTCCTGGGGAAAGCCGTTTTGCAGCTGTGCCCACCACACTGCATCAGGATTCATAGAATCACAGAATCACAGAGTCGGAAGGGGCCAGACAGGCCACCAAGTCCAAACCCCTGCTAGAGCATCCCTGACTAGTGTTTGTCCAGCCGCTGCTTGAAGACTGGCCAGAGAGGGGGGGAACAACTCTTACTGTAAAAAAAGTTTTTCCTTAGATCCAGCCGGTACCTTCCTGCCTTTAATTTAAACCCGTTCTTGCAAGTCCTCTCCTCTGCTGCCCACAGGAACAGCTCCCAGCCCTCCTCTGGGTGACAGCCCTTCAGATACTTCGAGAGAGCCATCCTGTCCCCGTCCCCCCCAACCTCCTCTTCTCCAGACTGAACATTCCCCAGTCCCTCGGCCTTTCCTCGAAGGGCTTCTTCCTCTCCAGGCCCCCAATCATCCTCGTCGCTCTCCTCTGCACCCCCGCTCCATTCTGTCCACACCCTTTGTGATGTGAGGCCTCCAGAACTGCACGCAATACTCCGGGGGCAGCCTGACCAGTGCCCACGGGCTTGAAAAAGTTGGGGACCCCCGACAAAGCCGAACAGAGAGAACAATGTCAGATTCTGGATTATCCTCGGCACACCACAGCCACTGCAGTGCTGAAACGGCAGGGGCGGCAGGGACAGGTGCTGCATAAGGCTACCGACCTGGCCTAGACATGAGGATTGCTTGCAGAGTAGACAGGAAGAGCACGAGGCTGGGGGGAGGCACAAGACGTTGGTATTCTGGGATGTTTCCCTACAGCTTGCTTCTGGGAATGGGGGCCAAGCACAAGGTGTGCTTCCGACGCTTTCCTTCATCGTAAGAGGAGGAGGAGATTGGATTCATACCCCGCCCTTCACTACCCAAGGGAGTCTCAGAGCGGCTTACAAACGCCTTTCCTTTCCCCTCCCCACAACAGACACCCTATGAGGTAGGTGGGGCTGAGAGAGCTCTGACAGAAACAGCTTTTTCAAGGACAGCTCTGAGAGAACTTGTGACTGACCCAAGGTCATCCAGCAGCTGCAAGTGGAGGCGTGGGCAACCAAACCCGGTTCTCCCAGATTAGAGTCTGTGCACTTAACCACAACACCAAACCGGCTCTGGATGCAGGTGGGCCTACTGAACCACGCTCAAAAAGACAGGGGGACCAGACCCACAACAGGGAGTCGGGGCAGAGCAGGACATTACAGAAGACGCCTGGCTGCTGCGCCTCCTCTCCCTTTCCTCCCTGGCAAAATAAAGTGTTGTCAATGACGCTGATACACTCCAGGTTTCATTGCTCCATTTCGCTGGTTGACATTTACGGGGAGCAGGGAATCTTGGGAGCGCAATGACATCACATCATTTTGTTCTGTTTTATCTGTGGTGGCTAAGAAAGACGGGGGGAATCGGGCAGAGCTGCTGATTTGCTGGCAGTCAGGTGCCTCTCACTGCATTAAGTGCCGCCCTCAAGTTGAACCAGCCAATCCCTGAGGACTGGAGTCAAAGGCACAGCCAATCAGGTCACAGAGCTAACGGATTTTCTACTGGAAGATGGGAAGACGGGAGATATTCTTAGGATCTCCTTTAGAGGGCTGGCTGACTTGTTTGCTCTCGGTTGCCTTCTGAGCTCCTAGGGGCCTCCCAGCTTTTGCAGGAAATGAGATCCGCAGCCCCACGTGACTCCCCAAACCTTCCTGCTGGCTTGCGCCCCCCCCCCCCCCCAAGCACCAGCTACAGAAACGTCTAACTTCTGAAAGTGATAACTCCTGACCTCAGTGCATCTGGCCACCCTACGGCCTCTGCTGGAATTTGCGGCAAATGTGAAAAAACACAAACCAAAAAGGCCCCCCCCCCCCCAAAAAAAAAAAAAAACTATAGGTCAGTGCGGCCTTGGCTTAAATGCCTACAAAAAAAAGAAAATAGAAGCAAAGGAGAGAAGCCAAGCCAACGACCTTTAGAAACCAGAATGAGTCTTGACAGTTACAAATGGCTTCTCCCACTCCCTAGCAAAGGCGCTGTATTGCTTTCTTTCCTTCCCTGTGACACAGAAACCCCCCAGTTGCAGGGGGTCCATCAGATATCCCAGGCCAGGCCCGCAGCCAGGATTTTGTGGCTTGTGGGACAAATTTTTTTTTCTGGTGAGGCTTAAATCGTCAGTGCAGAAAGGAAAGCCCAAATCCTGAGAATGACAACTCAGCTACTCTTCTCTCTCTGAGTCTTCTCAAGCGGTCTGTTCTACAGAGGTGTTCTTGTGCCAGCAATCACCCTTAGCCTCTTAACCATTTAGCCGATAGAAAGCTGCCACCAGGATAGATCTCTAGATTGCAAGCTGTCAGTCACTTTAGATGACAGTTCTCAGCTGCTGCAATTTAATCACTTCTCCCAGCATAAGCAACCTTTCTAAGAATAAGTCAGCAGGTGGGGCTGATGACTTCTATAGCCAAGAAAGCTAACACTTAGGCAGAAGAACTCTCTTGAGACCAGTTTCTTGGCACAGAGTTAGAAGGGATCCTAGAGGTCACCTACTCCAACCCCCTTGCTCAGTGCAGAATGAGTCAACTACAGTACCTCACTCTGCTAAAAGGAGAGCACGCCTTTTAAAAAAATGTTTTAAAATGATTGAAAAGGGCATTTACAGGAGAAATTCTTGTGGGGCTGTGCCTTTAAGAAAGGGGGCAGAGCCCCCAGAAGCCCCACCATAGCTGCAGGCCTGTCCCACACTGTTTTTTTTGGGAGGGGGGGAATGCCATCAAATTGGAGCTGACATCTGGAGACCCTGTTCAAGGCAAGACACGTGGAGAAGTGGTTTGCCGCTGCCTAAGTCTGCACAGCAATCCTGGCCTTCTTTGCTGGTCTCCCATCTGATAATTAACCAGGGCGGACCCGGCACAGCTTCCGAGGGCAAAACACATAGAGAGGTGGCTTGCCTTTGCCTGCCTCTGTGTCATGACCCTGGTCTTCCTTGGCCTGTCCTGATCCTAACTGGGCCCAACCCTGCTTAGCTTCCAAGATATGACAAAATCAAGGTATCCCAAAACATGGCGGGCTTTAAAAGCCAAATGCCAACGCTTTGAGAATTGGGTCATCCTCTGAAGACTGCCTGGGAGGCTTCCAAACTTGGAGCATCAATCCTGCTCGTGTGGCCCTGCCACGGGGCTTCAGCTCACTTCATCTCTGATTTGGCCAGCAAAAGGAGGAGGAGGAGGAGGAGGAGGAGGAGATTGGATTTCTACCCCGCCCTTCACTACCAGAAGGAGTCCCAGAGCGGCTTGCAATCTCCCCCCCCCAACAGACACCCTGTGAGGCAGGTGGGGGCTGAGAGAGCTCTCTTGAGAACTGCCCTGGAGAGAACACCTCCGAAAGAACTTGTGACTGACCCAAGGTCACACCGGCAGCTGCAAGTGGAGGAGTGGGGAATCAAACCCGGTTCTCCCAGTTCAGAGTCCTAACCACTACATCAAACTGGCTCTCAAGGAGCAAGGAGAGGAATGCTATGTGTTGGCAGGGATAAAGCAAAAGGTGTGAGGAATCAAATAAATAAATGCCACTTAAGGGCTTGACACTAAAAGGTGGCCACGAAGCCTTGCTTCAGTGCAGACAATGCTGGAGTGCATTTTTGGGACAGCCGGGGACCCACACCGGGCACTTGGGACCCTGGCCTGACAGAGCTGACCCGTTCAGGCATGGAAAAGGCACTGCGCAACTGGAAGGGTGGGAGAAGAAGCAAAGCCGAGGGCAGATGGACTACTCCCTCCCCGCCCTGCCAGATCCCAGAGCAGGGACTAGCTCAGCTCCCTACCCCCACCCCATTCATTGCAGGCTGCGACAGACTCCGGCCCATCTCCCATTTTTCATTTTTTCCTTGCCATCTACGGAAGTCCCAAGGCCAGCTCCGCTCAAACGGTCTCTGCCTACAAATGTGTTTCATTATTTCTTGGAGGCTTCCCAAAAGAAAGGGAGGCAGAAGACGCAGATTGGCGACGAGGCTCCTGAACACCACGTCTCCTCCGTGCTGCAGCAGCAGAAAGGGCCGGATCTGTTTTGGGTTTATTGATTGCTCGGTGCCTCGGGAACCAGAGCGGGCCAGGCTGTTCTTGGACATAAACTCCTCGGCAGTTCGTACATCTTCTCCCGTGACTAATCCATAACCCGTCTGCTGTGTCGGGCCACACGAGGAAAGCCAAAGGAGAAGACAGAAAGAGCTGGACTTCGAGGGGCTGATTCGTACATTACAAAGTCCACCGGCGTGTAGCCGGATTGTCTGTCGACAGATGTGCACGTGGCATATGGGGCGAGAAACTCATTTCCCAGATGTGCAGGGCCCCCAATCTGATTGGGACCCCCGCACACAGGGAGAAACAGTTTAAGGTCTCCACCGGTGCCATTTTTTCAACCTGAATGTGCCCCAAGGAGTTTGGTGTAGTGGTTAAGCATGCGGACTCTAATCTGGGAGAACCGGGTTTGATTCCCCACTCCTCCCCTTGCAGCTGCTGGATGACCTTGGGCAAGCCATAGTTCTGATAACACCTCTCCTCTCAACAGCAGTTTCTGTCAGAGCTCTCTCAGCCCCACCTACCTCACAGGGTGTCTGTTGTGGGGAGCGGAAGGGAAAGGCGTTTGTAAGCTGGTCTGAGACTCCGAGTGAAGGGTGGGGTATAAATCCAATCTCTTCTTCTTCTTCTATTTGCCCCATGAGAAAAAAGCAACACAGGGCATGCCTGTTTTCCCTGTGGGGCAAATAAAAGCTCCTTGGAGCCATTTCAAGATGGGAAAACAGCACTCGGTGTGTGTGTGTGTGTGTGTGTGTGTGTGTGTGTTTTCCGATGCTCTACAGTTCCAAGCCAAAATCAGGCCTCCACACACCTGAGAACTGAGTTCCCAGCACAGAACACCGCGCCTACACCTGACCAGAAGTCCTCGTGATTGCCATGTGGGTTTTGTAATGTGTGAATCAACGCTCGGATCACAGAGTGGTGGCAGAAAATGCCACCAAGTTGCAGCCGATTTATAGTGACCACATGGGCAAAGTGGCAAAGAGATGCTCAGGGCAAAGAGATGCTCAGAGGCGGTTTGCTGTTGCCTGCCTCTGCAGAGTGACCCTGGACTTCCTTGGTGGTCTCCCATCCAAACACTAACCAGGGTAGACCCTGCTTAGCTTCTGAGATCTAACAAGACTCGGCCAGCCTGGGCCATCTGCTCCGGGGCAGGTGTACAGGGACCCAGGATTAAATACTGACCCACCTCGAAGGGGGTGTGCGAAGGTAAACAGCAATAACCCCATACACACACACAGGCTTGAGTTCCTTTATGGAAGGGTCGCAGACCTAAGCTATTAGATTTTATAAAAACCTCCCTCCCGTCAGTCTGTCATGCTGCAGGGTAACCAAGCAACCCCACACAGGCGGCAGATGAAGTGGAGAGACGGTGCAGGTCTGAGCAGGCTCCCCCTCTTCAGAGCCGAAGTCTCAAATGGGAGGTTTGGCCCACCACCTAAACGGGGTCTCCCGTTGTGTTTTTTTTTTAATGAGATTTTTTTTTAGTCGCCACTCACCCAAAGGGTCTCGTGGCGATTCACAAAACCAATAAGGTAAAAACAATATAAAAACAAATGACAAATGTAAGATGTTAACATTAAAATGTTAAAATGCATAAAACAACCCAGACGTGGTTACTGACCCTGCAAAGGCCAACTCGAACAATTCAGCTTGGCAGTTTATAGTTTAATTGGATTTGAAATGCTAACGGTTTTAAACTTTTACGTTGGTATTTTACATGTTTGTTGTATTCTGTGGATGTGCCTGAGACCAGTGTTCCCTCTAAGCTGAGTTACTGTGAGCTCGCTCACAGGTTTTTAGCCTCGGGCTCACACTTTTTTGTCTTCGCTCAGGAAGGATGGCTCCAGAGCAAACTAATTTATGCAGTAGCCAAATCGCTCACTCACAACTTTAATGCCAGTACCTCACCAAGTAGAATATTTGCTCACAGGACTCCACAGCTTAGAGGGAGCATTACTTGAGACCACTGGTCATGTGAGCCAAATAAATTGATTGATTGATTGATTGATTGATTGCATGTGCTACAGAAACTAAACAAGTCCAGCCGGGCATGGGTATCATCCGAGAGTGCACTCCACAGGGCTGGGGCCACAGCCGAGAAGGCCCTTCCCCTGGTGGCAGCTATCCGAGCCATCCTGGGGCCAGGCACCTGCAAGAGACCCCTAGATGACGTATCCTTTTCATGTCATCCTGTGTAAGTAAACAGCTCAGCTTTTTCTCCCACTGCTGAAATACTACAACTAGGGATTGACAAGTGAAGCTGAACAGCCACAGATTCAGGACAGACAAAAGGCGTAAACTTTTTCACGTTGTCGCATCATTGGCTTGCGGAACTCCTTGCTACAGGATGTAGCGACCGCCAATGAATATCAGTAGAGGGGAAGGGAGGCGACTACCTTCATGGCCTGCCTGTGAGCTTCTCAGAGGCATCCAATGATTTCGTTATCTGTTTTTATTATCCGAACATTTATACCCCTTCCTTTCCTCAGGGCTCAAGGCTGATTATAATAAGAAGTAGACGGTCCCTCCGTATGATCCAGCAGGGCTCTTCTTACATTCTTTGTCCAGAGGAAGTTCAGCCTGCGTGCCCCCTCCCCAATAAACCAAGGGGAAGTTCATCTCTGCCCTTCCCCCTGCTGCCACCCTACCCTAACCCACTCCACCCTGTTCCAGATGTTGCACCCACTCTCTTACGCCTGGCACTGCAGCTGCTTCTCAGATCTCTCCTCTTTTCACAGCCTAAGCCCTTTTGGATGCCTCCGTGATAGACGGCAACAGAAAGCAGGTGCCTGGGATTAATTAAACTCGCTCCATTTACAGGGGCGGAGGCAGCATCTAACCACCCGCGCAGAGAACAGCTTGACTCTTGTGAACTACTAGGCATCTGTTCCCCTTCCAAAATTAACCCTGTAAACATACGCTTCAGGGGGATCGCACGATATTCACTGCATTAACAGGCCGGTTTAATAACCACTGGGCAGGCCTGCCCCACCCTGCCCTGCCAGGCCTGCATTTAGACCCTAGCAGAGGTCCTGTGTTGGCGCTGAGCCCCGGGCGAAGGTCCGGCTGGAGCCCGAACGGCACAAAGCAGTCTGCGAGGAAACATTTTCCTGGGAGGACATTACCTGTTTCTTTTTCAGCTTGGAAATCTGCTGCTCGACCATGGTGATTTCGCGATCCACCCGGTCCATGTTTTGGATCAGCTCCTCCTTGGACAGCCTGGACGGCAGGAGGTCCAGCTCAGAGTCAGGGTGGGAGGGACTGACCGGAGAAACCGGCTCCAGTTTGCCGGTCATCCCTCGATCCTGCAGAGAGGCAGAGAAGGGAAAAGGGAGAGAAAAAAAGCAGAGATGAGAGAGGAGATCCTTGTCTCGCAATTACTGCTCTCATTTCAGGGAGGACTGTGGCTTCGTGGAAAAGCTTGGCTTGCAGAACGGCCCAGGTC
The DNA here is from genome assembly GCA_029375565.1 of Gekko gecko. Taxonomy (NCBI): domain Eukaryota; kingdom Metazoa; phylum Chordata; class Lepidosauria; order Squamata; family Gekkonidae; genus Gekko; species Gekko gecko. Next base: position 72,135,550 of record JAPDNY010000012.1, on the reverse strand, counting down.
CAATCCTGGCATCTCTGGTGGAAGCAGACGATTTATTAAAATAAATAAATAAATACACACAGAAACGCAACACACACACACCTGCCTCTCTTAAAAACTTAGGGCAACTTACAAATCAAACACAATCCCGTACAGACACGCAACAAAAAGAAATCAGCAGCGATATCATATGACCAAGCAGCAAATGGAACTCCTAACTGGGCTCCCGAAAAAAAGATGAATCAGTGAACACCCTACAATGTACCAGTGCTCCCTCTAAGCTGTGGAGTCTTGTGAGCAAAAATTCTACTGGGTGAGCTACTGGCATTAAAGTTGTGAGCGAGCGATTTGGCTGCTGCATAAATTCGTTTGCTCTGGAGCCATCCCTTCCTGAGTTACAGCAAAAATGTGTGAGCCAGAGGCTAAAGAACTGCAAGCTAGCTCTCACTAACTCAGCTTAGAGGGAACACTGCCATGTACAAATGCCTTCCACGACCCACAGAAGGCCCACTGCGAAGGAGCACTGTGTACATTTTCTGGCCCATCTCTTCCAAAACAAAGGAAAAGAACGGCTCAGGGATACACCGGTGACACGATCCAGTGGGGCCAGAGTGCTGGCTGATGACCTGGAAGACGCCAAGTTCAAATCCCTACTCTGCCATGTAACTTTGGGGCAGTCCTTCTTTTCGCCAAGCCTCCCTCATGGGGCTGTTGTTTTGAGACTAAAATGGAGGAGGAGGAGGAGGAGGGAGAATGACGCTGTCAGGTCCCCCATTTAGGGGGGAAAGCAGGATGCAGAAATCTAAATAAACAAGATGGTGCCACGAACCTGAACGGAGGGCATATCGAGAAGGAGTCGTGGCGACAACGTCAGCCAGCACAGAAGGCTCACACGGGGACAGACTGTTCCTCAAAGGGAGCTCCCATCGCTAGTCCTTAAACCCTGCACGTTGAATCAACCAGTGTTGGGCTATATGGGCCCACGGTCTGACTCGGCACAAGGCCGCTTCTTACGGTCTCTCCTTCCCAACCCCCACATTCTCAAGGGCACCGTTGGAAAACCGCAGCCCTCAACATTCCACGCATGTTGATGCACCGGCTGCCGCCCATCGGCTCCGTCAAGACTTTGCTCGCGAAGGCCCTTCTCTGGAGAGGGTGGGTGGCTCAGTCTGCCTGTCCCCTTAAACCACCGAAGACATACACCGGGGGTCTCTTAAGCAACCACTAAGCATGATGAGGCCCACGTCCAAGTTAGCTGCTTGAAATACAGGCTGCCTCCCCCACCTGGAAGGCCCCAACTGCCAGCCCCAACTGGCTCCCAGGGCCGGCGTCAAGGTCGGCAACGGGCCTTTTTCTAAGTCACAGCCTCTGGGCAGTGCTCCGCAACGTGGCCCAGAGATGTTTGGCTTACCCCTTCCCCCCTGTAGGAAGCTAACATTCCCAAGTGGAACCTGAGTCCAGCATCACCAGACTACGATGGGCCACGGCTCAGTGGTTAACAGCTCCTAGGTTCGTACCCCCACCATCTCTAATTAATGGATCTCACACAGCAGGCGTTAGGAGAGACCCTTCTCCAGCTGAGACCCTGGAGGGCTGATGCCAGTCAGAGCCGAGAAGACCGAGTTAGATGAGGGGGGTCAACAGTGGGAGGACTTCTAATGTCCTGGCCCCACTGCTGGACCTCCTGATGGCACCTGGTAATTCTGGCCACTGTGTGACACAGAGTGATGGACTGGATGGGCCATTGGCCTGATCCAACATGGCTTCTCTTATGTTCTTATGGGCCAGCCATCTGACTTAGCATCCAGCAGGTTCCTAGGCTGAAATACTATGCATATTTGGGGAAGAACAGCAGACGGACAAGACAGCCTTTCCACCCCCACTGCTATCTTTCCACCCCCACTGCTAAAAAAACAGTTTCTTGTCACAGTGGTGAAGTTAGCCTCTGGGTGCTGTAGCTGGTCGCAGTGCCTGAAATATGCCGTGTTATACACGTTCAGGCTTTCGGCCAATTCAGGCAGCCCTTTCTGATGTACTCATATGAGCAAACGTCGCCAAACATAACATGTCAGCAGGCTGATCATGGCTGTTGGCTGCATCCACTGAAAAATAAAAATGCATTTTATGTAACAGGGGTCCCCAACATGGTATCCCAGGGGCACGATGTTGCCCACTGATCCCTTTCCTGGTGCCTGCCAAGTGTTTCTAGAGAGTGGAGGACAATGTTCCCTCTAAGCTGTGGAGTCTTGTGAGCAAAAATTCTACTTTGTGAGCTACTGGCATTAAAGTTGTGAGCGAGGGATTTGGCTACTACATAAATTAGTTTGTTCTGGAGCCCTCCTTCCTGAGCTGAGACAAAACTATGTGAGCCAGAGGCTAAAAAACTGTGAGCTAGCTCACACTAACTGAGCTTAGAGGGAACAGTGGTGGAGGAGGCTATGTGGTGGGACCTTTGCCCAGGAAGACTTCTGATTGGCCCATTGGAGATTTGATTCAGGGTTTTAAAACCTTTGCTTTGGCAGCAGCTGCCACCACGACACGAGGATCTTCACTATGTGACTGAAGCTGAGCTGTGGCGGCCATTTTGTGGCTGACTGGCTCCCTCCCCACGTGGCAGCCATTTTGTGGCTGAGCCCACCGCACTGTGTCAGAATCCGAAAGGTGCCTACAGGCTGGTTCAAAAAGGGTAGAGGACCTGTTACAGAGTCATCCTATTGGTCCAACTATGACAGTATCTGCCTACTCTGACGGGCAGCTTCTCTCCAGGGTCTCAGGCGAAGAACAGCTGTTCCCAACACCTGCCATCTGAGGCACAACAAGGTGGAGACGCCAGAGAATCGGCCTCCAACCTTTACCAATCTCACAACGCCCGAGAGCACAACCCCCGCCAAAAGCTGCTGTGATCCCTGATCATTCCACTCATACAGCCAGCGCCTAGTATCGGTTAGAGCAGGGGTGTCGAACTCCTTTGTCACGAGGGACGGATCTGACATAAATGAGATCTTGTTGGGCCGGGCCCTGTGCGTCATAAAAGGTAATGCCAGGCAGCAGAGATACAGACTATAAAGGACACAAGCACAAAGGGGTTTTTTTTTAACTTATAAATAAAAACATGCTGAAAACATTAGCACTCTTGCAATATTTTGTTTATTGAACAGTGTCTGATAACTGACACTCCTTGCTCTGTCTGAATTACTGCATCGAAATGTCCGTGCTGTTGCAATCTTGAGTGTGCTGCTCAGGTGTGTTATCTGTAAGCTGCAAACCTACGATGATACAGCAGCAGCAGCAGAAATGGAAGAAGAAGCAGAAGACAGCCAGTTCCACTGCGGGCCTGGTTGAAGCCCTCTGGGGGCTTGATGCGGCCCCCGGGCCGCACGTTTGACACCACTGGGTTAGAGTGTCAGAACAAGTTCTTGGAGACCCAGGTTCGAATCTCCCCACTCCACCTTAGAACCTCGGTGGATTCCCTTGGGCCGGTCACATACCCTCAAGCCTACCTTGCCTCACCGGTTTGTTACATATATAAAATGGAGGAGAGGACATCGATGTGCGATGCTTTGGGTCCCTACTGGCGTGAAAGGCAGAGTATAAATGAAGTAAACAAATAAAAAAACATATTTCTCTGCACTCCCATCTACCCAGAGCTGTCAAGTTCGCTCGCACAGCCAAAAACAACACTGCAAAAACAGACTTTTGCGGAACACAAACGACGCCCCGCCTTTTTCTGATGGAGATCCCACGGCCGAAACTATCACCCAGTGCAACAGAACGGGAACGTGTCTGGCAGATGGAAAGAAAACAATGGCTTCATTATTCAAAACGACGCTTTGGCTTTAATTACGCCCTTTCCCCCACGACTGGTGTTTATCCCTGGTTAACAGCAACCATACCTCCGAGTTTTAGGATTACTGGGATAATTATGTGATTTGTAACGCAACGAGGAAGGAAGCTGGATTTTTCATAAAACAGCCCTTAGCCGTTAACAGCTGCTTTGGAGAAGCACCAACGTGAGAGAGCAAAAAGCAGAGGCTAGCTGGAGGATGGAACAAGGGATGGGAGTGAAACTGGGAAGACAACTGGTTCTCTTTCAATATCCCTATTTCGATTCAGTTTCTCCTTTCGGACCTGCGAGTCTTTATATTTTTATTTCTCGTCCTGAGTTCTCCCTCGTGAAAACTAACACATTTTTAGTACTATTTTTGCATGTATAGTGCCGGTAACATCCAAATGGCATAAAAGAAAACTATCGGCAGAAGACAGTGACAACGTAAAAGGAAACTATGACAGCCACACTGGCTCAAACCCTGGTATAAACCACTATTTCTGTACAAAGTAAAGGTAAAGGTTTCCCTTGCTCGAAAGTTAGTCGAATGCGACTCTAGGGGGCGGTGCTCATCTCCATTTCCAAGCTGAAGAGCCAGCGCTGTCCGAAGACATTTCCATGGCCATGTGACGGCATGACTAAACGCCGAGGCACACGGAACGCTGTTACCTTGCCACCGAAGCGGTACCTATTTATCTACTCGCAATTTCTTGCTTTCGGACTGCTAGGTTGGCAGGAGCTGGTGTCAGAGACGGGAGCTCACTCCGTCACGTGGCACTCGGGTCTCGAACTGGCAAACTACCGACCTTCTGGTCTGCAGCTCAGCACCTTAACCTCTGAGCCACCGCTTATAAATCCACAACTTTTTGCCAGGTTGGCACAGATCACTGGAGGGCCCACATCTCTGTGAGACAGCACATTCTTTAAATAGTCAGACCATTCCATTTCCAAATAAAACTGCAGGTTTCTCCCAGGACCCTGGAGGTCTCTTAAGGGATTGATGGTATAAGCTCTTTGGCCTGATCTTCTCCCCTCAAGGTCCACATGGATTTCATGCACCGTTGTCTAGCGCAGCAATGCCGATGCCATCAGAAGAGCAGCCTGAATTCTGCCCGTTTTCTCCACAAGGGCATGTTCATCTTTACTCTATGTTACTAAACTGAATCTGGTTTTACGTCTGCCATCTGTCGAGCTACGAAACTCTACGAAGGTGTGGGTCTACAGAGGTGTTTTTTTTGTTTTTGTTTTTTTAAAGGATTTTATTAGAAAGTAGGGAAGGGGGAAGGAAGAGAGGAAAAGAAAATCACAAAAATATCCAAAGTTCCAGTTTAACATTCTGCCTGCACATCTTCCCATTACTATTTCACAGCTGTTTCATCTCTCATTCTTATTATTAATCTTATTTTCTCAATATTTAAAGTTTTAACCAGTCATAAAACGCCCTCCAGGGTCCCATAAATTCTTCTTCCATTTTCCCTTTCAATGTATTTGTTGACTTATCCATTTCAACACATTCCTTCATCTTCAGTGGCAACTCACGTAGCACTGGAATCTTCAGTGTCCTCCATGCCCATTGCAAATAAAATGCTGGCAGCTGTCACAACATGTCAAATAAAATATCTATGATTCTGTGTGACAGAGTGTTGGACTAGATGGGCCATTGGCCTGATTCAACATTGGCTTCTCTTATGTTCTTATGTTCTTATGTACAGAGGTGTTAAGGAGTCCGCCCACAAATCGTCATCTAACCATAGTTCCAAGGACTACTGAGGTAAAGTTTGGTGCAGTGGTTAAGTGCACGGATTCTTATCTGGGAGAACCGGGTGTGATTCCCCACTCCTCCACTTGCACCTGCTGATGTGACCTTGGGTCAGTCACAAGCTCTGGCACAGCTGTTCTCTCAAGGACAGTTTCTGTCAGAAGTTCTCTCAGCCCCACCTACCTCACAGGGTGTCTGTTGTGGGGAGGGGAAGGGAAAGGAGTTTGTGAGATGCTCTGAGACGCCTTTGGGCAGTGAAGGGCGGGGTATAAATCCAAACTCTTCTCTTCTTCTTCTTCTTACTGGAGGAATGCTGTGGCAAGTCAAACCAATTTCAAACTGGGCTTATGGGAAGTTCTGAAGGAGTCCGTGCGCACAGACGAAAGCTTATACCCAGAATTAAACTCTGTTGGTCTTAAGGGTGTCACCGGGCTCAAACTTTGTTCTATTGGAAGTGCAGTATTTCTTCACAGGAACTTAGGGTTAGCAGTTCCAGGTTTGGAAATATCTGGAGATTTTGGGGGGTGGAGCCAGAGGAGGGCGGGGTTTGGGGAAGAGAGGGATTTCAATGGGGTATAATTGCACTGGCTGCCGATAGCATACCGAATTTGCTTCAAGGGGCTGGTTCTCACCTTTAAAGCCCTCTATGGCCAGGGTGGCTCAAGTGGTTAAGACACTGAACTGCAGGCTGTGGAAGGCCAGTAGTTCAGCAGTTCAAGACCCAGGTGTCGCAAGATGGAGTGAGCTCCCGTCTCTAGTTCCAAGCTCCTGCCAACCTAGCAGTTCGAAAGCAAGAAATTGCAAGTAGATAAATAGGTACCACTTTGGTGGGAAGGTAACAGCATTCCGTGCGCCTTGGTGTTTAGTCATGCTGGCCACATGACCACGGAAACGTCTTCGGACAGCGCTGGCTCTTCGGCTTTGAAACGAAGATGAGCACCGCAACCCTAGAGTCGGATTTGACTGGCTTTCGAGCAAGGGAACCTTTACCTTTACCTTTATGGCCAGGGTCCGACATACCTGAGGGTCTGCCTTTCCCCATAGGTACCCCAGAGAGCACTACGGTCAAGGTCGCAAAACCAACTGGCCCTCCCAGTGGAATGCACTCCCGGGAGAGATCAGGGCCCCGCGGGACCTTTTACAGTTCCGCGGGGCCTGTAAGACGGAGCTCTTCCACGAGGCCTTCAACTAAGGAGCCACCACCATTATCAACGATAACTGAAAGTTGAAAGAGCCCAGACTCTTGGTTTGCTATTGGCAGCCTGTGCCTGCCTACTGTATCTGGGAAAGATCAGTGAGCTGAACATCTAGGTAATCTATTGAATGCACTCATATGGTAATGCCATCGCTATGAAATTACAACAACACTGCTAGCACTTCTAGTGACTGACCCCTACTGGAGGCCCGGAGGATATTCAGAGAGGTGGCTGAGTAAAGCCTGCCCCTGCCTCCCGGCCTCTGGTATTCCACGGAGGTCTCCCATCCAAATACTTGCCCGAGTCAACCCTGCTTAGCTTCCAAGATCTGATGAGACCGGGCTTGCCGAGGCTATTCACATCAGGGCCGCAGGCAGCTTCTCCTGCCCTGGTGCAGAAGCGTGACACCGCTGTGAAGCACAGATCAGCTCTTGGGAAGCCGCAACAGAGATTAAAAGGAACAGAAGAAAAGTCGGGAGACCGAACAAGGCCAGTTCCAGTTTTGGGGGGTCCCCCGGGCATAGGGTTACCCTGCCCCCCTGCTCACTCTGGGGCCTTCCCACTCATCTGCATGCCTCACGCTTGCTTGCATGTCCTTCCCACACCCACTTTGCAAGCCCCCCCCGCCGCCAATGCTCGCGTCTGCCGTCACTCCCTGTAGCCCCCCTCCCCAGGGGTACCAGCAACGAGAGAGTCTGGGAGCACAGGCGGTGGAATGCTAGCAAGTGAGTGGGTGGGGGAGGAACTGGCAACCGTGGGCCCCCCTACCCAAAGGCCTGAGCCCCAGCAGCTGCTGCACCTTCAGGGTGTGTGGACAACACCAGCCCTGAAATCAGATTTCACAGAATCACAGAATCATAGAAAGAGTTGGAAGGGACCTTGCAGGTCATCTAGTCCAACCCCCTGCACTCTGCAGGAGTGAAGCCGAAAGAGAGCCTACAACATGCCCGAAAGACGGTCATCCAGCCTCCACTTGGAAACGTCCAGCGAAGGAGCATCCACCACCTCCCAAGGCAGTCTGTTCCACTGCTCCACCACTCTTACAGTTAGGAAGTTTCTCCTGATATTTAGCCGGTATCGACTCACTTGTGATTTCCACCCATTAGATCTAGTCTTGCAATCGAAGCACCAAAGTGAGGGAGAGTGACTGTAAAAGTCCCTCTTGTGCATCCTTGCCGGAAGAGTCTCTCCACCATTCCTGATCGCCCAGGGTCTCTCGCTCGCTCTGGCCCAATCTGCATCTAGCATTCCCTCCACTGTTTTACCAAACCCACACTGGAACGGGAAGAGTTGAGGCTCAAAAGCACATTCAAACACCCCGGGGCCAACACGGCCGTACTGACTGCAGAGTCACCCTTGAATGGCCACAAAACGATCATTAATCTATGCAGATGGCTACCGTAAAATGGAGAGAAAGCGGCACACGGTCTGGATGCTACTATAAAATCCGACAAATCAGCAATGCAATGCAGAGGGGAATTTCTGTTCCAGGGTGGGCATGGTAAAACAGCAGAGCAAATGTTAGATGTAGATTGGGCCTCTTTCTCTCTCTCACACACACATAGTCCTGTTTTCACCCCTAAACCTGACATGGGAGCAACTGCATTGCCCTATATGATGGTCTCCAAAGGCCCAAATGGCTCGAGCCTCGGCCTCCTCGACAGTCCATTTTGCCCACAGGAAAGGCCAAAGGGGCACCTATTTTTAGCCTCTAAGTGAGCAGGCCGGTTCGCCAGGCTTCCTCGCAGATCTGACTTCCTGGCACCTTTGCGGCTGGCATCTTTCTTGAAGCGGTGTGTGTGTGTGTGTGTGCGCATCCACTGCCAGATCTCGAGCACTCTCACGCAGAGATGACACATCACCCGCTAACGCTGGAGCTTCACATTGAAAAGTCACGTAAGGTTGGGGGGGGAGAGCAACGGAGAAATGGGGCAGGGGACCAGCAGAACGAGCTCTGGCACAGCGGCCAAACGGTCTGCTTGATTCAACGTCCCCTTGAGAACGCTTCTCGCTTTCTCTCCCCTCCTAGGAAAGGCTGTGAGGATTCCTGCAAAACCAGCTCGTTAAAATAACACCAGGTGAGCATTAGCAAAGCCAGTCCTTCTGTTTCTCTCCTCATTAGGTGCTGATCCTCCTTCCCAGTTTTTCTGAAGAGGAAAATGAAATGCTCGAAGCAGTTTACGGCCAATTAAAAACAGCCTATGAAATGCAAAAGGCGATTTGAAAGCCAAGCCGCCTCTAAAGCGACACAAAAAACAGAGTCAAAACAATTCAGGAAGAAAGGCAAGCAATGACCCCCTAAGCCAAGACCTTACTAAACAGTTTATTAGTTTGTTTTTGAAGGTTTTCACGGCCAGAGTTCATTAGCTGTTGTAGGTTTTCTGGATTGTCCAGCCGTGGTCTTGGCATTGTAGGACCTGACGTTTCGCCAGCAGCCGTGACTGGCATCCTTAGAGGTATAGCACAGAAAGACGGAGTACTGCCTACCATTTTTCTTCTCGCCTTGACACAGAGAGTACTCCGTCTTTCTGTGTTATACCTCTGAGGATGACAGCTACTGGCGAAACGTCAGGCCCTAGAATACCAAGACCGTGGCCAGACAACCTGGAAAATCTACAACAGCTAGTTCATTACTTTTCCGAGTGTGAGACGCAAGATGCTCACAGAATGAAAAGATGCTCTGTGCATCCTGACCTCTCTGTCTAAACTCTTTGGTGCCACCTCTTAAGACTGAGACAGGAGATGGCGCAAAGTCCTTAACTTCAGACACAAAGATCGGACAAAACTGGGCTGGCCCAGCCCATCCAGGTCAGGGCAAGAAACGTACGGAGATGGTTTGCTGCTGCCCGGATCTGTGCAGCAACCATGGTCTGCTTTAGTGGTCCCCCATCCAAGTACTAACCAGGGCCCACCCTGCTTAGCTAGCGAGATCTGACAGACGAGGCTAAGCCTGGGCCGACGAGATCAGGGCATAAGAAACTAGAAGAAATGAAACGGCAAACACGAGCTCATCGCTAGTCAAAATATTGGGTAAGGACAATGCTCCCTCTAAGCCGTGGAGTCTTGTGAGCAAAAATTCTGCTTTGTGAGCTCCTGGCATTAGAGTTGTGAGCGAGAGATTTCACTCCTGCTCAGATTATTTTGCTTGGGAGCCATCCTTCCGGAGCCAAGACAAGAATGTGTGTGCTGGAGGCTAAAAAACTGTGAGCTAGCTCACACTCACTCAGCTTAGAGGAAACATTGAAGGACGGCAATTTGAGCCCTGCTGATCTTACGGCTGTCTTACAAGCAGGACTCTTTTTGTGGCAGGAACCCCTTTGCATCTTAGGCGACAGGTCCATAATGTAGCCAGTCCTCCAAGAGTTTAGAGAGCTCTTCTTACAGGGGCTACTGTAAGCTCTTGGAGGACTGGCTGCATTAGAGGTGTGTTGCCTAATATGCAAAGGAGTTCCTGCTACAAAAAGAGCCCTGCTTACAAGCATGTTGTGAATCACCGGGAGAACTCCTTCCCTATCAACACTTGATAACCCTGCAATTATTTTTCAGACTATTTTTTTAAAATTGCAGCCAGGGGGTCTACCAGGGGAAGTCCAAGGGGGAACAAGGCTATTTAACTCTTTCCTCTTCTGCCTTTTCCTGTTGAAAATCACCTTAAGAACCAGCCTGGTGTAGTGGTTAGGACTGCGGACTCTAATCTGGGAGAACCGGGTTTGGTTCCCCGCTCCTCCCCATGCAGCTGTTGGTGTGACCTTGGGTCGGTCACAAGTTCTCCCAGAGCTGTTCTCTCAAGGGCAGTCCTCAAGAGAGCTGTCTCAGCCCCGCCTACCTCACAGGGTGTCTGTTGTGGGGAGGGGAAGGGGAAGGGGAAGGGAAAGGAGATTGCAAGCCGCTCTGAGATGCCTTCTGGCATCGAAGGGTGGGGGATAAATCCAACCACCACCACCACCTCCTCCTCCTCTTCTTCTTCCTCCCTGCTAAGGCAAACTCAGAGATATTCCTACATTTTCCCCAGTAGAGGTAAAAGCAACTTGAGGGTACTGATTCTGCACAACAAAAAAGGCACAAGGGAAAAGAGTTTAAACAGCCTCTCCCTGTTGAGGCAATCTTATCCTTTAAACCACAGCCCTCTCATTCCCGGCGGGGGAATGATGACGGAACTGTATTGCAGTGCATACTTCTGCCTCAAAGCATGTGTGGCTTTTTCGCTTAGAACAGCAACTTCCACCAAAGACTGCCACACACTGAGAACTTTTTGTTTTATCTTATTCGTAAATGTTGATACCCTGCCTTTCTGCCTTCAACAAGGGCCCCCTGGGCAGCGAACGATTTGAAACATGCATAATTTTAAAAAACCACACCGTGAAGCTATTAAAACCCGCTGCCTCCCAAAACACACATCATGAAAACAATTTATATACGGTCCTTTATATTTGCAAAAAATGCCCTGAGTCTATACTATGTCTTGGTAATTTTACCTTTTATTCTTTCCCCTTACCCCTTTTCTTTATTCTGTATTCCCTCAAAACGCTTAAAATAATTTAAAAAAAAATAAAAAACAGAGCTAAAATATATACAAAGATGTAAAAACAACAATTAAAACATGGGTCAGAAAAGAGGGATCGCTGTCATCAGAATGCCAAAGGAAACAAAAAAGTCTTCCCCCGCTGGTGAAAGATGGCAACTGCATGGGACAGAAGAATTTCCCCTGAGAGTTTCAGAGCTTTGGTGCCACAACGGAGAAGGCCCACTCCCGAGCTGCCACCAGTGTTCCCTCTAAGCTGAGTTAGTGTGAGCTAGCACAGTTTTTTAGCCTCCGGCTCGCACATTTTTGTCTTAGCTCAGGACGGATGGCTCCGGAGCAGACTAATTTATCCAGCAGCCAAATCACCTGCTCACAACTTTAATGCCAGTAGCTCACAAAGTAGAAACTTTTGCTCACAAGACTCCACAGCTTAGAGGGAGCATTGGCTGCCACCCTGCTAATCTCAGGAGGTGGGATAGGGTACTCAAAGCAGGGCCTCGAAAGTTGACCGTAGCAGTCGGGTGGGTTTGCAACGAACTTGTCCACCAAGCAAGCATACCTATTCAAACTTTGGAACTACCAATGACTTAAGCCTCTGGACGGGGTCTCCTTTGGCATTCAACTCAGGCTCTGTAACAGACACCTCTGTAGCTGTCCAACAGCTGCAGCAGATGAGCTTCATCTCCTCCCACAATTTCCTGCCAGGGTCAAGGCTAGCTCAACAGCAACCAGCGCCCTGTGTGCCCTCCCTGTTCATACATGTGTAGTAGGAAGCAGTGCTTGTATTCCCCTCCTCTTCCTGGCTGCATCTACAATTGCAAGATTTATCATCCGGGGTCAAGGGTGACATGCCAGCCTTTATATATGAAACACACCCTGGACAATGAGAAAGAAGAAGAGGAGACTGGATTTATACCCCGCCCTTCACTACCTGAAAAAGTCTTGGAGTGGCTTACAATCTCCTTTCCCTTTCCTCCCCACGACAGACACCCTGTGAGCATCTCCAGAACAGGGCAACCAGGATGCTGAGAGGAGAAGAAGAAGAGATTGGATTTATACCCGGCCCTTCACTACCCAAAGGTGTCTCAGAGCGGCTTACAAACTCCTCTCCCTTCCCCTCCCCACAACAGGTAGGTGGGGCTGAGAGAGCTCTTGACAGATACTGCTCTTTTTCAAGAACAGCACTTATCAGAACTACGGCTTGCCCAAGGTCATCCAGCCAGGGGCAAGTGGAGGAGTGGGGAATCAAACCCAGTTCTCCCAGATTAGAGTCCGTGCACTTAACCACTACACCAAACTGGCTCTCCTACACCAAACTGGCTCTTGGTTGGAATCCAGGTCTTATGAGGAAAGGCTGAAAGAGTTGGGTATGTTTAGCCTGGTAAAGAGAAGGCTTAGAGGGGACACGATTGCAGTCTTCAAGTATATGAAGGGCTGTCATGCCGAAGACGGAGCAGATCTATTCTCTCTTGCTCCGGATTGCAAGACTAGATCTAATGGGTGGAAATTACAAGGGAGTCGTTACCGCCTAGATATCAGGAGAAACTTCCTAACTGTGAGAGTGGCTGAGCAGTGGAACAGACTGCCTCGGGAGGTGGTGGATGCTCCTTCGCTGGACGTTTTCAAGCGGAGGCCGGACGACCATCTTTCGAGTATGTTGTAGGGCTATCTTTCGGCTTCGCTCCTGCGGAGTTCAGGGGGTTGGACTAGATGACCTGCAAGATCCCTTCCAACTCTAACATTCTATGATTCTATGATAGGTGGGGCTGAGAGAGCTCTCTCAAGGACTGCCTGTGTGAGAACAAGCTCTGAAAAAACTTGTAACTGACCCAAGGCACACCAGCAGGTGCATGTAGAGGAGTGGGGAATCAAACCCAGCTCTCCCAGGTCAGAGTCCGCACTCCTAACCACTACATCAAAGTGTCTCTAATTTGGAAGAAAATGAGCCAGTGACTATAAAAGCACAGGAGAGAGGGCCTTTTCAGCGGCAGCCCCACAATTATGGAACAATCTCCCCAGGGAGATGTGCCTGGGCCCACCGCCCCACTCTCAGTCTTTAGGAGGCAGCTGGAGACAGTTTTATTTAGAACTGAATATGATTAAAGCAGTCTGTCGGGTCCTGGGGACCCCGAGTTCGGGTCCAAGGGCGCCGGCTCCTCCGGGGCTCCATTTCTGGCCAGTTGGCTCGGCTGCAAGCCTCAGATGTTGCATGAGGAGGGAGGTTCAGTTTACCCTTTTCCCTCTCTCCTGCTCATGGGCTCTCTCACAATCTCTCTCTCTCACCTCCCATAGGCTCCTTAGAGAGCCGCGTGTTCTCTCCCACCCACCCCCGGCCCACCTGAAACAATTCCTTTGATTCCTCCCCTGGAGGGTGGAGTCCCCCCAAACCCACCAATCCCTTCCCTCCATCAAAAGGCGCCCAATCAGACGTCCTCCTGGAGGCTCCTCCCTCTACCATCACTCTTGATGTGGGGTGTGGCCATCAGGGTGCTCGGCCCTGCCAACCTCCGCCAGTGCCGCTGCACTTGTCCATGCCCCGGGGCCCTCTGGCCCATGGCTCTCGGGGGACACCAAGTGCTGCATCGTAGCCCCTGAGTTTGGTGTCGTGGTTAGGAGCGTGGATTGTAATCTGGGAGAACTGGGTTTGATTCCCCATTCCTCCACATGCAGCTGCTGGTGTGGCCTTGGGTCAGTCACGAGTTCTCTCAGAGCGGTTCTCTCAAGGGCAGTCCTCGAAAGAGCTCTCTCAGCCCCACCTACCTCACAGGGTCTCTGTTGTGGGGAAGGGAAGGGAAAGGGGTTTGTAAGCTGCTCTGAGACTCCTTCAGATCGTGAAGGGCGGGGTATAAATCCAATCCCTTCTTCTCTTCTCTTTTTCTTCTGAAGCCTCAGGTCTGCCTTCCACTGCCTCCTGTGCCCGCTGTCGCTCTGCCCTGTCTTGTCTTGCTGGGGTGCTGACTGGCGTCTCCCTGCCCGGGGACCCAGCAATCTCTCTGGACCCTTTCCTGAGTCTTTGGTGCTCTGCCATGTCTCCCCACCCGAGAGGTGGGAATCAGCTCGCCTTCCACTGCGCTGGTCTTTAGCTCACGCGCTGCCTCCTTCTCCACCCCACCCCCACTTGGGGAGATGACACCTCACCCTTGGGGCTATCGACCATCCCACCAACAGCAGAGGAGGTGAGCTGCAGGACACAGAGATCGAGGGAGCCACCCCTGGACACAGTCCTAAACCATGGTTGTAAACTTTGGGTTTTATGTAGTTTTAGGTCCCCAATGGGATATATTTTCTTTTATCTTGTAAAGCTGCCTTGAGCTCGGCAAAGAAGAAAGGCAGCAAGTGTTTTAAATAAATAAGACTCTCTGTGCATTCAACGGGCTTTGATTCCCCACTCCTCCATATGTGGTTGCTGGTGTGACCTTGGGTCAGTCACAAGTTCTCTCAGAGCTGTTCTCTCAAGAGCAGTCCTCAAGAGAGCTCTCTCAGCCCCACCTACCTCACAGGGTGTCTGTTCTGGGGAGGGGAAGGGAAAGGAGATTGAAAGCTGCTCTGAGACTACTTCGGGTAGTGAAGGGCGGGGTATAAATCCAATCTCCTCCTCCTCCTCTTTTTCTTCTTCTTCTTCACTGATTTTGTACAGTAAAAACCATTTTTAAATGGTGCTTTTGCATGATGTGGGGATGGGGGAAACTACAACTTCCATGAGGCTGTGCAAGAACGTGCAGGCTTCGACTCCTTTACATCCTGCCCAATTAACACAGCTATCGTACCGACTCACACAAACACCAATGGGTAAAGCAGATCCCCCCCCAAAAAAAGCCTGTCTGTTTCTACACCTACAGCACTGTTTCTTTGAGCAACTGGCAGGCAGTGTGCATAGAGAGGGGAAATCCAGCTTCACAAACAGATGGCACTACAATCCGCCCCGACGTTGACGTGGGAAGTTACCCGGCTGGCAAACAGGCTCAAGATGTCCACGGGCGACCTGAACGGTGCAATGAATGAAAATTTGCACCAGTCATTGACACACAATCATGGTACAAACTGAACTGTTCAAGCACGCCTAATAGGATCATCATAGGTATGTGAAATCATCTTTATGGGAGCTGGGAACCCTCACTGCACTCTGAGAGCAATTAAAAAAAATAGCTCAGGATAATGGTCCGGCACCCAAGGGCCCGCGTGACTTTGCATATGAATAAAAGCAGTTCTGCAAGGCGGGAGGGGGTGGGGTGGATTCCAGTTTCAGACAGTGCTGCAATGTGTACTACCCGGGGCACTAACCCGTGGCAGGAGGAGGAGGAGGAGGAGGAGGAGGAGGAGGAGGAGGAGGAGGAGGAGGAGGAGGAGGAGGAGGAGGAGGAGAAGAAGAAGAAGAAGAAGAAGAAGAAGAAGAAGAAGAAGAAGAAGAAGAAGAAGAAGAAGAAGAAGAAGAAGAAGAAGAAGAAGAAGAAGAAGACGACGACGACGACGACGACCTCACCCTTCACTCAGAGTCTCAGAGCGGCAAACTCCTTTCCCCTTCCCCTCCCCACAACAGACACCCTCTGTGAGGTAGGTGGGGCTGAGAGAGCTCTGACAGAAACTGCTCTTTTTCAAGAACAGCTGTGCCAGAACTATGGCTTGCCCAAGGTCATCCAGCAGGTGCAAGTGGAGGAGTGGGGAATCAAACCCGGTTCTCCCAGATTAGACTCCACGCACTTAACCTCTACACCAAACTGGCTTTGAAAGTACTTCTGTGAGGAGAACTGGAAGGGATACATCACGGGATTTCATTTCTTTTTTCTGGTGGCAGAGAGTTCCACAAGAGAAGAATTCGCTTTCTCAGTATTGGGTCTCTTTTACCCTCCAGCATAACATGGAAGATACTACACAAACAAGCGTTTTTCTGTTTCGCTCTTACCGGTAAAGATCTTTTTTATTCTTATCGACTTTTCTTCCCAGTCTGAGGGGGCTTTGGGGAGGGGGGAGAAACACTTTGCCCCCCCCTTGGGACCATTTGTGCTCTTTGAGCTGATTTCATAATGTAACTGGGTCCTTGATGGGTCCTTCTGCGGAAAGTCCCATGGGAGGAATACCTTGTTTGTAGGATTGATTGAATATCCCTCCGTTCCTTCGCCTGCTGGTTCAACCCCCAGCTCTCCCCAAATAGCAATTGGGAACCGGCATTCAAACAGATGCACAAAAGAGATTCGAGCACACACAGGCGCACCCCAATCCCATCTGAAATTTGAATGCTTCACAAGACCGGTATTTCCATTTCAAAAAGCTGTTAGCTGAAGTGCGTCTCAAGTGGAAATTCACTTTCTGCGTTTCCCCCCCATCTTTGCTCTTGAATGGGAGCTTTAGAAATCTCATTTCCGTTCCCTGATAACGTGGCGTGGAAAAAAAAGGGCACCAGGGTGTATTTTTCCCCTTTATTTCTTTCCATAAGTGAGCGTAGAGGAAAAGATGCAGGGCTGGAATATTTCTAATTTTCCTCTCTTTTTGCTTCTTTTCCTCCCCAACGCTCCTTGCGGAATGACGGCTTGCCCAATAGCTTCTCCCCAACCTGTCTTTCTGTTTCTTGCTTATTTCTACGGCTTATTCTTGTTGCTTATTTCTTGGGAGCAATTGTGGTGCAGTTGTTAGAGTGTGTCAGTGTGGCATCTGGGCGACTCAGGTGGAAATGAAGCTCACAGAGCGGTCTTCGGCCGGGCACTTGGTCTTAGCAAAACCTACCTTGCAGGATTGTGGGGAGTTTGAAGAGAAGGCCTTGGTTCGCTGCTCTGATGCCAGATATATGGCTTGTAGACATTAGATACATGGCTTGTAGCTCGTTAATTAGATGAATCGCTTAAAAGGTATTGGAGATCGCATAGTGCTGCCATGGCGTGGACCCTATCAGGATCGGGCAATTTTTAGATGGCTAAATTTTCTTCTAGTTTTCTTCTAGAGCCAGTTTGGTGTAGTGGTTAAGTGTGTGGAGTCTAATCTGGGAGAACCGGGTTTGATTCCCCACTCCTCCACTTGCACCTGCTGGATGAAGAAGTTTGTAAGCTGCTCTGAGACTCCTTTGGGTAGCAAAGGGTGGGGTATAAATCCAATCTCCTCCTCTTCTTCTTCTTCTTGCCTTCCTCTGAACCTGTTCCAGTTTCTCTCCAGCTCTCTTGGAAGTCCTGGACAGCGGACTTCAGAAGAAGGAATAACTAGCACAGAGTACAGTAGAACTTATTGAACACACCTGATATTGAATCAGACCATTGGTCTCTCCAAGTCAGTATTCTCTGAGAGCCCATTTGGTGTAGTGGTTAGAAGCGTGGACTTTAATCTGGGAAAACCGGGTTTGATTCCCCCACTCCTCCATATGCAGTTACTGGTGTGACCTTGGGTCAGTCACAAGTCCTCTCAGAGCTGTTCTCTCAGGAAGAGTCCTCAAAAGAGCTCTCTCAGCCCCACCTACCTCACAGGGTGTCTGCTGTGGGGAGGGGAAGGGAAAGGAGATTACAAGCCACTCTGAGACTCCGAATGAAGGGTGGAGTATAAATCCAGTCTCATCTTCTTCTCTACTCTACTCTGACTGACTGTCCGACTCCTGGTCAAGTCATCTTCAACAACACTCTCTTTGGCAATGATATGTTTATTGAGTTATAAGCAAGATCCAGGTCATAACGGTACTGTGTCAGAACTGAAGATTTTGGCAGGTACAGTCATAGATACAGATAATTCAAATGAAACCCTTCCTAATGGTCACTCATACGTCACATCCATCCCGCCTACCCAGAGTGTTCCTACCGCCCTTTCATCTGGGAAATATACTATCTCATTATCTACACAAGCAAGCTGGCACTAAACGTTTCAAGGATGTTCCCCTGGGAGAGGAAGGCTTCTTCGGAAGAGTTACGGCCTCTGAGACAGTGCAGTCACACACTCCACACTCGCCCCCCCCACCTAAGGAATTCCCTCCCTCCTGCAGTCATGGCCAACTGAGCAAAGCAATGTTTGACACTGACAGCAGTTCCCCAGGGTCTCAGGCAGAGGTCTTTCATATCACCTCCTACTTGATCCCTTTTAACTGGAGGTGCCTGGGACTGAACCTGAGACCTTCTGCATGCAAAGCAGAGGCTCTTCCCATGAGCCACAGCCCCTCCACTAAAATCGCAGAATAAGCTGCCTTATACAGAATCAGGCCCTTAGTCTGTCAAACTCAGCCTCGTCTACTCAGACTGGCAGGTGCTCACCAGGGTCTCAGCCAGGGCTATTTTGGGGCAGGAACACACAGGAACGGAGTTCTGGCTGGCTCCAGAGTTGGCCACACCCAGGAGAAACTCATTAGCATAATAGGCCACACCCAACAGCAATAATTAATTAGGATTGGCCACATTAGGGGTGTGTGGCCTAACATGCAAAGGAGTTCCTGCTACAAAAAAAAGCGCTGGGTTTTGACAATGAACAAGGTAAACAAAATAAGAAGCAAAAGGTGGGTGTGGCTGGATGACCACACTTCTGGTAACATGGGGGTGTGGCCTAATATGCTAATGAGCTGTGCTATCAGGAGTGTGGCCTGTTATGCTAATGAGTTCCTGCTGGGCCTTTTTCTACAAAAAAAGCCCTGGTCTCAGCTAGAGATGTTTCCCGTCACCTACTACCTAGTCCCTTTCAACCGGAGATGCCGGGGACTGAACCTGCGACCTTCTGCATGCAAAGCAGAGGCTCTTCCCTAATACCCGAATCAGGCCCTTGGTCCATCAAAGTCAACTGTCTACTCAGACTGGCAGCACGCAAAGATGCTCCAACACCAGCGCACTAAGACGTAAATGCAATTTCGTGTTCCTTAGTTTTTTGGCACGCTCTCACCTCTGCACCTTCAAGGCACGTTTAATTTCGGGGCTGGCAGATTCGATTAAACCACCTTCCCGTCGGCGCAACTTGCATCTCTAAGTGATGCCTCCTCATTGGGAGGAGGCGGCGGGGGTGGGGGGGTGCAGCATTCCTTCCAATTACGGAGGTGGAACTCACAAAGGGAAGGGATTCTCTTTCACCCAGAGCGGATTGGGTGAGATGTCACCTTGTAATATTGATGGAACAGAACGGAAAAGTCTAATTATGCAAATGATGAGCCCGGCTCGCTAAGAAGAGGCAGCCAGCCTTAACGAGGCAGGGACGGGGAGAGGGAGGGAGGGAGAGGGAGGGAGAGGGAGAGAGAGAGAAAGCCCCTAGCCGCTGTTGTAGCGTGAAAGGCAATTTGAACGGTGGCTAAGCCCGTCAATCACAAGCCAGGGGCAGTAGGCGGTGGAAGAGAGGGCCGAAAAGCGGCATCCGGGGAGGAGGTGGATGGTACGGGGCAGACAGCCTGGCTGATCATTCCAGGAGGCTGCCAGTCCTTCACCTCTCTCGACACATGAGTCACACCTGGCAGCCGGCTGTGAGCAGAAACGCGCCCAGACTCTTTATGAGGGAGAAGCGTCCAACCTCTCCAAGCCTTGGGCTTCAGCCTGCACGGTGGGACCCATTCATTCACCCGGACGGAGCTGCAGTCCTGCTGCACTCCTTTGCAAGCTCTTTCTCTCTCTATGTATATCCTGCCCCCTCCCCCGCTGTTTCACTCCATGTCTCTCCAATCTCTCTTCCTTTTTTTAAAAGCCCCCACGCCTGGCAAAAAAAAGCTCCTACGAAAACAGTGGAGCCACTAAGGCCAACCCACTTCGGGTCAAAGAGTTACTAAACCCGCAATGGGTGACGTGACCTTCAGTAGGTTAACATGACCTTCAGCCCCTTTTCTCAGTGGAGGGAAGTACCGTCAAGTAGCGGCCCTGCAGGGTTTTCAAGGCAAGAGATAAACAGAAGTGGTTTGCCAATAGAACATAAGAGAAGCCAGTGTTGGATCAGGCCAATGGCCCATCTAGTCCAACACTCTGTCACACAGTGGCCAAAAATGCCAGGTGCCATCAGGAGGTCCAGCAGTGGGGCCAGGACACTAGAAGCCCTCCCACTGATGCTTCACCCCGAGCACCGAGCACCAAGAACACAGAGCATCGCTTGCCTCAGACCAAGAGTTCTTATATCTATACCTTGTGGCTAACAGCCACTGATGGACCTCTGCTCCATAGGTTTATGGCTTGCCTCTGCGTAACAACCCTGGACTTCCTCAGCGGTCTCCCATCCAAAGACTAACCAGGGCTGACTGGCCCTGCTTAGCTTCCCAGATCTGATGACATCAGGCTAGCCTGGGCCACAAAATGACACCCTTGCGAGGTGGGTTTTGAGAAGACAGGCTTGAATTAGGAGTAATAGGTCACCGACGTAATTTCAGAAGTCTTCCATCTATGTAGAATTTAGGTTGTGAGTAAATGACTTGTAAGGGATTATTTGTACCTTCACTTTACGTCTGCTGTTTGTTTGGTGGCCTTTTTGTATTTTCATACTTTGTGCTGTGAGGATTCTTTGATAAAGACAAAGAAACAGGCTGAAAGTAAACCAGGACCCCATCAGAATCTTTCACATGCTGCATTGTGTAACAGAACACGCTGCTGTTTGCTTCAATGGGTTGTTGTAAGAAGTAGACAATATTGTCTTTTGTAGTATTTGTATTGATACAAATAACAAGGATTGTATGTAATGTACATTCTATTGAGCACCATTACATTAAGAACATAAGAGAAGCCAGTGTTGGGTCAGGCCAATGGCCCATTCAGTCCAACTCTCTGTCACACAGTGGCCAAAAATACCAGGGGCCATCAGGAGGTCCAGCAGTGGGGCCAGGACACTAGAAGCCCTCCCGCTGTTGCCCCCCACACACACACACACAAACACCAAGAATACAAAGCATCCCTTGCCCCAGACTGAGAGTTCCTATCTATACCTTCTGGCTAATAGCCACTGATGGACCTCTGCTCCATATGTTTATCTAATTCCCTCTTGAAGTTGTTCATGCTTGGAGCCGCCACCACTTCCTGTGGCAGTGAATTCCATGTGTTAATCACTCTTTGGGAGAAGGAGGTCTTCCTTTTATCCGTTCTAACCCGACTGCTCACTGCCACAGGAAGTGGTAGCAGCTACAAGCATGGACAGCTTCAAGAGGGAATTAGATAAACATATGGAGCAGAGGTCCACCAGTGGCTATTAGCCAGAAGGTATAGATAGGGACTCTGGGGCAAGTGATGCTCTGTATTTTTGGTGCTTGGGGGGGTCAACAGTGGGAGGGCTTCTAGTGTCCTGGCCCCACTGCTGGACTTCCTGATGGCACCTGGTATTTTTGGCCACTGTGTGACAGAGTGTTGGACTGGATGGGCCGTTGGCCTGATCCAACATTGGCTTCTCTTATGTTCTTATGTCCTCAGCAATTTCTTTGAGTGCCCACAACTTCTTGTATTGTGAGGAAGGGAGAAAAGTACCTCTTTCTCTACCTGCTCTATCCCATACATAATCTTATAAACCTCGATCATGTCACCCCTCAGCTGTCATTTCTCCAAGCTAAAGAGCCCCAAGTATTTCAGCCTTTCTTCATAGGGAAAATGTTCCAACCCTTTTATCATTCTAGTTGCCCTTTCCTGCACTTTTTCCAATGCTATAATATCCTTTATTTGTAAGTAAATTTAAAGAAGAGTCTATGCATATTTGTTGCCATCTCATGGTATGTGTTTTGTTCACAATATGTCAACACCATAATCGCAGGGAAATCTCAGGTCTCAGGACATGGCGGGGGGGGGCGTGATGCAGCACGGCTGGTCAGCATCACCAGGGAAGACAACCTGCTGCCCCTCCCCCCCAACTCCATCCATTCCACCTTATACATTCAAGTTTCTCTCTTTCTTTGCATTCCACTGCTGGCATGGAACACAGGAAAGCTTGCTTGGGTCACCTCCTTATATGTGCACAACAGCCCTGAGAAGGAGGCTGGACCTGAGGGGAGAGCTTTTCTTCCCTTCAAAGCCTCCCGGGGTTCCCTTCACAGCTTAGCAGGAGAGATGAAAAACCGGCTCACTGGAGAAGCCCCTGATGCTGGGAAAGATCGAAGGTAACAGAAGAAGGAGATAGCAAAGGATGAGATGGTTACACAGTGTTATCGATACAACGAACATGAAGCTGAACACACTCCGGGGGACGACGGAGGACAGGAGAGCCTGCTGTGATGTGGCCCATGGGGTCGTGGACAGTCAAACTTGACTGTGCGACTGAACAACAAAAGCTTGCCCAGCCCCCATGATCCACGCCTAATGGTCTAACCAGGGAAGGACTTCTGAAACTGAGGGCATCTCACTTTAGAGATCACCCCTGGCCCTTAATGGGCAGTTGTTCATCGCTGTTTTGTGTATAAGAACATTAGAAGAGCCCTGCTGGATCAGACCAGGGGTCCATCTAGTCCAGCATCCTGTCTCACACAATAGCCAACCAGCTCCTCTGTACGGCCAACAACAGGGCATAGAGGCCAAGGCCTTCATAAGAACATGAGAAGAGCCCTGCTGGATCAGACCAGTGGCCCATCCAGTCCAGCATCCTGTTTCACACCGTGGCCAACCAGTTCCTCTGTACAGCCAACAACAGGGCAGAGAGGCCGAGGCCTTCATAAGAACATCAGAAGAGCCCTGCTGGATCAGACCAGTGGCCCATCCAGTCCAGCATCCTGTTTCACACCGTGGCCAACCAGTTCCTCTGTACGGCCAACAACAGGGCAGAGAGGACGAGGCCTTCATAAGAACATCAGAAGAGCCCTGCTGGATCAGACCAGTGGCCCATCCAGTCCAGCATCCTGTTTCACACCGTGGCCAACCAGTTCCTCTGTACGGCCAACAACAGGGCAGAGAGGACGAGGCCTTCATAAGAACATCAGAAGAGCCCTGCTGGATCAGACCAGGGGTCCATCTAGTCCTACATCCTGTCTCACACAGGGGCCAACCAACTCCTCTGTATGGCCAGCAGCAGGGCAGAGAAGCCAAGGCCTTCATAAGAACATGAGAAGAGCCCTGCTGGATCAGACCAATAGTCCACCGAGTCCAACATCCTGTCTCACACAGTGGCCAACCAGTTCCTCTGGAGGGCCAACCACGGGGTAATAAACAGAGACTTACTACCTCTGAATGTGGAGGTTCCCTTCAGACACCGCAGTCAGTAGCCACTGATAGACCTATCCTCCACAAATCTATCTAATCCCCTCTTAAAGCACATATGTGAGTGAAAAGAATTGTCACGCACCCCAGGCATGCACGGATACCTTCTCAACAAAGCATCGGCTTTTCCCACCAGCTCTCTGTCCTCTCCCCAAGCATGCATATTCAAATGAAGTGTGGTGCTTTTCATTAGAGAGGAAGGTGCCGACAGCTGGTTCGGAGCACAGCCGCCTTGTGCCTCAACCCTCACTCCCACGTGCCAGACCCACACTTGACTTCCCTCCAGCCTCTGCTCTACCGTCCTGAGGGCCACAGTATCTGGCAGACGGGCAGATCTATCTCGCTTCCACTCTCTGCAGGGCTTTCCCTGGCCGCACGCCCTCCAGAAGAACCGAGAGAAGCCACGATGTTACCTCTGCTTCTTCCCCAATTCATTCTCAAACTGTGGCGATTAGGAAAGGCCTGGGGCCTGCGAAGCCATTACACCAAGGGCAGCACTTTCCCCTTCGCCCAGGGAAACCTCCCCTGACCCCAGAGCCTCTTGGGATAGGGAACAGGCTCCCTGCCCCGGGGGAAAGATGCCCTCGTTAAGTGGAAGAGACCGGCAGGATCCAACCCAGAGAGCAGACAGGCATCCTGGGCATTCCTGTCTGGATGGCGCTGGAGCTTCCCGAACCCAAGAAGTTGCAGATTCCTCCGCCGGTGACAGATTACTCAATCAGGGATCAGGCCTTTGCCAGCCGCTCTCTGGCCAAGTGGGCGGCTCGCCAAGGTCAACGCGAGAGCCAGCCAGTTCCACTAATAGCTGCGAGGCCCAGCCCACTGGGAAAGGAGGGGGGGAATCCAAACACAAACTCCCGAGCAGCTAATCCCAGCAACGGACGAAATCCCATCCCAAAGGAGATCCACGAACAAAGCAGCGGAAATGTCGCTACTGGCTGAACAGTCCAGAGGCATCGACTGAACACACGCACGGACGGACACACACACACATACACACACCAGGTCACCACTTCAAAATCTCTTGCGCTTTCAATCCAGCTTTGCTCAAGTCGGCAGGAACTTCTGTAGCTGCCAACCTGCAAATGGGCAAAATCAGCAACTGCCCGTACAGGGCTTTCTCTGCTGTGGCTCCCGCCTTGGGGAACAGCCTGCCCAAGGGGTCACAAAGGCTCCTGGCCGTTCTGCAAACCATGAAAAACCGAGCTATCCAAGAGGGCTCTTCTGCACAGGGAACAGGGCTGTGCTGCACAAAATCGGTCTGACAAACTTGTTTGGATAACTGATTAACCAGCACTAACTTAACAACCAACAGCCTGGCAGGAACCTGGCCTATGGTGGTAGGCAGGGCTTTTTTGGTAGAAAAAGCCCAGCAGGAACTCATCAGCATAACAGGCCACACCCATCAGCAGAAACTCATTAGCATATTAGGCCATACACCCCATGCTATCAGAAGTGTGGACATCCAGCCACACCCACCTTTTGCTTCTTATTCTGTTTACCCTGTTTGTTGTCAAAACCCAGGGCTTCTTTTGTAGCAGAGACTCCTTTGCATGTTAGGCCACACACCCCTAATGTAGCCAATCCTAATGAGTTTCTGCTGTTGGGTGTGGCCTATTATGCTAATGAGTTCCTGCTGGGCGTGGCCAACTCAGGAGCCAGCTGAAACTCTGTTCCTGTGCGTTCCTGCCCAAAAATAGCCCTGGTGGTAGGCGACCTTCCAGTGTCAAGAGAATGCTGCCATCTTGTATTAATATCTATGTTCTCAGCACTGATAATCTTATGCTGTGATTTTAATTGTATTTTGTGTTTTAATATATTTCGGTGTTTTAACATATGCGTGCATATATATTCTGTAATATATATATATTCTATAAGCTGCCCCGAGCCTGCCATGGCGGGGAGGGCGGGATAAAAATGTAACAAAAAACCAAATAAATTAAGGGCTGTGGTCTATATGGCTGTGTATAGCTTACTGTAAGGAAGATCCTAATATGTAATTTCTGTACCACGTAATGTGTTACATGAATGCTTATGTTGTGCTTCAGTTCTTTCTGATGGTTCCAGGTAGGAGGGTGTGTTTGGCTAAAGCCGAGCTGGAAAAATACCAAAAAAGTAACTTATCAGTATTTTTCGAGTACTGATTCAGCCGGATAGTCACTTCGGATATTGGTCATCCATCCGAAATGGCCGAGCCCCGAAAATCCCAGAAATATTTGGAATTTTTGGGAACGCTGGACAGACGACCTTAAAGGCATTTACAGGGCTCACAGTCCTTCGGTTGTTGTCAAAGGATGAGAAAGAGTGAGAAGGTCAACCCCCTTCCCCTTTCCTGAGGACCGGCTGGAAGAAGGGTCCCACCATGGAGGGGGCCTGAACACAAAGCCCATCACTCCCCACAGGGCACGTGAGCAGAAAGGGGCAACTCTCCGACACTGTATTGAGACAGGCAAACTAAGGAATGCCTCAGCATTCTGGCTAGTCTTGCTAGAAGCAATGCGTGCAAATCTCTTTGCAACTCTGGTCGAGGTAAAATTTCAGGAGGAACATTCTTCTCTCTTGGGAGTGCGTCATTCAGAAACAAAAAACTGAGAAGCAACCAGCAGGAAGAAAACTAGCAGAACCTGACATACCTGGAAAGCAGCAGAATTCTGAAGAATGTGTAAAAATGGAAGGCAGCAACAGAGGGAGGGGGCTGGAGAGGAGCGAGTGGCAGGGAAGTGCTAAAGAAGATCAACGGCACCCTTAGGAGGTGGCATTTTACAAGGTCTCACGTGTGACTGGAGAGATATGAGGAAGCCCACAAAGGCAAAGCCCGGAGCAGCAAAGGCCAGCTGCGAAGAATCCCGCCCAGTTCTTCCTGCATACGGAAAGAAACAGATGAGAGCCCTGCGTCTACTGGGATTCTGCAGAACTTCTGCGGCCTCCTGAGGACTGCAGCTTTCAAACCGCAAGCAAGGAACAAACTCCGGCCCTAACGACAGCAGGAATATGCTCAGAAGGGTGCGAGAAACGCCTGTGGAACTCTCAGAAGCCAAAGGCATCGCCCGAAAACCTTAGCGGGAGGAGCTGCACTTCGGAAAATCTTGCACGGCTCTTTGCTCTTCCCAAGACTAGCAGAAACTATGGAACACGGTTAAAAAAAATATAGTATCGATTAAGAAAAATAAGAAAAAGGATGTGCGCTTTTCTCGACAATCAGCATGACCCTTGCAGGCTGTGGAATTGCATTTTTCTTTGCGCAGGACTGTAACTGTAGAAAAGAGCAAGAGTCCAGAAGACCTTTAAGACTAACAAAATATGTGGCAGGAGAGGAGCTTTTGTGAGTCACCCACCGCTCACTTCTTCAGGTACAGCCAGAATGGGAGTCCATCTGTTCTAGCCAGTTTGGTGTAGTAGTTAAGTGCGCGGACTCTAATCTGGAAGAACCGGGTTTGATTCCCCCACTCCTCCACTTGCACCTGGCTGGATGACCTTGGGCAAGCCGTAGTTCTGATAAGAGCTGTTCTTGAAAAAGAGCAGTTTCTGTCAGAGCTCTCTCAGCCCCACCTACCTCCCAGGGTGTCTGTTGTGGGGAGGGGAAGGGAAAGGAGCTTGTAAGCCGCTCTGAGACTCCTTTGGGTAGTGAAAAGAGGGGTATAAATCCAATCTCTTCTTCTTCTCTTCTATATATTGGAAAACGGAATGATTCCAGATGCCAAACGACGTTAACTCCACTTTCCAATAAATAGGACAGACGGACTCCCATTCTACCTGTATCCGAAGGAGTGAGCGGTGACTCTCGAAAGCTCCTCCCCGCCACAAACGCTGTTATTCTTTAAGGTACGACTGGACCCTTATTCTTTTCTGCTGCTACAGACAGACTAACATGGATATCCCGTCTTGATCTATCTCCATAGAACTGTAGCTGTTTTACTGGATAGCCCTGGGACGACACCACCCAAACTTTGCGCCCAGTCAGAAGATGGGAACAGCTTTTTGCAAGATGCAGGCTGCCTGGTCAAGCGATGTGGGTTCCAGGCAGAAACGGGGGGGGGGGGGCTCAACCCAAGATATAACTGCGAGCCAAAAGGGGCTGAGCTAACACAGTATATTATGAAAGTACAAATGTTTATTAAGGTGTACACATGTTAAAACGTATTATGATTAAAAGAAAGAGTCTCAATATCAGACTTATAAAAGGAATTCAAATACAAATACACATGACAGGTAAACAATTTCAAACTTTAGGACCAAACACGTTTCAGCCCCTTCAGGCATTCCTCAGTGGTCACTATTCTCTATATTGCACTGACACCCATCCAAATACACATATAAAAGGTTTTTAGTATACATATATATCTAACCAGATGTTGTTTCCTTGTATGTTTATAGTTATGCTACTGGCTTGAGTGTTTGGCCATAGATACATCCATGCCAATTCTTCAAATTATTCTGGTATCAGAGATTTCATTGGTCTGGATGTGTGTCACCTCCATCAATATAAAAGATCAAGTTCCTGGCCCAAAGGAGCCAAAACGCGTTCGATCCTAAAGTTTGAATTTGTTTACCCATCAAATGTGTTTGTACTTGAAAAGTTTTTATAAATCTGATATTTGGACACTTTCTTTTAATCACAATATGTTTTAACATGTGTACACCTTAATAAACATTTGTACTTTTATAATATACAGTGTTAGCTCAGCCCCTTTTGGCTTGCGATTCCAGGCAGAAACTTGGGTGCAAAGTTTGGGTGGCCTGTTTGCTTTTTTAAATATGAGATTACCACGGCTGCATGCACAGATGCGCCTAATACTGGCAAGGAGGATTTCCTTTTTTCCATACATTTCAGAACATGCTTTTCGGAGGCAGCTCCTACAGCCAAATTTAAAATCTCTCCAAGCAAATGAGTCTGGAGATCCAAGAGAATCCAAGGACCTGCTGGGTTGAAAAGAGACGAACGGCTGCTTAATCTAATCCACTACCGCTCCCAGAGCCAAACACCCCACCGCTGATCTCAGATCAGCCCGGGACATTTCCATGTTGTATTTATAGCCTACCTTCCCTCCAGGCTGGAAGCTGGTGTGCCAGGAATTCCCGGGAGGCAACAATCATTGAGCCCACAGACCACAACCCGCGGCCCAAGGACCTAACCTCCACACCGCCTCCTCGGGTGTCCTGTCCTCTCACCTCCTGCGCCAACACGCCTTCCTTGCTTCTCTGCTCTGATTAAACCATGGTTGGAGCATTCCGCCTCCTACCCTCTCTCATTTCCAGCCTACAGTTCTGTACTCCTGTATCCCACATTCCATCAGATGGTGTTGCAAAGCAGGAGAAGGAGAGAGAAAACAAGGTGCCCTTCCGTCTACACCTTCCTGGACCCCTGTTCCCTTCCCCCTCCAGTGGCTGCCGGCTGCCCTGCAGAAGGAAAATGAATCAGGCCCCCTTCTGCTAAGTGCCAGTCAAAATGACTGGAGACCTTAGAATCATAGAGTTGGAAGGGACCTCCAGGGTCATCTAGTCCAACTCCGTGCACAATGCAGGGAATCCACAAATACTCCCCCCACATACAACCCCAGTGACCCCTACTCCGTGCTCAGAAGATGACAAAAAACTTCCATGATCCCTGGCCAAACTGGCCTGGAGAAAAATTGCTTCCTGACCCCAAACATAAGAGCATGTAAGAAAAGGTCACAAGAACTAAGCACTCATGCAACCCGCCCTGCCCTCCCTCTCATGATCTGCCTAAGTTCACAGGATCAGCATTGCTGTCCGATGGCCATCTAGGCCTCTGTTTGAAAACCTCCCAAGAAAGAGAGCCCCACCACCTCCCGAGGAAGCCTGTTCCACTGACTTGGTCGGCTTCTCGCCATGTTGACTCGTGTTCTTTATCAGCTGCTTTTGGGAGCCAAATGCAGAAAAGCAGGATCTAAATGCTGAAAGTCATTAAATGACCACTGCAAGGCTTGCTAAATTCAAGTCCAGTTTGGTGACCAGCAAGGTTTTGGGGGTATGAGCGTTCAAGAGACAATCGGACTCTGGGAAGGTCATACTCTGAAAACCTCTCTGGTCTCCAAGGTGCTCCTGGACTCGAACCTTCTCCTACAGACCAACATGGCTGCCCTCTGGAACACTGCAAGACTGTGGCTGTGCACTGAGTGAGCTCTAGGGCCGAACCAGGATTCGAACACAGGCCAAAGGCATCACACTACCCACCATGCCATTCCAACTCTCATCTTGTCTTGGTTCCTGCTTCTGAAGCCATCATCCTGTACACTAGGGGTGGCCAAATTGCAGCTCGGGAGCCACATGCGGCTCTCTCACATATATTAGGCGGCTCCCGGAAGGGCAGCTGGGGAAGCAAAGGGGATGCATGCCTTTTGTTTCCTTCTCCCTCCTTCTCTCCCTCCCACCCATCTATTTGATTTCTTTGTTTCTCTCTCTCTCTCTCTCTCTCTCTCTCTCTCTCTCTCTCTCTCTCTCTCTCTCTCTCCCACCTCTTGTGTTGAGCAAGTTTGACCACCCCTGCTCTACACCTTCTTTCCACCTGCCTGCCCTCCTTCCACTAACCTTGTCCATTTGGCAGTGGACACTTAAGAACATAAGGAGAGCCCTGCTGGGTCAGACCAGTGGTCCATCCAGTCCAGCCTCCTGTCTCACAGAGCGGCCAACCAGTTCCTCTGGAGGGCCAGCAACAGGGCAGAGAGGCCGAGGCCTTCATAAGAACATCAGAAGAGCCCTGCTGGATCAGACCAATAGTCCAGCCTCCTGTCTCACACAGTGGCCAACTAGTTCTTCTGGAGGGCCCACAACAGGGCAGAGAGGCTGAGGCCTTCCCCTGATAAGAATATGAGATGAGCCCTGCTGGATCAGACCAGTGGTCCATCCAGTCCAGCCTCCTGTCCCACACAGCGGCCAACCAGTTTCTCTGGAAGGCCAAAAACAAGGCATTAGCTTCACTGAATGTCCTTGAGTTCTGGTATTTTGGAAGAGGGAGAAAAATGTTCTCTTTGTCAACTCTCTCCACCCCATGCATAATTTTATAAACCTCTATCATGTTCCCCCCCTTAGTCGTCCCTTTTCTAAACTGAAAAGACCCAGGCTCTTCAGCTTCTCCTCATAGGGAAGGTGCCCTTAACATCAAATACAGCATGGACCAGGCTTGGCATCCTTCCAGCTACTACTGCATCCTATAAAATGGAGAGGGCTGCAGCCTGTTGAACTCAGAGGAGATAGCTTGGCTGCCTGCTATCCGTCTACTGCAAACAGAGCTGCAGCAACATAAGAGCATCAGAAGAGCCCTGCTGGATCAGACCAGTGAGGGTCCATCTAGTCCAGCATCCGGTCTCACACAGTGGCCAACCAGTTCCTTCTCGAGAGCCAGCAACAGGGCACAGAGACCAAGGCCTTCCCTTGATAACAGCATCAGAAGAGCCCTGCTGGATCAGACCAATAGTCCATCTAATCCAGCCTCCTGTCTCACACAGTGACCAACCAGTTCCTCTGGATAGCCACCATCAGGACACAGAGGCTGAGGCCTTCCCCTGATAAGAGCATCAGAAGAGCCCTGCTGGATCAGACCAATAACCTACTCCAGCATCCTGTCTCACACAGAGGCCGACCAGTTCCTCTGGAGCACTGGATCCCGCTGAGGGTGCTGAAATGATCCAGGTGGCCAGTTGGAGCCTTGGGTGCAACTGGGGGGGGGGGGGGTTTGAATACAAATAAGGGGGCGGTGGAAGGATAAAGAAAGAAGAGTCCAGAACCTACCTAAAGCAGCCTTTTGGTGGTAGGCTAAATAAACTTGGGAACCTATGCTCTGGAGGGCCAACAACGGGGCACAGCGGCCGAGGCCTTCCCCTGATGTTGCCTCCTGGCTCTGGAATTCAACTGTTTAATGGAGGGGCGTCAAACATAAGGCCTGTCCGGGGCTCTTATGTGGCCCGCCAGCAACTAGTGCAAGGGAGGGAACAGGAGACTATTGGGGGGAGGGGGAGCAGGCAGAGCTACTCCAACTGTGCCTTCAGCATGGCGGAACAATCTCAACTGCAGCAGTCAGGCAGCGTGGGAGCATCTGCCCAGCACGGCACCACCGGCTCTCTAGTCCGCTCATATGGTTTGGCCTTGGGACCCCCTTACCAGCCCATGGGACCTTGCAGTGAGCACGCAATAAACTCAAGAGCTTACCAGCTGCTGTCCTTTGTACAGTTTCTGCCTCCGGTATCTAGCACTCATGTTTTATGGCACACGTGTCCCTGCCTGACAAAGTGACATTTATGTCAGATCCGGGGCCCTCGTAACAAGTGAGTTTGACACCACCGGTTTAGTGCCTCTCTTGCATGTGGCGGTTCCCCTCAGGCACCGTGGCTGGATAAGAACACAGTATTACAGGCCACGCAGTAGCCCTGCAAGAGCCCCGGTGGGCGGCATTTGCCGGAGGCCTCCTCCTTGCACGCGACGCGCAGTCTGAACCCGGCTCCAGGCCTGCCACCGGGCTTACCTTCGAGAGGTCCTCCGTCCCTCCCTGCTGGCTCTGACTCAGCAGAGGCGAGTGCCTCATCAGCGGGTCCTGCAGCAGCTCCAGCCGGGGCCGTTTGGTCTCGATGAAGTCCATTTCCGACTGTTTGCTCAAGTCGGAGAGGTAAGCGTGCGGATCGGCTCTGGCGTGCAGCTCCTGAGACCTGGGCGAGAGGGGAGGGAAGGGGGAGGGAGGTTAGAAAGGATTGGCTGCGGAGACCCCAGGCCATCTCAGTCCCGGACTGCAAAGAGGAAATCGGCATGCATCTGGCACAAAGGGGTTCAAAGTCCTGGCTACTGCATCGGGAGCAGAAGCCTCGCAGATCGGCACGTTTCTGCCCCCACCGTGGCTGCGAGCCGAAGACGGGAAACGCAAGCCATTCAAGTTGGGACAGTCACCAGATTCCTTTCGTCCTGGGAATCGGCTGACCACAAACACACACACAGAGCCGATCCCAGGCTTCCGCCTGCTCCGTAGATCCCGGATCTGCTGCTCTCCCTCGAGTCATTGCTAAAAGCAGATGTCAACACTTTCTCACCAACATACCGGGTAGGTAGGCCAAGGGTCTTGATTCAGCATCGGGCAGCTTCGGCTGGGGGCCACGCAAGCCAAATCAAGTACCACGCCCACCAGAACCCGCTTCTGCACAGACGCAAGCAAGGCAAAAATCAAGACAGTTCATAACCAATCAGGAGTGGGGCTCCTGGTCGCTGAAACCAGCTGGTAAGTCTAACCCGGAAGCAATGCTCCCTCTAAGCTGTGGAGTCTTGCGAGTAAAAATTCTACTTGGTGAGCTACTGGCATTAAAGTTGTGAGCGAGCCGTTTGGCTGCTGCATCAATTAGTTTGCTCTGGAGCCCTCCTTCCTGAGCTAAGGCAAAAAGGTGTGAGCCGGAGGCTAAAAAACTTTCAGTTATCTCACACTAACTCAGCTTATTTATTTATTTATTATATTTATAACCCGCCCTCCCCGCAAGCGGGCTCAGGGCTGCTCACATTGCCTGGCACAAAGTGCTGATGGTCATCTACAGTTAAAACATTTAAAACATTAAGGCATTTAACACTATTAAAACATTTAGAACATTCAAAACACTTAAACATTCAGCAGTTTCAATTAAAGTGCAGTCAATAAAATAGCCAAGATGGCGTAACCTATCATGCCGGCGCAGGCAAGTACAGGCCTCCTAGGTGGATTGGCTCGATCTCATTGCAGGCCGCCTCCGCCACAGATGTTAATAGTGGTCATCGGTGGTAGTGTGGGCGGCTCCTAGTTAAAGGCCTGGCAGAAGAGCTCCGTCTTGCAGGCCCTGCGGAACTGCACAAGATCCCACAGGGCCCTGATCTCCTCCGGGAGCTTGTTCCACCAGTAAGGAGACGCCTTAGAGGGAACACTGCCCGGAAGTTATTCTACAGAAATCGGAGAATGCCACCTGGCGTCCCCTGAACCGGTACTTGGAACTTCCTTCTGTTGGTCAGAGTCGTGTGCCGGCACACGGGCTGGATTCCCACCTGATATATGCTTAGGCCACCAGTTTGAGACCCCCCGTGGGCTGCAGAGTCTTCTGCCCTTTCACCAGGCACAGCTCATGGACAAGCGGCAGGTCACAACCAGTATGCGGCCACCTCTTCCAACTGGGAACAAAGAACTGCATGGAGGATGGAGGAGGAGGAGGAGACTGGATTTATGCCCCACTCTTCACTACCCGAAGGAGTCTCAGAGCGGTTTACAATCTCCTTCCCCTTCCCCTCCCCATAACAGACACTCTGTTAGGTAGGTGGGGCTGAGAGAGCTCTTTGGAGAACTGCTCCTGAGAGAATAGCTCTGAATTAACTTGTGACTGACCCAAGGCCACACCAGCAGCTGCATGTGGAGGAGTGGGGCATCAAACCCGGTCCTCCCAGATTAGAGTCTGCGCTCCTTAACCACGGCACCAAACCGGCTCCAGGCAGAGAAGGGTCAGGACAAGCAGAGATAATATTCTCCATAAACACATCCACCTGTCTCATTTCTCCAGTAAACAGGTTTCCGTTGCCGTCTGTTGCGTTCACATCGCACGGCTCTGTGCAAACGCCCCCCTCCCCACCACCACCACCCGTGCTCCCAACTCCTCAATCAACAGGATTAATCGCCTTCAATAAGCGTAGCAATTAAGCCTTTCCCGCTTGCCACACTCGGCACGTCCGCTTTGGAGGGCCCCGAACGCACATCGGCTTATTAATGTGCGCGGGATATATTGTTATTGACAAAAGGAACACACTTCTCGTTACCATGGGACAAATGCTTCAAAACCTTAATTGCTGCGAAGGTAAAAAGGAAAAAAGAAAAACAAACCCAACGGCACGAACGGCTCCAATAGAAGGAATGACTCACGAAAGTACCGGAATAATCAAAGCTCCTTCGTGAAGAGTAGCTTTGAGGACCGGGGGGGGATAATAAATGGGGCAAGCCATCCGCGCACGCATCCGCTTATTGCAGCTTGCGATGCCTCCCTCAACAGGGACCGAATTAGAACAATTCATCTTTCCCCCTAAAAGCACAACACGCCACACGCTCCCCAATCTATATATCTGATTCCCCTGAAACGACTTTGCGAACCAGACCCCCATCTCCACAGACACCAGAAAGATGGAGTAGAGAGGTACAGATGTGACAAGCAGAGCGGTATAGTAATTAGCGTGTCAGTTTAGGACTTGGGGGGGGGGGAGAGACACGGGTACAGGTCCCTGCTCTGCCGCGAAGTTCACCAGATAACTCTGGACAGCCACACGCTCCTGTGAAATGGTGGATTCCAGCCTTTTTCGGTACGGAGGCCCACAAGGCCAAATTTACTCGGTCGGGTGATACATCCAAGGGTCGCTCGAAGTGGGTTTTTATTTGCAACTGTGAGCTTAGCACCCATCTAGTTCAGCATTCCCTTTTCTACAGCGGCCAACCAAGTGTTGAGAAACTAGCAAACGTCACACAAAGCACAAAGCAGCCCCCACTGTGAACCCCAAAGCGTGATTAACACATGGAATTCACTGCCACAGGAGGTGGTGGCAGCTACAAGCACGGACAGTTTCAAAAAGAAGAAGAGAAGAGAAGAGATTGGATTTATACCCCACCCTTCACTGCCCAAAGGTGTCTCAGAGCGGCTTACAAACTCCTTTCCCTCCCCCTCCCCACAACAGACACCCTGTGAGGTAGGTGGGGCTGGGAGAACTTCTGACAGAAACTGCCCTTGAGAGAACAGCTGTGCCAGAGCTTGTGACTGACCCAAGGTCACATCAGCAGGTGCAAGTGGAGGAGTGGGGAATCACACCCGGTTCTCACAGATAAGAGTCCACGTACTTAACCACTACACCAAACTGGCTCAAGAGGGAATTGGATAAACATATGGAGCCAGAGGTCCATCAGTGGCTATTAGCCACAAGGTAAAGATAGGGACTCTCAGTCTGGGGCAAGTTATGCTCTGTATTCTTGGTGTTTGGGAGGGCTTCTTGTGTCCTGGCCCCACTGCTGGACCTCCTGATAGCACCTTGGCTACTGTGCGACACAGAATGTTGGACTGGATGGGCCATTGGCCTGATCCAACACTGCATATGGAAGTTACATTCTTTGACCATCCTCTCCTTCTCCATTACAAGTTTGGTATCCTGGTTAAGAGCGTGGACTCTAATCTGGGTGAACTGGGTTTGATTCCCCACTCCTCCACAGGAAGCTGCTGGTGTGACCTTGGGTCAGTCGCAAGTTCTCTCAGAGCTGTTCTCTCAAGGGCAATTCTCGGGAGAGCTTTCTCAGCCCCACTTACCTCATAAGGTGTGGGGAGGGGAAGGGAAAGGAGATTGTAAGCCACTCTGAGACCTTTTCCCATAGTGAAGGGGGGGGGTATAAATCCAATCTCTTCTTCTCTTCCCTCTAATCCCCCCAAAGATTCTGAGAAACTCGCTCTAGGAACCATCAGGACAGAAACGCAGTGAAGAAGAAAAAAGACCAATTAATGAATAATATGGAAGATGCTGTTTCCAGATCTTGGTCTCAAAAATACAAAAGAGAACAACGGAAAGCACAGGGGTAGCCGTAAGGGAGGGCTGGCCCGCAACTCACTTCCAGATGCCTTGCAACCCACTGCTGGGTCCAAACCAATGCTCCCTCTAAGCTGTGGAGTCTTGTGAGCAAAAATACCACTTTGTGAGCTACCAGCTTTAAAGTTGTGAGCCAGCAATTTGGCTGCTGCAGAAATCAGTTGGCTCTGGAGCCATCCTTTCTGAGCGAAGACAAAAGCGTGTGAGCCGGAGGCTACAGGACTGTGAGCTAGCTCACACTCACTCACCTTAGAGGGAACACTGTTCCCAACGTCTTGTGATTTGGGGAGGGGCTATGGCTCAGTGGCAGAGCATCTGCTCAAAACGCAGAAGGTCCCAGGTTCAATCCCCGGCATCTCCAGTTGAAAGGATGAGGTAATGTGCAACCCTGGAGAGCCGCTGCCTGTCTGACAGTACTGACTGTGATAGACCAAAGGACTCATTCAGTAGAAGGCAGCTTCCTGTGCGTGACTGGACCGAGCCTCTGCATGGCGGCCATTTTGTTGTGGCGCCCGGCATCTGTTCTCGACAGTCCAAAAACGGCCAATGGTTCAGAAAGTCTGGGGACCCCTGCTGTGTGTTTTACTGACAAACTAGTAAGGCATTTCAATAACAGGTAGTCCACCGATGTTCTAAATAAAGAACTAAAACCCTGATGAGGGAGAGAGGTAAAAAATAAAGCTCAAATTTTAGGCATCAACAGTAAGGGAAAGCAGATTAAAAAATGCCCCCAGACCCGCCATCTTTTTCTAGCTGAAGGTCCAGCGAAACAGTAGTCGGCCAGCGCTCCCGAAAGCTTACTGCGTATTTCTCCGTTCGCTTTCTGAAGGCGGCAGCCTCCCGCAGGGACTTGACTTCCCTGCTTTCTCAAGAGGAGCTGCCC
Source organism: Gekko gecko (assembly GCA_029375565.1). Lineage (NCBI taxonomy): Eukaryota > Metazoa > Chordata > Lepidosauria > Squamata > Gekkonidae > Gekko > Gekko gecko. The sequence goes on along the minus strand of JAPDNY010000012.1, from coordinate 72,098,741 downwards.
TTTGGGGGATAAAGGCTACACACACAAGCACCACAGGGCGTCCTACCGTGACCCCCCGCCTTCTCTTGTTAAAGCTGAAAATACATTTCTGCTTTAGAACAACACACAGTTCTGGGCACTGGGTATCAAGAGCAAAGTTCACGTTTTCCTGGAAGAATGCTACATCATCTCTGCATTCTCGCCAGCACCCTTGGAGAGCTGGTGACCCCACGTAAGAGCAAGAAACTCGGCAACAAGAAGACGAGAGAGACAAAGCAAGATGAACCCGATGACCAAACGGGACGTTCCTCTGAGGCTGCTTGTAAACTTGTACCCAAAAGGAGGTCTTGGGGGTGGGGGGAACTGTTTAAAGCAGGGGTGGCCAAACTTGCTTCATGTAAGAGCCACACAGACTAAATGTCAGATGCTTGAGAACCACAAGGTGACTTCGGAGGAAGAGGCAGGTTAAGGGGAGTGCCCTGAAAGTGACATCACAGGAAGGGGTACAGGATATGATGTCACATAATCTTTGACTTCGGAAGTGATGTCACATAATCTTTGACCTGGGAGTGACATCATATGACATCAGAAAGTGATGTCACATCCTTGCAAGGCACCACCCCCAAAGCCTCTTGGCTCCACCCCCCAAAGTCCCCCAGGTGGTAAAAACAGAAAAACAAAAGTGGTAAAAACAGATATCGCTTTGTGAAATGGCAGAGGGTCCTCAGCCAGCATGGACAAGCCATCTCCGCAGCCCCCTTCAAGATACTGGTGACAAGAGGCCCATGAAAAGCCTCTCACTGTGCTCGGTTTAAAGTACCCTGGCTGAGCCCCTTCCTCCCCAGGGAAAGGGCATCCCCTGCACACACCCCATGGCGCCGGCAGCAAGAGGCCCATGAAGAGTCTTTCGCCGTTTTCCTGTTTAATGCCCATGGAGGGGGGCAAGGCAACCATGCAGCCTGGCTGGAGCCCTCCCGAGCTCCCTCCCTAGTAGAGGGCATCCTCCTCCACACACCCCATGGTGCTGGCGGGCTGACAAGCAGGGTGCACAGAAACCAGCTTCCCCAGCAGCACCGGCGACTCTCTTAGCTGATCCCTCCAACGGCTGGGGCTGCTGCTGCTGCTCCTCCTCTCTTTTCTGCGCTCTCTTCCAGCAGCAGGAAGCTGCAGAGGGGAGGGGAGTGGCTTTCAAAGGCGGGGGATGCAGGGGGATGGCAAACTTTGTGAGCTGCAGGAGAGGGCTCCAAAAGTCACATGTGGCTCCTGAGCCACAGTTTAGCCACCCCTGGTTTAAAGGTTTAAGAACATAAGGAGAGCCCTGCTGGATCCGACTAGTAGTCCATCCAGTCCAGCATCCAGTCTCGCACAGTGGCCAACCAGTTCCTCTGGAGGGCCGACAACAGGGCACGGAGGCTAAAGTCTTCATAAGAACATAAGGAGAGCCCTGCTGGATCAGACCAATGGTCCATCCAGTCCAGCCTCCTGGTTCCTCTGGAGGGCCAAGAACAGGGCATAGAGGCCGAAGTCTTCATAATAACATAAGGAGAGCCCTGCTGGATCCGACTAGTAGTCCATCCAGTCCAGCATCCTGTCTCACACAGTGGCCAACCAGTTCCTCTGGAGGGCCGACAACAGGCATGGAAGCTAAAGTCTTCATAAGAACATAAGGAGAGCCCTGCTGGATCCGACCAGTGGTCCATCCAGTCCAGCCTCCTGTCTCACACAGTGGCCAACCAGTTCCTCTGGAGGGCCAAGAACAGGGCATAGAGGCCGAAGTCTTCATAAGAACATAAGGAGAGCCCTGCTGGATCAGACCAATAGTCCATCCAGTCCAGCATTCTGTTTCACACAGTGGCCAACCAGTTGCTCTGGAAGACCAACAACAGGGCATAGAAGCCGAGGCATTCCCCTGGTGTTGCCTCCTGGCTCTGGGCCTCAGAGGTTTAGTGCCTCTGAACATGGAGGTTTCCCTCAGGCAGCATGGCTAGTACCTATTGATGGACTTATCCTCCATGAATATATCTATAAGAACAGAAGAGCCCTGCTGGATCAGACTAATAGTCTATCTCATCCACTGTCCTGTCTCACACAGTGGCCAACTGGTTCCTCAGGAGAGCCAGCAACAGGGCATAGAGGCTGAGGCCTTCATAAGAACATCAGAAGAGCCCTGCTGGGTCAGACCAGTGAGGGTCCATCCAGTCCAGCCTCCTGTCTCACACAGTGGCCAACCGGTTCCTCTGGATGACCAAGAGCAGGGCACAGAGGCTGAGGCCTTCCCCTGATATTGCCTCCTCGCTCTGGGATTCAGAGGATTAGTGACTCTGAATGTGGAGGTTCTCCTCAGCCTTGTTTGTTTCAGCTGATAGGGCCCGCTGTATGTGAGCAGATGGGAAGCTGTGACAGACTCAGAGGCTAAGTTGGGGCAGAATTCAGGGTCACAGTCTTGTGGGTTTACACAGGTCTTGGGCTCCGCTCCCAGCAACGCCAACAAAAGCTACAGGGTACCTCAGGTCACCTTTCTTACAAAAACTCAACAGTTAGTGGGCTCTATCACTCTTTCCTTTCAGGGCGCTGTCACAGTTGCGGGATATCCGCAAAAGAAAATTAATGACCATTTCCTCTACCCCGGACAGAACGAGATTATCCCAAAGGGTAACTTTGTACCCCAGCCTATGCTACACGTCGGGGTACACAGTTTCCCAAACTCTCTCTTTAGTACCTTATTTTGTTCATTCTGCTTTTAATATAACTGTTGCTTTTATAATTTTATGAAAAATTGTTGTTGGTTGGTGAAAATGCACAGGGGGACCATACATGTGTATGTGCGTGTATTAAGTGCCGTCAAGTGCTTCCTATAAATTAATGTCCTCCAAAATGCCCTCTCATTTACAACCTTGTTCAGGACTTGCAAAACTGAGGACCGTGGCTTCCATTCTTGAGTCAATCCATCTCATGGTGGGTCTCTTCCTCTTTTCCTAGCATTATTCTCTTTTCCAGGGTTTCTTGTCTTCTCATAATGTTACCAAAGTACGATAGCCTCAGTTGAGCCATTTCAGCTTCTAGGGAGAGTTCAGGCTTGATTTGATCAAGAAACCACTGATCTGTATTTTTTCGCAGTCCACGGTATCCATAAACTCTTCTCCAACACCACCTTTCAAAGGACCACACAATACGCCACAAGATATAACTCAAAAAAGCTGTCAAGCAAGCGCTATAATTTATTTATTTATTTATTTATTTATTTATTTATATTTTCAGCTTATATACCGCTCAAGCCCTGAGGGGTCTCAGAGCGGTTTACACAATTTGATTATTCCCTAACTAGGGCCACAATCAATGGGGGAAGGGACATCCTACCAGCACCCCAAGCAGGGCTTTCTCGTCTCTGTTCCGGCGGGGCTCCAGGCATCTGCGCTACAGCCTCGGTGTTTTTTCGAGTCCCTGGCATAGGTCTGTTTCCTGGGCCAGAAGACTTCCGCGGCAGGCCCATCTCTTGGTGCACAGTCCCGTGTTTGGCTTCGGCTTCCGGCTCCTGTCCCAAAGGCTCCACCGCGCCGTGCTGTCACGCTGCTGCACATTGCAGCTCTGCCCACCGCCAGGTTCAGCCGTCTACTCCGCCTGCCGCCACTGCAGCCATCGCCGCCGTTGCTGATGTCGCCGCTGCTATGCGCCCCCGAAAGGGAGGGTGCCCCCCGCAACTCTACAGGCAGGTACCCATTTATCTACTTGCAAATGCTTTCGAACCGCTGGGTGGGCAGGAGCTGGGACTAGGACCGGGAGCTCACCCCGGTCGCGGTGGGACTTGAACAGCCATAGTGGCTGTTCGCTGATGTTAAAGCAGAGGTGATTTACCACCTGTGCCACCGCTCCCTTACATGCGTATAAATTGACACGTGAGAAAACATTACAGTATAACAGGTAAGTATTATGCCATAAAGTCCTTATTAAGAAGTCATAAGAAGAGTCTGCAGTACAACAGGTAGGTACTATGCCATAAAGTCCTTATTAAGGAGTCATAAGAAGACGTAGAAGAGTTGATGAAATTCCCCAGAGTACACTTCCATTTCATAATCGCTTCTTCCGAACGTCATCAGGTAAACAAAATTGTGTCTCCCGTTAATTCATCATAGATTGCAATCATTCAAAAAGGTAATCAAACAGCTCCTAATCCATTACACACGGTAACTTTCAGAAACGGGCATGCTAATGAGGGCACTGTATTGTTTTCTTGCTTGGCAGCTTTTTTGGACTTTTGTCAGTAGTTTAGTTGTATCTGTGACCTTCATTTTTGTACACTGCCACAAGATATAACGACACGGGTGCATGTGTGAGACTTTGTGTTTTTAAGGCATGTACCGTTGGTGTACGGTTGGTATATCAAAATGTAACTAAATTTCGGTTCTTAATTCAATCTGGGGTAACCAGTAACTCCCCAAAGCAACAAACGCCTTTCCTCCCCTGTGTCCATGACCACATTTTCAAAGGCCCGGGGCTATTAGCTCTTCATGGTCTATAATACGGTCCAGCCCTTAGTGGATGTACCCGTTTGCAGAGGCACACATGGGGCCTGAAGTGAGAACTCCTTCCAGAAACACAGCTGGTGCAAGAGGAGCGTGTGCAGGCAGCTGTCAAGCACGCAGACAAGCAGTTCCGGGAACTGAATGCCCGGGAGGGCAGCAGGTGGGCAGGAAGTCAACGGAGGAACTGGCCAGCAGAAACACCTCAAGCAAGCCACATGCAGGCATACGTAACAGCGGTCAGAAGGCACCCCAGGGATGTGTGTTGTTGTTTCATGACAATTTTGTCACCATAAAAAAGTGTATGGACTACCATCAGAAATTCAAAAAATAAAAGACAGGTGGCATCTAAAAGGCATCATAACCTCAAGGTCTGACTACTTTGCTGGGACCAGTCCTTGAAGATTGTTTGGATGTTTCAGACACTGCAGGACAATCTGGAGGAGTTAGCCGTGTTAATCCGTTGCTGCAAAATAGTAAACAGTCCAGTAGCACCTTTAAGCCTAACAAACTTATTTGTAGCACGAGCTTTTAAGAAACACAGCTCTCTTCATCAGGTGCATCTCTCTCTCTTGGTGGGTTTGTATTGTGCCATTTTGATGTAGTGGTTAAGTGCACGGACTCTAATCTGGGAGAACAGGGTTTGATTCCCCACTCCTCCACTTGCAGCTGCTGGATGACCTTGGGCAAACCATAGTTCTGATAAGAGCTGTTCCTGAAAAAGAGCAATTTCTGCCAGAGCTCTCTCAGCCCCACCTACCTCACAGGATGTCTGCTGTGGGGAGGTGAAGGGAAAGGAGTTTGTAAGCCGCTCTGAGACTCCCTTGGGTAGTGAAGGGCAGGGTATAAATCCAATCTCTTCTTCTTCTACCTCACAGGGTGTCTGTTGTGGGGAGGGGAAGGGAAAGGAGTTTGTAAGCCACTCTGAGACTCCCTTGGGTAGTGAAGGGCAGGGTATAGATCCAATCTCTTCTTCTTCTTCTACCTCACAGGGTGTCTGTTGTGGGGAGGGGAAGGGAAAAGAGTTTGTAAGTCGCTCTGAGACTCCCTTGGGTAGTGAAGGGCAGGGTATAAATCCAATCTCTTCTTCTTCTACTTCACAGGGTGTCTGTTGTGGGGAGGGGAAGGGAAAGGAGTTTGTAAGCCACTCTGAGACTCCCTTGGGTAGTGAAGGGCAGGGTATAAATCCAATCTCTTCTTCTTCTTCTACCTCACAGGGTGTCTGTTGTGGGGAGGGGAAGGGAAAAGAGTTTGTAAGTCGCTCTGAGACTCCCTTGGGTAGTGAAGGGCAGGGTATAAATCCAATCTCTTCTTCTTCTACTTCACAGGGTGTCTGTTGTGGGGAGGGGAAGGGAAAGGAGTTTGTAAGCCACTCTGAGACTCCCTTGGGTAGTGAAGGGCAGGGTATAGATCCAATCTCTTCTTCTTCTTCTACCTCACAGGGTGTCTGTTGTGGGGAGGGGAAGGGAAAAGAGTTTGTAAGTCGCTCTGAGACTCCCTTGGGTAGTGAAGGGCAGGGTATAAATCCAATCTCTTCTTCTTCTACTTCACAGGGTGTCTGTTGTGGGGAGGGGAAGGGAAAGGAGTTTGTAAGCCACTCTGAGACTCCCTTGGGTAGTGAAGGGCAGGGTATAGATCCAATCTCTTCTTCTTCTTCTACCTCACAGGGTGTCTGTTGTGGGGAGGGGAAGGGAAAGGAGTTTGTAAGCCGCTCTGAGACTCCCTTGGGTAGTGAAGGGCAGGGTATAAATCCAATCTCTTCTTCTTCTTCTTCTATCTCACAGGGTGTCTGTTGTGGGGAGGTGAAGGGAAAGGACTTCGTAAGCTGCTCTGAGACTCCCTTGGGTAGTGAAGGGCAGGGTATAAATCCAATCTCTTCTTCTTCTTCTACCTCACAGGGTGTCTGTTGTGGGGAGGGGAAGGGAAAGGACTTTGTAAGCCGCTCTGAGACTCCCTTGGGTAGTGAAGGGCAGGGTATAAATCCAATCTCTTCTTCTTCTACCTCACAGGGTGTCTGTTGTGGGGAGGTGAAGGGAAAGGATTTTCTAAGCCGCTCTGAGACTCCCTTAGGTAGTGAAGGGCAGGGTATAAATCCAATCTCTTCTCTTCTTCTCGTTAGAAAAGAACTCATGGGAGAGGGGAAAATAACCCACAAAGCATCCTGCACCAAGTCTAGCTACAGGCCTGGTAGCTTCTGCTGCCGTTCCCCCGGCACCTCTGCCAGATTAGGGGTCAGCAAGAGAGCTCCCCTCCCCTCCTAACATGCTCCCCCCACACACTTGCGAATCTTCTGGAGCTGAGGAGGACAGAAAGCACGGCAAGGGACCCCACCAACGAACCCCATCCTGTTACCCCGGCACCTGCCAGGCTGGGCGTTCTGTTCTCGAAAGCCAGCCAAACTACCCCCTTCCTCTTGGAGACGCAGCACAGTTGTGTGTGTGTGCGCCGCTCGTCCGTGCCCTCTGCTCCAGATTCACAAGCCTTTCATGCGCTTGCTGTTGCTAGCTTCTTCCACACACACACACACAGGCGCAGCCGACCTACAAGAGCCAGCTGCCTGCGCTGTGAGCCAAGCCATCGGAACCCGGGAACGGAGCCAAAGCTCTTACAGATGCGTCTGGCTGGAACCTGCCAAGGGGGTCTCAGCTGCACGGATGCCCGCTCTTTGCCGCTCCTCTAGCAAGAGTGGGAGACGGAGCGGAGGGATCAGGGGATTGTTTCCGTGCCAGAGAAGCTCAGAACTATTCACTGTGACAGTCTGGGCCTGCCCTTCACACAGCCTCCAGCCAGCCATTCAGTCCAAGAAACACAGGAGGGGCAGGGGACGGCGACCGCGGGGGTCTGGGAAAGGGCTCCGAGAGGTCATCTGAGTCCACCACCGCAGCACCAAGGAGGGATTAATTAGGCCTAGACTGCCCTTGGCCGTATGTTTATGAAATCTATAGTTTCAAAAAAAAAAACAACAACACCAACCCAACAACCCCAAACTTCCAGAAAAAGGGAAAGGAACTCGGTTGCGTCCCTTGGTAATCGCTTCCAAGGAATGTTCTTTCACAGTTATGACATCCTTGGGGCCATCACAGATCACAAAACTGGACCGGGCCCCATTTTGTGATCTCACCGAGTGTATCGCCGCACATCAAAATTCCATCCAGCCTTCTGAATACGCCCAGAGGCCATCATCGGCACGGGAGCCCAGCTCTGTACTGAGCACAATGCAGTGTTGGTTATTACAATCCATAAATCTCCGACACACCCCGATGAGCTCTCCAAAATCTAACGCGGGCGCCATTTGGTTTTGACAAGACTGTGTGAAGTCTCTGCCAGCAAAGGTATAAAGAGGTGAATTATGGCTCTCCCACCGCAGAGCTATCAAAGTCCAACTCTGAACCCTTCTGGAATTCAGTTTGGTGTAGTGGTCAGGAGCGCGACCTCTAATCTGGGAGAACCGGATTTGATTCCCCGCTCCTCCACATGCAGCTGCTGGTGTGACCTTGGGTCAATCACAAGTTCTCTCAGGGCCATTCTCTCAAGGATGAAAAAAAGATTAAATTCGTAAGATCAAATGCTGTTCCATGTTCTTCTATCGGGGAAAGAGGGGCTTTGTGGCATTATAAATCTCCTGTGCTTCTCTCTTGACCCTCTCTTGCTTCTCTTACGCACTCCTTGCCTTTGAGCCGAGGCAGAGCATAATTCAAAGACAGATAATTACCACAACCTCTCTGAAGAGTCAGTTCTGTTGCTCAGGTGATCTTATGTTTAGGACAAACCTTTCTAACGCTTAATCTGATGAAATCCATCCTTTTCAGCCTAAATCAAACTAATTACGAGTCCCCGCTTAGCCTAGCCTCCCTGGCGATAGCGATGTGCACGTACGAGATAATAAAACATGCGATAAAACAGCTGGGTTTCCACAACTATTTGCAACACAATACCCCCACCAGCCGCCATGGGGCAAAGAGTTGCCAAAGTCTACAAGAGGGAAAGGCACATAGGACGGCGGTAAGAATGTGAGGGTCAAAGGAGGAGCGCAGGAGATTTATAATGCCGCAGTGATAGGTATTCTTAGAAAAAATACACTTAAGCAAAGATTAAATCAGCAGAGCAATGAATGAGAGTCTGAGACCGTGTGCATGTTTGAAAAAAACAGCAGCTTTACTAGAACTGACATTGGGGGGAAAGGTAAACAGGATGCAAAATAAGAAACACTAGATCCTACATCTTTACTGCTAGGACATCACTACAGTAATGGCGCCTCTTCTCCACCAAGCAAAGACAAAGGGAGGAAGAGACCCCAATATGCTAAGCAGCCAATACACTGACTTCCAATCAAAAAGCTAAAGCGTCAGATCATTTTACTAAGACCTCCTTCCAAGATTCAAGGGCTTTTCTCACTTAGTAATAGATTGGATGCAACAAACATGTGACTTCCTGTTGACCAAAACAAACAAAGTTGACTCTACAACTTAGTGTTTTAGCTTGCTAAACCCAACACTCAGTGACCACTCCAGAGGCCAACCAGATCGTACAAGCAATCCAGCTATTGACTGGGGCAACCAGGATCCCAAAAGCAGCTCCCAGAATCCCTTCAGCAGCACCACAGAGCATGCTGGGAACAAGAGAGCTACAGAAGGCCACCGCACGCCACCCCCAGACTAAGACAGCATGGTTCCCCTAGCTCTCCTCCCATCCCACCACCACCACCCGGTGGTCCTGGGGAACACACAGAGTGCTGCAACACAGCAAAGGATCCTGGGCCACAGCTCTGAAATCATACAACCCAGCAGCTTGGGGCAGCCAAACCTCCTGATTGGCTCCTCTTACCTAACTCTCGGTCTGACCTGGCAGGTTCATCATTTCAAGGTTTCCTCCACAATCCCATTCCCATAGTGCCATGAAGACCATCAGGCACAGCAGGACAACGAAAACAGTACAAACAAAAAAGGCCACTGCACAGATACTGGTGCAACACAGAAGCATTCCAGGGGCTCCGAAGTTCTCACCTTTCATTTCCTGGCTGGAATTCCGACAATAAGGACGGCCTCCTCCGCTGCGGCTGCAGAATAGACCCAGGGGGCAGGTGGGAAGGGTAGTCTCGGGCATGGTGCTGGTATTCCAAGAGTCCAACATCCTGAAACAGAAACGAAAGCAGGACTTGGGTGATTCTCTGCAACGCTTCCATTCACCCACAACCAACTTAATTGGCACAATGTACATTAGAACACCCCATAATCAACACCACACACACACACAGTCAAAGGTTAAAATCCAGCATCCACATCATCCACATTTCTGTCTCAAGCCAAGGCAAATTCAATTATGTATGGGTAAAGGTAAAGGTTTCCCTTTCTCAAAAGCCAGTTGAATCCAATTCTAGGGTTGCGGTGCTCATCTCCGTTTCCAAGCTGAACAGCCAGCGCTGTCTGAAGACGTTTCCGTGGTCATGTGGCCAACAGGACTAAACACCAAGGCGCACGGAACGCTGTTACCTTTCCACCAAAGCAGTACCTTATTTATCTACTTGCAAAGTCTTACTTTGGAACTGTTAGGTTGGCAGGAGCTGGGGCCAGAGACGGGAGCTCACTCTGTCACACGGCACTCGGGTCTCGAACTGCTGAACTATCAACCTTCCAGCCTGCAGTTTAGCATCTTAACCACTGGAGCCACCACAGCTCCACCAATTACGTATAAAATAAGCCAAATCAGGAAATGTATAGCATTTTTCAGAATCTGCATAATATAGTGTGCAGGGGTTTTTTTTCTGTGTGCGTGTGCACAAATTTTAACCTGATTTTGCAAATCACAGGAAGAGAGGAACCTCGCCCTCGTCCAGTAGAAATCGTATCCTGCTCCTCTCCCTCCACGCTTTGAAATTTTATCAGGCATTGACCTCACACTTTTAAGTGTGAGAGAGAGAAAGAGAATACTCATGTGTATGGATGGTGGCATTCACAGTATGCTTCACGCTGCAGCCTCTTGGAGAGGCGTGACAAGCGGAGTGCCTCAAGCATCTGTCCTGGGACCGGTTTTGTTCAACATCTTTATCAGTGATTTAGATGAAGGGATAGAGGGGAATGCTTACTAAATTTGCAGGTGATGCTAAATTGGGAGGGGTAGCAAATAACAGTAGAAGACAGAGTCAGGATACAGGATGATCTTGGCAGGCTGGAAAAAAATGGGCTAAAACAAACACAATGAATTTCAATGGGGATAAATGTCAAGTTCTGCATTTAGGCAGGAAAAATCAAATGCATAATTATAGGGTGGGGGAGACTCGTCTTGGCAGTGCAAAAAGGATCTAGGAGTCTTAGTAGACTGTACAGTGAACATGAGTCAGCAGTGTGATGCGGTAATTAAAAAGACAACTGCCATTTTTGGGCTGTATCAACAGAAGTATAGTGTCCAGATCATGTGAAGGGATGGTATCACTTTACTCTGCTCTGGTTAGAACTCACCTAGAGTATTGTGTTCAGTTTGGGGCACCTCAATTTAAGAAGGACATAAGACAAGCTGGAACGTGTCCAGAGGAGATCTGGAGACCAAGTCCTATGAGGAAAGGTTGAAGGAGCTGGGTATGTTTAGCCTGGAGAGGAGACGACTGAGAGGGGATATGACAACCACCTTCAAGTACTTGAAGTGTTGTCATATAGAGGAATGGTGCAGAGTTGTCTTCTGTTGCCCCAGAAGGTCGGACCACAAACAGCGGGTTGAAACTAAATCATAAGAGTATTCAGCTAAACATTAGGAAGAACCTCCTGACAAAGCGGTTCCTCAGTGGAACAGGCTTCCTCTGGAGGTGGTGGGCTCTCCTTCTTTGGAGATTTTCAAACAGAGGCTACGTGGCCATCTGACAGCAACGTGGATTCTGTGAACTTAGGCAGATCATGAGAGGGAGGGCAGGGAGGGTTGCATCACAGTGCTTAGTTCCCGTGGCCCTTTCTCACATGCCCAGGGGTCAGGAAGCAATTTTTCTCCAGGCCAGTTTGGCTGGGAATCCTGGAGGTTTTTTTGTCATCTTCTGGGCATGGAACAAGATTCACTGGGGGTGTGTTGGGGGGGAGGTAGTTGTGAATTCCCCGCGTTGTGCAGGGGGTTGGACTAGATGGCCCTGGAGGTCCCTTCCAACTCCATGATTCTATCCAGTACAGGGGTGGCCAAACTTGCTTAATGTAAGAGCCACACGGAAGAAAAATCAGACGTCTGAGAGCCGCAAGACATAAACACAAATATTACCCACATGTTTTTATTAACATGAACATTCAATAAGACTGCCAGATATTAAAAAAGGGGTAAAAACAGATATTGATAACGATATTTAAAGAGACAAATGTTTTCTCCAAGCTGGCGGGGGCGGGGGGTACTTTGAGAACGCTCTTAAATTAAAAGTTCCTTTCTTTCTCTTCTTCCTCCCACTTCAAGCCTACCCAGGGAGGGGAACACTGGCTGGGGAAGGGAAGAAGGATCAGGGAGGCATGCCCTCCCCTTCATTTCCCCAGCTGACCTGCCGGGAGCCACACAATACGTGTGAAAGAGCCGCATGTGGCTCCCGAGAGCTCCCTGATCCAGTACAAGAATCTGCACTCCCACCGAATTACGGGGCACACAATACCCCCTGGACCACAATGAACCGCCAAAAAGGTCTCCTCCTATCACAGCCCGTATCCAAAAGGAGGAACAGGATATTGTCAATAAGTATCCAAGCCACTGAGCACCAGTCAACATGTTTGGTATCTACTAGGGGTTTAGACTCTACAAGAAGGGGGACCCGCGATACTCGCGGGAGGGGGGAGTATTTCTCAAAGCTCCCAGCCTGCAGAAACAGGAGGAGCTCTGAAGGGGGAGGAAGTGGCAGCAGGTGAGGCCAGCAGGCAAACCCATCAGGCCTTCCAAGCCCTCTCCCCCCTCCCCTCCCCAACACCAGTGGCAAGGTCTGCCAAGCCTTCTCCCTCCTTCCTCCCCCTGGCAGCAGTGGCAGCAAGGCCCATCAAGCCTTCTCCCTTTCCCCAGCAGCGACGAGGCCTGAGGCCCGCCTAGTCTTCTCCCTCCTCCCTTCCCCCCCTGTACCAGCGGCGGCGAGGCCTAAGCGGCTCACAGCTGCCGGCCCGCCAAACTTTCTCCCGCCACGGTGGCAAGACAGTTGCCAGGGCATTCTCTGCGCATGCGCAGGGGACACTCTTTTACTTTGGGGGGGTTAAGTATCCCCCCCATAGTTTTTTATAGATTTCAGGTTTTTCTGCACACCTGGAGACTGCTCCAAGTGTGCAGGAAAACCTCTCTGCTCCTCCAAGTGCCCACAATGTGTGGATTTAGATATCCACACGGAGGGGGCAACTTGGCTATTAGATATATAGATGCCATCTTTTAATGGACTCTCCCGTCCCCCCCTTCTCCAGTTATCTTACCCACTCAGGGGACCTAACGATTTCCTGTCCTATAGGCAGGGTCCACCAGGCACACCAGAATATCCACACATCCTCCAACACCACTATGCCTCATCTCTCCAGGAACAAGAGCGAGCCAGGTGGGCAGCAGTGTTCCCTCTAAGCTGAGTTAGTGTGAGCTAGCCCACAGGTTTTAAGCCTCTGGCTCACACGTTTTTGCCTTAGCTCAGGAAGGAGGGCTCCAGAGCAAAGTAATTTATGCAGTAGCCAAAGCACTTGCTCACAACTTTAATGCCAGCAGCTCACAAAGTAGAATGTTTGCTCAAAAGACTCCACAGCTTAGAGAGACCATTGGTGGGCAGCCGTGTTGGTTTGAAGCAACAGAACAAGGTTTGAGTTCAGGGACACCTTTAAGACCAACAAAGTTTAATTCTGGGTATACGTTTTCTACCTGAAGAAGAAGTGTGTTGGCCTTCAAGGTGCCCCTGGGTTCCCAACTTTGCTCCTTTCCAGGCACAAGTACATTTCTGTGGTTTGCAACATTATCATAGCAAAGGCTCTTTAAAAATACAGCACTTTCTTGTTTGTTTTGCTGAAAACCTACAAGTTCCCCATCACTCTCTCAGTCAGCCCAGAAATCTGTGCCACTCTGCAGAAGGTCTAGCAGCGGCCGCATTTTTGGCACCCCAGGCTTAGGACATTCTTGTCACCTCCATCGTACCCTCACAAAAAAACAACCCCGTGAGACAGGTTAGGCGGAGAGTGTGTGAGCGGCCCAAGGTCACTTCCAGGGCAAACTGGGGATTCGAACCCGGGTCTCACAGATCCTCATCCAACGCTTTAACCCACTAGACCAGGCTGGCTCTTAATTATCTTTTGCAGAGGATACCATAAACAGGCACAACAGAAAGGATGCACTGCTTATTAGATGCACCTCCCTCTTCCTCCTCGACCCCTCCCAAAAGTACAGTATTCCAACCCCCCTTAATTTAATTAACTAAAAAGCTCTCCCGTTCCACTCCACAAAGGCATCTATTCAGAGGGCCTGATATTTCAGCTGCTCCTTATTAGCAGATAAGGTGGCTTGGCCATAAAGGGGGGAAATGATCAAAGAGCAAAGAGATAATTACTTAAGACGCAGCCCAAGACCACATAATGCCTCCAAGGCTTTCATGAAAAACCCCCGAAAACAAAGAGTTGGGAGACCGGCTGTTAAGCCTTGCAGAACAAAAGGCTGCGGCACAGATGACTCAGTGTTTTTACGGGGGCCAACTAGAGTTTCAAAGCCTCTGAACGTCTTAGAAAAATGCTCTCGAAAAGGAGGGCCATGATTCTTAAAAGGAGGACAAGAGAAAACACACTCAACTCGAAAGCACAGCAAAAGAAGTTCATCACATCCGACATCGCACATGCAGCGAGCACCACTTTCCACGCAGAAGCGATAACCGGCATCCAAAACCTGTCATCTAGGAAGCAGCCTAGATAAATTGTTCGGATGATGGATTAATTTTCAACATCTAACTAGGATTCCCAACCTCAAAGCAGGGCATTAGTAGCTCCCAGAATTACAACAAGGGTTGCCAAGCTTCAGGTAGTCCCAAATATACAAACTCCACGAGTAGAAAACACCCATCAAAGATTTCCAAAACACTATATTAAATAATTATAAAGTCAGTGGTGTCACAACAACATTAATGCATACTGTAACTATAATAAGGCATAAGATACAGTATTTCCTCCTTTAAAGATATAAAGTCCATGTCGTCAGTGTAACTTGACAGGAGGAGTCCACATTTTCCAAACAGCCTTTGCAAAGACGCCCATTCTAGATACTTGGAAGATGCATTTCCATCAACTTCTTCAGTTTGCCTCCCCGATCCTTCCAGGGGCCCCCCTGGCCCGCCTGTCTCAGAGTCACTGGGGGGGGGGGTTTGCTCTCCAGGCCTTCCCTCTGTAGCCACCCATGCAGATGTTTTGGATGTACTGGGCGTGGCCACCTCTGAAGCCAGCTGGAATTCTGTTCCTGTGTGCTCCTGCCCAAAAATATGCCTGCCGCTGAGTTCCCTCGCCAAGCTCAGTCCTTCCCAGGAACTGCCCTCAAATCTCCAGGAATTTCCCAGTCCAGAGTTGTCAACCCTACACCCAGCCTTTATTAATCACTCTTCTGCTGCACCTGATGTCATATTAAAGGAAAAAAACAAGTAAACCCATTTAAAATACTGGCAACAGTGCTCAGGCAGGCAAAGTCATCCAAGTCATGTGCCAAAATTTCATCTTCAATGAAAAGTGGAAATGGAACATCTATCAAGACCACAGAAGGAGCAACGACAGAAAATCAAGTACTGTTGAACAGCAAACAACTTTGTTTTTCTAGACTGTCGTGCCCATACTTGTGTTTGTGCCTGTACGTTCATCCATGCATAACAAAACATTCAGCATAGCCAAGTAACACAGACACACACCTGACTTCTCCAGAAATATCCTGTGGTGAAATTACCTCCTAGTTCTAACCAGGGATGGTACTACTAGTAGTAATAATTGTATGGCATTGTGTGTAGAATAGCCGGGAGATCCTAAGATTGTCTGGCAGTCAGAAGTTTTTAGCATTATGTACCACTAGGTGGTGAGCTAGACTTGTTATATGAAGGCAAAAGGTGTTTCAGAGGTATTTTGCCATCGCCTGCCTCTTTGTCACTACCCTGATATTCCTTGGAGGTTGCCCTTCCAAATACTAGCCAAGGCCAACCCTGCTCAGCGTCGAAGATCTGACAGGATCAGGCTAGCTTGGGCTATCCAGGTCAAGGCAAGGATAAGAACATAAGAACATAAGAGAAGCCAGTGTTGAATCAGGCCAATGGCCCATCTAGTCCAACACTCTGTCACACAGTGGCTAAAAATACTAGGGGCCATCAGGAGGTCCAGCAGTGGGGCCAAGACACTAGAAGCCCTCCCACTGCTGCCCCCCACCAAGCACCAAGAACAGAGTGCATCATTCATGTTACTACATTTCACGAACACACTGTTCCCATTGGGGAGGGGCTGTGGCTTAATGGCAGATCATCTGCTTGGCATGCAGAAGGTCCCAGGTTCAATCCCCAGGATCTCCAATTAAAAGGACCAGACGATAGGTGATATGAAAGACCCCTGCCTGAGACCCTGGAGAGCTTAGAGGGAGCATTGCCTGGGAGTATACATTATAAACAGTAACTGTTGGGTTGTGACCACCAACCTCAATATAGGATTAATGCATTGGTGTGAAACAGAAATATGCTGCAGACTACTGCTCAATAAATTTATTTTTATTTTAGTACAGAATACATCCATATTGCTGATGGCTTTTCCTTAGCGTGTTTTTTCCCCCCTTATTGCATACCATACGGTTCCCACTTAACCTTCTCCGTTCAAGATGCAGGCAAAAGAATCTTCAAGCCCTTCTCTCTCACGGCAAACAGCTCCGCCGTGCCTCTCAGCAAATGCAGCCGCCGAGTCCCCTTGGCCTGATTTCTGAAGCGTGACGGAAAGAGAGAAGAACCCATCAGAGCCTGGGCCGCTGTTCACGCCAATGAAGAAGGGGTTAAAACAGTCATTTGCCTCTCCTGGGTCTGATCTCGCAATCGGAGATCCTGGGAGCCCCAGAACCCAGCTGCGAGGCACCCAAGCAATATGGCCCAAACATCTGTGCCCCGGCGCTTTTGAACTGCGTGACCGAGCACAGAGAAAAACAAAACTCCAAAACAGCGTGCGAGGGCAACTCATCTCTGAGAAACGTTTACACAGAGCGAGCCGGCGGGACGATGCCGACTGGAACAAGCTGATCTTCTCGGGGGGCACATGCCCGGCATTCCAAGGCGAGGGGGGGGGGAAATCCTGCAATCGTTCACATGTTTCTGTGGTTTTGCACCATTTGTTCTGCTCCTGAGAGCCACGCATGGAGCAGGGCGATGAGCTGTGCGAGACAGTGGACTCTTGAATGCTCAGCTACTTGGTAGTCCAGCTGTGACGCTGGAGATTTATCCACTCCCTGGCTCAGACACTTCAAAGCCCGGGGTTCCTTGATAGAAAGGATGCTATGGCCTCAACTCCTGGAACCACACGCAGTCTGACAAGTTATAGCTCAGCGTCCGCCAGTACAAAAGATCACAAGGGCTTCTCCCAAGTCAGACTCTGCTTCACCGAGAACTGCACGAACGGCAAGATGTCGTAGTCCCGCCGTACGCTGCATTGGTCAGACCGCCCCTGGAGTACTGTGTGCAGTTCTGGAGGCCTCACTTCCAAAAGGATGGTGGACAGAAGGGAGCGGGTGCAGAGGAGAGCGATGAGGACGATCGGGGCCCCCAGAGACCAAGCCCGATGGCTGAGGGACTTGGGAGTGCTCAGTGGCACTGGCAGACCAACCCTTAAGCAGACGAAGCACGTTCTTAGGGCACCAGGGCCAAAGGGGGCACCACAAAGTTGGGAAAAGGGTGAAAAGGAAAAAAAAAACGAATTAAGATTTGTTAAAAAAAAAAAAAAAAAAGGATAAAACGAGTGCAAATTGATCACGGTGCACCCTAAGGTTATCTTCTATTTTTTGTTGGCGAGGTGCGGTGTCATAGGTAAAGCCAGTCAAATCCGACTCTAGGGTTGCGGTGCTCATCTCCGTTTCGAAGCCGAAGAGCCAGCGCTGTCCGAAGACGTTTCCGTGGTCATGTGGCTGGCATGACTAGACACCAAGGCGCACGGAACGCTGTTACCTTCCCCCCAAAGTGGTACCTATTTATCTACTTGCAATTTCTTGCTTTCGAACTGCTAGGCTGGCAGGAGCTGGAACTAGAGACGGGAGCTCACTCCGTCATGCGGCACTCTTGGGTCTCAAACTGCTGAACTACTGACCTTCCACAGCCTGCAGTCCAGCGTCTTAACCACTTGAGCCACCGCAGCTCCACGGTGCGGTGTCATAGGCTATGTTTAAAAGTAAAATGCATGTGTTCAACAACTACAATGGACTGGGTCCGTGTGGAAAGGAGGGGGGGCACCAAGACTGGTCAGTGCTTAGGGCACCAGTGAGCCTTAATCCGCCCCTGGGAGTGTTTAGTCTGGAGAAGGGGAGGTTGAGGGGGGAACATGATGGCTCTCTTGAAATATCTGAAGGGCTGTCACTTAGAGGAGGGCAGGGAATTGTTCCTCTTGGCAGCAGAGGAGAGGACTCACAATAACAGGTTTAAATGAAGGGCGGGAAGGTACCGGCTGGATCTCAGGAAAAACATTTGACAGTCAGAGTTGTGCAACGGTGGACTGGGTTGCCAAAGGAGGTGGTGAGCTCCCCCTCCCTGGGCAGTCTTCAAGCAGCGGCTGGACAAACCCTTGCCGGGGACGCTCTAGGCTGACCCTGCATTGAGCAGGGTGTTGGAACCAGTGCTCCCTCTAAGCTGTGGAGTCTTGTGAGCATAAAATTCTACTTTGTGAGCTACTGACGTTAAAGTTGTGAGCGTCAGGACCTGTTTGGCACAATCTCTCCCCCCACCACCACCACCACGAATGTAAAATTAGCACCAGAAAGAAGAACCAGCGGAGGAAGCTCCCCAGCTCTTGAGCTCTGAACCACCGGCAGCCAGGCACTTCCCAAAATCTAACTGCCCTCTTCAGAACAAACCGCTTCCCCTCCAGCTACGTGCCCAAAAAGGTGAAGTCTCTGGCCAGAACTTCCTTTCTGTTCTGCATATTTATTACTTGGCTCTCTCTGACGCCGCAATGTTCTTTTCAAATGTTCTTTCCTGGAAAGTCTCCCATCCAGCCACTGGTCAGATCTGGAACCGCTCTTGTTTCAGACCTGGAAAAGCCCCCTTGGGAACCATTTTCCCTGTGCTTCTGTAAGGACAGCTTCCATGGGATTGGCTCCAGGTTTTGGGGGGCGGAGCCTGGTAAAGACAGCCTCAGTGGCCTCCTGTCCACTTGTGATCCTCTAACCTCCTAGCATCCTTCAACACAATCCCATGAGGTGAACAATATCCTTCAAGGCACACCTGTCCTGGCTCACTCACTCCCTCAAAGAGGTCAGGCAAGCAGGCAACAGGTGTCCAGGGGTCAGCAGTGGGCCTCGGCAGGTACATAACAGAGCCAGTCCCGAGGCTGACATGGAACGTCCAAGGGCATGGCACTCTAAAGCTTCTTCCCTACCTGGCCAACAGCAGTCCAATGCACCAAGGTGGGCATGGCGCCACCTTCCATCAGGACCACCAAGACAATGGTCAAGTTCACTGGCAGCGTTTAAGCACTGAGCAGGGGATTGGACGAGATGGCCTATATGGTACCTTCCAACTCTGTGATTCTATGATCCTCTGGTAAGTTCTTCCCACACTAAGGAGGAGGAGGGTTGGTTTTATATCCCACTTTTCGCTACCCTAAGGAGTCTCAGAGCGGCTTACAATCACCGTCCCTTCCTCTCCCCACAACAGACCACCCTGTGAGGTAGGTGAAGCTGAGGGAGCTCTGGGAGAACTGGGACTGGCCCAAGGTCACCCAGCTGGCTGCTAATGGAGTCTAAAACACCAAGTGCCGAGCAAGTATTTGAACCCAGACTCTCCTGTTCCAAGCGTCACACCACCCAACATGGTATATCACAACACTTTCAAGACAAGGAAGTTTGCCTTGGAGCTGAGATGCTCCTGTCATATCCCACCAGAGTGCCAACTTGAAACTGACTTGACTAGGGTGCCATCTTGAAATTGACCTGACCAGGGTGCCATCTTGAAACTGAAACTGACTTGACCAAGGTGCCATCTTGAAATTGACTTGACCAGGGTGCCATCTTGAAATTGACCTGACCAGGGTGCCATCTTGAAACTGAAACTGACTTGACCAAGGTGCCCTCTTGAAATTGACTTGACCAGGGTGCCATCTTGAAATTGACCTGACCAGGGTGCCCTCTTGAAACTGACTTGACCAGGGTGCCCTCTTGAAACTGACTTGACCAGGGTGCCCTCTTGAAATTGACTTGACCAGGGTGCCATCTTGAAACTGACTTGACCAGGGTGCCATCTTGAAATTGACCTGACCAGGGTGCCATCTTGAAACTGAAACTGACTTGACCAAAGTGCCATCTTGAAATTGACTTGACCAGGGCCAGCATCCACAACCTCGGGGTGGGGTGGGGGGAGCTGCCAGGACCCAAGACTTCTAACAGGGTCCACTAACGCTGACCACATGCCTCACCTGCTCTCCACCCACTTGCTTTAAAGCACTCTGTCATCCATATTCCCAGCCATACACACTGCTCACCATCGTCAGGGAGCAGACATGACGATGGAAGAGGCATCTTTGAGTGTGGGTGGTGAGAGGGCTCCCGAGGAGGTGGAGGAAGGATGCACGGGCTTTTGTGTCTGCAGTTGGAAACAGAGGCATGAGAAGGGGGCATGGTGGCAGGTGGAGGAGGATCCCGGGCACTCCTTGCCCTGGGGCCTGGAACCAGCCCTGGATGTGCCCACACGCAATGGCTCCTCTGCTCACACATGGGAAAGTCCAGGAAAGCAGCCCCCATTTTCATACTGGCAGCATCTATTTCGGAAAAAACCCGTAACCTTATGATGTCCTGGAAACGTGCACCTACAATCCTGCAGAACTCTGTGTGCACAGGGGGGAGGCTGCGGCTTAGTGGTAGAATATCTGTTTTGCATGCAGAAGGTCCCAGGTTCAGTCCCCAGCATCTCCAGTTAAAAGGGCCAGGCAGCGGGTGATGAGAAAGGTCACTGCCTGAGTCCCAGGACAGCCACTGCCAGTCTGAGTAGACGATATTGACCAGTGGACCAAGGGTCCGATTCAGCACGAGGCCACTTTTTGGGTTCACACGGCATGACAAGTGATTCTCTGCTGAATATGGAAGTGCAACGAGGTGGTCTTGACCACTGAACGTTTAGGGTGCAGGTGAACGGATGCTGGAATGATTTGGAGTTCTGTATGAATAAATCCAGAAAAGAAGGGGAGCCAGAGTACAAAGACAGGAACAAAGCACCAAAACCACTGGCTGAAAATAGACAAGGTAGATCTATAATGATATAGAATAACAATTCAGTAAACAGAAATGCAACAATAATGGCCAAGGTGTAACCAGAATACAGAAACAAGAATAAGGAATAAAGTCCCAAATATTTCACTGTGTATCACTCCAGTTGTGTTGTAATATCATAGTCCAATTTGACGTGCATTTCATCATGGAGTGGACACTCATGAAGTCCGTAAGCCATAGAAAGCCATTTGACGTGTAGTCCGGATGCAAGCAGACGCATTTCGGGTATTTCTTATTCAGAACCAATAGGCTATAGTGGGACCCAATCTCAGTAGAAGGCACATATAAAACCAGTATAATCAATCATGAAGGATCATAAGAGAACATAAGAGAAGCCAATGTTGAATCAGGCCAATGGCCCGTCTAGTCCAACACTCTGTCACAATAGCGGCCAAAATATACCAGGTGCCATCAGGAGGTCCAGCAGTGGGGCCAGGACACTAGAAGTCCTCCCACTGCTGCCCCCTCCAGTACCGAGAATAGAGTGCATCACCTGCCCCAGACTGAGAGTTCCCATCTATACCCTGTGGCTAATAGCCACTGATGGACTTCTGCTCCATATGTTTATCTAATTCCCTCTTGAAACTGTCCATGCTTGTAGCTGCCACCACCTCCTGTGGCAGTGAATTCCATATGTTAATCACTCTTTGTTAATCATGGGTCCTGCACGATGATAATCTTGATATATACGGCGAAATTTGACGGTGACACCAAACTAGTGCATGGACTCATGCGGTAACAATCCACAAATTATCAGCCCACCGAGAATCATGCAAACAAGGCCGTTCAAATGCATTCAGGGATCTAAAGGAGATTCAGGAACTCGGTCACGATACAGAATATACACCCCTCTGAGCATGACCTTCTTGGAACCGGCTGTCACATAACAAAAAGCCACTTCCTTGACACTGATATCTCCCCATCCTCCAGCCTTCCTGGAGGCTTCCCCCCCTCAATAACCCCAGATTTTCCGGCTGAGAACTCACTCGCTGGCACGAGCACAGGGCCATCCTCTCTTTGGCCACCTTCACAGGAAAAGCCAGCAATCCAAAAGCTTTCAAACTCACATGTCAAGTGATCCCACTGAGCGTTTTAAAAGCATGTGGGATGACGTGACATTTGTACACAGTTAAGCCCCTGGCGCACCGACACTTGAAAAGTACACACTTCAAAGCAGGGGGGCAAAAGGAGGTGAGTGACCCAAGTGTCACTGGGGGTAGACTCAGATAGAACTCGTATCCATGTAGTCACGGCAGGAAGAGTTCTTTGTGCTGAGTACTGGAAGAAATCAGAGATACCGACGGAAAATGAGCTGCTGACAAAAATCTTTGAAACCGCAGAAACGGATGTACTGTCGAACTTGTTGAAAGACAGCAGTAAACAAAATGCGGGAGAAAATTGGACACTATTTTATGACTGAAAGAAAACTTCAAAGACCAAGAACAATGAATATATATATCATATAAATTTGGAGAAATTCTAATTTGAACTATACAGAATTTGAATCTTTATCAGGAATCACGACAGAAGATTTTAGCGATTTGGTTCAGCGACGCTAGTTTCAGTAACTACATGAAAGAGAGAGAGCTGGAAACAAAGAATTATGACCGAAAAGTCGTAACAGCTATCATACAAACTTGACAGAATTTCCCCCTTATGTCTTATCCCATATCCTGTACCATTCCTGCCTTTATATTTTCCTGTCTTATAATATGTTAAAACCTAATAAAAAAATTAATTATTTAAAGAAAAAAGAACTAGTGAGTGGGACACAACCGCTCAAGAGGAAGTTTCTGGAGCCATCTTGGAATTAGTTGCTGTAGATTTTCCAGGTCTTGGCATTGTAGGACCTGACGTTTTGCCAGTAGCTGTGACTGGCATCCTCAGAGGTATAACACAGAAAGAGAGCACTCCATCTTTCTGTGTTATACCTCTGAGGATGCCAGACACAGCTGCTGGCGAAACGTCAGGTCCTACAATGCCAAGACCATGGCCAGACAACCTGGAAAATCTACAGCAACTAATGAACTCTGGCCGTGAAAGCCTTCGACAACACATCTTGGAATTCCTTTTATGATCACCCTGCGGCGACAACAGCCCTCCGCTCCAAAGTTTATCAGGCCGTAGCGGTTTTGCTTTGCCTTGTATACCTACCACAACCAGGGAGGAGTGGGAAGGACGTTTACTGTGAGGGACCAGAAATCTAAACCTGAAGACTGCAGCAGTAGGATGCAGGCAGCTTACCCAAAAGAGGGAGCCCTTAACTCCTTCACAGCTGCTCTCCAGCGCCACCACTGCAGGTGGTCAGAGGATGATATTGCAGCTCCCAGTCAGCGCAGGCTGTCACTTGTGCACAGACTGACCAGCTCTCAAAATTCCCATTCCTACTTTGACTACCTCCTTGCTCAGCTTTCGGCTTGCTTTTCTCAGTGACAAACCATGACATCATTGTGTTCCCCTGATTAAACAAAGTGACTGATCCTCCACTGTAAATCAAAGTCAGCAGGACCTTTGGGAAAGCATTTCTTGGCACCTTTTCCTACGGGGATCTGCAAATCAAAAGACGCCAGCAGCGCATGCCCAAACACATGTTTCCAACGCCACTTGGGCCAGGCAGCCACAATTACATCACCCGTGCTCCCAATGGCCGCTCAGCTTGCAAAAGGGCCCTGCGAAGAAAATTCGTAATTGCATGCCAAATAACAACATGGGTGCATGGTAGAATGCTCACGCAACTCCCATGTGGCCAACTGTGACATGCGCCACACTCCCCTGATTTCTGTTTTCTTGGGTGTGCGCAAACAAGACTCAAGCTCCCTTGCAGTTCTTCCCGGGAAAGAATTCTGGGCCGCCGCAAAGGGTGCGTTATCTTTTGCCCACAGACGTTTAGCCCAATCAAAGGCTAAGACTTTGTGCGATTTTCGTTTCCTGTGAGACACATCAGTGGCTTGTCTGAAGGAGCAAAAAAAGTGTTTAAAGGAATCATATAAAAAAGAGAAAACGCCGAACTGTCAGGAAGACTTTGTTCCTTAAATCCACACTGCGCCATTAAAGAGGCACAACAGTTCGCCCGGATCCCTTCTAAAGCTGACCTCCTCTACTGCTAATGAGGGTCAGAACCATTTCCACTCTCCCCGGCACAGAAGAGGCGTTTGAGAGGCCGCCAGCGAGAGACAGCTCCATCAAGTCCTCCTGGCTTCTCTCGCTCCCCTTTTTCCTTTTTTTTAATGACTATTTTCACTCCACGGCACTGAGAAACCCCTTCCCCTTTCCCCTGCACCTGGAGAGATTTCTCGGAAACCGGTCAACGACCCCCAAAGAAACTCAGGCTGTCGAGCCATTTAGATATAATAATTAAATTGTCTTTTCTCGAAAAAGGTAGCCGAATTCGGTAGTACTGAAAAACCTGGAGCTGCGTGCATCAAAGCCAAAGCCCTGTGATAAGTCAGATGGCAGGGGACGTGGCGGATTTCTAATTTTTGAAACCCCTCAGCCCCGTCATCGGGCTTACCACCTTGCACAGGACAAAAGCCGAGGCTCCCTCTAAGCTGTGGCGTCTTGTGGGCAAAAATTCTACTTTGTGAGCTACTGGCATTAAAGTTGCAAGCGAGCGATTTGGCTGCTGCATAAATTGGTTTGCTCTGGAGCCCTCTTTCCTGAGCTGAGACAAAAATGTGTCAGCCGGAGGCTAAAAGACTGTGAGCTAGCTCACACTAACTCAGCTTAGAGGGAACACTAGCCACGACCTGGAGGCGACCTGGAAGCAAGGCTAATACGGAAATGAGAAGAATTATTCTCAGCTTATGGCCTGCCTGGGATGTTATTTCCTTCGGTTAATACACTGAGTCTAAATGCACTTTCCCCCCAGAGACTTGCCTACCTGATTTTCGGTCCCAAAAGCCAAAGGATAGGAGAAATTTGGGAAGCCAGGCGGCAACCTGCCGGCCTCCACTCCAAAGCTCAAGGTTGCAAGACAGCACTAGAGCCAATTGTGCACACTCCACTGCCGGTGGGGATTAGCAATAATGATTTCCTGGCCCCCTGCAGAGCCGTCACCTGGAAGGACCCCATGGAGTTCTCTACGCTCTCCCTACAGGGACTTCAGACTCCGCCGTGGATGCGTACCCAAAGAAATTTAAAATCATTACTTGTCTACAAAAACGCTGAAAGGAAAGCTCCAGCACAAAGCGGCTGAGCTGGAAGTAATTAGCAAACCTGACCTGGGGAAACTTGGGAGTTAATAGAGACTGGGAGCAATTAGCTCACTCCCAGTGGGGATCTGGGCAGCCGGTGACTCCCAAAAATAATAACGGGAGTAACTTCTGTTTTACTTGGGAGCTCTCCCGGGTCCTGCAGAGGCCGACCTTGTTTAGAACGCTTCTCTCCAGCGTCCAGCTGGAGGACTTCCACTCAAGGTTAGCCCCGTCCGAGGGTTGCTAGCGGCCATCTGGTTTTCAGTCCAGCAGGGGTGGGAATCGACCAAACAACCCAGTTTAAAAGAGAGGGGCCACGCAGAAAGACAAGAGAATCCACACGAACACACTGAGCTCCCTTCTGCTGAACGAGACCTCTGGTCGGTCAAGGTCAATACTGTCTCTTCAGACTGGCACCATTTCTCCAGGGCCTCCAGCTGAGGGTCCTTCCCATCACCTACTGCCTGGCCCTTCTAACTGGAGATGCCAGGGGTTGAACATGGGTCCTCTTGCTGGCCAAGCAAATGCTCTACCACTGATCCATGGGCCCTTCTCATAAGAACATAAGAGAGGCCAATGTTGGATCAGGCCAATGGCCCATCCAGTCCAACACTCTGTCAAACAGTGGCCAAAAATACCATCAGGAGGTCTACCATTGGGGCCAGGACACTAGAAGCCCTCCCACTGTTGCCCCCCCCAAGCACCAAGAAGACAGAGCATCACTTGCCCCAGACTGAGAGTTAAGAACATAAGAGAAGCCAATGTAGAATCAGGCCAATGGCCCATCTAATCCAACAGTCTGCCACACAGTGGCCAAAAAATACCAGGTGCCATCAGGAGGTCCAGCAGTGGGTCCAGGACACTAGAAGCCCTCCCACTTCTGCCCCCCCAGCACCAAAAATAGAGTGCATCACCTGCTCCAGACTGAGAGTTCCTATCTATCTCTTGTGGCTAATAGCCACTGATGGACTTCTGCTCCATATATTTATCTCATTCCCTCTTGAAACTTCCATGCTTGTAGCTGCCACCACCTCCTGTGGCCGTGAATTCCATGTGTTAATCACTCTTTGGGGGAAGAAGTACTTCCTTTTATCTATTCTAACCCGACTGCTCAGCAATTTCATGGAGTGCCCATGAGTTCTTGTATGGTGAGAAAGGGAGAAAAGTACTTCTTTCTCTACCTGCTGAATCCCATGCATAATCTTATAAACTTTGATCATGTCACCCCTCAGCCGTCGTTTCTCCAAGCTAAAGAGCCCCAAGCGCTTTAATCTTTCTTCAAAGGGAAAGTGTTCCAACCCTTTTATCATCCTAGTTGCCCTTCTCTGCACTTCCTATCTATACCTTGTGGCTAATAGCCACTGATGGACCTCTGCTTGAGAAAAAAAATCTCTGAATTCCAGCCTCCCAGATCTATAGCCAACCTTCTTCCCTCTGGACTGCTCTTTTTCAGCTAAAAAACCAGGACATTCCCCTCACTCCAATGCCACAGCTAAATGCAGAATGAAAACTAACTGATCAAATTATGTCTGTGAATGAAGCCCCGAAGCCCAGGGAAGCAGACGGACGGGCTTTAATATTTATGCTGTAAATCTGTTGGCGTAAACAAGACCCGTATACGGTTGTAACTGTTCACCTCCCTGCACTTTCCCAATCAGCAGGCCGGCAATCTGCAACAGAAAACTTCATGTGACACCCAAGCAATAGGATATGTGACAAACAAACATGCACAAAGCCAACACGGCTTCTCTGTGAATCATTTATAGGGCCGCTGAATCAACGGAGCAGCGGTATATCTGAGATCCTCAGGCGTGCACCTACAGGCAATGGAGTTACATTTGCAAATGGCCAGAGTGTCATTCAAGCTAGATGAAAGGGGAAAACCCTGCCTAAGGCCTCAAGGAAATCCTTAGCTTATGAAATTCCTCTGCATTTCACCCTGTAAGGCAGCAGAAGTCTCAAGAAGCCACGAGGACCAAATGTCTTAGTCTCTGGGCCGATAAGTTAGCTTCATTGAAGAGTGCTGCTGTTGGGTACTCTTTGGCGCCACCGCTGCTGATGGCTGGAGAGTGGTACTGCAAGTAGCACAAGGGGAGAACAGAGTGCCATTTGCTCCCATAAAGCTCCTGATTCTGGCAGGGCTCCTGAGAGTTAAAAAAAAAAAAAGCAAAACAAAAACAAAACCCAGGCTAACGTGCTTCCTAAATTCTGGCCCATCTTCTCTAAAGGCATTCTAAGGTTCTGTCAAGTATTAACAGCAAACAAGTTCTATAAATGGGCAACGACCAAGAAGAATAACTCTCCCATACGTACCTTGGCTTTTCAGAGAAAGTGTTATCTTATGCTCCCTGTACTTTGCCATGCCTGAGCCGTTCCTCTGAGCTGTGCTGATGCCACTGCTGGTGCTACAGTCAACACACCGGACCTCTCAGCAGCAGCAACTTTTAAATTATATCAGTTGTGCCCTGCTACTGGGGCACAGGGACTCTGTGCCCCACTGGCAGAAGCTGCAGCTCGAGACAAGAAGAAATGGTGCTGGGGTCCGGCTGGCACAACACTAGCTGACCTGGATATCCCAAGCTAGCTGATCCCATCAGATCTCGGAAGCTAAGTAGGGTCGGTCATGGCTAGTATTTGGAAGGACAACCTCCAAGGAATACCAGGGGCATGACACAGAGGCAGACAACGGCAAACCACCTCTGAAACCTCTCTCGCCTTAAAAACAAGTCTAGCTCGCCACCTAGTGGTGCATAACATAAAAAGAGCTAGAAATTCTGGCTGCCAGACAATCTTAGGATCTCCTGGCTATTCTACACAAAGACGACAGCAAACCACCTCTGAAACATCTCTTGCCTTAAAAACAAGTCTAGCTCACCACCTAGTGGTGCATAACACTGAAGAGTTAAGAACTGCTGGCGGCCAGACAATCTTAGGATCTCCTGGTTATTCTACTGTTACTTGTTATTTGTAAGTTTAGGAGTGTTATGATGTGTGTTGTGTTTAATGAATTTGCTTTTAATGTATTTTAACTTTTCTGTTCCAAAGATGAAGCACGCTTGTTCCAAGCCTAGAGAAGGAGGACTGTGGATGCTTTCCAATCCGCTCCCCTGCGGTACTGAGGCCTTGGAGGGAAGGGAGACCTCACTTGGTAATTTTGAATTTGGAGGGGGGGGGACACAGGTCGGCGTGCTTGCACTCTCACACCAACCCATGAGCCTACATAAGAACATAAGAGAAGCCAATGTTGAATCAGGCCAATGGCCCATCCAGTCCAACACTCTGTCACACAGCGACCAAAATATACCAGGTGCCATCAGGAGGTCCAGCAGTGGGGCCAGGACACTAGAAGCCCTCCCACTGCTGCCCCCTCCAGCACCAAGAATAGAGTGCAGCACCTGCCCCAGACTGAGAGTTCCCATCTATATCCTGTGGCTAATAGCCACTGATGGACTTCTGCTCCATATGCTTATCTAATTCCCTCTTGAAACTGTCCATGCTTGTAGCTGCCACCACCTCCTGTGGCCGTGAATTCCATATGTTAATCACTCTTTGGGTGAAGAAGTATTTCCTTTTATCTGTTCTAACCTGACTGCTCAGCCATTTCATGGAGTGCCCACGAGTTCTTGTATTGTGAGAAAGGGAGAAAAGTAATTCATTCTCAACCTGCTCAATCCCATTCATAATCTTATAAACCTCAATCATGTCACCCCTCAGCCGTCGTTTCTCTAAGCTAAAGAGAAACGTGGGCCAAGCAGCTGGTGGCAGAGTTGTCTGCCTAACTTCTTCTAAGCCAGGGGTCCCTAACCCTTTTTGAGCCTGCAGTTACCCTTAGAATACTGACCCAGCGTGGTGGGTGCAGCCTCAAAATGGCTGCCACAGCTTACCATCTGCGATACAGCATAGGTCAGGGGTGGACAAGTTGTGGCTCACACATATTGTGTGGCTCCTGGCAGGGTGGCTGGGGAAGCGACGGGGAGGCATGCCTCCCCCTCCCCGATCGGTCTTCCCCTCCCCAGCCAGTTCCCCTTCCCTCAGTAAGCTTGAGGCAGGGGGGAGCAGAGAAAGAGAGCCACTTTAATTTTAAATGCGTTCTCAAAGCCCCCCCCCCCCCGGCCTACAAGTATCATCAGACAAATAAATCTCATCGTCGATATCTATTTTTACCCCCTTTTGTTTTCATTTTTGGCAGACTCATGTCATGTTAATAAAAAGCAAATTTGTGTATTTTTCAATAAAAACATATGTTTGATATTTGTTCGTGGCATGCGGCTCTTAAACATCTGATGTTTATTCTATGATGGCTCTTGCGTTAAGCAAGTTTGGCCACTCCTGGTATAGATCCTTGTGCTGTGGCGGCTGCTGACGCCAAAAGAATGTTTTTAAAAACCTGCACAGCCAATCAAATCTCCGGTGGCCAATCAGAAGCGTTGCTGGACAAAAGACCCACCTGGCTTGGCCTACTTTCTAAAATATATTTTACTTATTTATTTTATTAGATTTATATACTGCCCCCCCCAATTTATTTCACTTATTTATTTTATTAGATTTATATACCGCCAGTGTTCCCTCTAAGCTGAGTTAGTGTGAGCCAGCTCACAGTTTTTGAGCCTCTGGCTCACACATTTTTGTCTTAGCTCAGGAAGGATGGCTCCAGAGCAAACTAAGTTATGCAGTAGCTGAATCGCTTGCTCACAACTTTAATGCCAGTAGCTCACAAAGTAGAATTTTTGCTCACAAGACTCCACAGCTTAGAGGGAACATTGTATACCACCCACCCCAAACGGGCTCAGGGTGGTGTACAACAATTAAAATGATGCAATTAAAACAGTGTCAAAATAATGGTTTGCACATAATAATATCATATCATAAAATACCATGTAAACAAGGAGATCAGGTGTTAAAACAATCCAGTATCTAATCAGATGTCCAGTTAGGACCAGGCTACTGGCGGATGATTGGTCAAAAAGCTGGGGGGAGGGACATCCGCTGCCTCAACCAAATGCCTGGTGGAGGAGCTCCATCTTACAGGCCCTGCAGAACTGCATTAAGTCCCACAGGGCCCTGATCTCATAGGGGAGCACATTCCACCAGGCGGGGGCCAGAGCTGAAAAGGCCCTGTTGTTGTTGTTGTTGTTGTTCAGTCGCACAGTCGAGTCCGACTCTTCGCGACCCCATGGACCAGAACACGCCAGGCCCTCCTGTCTTCCGCTGTCCGCTGAAGTTTGCTCAATTTCATGTTCGTTGCATCGATGACACTGTCTAACCATCTCATCCTTTGCCGTCCCCTTCTTCTTTGACCTTCAATCTTTCCCAGCATCAGGGTCTTCTCCAGTGAGTGCTCCCTTCTCATTTGGTGGCCAAAGTATTTGAGCTTCAGCTTCAGGATCTGGCCTTCCAGGGAACAGTCAGGGTTGATTTCTTTTAGGATTGACTGATTCGATCTCCTTGCAGTCCAAGGGACTCTCAAGAGTCTTCTCCAGCACCACAGTTCAAAAGAATCTATTCTTCGGCGCTCGGCCTTCCTTATAGTCCAACTCTCACAGCCATACATTACTATGCATAAGGCCCTGGTCGAGGCTAATTGGATGTCCCCGGGGCTAATTGGACCACTAAAAGATGTTGGTTTCAGAATTAATATTCTTAGACCTCTGGCACAATGTCGACATACCACAGATCAGAAGAGAACTGATAACCGGCCTTCTAGTTGCTGCAAAGAGCTCAATAGCTTCCAAATGGAAGTCTCCATCAGCCCCGACGCGCAACAACTGGTTCAGCAAAATCTGGGACCATTCTATTAGGGGAAAGATCACGGATCGCCTTCAACAATCAGAAATCCGTCCAAAGTCTTCAAACTTTGATGCAAAATGGTTTCCATTTTTGGACTACGTCCCAACAAATGACTGTCAACCGCACAGTCCAATTTATCTCACTCTACTACATTCTTAGCACAATCTAATGTTTCTCGCTTTACTGTACTCCTCTAACATACACTCTGCAAGACCGCTTTTTCCCTTATCGTAGCTTATATAATACTGTCCCTGAGCATGGATTCCCTATACATTTTTTAGACTCTGTATAACACGCTAACATACTTCTCACAGTCTACACCCGAAATCTCAATTACTGACTAACGATCGATAATTGCATCTTTAGATTGCATTTGCACGCTTTTATATTTAAGATGATGTCACAAAACTCGTTGTTTTGGATCACTTTTGTCGACTTATGTGCACTATTGTTTATGATTGTACCAATAGAATATCAATCAATAAAAAAGAGATTTTTTAAAAAAAGATGTTGATTTGTAGACCTCAGTGCCCTCCGGGGCTTATACGAGGAGAGGAGGTCTCACGGGTAAAAGTGCTTGGCAGGCAACAGGAAAGGTGTCAGCAGGCCCCACGGGGGAAAAGACATATGTGCGTGGGACATATATGGACAGAATGAGATGCCTGTGGGTAAAAAAAATTCCAGTCCTTGACTTAGGACAAGAAAAGGGAGCGTTTCTCACAACTTACTCCACTGAGGGAAATTCCTGGTCAAGATTGCCACGTAGGCCAAAGATTGTCTCTCTCTTGACTAACCCCGTCAACAAGTTTCAGGATAACACAAATTCCTGGCATTTAATTCTCCAAATAACAGAAAAGAGGGCTCCTGATCCAGGAGGTCGGCCCGACCCAAGAGCCGCCTGCCCCAGCCTCGTTTCAGCAGGAGCCGCACGTTGCGGATTCAAGACAAAACAAGGGAGCCCACAGCTCCGTTCTAATCAGACCTGCTGTTCCAGATAAGAGTCAGCCGTGTAAACTTGGTTCAATTGCTCACGGGCCTCTTATCTGCCCAACTGCAATAACAGACTTTGGAGACCGCATTGTTCCACGGCTCTCGTCCTTGCCAACTATCACCAGAGCTGCACAGTCAGATCTTGTCTTGCTCCAAGGTGACCGGGCCCGTACGTCACCCTGCTTTTGGGGATGCAGGGTTGCCTCCACGCCAAAAACTTGCAAAGACATCCATAAAGAGATGGCTACGTGCAGAGGAGAAATTCTTTCCGGGCCGGGAAAGAAGAGAACGGTCTCTCGGAGAGGTTTGGCAGTCAAGCGCCGAAGCCGACCGTCACTGTGTTTGGGGCACTAAAAAGGATTCATTTTTTGTCATCTTCTGGGCATGGAACAGCAGCCACTGTGCGTGTGGAGGGGGAGGTGTTTGTGAATTTCCTGCACTGTGCAGGGGGTCGGACTAGATGACCCTGGAGGTCCCTTCCAACTCTATAATTCTAAATAATCTCCAGGAATTTCCTGGATATGGCAACCCCCATCTGCGCTGCAGTAGACCTCCAGCCACGAAGCTCACTACATGGCCATCTACTTCAAAGGAATGCTCTGACGGGGGGGGGCGGCGGGGGAGCACCATGTATACCACACTGGAGAAGCCTACGATTTAAATAAATGCATTTTCTGGTCTGACTGCCGACGGTTTTCGGGGTCTCTCACAGCAAGGGCCGCCAAATCACCAGTCGCCGTGTCGTTCTAGTAGGGGAAAAAATCCCCAAAATTAATTGCTCTGATGGCAAACAATTGAAACATGACAAACTAGCAAGCCTTCGCATTTCCCGGAATTCTTCTTCAGGTGAAATGGCTCAGGGTGCGATGGATAGAGAGAGAGACAGAGAGAGAGACAGAGACAGAGATGTCCCATGTCATGAAGCACAGTAATTATTTCACTCCCCACCCAGGGCCCACACTTTTAATTTTTGCTTTCTTTGAGGAGGAAGCACCTTCCGCCTGTCTAAGAGAAGAAAATGTTAGAGGTTTTCTCAGGACAGGCCCCCGGGCACAGCTCCATGGCTCGTCTCCCAGCCGCCAGCCTACCCCTCCCAGCGTCCTTTCCGCCGGCCGAGGAAATCACACAAGCCCTCAAAGAGAGATGCCATTGCCAAAGGTCAGAGCTAGCAGGAAATGATAAGTGTGTGTGCAGAGAAGGGGCCCTCGGTGCCTCATGATTCAGCAGGCCTTGTGGTGGTGGGGAAAGAACGAGAGAGCGAGAAAAGGGGGGACAGGCAGAGCGCTTGAATGCGACACAGGCGGTTAACCGCATTTCCTTTTCTCACCAGACTTGCTCTTTCTCCTCATGTTTTACCCAACTGTAAACTCAGAGGTGGGGGGGGGAGGCATAAATCACTATGTTTACTAGGATAAGGGACCTACCGGTGTTACCAACCGCAAATGTGTCAAGAAACACTGGCTAAAATTGCAGACAGGGAGGTGCGCATGTCATGGTTACACAGACACGTAGGGAAGGATGTGACCGGAGCTAAGGCAAAAATGTGTGAGCCGGAGGCTAAAAAAGCTAAGCTAGCTTAGCTCGCACTAACTCAGCTTAGAGGGAACACTGGATGTGACCCAACCCCCACCACAGAATTTGAGTTTCAGACAACCTCCCTTTAAAATCCCCCGAGTTTCTAGGTCAGGGGTCCCCAATGTGGCGCCCATGGGCGCCATGTTGCCTGCCAAGTGCTTTTAGGAAGTCGGAGGGCCAAGTGGGACTTTTGCCCAGCAGGGCTTCCGATTGGCTGTGCAGCTTTTAATGACATCCTGTTGAACAGTGCTTCTGCCTGAAATACGGAAGAGTTCCTACTGGACTTATACGTACCCTCGTTCCCTGACATTTTGTTATTGGCTAGCTCCACCATTTTGAGGCAGCCATTTTGCGGTTGTGCCCCAACCACCCTGGGCCAGAATTCCGAAGGTGCCCACAGGCTCAGAAAGGTTGGGGACCCCTGGTTCTAGCGCTAATGGTTCTGGAGAGATGACTGAAAAAGCCTGCGGGCAAGTGAAACCTCACAAACGCTTGCTTGCGGGCAAGTGAAACCTCCGGCCATCCTCAACCGGAGCCAGGGCTTTTTTGGCCCTGGCTCCAACTTGGTGGAACTCTTTGCCTGCTAACGTCTGCTACAACTCCGCAGGGCCTGCAAGGCAGAGAAGTTCCACCAAGCATACGGCTGAGAACAGCAACGGTGTTTAACAGTTTAACAGTTCTTAAAACTCTCTGATTCACAATCTGCTGTCACCCCTCTTCCCCCCCCCCTCGCTAATGTAATCTGGGGGGCCAGAATGGTGTGATGGCGTCATATGGCGATGGGGTTTTGGAATCGTATCTGAAACTACTTAATAGATTTTGTGTGTTATATATGAATCTGTTGTGAACCACCCTGAGCCTGCTTGCGGGGAGGGCAGGATGGATGGACGGACAGACAGACAGATGATGGATGGGCGGGCGGGCGGGCGGCAATAGATAGACAAACAGAAAACAGAGAGGTGGAAGGAAGGAAGGAAGGAAGGAAGGAAGGAAGGAAGGAAGGAAGGAAGGAAGGAAGGAAGGAAGGAAGGAAGATAGAGAGATAGATAGAGATAGAGATGATAGATCGATAAATCAATAGATGGATGGATGGATGGATGGATGGATGGATGGATGGATGGATGGATGGATGGAAGATGGATAGATAGATAGATAGATAGATAGATAGATAGATAGATAGATAGATAGATAGATAGATAGATGGATGGATGGATGGATGGATGGATGGATGGATGGATGGATGGATGGATGGATGGATGGGAGGGAGGAAGACAGAGAGAGAGAGAGAGAGAGAGAGATAGACAGACAGACGGATGGATAGAGATCGATAGATCAATAGATGGATGATGGAAGGAAGACAGAAGGGACAGAGAGACAGATAGATGGATGGGAGGGAGGGAGGGAGGAAAAGAAATCCTGCAAGTCTTCTCAGTTCACAAAAACCAGTTGCAGAAAATGACACTTTTTCCTTATTGCAGGTTTTGGGTTATCCTGGACACCAAATTTTGATTTTTAAAAGAGGAAAGCACAGAGTATACACAAAGGTATTGCATCAAGTGCTGCTGACCCAAATGCCGCTCCCAGAGGGGTGGGACCGGAGGAGGCCTGCTGCAGGGACAAGAGCCACTGTGAGGCCCTGGTTCTCTGGGGCTCTCCAGACTCAGCAGAAAAGAGTGGTTGAAGCCAAGCCCAGAGGTTTGTAGGCGGTGAAGGAAGAAAACAAAGACTTGGAGAAGCTGGGGGGGGGGGCCTTGCTGCTCTGAGAAGCGGCAGTTTTTAAGCAGATGGAGAACCGAGAAGGTGCAGGTGAGAGCACTAAAAAAAATACCTTGCCATTTTTGCGGCAACCTCGTAATATCACTCAGTGTTTTTTTACCTGCATATTGCAGATGTGGGGCTGAAGGAGAGAGAGGCTTGCTTAGGGCTATCTAGCACATTCGTGGCAAAGGCAAGACTCGAACCCAGGGCTTCATCCAGTGAATTATATGCAGCGCCAGCCCTTCCTAGCCTCAAGACAGGAAGTATGACTTTGCTGGCTCCGTACTCTTTGTTGCCCTGACCTGGATGGCCCAGGCCCGCCCAATCCAAACAGAGCTTGGAAGCTAAGCAGGGTTGGCCCTGGTTAGTCCTTGGATGGGAGACCTCCAAGTAAACGCAAGGTCGCTAGGCAGAGGCAGGCAGTGGCAAACCGCCTCTGTTACTCTCTTGCCTTGAAAACTCTACAGGGCCACCGTACGTCAGCTGCGACTTGACGGCAAAAAACCAAAAAATGTGTTGCGTCCGTGACCTGACTTTTCTCAGTGGCATTTATGGCCTCCCTGCCAACAAAGGACAGATGCAGAGCCTTTTTAAATGGCCAGGCTCGACGCGGGGGAAGGCTTTAAATCAGGGGTGTCAAACTCATTCGTTATGAGGGCCGGATCAGACATAAATGAGACCTTGTTGGGCCGGGCCAGGTGTGCCATAAAATCTAATGCCGGGTAGCGGAGATATAAACTTTATAAAGGACACAAACACAAAGCTGGGTTTTTTTTAGTTAAAATAAAATCATGCTTAAAACATTAGGATTCTCTCAATATTTTGTTCATTTAACAGTCTGATAACTGACCCCTTTTGCTCTCAATTAATGCATCAAAATGTCTGTGCGGCTGCAATCCTGAGTATGCTGTTCAGGTGTGTACCTGTAAGCTGCAAACCTACGATGACGCAGCAGCAGCGGAACTGGAAGAAGCAGCAGAAGACGGCCAGTTCCACAGAGGGCCGGATCTGGCCCCCGGGCCGCATGTTTGACACTCCTGCTTTAAATTCTGCCGCAACTCAATGCAGACAAGGAATCAGTACAGTTCTTAATTCAGAGAGAGAGAGAGAGAGACCACAACCTTCCAAGAGCGAAGCCCCGCTCTTGATACACAAGATGTCCTTAATCCCATAATTTCTAAAAGTAGCTCAATTCTTATGCTACAGGACTTCAGCTCCAAGTCACACAAAACTGTGCACGGGATGACACCAACCAGACGGCGCCTTTGCCACCATGCCTCTCGACCAGGGCTAGAAACTTGCTCCAGCATGGAGGGCAGGGTATAAATAAAATAAATAAATACAGAATCCACCCCCTCTCCCCGACAAACCGCCCCCCCCATTTCTCAATCACACGTCACAAACTCAGCCACACCAGGACTCCTCCCCCAGCCAGAGAGAGAGCGAGCATCTGTTGATAAAATGGAAAGAAACGGGAAGGAGATCACGCACAACTTACCATGTGTGGCTGAGTTATTGCCACGGGGTAGGACATGGCATGAGGCGGGTACCGAGGCTCCGTCGGCCGCCAGCTCTGAGCCACGGGTTGAGTAGATCCAGACATTGCTGGCGAAGCCCTGCACGGGGTCGGGGGTCCGGTCTCTCTTTGTTTAAAACCCCCAGGATCTGTGATGTGAAGCACTAAAGAGTCCCGGAGTTTTTCCACATTATGCGCGTGCCCTCTTCTTCATGCTGCGTCTGCAAGAAAAACACGGAAACAGAAAAGTTACAGCTCAGTCAAAACCACGGCCTGTTAAGGCTGCGGAAAGTTAAGCCACGAACATGCCCCCCCCCAAAGAAGATGACAGTTTCCAAACCCCAGATACCGCATTCCTTCTGTGAAAATATAAAACGCTTGACATCACTGCCCTGCTAAAGCCCAGAGCTTAGGCAAGAATGTATAAACAGAGGCAGGGAAACTGTTCAGCATCTCAGGATACACTGGGAACACACAAAGCGCTCAGGGGAACCCACGGATCTTCACCCAAGAAATAACCATGAAATTTTCAAGACTTGGAGGCAATGCCACCGTAGGTATCCACCTGTGGGGCTAAGCATTCCAGAGCCGCAGGAGGGAAACGTCCCCCAACTGAACTGATTGCAAACTTTTAAAGACATATTTTCTCCTAGGGGAACCAACTTGGGATGTTATCGGTCTGTACAGGGGTTAACCACAGTGACGGTTCCATAAACTCCCGATGAAAAGACGAGAAAAATCCATGCCTGATATTTAGACGGCACGCTCTGGGCTGCTGCAACCAAAACAAAAAAGAACAGGCACCGAAGGGACCACCGTTCGTCCCAGCCTTGCTCCAACGTTTCACTTGTCTGCCGAACGTGCGCACAAGAGTCCTGAAGCACAGATTAGGCATTACCCCTCCACGGTTGACCCATAGCTGTGATACTCTACAGAGCCGGCAAGCTAGGCACCGTGGTTGCTCCAAGACCTTGTACGTGCACATTTTCAACACGCATGTCAAGTGTTGGAGGAGGCATGCTGCAAACGTGATTTCAAAAACCTCCCACCTTGAGTTGAACCTAGGCGGAAAGGTTTGTCAGCGAAAAAACAAACGGGCACGTGCCACAGAAACACAGCACCTTATAGAGGACTTCTGGGTCTCTCCAGGCCTATGTCAACACTCTTAACCGCCGGGCTACACTAGTGCTCTGCTCACAGAGGAACCCAAGATTCCTTGGAACACGATATGGAAAATCTCCAACTTTTTCCGCATAACATACCCACCCCTCCCCAGCCACTATTTCCACATCTGAGCAAATTCATTCCAGATAAAGTTTTTTTGGAAAACTACCATAACATTAAGCAGGCGAAGCAGCACTCAAAACTTTATTTAGATTTTTGCAGGAACCGAGACACGCACGAACGCAAAAGTGTCCAAACTTAACAGCTCCTCGCGGGAGCCGAAGGGGCGACCACCCTGATCTACGCGCAAATAAAAGCCCGTCTCACAACCTCCTGGTTTTTATGGACCCGTCCAGCTATTTTGTTTGGAGACGGTGGCGGGCTTCGCTTTGTCAGAACCTCTATTAAAAGTAACTGATGTCTTCGCGCGCCCCCTTGACTGCCAGCTGTTTAAAGAGGCATTAAGCTCGGCTCCCGCATTAACTCTTAATTATACAAAGCATAAATCGCCCACCGCTGCCGGGAGGGAGGGAGGGGGGACTGGAAAGGCTGCCGCAATTCAACGGCAGCCCGTCTTCTCAGAAGCGTACAGCCCGCTCTGCCAGGCACCTTTCTACAGAGCACAATTTTTAATGCGTGCAACCCTCCTCCAAAAATACCCAAAAAAACACCACCACCAAAAACGTTACTGACAACACACAGCCGCAATGCCACCCCCCCACCCCCCGCGAACGGGACTCTGCTTCCTTTCGGCTTCCTCCTGATCACTGCTAAGAGACAACAAGTGCGAGCAGACATGAGGTCCAACCGAAACCAGAGCGGATGCATACAAAATATTAAGACAGGAAGAGGAAGTATCGGAGGGGGGCCCCCAGCCCCCTTCTTAGGAACCAGTCTCTGCTGACAGGAATAGTCCTGTCGGCCACAAACAGATCGCAAACAGAGAACAGATTCACACGCCTACTCCTAGCCACTATCGGTGCAGGCGCCGCAGTGTGAAACAAACCCATCGACCTCCGCCCCACTAAATGAGCGCAAAGCACCTGGACTGGGTGTGAAACGGATACAGAGCCAGTTTGGTGAAGTGGTTAAGTGCACGGACTCTAATCTGGGAGAACCGGGTTTGATTTCCCCACTCCTCCACTTGCACTTGCTGGATGACCTTGGGCAAGCCACAGTTCTGACCAGGGCTCTTTTTGTAGCAGGAACTCCTTTGCATATTAGGCCACACACCCCTAATGTGGCCAATCCTCCAAGAGCTTACAGAACTCTTCTTACGAGGCTACTGTAAGCTCTTGCAGGACTGGCTACTTTAGGGGTGTGTGGCCTAATATGCAAAGGAGTTCCTGCTACAAAAAGAGCCCTGTTTCTGACAAGAGCTTCCTTGAAAAAGAGCAGTTTCTGTCAAGAGCTCTCTCAGTCCCACCTACCTCACAGGGTGTCTGTTGTGGGGAGGGGAAGGGAAAAGAGATTGTAAACCGCTCTGAGACTCCTTTGGGTAGTGAAGGGCGGGGTATAAATCCAATCTCTCTTATTCTTATTCTTCTACCCCAAGGTGCAGAGAAGAGCATCGTTTTGCGGCAGTGGCCGCACTGAAAGGGTAACTCTGGAATCAGGCCTGCAACATTCTATTTACTTATTCATCTCATTTCTACCTGACTTTTCTCCCCGACGGGGACTCAAAGCAGCTTACATAATTCTCCTTCATTTTATACTGACAACAATCTTGTGAGGTATGTCAGGCTGAAAGTGTGTGAGTGGCTCAAGGTCACCCAAGCAGGCTTCCACGGCAGAGTGGGGAATCTGAACCCGGGTCGCTTAGGTCCTAGTCGGATGCTCAAGGGCCGTGACGTAAGCAACAGGCTTGACTGCTGAAGAGGAGGGAAACGTCTAGGCCACGTGGGCCCTACGGGTAGATGTACCGGACCCTAGACTTAGAAGGTTTCAATTCTGGATCCGGGCCCCCTGAGGCAAGCAGAAAACTACTGGCCGAGAGAGAGTAGGGGAAGGGGCTGAGACCCCCACCCAACAGAAACAAGACCAATCCTTTTTGCATTGCAGAGTCCTTCAGCTGCATATTTCCACGCTGATTTCCACTGCTTCTTGGTCACGACAGCAATGCTCTCCCTCTAAGCCGTGGAGTGAGCAAAAATTCTACTTTGTGAGCTATTGGCATTAAAGTTGTGAGTGAGCGATTTGGCTCCTGCACAGGAGGTGGTGGCAGCTACAAGCATGGACAGTTTCAAGAGGGAATTAGATAAACATACGGAGCAGAGGTCCACCAGTGGCTATTAGCCACAAGGTATAGAGAGGGACTCTCAGTCTGGGGCAGGTGATGCACTCTATTCTTGGTGCTGGAGGGGCAGCAGTGGGAGGGGGCTTCTAGTGTCCTGGCCCCACTGCTGGACCTCCTGAGGGCACCTGGTATTTTTGGCCACTGTGTGACAGAGTGTTGGACTGGATGGGCCATTGGCCTGATTCAACACTGGCTTCTCTTATGTTCTCTTATGTTCTTAATTAGTTTGCTCTAGAGCAGGTGTGTCAAACATAAGGCCCGGGGGCCGGATCTGGCCTGTCCAGGGCTCCTATGCGGCCTGTGAGCAACTGATGCAAGGGAGGAAATGCTGGGGGGGGGAGAGTGGATGGTAGAACAACCTCATCTGCAGCAGTCAAGCAGTGTGGGAGCGCCTGCCCAGTGATGCACCGCTGCCTCTCCAGTCCGCCCATGTGGGTTTTCCTCTGCACCCCCCTCCCAGCCCATGGGGCCTTGCAGTGAGGACGCACCAACTCAGAGCTTACCAGCTGCTGTACTTTATACAGTTTCTTTATCACTGGTACCTGGCATTGCATTCTATGGGACACATGACCCAGCCCAACAAAGTGAAATGTATTCCAGATCTGACGCTCATAACAAACGAGTCTGACACTCCTGCTCCGGAGCCGTCCTTCCTGAGCTGAGACAAAAATGTGTGAGCCGGAGGCTAAAAAACCGTGAGCTAGCTCACCCTGACTCAGCGTAGAGGGAACACTGCGCATCCACGACAGAAAGACAGAACCTCAGTGCCCAGTTTTAAGCGAGGAGAAATGGAGGCTCATGTAACATCACCTCTTGGGCCAGGGAGGGGGGAAAAAACCCTCCACGTGGATTTCTCAGCCCTTTCCAGAATGCGCCCGTGCGCTCTCTCTCTCTCTCTCTCTCTCTGTCTCATTCTGTTCTCCACAGCCGCACGCACGTAATGCATTCCCCAGCCCGGCCTGCAAGCCTCATTAGTGCCTTCACAATTGCATTCCAAGGTCTGCCGTTTGATCTCCAGGAAGGTTCGGCTGGCCGGCAAAGCTCCCTTTGAAAGTCCAACCCATGCATGAAGAAATAATTAAGACACAATGAAGGGCATTTGGAGATGTTTCCCCCCCCCCCAAAGGGGCGGGGGTGTGTGTGTGGGGGGGAGAAACCGCTTTTCCTTCCCCGCTTTGTGATGGAATTACAACCGGGCTGCCTTTTCAACAACCAGCAGGGGAAAAATATCTGCCTGGAAGGGGTGGCGGTTGGTGCCGACAAAGGGTATTTGCGTAGTTTATTGAGTCCCAAATGAAAAGCGGCGACGTCGTCAGAGGGCAGAGAGGTGGCGGGGTCCAAGCGGGCCGCGGAAGGGAGACGGCGCCTCTGAGATCCTGATGT
Organism: Gekko gecko; assembly: GCA_029375565.1. Taxonomy (NCBI): domain Eukaryota; kingdom Metazoa; phylum Chordata; class Lepidosauria; order Squamata; family Gekkonidae; genus Gekko; species Gekko gecko. The sequence goes on along the minus strand of JAPDNY010000012.1, from coordinate 72,057,161 downwards.
CTTTATATTTAAGAGCAGCTGCTGAGCGTTGCTTTGGAAGGGGGGAGGCTGAACGCTTCCCCTCGCGCCGTCTTCCTGATCCCCTTCACTGCTTCCTCGGGGAGCTGCTCTTTCCCTGCTAGAGAAAACATTACAGACGCTCATCTGGAGCGGGGCCAGGACTCGGCGGCGGAAGAAAATGCCGTTAAGTCGCAGCCACCTTATGGTGATCCTCACGGTTCGCAAGGCAAGAGGTGAACAGAGAGGTAGTTTGACATTGTCTCAGCTCCGCCTGGCAGCTCTGGGCTTCCGCGGTGGTCTCTCGTCTAAGGACTAACCAGGGCTCACCCCGCCTAGCTTCCGAGACTTGATGGAATTGGGATAACCGTCCTGGTCAGGGCTGAGAAAAACAGAGGTGGTTTGCTGTTGCCTGCTTCTGTGTAGCAACCTTGGGCTTCCTTGGTGGTCTCCCATCCAAATACTGACCAGGGCCGACCCTGCTTAGCTTCTGAGATTGGAGAAGACCGTTCTAGCGTGCGCCACCCAGGTCAGAGCAAAAGACATACAGAGGTCATTTAACATTGCCTGCCTCTGCGTAGCAACCTTCGACATCTTTGGTGGTCTCCCATCCAAATACTGACCAGGGCCGACCCTGCCTAGCTTCTGAGATCCAGGTCAGGGCAAGAAATGAACAGAGCTGGTTGTCTGCCTCTGCATATCAACCTTGGACTTCCTTGGTGGTCTCCCATCCAAACACTGACCAGGGCCGACCCAGCTTAGCTTCTGAGACTGGACAAGACCGTGCTAGCGTGGGCCATCCAGGTCAGAGCAGAAGACATACAGAGGGGGCTTGCCATTGCCTGCCTCTGCGTAGCAACCTTGGACTTCCTTGGTGGTCTCCCATCCAAACACTGACCAGGGCCGACCCAGCTTAGCTTCTGAGATTGGACAAGACCGTGCTAGCGTGGGCCATCCAGGTCAGAGCAGAAGACATACAGAGGGGGCTTGCCATTGCCTGCCTCTGCGTAGCAACCTTGGACTTCCTTGGTGGTCTCCCATCCAAACACTGACCAGGGCCGACCCAGCTTAGCTTCTGAGATTGGACAAGACCGTGCTAGCGTGGGCCATCCAGGTCAGAGCAGAAGACATACAGAGGGGGCTTGCCATTGCCTGCCTCTGCGTAGCAACCTTGGACTTCCTTGGTGGTCTCCCATCCAAACACTGACCAGGGCTGACCCAGCTTAGCTTCTGAGATTGGACAAGACCGTGCTAGCGTGGGCCATCCAGGTCAGAGCAGAAGACATACAGAGGGGGCTTGCCATTGCCTGCCTCTGCGTAGCAACCTTGGACTTCCTTGGTGGTCTCCCATCCAAACACTGACCAGGGCCGACCCAGCTTAGCTTCTGAGATTGGACAAGACTGTGCTAGCGTGGGCCATCCAGGTCAGAGCAAAAGACATACAGAGGGGGCTTGCCATTGCCTGCCTCTGCGTAGCAACCTTCGACATCCTTGGTGGTCTCCCATCCAAATACTGACCAGGGCTGACCCTGCTTAGCTTCTGAGATTGGACAAGACCGTGTTAACATGGGCCACCCAGGTCAGAGCAGAAGACATACAGAGGGGGCTTGCCATTGCCTGCCTCTGCGTAGCAACCTTTGACGTCCTTGGTGGTCTCCCATCCAAATACTGACCAGGACTGACCCTGCTTAGCTTCTGAGATTGGGCTAGTCTGTGCCATCGAGGGCAGGGTAGGCAGGATTCAGATAAAGGAAATCGTGCAGAGAGGAAAGGTTGGAGGGGGGTGGAGCTCTCCCCCAACACCATGGCGCCACTGGGTTTGGGAATCACATGACAACACTTTTTTTAAAAGTAGAGTTTCAAAAAATGGGCAAGGCAATTAGGGATCTTCTTGTCTCAGCAGGCCCCAGGGGAACTTGCTCAGCAAGCTCCGTAGCCAACCTTGGTGTGCGCCTGTGTGTACTCTTAACAGGAAGTCGCAGCTTTCTCACCTTCCCAAACGCAAGCTGTTGATGCAAAAAATACATTCTCTCCGGGTCTTTTTAGAACGATGATGGCACAGCTGTATCTCTAGCACAGTTTCTATATCTCCGAGGCAAAGAAAATTAGGCGGGGGGGGGCACGGGGAGGCGTGCGATGCGGCAGCAGTTATATTACGCAAATCTGAACGACGATACGCAATGCATGTCAAATGCAAAGCCGAAGGTTAGACAAGGACGGGTCCTGACCCGGGTGGCCCATCCTAGCCCGATCGCGTCTTGGAGCTAAGCAGGATCAGCCCGGGTTAGCACTCGGATGGGAGTCCGCCAAGGAAGTCCGGGCTTGCCACGCAGAGGAAGGCAACGGCAAACCACCTCTGTCCGACTCCTTCCTCGAAAACCCTTCAAGGTCGCCATAAGAGGGCTGCGACTTGACCGCAGTTTGCACCACCAGACAGGATGGCCTTAATGACAGGATGGGCAACTAGAGTCCCCAGGGCCAAAATCAGTCGCCGGCTTCCCGAGCACCACCAGTTGTGCTCTCCCATTAGGTGTCAATGCAGAGGCAAGAGAGCCTTGGAGAAGGTTCAGCTGCCGCACTGGGAGTTCTCCACAGCCCGCTTCGGGATCAACATCTCCAACCCTTGCCTCTGAGTAGACACCGACTGCCCAGAAACATTTGATGACCGGGCGCCAGGCGATTACAGAGACTGACTGCTGCATCCCCTGTAAGAACAGCAGAGAGTTTCCATTTCCCCAGAGAAGCTCAATGGCTTTCCCACCTTCTGTCTTCAAAGAACCCTTTCCCATACCCGCTTCTCTGTCCCAGAGACGGAGGTCTCTAGTGCTTCTTGGAGGGGGTCCGACTCTGCCGAAGAGGAAAAGCCAGGGTGACTCGGTGGTAGGGCACCCAATCTGCATGCAGGAGATTTCGGGCCCTTTCGCTCCTGCTAAATGACGCCGTGTTCAATCCACTTCAGTGATCGTTATGCAAGTGGATTTTGCCGTTTCATAAGTAAAATCCAGGTGCGAAGTGCGCTGGAAGTGGATTGAAAGTGTGTTCTTTAGTGAATGTGAAAGTGCCCTGCATGTCCAACCTGAGGGTGTCTAGTAGCAGGTTCTGGGAAAGACTTCTCTCTACCTGAGACCCTGGACAGTCATGGTTGACAGCAGCAGGCTAGCTGGACCAAGGGCTCAACTCAGTGGAAGGCAGTTTCGCATGTTCAGCAAATCAAGGGCCTGGCGAGGCCGACTGAACTTCGCCACTGCATTACATGGGCCCCAAGGGCTCTCAAGAAGGCATCCTGACCACTGCCTTGACTACATGTTGCAGAGGACTGAGAGCCAGCGTGGTGTAGTGGTTAAGAATTACGGACTCTAATCTGGAGAACCGGGTTTGATTCCACACTCCTCCACTTGAAGCCAGCTGGGCGACCTTGGATCAGTCACAGCTCTCTCAGAGCGCTCTCAGCCCCCAAAATAAGTCTAGCTCACCACCTAGTGGTGCATAACACTAAATGAGCTAGGACTTCAGGCTGCCAGACAATCTTAGGATCTCCTGGCTATACCACACACAACGCCATACGATAAGTATTAATTATTTGCAGAGGACGAATGGAGGTGAACGCTCTTTCAAGGGCTGCTTGTGTGCCATTCTAGACATTTTCAAAGGGGGAAGGTTTCAGAGGATCCCCAGAGCAAAATATAAACCAGAGGGAGGAGGAGGAAGAAGAAGAAGAGGAGGAAGAAGAAGAAGAGGAGGAGGAGATTGGTTTTATACCCTGCCCTTCACTACCAAAGGGAGTCTCAGAGCAGCTTACAAACTCCTTCCCCTTCCCCTCCCCATAACAGACACCCTGTGAGGTAGGTGGAGCTGAGAGAGCTCTGACAGAAACTGCTCTTCTTCAAGAACAGCTGTGCCAGAACTATGGCTCGCCCAAGGTCATCCAGCAGGTACAAGTGGAGGAGTGGGGAATCAAACCTGGTTCTCCCAGATTAGAGTCCGCGCACTTAACCACTACACCAAACCAGGGACCCCTGGTGTAAACAAACCACTTAACCACTACAGCAAATTGGATGCACTAGGGGCACGTAGGTCCAGACTAACTAAACCACACACACACCAAAAAAACCAACAACTAGAACAAGGGAAATGGACAGAGCGAGAAAAACACAAACCAACAGCTTAGAATTTCTTGATGAGCTTACCATACTGAAGAAGTAGTCCAAGAGGTTTGCCAACCAATCTGCATTCCTGACGTACATTAAATAGCACCCCCCCCCAAAATAAATCTTAATCCCAACAACAGCCCGTTACAATCTTCCGTTTGTGGGTCCCTCGCACCCACTTATTAGGATAAGGGATGCTTTTGTCGTTTCTTTTTGATTTTAAGCACCTGTGGGGAGTACAGCCGGCAGAACCTGAGCTCCCCTCCCCAGCCGCCTTTCCAAATGTGCCGAATCGTGCTGCCGGCAGAGAGAATCTCTGATGTCTTCGGAGTGTCACGGAAGCCGCCTGCTTGAGATTCTTTTGTCGAACATAATTGCTCAGATCACAAGCAATATTTTTAATGATTAAACAACCTGCATAAAAGCTGCAAAATACACACGCCTGGATTGCTTTGAACCCGGTTGCCTCTCTAGACAGCAAAGCAGAGAGAGGCACGCTCAAGAGAAGAACCGTGCCAAACCTCTCGCGTCTTGCAATTCCTGAAATGGTGCGTGAAAACAAAACAAATAAATAAATTAGAGGGTTTTAGACCGACGTGGCCAACGACCACAAACCATTCCTGTAAAGTCTACGGCTATCAGTTTCAGGAGCTTCCCAGAGTTTAATCTGACAAGCTCAGGGCTCGCACAGCTTCTATGTTCCTTGGAGGATTGTCTACCATTGGGCTGGATAAACAAATGAAGCAGAGGTCCATGAATGGCTGTTAGCCACAAGGTATAGATGGAACGCTCTATCCGGGGAAGTGATGCTCCATATTCTTGGTGCTTGCAGGGGCAAGAGTGGAAGAGTTTCTGGAGTTCTGGCCCTGCTGGTGGACCTCCTGATGGCACCTGGGTTTGGGCCACTGTGTGATATAGAGTGTTAGACTACTGGCCTGATCCAACATGGCTTCTCTTACGTTCTTACCATGAAGCGTTTAAAAAAACCCGTTGTCTATCTCAGTTGCGGTTGCAAAATATCAAGAGGATGGGGTTCAATGGCGGAGCTCCTGCCTTCATTGCAGAAGGTCCAGAGGTTCAGTCCTTGACTCTTCTGGTTACAGGACCTCAGACAGCAAAGACTCAAAAAGACCTTCTTTTGCCTAAGGTCCCAGAGAGCCTCAGCCAGTCAGACACAACAGTATGGAGCTAGACGAACCAATGATTGGATTCCATGTAGGGATGCTTTATATGAAACTGCCTGGCCACTGCCCATCTTCGGTCTAAATCAGGGGTCCCTACTATGGTGCCTGTGGGAGACCTCTCCTAGTGCCCACCAAATGTGTTAAGAAAATCAGCAGGGCAAGGTGTGCCTTTTGCCCAGCAAGGCTTCTAACCGATCACTGGAGATTTGATTGTCCGTGCAGATTTTTAAAAACATTGCTTTGGCAGCAGCTCCCACCACAGCACAAGGATCTTCACTGCGTGACTGAAGGTAAGCTGCGGCCGCCATTTTGTGGCCGGCTCCACCTCCTGCAGCCGCCATCTTGTATCGGCCATTTTGTGCCTGGGCTGACCACACAAGTGTCAGAATTCCAAACGTGCCCAAAGGCAGAGGTGGAGAAGAAGGAGGAGGAGGAGATTGGATTTATACCCTGCCCTTCGCTCGAAGTCTCGGAGCGGCTTACAAACTCCTTTCCCTTCCCCTCCCCACAGCAGACATCCTGTGAGGTAGGCGGGGCTGAGAGAGCTCTTTCCAGAACTGTCCTTGAGAGAACAACTGACAGAACTATGGCTTGCCCGAGGTCATCCAGCAGCTGCAAGTGGAGGAGTGGAGAATCAAACCCGGTTCTCCCAGATTAGAGTCCACGCACTTAACCACTTAACCTCTACACCAAACCAGGGACCTCTGGTGTAAACAAACCAAAGACACCATTTCTAAATCTTCTGTACTCGCTCACCCAGAAGCAATCTCTATTCAGCTACAGCAAGCACGAATTTACTAGCTTGGTTTGAAGGACAGATAAAAGAGTGCAATTGCATGAAATCATTCAATGGCACTCTTTATGTTTCCCCCCAGCATTTGCTCCCATGATGGAATTCAAACTGGTCAAAATGTCCAAGGTGAGACAAGACCGCCCACTGTTGCTGACCTAAGAGTTGAAGGCTTAGATCAAGACTAGGTTCTGAAACTGCGCCTGCCTTTTCCTACCCAAATCTCATTTCCAATATGATCTAGTGCAGCCCAGGTCCTCTGGTAGCTGGTCCGTCATGGTTCTCAGGCACTGAATGGCCAGTCAAGATACAGTTACATGTTTCATCCACTGACTGGGGAGAGGGGTGTCAAACTCCAAACATACAGCAGATTAGAGCATCCCTTTTTCCTCCTAGTAAAAGGTAAAGGTAAGGCAAAGGTTTCCCCTGATTGAAAGCCAGTCAAAGCTGAAGAGCCAGCACTGTCCGAAGACATTTCCGTGGTCATGTGGCTGGCATGACTAGACACCAAGGTGCACGGAATGCTGTTACCTTCCCACCGAGGCAGTACCTACTTATCTACTTGCAGTTTCTTGCCTTTCAAACTGCTAGGTTGGCAGGAGCTGGGACCAGAGATGAGAGCTCACTCCGTCATGCGGCACTCGGGTCTCGAACTGCTGAACTACTGACCTTCCAGTCTGCAGTTCAGCACCTTAACCACTTGAGCCACCGCAGCCCCTCCTAGCAATACCCACGGGCACAGCACCTCCCTTGGAAACAGCGGACATCCCTGTAGGGCATTAATAAAGAGTCCTAAATTTGCACCTGTTGGACCCTCGAGTTCAGAATGACACCTCCTGACCCAACTCTCAGGATGCAATCAGCAATTATTCCTCCTGGCCTTTCTCTCCGCTCCACCCCGCCCCCTTTAACTGCACTTGGGATTTCATGCCTCCTAGAACACGCTCCGTCTGCATCAGATTCCCCCTTGACTGCTCCCCACTCTATTTTTTTTTTAAAACTTACAAATTAAACTATTTTTGGCACATCTGAAGAACTCTCAGCAAATGTAAAAGCCTCTGCTTTCTCTACGGGTGGCTCTGCATTCCGGTCCTTTCAACAGGCATTCAGTCACCAGGTTTGCTATTAGAACGAGTCCGTCTCCCTACATGAATTATACATGATAAAAAAAAAAATAAAAGGGGGGGGGGAAACGACTGCTCCCCTTGTGCCTCTCTGTTCCCAATTAGATCAAGATGGGCAGCCGTGTTAAGTCTGTCTGCAGCGGCAGAAAAGAGCGAGGGTCCAGCGGCACCTTCAAGACTTCCCAAAATTTGCAGCACAAGCAGGAGCTTTCGTGGGTCACGGCTCAAATGCTGTGAAGTCTTGAAGGTGCTACTGGATTCTTGCTCTTTGCTACCGGTTCCAAAAAGTTCTACTTCTTCCTTGGGGTGCTTGCAACGGGTGCCAATAGGGGTCGCCAGCTTTCTCTTATGTTCTTATCCCCGTAGGACATCAATAAAGAGTCCTCAATTTGCACCTGTTGGGCCCTCGAGTTCAGAAGGACACCACACGGGTGGCCACCACCGAGAAAGCCCTGTCAGTCGTGGCCATCAGGTTCACCTCCCCATTCAGGGGTACAGAGATCAGAATCTGAGAGGTGACTCTTACCTGGTGAGCTTAACGACGCAAAGGAAGGCCAGTCCTCTAGCCATCACAACCTGAAGCTGTTCAGGCACTGACAGTCTGAACTCAGAGCTTACAAGCTAGACCCATAGATGTGGGTGGCATGCAAGCTAAAATATTAGATGTGGAGTCACCAGCTACAGGTTGAAAAGTACCCAGATATTTTTGGGGGGTGAATCCTGGGGAGGCGGGGTTTGGGGAGAGGGAGGACGTCAATGGGGTACCATGCCACAGAGCCCAGCTTCCAACGCAGCCGTTTTCTCCAGGGGAACTGATCTCTGTTGCCTGGAGGCCAGCTGGTGATCCCAGGAGGTTGGCAACCTCAGCGCAACCCCAGATAGTACAAAGAAGGGGCCTTCAAACCCCCCCCCGCCCCTGCCACCTTCAATTCCCTCTGGCTGCCACGAAATCGAATGCTGCTTCGGGTGACGTCTCCTCTCCCCTTTGCGCCACTTTCGCAACAGAACTGTCGGCGCTCTTTCCAAGCGAGGCATCTTTCACAGTTGCTATAATTAGCCCGCCTCTTTTTCTTCAAGGGAGAAAAAAAAAAGATGCAATTCTCAATGCGGCTCATTCCGGCAGTCAATTACCGACAGTGATGTAAGCAGCCAACGTTTTTTTAAAAAAAAATTCAAAAGCGGCTTGATTTTGAGAATCAATAAGGACGAGGGAGGGCAAGAGATGAGCAGTCTTGCTTGAACTTCAAAACCCAATGCGGCGCGTAGGTGGGGAGGAATGTTTAAAGAATAACAAAAGGAGAGAAGGACATGTACTGAACGTCTTTCTGAATGAAGTCACGTTTTTGTGTGGAAGCAAAAGGACAAATAGATCGGGCGGTTGGGGGGGGGATGTGACAAACTACCGATGTCCACCATGTATGTTAAAGCCAAACGGGTACAGAAATCTTTGCAAATCTGGAGAAGGCACTGTGCAAGGCCATTTTATTTGCTTGGGCTTCTAATGGAATATAGCCGCAAATAGCTACGGAAGTTACGGGGGGAAGTTTCTGCCCCCAAATAACTCCTTTGGCTCTCTAAGAGCCAGTTTGGTGTAGCGGTAAAGTGCGTGGACTCTAAACTGGGGGAATTGGGTTTGATTCCCCACTCCTCCACTCGCAGCTGCTGGATGACCTTGGGCAAGCCATAGTTCTGGCACAGCTGTTTTTGAAAAAGAGCAGTTTCTGTCAGAGCTCTCTCAGCCCCACCTACCTCCCAGGGAGTCTGTTGTGGGGAGGGGAAGGGAAAGGAGCTCGTAAGCTGCTCTGAGACGCCGCGTGAAGGGCGGGGTATAAATCCAATCTCCTCCTCCTCTTCTTTTTTCCAAGAGTCACCAAAAATGAATTTTCTACAGCAATCGTCATTAGTAATGGTAATAAAAACAAAAAACTTCACGCTCAGAAGCAGAATACCTCTAAGTGCCAATTGCTAAAGGGCAGCAGGCGAAGACAACTTGGGCCCCCAGGGCTCTGTTTACAGGAGTCCCAGACACATCAGTCAGAGCACGGTGGGAGACAGGATGCTGGATCACTAGATGGACCTTGGATCAGATCCAGCAAGGCTCTTCTGATGCTCCTCTAGAACCCGTCAAATTCTGCCCGGTCATTATTATTATTATAACCCATATAATCCAAGGCTGTGTGTATCGCAAGCTAAAATCCCACGCCAAGGCAGCCCACATTTTGCACCACGAAAAGCAGAACTCGGCTCCTTTCCTAGATTATGCAAATGAGGCAGTTCCACATATATTTGCATATTTAAAAATTCCACTTCTGCCACTTACGGGGAAGCAAAAGGAACTACGAAGCCCTGCCTCCCGGCAATTCTGTTCTCTCCTATCACCACCTACACCGTTTCTCACATTTCAACACGCAACTGCTTTAAAGCGGATTTTTGCAGTCCCAAAGGTGAGAAACTGGGGGGTGGGGGTGGGTGGGTGTCTCTTAGGGAAAAACACAAAAGCTGTTTTTAATGGTTAATTGCGTGCCCTTGACACCAAACGCGGCCCTCGCAGGGTGCCTACAGGGCCCTGCGGAGAGACTGCACAGCCCCTCTTTCTAGTCTCACGAATGGTGACTCCAGAGTTACGGGCTTACAGAAAACAGAAGCGGCAGTCTGGTCATCTACCTGCTGTGTCCTCATGTCATCCTGCCTTCCTCCCAAACCGAGTCAGCAGTTTTTCCTCCCAGCCGCAGAAGCCGCAGCGGCTACTCAGCAGGTAAAAGCAGCACCAAAGGGCAACCGTGCCAAGGTGGCGGCCAGGATCACACGGCATGAGAAGGAGACGTCACTGCACTGGAAGGAGCGACTCAAGGAACCGGGACAAAACAAGCGGCCCTGCGATTCAGCCGCCGCACTCGGTGACAAGGTTATGTGCTCCATAAAATAAATGGAAGCGTGCAAGACGCACAGACTGCACACAGTGCGGGGAAGGAGGTGATTTCATCCTGCAACGGCAAGTCCTAGGGACTGTTTTTCTCCCCTGCAAGCCACAAGGTTTGCAATTTTAGCAGCGGAATGAAAACAAAAATTGGCTTCGGCCACTATGTAGATGAGACCGGGAGCTGGAAAGAAAATAGGCTACCATAGATCATTCTCCTATTGGATGAAAAAAATGATCCCACATCATAAGAACATAAGGACATAAGATCGCCCATCCAGTCCAACACACTGTCGCACGGTGGCCAAAAACACCAGGTGCCATCAGGAGGTCCAGCAGTGGGGCCAGGACACCAGAAGCCCTCCCACTGTTGCCCTGCCCCCAAGCACCAGGAATACGGAGCCTCACCTGCCCCAGACCGAGAGTCCCTATCTATACCTTGTGGCTAAAAGCCACTGATGGACTTCTGCGCCGTATGCTTATCTAATTCCCTCTTGAAACTGTCCGTGCTTGTAGCTGCCACCACCTCCTGTGGCAGTGAATTCCATGTGTTAATCACTCTTTGGGTGAAGAAGTACTTCCTTTTATCTGTTCTAACCTGACTGCTCAGCGATTTCATGGAGTGCCCAGGAGTTCTTGTATTGTGAGAAAGGGAGAAAAGTACCTCTTTCTCTACCTGCTCTAACCCATGCATAATCTTATAAACCTCGATCGTGTCACCCCTCAGCTGTCGTTTCTCCAAGCTAAAGAGCTAAACGATAGCAGCTAATAAATCTAAATGATAGCAGCGGCTGAGGCTCAGACAGAGGGGAAAGAGGGGAAGGCAAATAGCCTAACTCAAGCCCTTAAGAACACACAGAATCCTCAAAGGGAATATCTCAAGATTAAGGGGTAGATTTCCCGATTGTTTCCCACCTGCCATCCATTTCTCCTTGCACTTAGGGTACCAAGAAGTAATGCTGGGGTGGCCAAACTGTGGGTCAGGAACCACATGTGGCTCTTTCACACATATTGTGCGGCTCCCGCTACAGTGGCTGGGGAAGCAAAGGGAAGGCATGCCTCCACGATCAGTCTTCCCTTCCCCAGCCAGTGCAGAGTCAGAAAGCAACCTGAACTTTAAATGCATTCTCAAAGCTCCCCCACCAATCGGCTTGGAGAAGGCATTTGCGTCTTTAAATCCCTTCTCCGAGCTCAGCTAGCTGCTGGGGGGGGGCGTGGGGGGCCTTGGAGGACACATTTAACATTAAGGTTGCTTTCCTTCCACCTCTCCCTCCCTCCGCCATCTATTTGCTTTCTTTCCACTTTCTTTCTTTCCACCTTTCTCTCTCTCTTTCTCCCCTCCCTCCCCATCGAAAGTTATCAATTTAACACTAATAAAAGCAAATTTGCATATTTTTCAATAAAAGCATGTGTGTGATATTTGTTCATGTCTTGGGGCTCTCAAACATCTGACGTTTATTCTATGGTGGCTCTTGCATTAAGCAAGTTTGGCCAGCCCCGAAGTGGCGGGCGAATGGCCCCTGCGGCACGCCGGTGGTCCTGAACAATCCCATATTACAGTCATTAACAAAAATACAATGCAGGCTTGAAAACCATCTCCCACCTAATCACGAAGACTCTCCTTCAGGGAACCAGACTCTGGAAGTTTCACAGTGGTAGGCTGGTTGTTTCTCAGACGCCACAAGGGACGAACGCGGGAATTAATAGGCCAGTAAAAAAAAAATGTGGTAGTAGTTCACCAAACCTGAACTGGATAGCTCAAGCTCGCCAGATCTCCTCCAGTCTCAGAAACAAAGCAGGGTCAGCCCTGGTTAGCATTTGGATGGGAGACCACCAAGGAATACCAGGGTCATGACACAGAGGCAGGCAATGGCAAAGCGCCTCTGAATGTCTCTCGCCCTGAAAACCATTCGAGGTCACCAAAAGTCGGCCGTGACCTGACAGCAAAAAAAAAAAAAAGGTTGTCGAAACGAGTCACGAGGCTCCTCCCGCACATGAATTTCTGGAAGTCAACCGCACCTCTGAGCCTGCCTTATGCTGCCTTCGTACCAAGAGACGTTCGAACACAGAGTCAAAGTCCCGTTTTGACACTGGTGTCACTATAAGCAAAGCACAAGATTGAAGTAAATTGGATTAAGTGCACATCTTCCTCAGATGTTTGCGGTTCAGACCAATTTATAGATAAATGTCACTTCCACGTCACTTCGGTTGTCTCAGAGGACTCTCAAGCTGCTGCCTCGATAGTATTGTGGCAGATCACGCACAGAAATGGATCTGGAGCGGGGGGGGGGGGGCCAACCTCGCCGGCCATTTTAGCTCTGAGGAAAACAGGGTTTTTCTTCTTTACTACAGGTGTGCTAGCTCACCTCTGGTTGCCCGCCTCATCGTTCACGATATTGAACGGTAGTCTGGATGGTGAAATGCCAGTTCTACCTCCTGCCCAAAGAGTGGCCGCAAAACGTGAAGAAGCAACAAGAGACCATCCTTTCTGTCCCTAACTCCAGACAAAATTAGATTTATAACAAATGCCATACCCTGCCTTTCTCCTCAGTCGGACGTAACACCACACGAGCTCTGACAGCTGAGGTAAGTTCTTCAAAACTCCTTTCTTTTGTAAAAGAAGGGTTATTTTCCACTGTCCCTCTCTGTGCTGAAGAAGAAGATGAGTTGGTTTTATAGCCTGCTTTTCACTACCTGAAGAAGTCTCGGAGCGGCTTACAATCACTTTTCCTTCCTCTCCCCGTCACAGACACCCCCTGTGAGGTAGGTGGGGCTGCGAAAGCTCTGAGAGAACTGTGACCAGGAGACTTCATGTGGAGGAGTGAGGACTCAAGCCCAGTTCCTCCAGATTCACGTTTCCAGTTTGGTGTAGTGGTTAAGTGCGCGGACTCTAATCTGGGAGAACCGGGTTTAATTCCCCACGCCTCCACTTGCACCTGGCTGGATGACCTTGGGCAAGCCGTAGTTCTGATAAGAGCTGTCCTTGGAAAAGAGCAGTTTCTCTCAGAGCTCTCCCAGCCCCACCTACCTCACAGGGTGTCTGTTGTGGGGAGGGGAAGGGGAAAGGAGTTTGTAAGCTGCTCTGAGACACCTTTGGGTAGTAAAGGGTGGGGTATAAATTCAATCTCTTCTTCTTCGTTCCTACCCAACGTGGACCCAAAGCGGCTCGCTTCGTCCTCCTGTCCTCCACTTTGTCCCGACAACCACCAACCTGTGAGGCAGGTGAGGAGGCTGAGAAGGTGTGAGCAGCCCCAGTTCGCCCAGAGAGCTTCCACAGCAGAGTGGGGGTCTGAACCTTGGTCTCTTCAATCCCAGTCAGGCGCTCTAACCACTACACTGCACAGGCTCTGACAGTCCAAGTGAAGCTGCTCTCTGCTCTTTCAGATACTTGGCCCATCCACATTCAGTGTTGTCTGCTCAGACTGGCAGCGGCTCTCCAGGGTCCAAGGCAGAGGTCTTTCACATTACCTGCTACCTGATCCTTTTAGCTGGAGACGCATGAAGCTGCCTTATACTGAATCAGACCCTTGGTCCATCACGGTCAGTACTGCCTACTCAGACTGGCAGAAGCTCTCCAGGTCGAAATCTTTTACACCACCTACTGCCTGGTCCTTTAAACTGGAGATGCCGGGGATTGAACCTGGGACCTTCTGCATGCCAGGCAGATGCTCTGCCACTGAGCCACAGACAGGAAAGCTGTTAAATACACTTTGTTCTGTAACAGAGAGGATATAGCCTCCTCACCCCTTTTGTGCTGCCAGCAATTTCTTGGCTTTTCGTGAGTAAACCTTTGTCTCCGTTGGAAATAGCAAGAGGGACATTAGGATCTTGAAACCAGTGGCTGGCTTTGAGACCCCCCTAGCTTCATCTTTTGATGAGTTATGCCTGCCTCAGACGAAGAACCTTAACTTCCATTGCAAATGAAAGATGAGGGGGGTTCCCCCCCGAGATTACATGGGTTAGGAGGTTCCCACCCACTCCCATTTGGGATTTTGGTGGGGGCCTTTTGCACTGCAACTCTTATGATCATACAAAGATGGTGGCCAACTCTGAAATGCCTAGCTTCATTTTCTGATGAGTTATGCCTGCCCCAGACAGACGGACAGATGAATCACTTCCTTATTATAGATTTGCTTCATTTATGCCCCACATTTATCCCCAATGGGGCCACAAAGTGGTTTACAATATTCTCCCTTTCTCCATTTTATCCTCACAGCCCTGTGTGATAACCTGAAAAGGATAAAATAAAAGCATTTGGAATGTTATGAGTGCCTTGCAAAGGGAAAAAGGTTTTCAGGAAATACCAGTAATTGTGTTTTGCCCTCCACAGGTGGCAACCAACCGGGATAGCTGTGAATTTCTTTTCCCTGCTGTTTCAACCCAAAAATCCTCATCTGATTTTCAGTTTCCCCTGCACTATATTTTTGCAACGTTTTCTCGTTCCTTGCATCACATTTTTTTTTCCACGGCAAAACGTATGAATTTTTCAATGTTATTTGTGCAACACTAAATCAGCCCCGCATATATAAATGACTTATGCTGTACATGTGAATTGCATATAAAAAGTACAAGCGTTCCGAACCAACAGCGAAATGCTGAGGATCAAAGCTGCCGACAAAAACGTCACCGCATTCAAAAAGAAATAAAATAGGGAACATTTGTTCAACCCCACGGCAAGCGCTATAATACAAGTGTTCTCACGGATTCTAAGATTTCCGCCCTTATCCCGGTCTGCCCATGGGCTTTTGTGACAGCTTGTAAATATAAAGGCACCCACGCGTGCGCGCACAAAAGATTTCTGCAACCATAAAAACAACACACGGCAGCCACTCACAAAATAATCCAAGTCGGACTTGTAAATAAACATTTGACTCATCGCCTGGGGTGGGTGAGCAATCGCCTCCAGGTGACTAGGCAGGGAGCTTCCAACCACAAGACGGTTGGCTCTCTTCCTTAGACTACCATGACATCACAAACAAACAACTCAGGAATGTATGGGCCAGTAAACATCCTTACAGCCTCCAAGATGTTGTGGACTTCTTTGCAAGAGTGACCAGGGGTGACATGATAGAGCAGGGGTGCCAAACATAAGGCCCGGGGGGCCGGAACCAGCCCGCCCAGGGCTCTTATGTGGCCCATGAGCAGGGCCAGCTCACCCACTAGGTGAGCTAGGCGCTCGCCTAGGGTGCCGGCCCTGCAGGGGTGCCAGAATGCCCCCTGCCCCCCCTGGGGAAAAGCCCCCCTTCCCACCCAGCGCCGGCAGCCCCGGCTTTCCTGGGCGCCTCGCAGCTGCGAGGTGCCCAGAAAAGCCGTCGCTGGGAGGGAAGGGGCGAGGGTTCTAACTCCGCCCCTTCCCCGGCTTTCCTGGGCGCCTCGCAGCTGCAAGGCACCCAGGAAAATGGCGCTGGGCCATCTCCAGGCCCCACCGGGAGATTGGCATCCCCGGTGGGGTGGGCGCCCCAGGCTGTCCTGCCTAGGGCGCCCAGACACCTGGGGCCGGCCCTGCCCATGAGCAACCAGTACAAGGAAGTAAACGGGAGATTGCTCGAGGCGGAATGGGCAGAGCCATTCGGATTGTGGCTTCAGCATGGTGGAACAACCTCATCTGTAGCAGTCAAGCAGCATGGGAGCATCTGCCCAGTGCGGCACCGCTGGCTCTCTAGTCTACCCAGATGGTTTCCCTTTGCACCCCTCCTCCCAGCCCATGAGGCCTTGCAGCGAGGATGCAGCGAGGATACCCCAACTCAGAGCTTACCAGCTGCTGTCCTTTATACCGTTTACGTCTTCAGTACCTGGCATTACATTTTATGGCACACGTGGCCCAGCCTGACAAAATGACATTTAAGTCAGATCCAGTCCTCGTGACAAATGAGTTCGACATCTCTGTGACAGAGGCTTACAAAATTATGCATGAGATAGAGAAGGCAAAGAAAGAAGTGTTTTTCTCCCTCTCTCACAATGCAAGAACTCCTGGGCAAGTAGGCTTAGAACAGATCAAAGGAAGTACTGCTTCAACCAAAGGGTAATTAACATGTGGAAGTCACTGCCGTAGGAAGTGGTGGTGGCTACAAGCATAGACAGCTCAAGAGGGGATTGCATGAGGAGATGTAGTGCAGGTGTATCAGTAGCTATTAGCCAAAAGGTACAACTGTGCTCTGTATTCTTGGTGCTTGGGGGTAAGAGTCAGAGGGTTCTGGAGTTCTGGGCCTGCTGGTGGACCTCCTGATGGCACCTGGGTTTTGGCCACTGTGTGACACAGAGTATTGGACTGGATGGGTTACTGGCCTGATCCAACATGGCTTCTCTGATGTTCTTATGTCTGGGGCAGGGATGCTCTGTACTCTTGGTGCTTGCGGGGCAACAGTGGGGGGGGGCGTTTTCTGGAGTTCGGGCCCTGCTGGTGGACCTCCTGATGGCACCTGGTTTTTGGCCACTGTGTAACACAGAGTGTTGGACTGGTTGGGCCATTGGCCTGATCCAACACGGCTTCTCTTATGGTCTTATGAGTTATAGAAGACAGCATCAGCTGTTGCCAACCAGCTTAAAGGCATACCTAAACTGGAAAAGCCCTGACCTGGATAGGCCAGACTAGGTCAATCTCAACAGATCTCAGAAGCTAAGCAGGGTCGGCCCTGGTCAGTATTTGGATGGGAGACCATCAAGGAAGCCCAGGGTCACTACGCAGAGGCAGGCGACGACAAACCATCTCTGTTACTCTCTTGCCTTGAAAACCCTTCAGGGTCACCAGAAGCTGGCTGAAACTTGAGAGCACTTTCAACCACCAAAGAGGATGGGTTTGATGATGGGATTGCCAACTAGAGTAACTCGAGCCAAGGTCAGTTTCCAGCTTCCCAAGAACGAGGGATCCTGGAGTTTTTTTGTCATCTTCTGGGCAGGGAACAGGGGTCACTGGGTGTGCGTGGAGGGGGAAGTGTTTGTGAATTGCTTGCATTGTGCAGGGCGTTGGACCAATGCACCCTTTATGCCGTGGAGTCTCGTGAACAAAAATTCTACTTTGTGAGCTACTGGCATTAAAGTCGTGAGCGAGCGATTTGGCTGCTGCATAAAGTTAGTCTGCTCTGGAGCCATCCCTTCCTGAGCTGAGACAAAAATGTGTGAGCTGGAGGCTAAAGAACTGTGAGCTAGCTCACACTAACTCAGCTTAGAGGAAACACTGGGTTGGACTAGATGACCCTGGAGGTCTCTTCCAACTCTATGTATTCTATGATTCCACGATTCTATGACCTCCAATTGTGCTTCTCCCATTAGGTGCCAACGCAGAGGCACAGCTGGGGCACTAGGAGTTGTCCACCGCCCAGGGTCACCTAACGTGAAAACTCTGAGGAGTTAGAGGTCTAAAGTCACCCACAGTCCCTTTTGTGCCTGCTTGAGCATGCCATGGTTTAACCACTTGTGCCCAGCTCAAGAAATGGGTAGACTGTTTATTTATAGACAGGGTAGACCCTGCTTTTCTCCATAAAGGGGACCCAAAGGAGGTGACAAAGTTGTTCTCCCCAACTCTGTTTTATCCTAACCGGCCCCTTGTGAGGCAGGACAGGCTGAAAAAGAGAGAGACTGGTTGGCTCAAGGACATCCAAAGGAGCTTCCACAGAAGAACGGGGGGATCAAACCTCTGCCTCCCAGATCATAACCCAACACTAACAATTGCACCAGCCTGCCTCTCATCTCCACTTCTCAAAGTACACCAGTTGGGTGTAGTGGTTAAGTGCGCGGACTCTAATCTGGGAGAACCGGGTTTGATTCCCTCACTCCTCCAATTGCACCTGCTGGATGACCTTAGGCAAGCCATAGTTCTGACAAAAGCTGTCCTTGAAAAAGAGCAGTTTCTGTCAGAGCTCTCTCAGCCCCACCTACCTCCCAGGGTGTCTGTTGTGAGAAGGGGGAGGAAAATGAGTTTGTAAGCCGCTCTGAGACTCCTTTGGGTAGTGAAGGGCGGGGTATAAATCCAATCACCTCCTTATATGGATATGCATGCTCAGGATCAACACATAGACCATTAAGAGTTCCACATTCCATTCTTGGTTTGTAAATTTATACACTCACCTCACAGGTCCCTTGGGATTCTTGCAGCAAACACACACAAACATGCACAAATAAAGAGGCCACACAGGACCGAAGTTGTCCCCCACTCCTGTCCTACACACGTCTCGGCTCTGTTAACAAATCAAGATTATTCCCTTGTTATGGCCAATTCGCCTCCCACATTAATTGCAATGACTGCCAAGTCTTTTAATTTCAAACCTGCCACCTAGTCATAACCCACGAGAGGGAGAAGGAAAATACATGTATATCCAGCGTCGGGAGTAGGGCTTTCATACATTATTTAACAAGAAACTCCGTCGGCTAAACCGGAAGACCCATTTTATTTTAAATAAAGGCTAATAGAAAAAACGTTCCTCCAGGTGTCAACACGCTGATACGGTTTCCTGCTGTTTCAAACATCTTGATATTTCAATTTTAGCAGTATGACGGGCCTGCGGGAAATCGGAGAGGGTAAAGTACTCCAAAGGAGAAGCGGAGACGCTAAGGAGAGCTTTTCTATTTCCTGATAAAGGGCCTCGGGGAACAACGCGACGCTCCGGAATTATTAGATCTGGTTCACAAGTGCTTCTGCGCCTTGGAAAAAAGGCAGAGCGCTACAGAGGAGGCACAGCAACGGTTTTAAGATGTGGCAGGAAGTCAAGTAAAAAATTCATGAATAGATCAAAGCCTGGGTTCAGAGCCGCACCAATGTGACCTAGAAGCAGAAGTGAACGTCGGGGCTATGAAGACGAATAGTTCTGTGGAACTCAAAAGCGCACTGTTATGTGTCCCTGGGTTCATCCTAATAAAGGTATTGTGGTTCGTGGTACGAAGGTAAGAACAGGCTCAATTCTCCACGTTCTGTATTTATTTTACATGACAAAGTTAATTGGCTCCAACGTTAAGACAGAAATTCAGAGGGGATGAAGGCAGTTTCTGCCCTAAGAGCTTGAGAAGAGCCCTGCTGGGTCAGACCAGTGGTTCATCGAGCCCAGCATCCCGTCTCATACAGTGGCCAACCAGTTCCTCTGGAGATCCAAAAACAGGACATAGAGGCCGAGGCCTTCCCCTGACGTTGCTTCTTGGCACTGGAATTCAGAGGTTGACTGCCTCTGAACATGGAGGTTCCCTTTAGTCACTAGGGCTAGTAGCCACTGATAGACCTGTCCTCTGTGAAGCTCTCTCTGGCATCACCAAACACAGGGTTGTCCTAATTTCAACCTGCACCCCGCAGAGTGTACGCCTTCACTTTCTCCGCCTACAGGTTACAACAGGGCACTACTTGCCCACAACCACTGACAGAGGGTGGCCTGGTCTTCACGGTTAAGACTGCATTTCTTCATGGGAATAAGGGTATACCGCGTGGAGCCCTGTGATCGGCACATAATATAAAGCCTCTGGATCGGCCTGGCCTACTATAAACATTGGGGTGGGAGATTCACACAGAGAAGGGCTTGCCCCGCTTCAGCATAAAACTTCGAACTCCTGAGCTGGAGAAGGTGTACCCTAGACCTGGATTCTGATCCAGCTGCCCGAGTCCCTGACCTGATTCTGACATCTTGATCCCATCCTGAATCTGAGAAAACAAGCCAAGCAGGAGATGATAACTGCAAGGTATAAAAAGCCAGGATCCCCGTGAGGGTTCCGCGTCTCCAGACTGACAGAAGGAAATCCAACGCATCTCCGTTTAATCGCGCGACTGGAAAACTGGACGCGAAGAGAAGCAAGTAGTCCTTTGACCTTCTGGAGTAAGCACTTGTCCACCACCTCACCTCACGTTCTTCCCTCAAAATAAGAGCGGTTTATCAAACCGTAACATGGAAAGTGGGGGAGGTATCTTCCCGTCTCAGAATACCAGAAAGCTTTGGGTCACCCAGCAATGACGACTGACCGTAAGTCCATACCAAGCCAAAGATGGTTGGATAAAAAGCGATGCATGTTCTTTTAAACTTCTTTACATAAGAACATAAGAACATAAGAGAAGCCACTGTTGAATCAGGCCAATGGCCCATCCAGTCCAACACTCTGTTCACACAGCGGCCAAAAGTACCACGTGCTATCAGGAGGTCCAGCAGTGGGGCCAGGACACTAGCAGCCCTCCCACTGCTGCCCCCTCCAGCACCGAGAATAGAGTGCATCACCTGCCCCAGACTGAGAATTCCCATCTATACCCTGTGGCTAATAGCCACTGATGGACTTCTGCTCCAGATGTTTATCTAATTCCCTCTTGAAACTGTCCATGCTTGTAAATTGGCTTTTTATATATCTAGCCCAACTGTTTTGTTTTTTGGGGTTTTTTTAAGTCTTGGCTATAAGGGTCTTCCTTAATAACAGTTTGCAGAGGAATCTGAACTTGGTGCAGTCATATCATCTGTTGTGACCGTCTTATGAACTTCTGAAACTTCTTTGTAAAGAAACTGAAACTTATGAACTTCTTTGTCAAGAAAGAACTCTGGGTAAACCGTCTTTGCAGAAAACACTCTGCTTTAATGCTCTGCACTGGCCTGATGCAGGGCAGGGAGGGAGGGGTGTGTGTGAAAGAAGTAAGTCACCCCACATGTCGTCCAGTGATCCGTTGGGATGACTTTCACTTCCTGTTTTATGCAACGGGCTCTGTACTCTGATAAACAACATATAAACATGGGCCCTTGCATCTCAGGGAAGAAAACTGATCTGATTCTAGCTCTTACTAGCTCTGTCTTCTGGTAGAATTATTTTTCTTAGGGTAAGGGCAGCGATGTAAAACTTTCAGACATTTTGAACCCACAGGAAACACCTAGGACTCTTTGGGGAACCTTTGAAGAAAATGGAAATGTAAGCAGGACTTAAAATTCTTATTAAAGCTACTTTATTTATACATTCAAAACATTTATTAGCTGCCTTTTTCCTTACGGAGCTCAAGGCAATTTACCATATAAGATAAGAAGAGATTGGATTTATACCCCGCCCTTCACTACTCAAGGGAGTCTCAGAGCGGCTTACAAACTCCCTTCCCTTCCCCTCACCATAACAGACCCCCTGTGAGGGAGGTGGGGCTGAGAGAGCTCTTGACAGAAACTGCTCTTTTTCAAGGACAGCTCTTATCAGAACTATGGCTTGCCCAAGGTCATCCAGCAGCTGCAAGTGGAGGCGTGGGGAATCAAACCCGGTTCTCCCAGATTAGAGTCCGCGCCCTTAGCCACTACACCAAACTGGATAATGTATTTTATAGATAAAGTACATTAAAAAGCCAACATCTAAAATCACGACTTAAGACTTCTAGTAAATTAATCAAATGCAGTCCTAAACAAAACTGTCTTCAACTGCCTCCTGAAGACTGAAGGTGAGGGGGCTAAGGGATACCTGTCGGGGAAAGTTGTTCCATAATTATGGGGCTGCCACCAAAAAGGCCATCTTTCATGTACCCAACAAATGAGTTTCTTTGAAGGATGGGACAGTTGGGAGAGCCTCTCTCTGCGATCACAATTCCCAGGAAGGAACTTATGGGAGAAGAGGGTCCTTCAGATACCCCGGTCCCAAGCCATAGAGGGCTTTAAAGGTCAACCCCAACACCTTGAATTCGGCTCAGAGTGGATTGGTAGCCGGTGTAATTGCTATAGTATTGAGGTCTTATGCTCCCAATAGCTGGCCCTGACCAGCAATCTTGTTGGAGCTTTCTGCACTAGCCACACTTTTTGAATACTATTCAAGGGTAGCCCCTAATTTTATACGACTTCTTTAACAACATTAACAGTTTGCATATAAAATTAAACTATTTGGCATATTGACGGCATTCAACAGCATAAAAGCCGTAACAATCCGCAAGTATAGTTGAGAATATGCTGAGAATTCGAGAGAAAGCTGCAAATTGTTGCACCCGGCAAATATAACGTAAGTTTTTATCATCTGAGAGGTAGGGGGGAAATTTACTTTCATAGTAAACAAGCAAAGTCACAATCCCATAAAGTTACAGTAGAACTACCAGAGTATTGAGTTGTCAAGTTAAGTGCCATAATACTGAAAACACTGAACGTCTCAATAGAATATTATCATACACTTTCTAGCATATCTCTGGACACCATTCCAAGAGCTGGCTCTTGCTTTTAATGCTTTAAATGGCTTGGAACTGGAGTACGCGGTGGAATAACTTCAGATACCAACCCTTGACCCAGGAGGGTCCCCTAGGCTCTTTCGTTTAGAACATAAGAACATAAGAGAAGCCAATGTTGGATCAGTCCAATGGCCCATCCAGTCCAACACTCTGTCACACAGTGACCAAGAACACCAGGTGCCATCAGGAGGTCCAGCAGTGGGGCCAGGACACTAGAAGCCCTCCCACTGTTGCCCCCCCAAGCACCAGGAATACAGAGCATCACTTGCCCCAGACAGAAAGTTCCTATCTATACCTTGTGGCCAATAGCCTCTGCTCCATACGTTTATCCAATTCCCTCTTGAAGCCGTCCATGCTTGTAGCTGCCACCACCTCCTGTGGCCATGAATTCCACATGTGAATCACTCTTTGGGTGAAGAAGGACTTCCTTTTATCTGTTCTAACCTGACTGCTCAGCAATTTCATGGAGTGCCCCAATGCTCCCTCTAAGCTGTGGAGTCTTGTGAGCAAAAATTCTACTTTGTGAGTTACTAGCATTAAAGTGGTGATGAGCAATTTGGCTACTACATAAATTAGTTTGTTCTGGAACCATCCTTCCTGAGGTAAGACAAAAATGAGTGAGCCAGAGGCTAAAAAACTGTGAGCTAGCTCACGCAAACTCAGCTTAGAGGGAACACTGGTGCTCACAAGTTCTTGTATTGTGAGAAAGGGAACGACGTACTTCTTTCTCTACCTGCTCTATCCCACGCATAATTTTATTCCCTCAGAATCTCATTGATTAACAAATCTTGAGCACCAGAAGATTCACATTTCTGATTTTTTGGACACAAGAGCTAAAAAAACTGAAACAAATTTTGATCAATTAGAGGCTTAATGTAACAGTCCCTTATATTTAAAAAAAAAAACCTACATTCAAGCAAAACATGAAAAGTTGTGTTGATCTTATTAAGGCCACAAGGGCAAATTCTATCCCAATAAGGCCTATTCAGAAATCTCCCCTGTAGAACCACTGAGGGTATAATAGTCACCCTTGTGAATAAGAAAGCTCTGTAGTATTGCAGGACAGGAAGATAGTGCAGATAGGGGGTAAAGACTTGGGGGGTGGGGTAAAGACCAAAAGACAGGGGCCCTGTGCTCTTGAACATCTTCGTGAAACCACGGGGTGAGGTCTTTTGGAGATCTGTGCTCAGTTGCCACCAATATGCAAACGATACGCAGCCCTACCTCGCACTTCCAAGGATCCCAGCTGCTTGAACCAGAAACCCTGAACCGGTGTTTGGAGACAATTTTGCCGGATATGCAGACCAATAAACAGGCCAGCAATCCCAAGATGGAAGTGGGGCTGGCGAGTAGAAGGTCCAGGGGTCTTTTTTGGGGGGAGCGCACCGGAGCACAGCTCCGGGAGCTCAGGAGCCAAGCCCCGCCCCCCGCCGGCGTCCCGGAGAGTCTTTCAGGCAGCTGAATGTCAATTTCAGCTCCATTATATCCTATGGGCCATTGAAGTCAATGGTGAAAACATAGGGTATATTCTGGGGGCTGGAGGGGAGGAAGTTTGAGGGAGAGGCTCCAAACTCACAGGGTAGCTGACGGAGCCTCTCCCCAAGATACCCACCAAGTTTCAAGAACAGTGGATCGGGGGGTCCAATTCTATGGGCCCCTAAACAAGTTGCCCCTATTCCCGCCATTGTTCTCTATAGTGGGGAAAAAGTAACTTTTTTTCTCACCATAGAGAACAATGGAGGGAATAGGGGCTACCTGTTTGGGGGCCCATAGAATTGGACCCCCTGGTCCAATGTTCTTGAAACTTGGTGGGTATCTTGGGGAGAGGCTCCAACAGCTATTCTGTGAGTTTGGAGCCTCTCCCTCAAATCCCCTCCCCTCCAGCCCCCAGAATATACCCTATGTTTTCACCATTGACTTCAATGGCCCATAGGATATAATGGGGCCAAATTGCAGCCAAATTTCTTTCATTCCCTCCTTCTTCTCTTCTCTCTTTCTTTCCCACCTTCTTCTCTTCTCTTTTTTCCTCCTTTCCCTGTTTCCCTCCTTCTTCCCTCTATTTCTTTCCTTCCCCTTTCCTTCTCTTTCTTTCCCTCTTTCCTTCCTTCCTTCCTTCTCTCTACTCTCTCTCTTTCCTTCCCTCTTTCCTCCTTCTGTGGCCCAACTCTCATGAGAAGGAGTTTAAACTTTAAACCCCTTCTCTCTTAGCTCCCCCATCCAGACTAGCTGGGGAAGGGAAGGGGAGGCTTTTGAAGATGCCTCCCCCGCTTTTGCTTCCCCTTCTGACATCACTTCCGGTGATGTCAGGGGGCATGGCATATGCTAATAGCCTAATAGCTCATTAGCATACCATATGCTAATGAGCTCCTGCAGCTGTTTTTCTACGAAAAGACCCCTGAGAAGGTCTGACCCAGGATTAATGCTGTCAACCGTACTGGGTGGGGTTCAGGCCCATAGCCGGGATTTTGTGGCTTGTGAGGCAATTTTTTTTCTGGCGGGGCTGAAGTTCTCAGTGCAGAAAGAAAAGCCATTTAGCCAATAGAAAGCTGTGACCAGGAGAGATCTCTAAATTGCAAGCTGTCAACCACTTCAGATGACAGTTCTCAGTTGCTGCAAATTAATCACTTCTCCCAGCCTAAGCAACAGTTCTGATAACAAGCTGGCAGGTGTGGGTGATGACTTCTATAGTCCAGAAAGCTAACACTTAGGCAGAAAAACTCTCTTAAAGGTGGCCAGTTTCTTGACACGGACTTAGGAGGGATCCTAGAGGTCACTTACCTCAACCCCCTTGCTCAGCGAGGGAACTGGTCAACGACAGCACCCCACTCTGCTTAAAGGAGTGCACGCCTTTAAAATGAGTTGACTATCAAGTCAGACCACTGGATATATTAATATGACTGTCACCCCCATCCTTAAGCAATACTATGACTACAGATCTTTGCTAGCGCTTTGTAATATTGAGTGGTTTTAGAAGGTTTAATGATGTAATAATTGTTATTTTTGTTGTTGTTCTTTTGGTTGGTTTTAACGGATGTCTTGTTAACCATCCTCTTGGCTATTGTGAGGGCAGACGGGTGGGATACGAGAACCACTGTGGTGTAGTGGTTAAGTGTTGAATTAGGATCTGGGAGACCTAGGTTCGAATCCCTGTTCGGGCAACAAAAGCTCACTGAGTGATCCTGGGCCTGCCACATTCTCTTAGCCTAACCTAACAGAAGGGAACTATATAAGCCGTTTTGGGTCCCCACTGGAGAGAAAGGTAGGGTATAAACAAGCTAAATAAATATAGATTTTGTAAAATAAAAAAGGAACGATACACAGTACTTTTGATTAATTTTTTTCCTTGACAAATTAAAATTTGATTTTAATCTACCCTGGGCCAAACAGGATATTTATTTATTTATTTTACATAATAGGCAGCAGGCTACTGCAAAGGCACGCTTATGGCCTTCTATCCTTGAACGGCTTTTTTAAAAAAACAGTAAAAATCACACAGAAGGGTTCTGTTCACATCTATTTGCCTTGGTGGCTTTAAAAAAAGAAGGAACTTTTAAAGGTCTGAGGGAGTATCCCCTTCAAATAACAGGTTCTGGGGACAAAATACAGTGGGAAGAGACGGCCTAGGGGTGAGAACGGGATCAGACAGACCTTTCCGTCTGGCCTGGGAAAGCGGCTCTCAATGCCCAACTTCAGAACCGAGTCTGTAAGGAAGCATAAAACACACGCAAGTGCCCCCCCCCCCGGTCTCCCAGCCAACCTCAGCCTACAAGCGCTCTGGATTACATAAAGGCCCCCGTTCCTCTTGTTTGGAAGCCAAAAAAGTATGAGCAGCTTTTCCTCTTTCCCCCTCGTTTCTGGAAGGGAGTAATAACTCTGGGTCGCTATGGGAACCCTGGCGGCTGTCCAAGTAGACAGTGGGTGAACTAAACTGCGCACCAACGGCTAGGCCTCTCCTTCCCCCTTCCCCTTTTCTTTTTTTAAACAGTTCGGCACCGAAACCCTCTTCTGCTTTGGCTAACCCAACCAGACATCCTCTCCCCCCCCCCGCCGCCTTTTCCTTCTTTTCAGCCTCTCCCCTCTGCGGCATTAATGCTCGCTTAACGAAGGCCAGCTCGTTAACAGGGAGGATAGATCGTTATTGTCCGCCAGGCACGCTCTCTTCTGCAAGGGTACTTTCGAAAACTGGCACCGTTACCTCGCTCGGAAATGTCTTTTCTTTGGCCAGGTTTTGCCGCCAGGGCCGCTGCCCATTTGGCTGGGCGCCTGCCCCCAGCCAAACCCCCGCATGGCTGCACAGTTCTCCTCTTTTAACAGATTTGCTGACTGGTTCCCTCCCCTCAGAGCAGCTCCCAAACAAGTTGTTGGGTTTTTTTGGTAAACCCAAGAAGCGAACATGGGAAAATTGAGTAAGCCAAGAAAGAACCTGGAACGTTACTGATTCATGTACATTAAAATGTATCCCACCTGCTTCCTTCTTTGCAGATTTGCCTTTTGTTAAAATGCAAAAACCTTCTTGTTTCGGTTAGCCGTGCTGGCTTTTGATTATTCTGCCCCCCACCTCGCATTTTTTCTTATTGTTCTGATACCTTTCTGGAATTTCAGATTTCTTCATCCAACTCTTCCTTCAAGGAACACCTCACTTCCCCCTCCCATTTTATTCTCCCTGTGAATAGGGCTGCCATCTCTTGGTTGGGAAGTTCCTGGAGATTGGGGGGTGGAGCCTATGGAGGGTGGAGTTTGGGGAGGGGCCTCAGGTGGATATAATGCCATGGAGGCCCCCCCTCCAAAGCAGCCACTTTCTCCAGAGGAACAGATCTCTGTCACCTGGAGATCAGCTGTAATTCTGTCTCTAGGCCCCACCTGGAGTTTGGCAACCCTTCCTGTGAAACAGATTAGCTAAGAGAGAGAGAGAATAACTCAGGATCACTCAGAGAACGCAGCAGGCTAAGGTAGGGATTTCAACTGGGGTCTTCCAAATCCCAATTTGAGACCACTTATGTCTTTCATCATTTTGGTTCTTATTATTTCAAGCAGCATTATCTCACTTTACGATAATTGTTGTATACCACTTTCGAAAATCGCTTCTGAGAAGTCAGACCATTGGTCCATCCAGTTCAGTACTGCTTATGCTGACTAGTCGCAGCTCTCCAGGGCTTGGGGGAGAGAAACATCTTTCCCCAAACCTGGCAAATGTGGACCTGGAGATTTAACCTGGGATCTTTGACAAAATACGTACTCTATTCCTTCTGTGAAGAGGTACTACAGTACCCAAAGTCTTCAAAAACCGCACCTTGTAACCAATGCTCCCTCTAAGCTGTGGAGTCTTGTGAGCAAAAATTCTACTCTGTGAGCTACTGGCATTAAAATTGTGAGCAAGCGATTCAGCTGCTGCATATAGTAGTTTGCTCTGGAGCCCTCCTTCCTGAGCTAAGACAAAAATGTGTAAGCCGGAGGCTAAAAAACTGTGAGCTAGCTCACACTAACCACAGCTTAGAAGGAACATTGCTTGTAACTACCACATCACAGAAACAATCAGATCATTTCCTCTGTACTTTAGTTTTTCCAAGGTAAATGCAAATGTGTGTGCCCATTTTGGAAGGCTTTCTAAGAGGGTTTAAATGCCTTGCGGGTTTTTTTCCCTACTGCATTTATATAATAAAGCTATTAGCACCTAAAGAACTCCAGGGGAGATACTTGCCCCATTTCCACTCTTGTAAAGGAGAAGAGGAAGTTTCTAGCAGCCATTGATGAACTGTGTTGGCAAGGAGCACAAATGTCCTCCCGGCAAGAAAGCTCTGATTTACAGTATCGTTAAACGTATAAATGGGTAGCACATACAGGAAGATCCTTCTGGCACTAGAGAAGTACACACAAATTTCAGAATTGCTCTGCCCCGCAAGACCGGTTTAAACTGTCCCAGTGAAAATTCTATTGGCAAGGACCAGGACTTTTTTAAACTAAAGAATTTAGCATAAGAACACAGAGGGTGCATCTTTTAATACTGGCGCAGGATCCAGTTTATGCAGGACCCAGGCCACAAGCAAAGCTCCAACCCCTGTCAACCTCCCACCCACAGCCTCTCATTTTAAATACACTTACAGCACACACACTACCCATTTCTGTGTAGCAATTATTAGTCCAGACCTTGACAAAAATAAGGAGGGGGAGAGGAGAAGGGGGGGGACATTGTGAGAGTGGGTGCGCCCCTTCTTGGGTAAACATTACAATTTTCTTGGGTAGACATTCCAATTTTGGGATGTTTTTCCTGGAGCTTCCATTTTCCAAGATGGTAGACATGGTCATTTTGATTTTTAAAACTCGCATCCTATGTTTTTTTTGAGGTAAAGATAATTTTAATGCAATAGCGCTCTAAAACACACACACACACACAATGATTTCCTCCCGCCTTTTTTATTTTTTACACAAAGAATGACATTCTCTGTGTATGTTTGTGTGTGCACATTTATTTTTTGCCGGGGTCTGTACTGGATCCTGGAGCTGTCGTGGCTCAAGTGGTTAAGACGCTGAACTGCAGGCTGGAAGATCGGTAGTTCAGCAGTTCGAGACCCAAGTGCCGCATTACTGACTGAGCTCCCGTCTCTGGTTCCAGCTCCTGCCAACCTAGCAGTTCGAAAGCAAGAAATTGCAAGTAGGTAAATAGGTACCACTTTGGTGGGAAGGTAACAGCATTCTGTGCGCCTTGGCGTTTAGTCATGCCGGCCACATGACCACAGAAACGTCTTCGGACAACGCTGACTGTTCGGCTTGGAAACGGAGATGAGCATCGCAACCCTAGAGTCGGATTCGACTGGCTTTCGAGCAAGGGAAACCTTTACCTTTATTCTGGATCCCGGACTGTATTTATCAAACTATTATCCCGCCTCTTTGCCAACAAGCTCAGGGCAATACAGACACTTCTACCCTCATCCACTGTACCCTCACAACAACCCTATAAGGTACATCAGTCTGAGAGACAAGGACTGGCCCATTATGTTGTCGAAGGCTTTCACGGCTGGAGTTCATTAGTTGCTGTAGATTTTCCAGTTTGAAGCAGTGGAACAAATTTAGAGTCCAGTAGCACCTTTAAGACCAACCAAGGTTTATTCAATTGCTTGAATAAAACTTGGTTGGTCTTAAAGGTGCTACTGGACTCTAGATTTGTTGTGCTGTTCTGAGAGTTAGTGTTGAAAACAGCAAATCTTCCGCAGTTGGGTTTCCTTTCCCGGCCTGGCGTCCTCGCAGGTATAACACAGAAAGATGTGTTGACGCACTCTCACCTTGACACAGAGAGTACTCCATCTTGCTGTGTTATAGCTCTGAGGATGCCAGTCACAGCTGTTGGCAAAACATCAGGTCCTACAATGCCAAGACCACGGCCACACAACCCGGAAAATCGACAGCAGCTAATGTACTCCGGCTGTGAAAGCCTTCGACAACATAATGGGCCAGTCCTTGTCTCTCAGACTGATGTACCTTATAGGGTTGCCAAGACCATGGCCACCCAACCCAGAAAATCTACAGCAACTAATGACGGGCCCACTGTCAGCTGCTAAGCTTTGTACCAGAGTCGGACTATGAACTCAGATTTTCCCATTTCCAGACTGGCACTTTAACCACTGCACCAGCATATTTCTCTCATTAGCATGTCAATGGTGGGCCCCCACAGGTCATTTATTACTGTCATAAGTTGCATAGGTAGCAAGTGGACCCACACATATGGCAAGTGCATTTAAGTGTGACAGGATGCACATGGAACGCTTACATATGTGCTTTTACTCATGGGCGACATCCAGTGTTGATCAGGCCTCAGCCTTGCTTAACTATCGAACTGTCATCTCCCCGCATACAGACGTGGGTCCTTCACGGGCCTCTCCACCCGGGACACGATGCAGACTGTCCCAACTGCTCCCAAAATCAGCCAGTCAATCTAGGGAAAGCACCTGCTGTGAATTCATTCTAAGCGAGAAACTGAAAAGGCACAGTCACAAAAAAGCATTTTAAAATGGTAACCTAATACAGTGATTCTCTGGATTAGGCCCTTAATTATACAGCCCTTTCGTTATATTCCTGGAGCAACTCCAACAGCCATTGTTCAAACGAAAAGGCGGATGGCTGGAGAAGTCCATACTTTATACGCCAGTATTTACGTTCATTTCAAGAACCTAATTCTCAGACAGAAGTGACCGATGCAGTTTTCGTTTGTTTTCTCCTAATGACAGCCCCCCACCCTCCCCGGGGTAGGAGTTCAAGAACTCTTTAAAACAATTGATAATCAAAGAATCTGCAAGTCTCCCATTAGACAATCATGCCGGGCGACATAACAGCGCTTCGTCATAATACTTTTTTTTATCTAGTTCTCATTGTTGCAGACAAGAGAGAAAAAAACCCACAAGGCAAATTATTTCCAGCAGTTAGCGTAATGAGAGCTTGGATGAGGCTTTGAGCACTTGAAATGCAGGACGCTTCCCTTTGCCCTAAGATTTTGCACCGACAACAGTGTCCCTCATTAGAAGATTCTACTTGTGTGTGGGAAACCAACCCCTCAAGACACTACAACGGCCACGGGAATTAACAGCTTTTCTAAAATATTAGAGAAACTGGGAAGACAACACTCCAACCCTAAAGACCCTTCCCTAAGGAGCACATAGCATTGTCCTGAAATAAAACAATTACTGCCTGGGTCTGGGTGAGCGCCAGTGTTCCCTCTAAGCCGAGTTGGCGTGAGCTAGCTCAGAGTTTTTTCGCCTCCGGTTCACACATTTTCATCTCAGGTCAGGAAGGAGGGCTCCAGAGCAAACTGATTTATGCAGTGGCCAAATCACTGGCTCACAACTTTAATGCTGGTAGCTCACCAAGTAGAATTTTTGCTCACAGGACTCCACAGCTTAGAGGGAGCATTGCTTAGCGCCTCTCCTGCCGTGTTCATAGGCAATATACCTCCATTATCATACGACGGGCACGGCTCCTAACCAAAGATGTCCACCATCAATTGAACCAGGCACAGACTGACGGTAACGATATCAAAATGCAACTGTGTGGATGCGCAACAGGGACAGTGGCAAATCCCAGCCCGCATGTAAAATGCCACCGACAGCATGCTTTGACATTACTGAACAAAAAACAAGCCTATCAAGTATGCTAACTGGGTAGCCTTAACTTGATCCAACACAGGGGTAGGGTCATTCCCTACAGCAACAATCTGGACATGTAAATGGCCATAACTGATTAATTAGTGCAGGCAGGACTTGCACACAAGACAGCACCTCTGAAATGGAGTGATGAAGAGATAAGCATGCACAGAGAGGAAACGCAAGGAAGGAGAAAGAGGCAAACGTGGCCGGGAAAGGAAACCCAACTGCGGAAGATTTACTGTTTTCAACACTAACTCTCAGAACAGCACAACAAATTTAGAGTCCAGTGGCACCTTTAAGACCAACCAAGTTTTATTCAAGCAATTGAATAAACCTTGGTTGGTCTTAAAGGTGCCACTGGACTCTAAATTTGTTCCACTGCTTCAAACCAACACAGCTGACCACCTGGATCTATCTCATAACGGCAGAGCGTTGTTCCCGCCACACAACTGTTCCTTTACAGCCTAAAATGAAAGTGGTCCAATCGCCTTTTAAAAACATCTTGGACGCCTTCCTCAAAAACTCCCAAGAGGATAACCGCCACAGCGAACTAAAGAATACTAAAAGAATTAAAAGACACCCATCATACAAGTAACTAAAAACTGGCTAAAATAGAAAAATGAAGTTTTACATCCTCGGCAGAAAGTCAGTAAAAATGTAGAACTAGGTTCCAGTCCAGGAGCTACCTTACAGACCAACAAGATTTCTGCAGTATAAGCTTTCAAGAGTCAAAGCTCTCTTCATCAGATAACAGGTAGGAACAGAGAATCAGGTCCTTATATCCTGGTCTGAAGGCAGGAAGTATGTTGCACAGTGACTGGGATATAACAGTGTCATGATTTCATGTTTTGGTGTGTGTTTCTTTAAATGCTTAGTGTGACTGCAGTAATGTGAGAAGAGTGATAGAGGGAGACAAGTGTGATGTGACTGGCTGATGACTGAGACTGTGGGAGGAGGGGTGTCTGAGAGTGATTCTGTGTGTGAAGTTTGAAGAGAGAGCATAGTCTGTGTGACTATGGGAGTTTGAGAGTCTATTCTGTGTGAATAAGACAAAGAGTTCAGCCTGTGTGGCTATACAGATGAGAGAGTGAGAGGTTAGACTGAGTGTCTACGCCTGTCAGAGTGGAGTTTTGGGAGTCTGATAGACTGTTCGTGACACCAAGCTCTCCCAGTTATATTTACAAGTTCCTTTCATCAGCAACGGTTCAAAATAACCAGAAACCTATTTTGTTCTTTATTAAACAATTCATTTTTTGTTTAAACTTATCCCAGAAATCAAAATAGTCCTTCCTCAGGGCCACATAGTCCTCTGAAGTGTCCAGACCCTGGGTCATTCTACCAAAAGAGAGAGATTTGGAATGTTTAATTCCTGGTGGCAGCAGAAATCTACCAAGTTCAGGTACACAGAGAGTGCTTTAAAGGTAAAACCATCTTCCCCAGTAAGCGAGGATGCCACAAACGGGGATCTCCATTCATACGTGTATCTGATGAAGGGTGCTTCTAATGTCAGAAGCTTGGACCCAGGAAAATCTGTTGGTATCTAAGGTGTGACTGGACTCCAATCTAGCTGCAGACCAACAGGTAGGGTTGCCAACGTCCAGGTGGTGGCTTGAGATCTCCCACTACAACTACTGATCTCCAGGAGATGGAGATCAGTTTACCTGTACAAAATGGCCACTTGGGAAGTTGAACTCTATGGCAACATTGAAGCCCCTCCCCAAACCTCACTCTCCTCAGGCGCCACACCCAAAATCTCCAGGTTTTTTCCAATCTGGAGCTGGCAACCCTATCAACAGGGCTACCCTCTTGAAACTACGTTAATTTAAAAAATGTAGATTTCTTCACCTCCACAGGCAAGGCATTCCAATGCTAAAGGGGCTACGGTGGGGACTTCATCATACTGATAAAGTCCTGGCCCAATGCAACAACAAAACAGTGAACAGGTGGTGGAGAGATGCCTTTTCAGGTACACAGGTTCCCAGATAATGATAACCATGATGAGGAGGAGGAGGAGGAGAAAGAGGAGGAGGAGAAAGAGGAGGAGGAGATGATTGGATTTATACCCCACCCTTCACTACCTGAAGAAGTCTCAAAGTGGCTTACAATCCCTTTCCTTTCCCCTCCCCACGACAAACAACCTGTGAGGTGGGTGGGGCTGAGAGAGCTCTTTTGAGAACTGCCCTTGAGAGAACAGCTCTCTGACCCAAGGTCACACCTCCAGTGAATGTGGAGAAGTGGGGAATCAAACCCAGTTCTCTCAGATTAGAGTCCGCACTCTTAACCACTACACCAAACAGGTTAAAATCTGAGCCTTGGATTCATTTATTTATTCTTATATTTCTAATTATCCCATTTTTTATTATCACACAACCAGTGTTCCCTCTAAGCTGAGTTAGTGTGAGCTCGCTCACAGTTTTTTTAGCCTCCAGCTCACAGATTTTTGTCTTAGTTCAGAATAGACGTCTCCAGAGCAAACTAATTTATGCAGCAGCCAAACAGTTAACTCACAACTGTAATGCCAGGAGCTCACAAAATATAATTTTTGCTCAGAAGACTCCTCAGCTTAGAGGGAACATTGCACACAACTCAAGGTAGGGGTACACAGGATTACCAGGAGGCAACACCAGGTACAACACATTGCAGTAATCCAACCTGCGACAAATACAGCCAGAAAAACAAACCAAACACAGCTGGTAAAAAAAATCCACCTCAAGCAACATCTCCAACCTGCTTCTCGAAGGCCTGGGTTCGAAAGCACTTCTGCGCTTTGTTACCCAACACGAGTGGCAAGCCATTAATGTCTGAACCGAATGCAAACTGTTTTCAAAAGC
Organism: Gekko gecko; assembly: GCA_029375565.1. Taxonomy (NCBI): domain Eukaryota; kingdom Metazoa; phylum Chordata; class Lepidosauria; order Squamata; family Gekkonidae; genus Gekko; species Gekko gecko. The sequence continues at coordinate 72,022,906 of JAPDNY010000012.1, read as the reverse complement.
AGGAATTAAGGGGGAAATGGGGAACTGCTATGCAGAGACTAGGAGGAAATCCCAGCAATTAGCTCAAGTTGTTCTGACAGCAAATTACATTGCTCAGTCATGTGTGCTCCCAAATAGATTGATAAAAAGGATTAAAAGAGAGGGGAGGGAAAAAAAGCAAATGGAATTCCTAACAATTAGCAGAGGCAGGACGGTTTAATCAAGGTTTTCCCAAGCAAAATACCATCTTGTGACAAGCAGAGGATGAGAGGGGTAATTACCAAACTCAATCACCGAGCATGGCTCTTGGTAACTAATTGCAGGCTCAAACCTTACCTTGGGCTGAGAGGTTCATTCACAAGAGTTGTCTGTTCTTGGAACCGGTGAGTTACACTGCTAGTCTGCAGATATCAGCCAGGGCAACTTCCCCCACCTCTGGCTCACAGAAGAAGAAGAGGAGGAGATTGGATTTATACCCCGCCCTTCACTACCTGAAGGAGTCTCAGAGCAGTTTACAATCTCCTTTCCCATCCCCTTCCCACCACAGAAACCCTGGGAGGTAGGTGGGGTTGAGAGAGCTCTTTCGAGAACTGCTCTTGAGAGAAAAGCTCTTGAGAAAACTTGTGACTGACCCAAGGTCATGCCAGCAGCTGCATGTGAAGGAATGGGGAATCAAACTCAGTTCTCACAGTTTAGAGTCCACGCTTCTAACCACTACACCAAACTGGCTCCCAAGATCGTAAGCTGTACGATGACCAAGCTCTAAGACCTACAGGTACAGATGGCATTCAGGAAATGGCCAATTTGTGTAAGATGAACAGGCGCGATTGAACCCGTGTGAAGCCAGGCAAAAACATCGTGTTACAGTGCGTTCTATGACGAGGGGCGGCTGCATAGAGGTAACGCAACGCTCGGTTTAAGTGTGCAGAGCACAAGCGAATCACTATCTCCGGGGCCTTGACAAGCAATGTCTTGGTTCACACTTGTGCTTGGCCATTGTGCTGTGCTGCACTTTCAGTGTCCAAAATATTCTGAACCCTCTGTTGAGTTCACGGTGTCGGACAAAGAGTTTTACGGAGACCGTGGACCACCAAGAAGACACATTAGTGGGTTCTAGATCGAATCAAGCCTGAACTCTCCCTAGAAGCGAAAACGACCCAACGGAGGCTATCCTACTTTGGTCACATGGTGAGAAGACAAGGCTCGCTGGAAAAGACAATAACGCTAGGAAAAGTCAAAGGCAATCGAGGAAGCTGCAGCCCTCAGGTTATAAGACCTGAGTGAGGCTGTAACCATAGGGTGTCTGGGAGGGCATTACTTTAAGAGGGTCGGAAGCAACTTGGTGGCACTTGATGGAACTTCTCACACAAACACACACACAGAGCTCATCTTCCCAACATCTCAGTGAGGTACTTATTCTCATTCCCATTTTACAGAAGGAAGGCTGTGGCACGGAGACAGCAGTTCAAATCCACAGCCAGATTGAACCCGCATACACATTTGTACCGTGCCCTTCTTCAGAGAGACATCGCCCTGCCTACAAAAGTCTGTATGGTCAAAGCAATGGTATTCCCAATAGTAATGTCTGGCTGCGAGAGTTGGACTATAAGGAAGGCTGAGCGCCGAAGAATAGGTGGTTTTGAATTATGGTGCTGGAGAAGACTCTTGAAGAGTAACCTGGACTACAAGGAGATCGAATCAGTCAATCCTAAAAGAAATCAACCCTGAATGTTCCCTGGAAGGCCAGATACTGAAGCTGAAGCTCAAATACTTTGGCCACCAAATGAGAAGGGAGCATTCACTGGAGAAGACCCTGATGCTGGGAAAGACTGAAGGTCAAAGAAGAAGGAGACGGCAAAGGATGAGAGCGTTGGACGGTGTTATCGAGGCAACGAACATGAAATTAAGCAAACTCCAGAGCACGATGGAAGGCAGGAGGACCTGGCGTGATGTAGTCCATGGGGTCGCAAAAAGTCGGACTCGACTGTGAGACTGAACAACAACTTCTTCAGAGGAGCATAAAGGTGGACTGCGCTGCTCTTGGCTAGAACATCTCCTTCACTTCAGCTACAGAATTTTATTCCTTCAGACAAATTTCTGCCTTTGGCATATGTGTTGCTTCTTGCAGGGCTTCTTGGGACACCTGGTTGGCCACTATGGAAAACAGGATTCTGGACACGATGGGCCGTTATTTTTATTCTCCGGGGCTTTCGTTCTGCTCCTATGACTGAGCCACAAAATTCCCAGATCCCACGCACTCGGAAGAATGCACTTGTGATTTTTCAGGTTAGCTCTTTCTCACAAAGCCTGAGAACAAGCCTTGATGAGATAAAAGCAACGACGAAGATGGACAAATATGTTTTCACGGAGAAGGAAAATTGGCTGGCGAGAGACATCAAAAGCCGCTTCATGTCAATACCTTGTCTAAGGGTCGCCAGTGAACCCATTTAGCCTTACTAAGGAGAGCTAAAAATAGAAATCTGGGGTTTGTGTTCTGTGTGCCTGAAGAAAAAAACAACCACCGCCTGTTTTCCTAAAAATCAGAAGCCATAAAAACCCAGGTTGGAAAGAGAAACAAGAGAACCACCACTCCAAAAAAACCAAAGCTCTCTTCCTGTCTGAAACTGATATTCTGTCAACAAAATTCAGAAGGGATCACCCTTAGAATAGCTAAGATGACTGTCACAGCCAGGGTAACTCTGTGAGCAACTCGAGTCAATGTAAGAACGTAAGATAAGCCAACGCTGGATCAGGCCAATGATCCATCCAGTCCAACACTGTCACACAGTGGCCAAAAATACCAGGGGGCATCAGGAGATCCAGCAGTGGGGCCAGGACACTAGAAGCCCTCCCACTGTTGACCCCCCCAAGCACCAAGAATACAGAGCCCCACTTGCCCCAGACTGAGAGTTCCTCTCTATACCTTGTGGCTCATAGCCACTGATGGACTTCTGCTCCATATGCGTCTAATTCGCTCTTGAAGCCATCCATGCTTGTAGCTGCCACCACCTCCTGTGGCAGTGAATTCCATGTGTTAATCACTCTTTGGGTGAAGAAGGACTTCCTTTTATCCATTCTAACCAGACTGCTCAGCAATTTCATGGAGCGTCCACGAGTTCTTGTATTGTGAGAAGGGGAGAAAAGGACTTCTTTCTCTACCTGCTCCATCCCATGCATAATTTTATAAACCTCGATCACCTCACCCCTCAGCCGTCGTTTCTCCAAGCTAAGGGGCCCCAAGTGCTTTAACCTTTCTTCATAGGGAAAGTGTTCCAGCCCATTTATCATTTCTAGTTGCCCTTCTCTGCAATTTTCCCAATGCTACAATATGCTTTTTGAGGTGTGGTGACCAGAACTGTACACAGCACTCCAAATGGGGTCCCACCATCGATTTATACAGACTTGGAAAGGATTCCATTGTTTTATATTGTTGGCGTAAGCCACCCTGAGCTGGCTCTGCTGGGAGGGAGGGGCAAAAATCTCATAAATAAACAAATAAATAAATATTTTTTTCTTCAACCCGGGGTGAATCTAATACCAGCAGTTAGATTCTCTCTTCATCAGGTATGGGTACTAAGCTAGATTCTCAAATATTCATACCGTGCCTGCCGAATCTGTCGGCATCGGCTGTCTGCCCCCAATTTCCACCTGTGCCTGAGGCCTGGTTCAGCCGTGCAGCAGAAACAAGTGGTGGATTCCAGATCCGAATGTTCACTGCCACAGAAGGTGGTGGCAGCTACAAGCATGAATAGCTTCAAAAGGAAATTAGATAAACATATGGAGCAGAAGTCCATCAGTGGCTATTAGCCACAAGGTATAGATAGGAACTCTCAGTCTGGGGCAGGTGATGCACTCTATTCTTGGTGCTGGGGGGAGCAGCAGTGGGAGGGCTTCTGGTGTCCTGGCCCCACTGGTGGACCTCCTGATGGCACCTGGTATTTTTGGCTACTGTGTGACAGTGTTGGACTGGATGGGCCATTGGCCTGATCCAACATTGGCTTCTCTTATGTTCTTCTGTTCATATAAAGAATTTGCCCCATGCAAGCATAAAACTAACACAGCAAGCAGAAAAGGGTCCATCTTCCCCCTTTTCACTCATTAGGTTGGTTTTCTACTTGCAGGGAGGATTTTAAACTCTGTTTTCCATGTCTCCAGGGACAGTCTCAAGTGCTACAGCCACATTCTACCCCCCCTCAGGTTTCTTCCACCTCTTGCACCCCTGCATGCATGAAGGAGGCTGAAGACTTGAGCACAATGAAGTCCCAACAACTCACGAAGCTAACTCCCAAGCCCCGGGCTCTGAGATTCCTGGTTCAAGGCCCAGATTCCCCAATAATACACAAGAGAACAAAATGGCGGCTGGGTTCAGCTCCATTCCTCTGCCACGGACACTCTGTACTTTTCTCACTGGCAGCAACCGTGATGGCGGAGGTCGGGTTTCGACCTCTCTTTCACAAATGGAGGCCCCCCCCAGAAAAGTTAGCAGAGATGACAAGATTTCTCCTCCACCCACAGAGACATCCGAAGCACAAAACACTGACACAGTTTAATTGAAAAGATAAAGGGGAGGGGCTCTGTTTGTGAGATTTAGTCATTTCTTCACAAGAGCAATTAGAGGTGTGAAAAAAATGTTCTCGCTTCTTTCTTCTGTTTAAGTGACACACAGCTCTTCCAACTTTTTTCAAAAAAAGGAAAGTTTTAAAAACACAAAATTTAAGGAAGGCTATGGTGGATATTCTGGGAGCCTGGCCATTTCTCTAAGTTTACGGTGTGCACCTGATGCAATTTCTTCCACAACACAGCCTTCCCAGCAAATCATTCTGATCTTTGCAAAAAAGATCTACATTTTCGTGTATTTATAGGCTGATGTTAACGTTAAATGCAGTGCTCCCCTTTATGCGGCTCTCCAAACAATGGGGTAAACAACTTATTTGACATGCAAGACCACCCATCTATCCCATTTTTATCCCACCCTTTCTGCAAGGAACTTAGGGCAGTGTACATGGGCTCTCACCTCCTTCACTCGATCCTCACAATGGTGAGGCGGGTCAGGTTGAGAATGTGACTAGCCCAAAATCACCTGTTGAGCTTCACAGCCCTAGTTCAACTCTCTCAACAGTATACACCACAAAAATTCAGAAACATCTGCCATCAGAATTTTCGCATCTAACCTTATAAAGGGGAGGATTGGCCAGAAATGCTTCCAGAATGAGAAATTCCTTAACAAAAAACTGGGGTTTCTGGGGTTCTAGGGACACGTCAACAACCAAAGACTTGCACAAGTTTAATCTTCATGGGAAGATTCATGGGAAGAAAGAGTTCCATTTATCCCCAAACAACCCTCCTCTAGTCTTCAAAAACAGCCTCCCTACCTGCTGATCAGAATATCCTGTGGTCTTATTTGTTTTAAACTAATCACAGGTCTTTCGCATCTTGTTCGGTTCACCCTGTGTCTATGACTTCCCTTAGGGCACGCCCGCCACAACTCTAGATTCAAATCCAGCCATTGCTGTCCACACCATTTCAAAACCATTTTAGAAATCCACATGGCCAGGGCTAGCAGCCCAAGAGAGGCCAAAACAACAGTGGCCATTGGGCAGAAGAAAATCCACTGGCCAATGGAGGGAACCCTTAAAGAATAGTTGCTTTCAAATGATGTTCTGACGGATTTCAGATTTAAGAAGGTTGGGCGTCAGGTCACACTGTCAGGTCACAGCCAACACAAGGCAATCCTGTAGGTTTTCGAGGCAGGAGACGTTCACAGGTGGCTCGGCATTGCCTGCCCCTGCACAACACCCCTAGTCTTCCATTTTGGTGCAGTGCGTAGGAGCACGGATTCTATTCCGGGAGAACCAGGTTTGATTCCCCACTCCTCCACATGCAGCTGCTGGTGTGACTTTGGGTCGATCACAAGTTCTCTCAGAGCTGTTCTCGAAAGAGCTCTCTCAGCCCTGCCTACCCTCACAGGGGAAGAGAAAGGTGACTGTAAGCCACTCTGAGACTCCAAGTGAGGGGCGGGGTCTAAATCCAATCTCTTCTCTTCTTGGCAGTCCCCCATCCAAGTATTAAGCAGGTCTGACCCTGCTTAGCATCTGAAACCCGATGAGATCGGACTAACCTGGGCCATCCAAGCCAGGACAGAGACCTTGCTATTTGCAAAAGATTGACACAAATGAGGTGAATCCTTGTGGACTAATTTTATTCCGAATTGGCATCCAGAAGCCCAGTTGACTTAGACACACCTAACATCCCTAGATCCAAGCCTTTAAACCTGGAAACCAGCCCCGGCCGGTGTTTTTCCTTCTCTGAGTTATTTCTTTTGGCCACCGAGTTCCAGCAAGGCAGATTTACTATTTTTCCCCCCCCTAATCTGCTGAAACCCGTCCGTTCACCTCAGGCGCCTTCTTGTTTCCTTCTGTGATATTTCCCCGAGCGCTGCAGAATAAGAACTTCCCCCTTCCCTTCCCACCACTACATTTCCCTTTTTTTTTTTTTTTTTGCGTCAAAAGCTTATTAGAAAGAACAGACTGTTGTGTGTCTTGCAATAACTCCGGTTTCCTGGCTCCAGGAAATACCATCTTCGTTATTTGTTTTGCTTTCGTTTCAAAGAAAGCAGGTTCTATTTCAGTCATTCCCCAAGAGCCCTCCAAAGACAATCCGGGATGAAGGCCCTGGCGGACAGTTCATACAAATGAGGAGAGGCAGCAAGGCTGGGGGGGGGGGGCGCAACTGCCTCTTCTTGGACAGTCCGCCCTCAAGCCTGAGTATGCTGAGCTTTAAAGGAAACAAACCCTCAAGCTCTGTACAAACTCTGTGTCAAGTAACGCTGTATTTTTGCAACCCCATATTATTCTTGGGTGCAAACCGAGGAAATCTGCATAAATGGGTCCACTGCGGACAGCAGATTACATAAGGACCTAAGAAGAATCATCAAACCACAGAGCTGAAGGGATCTCCAGGGTCATCTAGTCCAACCCCCTGCCGAATGCAGGACATTCTCAAATACCTCCCCTCACACCCACACACCCTGCTCCATACCCAGAAGGTAACAAAAAAACACCAGGATCCCCGGCCAAACTGGCCTGGAGGAAAATTGCTTCCTGACCCCCAAGTGGTGATCGGCATTTCCCTGGGCGTGGAAGAGAGGGCCACGAGAACTAAGCATTGAGGCAACCCTTCCTGCCCTCCCTTCTCATGCTCTGCCCAAGTTCAGAGAATCAGCACTGCCGTCAGAGGGCCATCTAGCCTCTGTCCGAAAACCTCCAAAAAGAGCCCTGCTGGATCAGGCCGGTGGGCCATCTCATCCAGCATCTTGTCTCGCGCAGTGGCCAACTGGGCATAGAGGCCAAGGCCTTCCCCTGATGTTGACTCCTCCCTCTGGGATTCAGAGGGCTGACGGCCTTTCAGTGTGGAATTTTCCCTCAGTCACCATGGCTAAAAGCCACTGACAGATTCATGGAAGATAACGTCTATCTCATCCTGTTTTAAAGACGTTTATTCCTGCGGCCGTCAGAACATCCTCTGGCAGTGAATTCCACATTTTAATCACCCTCTGTGTAAAGAAGTATCTCCCTTTGTCTGCCCTCAATCTACTGCCCATCAGCCCATATTCCGCTTTGGCTCATTGCTGGAAAGGAACATAAGAACATAAGAGAAGCCAATGCTGAATCAGACCAATGGCCCATCTAGTTCAACACTCTGTTGCACAGCGGCCAAAAATACCAGGGGCCGTCAGGAGGTCGAGCAGTGGAGCCAGGACACTAGAAGCCCTCCCACTGCTGCCCCCCAGCACCAAGAATACAGAGCATCCCTTGCCCCAGACTGAGAATTCCTATCTGTACCTTGTGGTTAATAGCCACTGATGGACCTCTGCTCCATATGTTTATCTAATTCCCTCTTGAAACTGTCCATGCTTGTAGCTGCCACCACTTCCTGTGGCAGGGAATTCCATGTGTTACTCACTCTTTGGGTAAAGAAGTACTTCCTTTTATCTGTTCTAACCCGACTGCTCAGCAATTTTATGTAGTGTCCATGAGTTCTTGTATTGTGAGAAAAGGAGAAAAGTACTTCTTTCTCAACCTGCTCTATCCCATTCATAATCTTATAAACCTCGATCACGTCACCCCTCAGCCCTCGTTTCTCCACGCTAAAGAGCCCCAAGCATTTTAACCTTTCTTCATAGGGAAAGTGTTCCAACCCTTTTATCATTCTAGCTGCCCTTCTCTGCACTTTTCCCAATGCTATAATATCCTTTTTGAGATGTGGCAACCAGAACTGTACACAGTACTCCAAATGAGGTCGCACCAATGATTTATACAGGGGCATCATGATACTGGCTGATTTGTTTTCAAGGAAAAGCAGCAGCCATGAGGGATGCTGACCTCGCTGTGGGAAACGCTTCTCACCATAAACACAGACACACAAAAGCTGCCTTATACTGAATCAGACCCCTGGTCCATCAAGGTCAGCACTGCCTACTCAGACTGAGAGCAGCTCTCCAGGGTCTCAGGTCGAAGTCTTTCACACCACCTACTGCCTGGTCCTTTAAACTGGAGATGCCGGGGATTGAACCCGGGACCTTCTGCATGCCAAGCAGATGCTCTGACACAGAGCCATTCCAGTCTGGTGTCTGCCATGCATTCCGTACACACATCCAAATCAATGCTCCCTTGAGAGCCAGTTTGGTGTAGTGGTTAAGTGCGCGGACTCTTATCTGGGAGAACCGGGTTTGATTCCCCACTCCTCCACTTGCACCTGCTGATGTGACCTTGGCTCAGTCACAAGCTCCGGCACAGCTGTTCTCTCAAGGACAGTTTCTGTCAGTAGTTCTCTCAGCCCCGCCTACCTCACAGGGTGTCTGTTGTGGGGAGGGGAAGGGAAAGGAGTTTGTAAGCCGCTCTGAGACACCTTTGGGCAGTGAAGGGCGGGGGATAAATCCAATCTCTTCTTCTCTTCTTCTTCCCTCTAAGCTGTGGAGTCTTGTCAGCAAGAATTCTACTCCGTGAGCTATTGGCATTAAAGTTGTGAGTGAACCATCTGGCTACTGCATAAGTTAGTTTGCTCTGGAGCCATCCTTCCTGAGTTGAGACAAAAATGTGCGAGCCGGAAGTTTAAAAACTGTGAGCTAGCTCACACTAACTCAGCTTAGAGGGGACACTGGCAGTCCTGAAGGCTAGAAACTTGAAAGCTACAGAAGAGCGGGAACAGGAAAAGAAGAGGAAAAGAAACCAAAGGACCCCGGAGGCTTTTCATTGCATGGGTCTACAGAACACGCACGGTCCAGCTTGACAAGATGACCAGAATCCGGCCCACCACCCCTTTCCATACAACCACAGGGCAACAGGGCAAGGCCTTTGGCCACAGAGCTCAGAACTGTCTACTCCGGCGGTCGGCAGCTGCAGGGTCACAGGCAGAGATGGGTTTTCTCCAGCGCCTGCTGTCTGAGATCGTTTAAACCAGAGGCAGTAGAGACTGAACCCGGGACCTTCTGCATGCAAAGCACACGCTCTGCCACTAAGCCACGGCTTTCCTAACCCCGCCCTGTGACCTATGCAAGCTGTTAAGGCCAGGAAAAAGAGCACGCCACGCCCTGATCTTGCTGTCCTGTTCCCTCTCCACAGCATGGAAACATGACCACAGAGGTTCTCTCTCTCTCTCTCTCTCTCTCTCTCTCTCTCTCTCTCTCTCTCTCTCTCTCTCCATCAGACATTACTGTTCACCCGCAAGTGCAAGGACAACCACTAATTACCCAAACGAGCAGGATGGAAGAAACCCACCACCCCGCCGGCCCTCGAGACTGCTACCCCTGCTCTCCAAAACGTGCCAGACGCCAAGCGCCTGACACAGCAGCTCTCTCTGCTAACGGTGGATGGCAAGGGCTGTTGCTCTAAATCTTGCAGCCTCATGGGAAAATTTCTCGCAGTTGGCAAAAAAAAAAAATCTGTGCCAAAGCAGAGACCTGCCTTTCCCCGGGGGGAACGGCATTTGGGAACGGCACCTGCAGCAACTGGAGCGACACGACGCGCCGGAAACCGAGCTCCCTCCGAGACTCACCTCGCTCATCCAGCTACGTAACTCATAGGGTAATGGACTATTCCTGGCACCGGGAGGAAAGGCAGTTGAAATATTACACACGCAGCCCTTTCCTGTGCTCCGCTGACCTTTGCATACGTTTGCATAATCTATACCAGTAAATCACAGACGTTCCAGGGGCTCGGCTTCAGGTACTGCATTACAAATGGATCCTGCACATTTCTCCTTGAGAAACAGCCACAGGGGTTGGGGTGGCATGCAGGCTTTGAAACGGAGAACCGCGCGCAAGACCGCATTTGGTTCTGATCCGTCTGGGGCCAAGGGAGACACCTCCGAGAGCTGTTGGGGCTGTCTTATCTCAGCCTGCCGGCCAGCCAAGGTCCTCCAGACAATTTGTCCTTCCGAGGGCTTGCACGGAGGAGGCCACGACATACATCACTTTGGTCCAGCCATGAAAGGCAAATGGCAAACTCCCGGACTTTCAATTTGCTTCAAATTAACATCCTAAAGGGAAAACGCTCACGTTTTAAAGAACACATCGCTTTTCCTTTAAAATGCTAATAGCAGAGCAAGGGAGCCAGTTTCGGGAGATGAAACACAGCGGAGGTCGAATGAGTGAACTCCCTGCCCCCTCCTCCTTCCCACAGCTCTGAGGCAAATCGAGGCTGCGGGAATCTGCCGTTTGCACTGCACGGACAGACGGAGAAGCGTGACTTTAGCCTTGCCAGTCTGGGCCCCCACTGGGAAGGTCGTGTTCCTTTTCAGCTACGGCTCCTACTCTGTAGAGGAGTGTGCCAGGGAAGGTTCACGCGGCACTGACTTCGAAAACATTCTGTTTGGGTGTATTCAGACACTGCAGCAAGGCCTTAGGAACATAAGAAGAGCCCTGCTGGATCGGAACACTGGTCCACCTAGCCCGGCATTCTGTCTCACAAGTGGCCAAAGATCTGGGTAGCCCAGGCCAGCCTGATCCTCTCAGATCTCGGAAGCTAAGCAGGGTTGGCCCTGGCTAGTATTTGGAAGGGCGACCTCCAAGGAATGCCAGCGTCGTGCCATATCGGCAGGCAATGGCAAACCACCTCTGAAACATCTCTTGCCTTGAAAACAAGTCTAGCTCGCCACCCGGTGGCGCGTAATGCTAAAAAAGAGCTATAACTTGTGGCTGCCAGACAACCTTAGGATCTCCTGGCTATTCGGCACACAATGTCATATGATAATTAATTAGTGGCCCAAGATTTCCTCTGCAAGTCCAACAACAGGCCACAGATGCCAAGGCCTCCCCCTGATGTTGCCTCCTGGCACTGAGATTCAGAGGTTGACTGCCTCCGACCATGGAGGTTCCCTTTTGTCACCATGGCAGGCAGCCACTGATAGACCTCTCCTCCATGAATCTTGTCTAACCCCCTTTTAAACAAGTCTATGCCTGTGACCATCACTACATCCTCTGCTCATGAATTACACGTTCTAATCACTCACTGAGTAAAGAAGTATTTCCTTCCCTAGATCTACTGTCCATCGATTTTATAGGATGTCCCCCACCTCAAGCTGTAGTATTCTGAGAGACAGAGCTTGAGCACAAACCTTGCTTCTTGGAATTTTCGCCGGCTCCCCTTCCCTTCACGCAAGGAGCACGTCTGAAGACATCCTGGACTTGGAAACCTTGAATCAAACTCTAGTTCACACTGATGCCTGAATGTGGATGCCTGGGCAAAGTAGCGTTCCAACTGGACACAAACTTTGGAATCAGTGATAATATATATCCCCCTAACTCCCATGGAGGAGCTGTGGTGGCTGAAGTGGTTAAGACGCTGAACTGCAGGCTGTGGAAGGTCAGTAGTTCAGCAGTTCGAGACCCGAGAGTGCTGCATGACAGAGTGAGCTCCCGTCTCTAGTTCCAGCTCCTGCCAACCTAGAAGTTCGGAAGCAAGAAATTGCAAGTAGATAAATAGGTACCACTTCAGTGGGAAGGTAACAGCATTCCGTACGCCTTGGTGTTTAATCATGCCGGCCACATGACCACAGAAATGTCTTTGGACAGCGCTGGCTCTTCAGCTTTGAAATGGAGATGAGCACTGCAACCCTGGAGTCGGATTCGACTGGCTTTCGAGCAAGGGGACCTTTACCTTTTTACTTAACTCCCTTGGAAAGAGAAGCAGGAATTCTAAGTGTCTGGGGAACAGAGATGAGGAAGTCCCTGGGCTTACCAGGGGAGGGTATCTGCCACTTCAGCAAGTGATCGGTGGGCACAGAAACACCGGAGACGGAAGCAGTGCAAGGACACGTGAATGGCTGGGGATGGCTCCCGGACCTTCCTCTCACAAAAGGTGGGCAGCAGAAAATGGGTATGTGCTTTGCTGCTCTGCCTTCAGAAAGGCCTAGCAGGAGAGGCTGTGCTGGAGAGAGCCAGGAAGAGGAAAGAGGAACGAGGAACGAGATGCCGGAGATCCCTGCCTTCAGGGATCCTGCAGAAACCTCCCAGGACCCGCCCAATGGAGTGGTCAAGCCCCGCCCACGCACACCACCCTCACACCAACTTTAAACGGAGACCCGCGGCTGGAACGTGCAGACCCACATCTTGGTCGTCAAGGCAGTTCTCAAAAGCACAAACAACAGGGGGCGATGACCAATGAGTGAGGCACGCCAGAAGCCCCACATCACCGCATTTGGCTTCTCGTTACATCCTTCACTGTTTTCCCACAGCAATGTGGGCGCAGCCGTGATGGTCCTGATGACAGCCACTGTCTTCGTCTTCCTCCGGCAGATGTCCCCCACCACAAAACTTAAATCTGTTTCAGATCTGTCGCACGGCCTCCAAGACGAGGGCCAAGGAAACGTGGCTCTGTGTTTTGCGCAGAACTACAATTCTCAACGCTCTCTGGGGGAGGGCCAAGACCATAAAACCATTGCAAAACACATTTAGATGTCCAGAGTAGATGCTTGCCCCACTGTGTAGAAGCGTTAATGCCCAACAACGGGGGCAGGATCCACACACTTCTTCTCTTCCCTAGGTATGCTCTACCAGAAGGAAGGTTTTTCTCAATATGCAAGATGGACTCACAGTTCAAGTACACGGCGGTAACAAACGGGCTATAAATAACCAGGATAATTCGGTTAAGAAATTCCTTTCAGTAATTCCACCCTATTGCAGCTGGTGCTTTATCCTTCCCACCACTGTACACAACTCCACTGACTCCCTGGTATTTACCAGTCAAATATTTATAGACTATTACTCCACAGGGGAGGACTACTGCTCAGCGGCAGAATACATGACTTGCGTGCAGACAACCCCCAGGTTCAATATTACCGCACCAAAATAATTTCTGCCCTGCTTTTCCAAATGTCAGTTTGCTCCAAGAGGCCAACCGACAACTAAATCTCAATGGAAACCATCAGCAATAAAACCAAAAGTTACAGTCGACACATGAGCGAGCGAGCCACCGGCCAGAAGTCCCAACCGATCAAGAGGAGGAGGAGGAGAGTGGGTTGAACCAAACATGAGACAAAAGAAAAAGACCTGGCAGGTTTCAAACACACCTTGCCTGGGCAGTTATTTCAGAGGTAAGGAGTCACAACTGAGAAGGCCCTACATCTGGTCACTACCTGCCCACATTCAAGTGTCAAGGGCAATCTATGGAGGGACCCAAACTGATCCAGATGCAGGTTCGATCTCAAGTTAGGCACCAAGACTTTTGGGAAATCTGGCCTGAGGCTATGGAGAGCTGCTGCCAACCAGACAATGCTAAGTTAGAGAGACCAATGTCTTGATTTTGGTTCGGAAAATCATATTCCCAGCAGGATTCTATTAAGAAGTGCACGGTTAAACAACAGGAAGAGATGCATCACGTCCACACAGCGATGACTTGGCAATTTATATTTTCAACCCCAATGGCGTAGTGTTTTCTCACCACAAAGTTGTTAGAAATTTGTTCCAGATTGGAATGTTTTTTTAATTAAAAAAAGAAATCCAAGTATGTGCCCATTCCCATCCAGAATTTAGGGCACGGACGGAAATACACGAGGCAATCTGGAATGACTTCATCGAAACTTTTGGCTGAAATCTAGAACAAAGCCGTCTGTCTCCTTGGGAGGCTGCAGTGTAATCAAGTCATGAAAACCCTGGCTTCGGCACAGAAGTTAGAACTTCAAACTCCTCCCCAAAGTCTTGTTTGTTTTCAAGTGCCTCTACAACTCAGCACTTTTCTTTTGGGATAAAGACTGGTATCTTTCCCCTGACCTTGGACCGTACTTCAGATGCAAACATCTTCCTTTGTGTACCTCCAGAGCTGACCATGAATTCAGAGACAAGACTTCTCCCCTTCCCTTCTCCACGTCCTCCAGCGCCAACTACAAATAATTTCTGCCTTGTCACAGCCAGCCTCGACCTGGATAGCCCAGGCTAGCCCAGTTTCATCAGATCTTGGAACCTCAGTAGCGTTGGCCCTGGCCAGTATCTGGATGGGAGACCCTGAAGGAATACCAGGGTTGTGATGCGGAGGCAGGCAATGGCAAACCAACTCTGAACGTCTCTTGCCTTGAACACCCCACAGGGTCGCCGTAAGTCAGCTGTGATGTGACGGCGCTTTCCGCCACCATCACAGCCTGCCAAAAATTTTGGGTCTCCAACTTTAGAACAGATAAGAGGAAGTACTTCTTCACCCAAAGACTGATTTACTGCCTATTACTCATGTGTAAAGAACATGGGTGGGAACCATTTATGACAACTAAATTTCAGTGGAATCCATTGCCACCGGAGGTGGTGGCAGCTACAAGCATGGACGGCTTCAAGGGGGAATTAGATAAGCATATGGAGCAGAGGTCCATCAGTGGCTATTAGACACAAGGTATAGATAGTCTGAGGAAAGTGATACGCTGTATTCTTGGTGCTTGGGCGGGGAGGCCAACAGTGGGAGGGCTTCTAGGGTCCTGGACCCACTGGTGAACCTCATGATGGCCACCGTGTGACAGAGTGTTGGACTGGATGGGCCATTGACCTGTTCCAACATTGGCTTCTCTTATGTTCCTATGTTGTCCCTGAGAGAGACCATGCCAGGATGTTTGGGCACTTGCCAGGGACCACAAACAGACACTACCAACGAGGCTAGAACTCATCAGATCTCAGAAGCTATGCAGGGTCGGCACTTGTTAGTACTGGTGAGACCAAAGAAATCCAGGGTTGCTAAGAAGACAAGCAATGGCAAACCACCTCTGAACATTTCTTCCATTGAAAACCCTATTTGGTCACCATAAGTGGGCTGTGACCTGACTGCATTTTTCACCACTACCCTTGGCCCATCTCTGGTCATTAGAGGATGAAGATGAAGAGGAGGAGGCTGGATTTATACCCAGCTCTTCACTCAGAGTGGCTTACAAACTCCTTTCCCTTCCCCTCCCCACGACAGACATCCTGTGAGGTAGGCAGGGCTGAGAGAGCTCTGAGAGAACTGTCCTTGAGAGAACAGCTCTGATGGAACTATGGCTTGCCCAAGGTCATCCAGCAGCTGCAAGTGGAGGAGTGGAGAATCAAACCCGGTTCTCCAAGATTAGAGTCCGCGCACTTAATCACTACACCAAACTGGCTCTTTAAGCAGCAGTGAAGGAAGAACTGAAGGCAGCCATGTTCTTTCTACTTCCTTCAGGGGCCCTTCCCACTACAAAATGGGAGACTGCCTCCTGAGGGAAGCAATGAGGATGAGAAGAGGACGGAAGCAGAGAAACCGGAAGGGGGAGAAAAAAGAGCTGCAAAATGGGAGGGAGAAACATTAAATGGAGGAGAAGGAAAAGGAAGAACGATGGGCAACCATAGCCCCCCCTCCTCCCGAGGGCCCAAAGAGATCTCTCGCCATTCCTGACCACCACCACCTCCTCTCTGCCTCCGGGCCACCAGCCCTCAGCAGCCGGCCTGCCAAAATAACTTATCCTTCCCTCTGGCCTAAGCAACCAACAGAAGCCTTCTTCTCAAAACACAGCTGGGAAGAGGCCCACAAACAGGCAGCTGGGAGATTAGTGTCAAAATCCCAAGTTTCTCACATTCGGCCCACGAGCCCTGACCGGATGGAAACTCCAGCAGTGTGCCGCAGGAGCGGGCTTCGACAAGGGCCTCTCGATATTCTCCCCAACAGCTGGACATTTTCACCGTCAGCTTCGTTTGTTTTTAAACAAGCCATCCAACCATAACAAGGAGAGCCCGGGGCCCGTTTACTGGCAGGAGAAAGGCGTCTGCAGACAGTCCCGTCTAGACAAAGTTGCATCCCAGTAAACAGAGCAAGCCCCTGTTGGGGGGGGGGGAGGCCTGCCACCTGCCTCAGTGCCAGAGGCACGGGGTGCAATGAAAGTCTGCATTTCCTCAGATGGAGGTGTGGGAGAAGGGAAGAGAAGAGCAGGGCAAGCCACCTAACACCCCTTTTCCCTCTGTCAAAGCCTTGCAGCTACACCACCGGCAATTCTAACGCTTAATTCTGAGCCACACTGCATGGGACTGTTAGAGCCGGAGACAATTAAGGCAGGCTTCTATATCGACACTTTGCCTGATCGTCTCTGGCAAGCGAAGGATTGCACAAAGCGATCAAACACGAAAAGCCTTTGAAAACTGCAAGAAGGCTGATGGGGGAAACGTTTAATCTGCTACGAATTATTAACAGGTATGTGCGGACAAACCAGCTAATAACCTGTATGGACTTGGGCTACGTTGAAGCGGCAGGTTCGCAGATTTCTTGACACAGAATCTGGATTACTCAAAACTATTTTTGAGCCAGTTTGGTGTAGTGGTTAAGTGCGTGGACTGTAAACAGGGAGAACCGGGTTTGATTCCCCACTCCTCCACTCGCAGCCGCTGGATGTCCTTGGGCAAGCCATAGCTCTGACAAGAGCTGCCCTTGAAAGGGCAGTTCTGGAAAGAGTTCTCTCAGCCCCACCTACCTCACAGGGTATCCGTTGTGGGGAGGGGCAAGGGAAAGGAGTTTGTAAGCCGCTCCGAGACTCCGAGTGAACGGCGGGGTATAAATCCAATCTCTTCTTCTTCTTCTATTTATTTATCCATCAAGTCATAGCCAATTTCTGGCAAGCCCATAGGGTTTCCAAGGTGGTTTCCCATTACCTGCCTCTGCGTAGCAACCCTGGCCTTCCTTGGTGGTCTCCTATCCAAACACTAACCAGGGGCTGACCCTGCTTAGCTTCCAAGATCTGGTGAGATTGGGCTAGTCTGGCCCATCCAGGTTTTAGCAGCAGATGGAGAAAGGCGCTATCAAGTTGGAGCCAATTTACGATGACCCTGTAGCGTTTTCAAAGAAAGAGACGTTCAGAGTTGGTTTGCCATTGCCTGCCCGCACACAGCGACGCTGGACATCCTTGGTCGTCTCCCATCCAAAGACTAACTAGGACTGATCCTGCTTCATTTCTGAGATCTGACTAGCCCGGGATAGCCCCAGCTATCCAGGTCAAGGCTCTTTTTAATTAGCGCAACACGAACAGACACATTGTGTGCTGGATCTGAACGCAAGCCGCAGAAATAATAAAAGCCCCGGTCTGTACGGGCAGCCACACAGAGTACTAGGTCGAGCCGCTACACTTCAGATGGGAGAACGCCATTTTCAACGGCTCTCTCCCGCAACAATGAAAACCAAATACTCCCCACAGTCGGAAAGGTTCGAGCTCACCTTTCTCCCTCCTTAGTTAATCTTCCACATGTTGTTAATTCCTTTACACTTGGTGGAAACTGTTAAAGAGTGAAGGGCTGAGCCAATGGGATCAAAGAGGCAAAGAAAAAACGGTGCAGCGGGGGAAGAAATTCTTTATTCCAAATATCAATGCTCGGTATTGTTATTTGGAATAAAGAATTTTCCCCCTCACTTCACCATTTTTTTTTCCCTTCGTCTCTTTGAAAACCGGTAGTAAAGATAAGAGCCCTTCAGCGTACAAAAGTACAGGCCATACTGAGGAAGAATCAGCAGAGCTTCAGCAAAGAGAAATCTTGCCACTGTCAGATGTGGATAAGGGCAATCCAGTCACGTTATATACCTGGGCTGCTGCTGCTGCTGCTTCTTTTTTAAAAGAATTTTATTAGGTTTTTTTTAAAAGTGGAAAGAAAAGAGACAACAGCTACAAACAGAGAAAAACTAACACACAACCAATATGGAGTCTCTACTCATTATAACGACTTAAATTTTACATCAGTAGAATCATTCTCTTATGCCCCTACATCAGTTTAACCATTTAACAAACAGAGCTTATGTTTTAATTGTTATGTTACATTTTCTGAGATAGTCCTCAATCCATTTATAGTCCTGACCAGTTCTTCTCAAAAATTTCTTCTTTTTTTATCTTGTAGTTGTCAAGTTAATTTATCCGTTTCCACTGTTTCCAAAAGTTTATAAATTATTTCTTCTTTTGATAGGACATCTTCTTTCTTCCAATATTTTGCATACAAAATCCGAGCCATAGTTATTACATGTAATTAAATATTACATGTAATATTTAATAGAAACGGTTCTGGTACAAATGGACTTCTGACAAGTTCCTTGCCGAAGGATCCTGGATATTTAGCAGTCTTGGGGCAGAAGGCCTGATCCCCCACGGATCAAGAACTGGGTACCATAGCAGGAAACAGAGACTAGGAGTCAAACGGAAATTTGCACAAAGGAGGGAAGCAAGCACAGGCGTCCAACAGTAGAATCCTACAGAGATTGCACTGGGATCGGAGCAACTTAACGCATTTGTGAATTATCTCAAGTCCCAGAGGCAGGGATCGAAGTGGCCAAGTTCAAACTATTCAAACAAAGTGGCCGAGTTCAAACTATTCGGGATGGTGCAAACTAACATGGGCTGTGAAGACCTTCGGAAAGACTTCTCCAAATTGGGTGAGCGGAGATGGTGGCAGTGTGGCAAATGAGTTTAAAGCACACTGGGGCATCTATATATCTAATAGTGACATCTGGGCCCCATCTGCAGATATCTAAATCCGCAGACTGGGACCACACCAATGCTTAACACGTTTTTCGGCAACCTTGGGGGACCGGACTTCCAAACTTGAGGGAGAAGGAAGGAAGCAAAGGGGGGGGATGCATCCTCCCCACAAGTTTCTTGTGAGTTCCCACTTGTGAGTTCCCACTTAGAAGTTACATATGCACAGAGCGGGTCTGAACTGGCAGTAACAAACCGGGGGAAGAGACCTTGGGTTCGAAGTAGCCAGCTCAATTAATAACCGGCTCTGAAGAGGGATTAGACAGATACATTGCTAGTAACCATGCTGACTAATGTGAACTCCCAACTGCAGAGTCAGGTGACCAAAATTCTACTTTGTGAACCATTGGCATTAAAACTGAGCAAGCGATTTGGCTCCTGCATAAATCAGTTTGCCCTGGAGCCATCCTTCCTGAGCCAAGACAAAAGTCTGTGAGCTGGAGGCTAAAAAACTGTGAGCCAGCACACACTAACTCAGCTTAGAGGGAACACTGGTCACCTCCATGCCCTTTGCAGCCTCTCTCTGAGCAGAGGAGGCTGGGCTTTATGGACCTCCAGCCTGCTCCAGTAAAGCTGCTTTTATGCTCTAAGAGGTCACCCAGATGCAGCAGTACACTCAAGTGGCTCTACCCTTAAGACTTTATCACCCAATTCCCACTTCAGTCAGTAGCAACTGCCGATCCAGGCAACCCCTGGGCTTTTCTGTCTCAGCTCATCAAAGTCGAGGGACGTTCCAGAGACTGGCTGCAGACCGGTATTTTTGTTTTCCTTTCTTTTCTGGGTCAGGCGAGATTTCAAAGGCAACCCCAGAGGCACATCCCATCCCACAACATAAACCGGCTACGTGCGTTGTTTAAAAGCTCTTTAATAGGGCCCTAGCCAAGAGGCGTAAAAAGGTCCTTTGGAGGAAAAAGAAAAAAGAAAACGCTGCTAAGATGGGGAGCTTTGTAATAAGAGTCCCTCCCTCCGTAGCAGATGTAGGAGAGAGAAAAATTGTATATGGAAACACACACACACACTCAAAAAGGCATACAGAATCCACGAGCGTGGCAGCGTTCTCTGAGTTCACAGAAGATGCTGTCTATTGATGAATGAGATTTAAAAAACAGGAGCTCTCTTATCTGCGGGCTTTGACCCTCTGCTGGGAGACTCGGTCGGATGCGTTATTCCTTTGCAGTGCTTGAAAGAAACTTCCCCTCCAGGGTGACAGGGGAGAACGTTTAGGGAAACTAACAAATATTCAGAAAGTCTGAATGAAGCTGAAAGAGCATCGGGGACACGTCAGGCCATTAAAAGAACTGAGGAGCAAGGCAGAGCTTGGCTGTGGTGCACGTGATGTCATAATTTATCCAGTTAGTACATTTTGTAATCCGGCCTTTTCTCCCAGGAGCTCAGGGCGACAGATACCGTTCTCTCCTCCTCCATGTTATCTGCGCTGTCACCCTAATAGGAAGGACAGGGTGAAGAGAGTGACTGGACCGTGGTCACCCAGCAAGCTTCATGGCAGAGTGGGGATTTGAACCTGGGTCTTCTACATCTTGGGTCCACCCACTGTGTCACACTGGTTTTCCCAAGGCCTACGCAACTTTTGACTGGGCCATTGACAACGACCACAACAGGTGTAAGCTTAGCTATCACTTCCTCCTGCGTCACAGTCCACGTTGAGTGGTATCCAATGTTTGGTGTAGTGGTTAAGTGAGTAGACTCTAATCTGGGAGAACTGGGTTTGATTCCCCACTCTTCTACTTGCAGCTGCTGGATGACCTTGGGCAAGCTATAGCTCTGGCACAGCTGTTCTTGAAAAAGAGCAGTTTCTGTCAGAGCTCTCTCAGCCCCATCTACCTCCCAGGGTGTCTGTTGTGGGGAGGGGAAGGGAAATGAGATTGCGAGCCGCTCTGAGACTCCTTTGGGTAGTGAAGGGCGGGGTATAAATCCAATCTCTTCTCTTCTTCTTTTCTCTTCTCATATGGAACTGAGGACATAATCTTAAAGCTATGCAGGTGGACAGAGGCAAGAGAACTAAAAGTTAAAGGGTCATGGAACATGGTGGAGCTAGATTTGAGTCCTGAGTACCTGAAACCAACAAGTTTTTCCTATCATCAGATACAAGCTTTCACTCTCAAAAACTGATACCTTGGAAAACTTGTTGGTCCCTATGGCACTACAGGATTCGGACCTAGTTTTTCTACTGTGGACCAACGTGGCTACCCTCTCAGAACATAGCGGATCTCTCATGACCCAAAAGCTGCACTGGCCGAGGTGACATTATCCAGCGTGTAGTGTTGAGCAAACGTGGACACAGACTGCCATTCCGCAGGTATTTTTGACTGGAATGCTGGCATGGAATGCCACGGATGTGGCTATTCTTCTTAATGAATGGGCAGCAATGCCCTCTGGTGGTTGAAGCCCCAAGGCTCATAAATAATAAGTAGGCACTGCCCCTCGACCATCTACTAAGAGACACCTTTGATTATTTTTGCTCCTAATTAATAACCATTCGGGTTTTTGGAAGGCAGCAGTTCTGCTGGACTATGTTCACAGAGCTGCGTGGGGATCCAAGCTACGCCAGCTCTTCTCCTTCTGAGGAGTAGGAGTCGGACAGAAAAGTAAGTTGTTTCCAGAACTGTGCGAAAAGTAGAATCCATTCCAGGCACTGACGTTGAGTCTGGACAAAAGACTGCTTTATCTTTGTAAAACACGCAGATGGAAACAGCACTGGGCTCTGGCAGTCCCCAAGATCTCCACTAGAAACGGGACTTTAAGGAGACAAATGTTTCAGTGACTTCTCACAGGGGCTTAATGGAGGCTCGGTCAGTACTTGCAAAACCACACGCAACTTCTCGGGTGGGAAGTAATGGAAGCCCTCACAGAGACAGAGAGACCATTTGCTACTGGAAGTACAACTGAAAGGCCTGCCACTTAGCACTGCAAAGTGGCTGAGTCCCCCAGAGAGACCATCTCGCTGAAGCAAAAGGATCTCAGGAAAAAGTAGCACGTAAAGCCTTGATCTTTTTTTCTTCTGCACCATCTGGAGACCGCTCATATAACCCAGATGTAGGTTTCCTGGAAGCCAATATCACCTAGGCAACTTCTTCTGAGAAGCCCTGTTGGGAGTGGAGGATTGACAAGAGGATCTCTCTGCTTGGCTTGCCAACTGAACCACGTAAAAAATCTCGGAAGCATTGTGTTCTGTGAGGCACAGAGCACCTCTTGAGGTTGGCTGCCTCCTGGTTTTCTTTAAATCCCCTGCTCTGGAAAGTACAACCTCTTCTTGACCTTACTAGTGATGATGCCAAACGAAGCAGAGACTGTGCTGTCGTGGAATCCGTAGACTCTTAAGACTTGACGGGACCAGTCTGATGTCTCATGTGGCTTTGTGGGTAACCGTGTTGGTCTGAAGCAACAGAGCAAAGTTGGGAGTCCAGTGGCAACTCTACGGACAACCGAGTTGAATTCTGGGTATAAGGTTTCATGTACATGCACATGAAAGCTTAAACCCAGAATTAAACTTGGTTGGACTCAAACTTTGTTCTTCGTATGCAGTATTGTATCAACACATTTTCCTAATCCGCAGGGAAAATTCTCCGTACAACACCTAGCACAGCACTGATGAGAAAAGAATGCTGAACAGTGCTATGGTTTTTTTACAACATATATACACACTAGCGATGAGCACGAATCGAGAAACGAACCACGGTTCGAGCACAAACCAGTCCAGTTCGCGGTTCGTTTCAAAACGGTTTCTTTGGTCGTGTTGTTCCCGAACCCAAGAACAAACTGCCTTTTTTCCCCATGGAGCTTTGTTGGGTTCACTGCACAGTTCGTTCTCCAGACAACCTGGCGCTGATTCAATCAATTCCTGGGCAACACAGGGGCTGGACTTGTGGAGAGCCCTAGAAACACCCATAGCAGTTGTCCATAGCTTGATTGGCAGGTCTGGGAGACAACCACGGAGCTCCCATTCTGCTGTATGGGAGCAGATTTGTGTACATATGCCACCCTGACTCAGCTGCTTTCGCTTTGCACCAGGGAGAGAGAGGAGTTAGTCATCATTTGTGAGCCAGTTAAGAGGAACTGCTTGCTGCGTGGCTGATTTAAGAGGCTAGAGCTAAGCTTTCCTGGGGACACCTGCTTTGGGGGGCTATAACTCAGACATCCCAAATCCAATCTTTGCCGAACTTGGCGGGCGGGTGGAGGAGAGCCTGCTGAAGACCCCCTGTGAATTTGGCATCTTCAACTCACGAGGGGGTTGTGCTACACACAACCCATTTCGGGAAACGGGAAAAGCTTGTGGTTCATGTAATTAAATAAACCATGAACCACCACGGACCACCATTTTCCCGGTTTGTGCCCATCCCTAATACACACACACCCTTATATATGTGTGTGTGCATACAGAGCTTTGATGGGGTTAACTGCTCTGGCCCCGCACTGAATGAGCTAAAAGGAGGCAGCAGAATCTAGAGGGAAAAGTCCGGCTTTGAGGAGAACACTGAGGCTGCTTGTTTATGTGAAAAGGCGTATTTTCTCCCTCCTGCCCTTCCCGTCTGCCTCCCGCTTTACATCTCCTTTAAATATGATGAATCACCTCAGCGGAGAAAGCTACTCCAGAGCAGGCAAAAAATCCCTTTTTATAGCACTCTAGTGGCCCGCTAATATGACAGGCAAGTAAGTCACCGCGGCCATCAAGGAAAAACATTTTTTAAAAAGGACTTTATTAGCTAAGGAACGCTTTTAAGAAGAGATGGCCTGCAGGAGTACACGGATTTGAGCCGCTGCTATAGAAGGGATAACTGAAGACGACACTGGACACTTCCCTACACCACCAGCCCCAATCAACGAGTGGGAGGAGGGCCAACAAAAAGCCATCTAGAAGAAACCAAATCAAGTCCTGGCCGCAGTCAGGAAGAGCAAAGAAAAGAAGTAAAGGAAACCATCGCCTGCAGTGGGAAATGGGCAAGGAGAACATTTCACCAGCAGGCCAGCTTGGTTCTGGCCCACCAGTCGGTCTAGTTGCCAACTAGAACTCTATTTTCTGCACCGCACTGGTTCACTGCGTCACACCTACCAGGAAGGAATTTTTGCCCTTGCCAACGGACAGCACTGAGTGACATAGATATGGCATGCACACCTTTGAAGCGCAAGAGTAACATCTATTACCCTTTCTGGTCTGGCAGGAATGTGGGACAAAGGTTGATACCAGAACCACAGTGACCAAAAAGAGAGAGAGAGAGATCAATATATTCTCCTATGCAGTTCAATTTGTTTGTTTGTTTGGACTTGTATCCTGCAAGCAGGCTCAGAGTGGGTTCCAACATTTCTTTATTGACTGATTGATTGATTTGTACCCTGCCTTCCCCACCGGAGCAGGGTCATTAATACATTATACAATACAATTAAAACCACTTAAAGCAACAGTATAAAATGGCACGAAATCCTGAGATAACCATGTAAAATCTGATCAGATGGCTCAGCGATTAAGATGGGAGAAGAGTATGGGTTCCCAAATAGCTATTCGAATCCAGGACACTGACAGGAGGCCAGCCAGAACGGGGGGGGGGGGGGGAATCCACTGCCTCAACTAAAAGCCCAGGGGAAGAGCTCCGTCTTATAGGCCCTACGGAATTGTGATAAATCCCGCAGGGCCCTGATCTCATACGGGAACTCATTCCACCAGGTGGAGACCAGGGCTAAAGAGTTTTTAGAAGACGAATTTATCTCTGAACTTGCCAAAGGGGGGAAACGCTCAGTCCTAACGCTTGGGTCAGCCAAGCGAGTCATAGCCCACTCACCAACACCAGTCCATTCAAACGATTTCAAGCTTTTCACATTTCACTGGGGTGGGGTGGGGGCAAAAAGCAGCCAATTCATTGTTCAACAACAGAAGAATCATAGAATGTTAGAGCTGAAAGGGATCTTTCAGGTCATCTAGTCCAACCCCCTGCACTCTGCAGGAGCTTAGCCGAAAGATAGCCCTACAACTTACCTGAAAGATGGTCGTCCAGCCTCCGCTTGAAAATGTCCAGCGAAGGAGCATCTACCACCTCCCGAGGCAGTCTGTTCCACTGCTCAACCACTCTTACTGTTAGGAAGTTTTTCCTGATATTTAGCCGGTAATGACTCCCTTGTAATTTCCACCCATTAGATCTAGTCTTGCAATCCGGAGCAAGAGAGAAGAGATTTGCTCCATCTTCTACATGGCAGCCCTTCAAATATTTGAAGACTGCAATCATGTCCCCTCTAAGCCTTCTCTTTCCCAGGCTAAGCATACCCAACTCTTTCAGCCTTTCCTCCTAAGACCTGGATTCCAACCCTCTCACCATTCTGGTTGCCCTCCTCTGGACACACTCAAGCTTGTCAACATCCTTCCTAAAATACGATGCCCAAAACTGAACACAGTACTCCAGGTGAGGCCTGACCATAGCAGAATAGAGCGGAACTACTACCTTCCGTGATCTGGACACAATGCTTCTGTTAATGCATCCTAAGATTGCATTAGCTTTCTTGACAGTCACATCGCAATGCTGGCTCATGTTTAGCTTGTGATCAACCAGAACACCTAGATCCCTTTCACATGTGCTGCTGTCAAGCCAAGTCCCTCCCATTCTATATCTGTGCCTTTGATTTTTTGTACCTAAGTGTAGGACTTTGCACTTATCTCTATTGAAACTAGTTTTATTTGTCTCAGCCCACTGTAGATCCATCTAGATAATTCTGAATCCTGACTCTGTCTTCTTCAGAATTAGCAATCCCACCCAGCTTTGTGTCATCTGCAAATTTGATAAGCATCCCACTTCTATGTCTTCCTCCAGGCCATTTATAAAAACATTGAACAACACTGGGCCCAGGACCGAGCCCTGTGGCACTCCTCTCAAGACTTCCCTCCACGTAGACGCAGAGCCATTTACAAGCACTCATTGGGTATGATTTTTCAACCAACCATGAATCCATCCAACAGTTGCACCATCCAGCCCACACTTAACCAGTTGATCCTCAAAGGATATCATGAGAAACTTTGTCAAATGCTTTACTGAAATCTAGACACACTATGTCCACAGCACTGCCAGAGTCAAACATTTTAGTAACTCTGTCAAAAAAGGAGATAAGGTTGGTCTTATTCTTGATAAACCCATGCTGGCTACTACCAATTAAGAAGAAAACAGTACCTGGGGAGGTGGAGGAAGAAGAAAGCAACCTGGCATTCAAAGCCCAATAGCTGAGCTTTGCAAAACCTCAGAAACTTGAAGATCACAGCAGCACAGCTTGAAGTTAATTCCCCCTGAAAACAAGATAATGCTTTTCAAGAGAACAAAAACTGGGTCCAGAGGCACCTTTAAAACCAGCAAAGTTTAATTCTGGGTGTAAGCTTTCGTGTGCACACGAAAGCTTACACCCAGAATTAAACTTTGCTGGTCTTAAAGGTGCCACTGGGCTCAAACTTTGTTCTGTTGCTCCAAACCAACACAGCAACCCACCTGAATCTATCTTCATTGCTTTCCAAGCGATTAGCTACACGTTAAGAAACAATGGGAGTTAGTAAGAGAATAAAACAATGCATTCTCAAGCAAATGCATAAGCATGACCAGACAATTGTTGCCCTGACCTGGATAGTCCAGGTTAGCCCGATCTTGTAAGATATCAGAAGCTAAGTAGGGTTGGACCTGGTTAGTACTTGGATGGGAGACCACCAAGGAAGTCCAGGTCTGCTATGCAGAGGCAGGCAAGGGCAAGCCACCTCTGAACGTCACTTGCCCTTAAGGGCCTATGGAGGTTGCTACAAATTGGCTGCGAACTGAAGGGGGGAAAGATAAAATACAACCGTCAGGAGTTTTAGGCTTTGAACAAAGAACCCGTGGTCGATGTGGACAAAATCGAGAGGGTGCAGAAGAGAGCGACGAGGAGGGTCAGGGGTCTGGAGACTGAGCCCTATGAGGAAAGGCTAAGGGCCCTGGAGAAGAGGAGACTGAGGGGGGGACGGGACATGATTGCTCTCTTTAAATATTTGAAAGGCTGTCATTCGGAGGAGGAGGGCAAGGAGCTGTTCCAGTTGGCGGCAGAGGAGAGGACCCGAAGCAACGGGTTTAAATTACATGCAGAAAGGTATCGGCTGGATATTAGGGAAAACTTTTCCAGGGTCAGGGTGGTTCCAAGGTGGAATCAGCTGCCTAGGGAGGTGGTGAGCTCCCCTTCACTGACGGCTTTCAAGGGGAGGCTGGACAGATATTTTGCAGAGATGCTTTAGGCTGGTCCTACACTGGGCAGGGGGTTGGACTAGATGGTCTGTTAGGACCCCTTCCAACTCTATGATTCTATGATTCTATGACAGCAGGAAACTGACCTCGTCAGGTTCCCATACTGATGCCCCACAACCCTTCTTTGGGCCCAGAAGGTAATGCTCTGTAACATCAGCACCTGTGAATGGCAAGCAGTTTGAAGGTTCTGTATTGACCCCGTCAGCTATACATACTGGTCACCTGGTGCCGGCAGCTCAACAAATTCATACTTTCTTCCTACCGTATTCCAGTTCCTGTCTCCCAGGAGTCTTTGCCGAGGAACACACATTCCAGGTCTAGCTCTGTTTTTGTGAGAACGAAATTTGAGTCCAGGGGCACCCTGAAGACCAACAAAGTTGTATTCGAGGTATAAGCTTTTGCGTCCATGCACACTTCTTCAGAGGTGTGCTTGCACGGGAAAGCTTATACCTTGGATCAATGCTCCCTCTAAGCTGTGGAGTCCTGTGAGCAGAAATTCTACTTTGTGAGCTACCGGCATTAAAGTTGTGAGCAAGCAGGTGATTTGGCTGCTGCATAAATTAGTTTGCTCTGGACTGGAGCCATCCTTCCGGAGTAGGGTTGCCAAGTACTTACTGTAATTCGGCGGGGGACACACAGTCCCCGGCTGGAACATTCCTCCTTGGAACACCCACACCGCACGATGCCGTCACCAGGAAGTGACGCTGGGCGACACTCTGGCAATGGGGCTGGAAACTTGATGGTAACATTGAGTTCCCAGCCCCATTGCCAGAGCGTCACTCGGCATCACTTCCTGGCAATGGCATCATGCGCTGCATCTTCCCCCACCCCGGGAATGGTCCTGCCAAGAAATATGTGTCCCCCGCCGAATTATGGTAAGTTCTTGGGAAGCCTGTTCCTGAGCTAAGACAAAAATGGATGAGCCTCAGGGTAAAAAACTGTGAGCCAGCTCATACTAACTCAGCTTAGAGGAAACACTGCCTTGGATAAAACTTTGCTGGTCTTAAAGGTGCCCACTGGATTCTGCTGCTTCAGACCAACATGGCTACCCACCTGAATCTATCTTTGTGAGCATATTTAGGGATGCATACTGAATTCATGCTCAGACAACATACACAGACACACACACCCCTAATGGACAACAACAAGGCATGAAGCCCGAGATCAGTGGAAGAGACCTAACCGTGTGGTTGCCGAACTGTCAGTATCCAAGTAGTATTATATAAACTTTCGCTCTGCAAGCCACTAAACCTCTGGATCTCATCCCAACACCACAGTGCCTTTTAAAAGCATCCCACGAGGGGGGGGGGATTGAGGAGGATCTGCCACATATTCCCACTCTGCTGCAAAAAAATAACAAACCCTATGCTTACGCTGTTATCTTTTCCAAAAAAAAAAAAACACCCTGTCCTGAGCAAACACTGGAACCGCCTCATCCACAACAGCCCAGCTCTGGTTAAAGTAAAGGCCTTGCCTTGTTTGCATCGCAAACAAATCAAACAGCTGGCCTCCTGGGATAGGGGAAGCGAAGGGCCAAGAATCCAAGCGTGCTGGTGGGGCAAAAGAGGCATTGCGGAAACCAACGCCGGTGATGCCACAAGCCTCAACTGGCACCACAGGCCAGCTCACATGAGAAACCATAACGGTTTTGGGACATGCGTCTCACAGGGCCAGCGTTTCGCTTTTTCAATGGATTCTGCGCTGGCGTGCAAAAAGGAGGAAAACGAAGGACCAGCGGTAGTCTTCAGCAACTGAAGAAACGCCCCTTTTATTTTATTTTTTTAATAGAAAAATCAGGTTTCCAGACCTTATGATTTCAAAGATAGGCTTGAATGCATGCAAGGCAACGTTTGGTGAAGTCTCCAACACCAAAACTTAAGAGGATTTCCAGGTGGCAGGGGAAAAAAACAACGGTATTTATTTAGAACATTTACACCTTTGCACTTCCAAAACAAGGCTCTCAAGGAGGCTGCTGCACAGATAAAATACATACCCACAGAAATACAGTCAAAAAATAAAATAAAATAAAATAAAATTCAGAAATCACTAGTTCAGATGCAGCCTGACCTGCAGCAGATCAGAAGAAAATCATCATGAGAAGAAAGAAACAAGCAAGCAGAGGAGACAGCGATCGGCCACCAAATCACCGGTTTCACATTCGACATTCCTAAAACGAGGTGTCACAACTGAAAAGTTCCCTCGCCTCTCTTGGGAAAGGGGACACTGACAACAGGGCCTATAACGCAACCTCAAATCAGTGCTCACTCTTTAATGGGATGAAGGGTCTCTCTCAGTCCTCATGGCCGTGTAAGGGCTTTACCGGCACTTGAACTCGGTCCAGACCAGGGTTCCACTTAAGCAGGGATCATTTCATAGAAAAAGAGGTGCAGAAGCTCATTAGCATAACTTATTTGCATATGCCACATCCCCCGACATCACTGGAAGTGTGTCAGAAGGCAACACCCACAACTCAGGCTCCACCCCCAGGGACTGTCTTTCCACTCTGGGGATTGTCATGCCAGTCCCAGAGTAGCCTATCTGGGCCCAGGAGGCATGCTACATGTGCTGCTTTGCACTCCTGCTGGGACCTGGGGGTGGGGCTTGCTGCCACCTGTGCTTTTAACTGCCAGGGCTCCGCTCCTGCGTGCTCCAGCTCCAAATAACCCCTGCCTCTAAGCTGAGTTAGTGCGAGCTAGCTCACAGTTTTTTAGCCTCCGGCTCAAACATTTTTCCCTTAGCTCAGGAAGGAGGGCTCCAGAGCAAACTCATTTATGCAGGAGCCAAATCGCTCGCTCACAACTAATGCCGGTAGCTCACAAAGTAGAATTTTTGCTCACAAGACTCCACGGCTTAGAGGGAGCCTTGGTCCAGACGCAAATTAGCAACCGGCTTTGATCTTCCAACATCTGCCAGACAGTCTCCCTCCAGTGAGCAGCTCCCTTGTGTAAGCTGCGCACGTTGCCATCCCATAACTGGAAGAAACTTCAGAGCCACATGGCGCTACGGATTTGGATCTTCCACGTCAATGGCCAATGCTTAATCTACTGAACTGCCGCTCCTCTCCGAAACGCAGCTCGCAGTTAGAATGAGCCATGAGAAGCAGCCTTCGTGACTGGAGACAAGGGTCAAGCAATTTGGGTTCATGAGATCTCTAACTAGCTCACTTATTTTCAATCAGCGGATGAATCACGGCTCGGGGTGCCTTATGCAATCTTAAAAGCAACAGTAATAATAAATTACATAACACAATTTTAAACCAACTATATAAATCAGGGGTGTCAAATTTGCAGCCCGGAGACTGGAACCGGCCCGTCTAGGGTTCTTATCTGGCCCACAAGCAACTAGTGCAAGAGAACGAAGGCAGGAGGCTCCCTTTGGGGGGGGGGGGGGGGCCAGCATGGTATGTGACCAGTGTTCCCTCTAAGCTGAGTTTAGTGTGAGCTAGTTCACAGTTTTTCAGCCTCCAGCTCACACGTTTTTGTCTTAGTTCAGGAAGGGTGGCTCCAGAGCCAACTCATTTATGCAGGAGCCAAATTTTCCGCTCACGCCGGTAGCCCACAAAGTAGAATTTTTGCTCACAAGACTCCACAGCTTAGAGGGAGCACTGTATGTGAGGTGCGTGTGATCAAAGCTGTCAAGAAATAAAAGGGACTGGCTGGGGGTAGTTATGGTATCCCTTGGGGGGAAAAAACCCAGTCTTGCATAAGATTAAATACATTAATTGGGACTTTTGTGGATTCCCCAATAAATCAATTGTTTTCACTCCTAGGAATCAACTATTTATGAGGTTCTATTTTGAATAAAAAAAATTAATACCATTAATTGGGTTTGCCTCTGTCATTCATAACGTTTGCATCCCCGGTACCTGGCATTTCATTCTATGGCAAACATGGCCCAACCTGAAAAAACAACTTTGATGTCAGATCTGGCCCTCGTAACAAACGAGTTTGACACCTCTGATATAAATCACCTATTGAACACAACTGCGGCCAACAACCCCACAGTAAAATGATCTGGTGGAAACAAGAACTGCCAGACATACGCAATGACTGATTAAAAGCCTGCTGGAAGAGCTCTGTCTTGCAAGCTCTGTGGAAAGCAACAAGGTCCCGCACAGCATGCGTGTCCTCTGATAAAACAGTCCACCAGGACGGGGCCACCACAGAGAGTGCCCCGGCCCTGGTAGAGGAGCAATGAACCACCTGAGGGCTGGGCGCCACCAAAAGATTGCGTGATGAAGAGCGCGGGCAGCATCAGGGATTGCAGCAGGAGAGGCAGTCCTTCAGGTACGATAGTCCCAGACCATTTAGGGCTCTAAAGGTTAAGACCAGCACCTTGAATTTTATCTATATAGCAAGCCACCTTGAGTGCTGCAAGGGAGAAAGGCAATAAACGTTTAAAATGAATAAATAATAACTCTTTTTGAATGAGAAACCCTTCCACGAGCTCCCGTTACGAAATCAGAAATTGCCTCATCATCTGTCATGTTTACAGCCTCTACGCAATCCGGCGACACGGCAGCCGCTCTTTCAAGTTGTAAAAATCCAGCCATTCATAATTGAACGGCAAAGAGGCATCACGGTGCACGGAGGAACGAAATCCTACAAAATTTTACAAGTTCTCAAGTGAGATAAGAAATCACTATTCAGAATTTTCGCCACCACTACAGGGTTGGTAGTTCAGCAGTTCGAGACCCGAGAGTGCCGCATGACAGAGTGAGCTCCCGTCTCTAGTTCCAGCTCCTGCCAGCCTAGCAGTTCGAAAGCAAGAAATTGCAAGTAGATAAATAGGTACCACTTTGGTGGGAAGGTAACAGCGCTCCGTGCGCCTTGGTTTTAGTCATGCTGGCCACGTGACCACGGAAACATCTTCGGACAGCGCTGGCTCTTCGGCTTTGAAACGGAGATGAGCACCGCAACCCTAGAGTCAGATTTGAGTCGGATAAAGGAACCTTTACCTTTATCTTTACAAGCAAGAACAGCAACGCAGCCTGGAAATACTCCGTCTAAAAAGCGATAGGTAGATGATTCCTTCAGACTGTGTATCACGCGCAAAAATAACCAGAGGGTGTGGGGGGGAGACTCTTACCTTCTACAGAGCATCAACACAAAGCAAAGAATTTTAGTTACCCGCAAGGCAAATCACATCTTCACGCTTCTACGGTCAAGTCAGTCCTTCTTCCCTCGGCCCTCTGTTTATTGGACCCTACCCAAATTCCAGCATTTCCACCGTCTCAGCTCTGTCAGAAATGCAGTGTAGAAGTAATTTCAAGAAATTGATTCCTTACTTCCCACAGCCGCCACTGAAACACCACAGGGGCCAACATTAGAGACCAGCTCACACGCTACTGCAGACGCATACACATATAGAGGATAGCGCGGAGTTGTTTTCTGTTGCCCCAGAAGGTCGGACCGGAACCAACGGGTTGAAATTAAATCAGAAGAGTTTTCGGCTAAACATTAGGATGAACTTCCTGACAGTCAGAGCGGTTCCTCAGTGGAACAGGCTTCCTCGGGAGGTGGTGGGGCTCTCCTTCTTTGGAGGTTTTCAAACAGAGGCTAGATGGCCACCTGACAGCAATGCGGATTCTGTGAACTTAGGCAGATCACGAGAGGGAGGGCAGGAAGGATTGCATCAGTGCTGAGTTCTCGTGGCCCTTTCATACACGCCCAGAGAAATGCTGATCGCCACATTGGGGTCAGGAAGCAATTTTCCTCCAGGCTTGTTTGGCTGGAGATCCTGGAGGTTTTTGTCATCTTCTGGGCAACTGGGGTCTGGAACAGGGGTCACTGGGCGTGTGTGTATGTGGGGGGGGGAGGTATTTGTGAATTTCCTGCATTGTACAAGGGGTTAGACTAGATGACCCTGGAGATCCCTTCCAACTCTGTGACTCTATGATCCTGCAAGTACATGCACACACCTTAAACAGTAAACGTGTGTTCAGTTTACAAATGAAATGGGAGACCAGTGCCTGGATAAATGTGGGGTTTATTTACATCCAGATGTACAAGCACTGAATATAGCACAGGAACTACTCAGTGTGTGTATAAAGAAAAATCAGTGCTGGTTCTTACCTTTAAAGCCCTATATGGCCAGGGTCCAGCTTACCTGAGGGACCGCCTTTCCCCATATGTTCCCCCAAGGGCACTTCGGTCAGGGGGGCAACTAAATATGCGGCTACCAGGGCCAGGGCTTTTTCAGTGTTGGCCCCTACCTGGTGGAATGAGCTCCCGGAGGAGATCAGGGCCTTGCGGGACCTTATGCAGTTCCGCAGGGCCTGTAAGACGGAGCTCTTCCGCCAGGCTTTCGAGTCGGGGCTGCCACCGTTATCACCGCTATCACTCATCACCGTTTGACATCACGGTGTGTACTACTGGCCCTGGTATGCGACCATGGCTCTAGTGGGACACCATCGGAGCAGCAACAACCGTGCCCACTGGAGTACTGGGGTTATGGGCTTGAGTTAGGGACTCATTCACCCCGCAGACTGTTGTTGTAATTTTTTAAGTAATGGATTATTTATTGTTTTAATGTTTCTATAGGGCATCTGCCTCTATGTCTTATTGTTTTATATGGCATTTGCCTCTGTGTTCACCGCCCTAAGCCCATGCTGGCAGGGCGGGATATAAATCCAATAAATAAATAAATAAAATCAAGCATTGACTGTATGCAGATGCCTTGGTCACATGTCACAGAGAATGCACGTACATGTTTGTAAGCAAGGGCCAATGCCCATTCATTTTTTAAATGAAACCGGGGGCGAGGGCCTGGCGAAGCGTGTCATTTCATTCGCATGTTCAGCTATGTGTGCGTTGAACGTTAACGTGAGAATTACTCAACTCATATACAAAGAAAAATCACGTGTACACTGTGTACGTTATTATACCTACATTCGCTGTAACTTCTGAACAGAACGGTACTTCACTTGTGTTCACTGTAACTTGTGAACAGGGGTTAGGTGGCTGTACAGTCCCTGATGTCTTCACTTAAAAGGTCTCAATTTGCAGGTACTGGAGGGAAAAAACCTTCCTCTGCCCAAGATTCCACAGAGCTGATGCTAGTCAGCATATAGACAATATTAAGTAAGATGAACCAATGGTCTGACCCGGTAAACTGTAGCTTCGTATACTCAAAACTCTCACAGACAGGCCATTTATGAGAATCTGTGGCTCCATTCAGACTATATACAGACCAGTTTGCACAAATGGCATCTCAGGGCGGCTGACAGAATCCCAGAACCACAGAGTTGAAAGGGGCCCTACAGGTCATCCAGTCCAACCCCCTGCTCAATGCAGGATCAGCCAACAGCATCCCTGACAAGGGTTTGTCCAGATGATGGCGGCATTCAGTATACGACCCCATGGAGGAAAGCAGTATCCACCAGTGTAACCCAGGGCCGTGAGACGTTCCGGTGGCTCATTCGACAGTGGCGGCTCCTAATCGAAAGCCGGGCGGAAGAGCTCCGTTTCACAGGCCCTGCTTAGAGGGAGCATTGGGGGTCACCATAAAGTGGTTGCAACGTGGCCATGCTTCCTACCACCACTATGCGCCCCATAGCCGCCCCAGATGTTTGCAGTGTTTACCACACACCCAAACAAATATCAACGGATGAATAAGATTGGCGCCTGTTATATATTAAGGCAAACAGACAAACACATCCTTTCGGCCTTATTATTATTTTGCCAACTTGTGTCATAGAACTAGGGGTTTTTTCTCCCCCCCCACACATCGCCTCCTAGTCCCCATAACAGGAGGCTCCAGCTTTTATGGGTTTATTCAATATTGAGTCATCATCGCCACAGAGAGAGGACTCAGGAGGACAACTTAATTACCTATACAGAACAGGCTAAAAATAGACAGCAACACACAGTGCGCCGCGGAAACGTCAAAGCCCAGACTACAATTACACGGGCCGAGGAGAAAGACGAACGAATTCCCATCCACAAAGCCGCGCGGGACTCCAGAGAGATCCCTCCCCTACCTTTTTGCCTGGTTTGAAAATAAATTAAGGTTCCCTTGGGAAAGAAATAAAAAAAAATTTTAAAGAAAGAAAGCAGACAGCTGCTAAATAAAATAGGACGGAGGGAGAGAGAGAGAGAAGGACTTTTATTTGCTTGACAACAATAGAGCTGGGAAGCTGCAGAAACTGCATCCTATCTGGGGGTCATTGTTTTTTTAAAACAGGCATCGTTAAATAAAATGTCAGCCAAAAAAAAGATCAGGCTTTGGAGCGAGTGGGGTCTGCGTGGTGTAGTGGTTAGATTTGGGAGATCCAGGTTAAAATCCCCTCGCTGACGTGGAAGGTCGCTGGGT
Source organism: Gekko gecko (assembly GCA_029375565.1). Lineage (NCBI taxonomy): Eukaryota > Metazoa > Chordata > Lepidosauria > Squamata > Gekkonidae > Gekko > Gekko gecko. The sequence continues at coordinate 71,987,375 of JAPDNY010000012.1, read as the reverse complement.
GACCTTGGGCCAGTCGATCAGGCTCGGCCTAATCTACCTCACAGGGCTGTTGTTGGGAGAAGAAGGCAAAGGAGGAGAGAATGATGTTGTAAGCCACCGTGGGTTCCCGCGGAGGAGGGGGGGAGATTGAGTGTGTGTCTGGAAAGAGCACTCAAGTCGCAGCTGACTTATGGGCACCCCAGCAAGGGGCTTTCAAGGCGAGTGAGATGCAGAGTTGGGTTTGCCCTGGCCTTCCTCTGCAGAGTCTTCCTTGGTGGTCTGACATACAAGAACCAACCCTGCTCACAGCAACCCCAGCAAGGGGCTTCTAAGGCAAGTGAGAAGCAGAAGTGGTGTGCCGTTGCCTTCTTCTGCAGAGTCCTCCTTGGTGGTCTGCCATCCAAGAACCAACCCTGCTCACAGCAACCCCAGCAAGGGGCTTCTAAGGCAAGTGAGAAGCAGAAGTGGTGTGCCATGGCCTTCTTCTGCAGAGTCCTCCTTGGTGGTCTGCCATCCAAGAACCAACCCTGCTTACAGCAACCCCAGCAAGGGGCTTCCAAGGCAAGTGAGAAGCAGAGATGGTTTGTCATTGCCTTCTTCTGCAGAGACTTCCTTGGTGGTCTCCCTTCCAAGAACCAATCCTGCTCACAGCAACCCAAGTAAGGGGCTTTAAAAGCAAGTGAGAAGCAGAGGTGGCTTGCCATGGCCTTCCTCTGCAGAGCCTTCCTTGGTGGTCTCCATTCCAAGTACCGACCCCTGACTTCATTTCCAAGTCCCACAAGATCAAGGCTATACCGTGCTGCCTCCCTTAAAGTGGAGTATAAATAAGTAAAAATAAAATTTAAATATGAATTACAAAAAGGTAAGGGAGCTACTGAAACCCACAGGGACAATTCACTACAGATAGCCCTCCCCTGCGGTGCCACCATGTATTTTATTTATTTAGTACATTTTTATCCTGTCTTTTCTCCAGGGTGGCGTACAACAACCTCCCCTTCTCTCAGAGCACTTCCAACAATGGTTCAAGGTAGGTTCATCTGAGAGCATGCAACCGGCCCAAGATCACCCAGCAAGCTTCCACAGCTGAGCCGGCATTTGAACCTGAGTCTCCAAGTCCTAACCCAACTACAGAACATAGTTTTACTCCAGTGGCACCTTTAGGACCAACAAACGTTTAATTCTGGGTATAAGCTTTCGTGTGCTTGCACACTTCTTTCCTAATCCTAAACCAGGATTTAAAGAGACAGTATGCAGAACTACAGACAAGTGAAACATACTGTACAACTTCAAATCCTCTCAATATACAAAATGAGTATAACCAAATTGCAAAATACAAAAGACCTTACCCACAAGTTATAAGCAGCCCAAGTGCTGTGTGGTGGAATAGTCTCACAAAAGCAATTCTGTAAGAGTCTTTACGAAGCCAGTGTTTCCCCCGAGTTGCAACAGTCAGACTTCCTCCACAAATTATACAAAAGCACATAATAAGCTATTGATAGTGGAATGGTCTGAATTATACATTTGCTGATTAATATTTGAATATTTTGCTGATGAATATTTTCAAATGAAACGATACACGCTTCCCAGGTAAAGTCGTGTTTCGAGTAGCTTCTTCAAGTCAAAGAAGACATTTCTAAAGGAACCCAACTTTCAACCTGTTGACATGTAGCAACCAAGCTTATCTCAGTTTTTATTGCTGAAGCTAAGGTTCTCATCTCATCAGTGATGAAAATTGAGGTAAGCTTGGTTGCTACATGTAGACAGACAGAAAGTTGGGTTCCTTGAGCAATTTCTTCTTTGATTTGAAAAGGCTACTCAAAACACAACTTTACCTGGAAGCGCATATCATTTCATTTGAAAATCTTCATATTGACGAACGCTGTTCTTCACTGGAGGCTTTGGTGCCATCAGCAAATGTATACTTCAGACCATTCCACTACTGGGTTCCTTATTCTGTGCTTTTACATAATTTGTGGACTAAGTCCAACTATTGCAACTCGGAGGAAACAATGGCTTCATTAAAGATTCATAGAATTGCTTGTGTGAGACTATTCCACCTGAACTACTACATGATAATGACTCAGCCCTACCCCACCTTCCTGAGTGGATATAAATTACCTGCCTACCATTTTTCTTTTCACCTTGACACAGAGAGTACTCCGTCTTTCTGTGTTATACCTCTGAGAATGCCCATCACAGAAACGTCAGGTCCTACAAGGCCAAGACCGTGGCCAGACAACCCAGAAAATGTACAACAGCTAAAGCACTTGGACTGCTTATAACTTGTGGGTAAGGTCTTTCATATTTTGCAATTTGGTTGTACTCATTTTGTATATTGAGAGGATTTGATGTTGTACAGAATGTTTCACTTGTCTGTAAGTTCGGCATACTGTCTCTTTAACTCCTGGTTTCCTAATGCCTACAAGCATGCTAATACAGAAGCTGTTACCACTAGCTTTTGGAGGAGTTCGAGTGAATTATAATATTTTAAACATAGCTTACACAGTATAGTTGGCTTGGAATCATATGGAAGACACTGAGATTGATATAATTATAATATTTTTAACGCATATCCCTTTGTTTACAGTTTTGGCGGTTTGTTCTCAGCGGGTTTTTTTTCTTTCTTTGCTCGACCACCTGGAAGCTGGCAACCTTACATTAGGATCAAACAAATTTGCAAATATCGGGCCTATCAACAGTGTGCGACTGCAATAAAAAAGGCCAATGCTATGCTGGGATTAAGAAGGGTATTGAAAACAGATCAGCCAATATCATAATGCCCCTTTATAAATCGATGGTGCGATCACATTTGGAATACTGTGTACAGTTCTGGTCACCACACCTTACAAACAATATTACAGCTTTGGGAAAAGGGCAGAAGAGGGCAACTGGAATGATAAAAGGGTTGGAACACTTTCCCTATGAAACAAAGTTAAAGCGCTTGGGGCTCTTTAGCTTGGAGAAACGACGGCTGAGGAGTGACATGATCAAGGTTTATAAGGTTATGCATGGAATAGAGCAGGTAAAGAAAGAGGTACTTTTCTCCCTTTCTCACAATACAAGAACTCGTGGGCACTCCATGAAATTGCTGAGCGGTCGGATTAGAACAGATTAAAGGAAGTCCTTCTTCACCCAAAGAGTGATTAACAGATGGAATTCACTGCCACAGGAGGTGGTGGCAGCTGCAAGCATAGATGGCTTCAAGAGGGAATTGGATAAATATATGGAGCAGAGGTCCATCAGTGGCTATTAGCCACAAGGTATAGATAGGAACTCTCAGTCTGGGGCAAGTCATGCAGTGTACTCTTGGTGCTTGGGGCGGGGGGAGACAGTGGGAGGGCTTCTAGTGTCCTGGACCCACTGGTGGACCTCCTGACGGGACCTGGTATTTTTGGTCACTGTGTGACAGAGTATTGGACTGGATGGGCCATTGGCCTGATCCACACAGGCTTCTCTTATGTTATTATGTAATGATCAGCCATGATGCTAAACGAATCCCTTTATGCTTACAGACGCCTCCAGTGCCAGATGCCAGGAACAAAGGACAGGATGACCACTGCTAGCAAGAGTATGTTGGACGGAGTGTCCCTTTGGTCTGACCCAGAGAGGCCCCTCTTAGGGCAAACCCCCCCCCAAAGACATGCCTGTAGACACACACACACACACAGAGCCCCAACAAATTGGAAAGGCGCTCTGCAACCCAAGGTTTCTACTTCCCCACAAAGGCCATTAATTGTCTGAAAAGACAAGAGCGCCCATAAATTGGCTTTTTTATGCACTGCTGCAGACAGGCGAAGCTTAAACAAGTACACACTCACACACACCAAAAAAGAGAGAGAGAGAGAGAGAGAAAATCGCTTGTCAAGATGCGGAATGTCAGCACTAAATCCTAAAAGCATCCGAGGGGAAAAATGCATCCGGAGACAGGAATAACATGCCTCAGCGTTTTTTCCCCCAATAGGTTCCTGCCGTTTGTTAGTCGGTACAGGGCAGGCAGCACTAAAGTTTATTCTGCACTGCTTTGCCCAGTTATCAATAAGTCTTGATTTGACGGGGGGAACAGGACATTAATTAAAAAACCAGGCGCATTCCAGAAGAGTAATCCTTTCACCTGGTAATAGAGAACCGCCATGGTGTAGTGGTTAAGAAGAAGAGATTGGATTTATACCCCACCCTTCACTACCCAAAGGAGTCTCAGAGCGGCTTACAGACTCCTTTCCCTTCTCCTCCACACAACAGACACCCTGTGAGGCAGGCAGGGCTGAAAGAGCTCATTTGAGAACTGCTCTTGAGAGAACAGCTCTGAGAGAACTTGTGACTGACCCAAGGTCACTCCAGCAGCTGCATGTGAAGGAGCAGGGAATCAAACCCGGTTCTCCCAGATTAGAATCCGCATTCCTAACAACTACACCAAACTGGCGGGCTCCAATCTGGAGAACCGGGTTTGATTCCTCATTCCTCCTCTACATGAAGCTTGCTAGGTGATCTTGGTTGTCTCAGACCTCTCTTGGACCCTCCTGCCTCGCAAGGTGCCTGTTGCAAGAAGAGGAAAGGAAGGCGATTAGAAGCCGCTTCAAGACTCCTTACAGTGGAGAAAAACAGGGCATGGAAATCAACTCTTCTTCCCGAGGAGAAGCAAGCATTGTTCCGGCTTTTCTGCCTAATGAAGTTTTCATGGGTATCTGTCTGAGCCGCAACTATTTTTCTGTTCACATCAGTAGATATCTACCTACCAATACTCCCTCTAAGCTATGGAGTCTTGTGAGCAAAAATTCTACTTGACTTGGACCCATGTCACGTGTCATGCGTCACTTGACACGTTGATCTTCCTGCAGAGCCGTTTTTAGGAGTTCACCCTTTTTAAAAAAAAATCACGTGGGAAGACATTTCAACTCTGCTTGAAATATCCACAGACTTCCGCTTCACTCTCGGGGTAGAACTAGGAAGACACCGGTCAAATCTCACCTCAGCTACGAGCTCAACAGCAGCCTTCAGAAAATTAAACGAAGGTCATCGTCGCAAGCCATTCTTTCTGTCTTCGCATCACCAAAAGCGCAGTGAGGCTGTTCCATAAGACAGTGCTTTTTCTTTTCTTTCTGCAAAGGCGACTCTGGAATTTCATCCCTGGCTTTTCTGCTCAGTGGTATTTTTGCCGGAGGACTTTTGATGGCGGTGACGCTGAACATACGAAGCCCCCTATTCTGAATCAGACTCTCGGTCTGCCGAAGTCAGTACTGTCTACTCAGACTGGCAGTGGCTCTCCAGGGTCTCAGGCTGAGGTCTTTCACATCCCCACCTACCAAAGAGTCCTTTCAACTGGAGATACTGGGGATTGAACCTGGGACCTTCTACATATCAAGCAGATGATCTGCCACCGAGCCACAAACCTCTTCCTGTAGTTTTCTGATCATAGTTTACCTTTTTTTCATAGAATCATAGAGTTGGAAGGGGCCATAGAGAACATCTAGTCCAGGGGTGCTGAACTCATTTGTTATGAGGGCTGGACCTGACATAAATGAGACCTTGTCGGGCCGGGCCGTGTAAGTCATAAAACGTAATGCCAGGTAGCGGAGATACAGACTTTATAAAGAACACAAACCCAAAGCGGTTTTTTTACTCAAGATAAAAACGTGCTTAAAACATCTGCACTCTTGCCATATTTTGTTTATTTAACCGTGTCTGATAACTGACACCTCTTGCTCTGAATTATTGCATCGAAATGTCTGTGCTGTTGCAATCTTGAGTATGCTGTTCAGGTGTATATCTGTAAGACGCAAACCTATGATGACGCAGCAGCAGCAGAACTGGAAGAAGAAGACAGCCAGTTCCACTGCGGGCTCTACCCTCAGCAGTCCTTTATGGTAGATATACCCGGACTCCCATGCATCAGAGGATTTGTTTTTGTTTGTTAGATCAGGTGGAGTCAGTTTCTCATATATTACTCCATTGCCCTATATATGAAGAAGAGAGGCAGAATCTGTTGCTACCCCTTCTCTCACATTTTAAACCTTTGGCAAATTATCTCACATATGCCGAGGAATGCCTGATGAAGTTTTTACTGGCTGATAATTATGAACCTGTATCACGCAATGTTGCTAAATATTGCTATCTGGTAATAAAAAAGCGCAGATTGTACTGTAACTCGAGCCACTAATGATGAAAATGACCGATCTGGTATTTTAGAAAATACGGCTGAAGGGTCTTTTGTTGTAAGATTCTGTGTTGTACTATTTTAGTTTATTTTGCTGGTCTTATGACTGTTTTAATAAAGTTGTTGTTGTTGTTGTTGTTGTTGTTGTTGTTGTTGTTCCACTGCGGGCCTGATAGAAGCCCTTTGGGGGCCTGACCTGGCCCCCAGGCCGCGTGTTTGACCCCCCAGTCCAACCCCCTGCCCAATGCAGGACCAGCCTAAAGCATCTCTGACCAATGTTTTTGGTGATTTTATCATTATATGATGCACTGCCCTACAGTCAACTTCACAATTAAGAACAAATAAGGTCCATTAAACCGTCCTGGGGGGTGGGGGGTGTGTGATTTCCGCCAGTTCTTCCCTCCCCACCACAGCCACTGTTCTCTCTCAGCTGTGGGCGTGAGCGGCTCCTCATTAACACAGGAAGCCCCGCTCTGCGACTATCTGGTCTTGCACTGTCTGTTGCCCGCTTTAAGATTGCAGCAGTTCTGTTCTGCCCAGGATGCAAACTGCTCGGCTCAGTAGGGGAAAACATTAGACGGAGCATTGACCTCATCACCCCGAAATTTTGTTCCAAGGGGCCAGCAGAGCAGACCTTCGAGAATACTACAGTGGGGGACTGGCGACAGAAGAGGAGAACTGGCAGAAAATGCCTCCTCTTAGCTTAACTGTACCTTATGTTTTTGGCACGTGCCTGGATACAGGCCACTGCTTTCACGGTATGAGTTTCTTTCCGAAAATGTTGCCGAGCACCACCCTGCTGATCCATTTAAAACAGAAGCAAGGGATACAGAGATGTTTTTAACAGATTCCACGCTTTCAGCCTTGATCCTACCACCCACGTTTTCTACATTGTTAAGACCATCCCAGAGTACTTAATAGCTAAGGAAGCAAAGCACTTGAAGCAATACGGGGAGACAATTTTCCATTACCACACCATTCCATGGAAAATCTTTCCACTGTCGTATTTTTCTGCAGAACTTTTTTTTTAAATTTCCATTTCAATTCCCGTATTGCATTGCAAAATTCATTAGGAACTCCATAGATGGGAACCCACTCAAACTGGGGTTTCAAAATTGTAATGTAACTTTTTATTCCCCCAGATGCTTATCTTTAAGAAGGGAGGGAAGGTGACCTGGTTTGGCCTGATCTTGTTAGATCTTAGAAGCAAAGGAGGCAGTACTTGGAAGAGAGAGACCACCAAGGAAGACTCTGCTGAGGAAGGCCAGGGCAAACCACCTCTGCTTCTCACTTTGAAAGCCCCTTGCTGGGGTTGCTGTAAGCAGGGTCTGTTCTTGGACGGGAGACCACCAAGGAAGGTTCTGCAGAGGAAGGCCAGGGCAAACCACCTCTGCTTCTCACTTGCCTTGGAAGCCCCTGGCTGGCATTGTTGTAAGCAGGGTTGGTTCTTGGATGGGAGACCACCAAGGAAGGCTCTGCAGAGGAAGGCAATAGCCAGCCACCTCTGCTTCTCACCTGCCTTGGAAGCCCCTTGCTGGGGACCCCATGGATCAGTTGCAACTTGACAGCACTTATCTTTTAAAAAAAATTATTTGGTTTTAATACTTTATAGGACAGGATGGGTACAAGGGATGGGCTAAGACATCGCGGGAAATTCCATCACGTTCCTATAAAAGCTGTTACAAATTTTCCATCTTAATTCTTTGTTTCCAGATCCCTTTCGTTTATGTAATTACTAAAACCAGTAACACTTAATCAAATTGCTAAAACCTTCTACTGTGGTTCCTGGAAAAAGTCAGATTCTTTACAGTTTAAGAGTTTCTCCAGGTCTATATAATAGTTGCATCCATTACTCCTGGTCTTCGAAGTTTCTTTCCACCAAGTCATAGAACGGTACCCAACTGTCTCTCACATTTTGTTTGCTTCAGTCTTTTTAACAAGTCCGACAATATATCCATTCCTGTTGTTTCAATTTTTTTTTGTCAAAAGTTCATTCTCCGTTGGTATCTCTGATTTCTTCTAATACTTAGCATAAAGCGTTCTTGCTGCCGTAACTATATGTATAATTAAGTGCCTTTCTTATCTTTTACATCAGGATTGTCAAGCTTGACAGCACTTATCTGAGAGGCCTCTACATATCGCTACTTGGATGGGGGACCACCATGGCCAACCACCTCTGCTTCTCACTTGTCTGGGAAGCCCCTGGCTGGGGTGGCCACAAGTCGGCTGTGACTTGACAGCAGTTTATACACACACATCTTTAAAAAGCAGATATGTTAAATCTCTCGCTATCTCATAAACACGGTGGTTTTCCCCCCATTACTGAACACATGTCAAACATACCATATCAAGAGATAAACAGCTCTAGGATGTTTTCCCCCGACCAATTTGCATAGGAAACCCAAGTCACTGACTTGAAAGACCACACCTCAGCCCACAGGAAACTGCTGATGGTCTCACATCATCCACTGCTGCCCTGTTCCGCATGCCTACATCGAAAGGGCAACCGTCAGGAAACATATATAAGCAGGGCTTTTTCAGTGGCGGCCCCCAGACTATGGAATTCTCTGCCACAAGAATCTCATTTCACCTGTTTACTTTGTTCCGGAGGGCAACTGATGGTTCCATGTCCTGACTTTCATCTTTTTTAGGACTCCCTGATGATGCCAGCGCTTATTATGTGGGGTTTTTTTAAAAACGGAGTTCAGTTTTATTTGTTTTGGCATTGGCTGCTGCTGTTTTAATACATCCCTTCCACTATTAATTATTACTAATATTTGCCACCTGTTGCTCTGCTATTTTTGCCGATTAAATTTTCACTCTTTTACACCTTTGCTTCATTCTTAAAAGCGGCCCCAAGTGTAACTGTAAACAGCAGAATGGTGAAATACGCGCTTCCTAAAATAAACAGAAAGACATTTGCAGCCCGAAGCAAGAACCCCTCCGGAATTCTCGGTCCTCCGAAAAACAGAGGTGCCCAAGTTTTTCTTTTCTGCCATGCTGACTCCCTCTGCCCTGCGGAGACATCTGCTGAAAGGACGACACCCCCCCTCCCACTTTGCGCTGTGCCTTTAACAACAAGAGGCGGGACCAGAAATCAAGATCGGCTGGTAATCAATAGCCTCCCCTGCGAGACCTCCTGCTGTCCCTGACAGACTTCAAGATGCATTTTTCTTTCCCCTCCCCTCCTCTGGATCCCCGCTCTGGCAGCTGAGTCAACAGCTGCAATCACATTCAAGGCCTGTCTGACAGGCCCCTCTGTTTGAGCTCAGAAGTCACACTCCGGAATCACGTTTTTCTCCCCCCTGCCCCCCCCAGCTACGGCTTCCCAGAGGCCACCATTTGTCGATGTGCAACAGCTGGGAAGAGGGACAGACCGGCCCCAGTTGCAGCTGCGGCCAGAAGGGACAGGACCCTGCAGTGTCTGAAAACCGATTCAGCTAACTGGCAAAAGCATTCCCATCTCTGGTCTGCGTAAGTCCGGCCGCGTTTGGATGTCAGTAACAACCTGCCTAGGATGAAACGAAGGTTGCACCCCACCAATGTTCACTGTGAAAAATTGATTCAAGTCCAATTACAGTCCACAAATTTGCTGCTGCTGCTTCTTTTTGTTTCTTTATTTTACGTCATGCAGTGCCTGCTGCTGCTGCTTCCGACAACTGTCACGCGACTACAGATTTCCCAGGTAAACAATCTGTTTCCCTCAATGCTTCATCAGGTTGCTTTATACTTGGAGCCCATGAAACAAAGGCTGGCTTATTCCGGGTTCATATGTCCCATCTCCTCCAACATGGAACAGAGACTTAAAGACATACTGATTTATTTACAGGGCCCCCCCCCCCAACCCGAGAGTATAGGCAGATTACATAACGCAAGTCCGGACAATCGATAGCATGAGGAGACATCTAACAAACCAGGGGTCCCCAACCTTTTTTGCGCCTGCAGGCACCTACTGGTTGCCATCTCATGATATATATTGCTTCTGTATTACCTTCAGAATACTGACACAGGGCAGAGGGCGAAATTATAAAATGCCTGCCACAAAATGCAGGGACAACCACGAAATGGCCACGAGCATGGCTATGCATAACTCTAACAGTGACTTTTCAACATTTCAGATAGAAGCCGTGTTCAACGTGATGCCTTTTAAATCTGCACAGCCAAATCGGAAGACCTGCTGGGCAAAAGCCCCACCTAGCCCCACCCACTCTCTAAAATGGGAAGAGGAGATTGGATTCATACCCTGCCCTTCACTACCCAAAGGAGTCTCAGAGTGACTTACAATCTCCTTTCCCTATGAGGGAGGTAGGGCTGAGAGAGCTCTTTCAAGAACTGCTCGTGACAGAACAGCTCTGAACTAACTCATAACTGACCCAAACCAGGGAAGGGGGGGGGCAGTTTGGTGTAGTGGTTAAGTGCACGGACTCTTATCTGGGAGAACCGGGTTTGATTCCCCACTCCTCCACTTGCACCTGCTGGATGACCTTGGGCAAGCCATAGTTCTGTCAGAGCTGTTCTTGAAAGAGCAGTTCTGGAAAGAGCTCTCTCAGCCCCACCTACCTCATAGGGAAAGGAGATTGTAAATCAATCTGAGAGTCCTTTGGGTAGTGAAGGGCGGGGTATAAATTGTAAATCAATCTGAGACTCCTTTGGGTAGTGAAGGGCAAGGTATAAACCCAATCTCTCCTCTTCTTCTTCTACCAGCAGCTGCATGTGGAGGAGTAGGGAATCAAACCCGGTTCTCACAGATTAGAGTTCACTCTCCAAACCACTACACCAAACTGAAGAAGAGAGAGGGAGTGCGAGTCCAAGGGAGTCACACAGTTTTGTTCCCGTCATGAACTAATTTCAGTGGTACACAGTGGTACACAGACAATCCATCTATCAGCATCTATGAGCTCATTTTGGAGGTAAACACTAAATGGAACCCCAGTGTTTACCTCCAAAATGAGGAGAAACTAACAACAACAGGGACTCCTACCAATGCTTTGCTTGTGAGTTTCCCAGCGGGATGTGACTGGCTACTTTTGTAAACAGGACTGTGTGGACATTGTTCCCTCTAAGCTGAGTTAGTACAAGCTGGCTCACAGTTTTTTAGCCTCCGGCTCACACATTTTTGTCTTAGCTCAGGAAGGAGGGCTCCAGGGCAAACTAACTTATGCAGTAGCCAAACCACTCACTCACAACTTTAATGCCAGTAGTTCACAAAGTAGAATTTTTTGCTCACAAGACTCTACAGCTTAGAGGGAGCATTGATTGTGGACCTTTGGTACAAGTGTGAAAAGTAGAGGAGGCCTGCCCTTGTCTGCACCCGGTTGCCCAAATTCATCATCCACGCAGGCGCCATGCTCAGCAGAGATCCAGAGAACTTAAAAGCTACTCCATCTCCCCCCCTTCACCTGAAAGGTGTTCACAGCTTCTTCCGAAACAGAAATAAAAACCAAGATCCTGCAGCACACAGCGATTCATCTCAGGAGCAGTTCCGCCGCGCCACTTTGATCTACGGCAAAGCTTTCCAGAGCTCTTCCTCTGGAAGCCGCCTGAATCAATGGATTTCATCCTAAAGGATCTGTCCCGGGGCCCATCTGGATGATGAAGAGCACTTGTCCAGCTAGTTATGTGGCTATTTCCATCCAAACAAATGCTTTCACGTGTTACCTGCATCACCGCAGGAGCTTCTCCAGAAAGGCAAAATGTGCTTTCCGGCAGACTCTCAATGACACTGTTCAAGGGTGACTAACAGAGCAACGGTTCTCAAACTGCTCACCACTCCCTTCGCCAGCATATCCCCCGAAAGAGGGGTGGAAGTGGAAGACTGTTATTTTCCTCAGCACGCTAACCTCCTGGAAAGGTCACGGACAGCTAAGAAAAACCCACATGGCCGATGGTATTCCCCATTCAGAATCCACCCTATTCTTTGGTTTCTGACGTTGGGGAACGAGCCCTTCTCACATCTCTACACAAAGACCACAAAAGACATCTCACATTTAAAAAAAAAAATCCAGGGCAATGTGTTTGCCGTAATCCCAACACAGTGCAGAAAAATTAAGAGTTCAACTTGAAGTGGGGGTGGGGGGTGGAATCTTCCCTTTTTTTAATGTAAACTTCTGACCCTTTTGCTTTTGGACTTAAGAGACAAAACCAGGGATGGGGGAAGCTGCAGTGCTGGAGGAGAAGGTTTAGTTCTGCCCAATGTAATTTCCCAGATCAAAATGTCCCCCCAAGACTGCTTTCAGTCCCAGTCAAGGGGGGGGAAACTGTCACATAACAGATAGAGCCAGTTTGGTGCAGTGGTTAAGTGCACGGACTCTAACCTGGGACAACTGGGTTTGATTCCTCACTCCTCCACTCGCACCTGCTGGATGACCTTGGGCAAGCCACAGTTCTGTCAGAGCGGTCCTTGAAAGAGCAGTTTTGGAAAGAGCTCTCTCAGCCCCACCTACTTCACAGGGTGTCTGCTGTGGGGAAGGGAAGGGAAAGGAGTTTGTAAGCCGCTCTGAGACTCTGAGTGAAGGGCGGGGCATAAATCCAATCTCCTCCTCCTCCACCACCCCTTCTGGACAAAGAGGGGCAGAGGGAAGTTAAAACACCCCGTACTCATCCAATGCTACTGTGCACTTTTCGATCACAGATCACCAACATGGTGCCCACCAGTACTTCCCTTTGTGCCTGTTGAGCTTTTCAGAAAGTGAGGTGGCACCACTGTAAGGCATGGCTTGTTACCGCTTTCCCTCACTCAAGTTAACAACTTTCCCACCGGTGGCTGAGGAGGACCAGTAAGCAACAGGGCGTTCCTTAGTCACCGGGTCAACGTGGGCAGGCGGGTTGAGTGAAAAAAAATAAGAACATAAGAGAAGCCAGTGTTGGATCAGGCCAATGGTCCATCTAATCCAACACTCTGTCACACAGCGGCCAAAAATACCAGGTGCCATCAGGAGGTCCAGCAGTGGGGCCAGGACACTAGAAGCCCTCCCACTGCTGCCCCCCCCAGCACCAAGAATAGAGTGCATCACCTGCCCCAGACTGAGAGTTCCCATCTATACCCTGTGGCTAATAGCCACTGGTGGACTTCTGCTCCATATATTTATCTAATTCCCTCTTGAAACTGTCCATGCTTGTAGCTGCCACCACCTCCTGTCGCAGTGAATTCCATATGTTAATCACTCTTTGGGTGAAGAAATACTTCCTTTTATCTGTTCTAACCCGACTGCTCAGCAATTTCATTATGTGGTGGGCTACTTATTTCCACGGCCCACGTCGCGAGCCCGACTTCTTCGGTGTTTGCAAACAGCAGACAGGTCTGGGAACCCTGGCATAAGCCGCCCCCACAGCCTCTCTTTCCCCATCGCTCTGGGAGGGAAAAGGCAGCAAACGTTCACCTTTCTATTTATCCTCTCTCGTATTTATCCTCTCTCACGCTTCCCTGGTGACTTAACCTTTAGGCCCTCCCAGCTGCCGGAGCCCTTATCTCACCCTTTGAGGCTTGATAAATAAAAGGCCACCTTCCGAGTAGCAGATTGTTTGTGTACACAGAGCTGTGGAGGGAACTGAGTTTTGCCGGAGAAGATGAATGATTTATCGCTGCGCTGAATAGGAGAGGAGGCAAGGGAGTTCCCCCAGGTTCCTCTGCACCGCCAGAAATCATTCCGAGAGCAACCGCAGCTGCAAGAGGGGCTCTTCAAATCCTGCGCCCGCTCTTCGGCTCCTTAAGTCTTCACAAACCCTCCGGGCTCCCAGGAGAAGCCAAAGCACATCCGCAGGATAGAGGAGAGAGCCGCAAAGCAGAACAGCTGGGCCAACTAGGCCCCACTTCATCTGTGTGCTTCTTTCCGCTTCTGATGAAGTTCTATGCAAAGGGAATGTTGGCAGAAACACAGGCAATCAGGGTAACGTGCACAGGGGTATTTTTCCATGTTGATAATGACCGACGTGAGTCAGCTTGCAATATGACGGAGGACCAGACCTCGAAACCCACTCTGAGAATTTGGGGGAGTTTCACTCAAAAAAATTCTTCTGGCCTCAGAGGTTCTAGCAGCAGTAGGAAAGAGCCAGAGTCCAGCAGCGCCTTAAAGACTCACAAAAATTTGTGGCAGCTTTTGTGAGTCACTGCTCACTTCTCCAGATACAGCTAGAACGGGAGTCCAATTTATTTGAAACGGGAGTGCTTTCAGATGCCTAATGGCATTAGGAGGCAAATGACCACAGCAGGGGTGATTGGATCTAGGTGAGCTATGCAGAGGGGTAACAGGAGTGGAGAAGTCAGCAATAGTAATGAGACAGGAAACCCAGGTCTCTATTCAGTCCAGGTGGACGCATTGTCTTGAGCTTCACTGTAAGTTGCAGTTCAGCAGTCCCTGCTGTTCGTCCTCTCACCAGAACTGGATGCCCTGATAGAAGCCCGGGGTCAGCGAAGAAGCTATCCATGTCAAGTTAGTAAAGTTGTGAACTACCACTGCCACAGAACTACGCTTGTAAGAACGGCTTTGAAATGAGTTTGGAACTCCTGTCCAGAATCGTCATCCAAGGCACACAACAGAAAATACAAACAGTTCTAATTCAGTATTAGCAAACCTTTCTAAGGACTGCTCTCATTGGCCAACCTGTAGGGGCCGCCCTTAGTCCCTTGCTAAACCAAAAGGGCAAACCATGAGAGAAACGGGGCTGGCAAAGCGTGAAAAAAATATAACTAATTATGCAATTCTTCTCCCTCCCTCTCTCCTTCCCCAGTGCAATGGAAGTTCTTTCTTGTGGGTACCATTTCCGGCGCTCCTTGCTTTAGCCCTGGCGTTGCTCAACCGGCAGGGTGGGAAGCTGCCGTCCGGAGAGACTCGGGCGGGATTTCTGCCAACAGCATTAGCCCTGATTCAGATTGCCACAGCGGCTCTGTTTTGGTCCCTGAACGGGGCAGCCTCAGAACCATTCCCCATCTGTAGTTAGTTTAATGGGGGGGGGAAAATCGGCAGATTCCCTGGCCCTCCAGGAATGCCAGGCGGCCAACATGCCTTCGTTTCCCTGAACCTAGGCTGTTTCTTGAGGTTCGGCACTTCAGCTATGGAAGTTTATAACAGACAACACTGTACTCTCGCCCTCCCCAAAACATGATCAAGCAACAGGGCCACCTCCCTCTCTCTCCCTGCCCGCATCAAATTCCATGTTTCGCTTTATGGAGTCACACACAAACACACACACCGCCTACGATCCTCGGCCTTAGTAACCCAAGGCCATCTACAAAAACTGCACCCGACATCGCCTGACACCGGCAATTACCTCCAGACTGCAGATACAAGGCCTGCTATTGATCTGTTCCTAGAGGGAAGGACAAGCTATCCAGGGTTTGTGTTTTTTCCCCAAAGTGTCACATTATTAAATTCTGAAAGGATAATAGCATCACTTCAGAGAGCTACCGTTCGCGTCTTTCAGACACTGCCTGTTTTCACCTTTTTAAAAAGAGAGGCGAGGGAAAGAGAGCATGGGGGGCGGGGGGGATACAATAATATATTAACGCACCCATCTCCAAATACAAGAAGCCCCGCTTTACCGTTCTTAGAGAACAAGAGCTGCGAACAGGGGCAGATAAAGGCTCACGGATGCCCTAAGCAGCAATGACCAATCTTGGTGCCCCCCCCCTCCTTTCCACCCTGACCCCAGTCCATTGTAGTCGTTGACCTCTCTGACCAGATATACAATGCAGGTTGCCGCAATACAAAAATTTATTCATATGATAACACAATAATACTGTACAAACTAAGCCAAGCACATAAAAGTTCTACAGAAATGCAACACAACATCTATTTTAATATTTCACAAGTTAAACGTATCAGAGTTCCAATATTCATGACCTGAAAGGCATTTCTCTACATTTTTCTCATCCTTTTCCCAATTTTGTGGTGCCGCCTTTCACCCTGGTGCCTCTGCTGAATGGTTAATCTGCCACTGGCTGCGAAGTACCCATAAAGGGCAGACAGAGCAAGAATGCCACATCTACCAGCCCCTGTCCACAACCAGTAGCCAACCGGGGGCTACGCTTATTCTCAACCTTCCTCCCTCACTGATCCTCTTGGTGTTCCAAAATGTGCTTCCACAACCCTTCCTCCTCCTTCCAACACACATGGGTGCAGATACCATATGCCTTATATTGCAAGCCATTGCATCACCCAACCCACAACTCTTACTGGTGGTGGCTCAGGCAGAAGTTATTTCGGCTATCCCAAACCCTTCTGTAAAGGGAGAGGCCCCAGACTGAACCCCTTTAAAAGGGGATTAGGCAGGTTCATGGAGGAGAGGTCTATCAGTGGCTACTAGCCATGGTGACTGAGGGGAACCTTCATAAGAACATTAGAGAAGCCAGTGTTGGGTCAGGCCAATGGCCCATCTAGTCCAACACTCTGTCACACAGTGGCCAAAAATACCAGGTGCCGTCAGGAGGTCCAGCAGTGGGGCCAGGACACTAGAAGCCCGCCCACTGCTGCCCCCCACCAAGCACCAAGAATACAGTGCATCCCTTGCCCCAGACTGAGAGTTCCTGTCTATACCTTGTGGCTAATAGCCACTGATGGACCTCTGCTCCATATGCTTATCTAATTCCCTCTTGAAGCCGTCCATGCTTGTAGCTGCCACCACCTCCTGTGGCAGTGAATTCCATGTGTGAATCATTCTTTGGGTGAAGAAGTACTTCCTTTTATCCATTCTAACCAGAATTCAGAGTCGACCCCTGAATTCCAGAGCCAGGAGGCAACATCAGGGAGACAGGATGCTGGACTAGATGGACCAATGGTCTGATCCAGCAGGGCTCTTTTGATGTTCTTATGTATTCTGTATGGGAATCACCAACCAGTCTCTCTCATCAGCTTCCTCAAAATACTGCTACTGTTCCCTCTCAAGGAGGACACATGGAGCACTGGACCCAGCGTGGCAGCAATCCTGCTTGGGGGTTATTCCCCACACACAAGTCGACTGGAACAAGGAAGGTGCCAACTAGTAATGCAAGGGAATGAAAACAGTCCCTTCTCACTGCACACACCAGGAGGGGCAACAGTTCCTTGGAAAGGAATTGCATGACTGGCACCTTCCTCCTGTGGTTTCCTCATCCGGACTGCCAGACTGTCCAACTTCCTCCCCTTCGGGGAACTGTTTTCAGACCGACTGGCCAGTTGCAAGAACCCAAGAACATCCCAGGAGCAGTGTTCCCGCTAAACTGAGTTAGTGTGGGCTAGCCCACAGTTTTTTTAGCCTCCATCCGGCTCACACACAGCTCCAGAGCAAACTAATTTATGCAGTAGCCAAACGGCTCACTGCCAACTTTAATGCCAGTAGCTCACAAAAGTACAATTTATGCTCACAGACTTCACAGCTTAGAGGGAGCACGGCCCAGGAGCATGATCGACAGCGCAGACCCTATCCATGTGCAGCAACAGCCAAAAAGGGCCTTTCACCGCACTGCCCCACATTAACTGTGAGTGCACCCAAAAACACGTTGCACTCTTGTGGCCGCACACTGCAGGTGAAGAAGGGGGCCCAAGCTGTGTTTATGGGGAAGCCCGCCCGCCATGACTGATCCGCTCTTCGATGAACCTAGAGTTGCCAGGTCCCCACTGGCCAGGAATGGGGGGGGGCAATGCTCCCTCTAAGCTGTGGAGACTTGTGAGCAAAAATTCTACTTTGTGAGCTACTGGCATGAAAGTTGTAAGCCAGCGATTTGGCTACTGCATAAATTAGTTTGCTCTGGAGCTCTCCTTCCTGAGCTGGGACAAATATCTGTGAGCCGGATGCTAAAGAACTGTGAGCTAGCTCGCACTAACTCAACTTAGAGGGAACACTGGGGGGGGGGGCTAGGGATGCCTCTGGAGGTTTGGAGATGTAGCCTGGGACGGACTGGGACCCCAGTGGGGTACAACACCACAGGATCCACCCTCCGAAGCATCCATTTTCTCCGGGAGAACCGGTCTCCGTAGCCTGGAGATGAGCTGTAATTCCAGGGGATCCCCTCCAGTTCCACCCGGAGGCTGGCATCCCTAGATAAAACCCCTGGGTGCTCTGGAACACCGTTTCAGATCAGATCAGAATGAGACACAGCCGTGGGACAGCCGCTCTCTCTCTCTCTCATGCCTCCGTGGCTAACTTACGGATCGGCCCCAAGGCCAGAAAACAGGAGGTTTCTGCTGCGAAGAAGCAAATGGCCGTGAGTTCTCCCAGGGAAAAAAAGGGGGGGGAGAAACCACAAGGATGCTTCTAGGTAACCCCATTAGAGAAGACGTCAAGCATGCGCTATCAGAGGAGTGTACCGAGGCATGAATGCTTTTGCCCCCGAGGTGTCTCGCATTAATGGCCCCCGCAGCGGGGCCTGTCAGCGAGAGACAGAGCTGGGGGTTTAGCCAGGCCTGCTTGAGTTTCAGATGGCGGACAGCAACACATTGATCCATTTGTCGTCTGGTGGGTTGCCATGGAGACGACAAGTCATTCTCTTCCCCCCTTCTTCCTCTCCCCCCCCCACCGCCACCCCCTTACGGCTTTTTCAATTGACAGCCGGGCACTCGGGAGACATTTCCAGGGCGATGGAAATTAAACCCCCAAAATTGGGGGTCGGGGAGGGGGGAAGAGGAAGGAGGTGCAGAGGATTATTTTATAATTTTTAGGCTGGTGCTTTTTTTAAAAAAAGGGAGGGGGGAGGAATGAAAGGCTTGGGTTTCGCCGGAGGCCAGCCTCTCCTCCTCCATCTCGCTGTTCACTCACAGTTCACCTCATGAAATAAATATTACTATAATTGAGTAGCTTTCTGAAATGCCACTCTATGGATTTTCCCAGCACTCCAGCCAAAAAGGCTTACGGGGGGGGGGGTTGCATGGGGGGAGGGCAGGCTCTGCTGCTCTGCGGATGGCACAGAACGTAGGGCCGTCCCCCTCGCCAGCTTTCGGCACCGGCGCTGAACCCTGCAAACGTTTAAAAACGGCCTAGGGACGCATAGAAGGAAAGCGAGAGGAGCTCAGGCCGCCTGGAATCTTGGGAAATCCCCCCCTTTTCATTAAAATGACAATGTCGAACAGCAGCGAGCCGAGATGAAAATAATCTTGCTACGTTCCCAGGCCTTTTCCAAAAAACACAGGGCGGCGTGCATGTGCAGAGAATCGCAGGGTCCCCGTTTTTATCCTCACAACAACCCTGAGAGGTGAAGACTGGCCCCCAAAATTTTAATGACTCCGATAAACGATTATTTTCCATTATTGTGCTTATTGTTGCCTTAGGTTCTTTCTAAGACAGATGTTGAGAGAAGAGGGGGTTGCATCCGAACCCAAAGTGACGGATGACGCTGTAGGGCACGCACACACACACCCCAAATCTCTGCAGTAAGGTCCACAGAGATTTGGGCTTTACCAAAGAGAATTGGGGGATTCCTAGAGTGTCACCAGGAAGTGACACCCCTTCCGGATCTGGGCACAATTCCCTCCACTGCTTTTTCCTGCCATGAGGATCGGCAGACCTGGCAACGCTAAGGAGGGGCCGCGGCTCAGTGGTAGGGCATCTGCTTGGCATGCAGAAGGTCCCAGGTTCAATCCCCGGCATCTCCATTTAAAAGAATCAGGTGGTAGGTGATGGGAAAGACCTCAGCCTGAGACTCTGGAGAGCTACTGCCAGTCTGATTAGAAAATACCAACTTTGATGGATCCAGGCTCTGATTCAGTATAAGGCAGTCTCATGTGTTAAACCCTAGAGTCAGAAAAAGGTGGGATATATAAATAAAATCACCTAGCGAACTTCATTGTTGTGAGCGGAGACTGGAACCTTTGTAGCACCTTTGCAATTTGTTATGACATTAACTGTTTTATTGTGTTATGTCCTGAAGCTGGAATCAGCCATATCTTTTCCTATGTTAAGCTTCAGACATAAGAAGGGATTGTAAGCTGTAACATTCCCATTGGTCGGTTTCCGTGAAACCTTGTAAATAACCAATCATAACTGTACATATGCTTTTGGAGGGAACAGACCTTATTGGTCTTTATCCCCGTGTTCCTATTGGTTAATAACTATGGTATGGGCGTGGCTTTGACAGCCCGGATCATTTAAAAAGGGAGCTGTGCTCCACTAGTTTGTGTGTTGTCTGATCTTCGAGTTT
The DNA here is from genome assembly GCA_029375565.1 of Gekko gecko. NCBI lineage: Eukaryota > Metazoa > Chordata > Lepidosauria > Squamata > Gekkonidae > Gekko > Gekko gecko. Next base: position 71,967,138 of record JAPDNY010000012.1, on the reverse strand, counting down.
GCTGTTAAATAAAGCTGAAATCACTTTGTTGAAATCATTACCTTGTTAAGGCTCATACTTAACATATTGTTCTAATGTTTTTATGACGCCAATGGCCTTATAAGCCACCCTGAGCCTGCCTCGGTGGGCAGGGCAGGGCATAAATCAATTAAATAAACAAAACTGTTTCTCTGGAACACGGTTTCAGATCAGAGCAGAACGAGATGAAGATACGGGACAGCAGCTCTCTCTCATGCCTCTGTGCTAACTTACGGACATCAGCACACCACACTGACCCTCTTAAACAATCAACAGAAAGGCCTTTTTAAAAAGGCCCATCTGGCCAACAGCCTCAAAAGACAGCCAGAATCAGTGGGGTCGCCAATCTCCAGGTGATGGCTGGAGATCTCCCAGAATTACAACAGGTCTCCAGGTTACAGAGATGAGTTCCCCTGGAGAAAATGGCTGCTTTGGATGGTGGACTCTATGGCGTTGTGCCCCACTGAGGTCCTGCCCCTCCCCAAATCCCTCGCTCCACAGACTCCACCCCCATAATCTCCAGGCGTTCCACAACCCAGAGTTGGCAACCCTCAGAATCAGCCTTTAGAACTCAAGGCTTCCAAACTTCCTTTCAGAGGGGGTTTGTGTGGCTATCAGCCCTTGCCTGGCAACTGGTAGCCTCACCCCTTCAAGGCCAAAGCATTTCATAAATGAATAAAAGGTACCACTGGACTCAAAAGTTTGTTCTACTGCTTCCAACCCACACAGCTCTCCACCCAAAATCAAATCTGGGTGCTTCCACACATGCTAAATAAACACACTCTCGATACACTTTACAACCAGATTTTACTGTGTGAAATGGCAAAATCCACTTGCAAACGGTTGCTGACGTGGATTGAAACTGCATGTTTCAGCATGTGTGAAGCCGCCCAAATACCACAGACGCTGGTCATCTGGGGCCTTGAAGAGAAGAAGAAGAGATTGGATTTATACCCCGCCCTTCACTACCCAAGGGAGTCTCAGAGCGGCTTACAAACTCCTTTCCCTTCCCCTCCCCACAACAGACACCCTGTGAAGGTAGGCGGGGCTGAGAGAGCTCTGACAGAAACTGCTCTTTTCCAAGAACAGCTGTGCCAGAACTATGGCTCGCCCAAGGTCATCCAGCAGGTGCAAGTGGAAGAGTGGGGAATCAAACCCGGTTCTCCCGGATTACAGTCCGCACACTCAACCATTACACCAAAGACCTACATGAGCACACACTCGCCATATCAGCAAAAGCTTCAAAACCGAGGAATGAGAGGCTAAAAAATCCTTAACCACACTTCTGGAAAGCACAAACCTCAGCCTCCCTCATCTTGACTCCGCACAGCAGCCTCAGATCTACCCGCCGGGCAGTACCGATTCTGTTCTCCCGGGAGAGGCGCCAGCCAGTCCCTTTTTGTGTAAGGCGCACAGGCACAAAAAGGATTCTCTGAGAGCTCAGACACACAGAGAACGGCGCAAAAGAGAGATCAGAAGCCGTGCAGAGATCCAAGCCGGTTATGCGGGAGAGCAGGAAAGACAGGCGCTGAGAGAGAAAAGAAAAGAGGGAGGGAGGGAGGAATTCCAGCAGCAAGTCTTAAGAAGAGGGGATGTCAAACGACGACGACCGAGCCCAATCCAAGGCCTGCAAGTGGCATTTCCTTGAAGGTTACCTCTAATAAATGCTGTCAGCCTGCCAGGCAGAGACGGCCTGCAGAGCATTTTATTCGTCCATCACCACCCTAAGACAGACATGCTTTTTTGTGTGGGGGGGAGACAGTCTTGCAGTTTCTGACAATCCATGACAGGGGGGAAAGCACATGTAAAACAGAACCCGCTGTGTGTGTCACAGAACAGACAGAGTCCTTGCGCTGGGCGAGAGACGAAAGCAAGGACGGCCGAGGAATCTCAGATTCGGAACAGAACTGAAAAGCGCTGGGAAACTGAGGCTACCTACAGCAGGAGCCAAGACCAAGCAGGTTCTCGGGGCTTCCCCGCCTCCGAGGAGGACGCCCTGCGTTACATAACTTTCCTTTCCACATCTCTCCCTGCTCCAGCTCCAGTTCAAGACCTGCGTTGAATAAGCCTCAATAATCCTCTTAGGAATTCCCCCACGTCCGAGCTTGAACAGACCTGCAGGAGAGGGGGGGGGGAGGTTTAAAAAAAGAAAGCACAGGCGGCCACACGTTTATTTATAGCCCGAGGAAATGAAAAGATGGAGAGAGGGGACCGGGGACTAAGTTGCGGGGCTGCCGTGAGCCACCCCGGGCCCCCGGACAAAGGATCTATCTGGGGACACCCCCCCATAAGACCCTGATCCGAACCAAATATCATAACAAAATGAACAAATCGTTTGGCTTGCTGTTAGCATGAATCTGTAGTTTTTTTTAAAAAAGAACTGGCCTGTCTGTCCATGTTTGTTTGCTTGTTTGAAGGAAGATTCAAGTGGGGTATCCGTCTGGGTCTGAAGCAGCTAAAGAAAGTTGAAGTCCAGTGGCCCTATAAGGCCAACAAAGTTCCATTCAAAGTGTACGCTTTCATGTGCAAGCACACTTAAGAATGTAAGAACATAAGAGAAGCCAATGTTGGATCAGGCCAATGGCTCATCCAATCCAACATTCTGTCTCACACAGTGACCAAAAATACCAGGTGCCATCAGGAGGTCCACCAGTGGGGCCAGGGCACTAGAAGTCCCCCCACTGTTGACCCCCCCAAGCACCAAGAATACAGAGCCTCACTTGCCCCAGACCTAGAGTTCCTATCTATACCTTGTGGCTAATAGCCACTGATGGACCTCTGCTCCATATGTTTATCTAATTCCCTCTTGAAGCTGTCCATGCTTGTAGCCATAAGAACATAAGAGAAGCCAATGTTGAATCAGGCCAATGGCCCATCTAGTCCAACACTCTGTCACACAGCGGCCAAAATATACCAGGTGCCATCAGGAGGTCCAGCAGTGGGGCCAGGACACTAGAAGCCCTCCCCCTGCTGTCCCCCTCCAGCACCAAGAATAGAGTGCATCACCTGCCCCAGACTGAGAGTTCCTATCTATACCTTGTGGCTAATAGCCACTGATGGACTTCTGCTCTATATGTTTACCTAATTCCCTCTTGAAACTGCCCATGCTTGTAGCTGCCACCACCTCCTGTGGCAGTGAATTCCATGTTAATCACTCTTTGGGTGAATAAGTACTTCCTTTTATCTGTTCTAACCCGACTGCTCAGCAATTTCATGAAGCGCCCACCGAGTTCTTGTATTGTGAGAAAAGGAGAAAAGTACTTCTTTCTCTACCTGCTCTATCCCATGCATAATCTTGTAAACCTCTATCATGTCACCCCTCAGCTGTCGTTTCCCCAAGCACTTCGACCTTTCTTCATCGGGAAAGTTAGACACAGTGCCACTAGACTCAAACTTTGTTCTATTTATTTACTTTATTCATAACCCACCTTTCAGCCCAGTGGGGCCCAAAGCGGCTCACATCATCTCTCCTCTCCTCCGTTTTATCCTCACAACTCCCCTGTGAGGTGGGTCAGGCTGAGTGTGTGTGACTGGCCCAAGGTCACCCAGCGAGCTTCCATGGCAGAGTGGAGATTTGAACCTGGGTCTTCCAGATCCGAGTCCAACACTTTAACCACTACACTGCACTGGAAGGCATAACTCATCAGAGAATGAAGCCGGGAGACTCAAAATTGGCCATCAGCTACAGGATGATTATGGGAGTTCCAGGGCAAAACTAGAAAGGCAAGGGAGAACCGTGGCCTAGGTTAGACAAACCACCACAACACTGCGCTACTTGCAGTGGAAGCTAAGGCTCTCTGGGACAGGCATAACTCAGGAAATAACGCAACGTGTCTGAAAACTGGCTACCAACCCCAGAATGATGATGGACGTTACAGCCTGGAACCAGGCTATCTTCGCGACAGACAAAACGTAATTTTAAGCAACCTGTCATGTGTCTCTCTCAGATCCGCAACCCACCATGGAATCACAGAGTTGGAAGGGACCTCCAAGGTCATCTAGTCCAACCCCCTGCACAATGTAGGACATTCACAACTACCTCCCCTTCACACCCTTAGTGAACCCTGCTCCACACCCAGAAGATGACCAAAAAAACCTCCAGGAACCCAGGAGGAAGGTTGCTGGGTGGCACCCTTTCAGCCAGACCTACCTCACAAGACTGTTGTGAGGATAAAATGGAGGACAGGAGAACAATACAGCTCTGGGTCCCCATTGGGGAGAAAGACTGGGTGTGGTATTTGTTATAAATCTAATTTTTAATGCTATTTAAAAGACTACATCATTTGTCAAAGAGTAAAGCAGCCTTTACAAAGGGCTGTTAAGTCTTCCACCAGCACAATGATGATTAACAATCCAGGACCTGTAACTTTTGTTCCACATGTATAACCACTAAAACAGATTATAATGTCCCATTACCATGCATGTAAAGGGTGGAGGAGGGGGGAAAGCATCTTTTTACTACATGGTTAGATCATGGGGAAATATTAACTCCTCCCCTTCTGTTCATAATATTAACAAGGTATGCTACTGTACCGTTCTTAAGTACTGTCTGTCTCCAAGCAGGACAGGGTAACAAGAAGGTCTTGAGACGAAGAAGTAAAAATAAAGAGGGCGGGGCACAGAAAAACTAGGTGGAGGGAGGCAGAAATGGATGAGAAAAGTGTGAAAAAGAGGGAGAGAAATTAAGGGACAGTGAGGGAGAGGTTGCTTAATCTTCTTGCAACACCCTAACTACTGCATTGCAAAATCTGGCTGAGCTGGGTGCAAGGAAAGGAAGAGAGAAAGGCTAGGGCTTTTATCAGTCTCCAGCTGCCAATTATAGTAGCAGCCGTCAGTGTGCTGTCTTGTCTCGCACCAGTGCTGGCTTGGTTGATGAGCATGTTAGCATGATCTGTTAGATAAATTGCTTTGGTCTTGGTGAAAGGCAAAAATAGCCGATAACAGAGTGCCTGTCCTGTGCTCAGGCTCCCCTGCGCCCCTAGTGGCTGCAGCCAGAATGACCTTAAAATAAATGGAAGGATGATTGGCTGGATGCATCATGACTTGGGCATCCCATCCGAAGTTTGTCCCCTTAGTCCTCCTCTGTCCGCAGCTTTTGTCATATGCCCCCATCACCCTTTCCAGCAAGCTCAACAAGGTGGAAAGGATACAAGAAAGGATACAAGAAAAGGTGAAGGACTGCATGCAGACATTCTTGAGTGGCAAGACTAAAACAACTCCCCCATCCCTAAAACCCAGTGACATACCTCACTGATAAAGGCCAAATTGTAAGGCAATTTGGCCTTTATCAGTGAGGAGTGTCACCGGGTTTCTGGGAGGGCTTCTAGTGTCCTGGCCCCACTGGTGGACCTCCTGAATACAGAGCACCACTTGCCCCAGACTGAGAGTTCCCCTCTATACCTTGTGGCTAACAGCCACTGATGGACCTCTGCTCTATATAACCTGATCCAACATTGGCTTCTCTTATGTTCTTATATGGAGCAGAAGTCCATCAGTGGCTATGAGCCACAAGGTATAGAGAGGAACTCTTGGTCTGGGGCAAGTGGGTGCTCTGTATTCTTGGTGCTTGGGGGGGGGTCAACAGTGGGAGGGCTTCCAGCGTCCTGGCCCCACTGCTGGACCTCCTGATGGCACCTGGTATTTTTGGCCATGGTGTGACACAGAGTGTTAGACTGGATGGGCCATTGGCCTGATCCAACATTGGCTTCTCTTACGTTCTTAAGTTCTTAATAATCGTTAAGGGCCCTCTTCCCTGGTTTTGGTCTTCCATGCTCATACGTTCTACCGTATTCTTTTATATATTTTAAATGCTGTTTGAATGTTCAAATGTTTTAACATGTTCATATTCATCACCCTATTTGGGTGGAAAGGCACCATAAAAACCTTTGGATAAATTAAATAACCACCACCTTTTCCCGCAATGGGAACAAGCAGCTTACATCGTTCTCTCCTCTCCTCTGTTTTATCCGCACAACAACCCTGTGAGGTAGGTCAGGCTGAGAGTGTGTGCAGCTGGCCCAAGGTCACCCAGCAAGCTTCCATGACAGAGTGGGGCATTTGAACCTGGGTCCCCCCAAACGCTAACCAGCACCCCACACTGCATACACATTTCCCCTTGCAACATATAAGCCACACACACCCATGGATACACACACAGACCGCTCACTGTGATGACAGGCAGCTATTAAATATCTCTTTTAATTAGCTCTTCCTTCCAAAAGGAACACCTCTCCCCGCCCCCAACAGATTTTGCAGGCGTGCTAGGTATTCCTCACCTGACGCATCCAGCAAAAGTAAAGGGCATTACTAGCCTGAATGGGTTTGTTGTTGTTGTTGTTTTGTCTCGGGGGTTTAATTATCATGTCAGAGACGGAAATACAAAAGGGATTCCCAGCCGTTTGGCCTCAATTAGAAGCCGTGCCCCCGCCAGGCACACAAGTGGAAACCTATTCTCCTCTCCTTGTGTGTCTGCCTCAGAGCAGTTCATCCCCTCACCACCACCCTCCCTCCTCTAATTCAATTTAGGAGACACGTGAGGTGCCTGTAACACCCAGGGATAGGCTGAAAACAGTGTACTTTTTAAAAAAAAATAAAAAATCAAACTGCTCCCAAGAGACTAAGGGCGGAGAAAAATCATGCATCTCCTCTGTTCCGTGAAAGTACACTGTTCTGTTTTTTCCTTCCCTGTTCAAAAAGGCACCCCTATTTTGGGTAGAGCCGGTCTCCCCGACTGGGCTAGAAGTCAGTACAAAAACACACACCATTTTGCTGCAATAAACGGTACCAAAAAAAGCACACTGAATTTGCATTTAACTTCTTCAAGCAACATAACTGCAAGGCTTTTTTTTTTATAACAGAATCTGGAATGCATTCTTTACTTATTAAGACTTCTAATTCCACTCTTATAGCCCCCAGAAGCTTTCTAAACCCAAGTGCCTGGATTTGGAAAAGAGTATTATTCAGACATTTGCAGGGCTGGCCCTTAGAAACAGTGCATTTCAAAACACTGACCTTTCTTTTTGGTCTGTCAGCCAAGAAATCCCTGCAGATCTCTCCCAGAACTGCTGTGTGAGATCGTGCGCTGTGTGATATTCTGAGGGATGCTTAAAAGTGCACGGTTACTTCACATGGAGCGCTGGCCACAAGTTCTATCAAACTTAACCACTTCTCTGTGCAAAACAGGGAATCTTGTTTAAAAGATTTGTATCCCATCTATTTAAGTGTTCAAGACAGCCAACACGGTAAGACACAAGGCAAAACAAGCATCACATTTCATAAAATCTAAAAAATTAAAAAACCCAGCAACAGCTATATGAATGAGCAAAAACAGGAACAACAATATCAAATCACTGTTATATAACACAGCAAGCCCTCGGTCGAATGCAATAAAACCACAGCAAATTTGAGGACACGCAACAACATATTGGCCAACTCGCATCAGCCCTGCAATTTCATCAGCGGAAGAAGCCACGTCCCAGAAACTCTAGAACAGCGAGCCAGAAAAGTAAACTAAAACAGAAATGTCCTCACCAGGTATCAGAATATGAACACCAGGTTAAGTCTACTGTGGAGGACTGTACCACAATGATGGCACGACCACCAAGAATGAGTGATCATTCTTAACCTTATGAGGAAAGGCTGAAGTCTTATGAGGAAAGGCTGAAATAGGTGGGTATGTTTAGCCTGGGAAAGAGAAGACTTAGAGGGGACATGATTGCAGTCTTCAAGTATTTGAAGGGCTGTCATGTAGAAGATGGAGCAGATGTATTCTCTCTTGCTCTGGATTGCAAGACTAGATCTAATGGGTGGAAATTACAAGGGAGTCGATACCGGCTAGATATCAGGAGAAACTGCCTAACTGTAAGAGTGGTTGAGCAGTGGAAAAGTCTGCCTCGGGAGGTGGTGGATGCTCCTTCCCTGGACGTTTTCAAGCGGAGGCTGGACGACCATCTTTTGGTGTGTTGTAGGTATGTAGGACCATCTTTTGGCTATGCTCCTGCAGAGTGCAGGGGGTTGGACTAGATAACCTGCAAGGGCCCTTCCAACTCTAACATTCTATGATTCTATGATCAACACCTCTGTTCATCAGTCAGTTACCTGGACCAAGAGCTACGTGGACCAAGGCCTCTGACAAAGATCTGAAGGTAAACACAGGACTCTATGATCACAGGTGGTCCTTTAGAAGAGAAGAAGAAGAGATTGGATTTATACCCCACCCTTCACTACCCAAAGGTGTCTCAGAGCAGCTTACAAACTCCCTTTCCTTCCCCTCCCCACAACAGACTCCCTGTGAGGCAGGTGGGGCTGAGAGAGCTCTGACAGGAACTACTCTTATTTCAAGGACAGCTCTTGTCAGAACTACGGCTTGCCCAAGGTCATCCAGCCAGGTGCAAGTGGAGGAGTGGGGGAATCAAACCCGGTTCTCCCAGATTAGAGTCCACACACTTAACCACTACACCAAACTGGATAACTTAACTGTTTAGAACTGCTTAAAGGTTAAAACCAGCACGATAAACTAGGCCCAGAAAGAAAACAAAATCAAACACACATCTTTTTAAACAGGTGTACGCCCAGTCGAGTCCAATCTCATCAAATTCAGAAGCTCAACCCTGGCTAGTACTTGGATGGGGGGGCCACCGAGGAAGTTTCGGGGTGCTACATGGGGACAGGCACTGGCAAACCACCTCTGAGCATCCCTTCCCTTGAAAACCCTGTGCGGAGGTGTCAAACTCATTTGTTGCAAGGGCCGGATCTGACATAAGTCTCAGTTTGTCGGGCCGGGCCACATGTGCCATAAAACATTACGCCAGGTATCGGAGATATAAATTTATTAAGGACATCCAAATCACAAGATGCCATAGTCCCTCTCAATGTTCCCTCTCAGCTGTGGAGTCTTGTGAGCAAAAATTCTACTTTGTGAGCTACCGGCATTAAAGTTGTGAGCAAGTTATTTGGCTACTGCATAAATCAGTTTGCTCTGGAGCCATCCGTCCCGAGCGAAGACAAAAATGTGTGAGCCGGAGGCCAAAAAACTGTGAGCTAGCTCACACTAACTCCGCTTAGAGGGAACATTGGTCCCTCTGTACACCGTGTTGGTCAGGCCGCCCCTGGAGTCTTGTGTGCAGTTCTGGAGGCCTCATTTCAAAAAGGTTGTGGACAAAACAGAGCGCGTGCAGAGAAGAGCGACGAGGATGATCAAGGGCCTGGAGACCAAGAAGCCTTACCAGGAAAGGCTGAGGGACTTGGGAACGTTCCGTCTGGAGGAGGTTGAGGGGGGACATGATGGCTGTCTTGAAGTATCTGAAGGGCTGCCACTTAGAGGAGGGCGGGGAGCGGACCCTCTTGGCAGCAGAGGGTAAGACTCGCAATCACGAGTTTAAATTAAGGGCAGGAAGGTACCGGCTGGATATTAGGAAAAGCTTTTTTACAGTAAAAGTTGTGCAACGGTGGAATCAGCTACCTAGGGAGGTGGCGAGCTCCCCCTCCTTGCCAATCTTTAAGCAGCGGCTGGACCAACACTTGTCGGGGATGCTCCGGGCTGATCTTGCATTGAGCAGCAGGTTAGACTACATGGCCTGTATGGTCCCTGCCAACTTTGTGATTCTATGAGTCTATGACACAGGCAAACCCAATTAACAATATTTGTTACTCAAAATACAAACATGCTTAGAACATTCAACACTCTTAACAGTATTTCCTTACAGTATCTCCCTGACGCCCGCCCTCCCACTTCTCCTGCCCATTACTCATTACAAGGGCATAACACACAGCCTCTGTCATCTGGTAATAAAGGTAACAACTAGATGCTCACGAGCCAGATAAGAGACCTAGACGGGCCGGCTGCAGCCCACGGGCCGTATGTTTGACACCCCTGCCCTATAGGTGGGCCTAAGTCGGCTGCAACCTGACAGCAAATAAACTAAAATAACAGGTGCACTAGTGGGGTGTATCCAAGAACATCCTGGCTGCAACATTTTGAAGCGGCGGAAGACATTTTGAAGAGCATCTCCACACCGAGTGCATGGCCAGCCAGATAACATCCCTCTAGGACGCCCCGGAGAGTACAAAAAACACGCAGCATTCTAGTACAGCTGCACATTGCAAAAAAAAAATCAGAGTGGTTGCTGTCATTCAGGGAAGTTGCTTCCCATTGAGAAACTCCCCAGAGATTCTGAGGAAGCCCTGGTTCCCCAGATCATAACCTGAAAAAACCACTGTTCTGAGAAACAGGAAGGACTGCGGCTCCGGGGCAGAGCACCTAACTTGCACGGGAAAGCACTCTGCTTCCGCCTCCAGCATCTTCAGATAAAAAGAGTCTCGGGAAAGAAGAAAATCCATGCTCTTCAGGCACAGAAAGGGCAACGGCGAGCTTGAAGTCCAACGTCTCGCCGGTATCAGGCATGTGTTCAGCACATCAGTGTTGATTTATGGAAATCGGAACTATTTGTACAGCTTGACTGTGTTCATGCCAGTTTGGTGTAGTAGTTAGGGGCGCGGACTCTAATCTCGGAGAACCGGGTTTGATTCCCCACTCCTCCACTTGCACCTGGCTGGATGACCTTGGGCAAGCCGTAGTTCTGACAAGAGCTGTTCTTGAAAAAGAGCCGTTTCTGTCAAGAGCTCTCTCAGCACCACCTACCTCCCAAGCAATGTTCCCTCTAAGCTGTGGAATGTTGTGAGCAAAAATTCCACTTTGTGAGCAACGGGCATTAAAGTTGTGAGCGAGCGATTTGGCTCCTGCATAAATTAGTTTGCTCTGGAGCCATCTCTTCCTGAGCGAAGACAAAAATCTGTGAGCTGGAGGCTAAAGAACTGTGAGCTAGCTCACACTAACTCAGCTTAGAGAGAACATTGCTCCCAAGGTGTCTGTTGTGGGGAGGGGAAGGGAAGGGAGTTTGTAAGCCGCTCTGAGACACCTTTGGGTAGTGAAGGGCTGGGTATAAATCCAATCTCCTCCTCCTCCTCTTCTTCCTCTTCCTCTTCTTCTGACCTGGATGTCTCAAGCTACCCCGACCTGGTCAGATCTTGGAAGCTAAGCAGGGCCGGCCCTGGTTATTATTTGGATGGGAGGCCACCAAGCAAGATGGGGACTGCTACGCAGAGGAAGGCAGTGGCAGACCAGCTCTGAGCTTCTCTTGCCATGACAAACCTACAGGGCCACCATAAGCTAACCGCGCAACTTGACGGGTGTTTTCCACGGCCACTGTCTTCCACAAGTGGTTAGCCACCTGACATTCACAAAAAACTGGTCAACAGTATTTCCTTCCCACTTGTTCTTTCACTGAGCCTTAACTGGAAAAAGGAACCAGCATTTCAAAACCATCCCACGGATCAAGTGAGGTTGTAGCCAGTGTTCCCTCTAAGCTGAGTTAGTGTGAGCCAGCTCACAGTTTTTTTTAGCCTCCAGCTCACACCTTTTTGTCGTAGCTCAGGAAGGAGGGCTCCAGAGCAAACTAATTTATGCAGTAGCCCAATGGCTCGCTCACACAACTTTAATGCCAGCAGCTCACCAAGCAGAATTTTTGCTCGCAAGACTCCACAGCTTAGAAGGAGCATTGTAGAATTTTATTTTTTTTTGTAAACCTGTTGTTCTATTCCCCAACGTTTCAAAAACCAACAAAATCCTCAACAAACTCCATGATCCCTCTGGCATGGATAATTTTAGAAATAGTGTGTGGGCAATTCCGCCCAGCCCAGTGCAAAAAACACAACGACCCAGGTATTGTAAAAGTGAGGGAAATGGCTTCACAACAAGCACCAAGACATCAGGAACAACTGACTTGCATGGGAAAATTGGTGTGTTCTTTTTAATTTAGAAAGGAGGGCAAGGGGGGAAAAAAGGGAACACAACAGAGAGATAAGAGGGCAGGCCACCCCAAATCAGACCACAGGGGGGCTTTTAAAAAAAATTCTTCTTGCAACGAAATAAAGACAAAAGGTGGGGGCAGTGGAAGCTTTCGCCCTGATGTACTACTGTTCCACTTGCATGGAGTCCTTAAGGTAAGAGAACATCAAAACCTGAAATGTGCCACCTTCAGACGGCAGCAGTTCTACCATCTCGTTCTACCATCTCATTCTCCCGCGTGTGTAAACCACACCTCAGGTGGCTTTTACAAAAGGGTAAAGGAAATCACCCTGACTTTGGATGGCCCAAGCTAGCCCGATCCTGCCAGATCTCAGAAGCTAAGCAGGGTCGGACCTGGTTAGTACTTGGATGGGAGACTCCCAAGGAAGTCCAGGGTTGCTATGCAGAGGCAATCCACCTCTGTTCATCTCTTGCCTTGACCTACTGTTGTAGTCTAGCTGGTCTCGCAGGCTCCAAGTCCAGGTCAGAACAGGCAGGAGCAGGTCAAAGGAATGTTCACAGCATAATCCAAACAGTCCAAGGTCAGTTGTTACAGTCAGAGAGAGTCCAAAAGCAGAGTCAAGCCAGTCCAAGAGTCACTAGATTAGAGCAGAGTCAGGAGTTGTGGTCGCAGGATTCACTGAGAGGTGACGTGTTGCTTCCACAAGTTGGCAACAACTCATACCCAGCTTTATGCAGCCTTTCCCTAATTAGTCTTATCTGCAGCTGGCAAGTTAGCAGGGCTCCTGTAATGACTCATCTTGTAGCTGTCGGTGGGTCATTATCTTTTACTCTGTCTGCGTTCTTGCAATTGACCTCTGATCTCGAGTGCCTCCGGAGGTACTTGCTCCCTGACGTCAGCCGGCTCAGTATTATCTGACTGGAGTTCCTGAGTGTCCTCTACTTTGAAATCTTTCGCCACACTGGACCCAGGCTCAACTTCTGAGGAGTCCTAGCTCACCCTGGGCTCCAGTGTCCAATCAGGCTGGTCCTCACCCAGGCTGGGCTCAGGCAGCAAGTCAGAGTGAGACTGGTCCACGACACCTAGGTGGCCCAGGCTAACTCCATCTTGTCAGATCTCGGAAGCTAAGCAGGGTTGGACCCGGTCACTACTTGGATGGAAGCTCACCAAGGAATCTCAGGGTTGCTACGTGGAGTCAGGCCTTGAAAACCCGACACGGTTACTGTAGGCCAGCTACAATTTGAGAGCACTTTTCACCACCACCAAGGCAAACCCGTGGCAGGGATGTCCATCCCAAGCACCACGACAGCTCAGTGGGACTGCCAGGTGTGCAGGCCACATACTGCTGAGCAATGTTCCCTCTAAGCTGCGTTAGCGTGAGCTCGCTCACAGTTTTGGAGCCTCCAGCTCACAGATTTTTGTTTTAGCTCAGGAAGGATGACTTCCAGAGCAAACTAATTTATGCAGCAGCTGAATCACTTGCTCACAAACTTTGATGCCAGTAGCTCACAAAGTAGACAGGGGCCTGTCTACCTGAGGGACCGCCTTTCCCCATATATCCCCCAGAGAGCACTGAGGTCAGGAACACAGAACCGCCTGACTGTCCCGGGCCCGAGGGACGCCAGACTAGCAATAACCAGAGCCAGGGCCTTCTCAGTGGTGGCCCCATACTGGTGGAATGAGCTCCCGGAAGACCTCAGGGCCCTGCGGGACCTTCTACAGTTCCGCAGGGCCTGTAAAACGGAGCTCCTCCACCAGGCTTTCGACTAGGGGGCACCACTGATGAAAGAGGCATGGAAAACAGAACATCTTATGGACCTGGTTATGGCATTGGAGTTGCTGCCTGCAGGACTGGGAGTGTGATATAAAGGATTGCTATCCGCCTGATTGGGAGTATGATATAGGAATCACTTTTGTTATACGAGCACTTTACGTAATTTTGTCTATTGAATTTTATTGTACGGGTTGTATTTTATGGTTTTACGATTTTTAACTATTGTACGCCGCCTTGAGCCAGTTTCTGTCTAGGCGGGATATAAATTGAAAGTAATAAATAAATATAAATTTTTGCTCACAGGACTCCACAGCTTAGAGGGAGCATGGCTGCCGAGCGCTGGCCACGGGAAGTCAAATTGCCAAAGAAGGGCGCCCCTTTCAGTCCCGCTCGGCCGCTTCCAGTTAGCCCACAACCGAAGACAGAATCGTCGACCAGATGGGCCAGACGAATTAACGACTATTCCTGTCGCTGGCTTGCATGCTTTAGTTTCCATGAAAGAAAACCCAGAGGTAGTGTGGAGAGTCTGCCCGACACAAGGCCGAACAATCCTGACTGTCGGTATTGAGGCCAGCGACACGCAGGCCTCTCTGCCCGCCCGACTGCGAGGCAAGCGAACCAGAGTGAACCCTGCCTTCCCCGCCCCCCCCTTCAGCAGAACAAGGTTGCTGTGTTTATACAGATGCCAAATGCCAGGACTATCAGTAACAATCCCTTCAGTAAAGCCCAGATTACGGAGCGGCAGCCTCCGTTCCCTTCTCCACACAGGCGCAGACGCCACCACACCTCAGGCGACCAACCGTCACCTCCCTGATCTCCTCGTTACGGAGCGGGGCATTCTGGGCCACGCGGCCTCGATGGCGGGTTTTAATTGACGGTGATTAAGCGAGGATCAGAAAAGCAGCTAAAAATAATGCGCAGACGGGTATTTCGCTTGGCAGCCTATTTTAAACCGACCGTATGGCTCAGCTGCTTTCCGGCGAAGAGAGAGGCGTACTCGCCAAACGTCAACAAGATCGTTATCTCGTTTCGAAGTTGTAAAAAAGAAACGCCATTTGGGCCCCTTGCTGAGCCCAAAGGCAAAGTCCTCCTGCCACCAATGCGGGGAAAGGACAACCCGTCGAGGTCTTTAGATCAAGGACGACAGACTGCGGGGGGATGTGAAAGGCTCCACCTGAGACTCTGGAGAGCCAGTCTGAGTAGACAGTACTGACCTTGATGGACCAAGGGTCTGATATGGTCGGAGGCAGCTTCACGTGCAGTGTTCCCTCTAAGCTGAGTTAGTGTGAGCTGGCTCACAGTTTTTTAGCCTCCAGCTCACACATTTTTGTCTTAGCTCAGGAAGGAGGGCTCCAGAGCAAACTGATTCACGCAGCGGCCATATCGCCCGCTCACAACTTTAATGCCAGTACCTCACAAAGTAGAATTTTTGCTCACAAGCCTCCACAGCTTAGAGGGAGCATTGGTCATGTGCCCCTTTAGGATCCTAGAACACTTCCTCTGGAATTTCTCAGACCCTGATTGGCTTCCAGGTCAGCCTTCCTATTGGCGGAGAGTTCTATATAAACCTCATGTGATCGGTCATTCCCAGCAGTGGGGCATTCTGCCCGTATGTAAACGGCTGAGGCACAGAGTTCCTTGACGCCATGCATCTTACCATGAGGCCACAATCTGGAGGCTGCTTACACGGTTTTGAAGTCGTGACTCAATAAGCCGGAGCCCTGCAAGGAATTGCAAGGTGAGAGGAAAGAGATTTGGAAATCTCCCCCCCCCAAGAAAAACAAATCTAAATACTCCTCTCTAGGATTCTATTAACTCCCAGGGACTTAGGAAAGCCAGTTTCCCCATCTACTCTTGATTTTAAACTGCTCTCAACATTTCATACCTCTTAAAGCATAATCTGTCCTCATCGGGCCAAGGGTACGCGGTGGATGATTTTGCTGTTGGCTAATTTACACGCTCATATTCTCCCACATTACTGCAAAGCCAGGATATGCAAAAAACCCTTATGCTGTGTTGCAGTGGCCTGGCTGCACTGCTTTAGTGATTCCCACAATCTGCCCAGTCTACTATCAGACATGGCAATTCTGTCTACACTCCAGCATGTCTAAGCTTTAACTGGACAAGGGGCACGCTTTGTGTTAATTTATTTACTTCATTTATACCCCCTAAATTCTCCCCAACGGGGACCCAAAGCAGCTTACATTGTTCTCCGCTCCTGCATTTTATCTTCACACCAACCCTGTGAGGTAGGCTCAGGCTGGAAGTATGCGACCAGCCTAAGGTCACCTCTTGATCTTCTATGTCAGAGCGGGAATTTGAACCTGGGTCTCCCAGATCCTAGCCTGAAACTATGTGCAGAAACTATACAGACGTGATGCAGAGCATATGCAAACCTGCCCAGTCATCAGTGCTTCCCTTTACCACGACTGCACAGCAAAGCAGAAGCAGTTTCAAATTCTGTATTAAAGCACTATTTATTCATATTTATCTATTTTATTCCATTTTTATCCCACCCTCCCCGCGAACAGGCTCAGGGTGGCTTACATTCATTGGTAGAAATACCATAAGTCCACATAAAACAGCTAAAAGCATTTTGAGCATTTTAAACATTTAAAATAATCAATGTGCTAAACGGCGGTAGCCCTTTTTCGTTGGTAGGATGGTGTATGAGTGATGCAACACACGTGATTTCCAGTTCAGTAAAAACTTCCAGGGTCATGTGACGGTGTAACTAATCTCCAAAACTGGGCCAGCCCACTACATGCAGATAATTGGTGGCAGTGGTGGGCAGCTCCTAGTTGAAGGCCTGGTGGAAGAGCTCCGTCTTGCAGGCCCTGCGGAATTGTAAAAGATCCCGCAGGGCCCTGATTTCCTCCAGGAGCTCATTGTAGAAGAACTTTCAGAAGTGTCCCACCCACCCCCCCCCACACACACACACACACAAACTTCACCAGGGTTGCAAAACACAGCAGTGCATCACAGATGCAGACCACAATTTAAGAATCCCCAGCATTGGAAAAAGTGCAGAGAAGGGCAACTAGAATGATAAAAAGGTTGGAACACCTTCCTTATGAAGAAAGGTTAAAACGCTTGGGGCTCTTCAGCTTGGAGAAACGACGGCTGAGGGATGACATGACCGAGGTTTATAAGATTATGCATGGGATAGAGCAAGTTGAGAAAGAAGTACTTTTCTCCCTTTCTCACAGTACAAGAACTCGTGGGCACTCCATGAAATTGCTGAGCAGTCGGGTTAGAACAGATAAAAGAAAGTACTTATTCACCCAAAGAGTGATTAACACATGGAATTCACTGCAATAGGAGGTGGTGGCAGCTACAAGCATGGACAGTTTCAAGAGGGAATTAGATAAACATATGGAGCAGAAGTCCATCAGTGGCTATTAGCCACAGGGTATAGATGGGAACTCTCAATCTGGGGCAGGTGATGCACTCTATTATTCTTGGTGCTGGAGGGGGCAGCAGTGGGAGGGCTTCTAGTGTCCTGGCCCCACTGCTGGACCTCCTAATGGCACTTGGTATATTTTGGCCGCTGTGCGGCAGAGTGTTGGACTAGATGGGCCATTGGCCTGATTCAACGTTGGCTTCTCTTATGTTCTTAACAGTTCCCAGGTGCCGGTTTACCACAGTGATAAGAAATTTCATGGCAGTGGCCCAGTATTTTAATCAATGATTTCCCGGCAGCGTCTCTCAGCAAATTCACAGCAGAATTACAAAGGGCTGGATCCAACCAGTTTTCCCCACGGGTGAAAGACTGAGAAAAGGGTCCCTTTCAGCCACCCAAAGGGCTATGTCTGGGTTCATGGACAAAAGCCACACGGAATGCAAGCTGTAAAGGAGAGGAATTAGCCAGAATTCAGCAAAAAAAAAAAAAATCCAACCCAAACCGTGTTTACCATTTTGCCCCAGAACGTTTTGCTGTAGGGTGTAAAAAGAAATGTGCATGAAGTTCCTGTCATTGTTTGTTTTTCTGTAGATCAAGATGGGCGGCTGTGTCAGTGTGTCTGGAGCGGAAGACAAGAACAAGGAGACCAGGAGCACCTTAAAGAATAACAGAATCTGTGGCCAGGGATGAGCTTTCGCAAATGAGGGGTGAGTCAGGAAAGCTCACACCCTGCCACAGATTTCGTTAGCATGACGAAGTGAGCAGTAACTCAGGAAAGCCAAGCCCTGGCCGCAAATTCTGTTGAGTCTTGAAGGTGCTGCTGGACTTTTCTACTGTTTGCCTGTATGCAAGCGTGAACGTTACATCGTTCAACAGCGGTGGATAGATTCATTTCTTGACCAGCTGCCTTCTCAAATGACTCCAATGTTCCATTAAACAGAGCTTTTGAGAACAATAATAGAATTATAAAAAAACTGGGTTAAGGCAGCTGGTCAACCGGGGTTACCCTTAACATGTATTTATATACGACAATACTCCCATCATCGTTTTAATACAGTTAGGAGAAACTGTGAAGAGTTTAGTTTTGGGGTAGCAGTCATTAGAAAACACAGCCATTTATATGAAACCCTAATGCAGTGGTCTATAAGGAAGGCCGAGCGCCGAAGAATAGATTCTTCTGAACTATGGTGCTGGAGAAGACTCTTGAGAGTCCCTTGGACTGCAAGGAGATCAAATCATTCAATCCTAAAAGAAATCAACCCTGACTGTTCCCTGGAAGGCCAGATCCTTAAGCTGAAGCTCAAATACTTTGGCCACCAAATGAGAAGGGAGCACTCACTGGAGAAGACCCTGATGCTGGGAAAGATTGAAGGTCAAAGAAGAAGGGGACGGCCAAGGATGAGAGTGTCAGACAGTGTCATCAAGGCAACGAACATGAAATTGAGCAAACTTCAGCGGACAGCGGAAGACAGGAGGGCCTGGCGTGATCTGGTCCATGGGGTCGCGAAGAGTCGGACTCGACCGTGTGACTGAACAACAACAACAAAGCAGTGGTTCTCAACCTTCCTAATGCCGTGACCCTTTCGTACAGTTCCTCATGTTGTGGTAACCCCCAACCATAAAATTATTTTCGTTGCTACTTCACAACTGTAGTTTTGCTACTGTTATGAACCGTAATGTAAATATCTGATATGCAGGGTGTATTTTCATGGTTACAAACTGAACATAATTAAAGCACAGTGATCTATCACAAAAACAATATGTAATGATATATTGTGAAATATTTATTTCTAATTACAAATATGTGTTTTCCGAGGGTCTTTGGCGACCCCTGTGAAAGGGTCGTTCAACCCCCAAAGGGGTCGTGACCCACTGGTTGAGAACCGCTGCCCTAAAGGGTGAAAAGTAAGTCTTGCACTTAAAAGTTTGGGCCGGCTCCTACAGTCGAAGAAAATCTGCCAAGGCCTGCACTAGCTCAATCCTGTCTGAGTCGGGTTTCTTTTCTTTCTTTCCCCATGGTGGTTTGCCCTGAGTCACATTCCTTCCCTTCCCTTGTCAACCTACAAAACAAACTAGTTCCTCCAAACCCCACACTCGGCTGAAGTCTGCACTACAACAAAAATTATTGCACTCTCTCAACGGTCAAACATATACCGCCAACCAGGCCCTTCTGCCTCCCTGTAAGCAGTATCCTCTGACCCAGAAACCTGGCCGGAAGCATGGAGAATAGCCCAGAATCACTCCAGAGTAGAGGGGGAATGCACTCTACACATGCTCCGAGGCTTCCACTTCACACATTCCTGCTCTGAGCTCTCACACCACAAACAAACTCCAGCTCCGAGTCAAGAGATTCCAAGAACCAAACTCTGCAAAAGCCCACAGAAGTTGGGTGTTTTAAGTGCCATCAGGTCCCTCCTGACTTACGGTGACCCCTGCGAATTAATGTCCTCCAAAACGTCCTATTGTTATCAGCCTTGCTTGGGTCTTGCCAACAGAGGGCCGTGGCTTCCTTGATGGAGTCAATCCATCTCAGGTCGGGCCTTCCTCTTTTCCTGCTGCCTTTGACTTCTCCTAGCACGGTTGACTTTCCCGGTGACTCCCGTCTTCTCATAAGGTGACCAAAGCACTGTGTGCGCGAGTGCATAAGTATGCACGCCCCCGTGCCTGGATGTCATGGCAACCTCTGGCAACTCCCACTGGGGGATGGAGGACGTTCAGAGAAGTGGCTTGAGGGCCTGCCCCTGCCTCCCAGCCCTGGTATTCTTTGGAGGTCTCCCATCCAAATACTTGCCAGGGTCGGCCCTGCCTAGCTTCCAAGATCGGACGAGTTCAGACTTGCCTGGGCTAGCCAGGTCAGGGCAGAATGTGACCAAAGCATGATAAGCCCTCAGTTTAGTCATTTTAGCTACTAGGAAGAATTCAGGCTTGATTTGATCTAGAACTAGGCTTCCCAAATACTTAACTCGTGGCGGCGGGGGACAGATACATCCTGGCAGGACCATCCCCAGGGAAAGGAAAGATGCGCTGCACGATGCCGTCGCCAGGAAGTGATGCTAGGCGATGCTCTGGCAATGCGGCTGGAAACTCAATGGTACCAGAGCGTTGCCTGGTGTCACTTCCTGGCGACGGCATGGTGTGTTACAGGGAGGAATGGTCTGGCTGGGGAGCATGTTTCCCCCACCCCCACGCAGTAAGTACTTGGGAACCCTATCTAGAACCCACTGATTTCTCTTTTTTGGCATCCCACGGTATCCATAAAACTCCTCTGCAACACCACCTTTCAAAAGAATCCGCTTCCTTCCTGTCAGTCTTCTTCACTGTCCAACTTTCACAGCCACGCATGGTAATGGGGAATACCACGGCACTAATTAGTTCAGTTCAGTTTATTGTAATTAGCCACTGGCCGTTGCAAAATTACAAAACACAAATTGTGAACAAGCTACAGGTGAATAGTCAGAATATACAAAAACACCAGAGATCAGTAACAAAATACGAATAATTTAATACAGTAGCCTAAATAATGCCCCTTCCCGATGCCACCTGGGAATGTGTATTCTTTGCAGCAGGGGCAAATAATGAAAGTTTATAAGAGACATATGCATCAGTGTCGGATAACAAAAATGAAATTTTTGCCTCAACCAGGTAAGCACAAAGATAGGTAAAATACTTGCAAAAATTTAGCCCTCGGACTAGAATGCAGTGGGCAAAAGAGAATGTAGTGAGGTAAATCCTCAAGTTCGTGGGAACCCTACGCCGTTAATTACCTTGATCTCTTTTGCCAGCAACACACCCTCACACTTAAGAAACTTTTCCAGCGCCTTCATGGTCACCCTTCCCAGTCTCAACCTGATTTCCTAGTTGCGGATCTCTCTTTTGGACGATGATGGCGCGAAGGACTCAAAAAATCAAGAACAATTTCAATTTTTTTTTAATTTTTATTTTGAATCTTTTATTATAAAGGAACAACTTCAATTTCTTCATCACCAACCTGAAAGTCGTAAAAAAAAATAATAACTGCAAGTCTTGCTACGTAATACTCAACTGTGGAAGAACTGGCAAAAACAAACAACGCTAACCTAAAACGAGGTGGATCGAGAGTCCAGGATCGATCGCGCGGGACTCGTAAGCAGAATTTCCCATCCCACCAGCATTTCTAAAACCAGCCTGGACAAATCTAGACAGAGGCAAGCCTCCGCAAGTCAGAGTAAACAGCATACCACTGACAGCTACAAAACTCCTGCAGGAACAGACCAAAAATAAAAATTCCATGTAACTGGGGGGGGGGTGGATTTGTTCATCGGTTTTTTTTGCGTAAAGCTTTCAAGGCCATGGGCGGATTTGCGTATGTGGCAAACAAACCACCTCTATCCACTCTGCCCAAGTACACAAACAATGGCCCCTGTTCAGCGATTGTACATCACGTGGATTAGTTTGAAACAGCCCCTAGAAGTGTTATTGGCTGGGGGGGAGATCAACAAAACAAACATTTTGCTGCAGAGAGACCATTCGAAGAAGTTGCGTCCTGCGTTTTTATTCACCAAAGTGACGGGACAGATTGAGAAGGGGGATCGGAAAACATCATACAGAATCTTTTGCAGATGTATGGAAACTCGCCGATGGTTTTTCAGAACGCTTGACTATTTGTTTACGCTTTCTAAGGTCCCAACCCCTGCCAACTTGCGCGGGGGGGGGGAGGCTCTTATAAGTTAAAATATGAAAATGCAGCAACGCAATTAAAACCTCAACAAGACAGAACAAAGCAGCAGCTCTAGTGGCAACAGATGACACAACAACATAAAAAACTTTCTTTTCCCACACTGAAAACACTTCCGTGTACCACCTTCTCAGTAATCACAACAACAGTCCTGCAAAGTAGTCCAACGTTAGGACGGAGAAAAGGCGGGGATAGGTACAGCAGAAAGGCAGTGATGAACGAGCTGTCCAATTTTTAAAGAGCCACAACAGCTCAAGGCCATCGCCGTAACTTGCGACTGTGAACCACAGTTTGAAGAATTACCGTTCGGCTTACAGGCAGCGCCTCCCTACTTCCATCCAGCGCACTCACGGGCTAAAGAACCAACACTATGCAAGTTCACAAAGCACCTACTTCCCTCACTAGCATGCCCGGGATTTCTGAGCACTCAAGTTCCAGTCCCTGTACCTGCATTCCCTCAAAGTACTGCCTATGATGTTGTCCTTTTTCTTCTTTTTTTTAAAGATATCCAAGGGAAATATGAACATGGCAAGTTTACCTGATTTCACCTGCAGTGGGATGGAAGGGGTTAATGACTGGCTCCAATAAAAAACGAAAAGCAAAATCTGGAAAGTTTGGCATGTGGAGAAAAGGAAGCGCAAGAAGCAAACGTCTTCAGGTTGCTTCTCTGGGAAACAAAAGGATGCGGAGCAAAAAAACAAAGAGTTACTGGTGGAAAGAAGAAACCCCATCAAAAGAAGAAATAATTTATAAATTATTAGAAACAGCGGAGATGGACAAATTAACATTACGATTACAAGATAAAAAAGAAGAAATTTGAGAAAACATGGTCTCTAGATTCTATAAATGGATTGAGGTGTATCTGCGAAGTTGCACATTATAACTACTTATGTACAATTTATTATACTTTTAAAAATATCATTCTGGTATATACCACATTAAACCTGTTTAGGTGCATAAAAGAATGATTCCATGTATGTAGATCTTAATGAAGTATAACGAGTACAAGCTTTCTTGTTCATTTCTGTGCAGTCGGTCTTGTATTCTGTAACGTCTGTCTTTTCCTTTCTTTGTAGAAAATCAATAAAAATCTATTTTTTAAAAAACAAAGAGTTTATGTGCTGAAGGGAGGGACAATACCCTCAGACAGTAATCAACAGAGCACTTTCTCCAATGTATCAAGGCACTGGAGCAAGGAGGTTTACACTCCAACAGCAGTCTGGGAACTCTTCTGCAGATGACTCCAAACTTTCCAGCTGTAGGGAACCGGCTCGAGAGAGACCCGTGAGGTAAAGAACCCCTCTCTGCATGTGTACCGTGGAAGTCCAAGTCCGTTGCAGAAGACAAACAGTAATCTTCAGCACATTGGCTGGGAGGGGGACCCTCCGGCAGGTTGTAAGACCCCAAGTGCTAGGTTGAGACCTCTGTTAGAGGTTCCCTTTTAAAAAAGAAAAAAAGGAATAGTCTTTTGGAAGCACCAGGTGCTAGAGTCAAGGTACAGAAAGGAAGGATACCACAGGTTGCAATTCTCCTCTCACAGAATCATGAAGTTGGAAGGGACCTCTGGGGTCATCTAGTCCAACCCCCTGCACAAGGCAAGGAATTCACAAATACCTCCCCCCCTCCACACCCGCAGTGACCGCTGTTCCACGCCCAGAAGATGACCAAAAAAACCCCCCTCCAGGATTGCTTCCTGACCTCCAAAGTGGCAATCAACATTTCCCTGGGCATGTGAGAAAGGACCATAAGAACTAAGCACTGAGGCAGCCCTTCCTGCCCTCCCTCTCATGATCTGCCTAGGGTCACAAAATCAGCACTGCTGTCAGATGGCCACCCAGCCTCTGTCTGAAAACCTCCCAAGAAGGAGAGCCCCACCGCCTCCCAAGGAAGCCTGTTCCACTGAGGAACCGCTCCGACTGTCACAATGTGCTTGTGGGACAGGAAGACGAGGTCACCTACTGGTGGAGAAGACTTTCCACTACGGTCTTCCCTCTAAGCCGTGCACATGAGCAACCGTTCATTAACACAGGAAGCCCCGCTCAGCTGCAATCTGGAGCCACTACCCATTTGAAGGTTACAGCAGTTCTATTACGCTCAGGATGTGAACTGCTCCACTCAGCGGGGGCGGGGAGAATCCAGAGTATGCGCTCTGAAGAGAAACCAGCGGTTGGGGGGAATCAAGAGGGACCATTGCCTCCACAACTCTCGACTCTCGGCTCGTTCCTCACTACGATTCATCTCATGACGTTTAGCCTGTGTCTCCTGTTCACAACTCTCTTGGCCTGCTGCCCACCGTCCTGGCCTTGACACCAGCGAGCTCAGGACTCTGGCTCCCACCTCTTCCTGTCATGTGACATCACGTGTTTGCAGCTCAGGGCCTCCCAAGTCTTTAAATGGTTGAAGGCCCCTACTGAGGGGACAGACTCAAACTCCAAAAAGGGGTCATTCAGGGCTGTTGGACCCAGTGTTCCCTCTAAGCTGAGTTAGTGTGAGCCAGCTCACAGTTTTTTTAAGCCTCCAGCTCTCACACATTTTTTGTCTTAGCTCAAGAAGGATGGCTCCGGAGCAAACAGATTTATGCAGGAGCCAAATCACCCGCTCACAGCTTTAATGCCAGCGGCTCACAAAGTAGAATTCTTAAGCACAAGACTCCCCAAGTTAGAGGGAGCAATAGTTGGATCCCACCCATCAATTCCCATGAACCACATGCGCCTCTTCGGGCACACCTAACATCTGCCAAAAAAACGTACATGCTAAGAGACAATCAGCAATGGGTAAACTGTCTGTCAGGGGTGGGGATACCCCCATGTCCCACCGGGGGGAGACTGGGCCACTGGGGGACTGGCTGGTCATCCAGCTAGATGATCGGGTTAGAACAGATAAAAGGAAGTCCTTCTTCACCCAAAGAGTGATTAACATATGGAATTCACTGCCACAGGAGGTGGTGGCAGCTACAAGCATGGACAGTTTCAAGAGGGAATTAGATAAAACATATGGAGCAGAAGTCCATCAGTGGCTATTAGCCACAGGGTATAGATGGGAACTCTCAATCTGGGGCAGGTGATGCCCTCTATTCTTGGTGCTGGAGGGGGCAGCAGTGGGAGGGCTTCTAGTGTCCTGGCCCCACTGCTGAACCTCCTGATGGCACCTGGTATTTTTGGCCACGGTGTGACAGAGTGTTGGACTGGATGGGCCATTGGCCTGATTCAACATTGGCTTCTCTTATTGTTCTTATGTTCTTATCACATTCTGGCCATGGCAGGAACCCCACCCGCCGTTTAGCTGACCACCAATAACACAGACACAACTCAGACCATCTGCCAGAATGGAGGGCAGTTACAGGGTTAAAACAGTGAAGGATGAGGCTGGATATTGCGGCCAATCAGCTCTCCAACCGCTTGGAGAGACAGGAAGCAGAACCTTCTCCTGGCTGCCTTTAAAAGCAAGACAGAGGCCAATGAGGACAGTCTTTATTCCAGGCAATTGAGGACCATGCTGGGGAAAGGAGAAGGACTGGGTGACCCCCACACACACCATCTTCTTTTTTCCAGAGCTGTGGACTTAAATGAGTAAGCAAGCAACTTTCCAGACACTCAACTATGGAGTGCGACATCCTCTTTCAGGGAACTCTGACCACCATTACAATGAGGAAGTTTCTTGATACGCTAGCAAGGAACGCAAAGTGGTTAGACCAGGCCAAGTCCTACGGGATGCTTCCTCTAAGCTGTGGAGTGCTGTGAGCAAAGATTCTACTTTGGAAGTGACTGGCATTAAAGTGATGAGCGAGCGATTTGGCTCCTGCATAAATTAGTTTGCTCTGGAGCCATCCCTTCCTGAGCTAGGACAAAAATGCGTGAGCCGGAGGCTAAGAAACTATGAGCTGGCTCACACTAACTCAGCTTAGAGGGAACACTGGTCCTACGCACATCAGTATTTTCTTTCCAACACAGCCACCGAGAAGCCCCCAGAAGGTCCCCAGCAAGTTATTCAGGGGCACGCTGCCTCTGAACCTCATTTAGTCATCATGGCTGATGGCCATCAGTACGTTCATAGAGGACACACATTGCCTAATTGGATTTCCTAAAAAACCCTAATAGGCTACAGGTTGAGCCTGACCTGGATGGACCAAGCTAGCCCGATCTCATCAGATCTCAGAAGCTAAGCAGGGTCAGCTCTGGTTAGTATTTGGACGGGAGACCACCAAGGAAGACCAGCGTTGTGACACAGTGGCAGGCAATGGCAGCCCAACTCGGAATGTCTCTTCCCTAGAAAACCCAACCGGGTTGCCATAAGTCAGCTATGACTTGGCGGGACTTTCCACCACTACCACCAAGCTACAGCTCCCCACTGTAACTCATAAGAACATGACAGCACAAGAGAAGCCCATGATGGATCAGGCCAATGGCCCATCCAGTCCAACACTCTGTGTCACACAGTGGCCAAAAATACCAGGTGCCATCAGGAGGTCCAGCAGTGGGGCCAGGACACTAGAAGCCCCTCCCACTGTTGCCCTGCCCCCAAACACCAAGAATACAGAGCCCCAGACCGAGAGTTTCTATCTATACCTTGTGGCTAACAGCCACTGATGGATCTCTGCTCCATGTTTACCTAATTTCCTCTTGAAGCCATCCATGTTTGTAGCTGCCACCACCACTTGTGGCAATAATCCTAAATCATGCCTGTGAATCCTAATTTAGTCTGACACCACAGGAAGAAGGACTTGCACCAAACCAACTATCAATGGATTCAACTGGGTGACTCCCCTAAAACTCTAGTGGTATGGGAGATGAACAATCCAGCTTGTCTGTGTGCTCCCCTTTTTAGGTCTTGTTTAGTCTTCCGGAGCTGCGGTGGCTCAAGTGGTTAAGACACTGAACTGCAGGCTGTGGAAGGTCAGTAGTTCAGCAGTTCAAGACCCGGGTGCCGCAAGACGGAGTGAGCTCCCGTCTCCGGTTCCAGCTCCTGCCAACCTAGCAGTTTGAAAGCAAGAAATTGCAAGTAGATAAATAGGTACCACTTCGGTGGGAAGGTAACAGCGTTCCATGCACCTTGGTGTTTAGTCATGCCGGCCACATGACCACAGAAACGTCTTCGGACAGCGCTGGCTCTTCGGCTTTGAAACGGAGATGAGCACCACAACCCTAGAGTCGGATTCGACTGGCTTTCGAGCAAGGGAACCTTTACCTTTACTTTAGTCTTCAAGGTACCACAAGACTCGTGCTTGCTTCAGCAGCCTACAAAGCTGCCTATGAAGCTGTCCCGGCATATAGGTACACCGAGAGTAACCTCGTCCTTTTTAATTGACAATAATGGGGAACTAAGCTAGAACCTTGTATGCTCTACCACGAAGCTGCCCACCCGCGCGACTGCTAGCTGACCCGCAACCAAGGTACTTAGGGAAGGCCATCGCCGGGGAACTGTCAAACGCTTCTTTTACCAAGCCCTTCTTTTTAGTAAGACCAGCTTCTCGCCACGGCAAGCCAGAAAGGCAGGAGGTGCTCGGCATAAGCCCTGTGTTTAGGGAAGAAAAAGAAATAAAGGCATTTCCCAAGAGCTATGATGTACTTGCTAATGTCGCCTCCCAAGGCTAAGTAAACCTGCTAAGCCATATGAACTAACCCTCTGTTTTCTTTTTAAGTTTAAGGAGGAGTAGCTTGGAGGCAAACATTCCGGGAGATCACAGAAGCGGGAGAAAAACAGGCAATTAAGACGGGGTTCTATGACGCATTCAGGCCTCACCCAGCCTCTTCACTGAAGGCTTTTTCCAAAAAAAAAAAAAAAGGTAAAGAAAATATTCCACTTATATACCAAGCGCCAACTGTGCCTAATTGCAGGGGAGGTCCGGGCTTCGTAGCTAAGGAAAACTCTCGTTCAGCGACGGAAAAGATCCCAGCCTGGCAAACCAAGACTACAAACTCTCCGGTTTATAGATGGAAACAATTGCCAGTAAAAACCAATCCACTGATTAAACTGCAATAATGGTTTATTCTGGAAGCAGCGATGCTAGACGTCAAGTTGGTTTCAGCACGAGCCAGCCTCAATTACAGACCAATTCAGTATTGCTTATTTCATCTGACCCGCCACCTTCCTAGAGAAACAAATTTAACCAATAAAATCAAATATGTAGAACAAAACGCAACAAGAAATAAAGACCCAATGATGGGATGCAAAGGGGGGGGGGTTAATTCTAATCCCAAATGCCAACTGAAACGTTTCCATTGCATCTTAAAAACATGCAAAGAGGGACTTGGGGGGGTCATTGCTCCAAGGAAAGCTCCACAAGTTAGGACCACAACAAAAGGAAACGCCTGAATCTATATTCAGGCACAATCCTGACCTGGATAGCCCAGGCGAGCCCAAACTCCTCAGATCTTGGACACGAAGCGGGGTCGGCCCTGCCCAGTATTTGGATGGGAGACCTCCAAGGAGTACCAGGGCTGAGACACGGAGGCAGGCAATGGCAAACCACCTCTGAATGTCTCCTGCTTTGAAAACCGTACAGGGTCACCGTAAGTCAGGTGTGACTTGACAGCAAAAAGAGAAAAAAAAAATCAGGCAAACAAACTCCAGTTTTGTGATGGCTTCAAACTTGGCTTGTCACTGCGCAAGGACTTCTTCTTTCCTCTTTGGGCACTCCTTGCCAATACTGACTCATACATTTTCAGAATTGGTTCTGATACCCGGAAAGGGACTGGAGTATGTTTCTTCCCTGGTTTAATCCTGGTTTAGAATCCTGGATTGCGGGACAAACTCCAATTTGTCAAAATGCCGGGAACCAAACACAGAATCACAGAGTTGGAAGGGGCCAAACAGGCCATCCAGTCCAGCCCCCTGCTGGATATAATAGCATGTTCCATATTCGACAACCAATTCTTAACATATCCTTTTCTAAAAGTTTTTATCCCCCCTCCCCTGGCTTCCAACGATGCTCCGCCCCCATTAACATTTCTATCAATATTCTCTTACATTCAATATTCAAATCATAAATTTCAGTATTTTCCTTTTCTATTTATCACTATTAGGTAACTTTTCTATTACAGTCCCTTTTCTTACAGCACTTCTATTATTAATAACTATCAAAACAGAGCAGTCTATTTTTCACATCCCAGTTAGATTCTGGTAAAGGTTCCCTTGCTCGAAAGCCAGTCGAATCCGACTCTAGGGTTGCAGTGCTCATCTCCGTTTCAAAGCCGAAGAGCCAGCGCTGTCCGAAGACGTTTCCGTGGTCATGTGGCCGGCATGACTAAACACCAAGGCGCACAGTACACTGTTACCTTCCAACCGAGGTGGTACCTATTTATCTACTTGCAATTTCTTGCTTTCGAACTGCTAGGTTGGCAGGAGCTGGAACTAGAGACAGCAGCTCACCCCGTCATGCGGCACCCGGGTCTTGAACTGCTGAACTACTGACCTTCCACAGCCTGCAGTTCAGCGTCTTAACCACTTGAGCCACCGCAGCTCCTAGATAGATTCTAAGTAGTCTCTAAAGTCTTTCCAATCTGCTAAGAATTCTTCGTCTTCTCTTCCATGAAGTTTTCTTGTCAGCTTGTCCATTTCAATCATAAAAATCATTTTTTTAATCCATTCCCATTCGTCAGGAACCCGCTCCTGCTTCCAAAACTGAGCATAAGTCATTCTTGCGGTTGAAATTAAGTACCATAACAACGTTCTTTTTGCCATTTTAACTTCTTCTAATTTAAGTCCTAAGAGTAACATTTCTGGCAGCCGAGAGCATCCCTGACAAGTCTTGGTCCAGCCGCTGCTTAAAGACTGCCAGGGAGGGGGGAGCTCGCCACCTCCCTCAGCAGCTGCTTTCACTGCCGCACAACTCTGTCAAAAAATTTTTCCTGATATCCAGCCGCTACCTTCCCTCCTTTAACTGAAACCCATGATTGTGAGTCCTCTCCTCTGCTGCCAACAGGAACAGCTCCCTGCCCTCCTCCGAGTGACAGCCCTTCAAATACTTAAGACAGCCATCATGTCCCCCCTCAACCTCCTCTTCTCCAGTCTAAACATTCCCAAGTCCCTCGGCCTTTCCTCGCAGGGCTTCCTAGTCTCCAGGCCCCTGATCATCTTCGTTGGTCTCCTCTGCACCCGCTCCATTCTGTCCACATCTTTTTTTGAAATGAGGTCTCCAGGACCACACACAATACTCCAAGAGTGGCCTAACCAAAGCAGTGTACAGCGGGACTATGGCATCTTGTGATTTGGAGGTCCTTTATAAAGTTTATATCTCTGATACCTGTCATTAGGTTTTATGGCACACCTGGCCTGCTCTGACAAAGTGAGATTTATGTCAGATCCAGCCCTTGTAACAAATGGGTTCAACACCTCGGCATAGGGTTTTCAAGGCAAGAGATGCTCAGAAGTGGTTTGCCATAGTCTGCCCCCATGTAGCAGGTGTGACCTGACCAATGCAGTGTACAGCGGGACTAGGACTTCTTGTGATTTGGATGTTATGCCTCCGTGGATACACCCCAAGATCACATTAGCCTTTTCTGTCGCTGCATCACACTGGCTGCTCATAGGGAACTTACAGTCCCACCTGCAGCCCAAGATCTTGTTCACACACACTGCTAGCCAGAAGTGTATCTCCCATCCAGTATACAAGTTCCTCATTTTTGTTACCCAGATGTAGAGCTTGGCACTCATCCTTGTTAAACTGCATCTTGTTCACTACTTCTATTGATCTGTTTCGTATCTCATGTCAGTCAGTTTCGTAGGGTGGACCCTGAGTTCTAGAGTTATGGGAGAGGGAAACAGGTTTATGTCTATACATATGAGGATCAGGGCTAAGCCCAATTCCTGCCAATCCCAGCCTTTAAGACTCAGATGTGTGCAGATAATTTGCACTGTCCCACTTCTTTTACACAAGACTGGGGTGTGCACAAGAGAGTGCAACAGAAAGGTGAAAAAATGGCTTGCAGATCATCTGGTGGGTGCTTCTCCAGCAGGTAAAGGTCTGCCCCTGGTACCTGCCACATGAGATCCTTTAAGTGAAGATTTCAGGGACAGATCCTGGAAACTTCAGCAGGCAAAGCCGGTTTTCCGCCACTGAGTCATGGCCATCTCTTGTAGACATGCAGAAATTCATGTGCCTCCTCCCTCTTGACCGAAATGAGCTGCAGTTAGATCTATGCCACACTTTAGGTTGTTCAAAGTGTTCCACATAATCTTAGAACAGATAAAAGGAAGTCCTTCTTTACCCAAAGAATCATTAACATGTGGAATTCACTGCCTCAGGGAGTGGTGGCAGCTACAAGCACAGACAGCTTCAAGAGGGGATTGTTGAAACATATGGAGCAGAGGTCCATCAGTGGCTATAAGCCACAAGGTATAGATGGAACACTCCATCTAGGGCAGTGATGCTCTGTCTTCTTGGTGTTTGGCGGGGCAACAGTGGGAGGGCTTCTGGAGTTCTGGCCCCACTGGTGGACCTCCTGGCGGCACCTGAGTCTTGGCCACCATGTGACACAGAGTGTTGGATTGGATGGGCCACTGGCCTGATCCAACGTGGCTTCTCTTAGGTTCTTATCTTTCATGATCATTACAACAACCCTGCAAAGTAGGCAGCTGGGGAAGCATTTGCCTACGGGCACCAAGCAAGTCCACGGCAGAGATGCCTTCCAGCCACTGTGCCGCACCAGCTAGAAGGAGCTCCTCTCTCAACTCTGATTCAGGGTTTAATGTTACGTTTCAAACATTAAGCATTACTAAGTACAAAAGAGCAATTAAACAGTCTCAAGGTATCACCTCCGTGGAGGCAGATGCAGCAATATCTGTTTTTAGTCCATTGAATGAATCAATTAAAGAGAAGACAGAATACACATCCACCGGTTATTTGCAAGCGTGTCTGTAGATTCCCTTGACCTGCACGGATCTCCCCACACAGTGTTTCGCTTCTCCTAACCATTAATTGCTCTATTTCTTAAGAAGAAAAAAATTGTGCAACCGAAGCGGACATTAAGGAGGGCAAAGGGTGGGGAAACAATAAACACGAAAGCTGATTTTTCAACTGCTTCGACTATTGCAACCGGGCTGGGCTACCGAGGAGGAAAGGAAAGCAATTAAAAAAGTGTTAAGAGATCACCGACTCCGGGCAGAGGCAAACAGCCGAGCAGCATCATTTCCGTTTCGGTTCGCTGCATTTCTCACATCTCCTCCTCCCCGCCAAACCCCGACGTACCTGTGTCCCATAAATAATTTATTCCTATCACACTGCCACCAGAACAGGGCACCGCCTGCCACCACCCGCCCCCCCGCCCCGTGACCGTTCATTGCCCAGCTCTGAGGAAATCTGACGGAAATACTGGCGTGGTTTGTTTGTCGCTCAGGGCAATTGCTTAACTGCTCAGGGTAATTGCTTATCCGCTGCATCAAGGCTTCGCCGAGGCATTCCAGAGAAAACAGTTGTAAGTCAACTCCCACGCTGGGTGTTCCTATGGAAATTATTCTTCTCTCCCTCTCCCCCCCCTTTTTTTCCCCTGCATGCCAGAGGATGAACCAAGGACAAGAAGCCAGGTATTAACTTGGAAAAGAGCCTTGGAGGAGAGGAAATGCGATTTCTGCAAAGATAGCAAACTGGAGAAAGGCCGGGGGTAAATGCAACTGTGCGGCCCAGACCTCTAACCAGACTTGAGAGGCTGGGAGCGTGCCATGAGACGGGTCTCCAACATGGTGCCCGCCGACACCTTTCCTGGTGTCTCCACCAAGTACTTTTAGGAAGTGGGTGCTGCTAGGTGGGGGTTTTGCCCAGGAGGGCTGCTAACTGGCTGTGCAGATTAAAAGGTATCCTGTTTAATGGAGCATCTCTCCTGAACTGCTGAAGCGGTACTATTAGAGTTATACATAACCTCGCTCCTTCACATTCTGTGGTTGGCTCCGCCTCCCGCGGCAGCCATTTTGTGAATGTTCCCACCCACCCCCATATCAGGATTCCAAAGGGGTACGCAGGCTCAGAGAGGTTGGGGACCCCTGCTGTCAGATCACACAACCTTCTCTCCTTTCCCACTCAAATTCCTTCGCGGCACTAATCGTGGGAAGCAGTACATCTGTGCAGAGCATTAACACTTCCCGTCACTCTTTTTAAGACCTCTTACAATCCTCCTTGTAATGATTTCATGTTACGGTGGGTGTATTTCTTTAAATGTTTAGTTTGACTGCGGTAATGTAAGGAGAGTGATAGAGGGAGATGTGTGATGTGTTTGGCTGAGGACGGAGAGTGTGGGGGGAGGCATGTCTCTGAGATGATTCTGGGTTTTTAGAGAGATGAGTGTGGCGAGTTTAGATTTTTTAGCCTGTATGGCAGAAGAAGCAATCTGAGTCTGTCCTGTGTGGCTAAGACAAACCGTTTAGCTTGTGTGGCTAAGAGAGGCAGAGTCTAGCCTGAATGGCTGTCAGAGTTGGGTTTTGGTGTTCTGACAGAACTTTATCAGTTATATTTATAAGTTCCTTTCTTCAACAACAGTTAAAATACCCAGAAACCTATTTTGTTCTTTTGTAAATAAATCATTTTTTGTTTAAAACTTATTTCAACATTCAGAACAGTCCTTCCTTAGGGCCACCTAGTCCTCTGAAGTACCCAGACACAGGGTCATTCTACCATAATAGTGAGAGTTGGTATTTTTAATTCCTGATGGCAGCAATCATCTACCAAGCTTATGGGCAGAGGGTGTTTTAGAGGAAAAACGGTCTCCCCAATAAGAAGGCTGTCACACTCCTTTAAAGCCAGTTGCAGACAGTGGTCATCTTGGCCTTGCAAGATGCTAAGAACAGTCCCACCTGTACCAAATCACCTGGACCTGAGATCTCCTGTAGGAACTGGCATTTAACCCCAGACCGTGGAATTCACTCCCCAAGAAGGTAAGGGTTAGCACCATCCCTACAGGTGTGATGGTAAAATCCAGGAGCATGATAAAGACCATCAAGATGTCCAGGGTATCAGCTTTTGAGCATCAAAGCTCCCCTGGTCACATATTCCTGGAAATCCTGTTGACCTTCAAGGTGCTACTGGAACTTTTCTCTTCTACCACAGACCAACACAGCCACCCTCTAAAGCTTTCTTCACAGCAAACAGAACTTTTTTTTAATCAAGAAGGCTTTCAAAATCGATTAAACAAGGACAGAGTGGCTGTCAGCCATTTTCCTATTCAACCCTGTGCCCATTTTAGATGGTGGCACGGTTGTTTCACAGTTGTTTCCTCGGAATTTTTAGTGCTTTCTATGGAAAGGCAGGTGAGGAGTAATAAATAAAATAAATCCTCAGCATTGAAAAGAGGAGAGGATAAAATAGGATAATCATTTTAAAAATAGGAAATAAAAAAAAGACAAAAGAAAAAAAATTACTAATGGTATGTGGGAACCAGCCAGGGTTAAGAGATTAATAACTCAGGTCCATCTCAGGATGCTTCTAAATGCTAGGGTATTCATACTTTTCCATTTATGAATGCAAAAAAAGCCCATTATTTTCCACTGAAGGCAACCACGATTACTTAAGAGTAGTCGTAACTGGTGGCTAGACTCATCCCAAGCCTTTGGTCCCTTACAACGGTCCCATAAATCAAGGTAAGAACAAAGTTGGGAGCCCAGCGGCACCTTCATGACCAACTGTTTTATTCAGGGTATAAACTTTCATACGCAAGCACACTTCTCCGGATACTGTCGTTTTGTGATTGTAAATCAAGGTGTGACCCAAAGATCCACTTGTTAGGAAAATCAAGCTGTAGGAGAAACTCTAGACTTTCATGCATGTCCCTCCCTTTTTTTTTAATTAAGGAACACACACCCCCCCGGTATCAATGCAAAACAGTGGCTAAGAAATCAAACCATGGTCTGATTAGACGGGTCATGTGTTCAAACCTTATCTCAACCAAAAATTCAGGAGATGGTCTTAGGTCTCTCTCTCTCTCTCTCTCTCTCTCTCTCTCTCTCTCTCTCTCTCTCTCTCTCTCTCTCTCTCTCTCGGTCTCTCGGTCTCTCTCTCTCTATCTCTCAAACCCAGTCTCCCACTGCCAATACAGGCACAATGAATAATGGCCGATCTTGCACAACTGTTGGGAAGATCACTCTGCTACCATCTGTGAAGAAGCCGTTTCATCGTTGGGAAGTGCTAAGTAAATACTAATTCTTCTTGCTATCCTGCACTCCAGAACCATGAAGCCCTTACAGGAACCTCATGCCGACTTGATTACAGAACTTGGCCATGCTCAAGGAGCCGCGTTGCGGGTCAAACTTCAGTTCCTTTTTTTTTTGACAGAAAAATCTAAAGAAAGGAGCATTGTCACCACTGCAATAATACGGAAACTGAGCCAACGAACACACCAAGTTTGGACCGTTGGCAGGGCCAGCCCCAGGTGTCTGGGCACCCTAGGCAGGACAGCCTGGGACGCCCACCCCACCGGGGATGCCAGCCTCCCGGTGGGGCCTGGAGACCAGGGGAGGGGGCAGCGGAGCACTGGCTTTCCTGAGCACTCTGCAGCTGTGGGGCCCCCAGGAAAGCCAGGGAAGGGGTGGGAGTTCTAACCCCCGCCCCTTCCCTCCCAGTGCCGGCTTTCCTGGAGGCTCCGTGGCTGCGGGGTGCCCAAGCAAGCCAGGGAAGAGGTGGGGGGGCTTTTCACGGGGGGTACCTTTTGGCGCCCCTGTGGCCAGCACGCTCTAGGCGAGCGCCTAGCTTGCCTAGTGGGCGAGCCGGCCCTGACCGTTGGTCCATCAAGGTCAGTGTTGGCTACTCTCTGACCGGCAGAAGCTTTCCAAGGTCTCAGGCGGACATTCTTCATTACCACTCTGTTTGCACAGCGGATGCTCTATCTCTGAGCCACATGCCCTCCTCCTAACAGTGGCCGACAGCAGGCCCATTAACTATGGTGGGGCTATTCGGGGCTCTGCCCCCTTCCTTAAAGGGCCAGCCCCACCAGATTTCTTTCTGAAAATGTTGTTTTTAATTTAACATTTTAAAAGTTTTTTTAAAAAAGGCGTGCCTGGGGAGAGAAACCAAAGCGAGATCGGGAAGGGGGTACAGGAGGTGTAAGGGAGCTGGAGGCAAACAATGGCAGCCCCGCCGGAAAACATTCTGCCCCACAAGCCACAAAATCCCGGTTATGGGCCCTCCCCCAGAAGTGCTTAGAACACGATCGAAGTACAGTTCGAAAAGGTGCTGCAGTGCTCAAAAAAAAAGTCTAGGGCAATCTGAATTCCTTCCCTTCTGGGAGAGAACAATAGGAGGCCGAAGATAAGGAGAAAATACTTGGCAGACCGCAGAGCTCTGTGGAGGTTCAAAGCTAAACACGAGGTGACGAAAACCAGGGATTTCTCCCAACTCTTTGTGAGTCAAAGACCACACTGCCATCCAGCTCCCTGCATTCACACGGGGGGGGGGGAATGATACAAAGTGTGTGCTGAATGGCAGTAAAAGCCAGCCACAACTCAGATATCCCCTTTTTTTTTTTTACAAAAATCACAAACCATAAAGTTAATTTGAAGCTCTTCTGACTCCCGTGTGACTCGGAAAGGCAGGCTAGTTAACATTTGCTCAAGAGACTTAAAAGACCTTCCCTTGACATTATGAATTCCCATTTGTTCAGCTGCCTTTCAAATGTATATGCTCTGAATTCATCCTGACACGCTGCGCCCTCTCTTCTGCCTCGATGCTGAAGCCACCCCATCTTGTCGCCTTCCGCATTCATGCACCCCCCACACACAAGTTTACTCACAGCTCTGACAGGATCGTCCCAGGGGGACCACGTTATTTCTTCTTGCGAAGGGAAGGAGACGAGGCCTCTCTCGAGGTTCCTGCACCCAATGGCGAACAACGGGCGTTTCCTTACCAACCAACGAAGGTGGCTTGCCGTTCCAGTATACAATTAAAACCCATTTCTGGAAGGAACCGGAGGACACACCTACCTGTAGGGTACGGGCTGGAAGGAACAGCGCGTACAGTTTTTTTAAGCATCGGCACTTAATAATGTTA
This sequence comes from Gekko gecko, assembly GCA_029375565.1. Classification (NCBI taxonomy): domain Eukaryota; kingdom Metazoa; phylum Chordata; class Lepidosauria; order Squamata; family Gekkonidae; genus Gekko; species Gekko gecko. The sequence continues at coordinate 71,930,457 of JAPDNY010000012.1, read as the reverse complement.
CGACCTGGTTGGAAGACACTGCCAAGAAGATTCCGGAGAGAATGCTTCAATCGTACTAGAACTTGGGGCCTCCGACCAAGTTGACGGGCAATAAATTTAGGACGGACAAAAGAAAGGACCCCCCCCTCCCTCACCGAGTCATTAAACTGTGGAATTCACTGTAAGTGGACACAGCGACAGCCACTAGCATAGATGGCTTTCAAGGGTGATTAGACCACTTCGATGAAGGATGGGTCCATTAGTGGCTATTAGCCACGTCCTGAGGTAAAAAAACAACCACCTCTCAGTACCAGTGCTAGAAGGCGACACCAGAGGAAGGCCTTGGCCTCTTTGCAGTGATCAGTTCCAAGGCCACTCCTCTGTTTTTAAGGATCTCAGATTGAAGCAGGTTTTTATACCCCACTTTTCTCTATCCAAAGGAGTCTCAAAGCCACTTTACAATCGCCTTTCTCCCTTCCTCTCCCCACAACAGAAACCTTGTGAAATAAGTGGGGTTGAGAGAGAATAGTGACTGTCCCAAGGACACCCAGTGGGCTTCATCTAGAGGTGCGGAGAATCAAACCCGGCTCTCCAGATTAGAGTCCACCACTCTTAACCACGACACCACACTGGCTCTGGGAATGCTGGGATTGTCAGCTGTTTGTATCAAATACTGCCTGCTTTCTTCCCACCTACTCAACCTGTATATCTATCTGCTCATCTATCTGCTCCACTGTGGTGACATTTGCCTACAGGATTCCAGGCAAAAGGTTCTTTCTGAAGATAAACGGTTTTATAAGAGTAATGCACCCATGTTTATTACTCAAGCTAGGGAAGGCAGAGATATGCAACGGTGATTTCATCAATCCAAAGTTACACCCAAAGTCAGCCGTAAATTCCAAGAGTCCAGGCACCAACTTCTTGGGTTTTACACAGGGAAGAGTTTACCTAGAGACTGTAAACTGGGATACGCATCAGCCGTCACGCCTCACAGCCAGTGAGTAACACCTGGGACAACCAGAACAAAGTTGGAGTCCAGTGGCACCTTTAAAACCAAGGAAGTTTTACTCAAGGTGTAAGTTTTCGTGTGCAAGCACGCTTCTTCAGAGACAATGAAATAAAAATTACCGGTCCATACATAGAGATTAATCTCCAGATTAGAGTCCACCACTCTTAACCACTACGCCACGCTGGCTCTGGGAATGCTGGGATTGTCAGTTGTTTGTATCAAATACTGCCTGCTTTCTTCCCACCTACTCAACCTGTATATCTATCTGCTCCACTGTGGTGACAACTGCCAACAAAAGTCCGCATGGTCAAAGCAATGGTATTCCCCGTAGTAATGTATGGCTGCGAGAGTTGGACTATAAGGAAGGCCGAGCGCCGAAGAATAGATGCTTTTGAACTGTGGTGCTGGAGAAGACTCTTGAGAGTCCCTTGGACTGCAAGGAGATCAAATCAGTCAATCCTAAAAGAAATCAACCCTGACTGTTCCCTGGAAGGCCAGATCCTGAAGCTGAAGCTCAAATACTTCGGCCACCCAATGAGAAGGGAGCACTCGCTGGAGAAGACCCTGATGCTGGGAAAGATTGAAGGTCAAAGAAGAAGGGGACGGCAAAGGATGAGATGGTTGGACAGTGTCATCGATGCAAAAAACATGAAATTGAGCAAACGTCAGCAGACAGCGGAAGACAGGAGGGCCTGGCGTAATCTGGTCCATGGGGTCGCGAAGAGTCGGACTCGACTGTGCGACTGAACAACAACTACACATGGAGATAGAGGGCAAGCGGTAAATTAGCTTACAGCATAATGTTTAACAGATTCAGCCACCACACCTGAGAGGAGACGAATGGAGCGTCTCAGTTTGCTTCCTACATTCAGAAGATACCTTTACACATTTATCTCCTGTTTCGACATATTTACTGCTTTATTGCTTTCTCCTCCCTTAAGTAAATTAAAGCAACTGTTGACCTTATAACCATAGCTTGTTGATTAGTTTTGTCTTTGCATATCTTAAAACATCCTCTTCACGTGATGCTAATTTGCTGTTCAGCCTCCGTCTAGAAGTTTGAGCTCTTACCTTCCGTTACGATGCATTTGAAAAAGTGTGCGTGCACACAAAAGCTCATGCCTTGAATAAACCTTTGTTGGTCTTAAAGGTGCCAATAGACTCTTGAAGTTGTTCTTATAGTTACCATTTGTTTGGGTTTAATTCCAGGAGGGGGGGAACATAGTGAAGGAAATAAATGTCAGAATTGGAGACTGACGGGCAGACGGATCCTTAATTGTCGAATGCTGAGAGGAATTAACTGGTCCATAATGCTCCACCCATCTCCTCTCAAGCACACAGGCAACTTTACAGCATCGTCTTCGTTGAAGTGGAGCGATGGGCTGTGTAGAGTTACCTCCCCTGCCCCCAGACCAGAGAAATACATCCCAGTCTACCATTCCAAATTACATTACATTCTACTACTCATTACTACTATTCTAATCAGTGCTGAGTTAGTGCGAGCTAGCTCACCATTTCTTAGCCTCCAGCTCACACATTTTTGTCTTAGCTCAGGGAGGAGGGCTCCAGAGCAAACTAATTTATGCAGCAGCCAAATCGCTCACTCGCAACTTTAATGCCAGGAGCTCACAGAGCAGAATTTCTGCTCACAAGACTCCACAGCTTAGAGGAAACATTGACTCTAATCTATGATTCTAATCTATTATTCCAAATAAGAAATAAAATAAAATAAAGAGGACATATGTTCCTTCTGGGGGATTGGTGAGAATACTGACGTAAGGGCTGAATGAGGTTAGCATATGTAGTGAGATAAGAAACCAATATCCCTGTTAAGTCCTGTGGATTCCATTGTTCTGAGTGTTGTAATAACCTGCAGCCCAGCAATTTCCCCTTCTAGTCTGTTCCTGAAGTTCCTTTGCAATAAAACAGCAAGTTTGAGGTCACCCGCTAAGAGTCCTGGAAGGAATCTATCTTCTTGGGACACCCAGTTTTGCAAGCTAAGCACCACAGCAAGGGCAAGAAGAGAGAAGAGGGGTCAAGCCCGTAAAAGCAGATCTGAAACTCAAAACACAAGAGTGGTTTATACAGCAGAATAATGCGGGTAAAAAATTTTTTTAAAAAAAGAACTCTACTGCCAACGCCAAAAAACCAGAAGCGCACAGAAGCACAAGTCACCTCACAGTAGTTAACATACTTTCCAGAGGTTAACAGCTTGAGATTGGTATAAAAGTTCAACAGCTTGTAGGCTGGCCTGAAGTAACCTATGTCCCAACTGTACTTTACACGGCAAAGGCAAGAACAGTTGGACTATAGCCTACACCGTATGTCAGCACAGTTCTCAAACTGTGTTCTGTGAAGTTTTTTAGAAGGTTCCGGGGCACCTCAGCATGTCAGCTATCTTTTGGTCTTAACTGTTTTCTTAAGCACTACATAGGGTTCCCAAGTACTTACCATATTTCGGCGGGGGGACACAGTCCCCGGCCGGAACATTCCCCCGGGCAACACCCACATTGCATGATGCCTTTGCCAGGAAGTGACACCGGGCGACGCTCTGGCAATGGGGCTGGAAACTCGATGGTACCATCGAGTTTCCATCCCCATTGCCAGAGCGTCGCCTAGTGTCACTTCCTGGCAACGGCATCATGCACCGCGTCTTTTGTTCCTCTGGGGATGGTCCTGCCAGGACATATCCATCCCCCACCGGCGTACGGTAAGTTCTTGGCAAGCCTGGCACTACATCACTCCGGTCATCGCTCCTCACCTCCCTGCAGCGTACCACTGCAGGACAGCACTGTTCTAAATGCACCCCTTTATTTGCATGTGGCAATTATGAAGCCCCGGCCAGCGCCACGTGTGACCCGTGCATGTACCCTAAGACACGTCCCCAAATCCCCCCCCGCCCCCGCACAGAGCTTCCTCAGTGCAGGAGTCGATGAAGGGAAGGTTAAAAGTGAAATCTGAATTTTTTCTGCTGTACTTTTAATGCTTTTCTGCGGGGAGACAAGGTGGAGACGGATCTCCCATCATCGCAAGGTCAGTCCTTCTCCAACAACCCTGCTGGGCAAAAAATGGCCCATTCTAAATCTAGCGTTTGCACCGCTGTTTTACCAAACCCACGCTGGAACAGAAATTCCCCTCTACATGGCATGCCACTTCCACTTTGATTGATTGTTGGATTTTACGGCAGTGTCCAGCAATGTTCCCTCTAAGCCGAGTTGGTGTGAGCTAGCTCACAGTTTTCCAGCCTCCGGCTCACACGTTTTTGTCTTAGCTCAAGAAGGGATGGCCCCAGAGCGAACTGATTTATGCAGCAGCCCAATCGCTCGCTCACAACTTTTAATGCCAGTAGCTCACAAAGCAGAATTTTTGCTCACAGGACTCCACAGCTTAGAGGGAGCACTGGTGTCCAGACTGCACCCTGCTTTCACTTCGTCTGATCTCTCAGTGTTATGGTACTGTCCGCATAGATTTATGGCCATTTTATGGCCATTCAGGGGTGACTTTGCAGTCAGTACTGAGTCGGCTCAGGGTATCTGAGCGTGGTTTCGAGCCGCCTCTTTTTCTGTTCCCAGTGTGGGTTTGGTAAAACAACGAAGCAAACGCTAGATGCAGAATGGGCCATAGTCTCACTGAGGAGGTACACACCACAGCTCCCAAAGCCCAGGCCGGGACGGAAAGAGAAGCCGAAATCAGACCTAGCTGAAGGTTGCAGAACCAGGGAGAGAAGCCGGAACAGCCCAAGGGTCAGCTAAAAAGCAGAGGCTGCAAGTTTCACAGGGGTGCTCTGTTGTCCTGACAAACTAACAGGAAGGGGACGTTTACATAGAGGGACAGGAAAGGGTTAGCAACCAGTCAGAGCAGAGAGGAGGCGGAGCAACAAGAAGAGCCGGGAGAGCGGCTGAAGTTTTTCTAAAAGGATGCAGTAGCTCAAGGCTCCAGTAAGTGCCTGGAAGTTCGAGTCGGGCTCTTCACATCATTTACGAATCACTCTCAAAAAGCAGGATTCGAATCCAAGAGCACCTCAGAGACCAACAAGATTTCCAGGGTATCCACTTTCAAGGGCCAAAGCTTATACCCCAAAACGTTTGCTGGTCTCTAAGGCACCGACGGACTAGAACCTAGCTCTTCTACAGCAGACCACAGCGACCCACCTGAAACTCTTGGGAAAAAGCACAAAAACAAACAATACGTATAGGAGGAGAGGGGGGTGTTTCCTGCTGGACCCTAACAGCTTAGGATCGATAGGTTAAAGGCTGCACTTTTGAAGACAGCGCCGAAAGGGACTAGTAATACGTTCAACTCAGAGAGCACCAAGAAGGGATTATGTCCTTTAGGCGTTCTCCATTGGCTGGAACAGAGTGTGCAGAGCGCTCAGGGAAAACATTAGAGGCACGTCAAGCACAATATCAGACTTCCGCAATCCTAATCCTAGTACGTTGTTTTTTAGACACGCCGTCCCGCTGAAGAAACGGACTTACACAGCAGCGTAACCTGCTGTGAATCTTAAGTGAGAAAGACTACCTATAAATCATCGCCGTCAGTGAAAACATTTACCGCCCACCTTTCCTTGCAGTTCAAGGAAGCTTACAATAATAATTAAAAACATTTCCAGTTCAAACCAAAAGGAGAAAAGAAAAGCAAACCCCAAATATATATCGCCTGGATACGTCAACTGTAGCCCCCCGGGCGTTTTAAAGGCTGGGCTGGCAGGAATCACAAGGTGTACTACAGCTTCCAATTTGGGGTGCTTTATTTAGATATTTATGTAGTTACATATTTATTTGAACCATTTCTATACCTGCCTTTCTCTTGAGAGTCCCTTGGACTGCAAGGAGATCAACTTGGGTCAATCCTATAAGAAATCAACCCTGACTGTTCCCTGGAAGGCCAGAGACTGAAGCTGAAGCTCAAATACTTTGGCCACCAAATGAGAAGGGAGCACTCCCTGGAGAAGACCCCGATGCTGGGAAAGACTGAAGGTCAAAGAAGAAGGGGACAGCAAAGGATGAGGTGGTTAGACAGTGTCATCGATGCAGCGGGCATGAAACTGAGCAAACTCCAGAGCACGAGGGAAGACAGGAGGGCCTGGCGTGATGTGGTCCATGGGGTCGCAAAGGGTCGGACTCGACCGGGCGACTGAACAACAACAACAACAACCAACCTGACTTTGTCGTGAGTATCTCAGGACCGAGGGATGCTCTGCTTTGCTTCCCAAGGGGGGGGGGATTCAGAGCTGCTTAATAACGCCGCTCTCCTCCCTGCCACTCTGATTGGATGGATCTGATTTCTATCCCGCCCTCCCCTCTCAACAAAAACCTCATAAGGCAGGGTAGGTTGAGGGTGTGCAACCAGTACAAGCTCACCCAGCAAGCTTCCATGGCAGAGTGGGGATTCGCATTCAGATCTGAGAGACCGGAGTTCAAATCCTCCCTCTGTTAGTTGACTGAGTGACCTGGGGCCAGTCACGCACTCTCAGGCAAGCCTACCTCACAGGGCTGTTGTGAGCATGACATGGGGGAGGGGAGAAGAACCACAGACTGGATCCAGATTAAGTTTTCCATCTGTGGAATGGAGCTTACCCCCCCGCCTCCCACTGGTCTCGAAGAAATTCTGTTCCCAGGAGGATGAGGACCCTGAGGAGTGACACGAGAGGGACGTGAAGCAGGAAATTTGTGGGAATTGGCTACTCAGCCTGGATCCAATCAGGCCCATGTATACAGTGGGGCATTTTGGGGCCCTGCACCCCTAATTAAAAGCCCCGCCCCCACAAATAGCCATGCTAGAAACCTTATTTTTTTTTACCACGACCTAGTTGGTACCGGGCTAGCAGAAGGGGGAGGGGTCGTTGAAGATGTACTGAAGGTGCCCTTCTAAACTTCCTTGCCCTGTGGAAAGGAACTCAAAAGGCATTTAAAATGCCTTCTGAAGGCAATTAAATGCCCTCTGAGAAGTTTTTCCCCCCTAGGAACTGACGTGCTCGCTGCCTTGTCCCTTGAAAGGAAGGGCTAGAAACAGGCTCGCAGCCACCCCCTTTAAAGACAGGCCTTCAGATTGATTTTAGTTAACTGTAATTGCACTGCCCCCTTGAAAATTTAAATGCCCCCCCGGACCAAAAAAACCTTGGCTACGCATTCCAACCCCTTGTGTCCCATGGAGAAAGGGCAAACTACAGGCCTGTTGGAGAGATGCAAGGACGACACTTCGAGCATCCAGCACGGAAACGCCCTCAGAGCAGCAGTCCGTCTGCCAGGCAAGGAACCCGCCTGCAAGATGGAAGCAGACTGGTCAGCCTGCCATCTGTACCGCTGAAGAAGTGAAACTGGCGGCAGGGTTAGGAGACACCCCAGAGAGAAAGAAAGAGAGCTCAAATTCAGGCCGTTTCAGCGGCTCCAGAGAGGAGGGGGCCTTGCCTTCCCAATAAAGACGCTCTGAAATGCAATCCAGTAACTATCTGCACAACAACCACTTTAGTGAGCCGGCAAACATGCTCACCGACAGCCTGGAGTGGGTTTCGAAGCAGTTACTTTTCAAGCCAGGACGGGTCAAACGCCTCCTTTTCCCCCAGCCACGCAGACACATGGGCTCTTGCACAAACCAAATCAGAGGGAGAGAGAGAGACAGAGAGAGAGAGGAGTTGATTCAGAAGAGTTCCCAAATTTGCAAGCAGGGCACCGTTCCAAGGCCATCCCCCAACGGCAGCTCGAACGAACATCTGGCGCATATCTCGAAGAGACCCACTTCTTAACTCCAGGAACTGCCATTCCCGGCAGCGCTGTCATAAGCTCCCCATGTGGGGGGGGGGCGCCATGCGGGGGGGTGAGGGGAAGCCAGCGAATGGCTTCTTGTTACCAGATGCCACATCAAGCAAACTGCGGAGCATAAACAGAAGAGACTTTTAGCAAAGGCGGCCAATGTCAGGCTGGCCCCAGAGTTTGGGCAGGGGGGAGGGGGAGCAAAGCTGAAAACCATGAGCATGGACGCGCCCCCCCCTCCACTCAACACACACACACACACACTTCCAAGCCGCCTCTCAAACACTGCCTGTCTGCAAATTTTTAAAAACCCTGCCTCGTGGACGTCTCCCATCCAGCTGCCCCGATCGCCCCTCTTTCTCCCATCTGGAGCAAAGCCGCAAGCAGCGTTCCCTCTCAGCTGAGTTCGTGTGAGCCAGCTCACCGGTTTTTTTAGCCTCCGGCTCACAATTTTTTTGCCTTCGCTCAGGAAGGAGGGCTCCGGAGCAGACGCATCTATGCAGGAGGCCGAATCGCTCGCTCGCTCCTTTTAACGCCAGCGGCTCGCCGAGTAGAATCCTCGCTCACAAGACTCCACAGCTTAGAGGGAGCGGTTTGGCCACAAGTGCAGGCAAGTTCACGCCAGTTTGCTCCAGATCCTCCGCTGCCATGAAGAGCCATTTCCCACTTCCCTGGATCCAAATTGCACCGCTGACTCTTCCGCCGCCCCCCCGTCTCCCCCCCTGCATTGTACCGTTCACGTCCCAGTAGTAGGCCTGCCTGGTGCCCAAGAGGGAACATCGGGGTCGGTCTGTAATTTCTGGGCTCTCCTGCCACCCCGGGCCCGGGCAAACGGAGCCGGGGGCGCTTTGCACAGCGGGACGCCAAAATCCACTTTCCCTCCCCCCTCCCCAAAAAATGGACCAACAACATTTCTTCTCTCTCTCTCTCTCTCATAAGAGCCCTGCAGGATTTGGAGAGACAAGCAGGGAGGGGAACAGAAACAAATCAAATGTGCTGCACTTTTTAAAGGAGACGTCCTGCCTCTCGCTCCGAGATCCCAGCCACTTTTAGGACCCGCTCCTGGGCTGGTCCTACTCAAGCCCCAAGGGCCCCGCCACCCCACCTCTCCCCTAGAGAAAGCCCAGGTCCGCCGCCGCCCAGGTCCCAACGCGCCTCGCTCCCAAGCCCGCGCCGCGCTCCCAAGCAGTGGGGCAATCCCCAGCCCGCTTCCAATCGGCCGGGAAGCTAAGCCGGGCGGGCCTGACTCCCGAGTAAACCAGGCCCGAGGCACGTTGGCGGCCGGACCTTCAACCCAGGTCACACCCGGACGTCAACCCACAGCGGCATCCCGCAGTCTGACTTCCTCGGGGAAGGGAGGAGAGAAGGAAGAGAGCTGGTTCTGGACCAGAGTTTAAAGATTTCGGGGGTGGGAAAATGCCCACCCGGCGCGTAAAACCAGCCATCGGCGAGGAGTCGGAAGGGAACTCCCGGGGCTCGACAAGGCACAACGGGATCGCAGTCCCCAAACCCTCCCCCATCGAATTGCCTTTTGCACTTCAAACCAGCATGCAAAAAGGAAAGCAACAAGAGTTGTTCCCTTCACTGATTTGTTCGCTTCCCCCCCCCCCAACCTGGCGTTACATGCAAGAAACTCGCGCCGTGCGGGTTTTTTTCCTCCCTGAAAAAGTGCTTGAAGAATATCAAGTCCGTCGCACGAGCAGAGAGCAAAATAAAGGGGGGGGGGCCCGCGCCGAGGAAGACAGCCAACATTTCCACGAGCGAGACCCCGGGGCGGGGGGGCAGCGAGGCGGCCGAGGGAGCCCTTCTTCCACCCAAATCTCTCTTCCGCCCTGCGAGATGCTCATTTTGGAAAGGCCTCCCCTCCGCCCGCGCCGCGCTCCTTACCTTCTTGCAAAGCCCTTTTTTGCTCTCATCGCCGCCTGGAACTGTTAATCCCTTTTTTTTTTTAAATGGGTAGTACTACGATGGCTCCTCTCGCTCTCTCCCCCGCGCAGGGACGGCCAGCCAAGTGAGCAGCCGGGCGAGGGGCTCTCGGGGAGGCTGCAAACAAAAAAATCTCTCCCCCCCGCTCCCCGGCCGAGCGCCAGCTCTCCTCCCCAGGCGGCTCCTCTTGCGCGCACACGCCAAATCTCCCCTCGGATCAGTTCCGGGAAGCGCGGCGGCGGCCGCCTCGCCTTCCCCCTCCGCCCGGGCTCGTCTTTTGTAAATCCAAACGCGGGCTGGTTTGTTTGGGGTGCCCGGAAACCTCGCCTCCTCCTCCTTCTCCTCCTCGCTCGCTCGCGCCTGCCTCCCCCTAAGATGTCTGGCCTCAGCAGCAGCGGCGGCAGCTGCAACGACTCCCGATCCGGCTCCTGCGCCTCCGTCTCTCCGCGCCGCCTTTGCATTTGCAACGCACCAACTTTGAGCTCCTCATTCTCGGGCTCGGGAGCTCTCGCTGCTGCTGCTGCTGCTGCCGCGGCTCCGGCGGAGGCGAGATCGCTCGCCGCCCTCCCCCCGCCCCCGAAAGGCTCCCAGCAGCCGCCGGGCTCGCACCAAACAAACAGCTCCGCTTTGGCTTGCAACAGTCTCGCCTCTCCCCCCCCTTCTCCCCTCCCGCCGCCCGGCTGCTCTCTTAAAGGGGCCGGCGCCGCTTCCAAAGAAGCGCCCTCGGAGTCACCCGCGACGTCCGCTTGGCTCGGGCTCGCTCCTCAAGTGGAGGTGGTTTTTTGGGGGGGGGTCGAAACATAAAATGTGAGCGAATGGAACGTCCGCCCCTCAGCAATCAGATGCATCGCGGCTGCAGTCCTAAGAGTTCCGTGGAATGACGCGGGACTTCCTTCCGAGTAAACCTGCGGAAGATTGTTCCCGAAAGAGAGCTAAGGGAGATCTCTGAACATAAGGCAGAGTGCCTGTCTGTTGCACTTTCCAACTGGATTGTGTGCATGTTCACACAGTCAAATGCAGTTGGAAAGTGCATTGAAAGTGGATGATTTAGTGTTGTGGACCGCAGCTCGAGCCTGCCTGCACACCAATGTTCCCCCTAAGCCGAGTTTAGTGTGAGCTAGTTCACGGTTTCTTAGCCTCTGGCTCACACGTTTTTGTCTTCGCTCAAGAAGGATGGCTCCAGAGCAAACTGATTTATGCAGCAGCCAAATCGCTGGCTCACAGCTTTAGTGCCAGTAGCTCACAACGTGGAATTTTTGCTCACAGACTCCACAGCTTAGCGGGAGCATTGGCTGATACCCAGAATTAAACTTCTGTTGGTCTTAAAGGTGCCACCGGACTCAAACGAAGCAAGATAGACTGAGAGTCAAGAGTTAACTTCTAGAGCTTTGGGGGCTCCACCAATGAGACAGCAGCCTCAAGAAGTCAGAGGAAACGGAGGGCAACCTAGGCGATCTGTAGCCGCTTCATTGTTTAGAGCTGAAGAGGGAGTGGTTTATAAAGTCTGTGAAAAAGGACCGTAAAAGAAAATACTAATTCATTTTACAGACACTATTTGTTATCTAATACTTTATTTGTACAGGTTTTTTTTTGGTGGTTTGCAAACCTCCAGGGGATGGCTGGAGTTGTCCCAGAATTATGACTAATCCCCAGAGAACAAAGCTCAATTCCCCTAGAGAAAATGGCATTTTTGGAAGGTGGGAGTCCCTGCTGAGCTCCTGTCCTTTCCTAAGATCCACCCTCCCAAGCTGCACCCCTGAATTTCCAGGAATTTCCCACCCTGGCAACCATACATTCCAGACCACAAGTGAGTGGGAGCAAACTTGCACAGTTTTATGTATCCCTGTGCGGATGACAGGGCCATCTTTCCAATCATCCACGGTGGTTTATAGCAAATGATCAGATAAGGGTTACACAGAGATTAAAACAGGTCAGAACAAGCCATGAAATACATAACACTAGCATTGGCACAGGTTTTTTAAAATATCCAGATCTCTCACTGACTGTGGGCTAAAGGCCTCTTTGAATAAGAAAAGTAATATGTCTCCTACGGAACTGCAGGAGAGAGTTAGTATTCCTCACATCCTTGGATAAATTTGAGCATTCCTTGGTGAAATTGGAGAAGGCCCTGCTTTTCACACACACCCCATTAACCTGGCCTTTTGAGCAGAAGGAATTACTACTAATATCTGCTGGCCTTATCTTAATCAGAGAGTTTGTCTCCCCCTCAGTGTTAAGATCTGTTACCGCTCTTTTTAAAATTATTTACTGAGGACAGTTATTGGCAGACAGTTTAATCGGAAGTAAGGGACAGCCACATGGAAAGAGGTGTGGGTCTGTGGCTTTGGGTCACGGGTCATCCCTATAGAATGAGGAATAGTAAAGAGGCTGTCTCTGAGCATGCACCGGGTGTTTCCCCCCCATACAACTAGATTCTAGGCTTAGCAAGAAGGATTTCTTGGCCAGAGGGTGCAAATTCAAAGAGGCAGACTCAAGATTAATTAATCGGCATCTGTTGCTCAGTAAAACATCTTGTCCTGTTGATAGTAACGGCCAATACTCACCCCCCCCAACCAGCCCTCACTATTAAGGCTGAAAATGACATTATATTTAATTAGACCATAATCAACTAAAGCTTGAGGCTGCAAACCTATACATTCCGTTGAACAAAGTGGAATTTATTGTTGAGTAAGCATGCGACGGACCAGACTGGAAGGCTAATTAAATGTGAATGGCTGGTACGCCTCTGATAAGCAGATCTGTGCAGCTCAGGAAAGAGACAGAATGTGGTACTGGCTAAGTTTCTAGTCCTCAGGGCGGCCAAGGCTTCCTTGAACAACGAAAGCAGTGCAAGATTGGAGGGGTTGCTGGATAAGGTTTACCACGGTTGTAGTCCAGGGCTGTCCTCGCTGCTGATTGCTCAACGCCCCCAGGAAGCCAATAACCATGCAGGCAAAGGCAATAAAGAGGACAGTAGTCAATGATGGGCCCTTCCAAGGCACTGGGGTTATGGGTCGCCATTTGCCCCCTTATGGCAGGAAATCGTCAGGTAATTGTGGTCCTTGCCCATGGATGCTCAGCTGATCAGCAGGCAGGAAATGGGGCCAAATGGCGGAGAGGGAGATCAACCTGAGGAGGAAAAAATCCCACCAGGCTCTATGTACACAAAATCTGACCATAGAGTTCCTGGCTATTCCTAGAGCTACCCAGAAGTGACAAAGGGTGGCTCTAGGAATTGCCAGAAACTTTATGGTAAGAACTTCTTCTAAGTAGACAAGGGCTTATTTAATTTTTGATTTAATTCTTTTTCCTTCTTAACATAAATTTCTTTTTAATTTGGTTACTTTAATTCTGATTTAATTTACTTTCAACCATTGCCTGGCAACTCTGCAGGGCCCTCAGCAACTATCTGAGGATGTCAACCCACAATACAATCCCATCTTGGTCCTCCGTAACTAGAAGAAATTGGGTTTCCCTCCCCCTTTCTGTAAGCCCCTTTGGGTCCCTCTGGGGAGAAAAACGGCCAAAGAGTACTTAAATTAAAAAAAAAAAAACTGCATGAAAATCGCTATGGTTAATAAATCATGCAGCATAAGTTGAAATTGCACAAACTGGCTTGATTTATAAACTGTATTTGAGATTTCTTGGCCTGAATTCTGTTTTTGTTTTCCCAGCCCTGAGGACAGACAGCCGTTGTTAAGGAGGAACACTTCCGTCACTTCTGAAGAAGGACCGGCTCTTGGGGCGCCACCAGAGCAGCTACTCATTACCCAAACCAATCTCTTGTTTTGGGGAAGATCTATCCAGGCTTCCACCTTAAAGACAGAGGCATGCCGAGTTATCTTTAAGTGCATCTGTGCAACCAGCTGCTAACAGCTAGTGGTTTTCACCAGGGCTATTTTTGGGCAGGAACGCACAGGAACAGAGTTCCGGCTAGCTCCCAAGTTGGCCACACCCAGCAGGAACTCATTAGCATTATAGGCCACACCCAACAGTGGAAACTCATTAGGATTGGTTGCATTAGGGGTGTGTGGCCTAACATGCAAAGGAGTTCCTGCTCCAAAAAAAAGCCCTGGGTTTTGACAACGAACAAGGTAAACAGAATAAGAAGCAAAAGGTGGGTGTGGCTGGATGGCCACACTTCTGGTAACTTGGGGGTGTGGCCTAATAGGCTAATGAGCTGTGCTGTCAGGGGTGTGGCCTACTAGGCTAATGAGTTTCTGCTGTTGGGTGTGGCCTGTTATGGTAATGAGTTCCCGCTGGGCATTTTCTACAAAAAAAGCCCTGGTTTTCATCCTGGGAGCCCTTACCCAGCTTGAGCCGGAAGGCCCCGGCTAAGCAGGGTCGGTCCTGGTTGGTACTTGGATGGGAGTCCGCCCAGGAAGTCCAGGGCCATTACACAGAGGCAAGCAATGACACAACCACCTCTATTCCTCTCTTATCTTGAAAACCCGACAGGATCACTGTAAGCTGGCTGCGATGTCACGTCACGTTCCACCAACAACAACGCTTACCCACGGGCCAAGATATTGGGGAACATCAACACATAACCAAAGGTATTGGCAGAGGCTTCTGAGGTATAGAATCATGGAATCATAGAGTTGGAAGGGACCTCCAGGGTCATCTAGTCTGACCCCCTGCACGACGCAGGACATTCACACATACTCGGTGACCCCTGTTCCATGCCCAGAAGATGACAAAAAAAAACCCTCCAGGATCCCCAGCCAAACTGGTCAGGAGAAAAATCGCTTCCTGACCCCAAAGTGGCAATCAAGATCTCCCTGGGCATGCGAGAAAGGGCCACGAGAACTAAGCACTGAGGCAAGCCTTCCTGCCCTCCCTCTCGTGTCCAATGCCCCCTCTAAGCTGTGGAGTCTTGCGAGCAAAAATTCTACTTTATGAGCGACTGGCATCAAAGTCGTGAGCGAGCCATTTGGCTGCTGCGTAAATCAGTGTGCTCTGGAGCCCTCTTTCCTGAGCCAAGGCAAAAATGTGTGAGCTGGAGGCTAAGAAACTGTGAGCTAGCTCACACTGACTCAGCTTAGAGGGAACACTGCTCATGATCTGCCTAAATTCACAGAATCAGCACTGCCATCTAGTCTCTGTATGAAAACCTCCCAAGATGGAGAGCCCACCACCTCTCGAGGAAGCCCGTTCCACTGAGGAACTGCTCTGACTGTCAGGAAGTTCTTCCTCATGTTTAGCTGAAAACTCTTTTGATTTAATTTCAACCCGTTGGTTCTGGTCCGACCTTCTGGGGCAACAGAAAACGTGACTCTGATTATCTTGACAAAAGGACAGGATTAAAATGAAATGGGACAGGCTGCACATTCGTTCATGCGGCATACTGGCCAGGCTTGTTAGGCCTCATCCTTGCCCTACATGAACTGTGACCTAGATTACAACCCCACATGAACTGTGACCTAGATTAATTGCAAGGGAAAAGAGGTAGCGGTGAGCGGGGCTTGTCTTTGAGGGAATTATACTGGACATCTCAAATTCCCCTGCGGCTGCAGAAATCTGTGCCAGGCTATACATTTACGGCTGGCGCACGCCGCTTGCAACTTTGCTGACTCACAGCTTTCTCCACGTTTTGAGCCCAATTCGTATAATAATATAATGTGCTGAGTGTTTTATACTCTTTATTGTGTTTGCTTCCACCGCTCGCAATGAGTGGAAAGGGGAGATACTTTGGCAAAAAGAAAAATGACAGCAACAAAACGCGCGCACTTTTCAGCAACTGGGGGTAGTGCGTCAAAATGGGGGGGGGTCTAAATTGATGGACAGTGCAATGGTAGAAGAAGAAGAAGAGATTGGATTTATACCCCGCCCTTCACTCAGAGTCTCAGGGTTACAAACTCCTTTCCCTTCCCCTCCCCACAACAGACACCCTGTGAGGTAGGTGGGGCTGAGAGAGCTCTGAGAGAAACTGCTCTTTTTCAAGAACAGCTGTGCCAGAACTATGGCTTGCCCAAGATCATCCAGCAGCTGCAAGTGGAGGAGGTGGGGAATCAAACCCACTTAACCACTACACCAAACTCAACTTCAGTCTCGGTGGGCTTTGTTTGTCCTCTGTGCTATTATCCCTTAGTCAGAACTGATTGGCTGGGTATCACTGTGACAATGGGATCCCTGACTGGTTGGGGTCATTCAAGGAAGGGGAAAAAAGGAAGGTCAAAAAATATCACCAAAGTGGCACCACAGAGGAGAGACAATGGATGCGAGCGACCCCGAGACTGTGGAGGAAAGGGCTTTGGAGGCACACAGCGTCCCCACCCCGAGTGAAGCATGTGAACATTCAAGCATAGCCCTGTATCCTGAAGCTTCCCTGTGGATCGGGAGTTCCCAACCTATTTGAACCTGTGGGGACCTTTGGAATTTTGACACAGGGTGGTGGGCGCAATCACAAAATGGCCGCCACGGGAAGCAGAAACAATAACAAAATGTCGGGGAGTGAGGTTGTGCATAATGCTGATAATAGCTTCAAGTGGGCGGCCATTTTGGGCCGAAGGAGCCGAACAAAATAAAACTGTGTCGGTCTTAAAGGTGCCACTGGACTCACAGTAGGCAGGGTTCTTTTGTAGCAGGAACGCCTTTGCATATTAGGCGACACCCCCTAATGCAGCCAATCCTCCAAGAGCTTACAGGAGCCCCTGTAAGAAGAGCTCTGTAAGCTCTCGGAGGATTGGCTACATTAGGGGATGTCGCCTAATATGCAAAGGCGTTCCTGCTACAAAAAGAGCCCTGATAGGTCTTCAACATGTCGGGCAGAAATTCTGTTTAATGCAGGGAGAGAAAGGAAATCTCTCTCTCTCTCTCTCTCTCTCTCTCTCTCTCTCTCTCTCTCTCTCTCTCTCTCTCTCTCTCTCTCTCTCTCTCTCTCTCTCACACACACACACACACACACACACACACACACAAAAACACACAGCTCAAGTGCAGAGAAGAAACACATTTAGTGAGAAGGAGGAGAGGAGGAGGAGGAGATTGGGTTTATACCCCGCCCTTCACTCAGAGTCTCAGAGCGGCTTACAAACTCCTTTCCCTTCCCCTCCCCGCAACAGACACCCTGTGAGGTAGGCGGGGCTGAGAGAGCTCTGCCAGAAACTGCCTTTTCAAGGACAGCTCTTATCAGAACTGTGGCTTGTCCAAGGTCATCCAGCCAGGTGCAAGTGGAGGAGTGGGGAATCAAACCGGGTTCTCCCAGATTAGAGTCCGTACACTTAACCACTACACCAATCTGGCTCTCTGGGGACTCGAAGAGAATAAAACCAACACTAATGGCAGCTGCTGGTGAAACAACACGTTAAAAAAATCTGCACAGCCAATCAGGTTTCCAACAGCCAATCGGAAGCCCTGCTGGGCAACTGCCCCACCGGACCACACCCGCTTCCTAAAAACAATTGGCAGGCAACAGCATGGTGTTGGGGGATACTATGGGTCCCATGAGCCCCATTTTGGGAAGCTCTCCTGAAGATTGTGGTCTTTCTCATTTTACAGATGAAGAAATGTGGATTTAAAAAGCAGCAGCCTGCCCAAGGCTGTGTGACTGGGAGGAACTCAGTTTTCCAAACCAAACCGAAGGGGCCTTTAATCTAGCATTGCATGCCAAAAAAATAGCCAGCCAATTGCCTCTGAGGCAGTCACACACAAAGCACCAAGGGTATGGCCTTAGTCTGTGGTTTGCCATCGGCATCTGGTATTTACAGGTATACTGCTTTGGAAGATGGAGGCTCCGTGCAACTGTGATAGCTAACAGCTGTGAACGGTTGTGAATTAGGAAGCAGTCTCCACTTGTGGAGAGAATTCAGCTCCTTAATTGCGTGTTTCCTGAAGCAATACTCTCTTTTGTCTTTTTGGAAGTACCAACGATCAGTTTCTGCGGGGCATATGGATTTCGGTGTGACAAGAGGAGAGAGATTTTCCTTCCCGCAATGTCCATCAGTTTGCCGTGCATGGCCCCCCCCTCCCAAAAAATTTCAGACATCTTTCTTTTTTTGAATCTGTTCGGAACTCACTATCGTTCACGCCTCACTACAGGAGCATCAGCGTAGCAAAATCACAACACACAAAATGCAACCGGCATCTCCCAGGCCCCGAAGTTCTTTGACACACCTGGTTCCCAGCTGCCCTTCCCCGGGGAGCGGAGGCAGCAGTGGGTCAGAGGGCACCGGCATATTTCTCCAGAGCCTTGTCAGCCCTCTGGAACAGGAGATCAGGAGAGCAAGCGCTGTGTACATTCCTGGGATGTTTGCCCCTTCCCCTCCCACGTCCACAGGAAGGCCTGTCGGGGCCCTTTGTCTCCAGCCGCATTCGCACGCTCATGCCTCGCAGCCGGTTGGCACAGCTCAAGGTTACCCTTCCTGGCATTTGTTGGTGCTGAGTTGGCAGTCTCACGCTGAGCTTGCGTTAGACGCCCGTTTGCCTTTTTGGAATGCTGCCCTCACGCCTCCAGATTAAGCGCTGAGGGCCAATTCACACATTATCAGATTGCCCGTGGGGTAGCCTGTAAAGGGCACCCGGAAAGCACCCCTTCCCCCTCCTCCCTTTATGCAAAGTGCGCATACTCCGTCATGAGGAACCGGGGCCAACAGCAACCTCTGTGTCCTGCCCATGCAGCCAAGGAAAAGGATTTCTCCTCGGGATCAGAAAGAAGAAGCAAAGATAAGGTCCCTCTCGCCTGTCTATGCAAACTGCAGGCTCCCGCAGCCTCAATTTGCTTCAGGTCCATGCACGGGAGGGAGGGAGGGAGGGGTGGAGAGTACAACCGCCACTCAGTTTTGCCACTTGAATCCAGGCTTTCCCTCCTAGCTATAGCATTAAAAACAGGTTAGTTTAAAAAGACATCTTTCCTCCTTCAAAATGCTAAGAGTCGAGCAGAAGAGCTGGGTTTTAAGAGGGAAAGCAAGTGGGGTTGAAGGGTTAAAAACCCTCTGACCTTCCCTACACGTGCCCAAGGCCAATTGAGGCTGTGAGCCTTGCACAAATGTTCCAGGGCACACATCCTCATTTTAGGATACCTAAAGCAGCCCTGAATGCTTCCTCTTTCAGCCTGAGAATTTCAACATTGGTAATGAGAACGATAGTGAGAGGGAACCAATGCAGTCTCTCTTGGAAAAGTCCCTCAAAGAACATTATGCTGCAATGATAAGAACCTTCTGGTGATCCCTGGCCCAAAGACTGTCCTCGACCAGTGACAGGGCCTTTTCGGCCCTGGCTCCGACCTGATGGAATGCTCTTCTGGGCAAAATCCGGGCCCTGCAGAATCTAACGCAGTTTCGCAGGGCATGTAAAACAGAGCTGTTCTGCCAGGCCTATGCCTGAGGGCAGCCCCCAGACTGGCCTCCCCTTCTTCTCCATTTCCCCTTCCCCTCCCCTTTCTTTTGTCAGACAGCTTTTAAGATAACTACTCCCATCCCCAGGGTCTTACACCGTGGAATACTGAAATGTGCTACTTGTGTTTTATGCTATTTATTGTTTTTGAACTGTATTTTGCATTGATGATACTTTAATTGTATATTTTTGCAAATGACGTTACCGGGCCTGAGCCCTGTTTAGAGGGGAGGGCGAGCGACAAATTGAATTCATTCATTAAATAAATAAAGCATTGCCAGAGACAGATCATGGGGAAGAGATGGTATAAGAGCATGCACGCAACGCAACATAAAAAAAGTTCAACCAGGATTAAAGTTCCACTGACAACATCGTGTCCTGTTAAGAAGAAGAGGGCTTCTGGGTCTATTTAATCCAGCATTATATTTCCCACAGTGCTCAAACAGGTACCCCTGGAAGTCCCACAAGAGAGGAACAGAGGCCAAAGGCTACCTAAGGGACCTTCTTTCCCCACATATTCCCCAGAGAGCACTAAGATTGGTTGGCCCTTCCAGACCCTAAAGAAGCCGGGCTAGCCGTGATGAGGGCCAGGGCCTTTTCTGCGGTGGCCCCACACTGGTGGAACAAGCTCTCGGGTGACATCAGGGCCCTGTAGGACCTTGTACAGTTCCACAGGGCCTGTAAAACAGAGCTCTTCCACCTGGCCTTCGATTAGGGGCCACCTTTTAATAAGTGGCCCTAGCCCCAACATCAGTACCAACTAACAGCCTAGCAAGAACCTGGACTGTGGGGATAGGGGTCCATCTGGATGCTGGAAGAATACCGCTACCGCCATCGCTCACCATGTTTACTAGCACTTATGATCTTATATGTTGGTTTTATGTTAAATTTTTATGTTTTAACATATTTTAGTGTGTGTGTGTGTGTGTATCCTGTAAACTGCCCCAAGCCTGCCTTGGTGGGGAGGGAAGGATAGAAACAGGGCTGTTTTGCATATTAGGCGACACCCCCCCTAATGTAGCCAATTCTCCAAGAGCTTACAGTAGCCCTTGTAAGAAGAGTTCTGTAAGCTCTTGGAGGATTGGCTACATTAGGGGTGTGTTGCCTAATATGCAAAGGAGCTCCTGCTACAAAAAAAGCCCTGGATAGAAATTAAACAAATAATGCAGTCCCCCGGAGACTGACATCCAGAGGTATACTGCCTCTGACCAGGGAGGGTCCATTTACCCCTGATGAATGACAGCCAATGATGGACCCCATCCTCGAATTTTTCTAACCTCCATTTTAAAATTTCCAAACTAGAGGGCGTCACTACCTCTTGTGGTGGGGAGTTCTGTAAATTAATTACAGATTACATGAAGTACCCCAATGATTTTTAAGAGGAGTGCAATTTGATCCTAATTATGTTTAGTGGAAATCACTTCCAGGGAAGTTCATACCAGATTGCATTTGCATCTTTGGTCATGGTTGGATTGCACTCATTCTGTTTCTCTGGCTCTCGCAGCACGTGCCCAGAGGCATTCACTTCCTCCTCCAGCCTTAATGCAACCGAGAAAACAAAGCCAGAGGATGAAACTCGGTTCAGGTGGATCCATGCCTGGAGCTGAGATAATATGAAATAAAAAGCATTTATTGTCACGTCCTTTGTAAGCAAATTGCTAGGTTTATGATGGACTGGCATCCCCACAACATATAGTAAAGGTAAAGGTTCCCTTGCTCGAAAGCCAGTCGTATCCGACTCTAGGGTTGCGGTGCTCATCTCCGTTTCAAAGCCAAAGAGCCAGCGCTGTCCGAAGACGTTTCCGTGGTCATGTGGCCGGCATGACTAAACACCAAGGCGCACGGAACGCTGTTACCTTCCCACCGAGGTGGTACCTATTTATCTACTTGCAATTTCTTGCTTTCGAACTGCTAGGTTGGCAGGAGCTGGAACTAGAGACGGGAGCTCACCCCATCATGCGGCACTCACGGGTCTTGAACTGCTGAACTACTGACCTTCCACAGCCTGCAGTTCAGTGTCTTAACCCCTCGAGCCACCGCAGCTCCTACAACATATAGTAGCAGGTGTAATAAGAAAGAGCAGTTTTCTAGCTGTCTCTTGCCTTGCCAGTGGGCGACTGGGATTCTGAATTCTCCCTCTCCCCCCTTGCTCCTACCAAGTACACACACCCGTGTACCTTTTCCCTGTGTACCTGTCCCCCTTTTGCAGACTGTATTTCTGAAAGCAGGGCATCTGAAATGTTCTTAAAGGTATGCCTCACATTTTCCACCCCTGGCAAAAATTAGATCAGTGAATTACGAAGGACGCAGGTTGGAAACATGGACACGGGGGATGCACAGGAACACAGGTGCGCGTCGTGTTGACACAATGGATGTCCCTTTGCAACGTGTACAGAGGTTCCAGGCAGATAAAACAGGGATTCTTGGCAAACAAATGGCTGCAGAAAGCATTCCTCCAAGGCAGAAAGCTTGAAAAACCACTGGCCCAGCCAATCCTACTGATTGATCGGTATAATTAAAAGAATTGTTTCCCCCTCTCTGAACCCTGATGGAAGCTAATGTCCTTTCTTTCCAGGCACTGAAGTTTTGACGCGGCCCTTAATTTTTCAGATCTTGATGTGACAACGCCAGTCTGAACCACCGTTCTCTCTGGAGCAGGGAAAAGTTGTGATTTCCATTTTTAGTGATAATTATTAGGTGATTGTTTGGACGTGAAATGTTGAGGGAGCAGCTCAGAGTTTACCCAACACCTCTCAAAACACTCAGTCCCAGCAAAGCACATTTGACAGAATAATATTTGCCATTCGTTCTCCAGCTCGCATTCTGGTCTCCTGTTCATTTTTATAACTGGCTCGCATCCACTTTCTCAGCCTGTAAAAACAAATACTTATTTGGAACTAAAAAGGTGTTGGGGAAGGGGGGGGAGAGAAGATGTACAATACGAACGACAGCAAACTGCCGAGGACGATTGTATACATCGACATCAGTCAAATACTTGAGATCATCCTGTTTTTGCACAAAGTTGCCAGTCCTCATGGTCTAATCTCAGAAAACTAGGGTTGCCAACCCCCGGGGGTAACTGGAGATTTTCTGGGATTACAACTCATCTCCAGGCTGCAGAGATCGGTTTTCCTGGAGAAAATGGCTGCCTTGGAGGGTGGACACCATGGCATTATACCCCGCTGAGTTCCCTCTGTTCTCCAAGTCCCCCCATCCCCCGGCTCCCCCTCAAATCTCCAGGAATTGGCAAAGCCTGTGCAGAGCGTTGGAGATCTTGCATTGCAGAGTTTACATTCAGCCACAAGGTTAAACCATAATTTGTTTTAAACCATGGATTGTGTTGTAACAAATCCGATTTTGTGCATAAATTAGTTTTGTCTGCCTCTTGTATTTGCCTTCTCACAGGGAGGCCATCCTCTCAGACTGTTCTTTCTACAGCCAGTTAGGGCTACTCAACAAACTTAAGTTTGTGAATTCAGGTTATCACAACAAACCTCGGTTAGTCCTGCTGGTGGTTAATAAACCAGGTGCAAGTTTTAAATTGATTTGTTGGGAGTGTCTTCATTTAGACATCACAGCTAAGTGGGGTTGTTCAAACCGAGGTTTATCATGGTATCTAGGTTTGCCAGCTTCCAGGTAAGGCCTGGAGATCTCCTAGTATTACAACTGATCTCCAGACAACACAAACTGGATGGGATGAGAATAATCAGTGGGACACGATGATTCCTGGATATAAATTAGGGTTGGAGGTGGAGTGGCTCTGTATGTCAGAGGGGGTATGTAGTCCACTAAAATTGAGAAACAGTGTGGGTGGGAATAGTGGGCCCAAAAGGAAGCTTAACTTTGGGAGCTTGTTATCAGCCACCAGGGCAAAGGTCAGGATGGTTTAAAAACAGCAAAAGAATTATGCAAAACAGCTAAACGAAATAACTGTGTCATAATAGGTAATTTTAAGTACCCACACATCGATTGGGTCAATACGTTTTAAAGTCAGGAGAAAGAGGTTGGGTTTCTAGATACATTCCGTTACTGTGCCATGGAGCAGATGGTCACAGAACCTACCGGGGGAGGCGATCCTGTAATGCTCAAAACCTGGTGAGAGATGTAAACGCGATAGCTCCAGTTGCGAACAGTGACCATAATGCTATGAAGTTTAGCATTTCTATCACGGGCGGGTCTACATCTTTGGGGCCCTGAAGCTTGAACTGTTATGGGGGCCCCTTCTCAACCAGCAACAATAGGGCAACATCCAACAAGGTCCAAAGGGCCTCACTGCCCTTGCACGGATCTCAAGGCTCAAATGGCAGAGAACAGGGTGTTGGGGTGGAGCCCTTGAAAATAGGCCATGGAGTGAACCCCTTCCCACCAGCAAGGAGGTCTGGGTCACGGCTGTTATCTCCTTCAATGGGGTTATTCCATGGCAGATCACCACACATTTATTTTTTTTTAATTAACCACTACGTCTCAGATTTTTATTAAAATTGCTGTACTGGTTTCTCTGACATGTCAAAGTCACTTGTGTGAATAAATATTTCCTAGACTATGCCTTATAGAAGAAGGAGGAGGAGGAGGAGGAGGAGATTGGATTTACACCCTGCCCTTCACTCTGAGTCTCAGAGCGGCTTACAAACTCCTTTCCCTTCCCCTCCCTACAACAGACACCCTGTGAGGTAGGTGGGGCTGAGAGAGCTCTGACAGAAACTGCTCTTTTTCAAGGACAGCTGTGACAGAACTTGTGAGTGACCCAAGGTCACATCAGCAGGTGCAAGTGGAGGAGTGGGGAATCAAACCCAGTTCTCCCAGATTACAGTCCACACACTTAACCACTACACCAAACTGGCTCTAGTTTTCAGGTTATGGGGGATGAAAATTAGGGAAACATATACATGCAACCCAGGGCTTTTTTTGTAGCAAAAGCCCAGCAGGAACTCATTAGCATAATAGGCCACACCCAACAGCAGAAACTCATTAGCATATTAGGTCACTAGCATGAGCATATTAGGTCACTAGAAACTCATTAGCATATTAGGCCACACCGCCATGTTACCAGAAGTGTGGTCATCCAGCCACACCCACCTTTTGCTTCTTATTCTCTTTGCCTTGTTTGTTGTCAAAACCCAGGGCTTTTTTTTGTAGCAGGAACTCCTTTGCACGTTAGGCCACACACCCCTCATGTAGCCAATTCTAATGAGTTTCTGCTGCTGGGTGTGGCCTATTATGCTAATGAGTTCCTGCTGGGCATGGCCAACTTGGGAGCCAGCCGGCCTGTGCGTTCCTGCCCAAAAATAGCCCTGATGCAACCTATATACATACCACCCTCCCCAAGCTCCTTTCCCAAAATCTCCAGGTTTTTCTCAACCCAGAGCAGGCACCCCTAATGGTGTCTGAATGCAACCTGTGTGTCTGTTGTGGAAATCACAATACGGCAGTTGTTGCAGCCACATCACATCACGCATTTCACACAGGCAAATTCAAGTGTACAGTCAGCTGCAGCCGATCACATCTGCTTCACAAGCGTACCTGTAAGACACGCGTCTCTGATATGTACACTTTTCAGTACACACTGAAATCATCTTTGGTGTTCCCAAATTAGCATTTTTAGGCAGATGTGGCTCAAAGCATGACGCGGTTCTTAATTTCGGCCCACAGAACCTGCAGCACCTGAATGACTGAAGAAGCCAAGACAATTTTTCCCTGGCAGGATGAAACACCCTTGAAAATAAATAACTGTCTCCTGCCACAGAAATAAATCGCTGCAGCTTTATTAAATCAATATTAATTCATAATCTTTAACGCACAATTATAGTTCTATCTCACATACAAAACCACCCTCTCTTCAAAACCTCCCATCTGTCAGATTTATAATTAGCTTATTACTGCCCATATATTTCCTAATAACTTTTCCTTCAGCCCCTGTGAGGTGAATTAAGGAGAGCTAATAAAGCATGGCTGGTAATCCATTTACACGTCTGTCTTACACTTTTGTCCAGGCTTCAAATTAAAAGATACATTTCTGGAGAAGATGGGGGGGAAGTATGATATTTCCCTCAGACTCTTCAATTCCTCTGACTTTTTTCCTGCTTAGACCAGTGTCAGAGTCTCTGGTTTGGTTGCTTCTCCAATGGCCAAGTGATGAGGTGGCTGGCGGCCATTTTGTAGGCCTTCAAACATATGTCACCCTTTTCACATCAGTTCACTGGGCCTCATGGCCCAAAAGTTTGCCGTATCTTCTCTAACCAAGGCAAAAAACTATTCTAAACTCTTTGAATATAACCTGGAAAAAGAAAGGAGCTGTAGTATGTTGTATACACATCGAGGTGGACAACGCATGAAAGCAGGATTACACTCTTCCTTTTTCCATCAGTTGGTCAAGAAAACATTGAGGACCGCCTGCCAGTTATAGCCTGTTGATTTTCAGAATCTTCATGAGAGAAGAAAAAAGAATTCCCAATACTCCCAATATTATGGTATAACGGATGAAATGTCAGACCAGGAACTGGGTTCAAGTCCCTTCTCAGCCGTGGATCTCACTGGGCAATTGTCAACCAGTCACTTTCTTTTTTTTTAATAACTATTTTTATTGGTATTTCAAAAATATACAAGAATAAAGCGATAACAGTGCAGTTTACATACAAATTAAGTCCATTTGTTGTACATAAAGTATTGTTGTTTACATAACTACAGCAATAGGTACTATATGATGTTGTTCGTTTCCATGTGAACTCTAAGCTTGTGTTTGATATCTTTTATAAATTATCTGATTTTATTTGACTGGCTTGTGACTTTTTGGTGGCTGTATGTTATTTATGTGTAAATTAAGTTAAGGTAGATCGGATTGTGTGGATGGATGTTGGATGCAAATTCTATAAATGGGTCCCATTTCATGAGTGTGTTGTATTGCTGTGCCGTGTCGTCTGTATGCTTTATATTTTCTGTGATCTTTTCCATTATGAAGATGTCCCAGGTTTTTGATAGCCAGTTTTCTATTGTGGGTGTTTGTTGTGTTTTCCGCTTTGCTGCAATGCACGTCCATGCCACGACGATGAAACTTAGAATTAGATCTTATCGGATATGCGGAATTGTAGAGTTTTGCCAGATGTTGAGGAAGAGGGCTTCAGGTGTTAGCGGTACCTCATATCCCATAATACTCTTAATATGTAATAGGACTTCTTGCCAGAATTAATCCACCTCACAAGAGTTGTGAGAATAACATAACGGAAGGGAGAACAAGGAGCTTCCTGGAAGCAAGGGCAGGATCAAATATACATGAAAGATATTTACAGTAAGGCTGTGATCACACGGTCATTTTGATCGGGTTTCACCGCTGTTCCCTCTCGCATTTAAAATTGCTGATCAGACGGCCGCATCCATCTCCCGCACCGAAGTGGACTCACTCGTGCAGTCCTCCCGGTTCCCTAGCGAGTTTTCCTATACCCAGGAAATCAAGTATTTTTCAGATATTTGCACTTTGAATCCGCAATTTCGCCAATCTGAACAGCCATCTCTCACAATGATCACGATTAGGTCATCTGAATGTTCCCTCCCCCCAAGCTTCCATCACTGTGTGCATGAGCAATCCTGCGCTGAATAAAATCAATGTATAAACGTTCAAGTGCACATATAAACTCCAGTGCTCAGTTGTACGTCGCCGGTGTCAGGCTCCTTAGTCAGGTCACACAATGCAGGGCTTCAGTAGAAGAATCTGTTTATTGGTGAATCATAACTAAAGACACGTGTACACCTTGTGTCAGGAATGCCTGGGAATTGCAGGGTTCCCTAAATTATAGTGGAATCAAACACCCCCCTAAACGAGTTGAAGCCAATAAGTATAGTTCACGCGCGTGGGCAAAGCAAGCGGGAAAAGCGTGCAAAACAATTTAAAAGACATTGATTCCCAGCAGAAGAGTTCTGCAGATGGAGACACTACAAGGTCAGGGAAAAGATAACATACAGATAGTAGAACAGTAATGGTCAGAGGCTGGTAGACTGAGAGTACTCCCCCGCATTCCATCTCCATGACAGGGCTACCTGACATCTGGTTAATTTTATTTGCTGGGGGGGAGAACCTGTAAGAACAAGGGAGTACAGCAAGTCCCAGTGGGAGCGGTGATTCAGCCATGTGTATATGCACATGCGCAAAGCCAATTTTTTTTAAAAAACAAGCTGTGCCACCCAAGCGGCGACACAACTATCTGAACGGTGCCCAGAGCCTCATTGCACAATGCAAGCGGTTCAGGGAGGGATGTGTGGTCATCCCAACCCGAAAAAAAATATTCCCGATCAAATGTACAGCAGGAACAAACTGCAGTAAGCTTGCCATGTGACCACACTCTTAAGACCTTGGTGAGACCTGATACAAGAAGAAATAAGCACTGTCTCATGGACCATATAACCTTAACCTACATGTGGACATATGAAGAGACTGTTGTAATACCAGAGCAGTAAACCAGAAGTATCTTCTAAGGACCAGATACTCATCCGGGAACCACTGTTTCTTCCAGTCTCTGCATGTTAGGGCATGTTTGGTTTGTCTCTTTTCTTTCAAGGAAGACAGTGATTTACGAAATCTTTTCAGGACAGCGGAAGTACATTTTTCCTATAGTTTGTTTAGAGTTATGCAATGGCCTGTTAACTGGGCCCGTGCAATTGTTTTTTCCCCTTATCCAAACTAACCTTCCTTTTCTCTCATATAAACTGCACCGACAGCACATATGGTTCACACACGGACTGTGATGTCTGGGATCATTCCATAGCGCCGCAGCAAGCCAGCCAAGGACTGGGGAGCCTTGAATACTAAATGCCAGACAGCATATTTAGCCTTTAAAAAAAACAACAGACCAGGGAGGGGATGTTTATATTCTGTCCCTCCCCTCTACTAGTAATTTAGAAGCCATTATTTATTATATTTTAATGCCACCCATTTAGTGCCCACGCGTGCTTCCCCCTCCTCTATTTTATCCTTGCAGCATTCAACAGGACTTAAGTTAGGCTGAGAAAGGGGAATTCACCCAAGATTGCTCAGTGAACCACATGGCAGAAGGGAATTTGAACCCAGGCCACCCCAGTTCTAGCCCAGGACTCTGACCCCTGTACCATACCACGCCAGCATTAGTTTCTTACCCCAGAGATATTTGCTGCAACAATATGGGGTGGGCGGGAACCCTTCCACCTGAAATAGCCTGCTAGCACGTCCCACAGATGTTCAAGTCAAAGTGGTAGTTTGGGGCCAAATTCAGGATCACGAGCTGGATTCTACAACAACCCTTGGCTAAACGAGGAGGCTTGCTTTTTGGCAGGAGGAGCCTTTTCCTCCGGAGCAAGACACTTCTTGTAAAGCTGCAGGATTCAGGGCTAAAAGGTTCCCTTGCTCGAAAGCCAGTCGAATCCGACTCTAGGGTTGCAGTGCTCATCTCAGTTTCAAAGCCGAAGAGCCAGTGCTGTCCAAAGACGTCTCCGTGGTCATGTGGCCGGCATGACTAAACACCAAGGTGCACGGAATGCTGTTACCTTCCCACCGAAGTGGTACCTATTTATCTACTTGCTATTTCTTGCTTTCAAACTGCTAGGTTGGCAGGAGTTGGAACTAGAGACAGGAGCTCACCCCGTCATGCGGCACTCTCGGGTCTCGAACTGCTGAACTACTGACCTTCCACAGTCTGCAGTTCAGTGTCTTAACCACTTGAGCCACCGCAGCTCCATTCAGGGCTAAGGGCCAGCCTATTTATCACAACCTTCACAGGTTAGCCAGGCCTTTTTGAGTGCTGAAATAGCCACACACACATCCCCCCCCCCCCACAGTGGCAGATTCACCCTTAAGCAGACTAAGCAGGTGCTTAGGGCACCAGGGCAAAAAGGGCGCCGCAAAGTTGGGAAAAGGGTGAAAAAATGTAGAAAAAGGCCTTTCAGGTCATGAATCTTGGCACTTTGATACATTTAACTTGTGAAATATTAAAATGGATGTTGCATTGCATTTTTGTAGAACTTTAAGTAGCCAAAGCTTGGCTTAGTTTCTACAGTATATGGTGTTATCATATGAATAATTTTTTGTATTGCTGCTACCTGCATTGTATTATCTGGTCAGACAGGTCAACGACTACAATGGACTGGGTCAGTGTGGAAAGGAGGGGGGCACCAAGATTGGTCAGTGCTGCTGAGGGCATCCCTGAGCCTTAATCCGCCCCTGCCTACACACACACACACACACACACACACACACACACACAGAGAGAGAGAGAGAGAGAGAGAGAGAGAGAGAGAGAGAGAGAGAGAGAGAGAGAGAAAGCGCTGTTTCGGCACTTGAAAAGGCAGAGGAGAGGGAACAAGGGCACTTCAGCCCTGGGTGGCATTTTTAAATCACTTTAAAATGGTGGCAGCGTCCACGGGTCAGACCCCTGGATGCCATCACATCTAGTTTGGCCAGGGCTGCCAGCTCGAGGCTGGGAAATATGGGGAGGCTTGGGGGTGGGGCCTAAGAAGGGTAGTGGGAGGGGCCTCAGCATAGCACAATGCCACAGAGCCCACCCTCCAAAGCAACCGTTTTCTCCAGGGGAACTTATCTCTGTCATCCGGAGATCAGTTGTAATTCCTGGGGATCTCCAGCCCCCACCATGAGGATGGCAACCCTAAGTTTAGCCCTAACCGGTTTGTGGGACAAGCGGCCAACACACCAGGGTACGTAAGCAGCCATTTGTAAACACCATGTGTCCAGTCCAGACCAATACTCCCTCTAAACTGTGGGGTCCTGTGAGCAAAAATTCTACTTTGTGAGCCTACTGGCATTAAAAATTGTGAACATGCGATTTGGCTGCTGCATAAATTAGTTTGTGCTGGAGCCATCCTTCCTGAGCTGAGAGAAAAATGTGTGAGCCAGAGGCTAAAAAAACTGTGAGCTAGCTCACACTAACTTGGCTTAGAGGGAACACTGGTCCAGACTGTCACCGGGGCCATCTGCACCCATATTAACTGGCCCGCTCCCTTAGAGCCTCTTCTCTCTTCCTTCTCCAGTCACCGGCGCCTCCAGCTATGACGCAGCCCGCAGCCGGAAAGAGGGTCTGTTCCAGTCTTCTGGAACATTCTGCTGAGGGTTGTCTGCCAACATTACTCTGTTGTCTTAGCCCTTTGGCATAACCTCACCTTGATTATCCTTTCCAGCTATGGATGTTTTCGTAGGCTTCGCTGCTGTTGCGGGTGCTCTTTTGATTGGGTTTTTTTTTTCGAGCTTTGCCACCTCTGTCGATTCTTTCTTCTTCTTTTTTTTGGCATTGATTTTTTTAGAATTAAAAGCCATCACGGACACTCATCTTAGGCGGACAGAGTAGAAACACTTTGAACAAGCAATAAAGGCCTATTACTCACGCACAGCTTACTGCAGACAATCGGCGCAGTCAAGCCTTTAAGCTTGATCTCGGGTTCTGGGCCTGCCGTACACACCGTTCTTTTTGATCCGGTGTATTTATTCTGCAGCTAAAACCAAAAAAAAAACACAATTTTTCTTAAATAGGGTGGGAATGTCACTTGTGGCATGTGGGGGTGGTGTCTGTTTACAGTTTGATGTAGTGGTTAAGTGCGCGGAATCTAATCATGGGAGAACGGGGTTTGATTCACCACTCCCCCACTTGCAGCTGCTGGATGACCTCAGGCAAGCCATAGTTCTGTCAGAGCTGTTCTTGAAAAAGAGCAGTTTCTGTCAGAGCTCTCTCAGCCCCACCTTCCTCACAGGGTGCCTGTTGTGAGGAGGAAAAGGGGTTTGTCAGCCGCTCTGAGACACCTTTGGGTAGTGAAGGGCGGGGTATAAATCCAATCTCCTCCTCCTCATCATCCTCTTCCTCTTCTTCTTCAGAAAAAATACTCAATTGCTGTATCACAGCTGCACAGTAGCATCAAGTAAGCGCTTTCCATTTAAATCCTCCTGGTTCAGTTCCTTGAATGAAAGGGAACCCAAGGGAACCCAGGCAAAGTTTAAAAAAAACAATCCTGAAATTGACCAAACTGTTTTTGAAACTGACCCGAGCAGCTGGGAAGCTCCCTTTTCTTATGGCCAAGCTCTAGAGCAGGGGTGGCCAAGGTTGCTTAACGTTAAGAGCCACACAGAATAAACGTCAGATGTTTGAGAGCCGCAAGACATGAACAGATATCACACACATGTTTTGATTGAGAAATATGCAAGTTTGCTTTTTATTAACTGAAACATACGGGGTTCAGACGCGTAGAGTGATCAGCGCATTTTCTTAAGTGATTTCAGCAGTGAGTACAAAAGACAAAGAAGAAGAAGAAGAGGAGATTGGATTTATACCCTGCCCTTCACTACCCAAAGGAATCTCAGAGTGGCTTACAAACTCCTTTCCCTTCTCCTCCCAACAACAGACACCCTGTGAGGTAGGCGGGGCTGAGAGCGCTCTTTCAAGAACTGTCCTTGAGAGAACAGCTCCGAGAGAACTGTGACGGACCCAAGGTCATCCAGCAGCTGCAAGTGGAGGAGTGGGGGATCAAACCTGGTTCTCCCAGATTAGAGTCCGCGCACTTAACCACTACACCACCCTGGCCAGACAAAGACCCCTGGCCGAAGCCAGGTTTTATGCACAAGGAAAGTCATACCCAAAACACACCCCACTCCCAGTGATAGGCTATTTACACCAGATTACCTTTCCAGGGGACCCTACTGGGCGACTCTAGTATCCGAGCGGTCCTACTGGTGCACTTCTAGGATCCTAGCTGGCTACTGTTACGGATCTCAAGCTCAATACATTGCATTAGCATTAAACGAGATTGCCAAAAATAAAAACAAAAGGGGTAAAAACAGATATCGATAGTGGTATTTATTTATTCAGTGATATTTGTAGGCTGCGGGGGGGAGGGGGGCCTTTGAGAACACATTTACAGTTCCTTTCTTTCTCTGCTCCCCCTCCCCACCTCAAGCCTACCCACGGAGGGGAACACTGCCACAGTTTGGCCACCACCACCCCTCTAGTGGGTTCTCTGTTGTGTTATCAGCCACTGTGGAAAACGGAAAAGAGTCGCCGCCCTCTGCCATCCCCCTCTTTCACTGCCGCACAAGCGACATTTTGAATTTCTTTTAATTATTTTCCTTGTCATTTAAATTCATTTTATAAGCAGGACAAGACTAGCAATAAAACATTAATTTAAATCCATCGTATGCAAGAGAGAGCATGGTAATGCCTCCCTGCAGGCCCACCTTTGTGCTGTCTTCCGATGCTGCCCAATTTAAGCTGGGCGGCTGGAGAGGGCAGCCGGGCCAGGATTGCTGTGCCGGCGGGGAGCTGACTGTTCCCCACCGGTGCGGCTCTGCGTGGCCTTCTCCTGCAGCTTGGTTTAAGTCAGGCTGCAGGGGAAGCCAGGCCAGTCCCAAGATCGGGCTGGTATTTTTTTACTAGCACTTTTCGGTTCAGGTCTATGGGACCCAGTGTTCCCTCTAAACTGAGTGAGTGTGAGCTAGCTCACAGTTTTTTAGCCTCCAGCTCGCACATTTTTCTCTTAGCTCAGGAAGGATGGCTCCAGAGCAAACTGATTTATGCAGCGGCCAGATCGCTCACTCACACCTTTAATGCCAGTAGCTCACAAAGTAGAATTTTTGCTCACAGCCTCCACAGCTTAGAGGGAGCATCGATTGGACCCCAAACAAAAAATACCAGTTAAAAAAAATTGCAACCCGCCCTAGTCATTTCTTTTCCCCCCTGCAATCTGAGACTGCAACAGTCTCATATCGCTAGACTCATGCTGCTTGTAAAAGAAAAAGAAAGAGTAAAACAATGAGGGAAACACTAATCAAAATGCAGCTTGCACACCAATGAATGGCGCAAGGTACAGAGTGGATGGAACGACCTTGATGTGGACAGGGGAGTGAGCTTCGAGGGGCAGCATAAGAACAGAAGAACAGAAGAGAAGCCAGTGTTGGATCAGGCCAGTGGCCCATTCAGTCCAACACTCTGTCACACAGTGGCCAAAAATACCAGGTGCCATCAGGAGGTCCAGCAGTGGGACCAGGACACGAGAAGCCCTCCCCACTGTTGACCCCCCCCAAGCACCAAGAATACAGAGCATCACTTGCCCCAGAGTCCTTATCTATATCTTGTGGCTAATAACCACCGATAGAACTCTGCTCCATATGCTTATCCAATTCCCTCTTGAAGCCATCCGTGCTTGTAGCTGCCACCACCTTCTGTGGCAGTGAATTCAATATGTCAATCACTCTTTGGGTGAAGAAGTGTGGGGGGGAATCCGAGGGAATCAGTACACTTTTGAGTTACCTTCAGCTCAGAAGCAAAACAAGGGGAAATTGGCACAAAACCGCTCTCAGAAAACCCAGGGAAACAGCAACCGGAAAGTGAACTGAGCACTGTAAGGGGGTGGGGGTGGGGAAGATAAATGCAGAATGAAAAATAAAACCTGATAGAGATGGATGGCAAAAGCGAGGGAAAACACCCAGGCATAGCAGGCCAAAATGGTCACTTTGCCTGACGGAGGAACTAGACAGAGCCAACCTTTGCAGCGTTACTTCAATCTAAGCCCCTTTATTTCAAGAGGCTGAAAATGGAATGACTCTACACAGGACTGGACAATGTTTAAGAGTTTAAAAAGCTGGCTTCCCTCCCCCCACTTCCCCCCCCAAGGCACAAATGACTAACATAAAGTACACTTAGGCAGGCAGGCGGGCAGATAAAAACATTCTTTGTTGCCTAATAACTTCTCAAATGCCTTTGCAAGGCTGCAGCCCCCACTAAAAAAACCCCCAAAAACGCAAGGTATGTTAATTCCCTAATATCTGCAAACAAGAAACATGGTCTTGTCTCCGGTGTTAAGAGTTTGTGACGCTTCTAAACTGCAAAGGGGGAAAACACGACCCCCTGGTCTCCAAGGCCGATTATCCCATTGAGTTATCGTTCGTGCTCCCTAGGAAGATGTGAGAGAGGAGACGGGCCACGGGTCCCTGGCGCAAAGACACACATTCTGTGATGCAACCGCTAAACATTAACCGGCCAGCAGCTTCTGCTACTGTTTGTGGTGTGCCCAGACTGGGGCTCGGGGGGGGTGTGTGCTGCCCTTATGCCTTGACACCTCACTCACATCTAGTCTTGGAGCTAAGAAGAAACTTTGCCATACAGATTTGCATATTGCAGAGAAGCTGGAGGCACCCGGGCCGCTAGGAAATGGAGAAATCAATGTGCGACCCCATTGATAGAGGCCTGCTGATTAGGGTCACCACATTTTGGAAAGCGAAAGAAGAGGTCATCTTTCCCGAACGACTACTTCAAACAAGCGATCGCTGTTGACAAATCTCATTTTAAATGTACCCTGCTAGTTCAGCTGGGAGAACTGCTACTAACTAGCAGTGTTCCCTCTAAGCTGAGTTAGTGTGAGCTAGCTCACGGTTTTTTAGCCTCTGGCTCAGCCATTTTTGCCTTCGCTCAGGGAGGAGGGCTCCAGAGCAAACTAATTGATGCAGTAGCCAAATCGCCGGCTCGCAACTTTAATGCCAGTGGCTCACCAAGTAGAATTTTTGCTCACAAGACGCCACAGCTTAGAAGGAGCATGGCTAACTAGGAATATTCTTCGCCTGCCGACCCCAAAAAGAGGATATTTTCATCAGCCAGTTTGGTGTAGTGGTTAAGAGCGCAGACTCTAATCATGGGAGAACCTGGTTTGAACCCCCACTCCTTCACATGAAGCTGCTGGTGTGACTTTGGGCAAAGCCATAGTTATGGCACAGCTGTTCTTGAAAAAGAGCCGTTTCTGTCAGAGCTCTCTCATCCCCGCCTCCCTCCCAGGGTGTCTGTTGTGGGGAGGGGAAGGGAAAGGAGTTTGTAAGCTGCTCTGAGACTCCAAGTGAAGGGCAGGGTATAAATCCAATCTCCTCCTCCTCCTCTTCTTCTTCTCTCATGAGCCGTTTCTGTCAGAGCTCTCTCATCCCCGCCTCCCTCCCAGGGTGTCTGTTGTGGGGAGGGGAAGGGAAAGGAGTTTGTAAGCTGCTCTGAGACTCCAAGTGAAGGGCAGGGTATAAATCCAATCTCCTCCTCCTCCTCCTCTTCTTCTTCTCTCATGAGCCGTTTCTGTCAGAGCTCTCTCAGCCCCGCCTCCCTCCCAGGGTGTCTGTTGTGGGGAGGGGGAAGGGAAAGGAGTTTGTAAGCTGCTCTGAGACTCCAAGTGAAGGGCAGGGTATAAATCCAATCTCCTCCTCCTCCTCTTCTTCTTCTCTCATGAGCCGTTTCTGTCAGAGCTCTCTCAGCCCCGCCTCCCTCCCAGGGTGTCTGTTGTGGGGAGGGGAAGGGAAAGGAGTTTGTAAGCTGCTCTGAGACTCCAAGTGAAGGGCAGGTTATAAATCCAATCTCCTCCTCCTCCTCTTCTTCTTCTCTCATGAGCCGTTTCTGTCAGAGCTCTCTCAGCCCCGCCTCCCTCCCAGGGTGTCTGTTGTGGGGAGGGGAAGGGAAAGGAGTTTGTAAGCTGCTCTGAGACTCCAAGTGAAGGGCAGGTTATAAATCCAATCTCCTCCTCCTCTTCTTCTCCTCCTCCTCCTCCTCTCATGAGCAGTTTCTGTCAGAGCTCTCTCAGCCCCACCTACCTCGCAGGGTGTTTGTTGTGGGGAGGGGAAGGGGAAGGAGTTTGTGAGCCGCTCTGAGACTCCCTTGGAGTGTGAAGGGCGGGGTATAAAGCCAATCTCTTCTTCTTCTTAAAAAAAGTGCCCCAAAGATGACAGACACACAAAAAGAGGACATCTGGTAACCCTGCCATTGATGCACGTGGAAAAGGGTCAAATCCAAGGAGTGGAGTTTGGCTGTTTGCTGCCTCTCCTCCACCCCCAAGTAGCAAAGAGCTACCTGCCCAAACAGCCCTGGTATTCAGCAAGAAAGCCGCAGGAAAAAATTGGCAGTTGGTAAGCCTGCCCTGCCGCTTCCAGGGAATTCACTAGGAACGCCTCCTTGTAGTGTTGTCAGCTCTGGACTGAGAAATACCTGGAGATTTGGGGGGTAGAGCCTGGGTAGGGCGGGGTTTGGGGAGGGGAG
This sequence comes from Gekko gecko, assembly GCA_029375565.1. Lineage (NCBI taxonomy): Eukaryota > Metazoa > Chordata > Lepidosauria > Squamata > Gekkonidae > Gekko > Gekko gecko. The sequence continues at coordinate 71,894,443 of JAPDNY010000012.1, read as the reverse complement.
AGACCACAGCTGGGTATAATGTCATAGAGTTCACCTGCCAGAGCAGCCATTCTCTCCAGGGGAACTGATCTCTAATTTTGGAATGGTGCAGATGATCAAGTCTTCCTTTCCTGAGTGAGCAGGTTTGAGGAGGAGGAGGAGGAGGAGGAGGAGGAGATTGGATTTATCTTAGGATCTTAGGATGCATTAACAGAAGCATTGTGTCCAGATCACGGGAGGTGGTAGTTCCACTCTATTCTGCTATGGTCAGTGCTCACCTGGAGTCCTGTGTCCAGTTTTGGGCACCACACTTTAGGAAGGATGTTGACAAGCTCGAGCGTGTCCAGAGGAGGGCAACCAGGATGGTGAGAGGGTTGAAATCCAAGTCTTACGAGGAAAGGCTGAAAGAGTTGGGTATGTTTAGCCTGGGAAAGAGAAGGCTTAGAGGGGACATGATTGCAGTCTTCAAGTATTTGAAAGGCTGTCATGTAGAAGATGGAGCAGATCTATTCACTCTTGCTCCGGATTGCAAGACTAGACCTAATGGGTGGAAATTACAAGGGAGTCGTTACCAGCTAAATATCAGGAGAAACTTCCTAACTGTAAGAGTGGTTGAACAGTGGAACAGCCTGCCTAGGGAGATGGTGGATGCTCCTTTGCTGGACGTTTTCAAGCGGAGGCTGTATGACCATCTTTTTGGGATGTTGTAGGTATGTAGGGCTATCTTTCAGCTATGCTCCTGCAGAGTGCAGGGGGTTGGACTAGATGACCTGCAAGGTCCCTTCCTACTCTAACATTCTATGATTCTATGATTCTATGATACCCCACCCTTTACTCAGAATCTCAGAGGGGCTTACAATCTCCTTTCCCTTCCCCTCCCCACAACAGACACCCTGTGAGTTAGGTGGGGAGCTGAGAGAGCTCTGACAGAAACTGCTCTTTTTCAAAAACAGCTCTGAAAGAACTATGGCTTGCCCAAGGTCATCCAGCAGCTGCAAGGGGAGGAGTGGGGAATCAAACCTGGTTCTCCCAGATTAGAGTCCGTGCACTTAAGCACTCCAGCTAATGCACAAGCCCAGCATTGGCCCCAGAACAGGTTACGAATGATCTCAGAAGACGGGTTTTTTTTCCTTTAAAGAAATAGCTCCTTGCCTTCCTTCTGCCTGGGCATATTTATCTTGTATGTTTTCACCCCCTTCTTTGAGGAAAATCCAGTTTTCCTTAAGCTGATGGGGGGGGGGAATGCCTTCCAAATCCACACCCTCTTATGCCATGAATGAAATCCCATTTCATGAGAGAGAGGGACACAACATAAGCTTTTGAATTTCAAAGGCTTGCTGTGTACTTTAGAAACCGGGGGTGGGGGAAGAAGCTTCATAAATTCCACAGATGGAATATTGATTCTGCAGTTGTTCAAAGCAACTGGGAGCGGCAGCTTGGAAGGGGACAGGAACTTCGAACAATGGCACAATGCAAAGGCCTTCTAAACACACAGAGACTTCGCCGGAGGCAAAGAGAACTGGGGTGGTGAGAGTGCCAGGCTTTGATCGCAGACTGAGGTTTAAGCCCTTCCTTGAGCCTTGAGAGGGAGCTGCGGTGGCTCAAGTGGTTAAGACACTGAACTGCAGGCTGTGGAAGGTCAGTAGTTCAGCAGTTCAAGACCTGAGAGTGCCGCATGATGGGGTGAGCTCCCGTCTCTAGTTCCAGCTCCTGCCAACCTAGCAGTTCGAAAGCAAGAAATTGCAAGTAGATAAATAGGTACCACTTCAGTGGGAAAGTAACAGCGTTCCGTGCACCTCGGTGTTTAGTCATGCCGGCCACATGACCACGGAAACGTCTTCGGACAGCGCTGGCTCTTCGGCTTTGAAACGGAGATGAGCACCGCAGCCCTAGAGTCGGATTCGACTGGCTTTCGAGCAAGGGAACCTTTACCTTTTACGAGCCTTGAGGCTCACTGGTCTCCCGACTGGTCCAGAAGGCGGCGGCGCGAGTCCCTACACCGGCTCCCCATTGGAGTAGCAATGCTCCCTCTAAGCTGTGGGGTGTGTGAGCAAAAATCCTACTTTGTGAGCAGCTGGCATTAAAGTTGCAAGCGAGCAATTGGGCTGCTGCATAAATCAGTTTGCTCTGGAGCCCTCCCTTCCTGAGCTAAGGAAAAAACGTGTGAGCCGGAGGCTAAAAAACCGTGAGCTAGCTCACACTAACTCAGCTTAGAGGGAACACTGGTACCGAGTCAGGTTTTGGTACTGACCTATAAGACCCTGAGTGATCAGGGACCAACGTATCTATGGGACGGTCTCCTCCGTTACGTCCCCAGGAGAGCTTTGTGTTCTTCAGACTGGAACTTACTGGTAGTTCCCGGCAACGGTCCCTCTAAGCTGCGGAGTCTTGTGAGCAACAATCCTAATTTGTGAGCTACTGGCATTAAAGCTGTGAGTGAGCCCTTTGGCTGCTGCATAAATTAGCTAGCTCTGGAGCCATCCTTCCTGAGCTAAGGCAAAAAGGTGTGAGACAGAGGCTAAAAAACTGTGAGCTAGCTCACACTAACTCAGCTTAGAGGGAACACTGGTCCCCGGCCTCAAAGACATCTGGCTGTCCTCAACCAGGGCCAGGGCCTTATCGGTCCCGGCCCCAGCCTGGTGGAACTCTCTGCCGAATGAAACCAGGGACCTACGGGATCTTATGAAATTCCGCAGGGCCCGCAAAGCTGAGATGTTCCGCCAGGCCTTTGGTTAAGGACAGCAACAGTTTTCATCTTGGCTGGCATCCTCTTTGGTGGACTGGTTAAGTGTGTGGACTCTAATCTGGGAGAACCAGGTTTGGTTCCCCACTCCTCCACTTGCAGCTGCTGGATGACCTTGGGCAAGCCATAGTTCTGGCACAGCTGTTCTTGGAAAAGAGCAGTTTCTGTCAGAGCTCTCTCAGCCCCGCCTACCTCACAGGGTGTCTGTTGTGGGGAGGGGAAGGGAAAGGAGTTTATAAGCCACCCTGAGACTCCTTCAGGTAGTGAAGGGTGGGGTATAAATCTAATCTCCTCCTCCTCCTCCTCCTCCTCCTCCTCCTCTTCTTCTTCTTCCACTCTCTACCTTTGCCTTACGCCTTCCCCCCTGCCTGCGAAGTGGCCAGCAGTCTGAAATAGGATTAATTTGTTTGCCATGTGTTTTAAAATGTGCTGCTCGATATTAATTGTTTTATCTAGTGTATGTTTTTATTCATATTGTACATCGCCCAGAGCCCTGCAGTAGCAGGGAATGGGTGATTAATAAAGTTATTTTAACAACAACAACAACCACCGCCATGTCTCAGACTAACCCGCCTCACAGGGGTGTTGCACAGAGGGAATTGTGCAGCATCCTGTGGTGCTCATAGAGTATAGTTAAAGGGATGGAGATGTCCCCGGGGTTCATCTCCCCAGCAATGCCATCCTAAACAGAGTTACACCTTTCAAAGTCAATGGGCTTTAGAACAATATAAACTCTTCTTAGGGCTGCACCATCAGTGGCCTTAGGCAGGCCGCTCCCTCTAAGCCTCATCTTCCTCTGCTACACGGCGACAATAAATAGGGACTCATTCGACGGGGTTGCTGCTCAGAATTACAATACGCCACGGTGTGTGAAGCATTTTACAAAAGGCTCTATAAAGGCGAAGTACTCTTAGTATTACCAGTCGCAGGAACCTCATGCGGCAATTTAAGCATGGCGAAAAACCAGATAAATATATTGGCCTCCCTTCCAGCAGTAAGTGTGGGTTTAGAAAAGGCATTTGTGCAGAAAAGGAAAAGAAAAGAGACTCTGACTGTGCCCACCGGGCTAAAACAGCGCCTCTGTGGCCGGGTTATGACCCAAGCAAAGACTGGCTCAGGCGTTCTCGTCGTCGCGGCAGCCGGGAGGAGGGACAGCAAACGCAAACTGCTGGGGCAAAAGAAGCCGCGGGGTAGATTGGCACTCCCGGGGCAGCTCCCTCCCTTGTGCCCACGGATCGGTGCCAAGGCCACGCAAACTGTTTGATCCGCATCAGTCTACCCTATCAAAGGAGAAGGGCATGCTTTGCCTCCGCAGAGCGGGGTGGTGGAGGAGAAAGAAATACAAAGGCGCTATTATGGAGACGCATATTCCTCTGTGACTCACGCTAGGCTGCTGGCGTGCACGACTGAAGGGCTTCTTATGCAAGAACATAAAAGCTCAGAGACACTGGAGCGCTATAAATAGGGCATATAAACTTTCAACTGACAAGGCTCTGATTTTGTTATTGTACAAAAAAAAATAAAAAAACCCCAAAAAGAAAAAGGCACCGATAAGGGCTGACAAACAGGGGAGGGGGAGAGGCGTGCGGAGCGGAGCGTTGCTTGCCTTGGCAGCATTATTTATGGCAAGTCAAATGCATTTAGAGCTATTACTTGGCGCTTCCGATTGAATGAATGGAAACGGGAGAGACAAATATGCCTTTTGTGGCAACTCTTCCAGCAAACCTGCAATTGTGCTTGAACAAGGCATTTTATTATAATAAATACAATTTGAGAAGGATCAAGAAAAAATGTGAAGGGCGGGGGCGGGGGAGATGGGCTGATATAGAAAACAGACTACTTTTAGGGTGTGGGAGTGGTGCGCGGTGTTTTGATCCTTCCCAAAGGGGCCCCGTCGCTGAGATCTGAACGGCCCGCAACTGTCAAGGAAAAGAGCTCCAACCAATGTCATCCGGTGACCCTGGGCTTCCGGCACTCGGAGACGGTTCAAAGAAACAGTCGAATCAGTGCGCAGCGGCAACAAGGAAGGCCGTCTGCAGGCCTGCCCAGCCCTGGAACATACTGGGTAATCTCAGGCATGCCACTGTTAGCCTAGCCTACCTCAAAGGGTTGTTGGGAGGAGAAACTTAAGGTAACCCTACATACTCTGCACAGGGGAGTTTGAAGGAAGAGAAGGATCAAGTTATGATAGATAAATATAGGGTTCTTGGGTTTTTTTAAAGGGGACTGATAATAAAACAGCCGATATATTCACAATGCTTTGGCAGCGGGACTGCATTTGGAACAGTGTGCAGAAAGAAACTCAAAATATTCCAGGAATGTGTCTCCCTTGTTAGGAAAGGCTAAAACATTTTTAGTCTAAAAAAACAAAATATGATTATGTTGCTGGGAGGGGGAGGACAGAAGAGAGGTTTGTAGAACTATGCTTGGTATGGAAAAAGCAGACACACGCACTCTCTCTCTCTCTCTCTCTCTCTCTCTCTCTCTCTCTCTCTCTCTCTCTCTCTCTCTCTCTCTCTCTCTCTCTCTCTCTCTCTCTCTCTGATGGCTGGTAGCGTTCAAAAGAGATTAGACGAATTCACAGAGGAGAGGTCTCTCAACAGACTCCATCCAGGACCTCTCAACAAAAACTCCATTGCAGCAGATACCACTAGGAATCAGTGTTCCCTCTAAGCTGAGTTAGTGTGAGCTAGCTCACAGTTTTTTAGCCTCCAGCTCACAGATTTTTGTCTTAGCTCAGGAAGGAGGGCTCCAGAACAGACCAATTATGCAGTAACCAAATCTCTCGCTCACAACTTTAATGCCAGTAGCTCACAAAGTAGAATTTTTGCTCACAAGACTCCACAGCTTAGAGGGAACATTGCTAGGAATGCAAAGTGAGGTAAGGCTATTGGCCGTAAGCCTTCCTTTGAGGATTTCCCAGAAATGTTTGGCTGGATTGGACCTGATCCAGGACCGGGAGGGCTCTTTTGATATCCTCGCGGTGCCACAAACAGATGGGCGGTGAAAGAGAAGGAGGGAAAAGGGAGTTTCTTCGACATTATTTGTAATGTGACTTAGGAACAAGTGAGTCAGGGTCGGCTGGGCATACATGAGCCAGTGTAGTATAGTAGTTAAGTGTGACAAACCAAAATCCGGGAGACCTGGCTCTGCCTCCCAAGGCAGTGATTTTGGGGCAGCCATATTTGGCTGTGTCAGAATTCCAAAAGCGCCCACAGGCTCAAAAAGGTGCAGGACCCCTGATGTAGAGTCAGTGTGATATAGCAGTTAAACTAGTACCTGGGAGACTCAGGTTCGAATCCCCACTCTGCCATGGAAGCTTCCTGAGCGACCTGGGGCCTGTCACACACCGTCAGCCTAACCGGCCTCACAGGGCTTATCTTATATTTCGCTGCCCCCATTGGACTCAGGATAAAGGTAAAGGTAAAGGTTCCCTTGCTCGAAAGCCAGTCGAATCCGACTCTAGGGTTGCGGTACTCATCTCCGTTTCAAAGCCGAAGAGCCAGCACTGTCCGAAGACGTCTCCGTGGTCATGTGGCTGGCATGACTAAACACCAAGGTGCACAGAACGCTGTTACCTTCCCACCAAAGTGGTACCTATTTATCTACTTGCAATTTCTTGCTTTTGAACTGCTAGGTTGGCAGGAGCTGGAACCAGAGACAGGAGCTCACTCCGTCATGCGGCACTCTCGGGTCTCGAACTGCTGAACTACTGACCTTCCACAGCCTGCAGTTCAGCGTCTTAACCACTTGAGCCACCGCAGACTCAGGATAGAGGGACATATATTGCTCCTATCCTTATCAAGATGAATCTTCCTCCGCATTCCTGGGTGCTGTCAGTATTATTATGTGATTCAAACGCTGATGGACCGATAACAGCAAATGTGGCTCGCTTTCTGGCCAAGGTAGCTGCTTTTAAAAAGACATCGAAAGCTTCATCATCGCCAATACTATCCTTATAAGCATCGGATGATTTTAGTCAGTCTGCTCCGCCCCAAGTTTAGTCAGGTAATTTTAACTTCTGGGCCAAAGCCTGGGCTTTATTCCTTGTTAATATAATCATTTTACGCTTCATTTTATGTTTCTTTCTTTCCTTCCCCTTTTTCCCGGTTAAGACTTCGGTCGTACAGACCCGAAATGAATTATAATAATTATTTTATTAATCAATTCAATTTGTATCCCGCCCTCCCTGCCAAGGCAGGCTGAGGGCGGCTCACGCTAAAAGTTAAAATGCACTAAAACACAGCATAACATCATAAAAGCTCATAAGCACGAACAAATCACAGATACAGATAAAGTGCTGGTAAAGTGCCGATGGCGGTATCATCCTAGTGGGCCATAATAAGATGAGTCAGTGTCCGATGTATCAACGGCTGGTGGTGTTCAGGGCTTTTTTTTGGTAGAAAAAGCCCAGCAGGAACTCATTAGCATAACAGGCCACACCCAACAGCAGGAACTCATCAGCATATTAGGCCACATCCCTGACGGTGCAGCTCATTAGCCTATTAGGCCACACCCCCATGCCTGCCTTTGGTTTACCCAGGTGCCCCGCAGCTGCGGGGAGCCCGGGCAAGCCCTGCCTTGAAGGGAAAGGAAGGCAGTTTAAACGGCTTGCCCGGGGAGCCTGGGCAAGCCGGCCCTTGAGCAGGCTAGGGAAGGCGCAGGGAGGCATTCTAAGCGAATGAGACATTTCCTTCGATACCGGATGGGAAGGGAACCACCAAACCAGATGGACTTTAAAAAAACAAACCCTTACTCCAAGAACCACTGAAAGTGACTTTATGGTTGCAGCCAAAAACCCACAAGGCATCATCCGCCCTGCTCATATCACCATCCACGATAAAGTATATTTAAACCGGCACGGGGGAAAGTGACTTTTCCCTCCTGCCACATAAAGCCCCCCAAAGCAGAAAGGCGGGGGAGAAGCCGTGGTGATGGCATCCAACCCTGGGCTCTATTCATAATTAATTAGACTTTCTTTGGTGGGGGAAAGAAGGAGGGAACCAGGGAACATAATTACAAGCTTCCAGGGAGAAAATTCATTATAATGCTAATACCAAGAAAAAAAAAAGAAAAAGGTCTGCCTGGCTTGCCCTCCCCCGCACTCATGCGCGAGCCTGTTCTAATTACTCTGCAGCGAAGTGTGTCATTTTCACATTTACCTCGGTGCCGAATGAGATTCGAAAGTCAGAGTTAAAAATAAAAAAGGTTAATCGGCGTCTGCCTCCTCTGCGGATTACAATGGGCCAATATCAGCCCCGTTAATGGGTTTCGTTCCCTCTCAGGCACCCAGGCAGGCAAACAATATCAGGGTTTACCTCAGGGGCAGGGCCGATGAGGGAACCCAGGGCCCCACAGAGCAAGTTCGGAGGTAAAATGTTGAAGCCAGAAAGCAAAAATGACTCCGCCGCTTCTCCGGGGAAACCCGCCCCAGGCAGTTTACAGGACAAAACGCCATGAAAACACAAAACGTTAAAAGATGTTCCTTAAAAACCCAGTATTAAAAAGCTAATTGCAATGCAGAAACAGAAATCAACGAGGAGCTTAAAATGAATTTAAAGGTTTTCGGGTAAGGTGCCAGACAAGCCTCAAGGGGGAGGGCATTCCATCAGTGAAGGGCCATCCCTGAAAAGGCCCTGTTTCTGGTCGCTATCCGCCTCACCTCCGAAGGCAGGGGCAAAGAGAACACGGCCTGTGAGGAAGATCTGAGCCGGAGGGGTCAACAGTACAGGGAGTCCGTTCTTCAAATACCTCACCCCAAACCGTTTAGGTTAAAACCAGCACTTCAGATTGTGCCCGGAAACAAAATGGGCAGCCAGTGCAGAGATTTCAACACCAGAGAGAGATCATCCCTATCTCCCGGCTGCTGCATTTTGGACCATTTCCAAAGGCAGCTGATGTACAATGCATGATAGTAATCTAACCTGGATCGGAGCATGAATCATCACAGACAGATCACTTTTCCCAAGGCAAGGGCAGAGCTGGAGTATCAGCCCAAACTGACAAAAAGTGCTACGTGCCACAGGGAAGACCTGAGCCTTCCAGCTCTAGGCCAAGTTCCAGCAGCACCCCCAAGCTACAAACTTGCTCCTTTGTGGGAGGGCAACCCCTCCAGGACAAACTGACTCCTCGGTTCTCAAGCGGCTTTGTCATTGAGAAGAAGAAGAAGAAGAAGAAGAAGAAGAAGAAGAAGAAGAAGAAGAAGAAGAAGAAGAAGAAGAAGAAGAAGAAGAAGAAGAAGAAGAAGAAGAAGAAGAAGAGGAGGAGGAGGAGGAGGAGGAGGAGGAGGAGGAGGAGGAGGAGGAGATTGGGTTTATACCCCGCCCTTCACTCAAGAGTCTCATAGCAGCTTACAAACTCCATTCCCTCCCCCTCCCCACAACAGACACCCTGTGAGGTAGGTGGGGCTGAGAGAGCTCTGACAGAACTACGGCTTGCCCAAGGTCACCCAGCAGCTGCAAGTAGAGGAGTGGGGAATAAACCCAGTTCTCCCAGATTAGAGTCTGCGCTCTTAACCACTACAGAGTAGAATTTTTCCTCACAAGACTCCACAGCTTAGAGGGGGCATTGGTGCCATTACACTGCCCGTAAAAACATATACGATGCGGCCTTAGTGCAAAGGGATCGACAATGCCGACAACGAAAAGAGGGGAATTAGAACCACTGACAAAAACGGAACGGAATATATCAAGAGGGAGGGAGGACACGTTGGCTCATTCCTTAATCAGCACATCGGCCAAAAAAAAATAAAAAGCTATTCATAATTGTTTTAGTACCATGATTATATAGGCCTTGCCTCTGCTTCCCTGCCCATCATAAAGACGGGCATTTCATCATTACACCCCATAAAGACTAATTATTAAACCAGCGAGGCGTACTGCAAGAACGTTCCCCCCACCCCCAGTTTTTTGTTTTCCTCCTCCTATAGAGACCAAATGAAAAAAAAAGGGTTACCGCTCTTCATGAAAGGGGGAAAGGAAGATATGAAACAAGAGTTGAATTCCCTGGGAGGAAACCGACGACCTTTTGTTCTGGGAATAACAATGCGCTCTCTCCCTTTCTCTGATTTTATCACCGAAGGAACCCGGCACGAATGAAAACCAACAAGGCGTGACACGATTGTCTCCGTTTGGCTGAGTCACCGGTAATAACGGCAAGCGGAGCAGGGAGAAAGTTTGTCCTGAAAGGCAAAGAATATAATTCAAGCCGTCCTGGCCACATTTGTAGAGACGTGGCTTAGAAAAGCCCCAGGTTCGGGTAAGAAACAGTTCCGTCGGGCCCGTCTGTGAATTTCTATTAGATCAGGCGGCAACGGATGTCCCTGGACCCAAAACCAGACCAAAGAAGGCTTGCCACCTCTGAGGGGGAGAAATACCAGGAGATTTTGGGGATGGAGTCTGGGGAGGGTGGAGTTTAGGAAGGGTACGGACCTCAGTGAGCCAGTTCAGTGTAGTGGTTAAGTGCGCGGACGCTAATCTAGGGGAACCGGTTTTGATTCCCCACTCCTCTGGATGACATTGAGCAAGCCATAGTTCTGACAAGAGCTGTCCTTGAAAAACAGCAGTTTCTGTCAGAGCTCTCTCAGCCCCACCTACCTCCCAGGATGTCTGTTGTGGGGAGGGGAAGGGAAAGGAGTTTGTAAGTGTTATGTCCTGAGCTTGGATTACATTCCCATTTACATGCTGGTATCCTAAATGACAATGCCTGATTGGCTACTCTGTGCAGCAGGCCAATCAGGGGACAAGGATTGTGCTGGAGGGAAGCAAAATGATTGGATGTTATCTCTGAATGAATTTGTATTTATCTGCTATTTTTTATATTTTTCTCCCTCTCCCAGAACACTAGAATTCAAAGGCATCCAATGAAACGGATAGACAGCAGATTCAGGATGGACAGAAGGAAATACTTATTTACACAGGGAGTGATTGAAATGTGGGATTCGCTGCCAGAGGATGTAGTGATGGCCACAGGCAGAGACAGCTTTAAAAGGGGATGACAATTATGAACTACAAAAAGCGTATCATCCCACTGAGGTCTACGTACTCAGTAGCAGAGCTGGTAAGTGCAATTTGATAAATGTATCAACATCAAGAGACGAATCAAGAAGAATTAATCGAAAGTAGAATCATCAAACAAGGATCCGTGGATAGACTCCCTTGTTTCGCTAAACTTCTTCAGTGAGACCATTATCAGTGTTACAACTATTTACAAGATGTTCTCTCCAAAGTTTATGTAAATACCAATAAAGGTGACAGTCATTCTAAGAGTAGTTCTACATCTATTATTGAACTCTTGTATGTGGGACACCGTTCAAACTGAAATTCAAACTGGAAATTAATCAAAACTTTCTAGTGCTGTTATAGCCCCCTGTGAGCCCAAAACCCTTATTGACTTTTTGCAGGAAAAGATAATAAGGACCAGTGCTTTTTTTGTAGAAAAAGCCCAGCAGGAACTCATTAGCACAATAGGTCACACCCAACAGCAGAAACACATTAGCCTATTAGGCCACATTCCTGACAGCACATCTCATTAGCATATTAGGCCACACCCCCATGTTACCAGAAGTGTGGGCATCCAGCCACACCCACCTTCTGCTTCTTATTCTATTTACCTTGTTTGTTGTCAAAACCCAGGGCTTTTTTTGTAGCAGGAACTCCTTTGCATGTTAGGCCACACTGTTTGGCCTATTATGCTAATGAGTTCCTGCTGGGTGTGGCCAACTCAGGATCCAGCCGGAACACCGTTCCTGTGCGTTCCTGCCCCAAAATAGCCCTGATAACGACTTGATGATTTGTGGGTTTGATTATTAAGACACTGGAATGCAAAAAAGGGGAGAATTCTTTATTTTTCATACATAGCAAGGAAAAGCTTTGTAATCAGACTTATACTTGTTGAGAAAATCGAAAGTCTTTTTCTATTTTATGCTCTATTTTATGAATGTTTTTTTCTGTTTCTCTCTCTCTCTTTCTTTTTTTATCTTTTTCTCTCTTATCAATAAAAACTAGGAATAACAATTATGGCTACCCTTATAGGTCTGTTGCAAAGCATGCAAATTATGCATGCAAAGATCTTCAAACATGGAAAACGCTCTACAAATGGTAAGTGTTGTGCCAGACTGCAGTCAGAAGCATACCTCCTTGATAGCACAATGAAAAATAATACTGGAAAGTAAATCTGAATATATAATACATGAGATTTTCCCCATTCCCAGATCTATTTAGCTTGCTAGGAGGCCATTCTAATTGACATGTAGCCCAAGGCAAACAAAAGTAATTAACCGTCTGGAATTCAAAAGGTCACACAGAGGATGGGCAGCATAGCATTCTGGGTAATAAGAAGTCAGGACAAAAATCAGGGCCTGCCATAAGCAGAGTTTGAGTCTGGTCCAGGGTCACACAGCAAACTTCCATGGCAAGAGTGGGGATTCGAACCAGGCTCTAGTCCAGTCTCTAAGGCTGTGGTCACACGTTCATTTTGGTTGGGTTTCACTGCTGTTCCCTCTCACATTTAAAATTGCTGATCAGATGGTCACATCCGTCTCCCATACCGAAATACGCTCACTTGCACAATCCTCCCGGTTCCCTAGCGAGTTTTCTTACATCCAGAAAATCAAGTACTTTCCAGATATTTGCGCTTTGAATCTGCGATTTCACCGATCTGGACAGCCATCTTTTGCAATGATCGCGATTAGGTTATCTGAACGTCCCTCTCGCTATTCCTCCCCCAAGCTTCCATCGTTGTGCGCATGAGCAATCCTGCGCTGAATGAATTCAATGTATAAACGTTCAAGAGCACATATAGACTCAAACGCTCAGTTATATGTCGCCGGTTAATTTTCTTCGCTCTTGGGGTGTGTGTGTGTGGAAACCTGCAAGAACAAGGAAGAACAGCAAGTCCCAGTGGGAGCGGTGATTCGGCCATGTGTATATGCGCATGCGCAAAGCGAATTTTTTTAAAAAAACAAGCCGTGCTATCCAAGTGGTGGCGTGGCTATCTGAGAGGTGCCCAGAGCCTTGTCGAGTGATGCAAGCGGTTTAGAGAGGAATATGTGGTCATCCCAAACACCCCCCCCCAAATCCCAATCAAATCTATATTGGGAACAATTCGAGATAAGCTTGCCGTGAGACCACACCCTAAAGCCAACACTCTGACCACTAGAACTTCACTGCTTCTCACTATGAAACAGCCCTCAACAAAAAGACGCTATTGCACATGACACCAAAGCACGGTTACCATCTGCCCGTTCCCAAAGGTTCAGATTGCATAACAATTTGCTGCTATTCCATTTCATCCCTCCTGAATCCTTCTAGTCCCTGGGGATGAAGCCTGGGGAGGTTGGAGTTTAGGGAGGACGGGGCCCTCCAAGCTGAGTTAGTGTGAGCTAGCCCACAGTTTTTTAGCCTCTGGCTCACACATTTTTGCCTTAGCTCAGGAAGGGATGGCTCCAGAGCAGACTAACTTATGCAGTACCCAAATTGCTCGCTCACAAGCTTTAATGCTCCTAGTTCGCAAAGTAGAATTTTTGCTCACAAGACTCCACAGCTTAGAGGGAACATTGAAAGGGGCGTGGTTAAAGTTTAGGGGAAGGAGTTGGGCGAAGAGACTGCATGGTGGGAAAGCGCAATCGGTCACAAGGATGTCAGAAAAGTTAAGGCACATTATCAGGGCTTGAACGACAACGGCAGATCAGATAAAACTGGAAAGAGCTTGGCTTGCAGGGTCACGTTGTTGTTTTTTAAGGTGGAGTAAGCCAAGAAACAACAGACAGCATGGTCCCACCAAAGCATTTAGAACACATTTTTTAGTCTTGGAGCAGATTACATTTCAAGGCTATGCCCATATCCACCCGCTTACTCATGGCTCCTCTGGAGGAACAAATCCACCTCCCCCGCCCCCAGCCCAGGCACGCAGGAGCTTAGAAGCACTACAGGAAAATACAGAATTTCCCAAAGGAAGAAAGCACATGGTCAAGACGTGCAGTGCTTGTTGCCAAAAGATCGGTGTTACTTGGGGCCAAACGACGCACGATATCGGAGTTTCGTGAATGGATCTCCAGATGTGGACTGTTCCTAAAAATGCAGCTGCAGGGGAAAGGGGGGTGTAAAAGATCTGCACCAGGGTTGCGGGACTGGGTGAGTTGGGTTATCGCTTCCTCCCACTAGGCCATCTCCCTAATGCCTAACGTGCCCCGCAGCTCTTTAAAGCCCTGACAGGAAGAAAAAAGACAGGCACACAGCCTGTCTTTTCCCCTCGATCTAGGCTTACAGCAACACCAAGCAGGTAACTTGCAACTGGTGAGTTGTTAGTCCTGTAGCAGGGAGGAAAGCTGGGGTTGAACTTTTTAAAAAAATATACTTTATTTATAACTTTTAACTTTATAACAGTAAAAGTTAATAAAGAACAATGATATAATATAAACATCTATCAGAACAATTTACATAAAAGTTAAAGTAGCAACAAGTCTTGAAAATCTTGGATTATAATACATACTCCAGAACCATAGTAATACAGTAAAAATTAACATTAAAACAATGTGAGATTATATGGAATCAAAACACTGAAATAATTTCAAGATATCTTTGAGGTACAGAATGAAGAAGAGGAGATTGGATTTATACCCTGCCCTTCACTACCCAAGGGAGTCTCAGCGCGGCTTACAAACTCCTTTCCCTTCCCCTCCTCACAACAGACACCTTGTGAGGGTGGTGGGGCTGAGAGAGCTCTGACAGAAACTGCTCTTTTTCAAGAACAGCTCTTATCACAACTACAGCTTGCCCGAGGTCATTTCGCCAGGTGCAAGTGGAGGAGTGGGGAATCAAACCCAGTTCTCCCAGATTAGAGTCCGCGCACTCAACCACTACACCAAACTGGAGTAGGTACAATTGTATTTAAAAATGTCGCCTCAATAAATGGAACTTTTGAAGGGCCAAATCAGACGTGGAATCCCCGTGGCAAAACTCTTGCCTCACGTATAATTTCGCCCTTACCTAGAACAGACACCCTGTGAGGTAGGTGGGGCTGAGAGACACCTTTGGGTAGTGAAGGGCGGGATATATTATTATTATTATTATATTATTATTATTATAATCTTTATTTAAGACATTGATTAGCTACCTTTCTACCCTATAGGAACTCAATGTGGCTTACAATGTAAATAATACAAATAAAATACCATAAAATATGTGAAAGCCACTAGTTAAAATCAATCTTAAGCTGGCAGTAGGCAGGAAAACTAATCAAATGCAGTCCTAAATAAAACTGCCTTCAGCTGCCTCCTAAACATGAAAAGAGAGGGAAATTGTTCCGTAACTGTGGGGCTACCACTGAAAAGGCCCTTTCTCGTTGTCCATGGCTGGCCATCCCCGGAACCTCTCCACAGCTTGTCCCAGGCGCCACTGAAGTAGGAAGCTGCCCAATACAGGCAGGGCTGGGGGGCGGGGGAGAAGCAAAGCCAGTAGAGAACATTGGAATGGCCGGAGAGAAGGAGAAAGCCCCAGGGATGCAGGTAGGGCAAGCAGTTGCACTGCAGTGTGGCTTCTGGGAAGCAGACGGATTTGCTCAAAACTCCTGCTGTGGCCAGAGGCTCAGGGAGGGCTGGCTCAGGTTCACGAGGCTCAGAGAGCCCTGGGCCAAGGGAACAACCCAAGGACCGGCCAATTGTGATGCTTTTAATTATGATTTGTGAGTCGCTTGGAGAACATAAGAAGAGCCCTGCTGGATCAGACCGGTGAGGGTCCACCCAGTCCAGCCTCCTGTCTCACACAGTGGCCAACCAGTTCCTCTGGAGGGCCGATAACACGGCACAGAGGCTGAGGCCTTCCCCTGATAAGAACAGAAGAAGAGCGCTGCTGGATCTGGCCGGTGGTCCATCTAGTCCAGCATCCTGGCTCGCACAGTGGCCACCCGGTTCCTCTGGAGGGCCGACAGCAGGGCATAGAGGCCGAGGCCTTCATAAGAACATCAGAAGAGCTCCCTAAGGAGGGTGTGATGATGCACATACTGAAACGGGGAAAACAGCAACGGCGGCACAGAGTCGAGAAGGCCCGATCAGACCCCCCCGATGCCATGAGAGTGTGCTGGCGCAATCACACAGGGGAAAGTCCCGTCCGTGGCCCGTAGCAACCCGTTTGATAGTGGACTTTCCTCAGTGTCTTTTTACCCCGCTTCTGCGGCAGAGCAAAAGGGGTTGCCGACAACTCCGGGGCACTGGGCAGATATCCCCGTGTGATCGCACCCGTAAAATCTGCCTGGCATTCGTGCCTCTCGCACTGCTAATTCTGCGTGTGATTCATTACTAAAACTAATCATAACAAACATAGTTAAATAAATGGCACACAGTGATACAGATTAATCGTATCCAAACTGGGGGGAGGCCGGAGAGAGACGCAGCGGAAGGGCCGGTCGGATGAAGCTGTCCTTCTACCCTGCTGAGGTCCCCTTCAGGGTTCCCTCTAAGCCGAGTTAGAGTGAGCCAGCTCACAGTTTTTTCGCCTCCGGCTCACAGATTTTTGCCTTAGCTCAGGAAGGAGGGCTCCAGAGCAAACTAATTTATGCAGCAGCCCAAATCGCTCGCTCACAACCTTAATGCCGGGAGCTCACAAAGTAGAATTTTTGCTCACAAGACTTCGGAGCTCAGAGGGAGCATTGGTCCCCTTCTTCCCCCAAACCACACCCTCCCCAGAGCCCACCCCCAAAATCTCCACGAATCTCCCAACCCAGGGCAGGCAACCCTATTTCATATGTAGACGAGTGCTCTGATGGAGACCATACCCTCCATCCATGGATGTTTTATTCTACATTGCAGGGTCACGGTTGTACTCTCCCACTGGAAGCTGGAAAACTCAGTTCTGGCCACAAATACACTTGGACGCAGGGGCCCCGTGTTGAATCTTCGCCCAGCGCTGAGCTTTTTTCTGCTAAAGCTTTACACTCTGTGACTTTTCTCAACATAACACCTCATTTTTAGCAAGCGGCAGTGGTGGTGGGAGGCGCTGCTACGGGATGTTAAAGAACACACACACATACTGTGCGCCAAGGGAATTTCAGGGCATAATAAGTCAGCAGATCTAAGGGCTGAAGAGCACGTGAGAGGCTGGTTCCTACCTCCTGATCAAGTTCAGAGCGACAGAGAAAAGGGTGTCCAGGAGCACCTTAAAGACTAACACAATTTGTGGCAGGGGAGAAGCTTTCCCGAGTCTCCGCTCACTTCTTCAGATACAGTTAGAATGGGAGTCCATTGGTTCTATATGTAGGGAAATGGAGTGATTTCAGATGCCAAATGAGATTAGCAGGCCAATGACAGTAGCAGGTGAGATTGAATTAGGTGCGATACACAGAGAGAAAGCAGGCATGGAGAAATCAGCACTGGTAACGAGACAGGAAGCCTAGGTCTTGATTCAGTCCGGGCGGATGCATTGTCTTGAGCTTCGTTACCAGTTGCGATTCAGCAGTCTCTCTTTCTAATCTCCCTTTGGCATTCCTTTGTACGAGAACTTCTACTTTTAGGGCAGCAACTGAATGCCCTGGAAGGTTAAAATGTTCCCTCACCAGTTTTTTTTAATGTTGTGGTTTCTGATGTCAGACTTATGTGTATTAGTTCTTTGTCAAAGGGTCTGGCACGTTTGTCCAATGTTGAGAGTGGACGGGCTGACACATGATAGCATAAATCACGTTAGAGGATGAGCAGGAGTAGGAACCGGAGATGGCCTGGCTGATGTCGCTGGGTCCACTGATGGTGTTGCCGGGATCTATATGAAAGCAAAGTTGGCATCTTGGTTTGTTGCAGGCCTTGGTAGCCAGTTTGGTGTAGTGGTTAAGTGCGCGGACTCTTATCTGGGAGAACCAGGTTTGATTCCCCGCTCCTCCACTTGCAGCTGCCGGATGACCTTGGGCAAGCCATAGTTCTGGCACAGCTGTCCTTGAAAAAGAGCAGTTTCTGTCAGAGCTCTCTCAGACCCACCTCCCTCACAGGATGTCTGTTGTGGGGAGGGGAAGGGAAGGGAGTTTGTAAGCCGCTCTGAGACGCCTTTGGGCAGTGAAGGGCGGGGTATAAGTCCAAACTCTTCCTCTTCTTCTTCTCCTTACTCTTCAGGAGTTTGTCATTGCAGGTGAGAAGTTGTTTCAGGTTAGCAGGCATTCTGTTGTCATTCTCCTTGGCCTTGTCTGGTAGCAAGATGTCCCCAGGTATCATTCGGGCCTTTCCAGTCATCTTTCTGCCCCCATATGCACTCAAATGCTATCCTGTGAACAAACCACCAAAGAACCAGTTGGGTGTAGTGGTTAAGTGTGTGGACTCTAATCTGGGAGAACTGGGTTTGATTCCTCACTCCTCCACTCTCAGCTGCTGGATGACCTTGGGCAAGACATAGTTCTGACAAGAGCTGTCCTTGAAAGGGCAGTTCTCTCCGATCTCTCTCAGCCCCACCTACCTCACAGGGTGTCCGTTGTGGAGGGGGGAAGGGAAAGGAGTTTGTAAGCCGCTCTGAGACTCTGAGTGAAGGGTGGGGTATAAATCCAATCTCTCCTCTTCTTTTCTACTTGCATATCTAGTTATGTGAAACAACCGCATGCCGACCGTTTCCTCACACAAGAAGATACCTGGACACAAAAGACCAGCAGAAACTGGGGGGGGGGATTTCAGTTTCCCAGAATATGATCAGGGAGGACCACCTTACCCACTCTGGCCTTTTGTTGCAGAACGGCTCCCTCACAACTGGTGTGGCAAGTCTCCCTAAAGATCATTCTCAGACTGTGTGTCCCAACCCAACAATGGGTTGTGAAGGCTGTGAAAATGGGCCCTAGGCCTTTACGGTTTTATTGATTTAGTTTTTAAGAAGATTGCCATAACAAGTACAATTGGACATATGGGTTACTATACCAAAAGGTTTGGGACTCCCTGCTATAAGACCACTTCCTGGGCCAGAGTGAGGCGATGACAGGCAGATTAGGACTGTCAGGAAGATCCTGGCAACCAGCGGGAAACTGGGAGGGGCAAGAAAATAGATGGGTGGCTGTCAGCAACAGCGTGACATCACTTCCCAGAAATCTCAAGAGTGACATCATGTCTCTCTAGGAGTCTCTAGAAAGTCTATACTTTTACCATAGAGTTTCCAGCAACTCCTAGAGAGGTCTGATGTCGCTTCTGGGTCCTCTCTGGAAATGACATCATGCCCTTCTAGGAATCACTGAAAATGATATGGTTTTACCATAGAGTTTCTAGTGATTCCTAGAGAGGCATGATTTCACTTCCAGGGAAAACCCAGAAGTGATGTCATGCCATCACTGATCATGTTTTAAACCTTTTTTGTTTCTCCCAGAGGCCACTTGGGTGCTTGCTGAGGGCAGGAGATCTCCCACCTCCAACAGGCACATGTCAATCCTATATACAGGGTGAATTCTAGCATTCCTTAGGATCTAGGTTACTGTTCCAAGGACTGATGTGGTCCTGAGCCCTGACAGTTGCACATCCTTTTTGCCAAATTATTGTTGATAAGCAACTTCAGCAATTTGCAGCCAACACTGTCAATACCTCTTCCTAAGTCTGCAATGGGAAAGATATTTTCCTCCAGGAAGCTGAATCGACAAATGTAAAGGATAAGCCGTCGTTTTTGCATACAATGAGTTTTAGCACGTCGAAGCTCAACGGTAGATCTAATAAGCAATTTTGCATTCCATCCATACAAGCTAAATCCACTAATTCTAGGGAATTACAGAAATAATTGCTGTTTTCTGATAGATGCAGGCCTGCCTCTCAAAAAAAAAAAATATTCGGTAAAAGTGAAGATACTCTTTAAGAGAAGTCAAAATAAGCTATTTGCATCGCCTTGTTTCAATTAACTTTGGAGCATCACACAGTGGGAGGCAGCTCACGATCAAAATAGACTCCCTCATTGTGCGAGCCCTGTTTTTATGCTCTTTGTCAACGAGCTCTTGTATTCCAACGGGTGCTCAGATCCGGCGGGCAGGATCCAAACAAGCTGCTTGAGGGGACGCTCAAGGACCGTGGATCCTTTCCCTTGGAACAGAAGACCCTTCTCCAGCGCCCTGTCCAGATCTGTAGCTGTGACACGATTTCAGGAAGCGTCTAAAGCCCACAGAATGCAATACTGGCCACAGACTTCAACTCGCAGAGAATATCAGTTTTCATTTGGGAACCAACATCGCCAAGTTTCTAATCCTGATGGCTGCAAAGGTATGCCGGGGTAGGAGGAAAGGATCAAGAGCTGGGGGAAGATGAACAAAATCCCCAGTGGTTTGGGGCCGCTGCCTTAGAAAACCAGAAATGAATTGCAAAACAGTAACCACTGTGGTGCACATCATGCCAGGAATTCCACTTTTCTTGGCACAGGATGGAAATTAATTATTTTTGGAGGCTGGCGCAGAGTACGCTCAGCCCTGGCTGTCGCCCAAACTGCATACGTTCATTCTGCAATGTTGACGATTTTGCATTAATTTCCATTTTTGCTAATCAGAGGGAGGAGCAAAGAGGACAGCGAAGCCCTGCCCCCAACACTTTGGAACACTTTCCCTATGAAGAAAGGTTAAAACGTCTGGGGCTCTTTAGCTTGGAGAAACGACGGCTGAGGGGTGACATGATCGAGGTTTATAAGATTATGCATGGGATAGAGCAGGTTGAGAAAGAAATACTTTTCTCCCCTTCTCACAATACAAGAACTCGTGGACACTCCATGAAATTGCTGAGCAGTCGGGTTAGAACAGATAAAAGGAAGTACTTCTTCGCCCAAAGAGTGATTCACACATGGAATTCACTGCCACAGGAGGTGGTGGCAGCTGCAAGCATGGACAGTTTCAAGAGGGAATTAGATAAACATATGGAGCAGAAGTCCATCAGTGGCTATTAGCCACAGGGTATAGATGGGAACTCTCAGTCTGGGGCAGGTGATGCACTCTATTCTTGGTGCTGGAAGGGACAGCAGTGGGAGGGCTTCTAGTGTCCTGGCCCCACTGCTGGACCTCCTGATGGCGCCTGGTATTTTTGGCCACTGTGTGAGACAGAGTGTTGGACTAGATGGGCCACTGGCCTGATCCAACATGGGCTTTTCTTATGTTCTTATGTTCAATTGGTAGTGATCTTATCGAGCTGTTCTTCTGGCTTCCACACTTTGCCAGGAATTGCCCATCTGTTTCCAATCATATATTTTCAGCCATGCGGGCTAGACACTTGCTGCAGAGTATCGTTTTAAACAAAAAGCGGAGATTGCTTGCAAGAGCCTCCACGGCACAGTGGTATAGGATCGGGGAGACCCAGGTTCGAAACGTGCTAGGTGACCTCGGGCCAGTCCCCCACTCTCAGCCTAACCTACCTGACAAGGCTGTTGTAAAGGTAAAACGGTGAAGGGGGGGAAAGGTGTAAGCTGCTTTGGGTCCCCATTTGGGGACAAAGGCGAGATATACACGAGTCAATAAGATGTGCCCAACACCACATTCAGAATCTTTTCCACCCTGCCAGGGTGGCACACAGACAGAGACCTGAACGTAGCAGTTTACAACGCCTGCTGCCTCATCTCCACCCCCCACCCCCCAGCCGGCATTCTTTTGTACAGGTTCTCTCTTTCCTCCAACAAGTCCCGCTGAGTCGACAGATGTAAGAACTTGGCGCTCCGCATAGCTGCCATTCCAGAGATGCCTGCGATCTCTCCACCAGAATCGAAAGGAGTGTGGGTTCAGCTATTGTGGTCCACAGTGGGCTACCTCACACTTGTTAAAGAGAACCTCTCCCCTGTGTGTACGTGCACACACACACACACACACATATTTTGTCTCAGGTTTTCCTGAACGGAATCTCTATTCCATCTGGATTCCATCTCCAGCAGCGGACCCCAACAGTGAGATCTTCGTGAATGACAAACATCCCCTCCTTTACATGACCTTTCCCAATATACATCCCCTTCTTCACATGACCTTTCCCAAGATATTGCGGCTGCAGGACAAAATTCACCCACAATCTCAAACCACTAAGCATGGTTGCCAGCCTCCAGGTGGGCACCTAGAGATCTACTGGAATTATGGCTGATCTGCAGGTGACAGAGATCAGTTCCCCTGGAGAAACTGATTTGGAGGGAGGATTCTGTGGCATTATGTCGTGCTTTGGAGGGAGGATTCTGTGGCATTATATCGTGCTTTGGAGGGAGGGTTCTGTGGCATTATATCCTGCTGAGTGTCACGGGCTGGGGTGCCAGTCAAAAGGAGTCCAGAACACGCCAAGGTCAGGAGCCAAGAAGACAGTGCAAAGTCCAAAAAGCCAAGCCAGGGTCAGGAGCCATAAACACAGAGCCAAGTCCAAAGCCAGGGGGTCCAAAGGTTTAGGTGCAAGAGCCAAGCCGGAGTGGATGCTAGCGGCACAAAGCTGACTCGTTGCCTCCACAAAGAGCACTGCCCAGAGTGTGGAGTTAAATGCTGCCACCAGTTAGCCAGCCGCACGATCGGCCAGGCTCCTGTTAGAACTCTGGGCTGGGTGAGCGTCTCCCTTGTAGCCTGGCCTCTCTTCGCCTGCTTGCTAAGTTTTCCGCAGTCACTCCCTTAAACGAGTCACACGTGGGGGTGAGTCAGGAGGACTTTCAGCGTGCAGTTCTTGCTTCTTACGTGGGCCAGGTATGAAGACTGCTGTTACAGGCACTTGCCAGCTCTCCTCCTCTGCTGCTTCAGAGGGGCCAGCTGTGGTTTCTGCAGGCTCTGTCAGTTCATCCTCATCCACGCCCTTGACACAGAGGTCCCTTCCCCCTACAAACCCCGCCCCCCACAGGCTCCACCCCCCAAATCTCCAGGTATTTCCCAACCCAGAGATGGCAACCCTGCCTCCAAGTTCTCCTTAAAAGCCCACCTTGGAGGTTATTGTTTACTGAATTTCTGAATTGCCCAATCCCTGAGTACACACAGGGCTCTGGGCGATTTACAACAAGGTTGCATTCACGCCTAACATTTTTTGATGCGCGTGCAAGCCAAGCCAAGAGGCGTGCACTTCACAAACGGAACGGGAGAAGTGGTGCCGTGCGCGTATAAAACAGGGAGCCTCACGCAAGTGTGAGATGGCCACGGACGACACCAATTGCAAATGCATTACTCAACGTTTCTCAGTCGCAAGCCAAAGGAGATCATCTTCGAGGCAGGGGAGGGGAACAAATTAATCATGACACCCCCAAACCCGCCCCCCCAGCTGTGGTCTAGGCGGCGAGCCAGGCTTCCAGTCATGACTGTACTCTGCTTCCCCCTGCCAATAAGCATCCAGATTCTGGGCGAAATTAATTTTCCAGAAATGAGAAAGGCTTACGTTGATGAATGGAATGCAAAGAGAGCAATTGAAACTCTCTCTCTCTCCCCCTCCCGCATCCTCCCGACTTGGCCTGCTTTGGGGGGACCGAAAGCAACAACACAGATCGGAGGGAGAACGAGGTTTGATTGCAGTTAACACTCGGACCCATTCGAAAACAGATTTATGAACACAGAGAAAAGATTTTCTCCCTTGAAGCTACGTGGGCAATTGCTAGGGGTCTACAAACTCTACAGCATACCTTCCTAACTATCAGGAACTGCCGTAAAGGAGAAATGTGAATGGCCTGTATTAAAAAGAAGAAGGAGAAGGAGAAGAAGGAGGAGGAGGAGGAGGAGGAGGAGGAGGAGAAGGAGAAGCAGGAGAAGAAGGAGAAGGAGGAGGAGGAGGAGGAGAAGAAGAAGAAGAAGGAGAAGGAGAAGGAGAAGAAGGAGAAGAAGGAGAAGGAGGAGAAGGAGAAGGAGGAGAAGGAGAAGAAGAAGGAGAAGGAGAAGGAGAAGAAGAAGGAGGAGAAGAAGAAGGAGGAGGAGAAGGAGGAGAAGAAGAAGGAGGAGGAGAAGGAGAACGAGGACGAGGACGAGGAGGAGAAGGAGAAGGAGGAGAAGGAGAAGGAGAAGGAGGAGGAGGAGGGGGAGAAGGAGAAGAAGGAGGAGGAGAAGGAGAAGAAGGAGAAGGAGGACGAGGAGGAGGAGGAGATTGGATTTATATCCCACCCTTCACTTGGAGTCTCAGAGCGACTTACAAACTCCTTCCCTTTTCCCTCCCCACAACAGACACCCTGTGAGGTAGGTGGGGCTGAGAGAGCTCAGACAGAAACTGCTCTTGCGAGAACAGCTCTGACAGAACTGTGGCTTGCCCAAGGTCATCCAGCAGCTGCAAGTGGAGGAATGAGGAAGCAAACCCAGTTCTCCCTGATTAGAGTCCGCACACTTAACCACTACATCAAACACACTTTACCACTACACCAAACAACAACAACAAACGTTTGCGCTAAAAACAACATTTCTGCTCCAAGGAAAACCAGTTAGCATTGCCAAAGCCTATTTCCTGACCGCCAGAATGCCCTTTGTGGCTTCTGAAGTTCTACCCACTGTCAGCTACCTGTTTCCCAGGCTCCCCTCTGCAGCCACAACAACTAGACTCAAAACTTTGGACAAAGAGAGGCAGTTCCTGGCTGACAACATGGCTGCAGCAATTTGGGAGAGGGCCGGAGCACTTACTTTCTTGACCCAGGGGAATCTCTTAGCTTCTGGCACGCCAACCTTGCTTGTACAGAATGTCTTAAGCAAAATCCTGGGCATTTCTTTCCACTGCTAAAATTAGTTAAGATTGTTTGGCACCCCAGCTGTCGCAACAGTGTGTGAATGGATAAATAAATGGATTACGATTGTTTAGGAGGATTACAGGATGAGAGCGCCACCAGAAAGGGAGTTTTCCAGAAGAGAGAATTGCTGTGCAGCTCTCTGCTGCCTCCCCTGCAGATGGCCAGAAGGTGGTAGTGCAGTTACTAGTTGAGCTAAGGTCAGGTGACAAGAGAGGGCCAATGGGGTTCCAACAGGCACGATCGTTTTTCTGATTCTGGTGTATTCGAGGAACATAAGAACATAAGAGAAGCCAATGTTGGATCAGGCCAATGGCCCATCCAGTCCAACATGCTGTCACACAGTGGCCAAAAATACCAGGTGCATTAGGAGGTCCACCAGTGGGGCCAGGACAGTAGAAGCCCTCAGGACACTGATGCTCCCCCCCCAAGCACCAAGAATACAGAGCCTCACTTGCCCCAGAGTCCCTATCTATACCTTGTGGCTAATAGCCACTGATGGACCTCTGTTCTATATGTTTATCTAATTCCTTCTTGAAGCTGTCCATGCTTGTAGCTGCCACCACCTCCTGTGGCAGTGAATTCCATGTGTGAATCACTCTTTGGGTGAAGAAGGACTTCCTTTTATCCGTTCTAACTCAACTGCTCAGCGATTTCATGGAGTGCCCATGAGTTCTTGTATTGTGAGAAAGGGAGAAAAGTACCTCTTTCTCTACCTGTTCTATCCCATGCATAATCTTATAAACCCATTTGCCGGATGAAGACTGAACTGTCAAACTAATCTAACCCCCTTTCCTGTGGATTACCAGCGAACCACCCCTGGAAGGCATTCTTTGGGGCATTTAGAAATTGTCCCCCTCTTCTCTCTCAAAGTGCAAGACGGGAGATGCCGAAACCTCGCTTGCCTCACTTATAACTGAATTATTCTGAAAGGGGGAGAAATCATCATTCCACCGCACTGACCCATAATAGCTTTTTGGCAGGCCGAACTGTACGGAGCTCTTTTCTAACCTTCAGAACGGCACGCGCGCTTTTGGTTTTCCCTCGCAGGCTTTTATGCAAACTGGCTGCAGCGAAACGTCTTTGAGAAATACTGACGCAGCTGAACAAATCCCCCGTCAGAACAAAATGCCCTGTAATCAAAGCATGGCAGGAAAACTTCCACAATGCCCTTCCCCTGTCAGGTTCGATTAACGTGAAGCAAAATTCTCCACACGGTTTATTGGATTTGGGGCCCACCAGTTCATCAAATCCAGTGTTACTTCCACAAAAGTATGAATACGTCCCCTCAGCATGTCAGCTTTGGGGGGAACAACGGAAATGCCTTCTTTGGGGAGGGAAGCAGGGGAGAGTTTTCCTGAACACATGAAAGTGCCTTATACTAAATCAGTCCCTTGGTCCATCGTATTGTCTACTCAGATTGGCAGTGGCTCTCCAAGGTCTCAGAGGACTTTCACTTCACCTACTGCCAGATCTTTTAACTGGGGATAGTTGGGATTGAACCGGTGACCTTCTGCATGCCCAGCAGATACTCTACCACTGAGCCACAGCCCCTCCCAGTCTGTCCCTCAGAATTTTCCTCACATAAGAACATAAGAGAAGCCAATGTTGGATCAGGCCAATGGGCCATCCAGTCCAACACTTTGTGTCACACAGTGGCCAAAAATACCAGGGGCCATCACGAGGTCCACCAATGGGGCCAGGACACTAGAAGCCCCCCCACTGTTGCCTCTCCCCCCAAGCACCAAGAATACAGAGCACCACTTGCCCCAGAGTCCCTATCTATACCTTGTGGCTAATAACCACTGAGGGACCTCTGCTCCATATGCTTATCTAATTCCCTCTTGAAGCCGTCCATGCTTGAAGGCGCCACCACCTCCTGTGGCAGTGAATTCCATGTGTTAATCACCCTTTGGGTGAAGAAGGACTTCCTTTTATCCATTCTAACCTGACTGCTCAGCAATTTCATGGAGTGCCCACGAGTTCTTGTATTGTGAGAAAGGGAGAAAAGTACTTCTTTCTCTACCTGCTCTATCCCATGCATAATCTTGTAAACCTCGATCATGTCACCCCTCAGCAGTCGTTTCTCCAAGCTAAAGAGCCCCAAGCGCTTTAACCTTTCTTCATAGGGAAAGTCTTCCAACCCTTTCTTCATAGGGAAAGTGTTCCACATTTTGTGCGCTGTCCCCCAAGCACCCCGTTTTCATAGCTGAGCAAAAAACATAAAGTCAAGAACATTAAGAATATCAGAGGAGCCCTGCTGGGTCAGACCAGTGAGGGTCCATCTAGTCCGGCATCCTGTCTCACACAGTGGGCATCCAGTTACTCTTGAGAACCAGCAGGTTTTAGGGGCTGAGGTCTTCCCCTGATGGTTTCCTCCTGACAGTAGTATTCAAAGGTTGACTGCCTCTGAATGTGGAGGCTCCCTTTAGTTACCATGGCTAGTAGCCACGGATAGATCTGGCCTCCTCCATGAATCTGTCTAATCCCCTTTTAAGGCCCCCTCTGGGCCAGTGGCCAAAATTACACCCTCTGGCAGCAAATTCCCCGTGATTTTATCCACTCATCGAGTAAAGAATCATTTCCCTTTTGTCTATCCTGAATTTACTGACCATCAGCTTAATTGTATGCCCTCAAGTTCTAGTATTTCGGGAGAGGCAGAGATTTCTTTTCTCTGTCCAATCTTCCCGGTGTGGGGTTGGAGGCCTCCAGGTGGGGCCTGGAGATCTCTCTGAATTACAATTGAACTCCAGGCAACAGAGTTCAGTTCCCCTGGAGGAAATAGCTGCCCGGGAGGGTGGACTCTGTGGCATTATATCCTTCTGAGGTCCCTCCCCTGCCCAAGCCCTGCCCTCTCCAGGCTCTGCCTCCTAATTCTCCAGTTATTCAGCCAGTTTGGTGTAGTGGTTAAGTGCGCGGACTCTAATCTGGGAGAATCGGATTTGATTCCCCGCTCCTCCACTTGTACCTGGCTGGATGACCTTGGGCAAGCCGTAGTTCTGATAAGAGCTGTTCTTGAAAAAGAACAGTTTCTGTCAGAGCTCTCTCAGCCCCACCTACTTCACAGGGTGTCTGTTGTGGGGAGGGGGAGGGAAAGGAGTTTGTAAGCTGCTCTGAGACTCCCCTGGATAGTAAAGGGCAGGGTATAAATCTAATCTCTTCTTCTTCTTCTTCTTCTTCTTCTTCTTCTTATTTCCCAACCCAGACATGGAAACCCTAAATCTGTGCATAAACTGAAAAGAAGAGATTGGATTGGATTTATATCCCTCCCTTCACTTGGCATCTCAGAGCAGCTTACAAACTCCTTTCCCTTCCCCTCCCCACAGCAGACACCTTGTGAGGTAGGTGGGGCTGAGAGAGCTCTTTCCAGAACTCTCCTTGAGAGAACAGCTCTGACAGAACTATAGCTTGCCCAAGGTCATCCAGCGGCTGCACTTAAGGACTACACCAAAATCCCAAGGGCGTCAGCCTTTCCTCATAGGAAAGGTGCTCCAGCCCCCAAACAAATAGCAATTTGCTTATTTTATTTGAATTTAACACCAGAAACTCCAAAGGGTAGCAGGCAGAACCCCGCTCAAAATTCCCCACCACACTTTGGCTTCCCTAACATTCGGCAAAAATTTATTAACCCTGTAATATGGACTACATTTGAATTTACTTCCATTCTCAGAAATATTATTTAACTGGTGTAGGGGGAAAAAATTATTGCTGCCCACATCAATGGTCTCTGCCTCTCCTTGGCACACTGTCAATTTCCCAGAGTTGGCCATGTGTACAAAAACCCATGCACTTAATAAGATTAATTTTAAAAATCCAAAAGCAGATAAAAACCAAACAAATCACAAACACCAATGTAAAAAGATATATATGGATTATGACCCGCAGGGAAGAAAATAATCTGTTCAACTGCCCTCTGAAAGAAAGGGTGGATGTACCTCCTTTCCAGAAAGGGAGATGTAGAAAAAGAGAGACAGGGACGAGGAAGAACTGTGGCACCTTTAAGACCAACAAGGTTTTATTCAAGATATAAGCTTACACCCTGAATAAAACTTCGTTGGACTTAAAGGTGTCCCTGGACTCAAACTTCATTCTCCTGCTTCAGACCAAAACGGCTACCCAGTGGCAGATTCCCCCTTAAGCGGACTGAGCACGTGCTTAGGGCACCAGGGCCAAAGGGGGCACCACAAAGTTGGGGAAAGGGTGAAAAGAAAAAAAACCCCATGAATGAAGATTTGTAAAAAAAAAAAAACCTGATAAAAATAGTGCAAGTTGATCATGGTGCACCCTAGGGGTTATCTTCTATTTTTTGTTGGCAAGGTGCAGCGTCATAGGGCTATGTTTAAAAGTAAAATGTGTGTGTTTGAAAGTAAAATGATGGAGGCAAATTCAGTTGTCCACGGCAGTCATTTCAATGGGGGGGGGGCACCAAGATTGGCCAGTGCTTAGGGCACCAAGAGGGGGCACCAAGATTGGCCAGTGCTTAGGGCACCAGTGAGGCTTAATCCGCCCCTGCGGCTACCCCACCTGAATCTCTCTGAAGAAGTGTGCATGCGCACTGTTATGTATTGAGCCTAAGCCATCCCTGAATGAGGACCTCGAACTGGGTGAGCTTGCTCCCCAAGAACAATAGCTGACCAGGATCCTGGAATTGACCTACAGATAAGCACTGTAATGTAAATAGCCTGTCACTGGGATGTTGTGATCCACATGTTCATATAAGTCTGTCTTGATGTTTTTGATCTAGTGACAGGTAGCTGTCAGCCAGGAACCTCGGTAAGAGCTGGCTACAACTGGTTCAGGGCAGTCTTGCCACTGCCATCACAGTGACTCAGCACTGAAGCCTGATTGGCTGGTGTTTGTATAAATGTACAGTGAGTGATGTATAGTTGCCCTTTTCTCTTATGTATGATTGCTGCAGAGCACTTTGACACTCTGTTTGATGATGGCTGTGGTGTGTAAATAAATGTATATAGTTTGCACATAGCCAAAGCCTCCAGTATTTATTGGATACTCGCACTCTCTCCTGGCCCCCTTCGTGCCTGCCACTTCCGCCTTACCTCGACATGGGAGTGGGGGTGCGGGTGGGGGGTGGTGTTTGCATGCTTTATAAGCAGGGCTCAAACCCCTGCTGGGTGTCCTTGTGGTGTTCCTGAAATCGCTAAATAAACTAGAGCCGATCACTGCAATGTGTCCAGAACCCAGTATTTAACACACAGAGAAGCTTATACCCAGAATTAAACTTTGTTGGTCTTAAAGGTGCCACTGGACTCAAACTTTGGCTGAGTTCAGACTGGCCATTTGCCCCGCTAGAGCCCCGTTTCAGCGACGTTTCCCAAGCGGATTAAAGGGGGCGTTCACACAGGCACATCTGCCTGGCGTTCCCCACCCGTAGGGAACCCGTGCTGTTCCGCTTTGCTCCCGCGTTTAATAGATACCTCATAAAAGTGGTAGCAAATCTCCAAAGAGTGCCTTTATGCCGCGTTTGTCTGCTTCCCGGCAGTGTGAACGCTACGCGGAAAAGCCGGGAGCAACCCGCATTGCGCATAAGGGAGCAGCCATATGATTGGCTGTGCTCCGCTCTACCGCCCAATGCGGTGCCGACACAGCGGTATCCTCCTCAAATCGGCTGGATGCCTATGTGTGTATGGGCGCATATACACCTAGGTATCCATCCAAATTACCAGGAAAAAGCCATTTACAACCGCGCCTCCAGGCCAGCAGTCTGAACGCTCCCGCGCCTCCTCCCGGTATACTCCCGCATCAGTCCGAGCTGTGTGACCGGGAAAACCCGGAACAGTTTATTCCGGGGCTTTTTTGCCACGACTGGCTCCCGCTGCAAATTGCCAGTCTGTCCTCAGCCTTTGTTTTGCTGTTTCAGATCAACACGGTGTCGGTGAACCTACCCGAATCTAGAGACAAGGGAGAACCTTGTCAGTGGTGGGAAATGCTGTCGAGTGCTGATGGTTGTGGAAAATGCGGACTTATGGTGACCCCATATGGTTTCCAAGGCAAGAGGGGGTCTGCCCTTGCCTGCCTCTGCGTAGGAACCCTGGGCTTCCTTAGTGCTCTCCCATCCAAGTACTAACCAAGGCTGACCGTGTTACACCGACCAGATCAGCGCAGGCGCACTGGATCCCGTAGGTGTGATGCACAGAGACCACGAAGAAGATCTGAAGAGATCTGGCTGGACTGGGCCATCCTTGGTAGTTTCTTTGTGGCTCCTTAAAAGGCCCAGAACTTGATTACGGCGCAAGGTTTCATGGATCCTAGCGGACTTCTAAACACATGGCACTGGAAGGACATGTAAGGCCAGAGGTACAGTCCTCAACATGACCATGAAAGACTCAAAATACATATATTCAAGGCAAGCACAATGACCACGACCAACACCGGTACATCGTTCCGTCCTTTACTATGCTAATTTAACACCCACACCGAGGAAAGAAAACCCCAGTCTCAGCCAAGCCGTAAACAACTAACATCCTCCTTGAAATTATCTCCCTGTTCAGCAGTTTCACCTTGTTGGCTCCCCTTGAAGTGCTCTTGCTAAAAAAAATGGGGACTTCCAAGTCAACAGCACAGTGTCCTGGGGGATTTCCTGCTAGAAATGCTGAATTCTGCAACTTGTGTACATCATCCCAGTCAACTAGTTTGCATAATTTATTCTGGTTTTCTTAGCCAAGAGGAGCAGCAAGGAGCTATGTAGGGCACAGAGGATTCACCCCAAACCACTGGAAATTGTATTCAATCCAGTTTGGTGCAGTGGTTAGGATGGAGCATGGACTCTAATCTGGGTCAACTGGGTCTGATTCCCCACTCCTCCGCAAGCAGCTGCTGGTGTGACCTTGGGTCAGCCACAGTTCTCTCAGAGTTCTCAGACCCACCTACCTCACAGGGTGTCTGTTGTGAGGAGGGGAAGGGAAAGGAATTGTAAGCCGCTCTGAGACTCCTTCGGGTAGTGAAGGGCGGGACTATAAATCCAATCTCTTCCTCTTCTTTCTCTCTCTACCCTTTTACCTCTGATTTCAGCATGTGTTGAGGCTGCCAGATTCCAGGCGATGGCTGGAGACTTTGCAGAATTACAACTCACCTCCGGACTTGAGAGATCAGTTCTCCTGGAGAAAATGGCGGCTTCGGAAGGTGAACTCGATGGCATTATACCCCACTGGGGTCTCTCCCCTCCCCAAACCCCGCCCTCCACAGGTTCTGTCCCTCCATCCCCCAAATCTCCAGCTACTTCCAGACCCAGAGCAGGCAACCCTAAGAAACTAGCTTTTAAAAAACAAAAGCCAAGATTCTGAAAGCAAAATTCTGCTCCTTCCACACAATGCACTTGGTCTGCGCTCTCTTGACCACACAGCACACTTCTCTGGATGACTGGAGCCAAAATAAATGGAATGTTTAAGAACTAGTTAATAGCTGCATTTCAAAGCTTGCGATAT
Source organism: Gekko gecko (assembly GCA_029375565.1). Taxonomy (NCBI): domain Eukaryota; kingdom Metazoa; phylum Chordata; class Lepidosauria; order Squamata; family Gekkonidae; genus Gekko; species Gekko gecko. The sequence goes on along the minus strand of JAPDNY010000012.1, from coordinate 71,862,671 downwards.
ACATTGGTACTAGCACACAGTAGTCCTTCGCTGGGAGAGCCCTTTGTGGACTTCCACATGGCTAGCGGTGCTGTTTGCAGCAGATTCCTAGTAACTTATCCAGTTGCGGTTTACCTGCGTAAACTCCGACGCTTCCTACGAGCAAACCACGAACACAGAACACTGCCCCGAATCGCTGAACACATACATCTGAGTGCTTGTGTATTGCGGCCTGCCGCTGTGAACTTTGAAATGTGGGCCCCTCCTTTGCATTTTCGCCTCGCAGTGAGTCAGTGGTGCCAGCCCGCTCAACGCAAACAAGTTTCCTCAGCTTCCATGGGAATGCCACCGGCCTCAGCTGCCGCTGACTTGACACAGGGGAAGAAAGAAGCCTTTCATTCCCCCCCTCCCAGCCGTCCCCCCCAAAGGATCTACCAGCTGCAATGCGAGATTCAGTGTGACAGGACGAAAGGCCACACCTCGCAGATGCGCCTTCGGCGGCCACACCCAAATCTTCTGCTCCAGAGAAACAATTAATTTGTCTCAAACAAGATTAACCCAGAGGGAAGGGAAGACACGGATTGCAAGAAGTGCCAGGATGGTGTGGCAGAGTTTCATTTGGTTACAGGCGAAGCTGAGGCGGGCGGTTTTTGGCCACAGGAGAGCTTTAGAGGCCCTGCACACAGGCGAGCCACTGTTGACATAATTCAGCACAGCTGGCTCGGCCATTCGTTTCCCTGACACAGACAGAGCAGCCATTTAAAAGTTCAGTTGCGTACGACCGCTGTGGGGGCGACAGCTAATTGCTGGAGAACTAGGATCCAGTTTCCTTCTATGAGCACAATGTAGGGAATGGAGAGCCACAACCGGACTGATGTGGTGAGAGCCAGTTTGGTGCAGTGGTTAAGTGCGCAGACTCTTATCTGGGAGAACCAGGTTTGATTCCCCACTCCTCCACTTGCACCTGCTGATGTGACCTTGGGTCAGTCACAAGCTCTGGCACGGCTGTTCTCTCAAGGACAGTTTCTGTCAGAAGTTCTCTCAGCCCCACCTACCTCACAGAGTGTCTGCTGTGGGGAGGGGAAGGGAAAGGAGTTTGTAAGCCGCTCTGAGACGCCTTTGGGCAGTGAAAGGCGGGGTATAAATCCAAACTCTTCTTCTTCTCCTACCTCACAGGGTGTCTGTTGTGGGGAGGGGCAGGGAAAGGAGTTTGTAAGCCGCTCTGAGACGCCTTTGGGCAGTGAAGGGCGGGATATAAATCCAATCTCTTCTTCTCTTCTTCTTCTTCTTCTTCTACAGTAGCACAAGCGAAGAGTGAAAGAATACCGAATCACCTCACGGCCTCGTGGAACGTTTTCAAAACCCCAAGGGCGCAAAGGTTGGATGCTACTGCATGAAGACAATTTCAGAGAGGAGCCACGTTCGGCTGTGGTAGAATTCACTGCCACAGGAGGTGGCGGCGGCCACGAGCATGGACGGCTTCAAGAGGGAATTGGATAAACATATGGAGCAGAGGTCCATCAGTGGCTGTGAGCCACACGGTATAGATAGGGAGCTGCGGTGGCTCAAGTGGTTGAGACACTGAACTGCAGGCTGTGGAAGGTCAGTAGTTCAGCAGTTCGAGACCCGGATGCCGCAAGACGAAGTGAGCTCCCGTCTCTAGTTCCAGCTCCTGCCAACCTAGCAGTTCGAAAGTAAGAAATTGCAAGTAGATAAATAGGGGAAGATGGTTAAGGGGGGAAGGTAACAGCGTTCCGTGTGCCTTGGTGTTTAGTCATGCCGGCCACATGACCACGGAAACGTCTTCGGACAGCGCTGGCTCTTCGGCTTTGAAACGGAGATGAGCACCGCAACCCTAGAGTCGGATTTGACTGGCTTTCGAGCAAGAGAACCTTTACCTTATAGATAGGAGCTCTTGTTCTGGGGCAAGGGGTGCTCTGTATTCTTGGTGCTGGGGGAGCAACAGTGGGAGGGCTTCTAGTGTCCTGGCCCCACTGCTGGACCTCCTGATGGCACCTGGTATTTTTGGCCACTGTGTGCCAGAGTGTTGGACTGGATGGGCCATTGTCCTGATCCAACATTGGCTTCTCTTATGTTCTTGTGTTAACAGCTTGATTCAAGTCCAGTAGTGCCAGTCTGGTGTAGTGGTTCGGTGTGTGGACTCTAATCTGGGAGAACCGGGTTTGATCCCCCACTCCTCCACAGGCAGCTGCTGGTGTGACCTTGGGTCAGTCACAAGTTCTGTCGGAGCTGTTCTGGAAAGAGCAGTTCTCAAAAGAGCTCTCTCAGCCCCACCTACCGCATAGGGTGTCTGCTGTGGGGAGGGGAAGGGAAAGGAGATTGTAAAGAGACTGTAAGCCACTCTGAGACTCCGAGTGAAGGGCAGGGTATAAATACAATCTCTTCTCATCTTCTTCTTCTATGAGAGCTTACAGCATTTCCTAAACACCCCATGGGATATACTTAAGTTGTGATATCGAAATGTTTTACTTCATCATTCAGCAAATATATATGCTGCCTCTCCAGACATGCTCCAGGCAGCTGAGTTAAAAAAACACACACAGCACAATAAAATCATAAAACACAACAATGTAAGAATTACCAAAATCAAAAGAAGTCCAAACGACATTCGGCAGCCTAAATTAATATATGTAAAACACAGTCCACAGGCTAAAAGCAGATCATACAAACTGTTTTTAAAAGTTGGGACCCCTTGACTGAAAGCCTGGATAAAATGACATGTTTTGGCCTGGCACCAAAAGGTCAGGTGGGGAGGCGCCAGGTGAGCTCCAAGAGGTGGTCTGTGGCTCAGTGGCAGCACATCTGATTGGCATGTGGAAGGTCCTGAGTTCACTTCCCCGCGTCTCCAGAGAATAGTACAATGAACACATGGAGACGCCCCATACTGAATCAGGCCCTCGATCCATCAACATTCAGTATTGCCTAGTCAGACTGGCAGCGGCTTCCCAGGGTCCAAGGCAGAGGTCTTTCACATCACCTCCTACCTGATCCTTTCAGCTGGAGACCCCAGAGATCGAACCTGGGACCTCCTGCTTGCCAAGCAGATGATGAAGAAGAAGAGATTGGATTTATACCCCGCCCTTCACTACCTGAAGGAGTCTCAGAGCGGCTTACAATCTCCTTTCCCTTCACTCCCCACAACCCTGTGAGGTAGGTGGGGCTGAGAGAGCTCTTTCAAGAACTGCTTGTGAGAGAACAGCTCTGAAATAACTTGTAACTAGCCCAAAGTCTCACACCAGCAGCTGCAAGTGGAGGTGCGGGGAATCAAACCCGGTTCTCCCAGATTAGAGTCCACGCTTCTAACTACTGAGCCACACAGCCCCTCTCGAAGTGGTAGGTGATGTGAAAGGCCTCCCCCTGAGGCTCTGGACAGCCGCTGCCAGTCTGCGTAGTCAGTACTGACCTCGATGGATCAAGCGGAGGCTGAACGACCATCTTTTGGGTATGTTGTAGGTATGTAGGGCTATCTTTCGGCTATGCTCCTGTAGAGGGTTGGACTCGATGACCTGCAAGATCCCTTCCAGCCAGTTTGGTGTAGTGGTTAAGTGTGCGGACTCTAACCTGGGAGAACCGGGTTTGATTCCCCACTCCTCCACTTGCACCTGGCTGGATGACCTTGGGCAAGCCATAGTTCTGATAAGAGCTGTCCTTGAAAAAGAGCAGTTTCTGTCAAGAGCTCTCTCAGCCCCACCTACCTCACAGGGTGTCTGTTGTGGGGAGGGGAAGGGAAAGGAGTTTGTAAGCCGCTCTGAGACTCCCTTGGGTAGTGAAGGGCGGGGTATAAATCCAATCTCTTCTTCTTCTTCTAACATTCTATGATTCTATGATCATCGCCATCAGTGAAAACAACCATCTTTCGGGTAGCATGTCGGGCTATCTTTCGGCTGTGCTCCTGCAGAGGGCAGGGGGTTGGACTAGATGACCTGCAAGGCCCCTTCCAACTCTAACATTCTATGATTCTATGATTCCTCGCGTTGGCCTCCATTGGCTGTCCGGTGGCACCCTTTCCACCACACAGGCAACCGGGACGGGCCTCCCCACTTGCCACTTCTGGCCTAGCCCCTCCCCCTTTAAAGAAAAACGAAAGGCGTGCAGAAGACGCAGCTCACATTCTCCTTAAAAGACACCGTCTGGGTCAAGAGCTGTAATTTTAACACTGCAAGGGCAGAGAGGATCATGCTACTCAAGAGGCCCGGACACCTTGAGAGGAGAGAGTAATTAGAGGAAGGTCACCGTGGGAGGCACAAGCAGAGTCTCTGCCTGCTATTTCGCCGCTCCATCTGGAGAGCCTCCGATGATACCGGAAGGAGTGGGTGGGTGAAGAAAATCCACTTAAGTCTCATCTGATGCGTGTGGATTTTTTCCTCTCTTTTCCTTTTGCACTGTCACTGAGTGGAATTTGAGAGACAAGGTGAGTCAAGAGCGGGGCTGGAGGGTCCTCGAGGAGTCTGGACGTGTGGTCTTCTTGGAGTCTGGAGTGGAAAAGACACCTCCGTCGGAGGTTTGGATATATTCCGGTCACGTGCCTGCCCAGCCAATCCGTTCTGAAAACCCCAGCCCGTGGCATTACCAGGCGCGATGTTTTATTTGCTGCATTTTTAAAAGAAGGATGTTTGGAAGGGCAGGGATCGGACACGCGGTAAGGCAGAAAAGCAATTGCGACGGTTTTTATTGTATCGTAAAAATGCTGCAGGTGGCGAGGACGGTCTACCCTTTCCGGCTGAAACGTACTCGACTATAAAACGTGAACCTTGCAGACAGCATTCAACACAACAAATTAATGCCAGGCAAAAGTGGCACATGGGATTCAGTGCAGGGTTTACTGTACCAATCCGGAGAGTTTCCTCCCTTCCGTTCGTGGGAAGGGCTCAGGATGGCCTGGTGGTGGCAGGGTTTTCAGTTTGAGCCAGTTTGGTGTCGTGGTTAGGAGCGTGGACTCTAATCTGGGAGAAGCAGGTTTGATTCCCCACTTCTCCACATGCAGCCAGCTGGGTGACTTTGGGTCAGTCACAAGTTCTCTCAGAGCTGTCCTCGAAAGAGTAGTCCTCGAAAGAGCTCTCTCAGCTGCACCTATCTCACAGGGTGTCTACTGTGGGAAGGGGAAGGAAAAGGAGATTGTAAGCCACTCCGAGACTCCGAGTGAAGGGCAGGGTATAAATCCAATCTCTTCTTCTTCTCCTCTTCAAGGCAAAAGATGTGCAGAGGTGGTTTGCCATGGCCTGCGTCTGTGCAGCGACCCTGGACTTCCTTGGTCGTATCCCGTACAAACACTAACCAAGGCTGACACTGCCTGCGGCCAGGCTTTTGACGGGCCTCCCCATGCGGGAGCACATCCAGACTCTGCTGAAGGCATTGCCCTGTCTGCCGACAGCATACCAAATTCACTTCAAGGTGCTGGTTCATACCTTTAAATCCCTCTATGTCCAGGGTCGGACATATCCGAGGGACCGCCTTTCCCCATATGTACCCCAGGGAGCACTACGGTCAGGGTCTCAAAACCGACTGCCCTCCTGGTCCCAAGGATGCCAGGCTGGCTACAGCCAGGACCAGGGTCTTCTTGGTGGCGGCTCCACACTGGTGGAAGAGCTCCCAGAAGAGATCAGGGCCCTACAGGACCTCTTACAGTTCCGCAGGGCCCATAAGACAGAGCTCTTCCACCTTCAACTAAGGAGCCACCACCGCTACCACCAACAATCACCGAAACTTATAGAGCCCTGGCCCTCAGTTTTGCCATCCACAACCTGTGCCTGCCAATTATATCAGTATGCAACTTAACATGATTGATTTCAACAAAGTGAATTCAGCTTTATTATAACAGCAAACTTCAACTCAGGAACATACCACAAGACAGTGGAGCGCAGCTCCCTTTTTAAATCGTCCGGGCTGTCAAAGCCACTCCCATAAATAGGTTAAGGTCCAATCAGAATACATGGATAACAACCAATGAATTTCGTTCCCTCCGAAAAGCTATTTACAGTTGTGATTGGTTATATACAGAGGTTTCACAGACACCAGCCAATAATAATGCGACAGATTACAATCCTTCTTATGCCTGAAGCTTAACATACAAAAGAATAGGATGGATTCAGCTTCAGGACATAACACAGGGAATTATCAAAGAGCTGAACACCTAGTTAGATCTTTGAATGCATTCATATGATACCGCCACCTTCCACCAGGCCTTCAACTGGGAGCCGCTGCCACCATTATTACCACCATTATTGTTAAGTAGGAGACTTAAGGCAGCATCTCATAATAAGTGTTTCAGCTTTATTTACAAGATAGGAATGAACACAAACAGGAGAGCAACAAGCTCTCTTTTTAAACTGTCCGGGCTTGGTAGGCCACGCTCTTAGTCGAGATAATAACCAATCAAAATATGAACATAACAACCAATCAAACGATCTCCCTCCATAACCTTTCTTGTATCCTGATTGGACTGCTGCACTGAGTATCCAATCAGCTTGCATGATTTACGATACCAGACTTAAATAGGCGATAGATTCAAGCTCATGCATTTATGTATATCAATACTTAACACTTATTAATAACAATAGAAACTTATAGAGCCTGGTTCCTGGTTTGCTATTGACAGCCTGTGCCCGCCCGGTATATTCAAGACAGATCAGTCAGCTCAATATTTAGACAATCTACGGAATGCATTCATGGGGTGACGCCATCTATATGATACCAAATAATATTGCTAGAACTTTAATATTAATATTATATGGTTTTAATGAACTGTTTTAGATGTTTTATGGCAATTGATTGTTACTATGTTTTTACTTGTGTAAGCCGCCCTCAGCGGGTGTGGTATAAATCAGAAAATAAATAAATAAAACCATTAAGCAATTAAATAGACATGGCTAGCACTTTATGATGTAGAACTGTTTTATAATTAAACCGCTTTTAGATGATTTTATGAAAAAAATTAACTGTTATTTATGCATTTACTTTTACGTAAGACGCCCAGAAGGAGCTGCGGTAGCTCAGTTGGTTAAGATGCTGAACTGCAGGCCGGAAAGTCAGTCGTTCAGCAATTCGAGACCCGAGTGCCGTGTGACGGAGTGAGCTCCCGTCTCTGGTTCCGGCTCCTGCCAACCTAGCAGTTCGAAAGCAAGAAATGGCAAGTAGATAAATAGGTACTGCTTCAGTGGGAAGGTGACAGCGTTCCATGTGCCTTGGCGTTTAGTCATGCTGACCACATGCCCATGGAGAAGTCTTTGGACAGTACTGGCTATTCCGCTTGGAAACAGAGATGAGCACCGCAACCCTAGAGTCGGATTCGACTGGCTTTCGAGCAAGGGAAACCTTTACCTTTACCTAAGATGCCCTGAGCCTGCCTCGGCGGCGTATAAATTGAATAAATTAAAAAATACCATACATTTCAGGTGAAATCCCTCCCCAAATTTCCCCTTCTTCAGGCTTTGCTCCAAATCTCCAGGAACTTCCCAGGCCAGAGTTGGCAACAAGCCATTTCTAAAAATATCGCCTCTTCCCAAGACAGGACCAATCATCTCCTTCCCCCAACAGACACAGAGGAAAAGCTGTCCTTTTGATCCGCCCCCCCTTTTTTCCTTTTTGACAGATGTGGGCTTCAAACGCCATCCTATATCCCAAGTTTTATCTCGGTTATTTATCGGCCTGGGAAACACAGCACAAAAGGCAACTTGTCTGATAAAAAAGGAGCTTTTTTGTGCGTGGGTTATTAATGAATCTGACTTCTAAAGGCCTTGTCTTAATTCAGCCTGCAAAAGATAAGGTCTTTCTTGTGTCAAACGCTGGGCTTGTACAGTCAATACAGAGGTTTCTTCTATGTCCTGGCGGTTACGGTACTGATTCCCTCTTTAGGCAGAGCCGTCACTGAAGTCCCCGCCAAACAAGAAGCTGCAGATAATGTGTTCTTTTTTTTTACACCAAAACAAAAAAGTAATTTGTTCCCCCACCTCCTCGCCTTCTGTCTCGCTTCTCAGGTGCAAAGGAGGAGTTATTTTAGGGGAATTAAACCAGTTCAGGGGGGATAGGTCTATCAACGGCCAAAAGCCATTCGATAAATTGAGGACAGAGACCTAACAGCTCGATGGAACCTCCGTGTTCAGAGGCAGCATACTTTAGGTTTCATAGAATCATAGAATGTTAGAGTTGGAAGGGACCTTGCAGGTCATCTAGTCCAACCCCCTGCACTCTGCAGGAGCACAGCCGAAAGATAGCCCTACATACCTACAACATGCCCGAAAGATGGTCGTCCAGCCTCTGCTCGAAAACGTCCAGGGAAGGAGCATCCACCACCTCCCGAGGCAGACTGTTCCACTGCTCAACCACTCTTACAGTTAGGAAGTTTCTCCTGATATCTAGCCGGTAATGACTCCCTCGTAATTTCCACCCATTAGATCTAGTTTTGCAATCCGGAGCAAGAGAGGATAGATCTGCTCCATCTTTTACAAGTAGAACCTAGGAACAGAAAACAGGGGAGGGATGCTACCCTTGTATTCGACATCTGTGGATCGCACTTAGGGTTGCCAATCTCCAGGTGGGACCTGGAAGTCTTCTAGTACTGTGATTGGACTACAGACTACAGAGATCAGTTCCCCTGGAGAAAATGGCGGCTTTGACAGATGGTCTCTATGGCACTGTACCCCACTGAGCTCCCGCCCCTCCCCCAAACTCCACCCTCCCCAGGCTCCAGCCCCCCAAATCCCCTGGTATTTCCCAGCCCAGAGCTGACAACCCTACGGAAGGTACCCATGTGGTTTCAGTAACCCATACCTGCGATATTAGCCCTTTTAGAAGAGGTGGAACTGGTTAGCCATCTATTTGCTTTAGAGCTGACAAAGCCGGGAGCCCTGTTTTGGCCTGCAAAATGGTGCAGGGATGAAAGGGTTAATCCAGCTCTTCCACCTCCCTGTGCAGCCCTGGCCTAAAACCGGAGCAGCCCCCAAATGGCTGTTACACTGTTGGCCAATGGCCCATCCAGTCCAACACTCTTGTGTCACACAGTGGCCCAAAAACAGGTGCCAACAGGAGGTCCACCAGTGGGGCCAGAACTCCAGAAGTCCTCCCATTGTGGGCCCTCAAGCACCAAGAACACAGAACATCACTGCCCCAGACATAAGAGAAGCCATGTTGGATCAGGCCAGTGGCCCATCCAGGTCAACACTCTGTGCCACACTGTGGCCAAAACCCAGGTGCCATCAAGGGGTCCGCCAGTGGGGCCAAAACTCCACAAGCCCTCCCACTGTTGCCCCCCAAGCACCAAGAAGACAGAGCATCACTGCCCCTGACATATGAACATAACAGAAGCCAATGGCCCATCCGGTCCAATACTCTGTGTCACACAGTGGCCAAAACCCAGGGGCCCTCAGGAGGTCCACCAGCCGGGCCAGAACTCCAGAAGTCCCCCCACTGTTGCCCCCCCAAGCACCAAGGACACAGAGCATCACTGCCCCAGAGATAAGAACAGAAGAGAAGCCATGTTGGATCAGGCCAATGGCTCACCCAGTCCAACACTCTGTATCACACAGTAGGCAAAACCAAGGTGCCATCAGGAGGTCCACCAGCAGGGCCAGAACCCTAGAAGCCCTCCCGCCATTGCCCCCCCAAACACCAAGAAGACGGAGCATCACTGCCCCAGACAGAGTGTCCCATCTATACCTTGTGGTCCAGTCACAGCTCTTGGAATCCTGATCCTCAGCTTCTCAAAGGAAGATGACTGGCAGAAATGGAACGGAAACCTCAATAGTCTGATCCAGCGGTTTATCTCCTAGACTAGAGTCACAGCCTCCATCAAGCTAAAAGCAGAAGACGGCTCTTTAATGGACATCCGAGATGAGAAAATGCTCTTTTTCATGAGCATCGGCAACCTTTAAGAGCTCCTTGCTACGGCACCCATCCCCCCACTTGTTGAGTGGGTTTGGGAATCGACAGCTTGGCAGTTGTAACAGAGCCAAGGAAGGAGACACAGGTTCGGGGTTTGGCAGCTAGCTGGCAAGAAAGAGCCTTGTGTTCAACACCAACATGGGTAAATGAACAGATGGTTCAAGAGCAGGGACAGGTCCCACCGCTCGGTCCTCACGAGGGAACTGACCCAGTAAGGAAAAAAACCTTCCTGAAAGTTCCTGATGCTTGGAAAAGCGCAAAACACGTGCATTAAATCCCAGGTCCCTCTCTGGCTAAGTGATCTCAAGTTATTTACTCAAATACAAGGCCAGCTTCCCCCCACCCCACCAAAACCAACAAAAAAAGGAGTGGGTAGTGTTGCATCCACATACAATTTAGTTAGTTAGTTAGTTATTTCGATTTCTATCCCGCCTAGCCAGGAAACTGGCTCAAGGCGGCGTACAGTGGTTAAAACACCATAAAACAATAAATACAATACATACAAAGAAAATGTATTAAACAACAGGTTACATAAAGGGCTAGTGTAAACAGAAGGCGATTCCTACGCTATATTCCCAGCGTCATACGGGCGGCAGATCCAACGTTGTAACCAGGTCCATAAGATGTTCCATATTCAGTACCTCTTTCATCAGTGGCGGTCCCTAATCAAAGGCCTGGTGGAAGAGCTCTGTTTTACAGGCCCTGTGGAACTGTAGAAGGTCCCGCAGGGCCCTGAGGTCTTCCGGGAGCTCATTCCACCTGTATGGAGCCGCCACTGAGAAGACCCTGGCTCTGGTTATCGCTAGTCTGGCGTCCCTTGGGCCCGGGACAATCAGGCAGTTCTGTGACCCTGACCTCAGTGCTCTCTGGGGAATATATGGGGAAAGGCGGTCCCTCAGGTAGACAGGCCCCTGACCATATAAGTCTTTAAAGGTCAAAAACAGCACCTTGAAGCGAATCTGGTATGCTATCGGCAGCCAGTGCGGCGCCTTCAGCACAGGCTGGATGTGATCTCATGTAGAGAGACCCATCAGCAGCCTGGCTGCCGCATTCTGCACTAGCTGCAGCTTCCGGATTTGGGACAAGTGCAGGCCCATGTAGGGAGCGTTGCAGTAGTCCAGTCTCGAGGTGACCATAGCGTGGATCACTGTTGCCAGGTCACTGCGTTCGAGGAAGAGAACCAACTGCCTAATCAGCCAGTGATTCAATACAAGCTAACAGTAATGTCCAGTAATACATTTTGTGTGTATATATGTGTGTGTGTAATAATTTGTGTGTGTGTGTGTGTGTGTGTGTATCTTTTTTTAAGGAGGGACCTCTTAGATTCAGAGTCATCTTCCAAACCGACGTTGGTCAGGAAATTTATTTTAAGACATTTATATCTCGCTTTTCTTGCCAGTGGGAATCCACTGTGGCTTACAATATTGTTCTCCCTTCACCCACTTTGTCTCGCAACAGCCCCGTGAGGTAGGTTAGTCAGAGAGCGTTTGACTGAGTCCGGTCACTGCACCACACTGACTTTAGACCAGGGGTCTCCAATCTTTTTGAGACTGCCAGCACCTTCGGAGATCTAACACAGCACGGTGGGCACAGCCACAAAATGGCTGCCACCGCTTGCCTTCAGACACACAGTGAAGATCCTTATGCAGTGGTGGCAGCTGCTGACAAAGCACTATTTTAAAAAATCTGCACAGCCAATCAAATCCTCAACGGCCAATTCAAAAGCCTTACTGGGCAGAAACCTCATCTGGCCCTGCCTACTTTGTAAAAACATTTGGCGGGACCTCTACTCTGGGCCACAGATGGCTAAAACAGACAGCATTGGCCTAGATCACTGGTTCCCAAAGTGGGCCATACTGCCCCCTGGGGGGCGGTGGAACGATCCAGGTGTGCGGTAGGAGTCTTGGGTGCAATGGGGGCGTCGAATAAAAATAAGGGGGTGGTGGAAGCATACAGAAAGAAGAGACCAGAACCTGTCTAAAGCAGCCTTTTCCTGCCTTCTTCTGGTCTTCCCTGGGATCGGGGGGGGGAGGGGAGAGGGGTCCCCACAGCCTATCACAGCCATGCATTTGCAAAGTGCAAATGCATGTGAACCCTTGTAAGACTGGTGTTGCTGCAGGGCTATTGTGTGGTGGTCGCTGCTGGCCTCTGGCTTCAGGCCAACAACATCTTTCTTTACCATGCGCAAATTTGTCACTGCATCTTTTTGTCCGCTTCTTGAAGGTAGATTTCCAGGGGGGCACGGAGTAATTTTTTTTTTCTGAAAAGGGGGCGGTGGGCCAAATAAGTTTGGGAACCACTGGCCTAGGTGGATCATAGGTCTGATAGAGCTACCATGGCTTCTTGTTGTCGAGGGGAGGGGAGGATTATCAACTGACACTAAGGCTGCGGTCACACACACACACACACTAAATAATCCACTTTCAACCCACTTTCAGTGCCCTTTCCAACTGGATTTGACTGTGTGAACCAGCAGAATCCAGTTGGAAAGTGCATCGAAAGTGGATCATTCAGTGTGCGTGACCGCAGATTTCACCCCTGCTAGGGGGAAAATACTATTGATCAATATTTCGTGACCCAGGGCTATTTTTGGGCAGGACCGCACAGGAATGGAGTTCCAGCTGGCTCCCGAGTTGGCCATGCCCAACAGGAACTTATTAGCATAACAGGCCACACCCAACAGCAGAAACTCATTAGGATTGGCTACATTAGGGGTGTGTGGCCTAACATGCAAAGGAGTTCCTGCTCCAAAAAAAGCCCTGGGGTTTTGACAATGAACAAGGTAAACAGAATAAGCAAAAGGTGGATGTGGCTGGATGACCACACTTGTGGTAACATGGGGGTGTGGCCTAATAGGCTAATGAGCTGTGCTGTCAGGGGTGAGGCCTATTATGCTAATGAGTTCCTGCTGGGCTTTTTCTCCAAAAACAGCCCTGTCATTACCAATGATTTTTCCCCAGCTGGTTAGTTGGTGGAGATTAAAGCAATTCACTGATTTCCACCCCCCCTCCAAAACGCGCCCCCCATTACTCCAGGAAACAGAGATCTTTAAAACAAACAAACAGGGCTGAGCTGCTGAGGAACCACCATGAATGAACAGGAAATCTGACGCTCAAAACACAGCTGGAGAGGCAGAATACAAGGGAAGAGGCTGCAGTAATGAAGAGGGAAGGCTGCGCCATCTGCACAAATTGGTCTCACAACTTCGGTGTCTCAAATAAACGTGATTTCCTCGGAACGGTCGGAAGCAACGTTTAGCTCAGAGTCCGTATCTCTGATATGAATGGCCAGCTAATCAAGAACTTTTCCCTTTCCTCCCTTTTTTCCATTAAAAAAAAGGCACAGCAGGCCGTGTGTATAATCGGAAAAGGAGGTTTACTAGACTCTGCTGTGAATCAGGCACAGTAATTAGAATAGGGACGGGCCCATTTATCATTTGCCAGAATGAATTAGATTTTTTTCCCTCCCCCCGTTACTCGAAAGAACCCAACACAGATGGGGAGGAGAGAAAACAAGAATTCCAGTAGCTCTGGTGCCATTGAAAATATCAAGTTCGGGCAGAAGATTCAAAAGACAAGAAAAGAAGCCCCGTTGAGACGGGTTGTCTCTTCATCAAAGGAGTGAGGAACTTCCCGTTTGCGAAAGGAACCGTTCCACGGATGGCGTTGCCCGTACCAGGAGCAGATGGGTGCACCTTATTAGGACTCCACTTCTGGATTTTGTCATGGGAAAGTCAACCTCCCCTCAACTGCCTCGGAACAACCTTCTGGGATTATTTTACTCACAAAGGGACCTCTCCACTCCAGAGTAGGTGTCTAAGGTTGCCAACTCCAGGTTGGGAAATTCCTGGAGATTTGGGGGTGGAGCCTGGGGGTAGTGAAGTTTGGGGAGAGGAGGGACTTCAGTGTAGAAGAGGAGGAAGAAGAAGAGATTGGATTTATACCCCACCCTTCACTATCGAAAGGAGTCTCAGAGCGGCTTACAAACTCCTTTCCCCTTCCCCTCCCCACAACAGACACCCTATGAGGTAGGCAAGGCTGAGAGAACTCTGACAGAGACTGCTCTTTTTCAAGAGTAGCTCTTATCAGAACTATGGCTTGCCCAAGGTCATCCAGCAGCTGCGAGTGGAGGAGTGGGGAATCAAACCCGGTTCTCCCAGATTAGAGTCCGTGCACTTAACCGCTACACCAAACTGTCATAGAATCCACCCTCCAAAGCAGCCATTTTCTTCAGGGGAACTGATCTCTATTGTCTGGAGATCAGCTGTAATTCTGGGAGGTCACCCAGCCTTGCCTGGAGGTTAGTAACCCTATCAATGCCCCAGTTCGTAAGGGATAAGACCAAATTTCAAAGCCTGGCTGGATTAGTCCCATATCACAATTCTGATCTTTTTTTCCTTGTAGTTTCTCAACAGTTTCTCTTCCCTCACACTGAATTTCCCCCATTAACACGTTTTTCAAAAAGCATGCCCTGACTGGATAGTTCAGGCTCAGATCTCCAAAGCTAAGCAGGGTCAGCCCTGGTTAGTACTTGGATGGGAGACCACCAAGGAAGTCCAGGCTCACTACGCAGAGGCAGGCTACGGCAAACCACCTGTGAACGCCTCGTGCCTTGAAAACCCAGTGTTGTCATAAGTTGGCCACGGCTTTGACGGCAAGATGAAATAAAGAGCATAAAAGTGGTGCAAGAGAAACATAAGGATTGATGAGGACCAGGGCCAGCTTGCCAAACTACGTGTCCCCCCGGCACTGCCACCTCCCCGCCGCTTCCAGTGAAGAGAACCCCGATGGGGCGCAGGAGGTGGGAGGGAAGGGGCAGGGGTTAAACCCGCCTCTTCCCTGGCTTGCCTGGTGCTGGGATGGAAGAGGCAGAGGTTAAACCCCCCGCCTCTTCCCTGGCTTGCCTGGGCGCCCCACAGCTGCGGAGCGCCCAAGCAAGCCAGCGTTGGGAGGGAAGGGGCGGGGTTTTTAAACCCCCGCCCCTTCCCTGGCTTGTGGCTCGCCCGCCCTCCCCCTCCCCCTGGGGGGGGGAGAGGAGGCAGGAGCGGCATGGTGAGTGTCTCCAGGCCCCACCGGGAGGTTGGCACCTGCACCCGCCTGGGGCGCAAAGACACCTCAAGCCGGCCCTGATGAGGACAGCAATTAAAGCCAGTGCGGGAGTGCTTAAGAGTGCTGAGCTAGTATCTGGGACTAGCCCCAGGTTCGAATCCCCACCCATGCCATGAAAGCTCGCTGGGTGACTGTGGGCCAGTCACACCCTCTCAGTCTGACCGACCTCACAGGGTTGGTGTGAGGATTAAACGGAGGAAAGGAGAATGAAGAAAGCTGTTTCGGGTCCTCATTGGGGTGAAAGGTGGGAGATATAAATAAACTGATATATAAACAAACAGATATAATTGCTGAGCAGTCGGGTTAGAATGTCCTGGCCCCACTGCTGGACCTCCTCCTGATGGCACCTGGTATATTTTGGCCGCTGTGTGACAGAGTGTTGGACTGGATGGGCCGTTGGCCTGATCCGACATTGGCTTCTCTGATGTTCTTATGGACTGAATACAAGAAGAGCCGAAACCAACAAATACATGCAAAATAAAAAAGCAACGTATCATCCCTTCCCCTCATTTTGAGCAGTAGGCTGGTGTGCCTGCCCACAAGTACATTCACATCAGCTTGTAGGTCCCAGAGGCGAGCCAGCGTGCCAGCACATTCTTTAAAATGTGGCCTTCCTGGGCTTTTGTTGGCCGTAATGTACTTGTGGTCTGTGTATCCTGAAAAACCCCAGAGCATCCAAACAAAATGAACCAGAACAACACCCAACAAAAAGGACGCTGTTGCAAAGCATCGGCGAAGGGTAGCGTCTTATGGTGGGAATCACACTTGTGGGTTCTTTATCTCTTGGGCGGATATTGTTGGGCCCCCAGAATGCAACAAAGGAAACCTGGACCGATTCACACATGCATAAGCATAAGCCAGGGCTTTTTTTGTAGGAAAAAACCCAGCAGCAACTTATTAGCATAACAGGCCACACCCAACAGCAGAAACTCATTGACATATTAGGCCACACCCCCATGTTCCCAGAAGTGTGGTCCTCCAGCCACACCCACCTTTTGCTTCTTATTCTGTTTACCTTGTTTGTTGTCAAAACCCAGGGCTTTTTTGTAGCAGGAACTCCTTTGCATGTTAGGCCACACACCCCTAATGTAGCCAATCCTCATGAGTTCCTGCTGTTGGGTGTGGCCTATTATGCTAATGAGTTCCTGCTGGGCGTGGCCAACTCGGGAGCCAGCCGGAACACCATTCCTGTGCATTCCTGCCCAAAAATAGCCCTGAGTGTAACCATCACTGTTTGATGAATGAAATGCGTGACACTGCAAAGTCCGTGGATCTAGAGTGATACGAAAGTTACTTTCCACAATTAGAAAAGACACCTTTAGACATTTCTCTACTAGTTTGACATATTTATTGCTTTACAACTGTTGACCATATAACCTGAACTTTGTTATTTAGTGTCACTTTGCATCTTGATCATCATCATGCTCACTGTTCCCTCTAAGCTGAGTTAGTGTGAGCAAGCTCACAGTTTTTTAGCCTCTGGCTCATACATTTTTGTCTCAGCTCAGGAAGGAGGGCTCCAGAGCAAACTAATTTATGCAGCAGCCAAACAGCTCACTCACAGCTTTAATGCCAGTAGCTCACAAAGTAGCATTTTTGCTCACAAGACTCCACAGCTTAGAGGGAACATTGCTCTACATATTAATTTGCTGTTCGTTATCTGGCTGTACGTTTGAACCTTTTTTTTGCCATTCTACATGTTTGATAAAAGTGTGCATGCACATGAAAGCTCATACCTTGAATAGTCCTTTGTTGGTCTTAAATTTGTTGCACAAAAGTTGTCTGTGAGTTATCTAGGATTACCAGTTCTGGGTGGGGAAATACCTGAAGATTTGGGCGGTGGCGCCTGTGGAGGGCGGGGTTTGGGGAGGGGCCTCAGCAGGAAACGAGGCCATGGAGTCCACCCTCCAAAGCCGCCATTTCCTCCAGGGGAACTGATCTGGGTCGTCTGGAGATCTCCAGGTGCCACCCCAGGGCTAACCATGTGCTTGTTGATCCACGAAAAGCCACACTTGAGGGTAGAAGAGATGCCAGGGGTTTTAACTCCAGCCATTCTGTTCCCAGAGGTCGAACCTGCATTTGCAGATGTTAAGTATGAGACTTAAGGCAGCAGCTCATAACAAGTCATCCAGCTTTATTTACAAGGTAGGACGAACACAGAACAGGAGAGCAACAGGCCCTCTTTTAAACTATCCGGGCTTGGTAGGCCACGCCCTTAGCTGAGATGAGAACCAATCAAAATATGAACAGAACAACCAATTAAATCATTTCCCTCCTGCGCCTTTCTTGTATCCTGATTGGACTGCTGCGCAGAGTATCCAATCAGCTTGCAGGAGTTACGATTTGTCGTCGTTCAGTCGCACAGTCGAGTCCGACTCTTCACGACCCCTTGGACCAGATCACGCCAGGCCCTCCTGTCTTCTGCTGTCCTCTGAAGTTTGCTCAATTTCATGCTCGTTGCATCAATGACACTGTCTAACCATCTCATCCTTTGCCATTCCCTTCTTCTTTGACCTTCAATCTTCCCCAGCATCAGGGCCTTCTCCAGCGAGTGCTCCCTTCTCATTGGGTGGCCAAAGTATTTGAGCTTCAGCTTCAGTCTCTGGCCTTCCAGGGAACAGTCAGGGTTGATTTCTTTTAGGATTGACTGATTGGATCTCCTTGCAGTCCAAGGGACTCCCAAGGGTCTTCTCCAGCACCATAGTTCAAAAGATACCAGTCTTAAATAGGAGATAGAATTCAAGCTCAGGCATTATGCATACCAATACATAACAGCAGAATTATAATTGACCTCCAGCCTACAGAAATCAGTTCCCCCTGGAGAAAACGGGTGCCATGGCAGGTGGACTTTATGCGATTATACCCTGCTGGGGTCCCTCTCCTCCCCAAACCCACCCTCCCACGGTTCCATCCCCAAATCTCCTGGAATTTCCCAACCCAGCAACCTAACCTTCCACTTAGCAACAGGCTCCCTCTTGCCAAACTGGGGGGGTTGGGGTACTTTTTTATATGTTCATGCATGCGTGTGGGTGCAATAAGTGTGGTGTGCACCCAGAAGTTATGGCGACCTCTGGTGACTGACCCCTGCTGGGGGCCTGGAGGGTATTCAGAGGGGTGGCTGCATAAAGCCTGCCCCCGCCTCCCGACTGCTGGTATTCCAAGGAGATCTCCCATCCAAATACTTGCCAGAGTCGACCCTGCTTAGCTTCCGAGATCATATGAAATTGGGTTTACCTGGGCGATCCAGGTCAGGGCACCTGCGGGACTGTTAAAAGCTGTTTGCCCGGAAAAAAAGGCCCAGGGGACAAAGGAACTGAGCGCGGGAGCCACAGCTAGAATCTAATTCCACCTTCAGCCCTTCATAAAAACTCATCTCTAGCTAACATATCACTCCTGGTGGCTGCAGAATGTTAACAACCTCTACTTCAGGAGCCGGATTAAGCCACTCACACACACACCCCGCTCCGCTGCTGGCAATTTTGTGTGCGACCTCACAACTCCGGAGACAAACGGGTGCTATAAAGATGCCCAGGCTCCCTTTATCGGACTGCTGCAGCGACTTGCAATTAACAGTTCCTTCCAAGAATTGCGTCATGTTTGAGCCCCTTCTTCTCTGTCACCTTGAGAGAGAAACACCCAGTGGCACTTTTCCTCTTGGCTGAATGGTTGCCAGGTTCCCACCAAATGTTATCAGTCCCCCCCAGCCGAGTCCCAGTGAACAAAGGCATGCTGTTTATCCCCCCCCCAACTCCAGACTAATTTCAGCTGGAGGACAGCAAGGGCTGCTTGGGGAGAGGACTCCCTAACCTGCTTCTGCATAACTGCATAGGATTGCCAACCTCCAGGGGGTGGCTGGAGATGTCGCAGATGTTACAACTGAGCCCCAGGCGACAAGACGGAAGTCCCACCATGCTCCAACCATTGAGTTGTGGTTCAATAAAGTTTGGGACTTCTTTAGAACGGAAAAAATTACGGATCGAGGTTTATAAGATCATGCATGGGATAGAGCAGGTAGAGAAAGAGGTACTTTTCTCCCTTCCTCACAATACAAGAACTCGTGGGCACGCCATGAAATCGCTGAGTGGTCAGGTTAGAACAGATAAAAGGAAGTCCTTCTTCACCCAAAGAGTGATTAATGTATAGAATTCGCTGCCACAGGAGGTGGCAGAGGCTACAAGCATGGACAGCTTCAAGAGGGAATTGGATAAACATATGGAGCAGAGGTCCATCAGTGGCTACAAGGTACAGGTAGGAACTCTGGGGCAAGGGGTGCTCTGTATTCTTGGTGCTTAGGGGCGTCAACAGTGGGAGGGCTTCTAGTGTCCTGGCCCCACTGCTGGACCTCCTGATGGCCCCTGGTATTTTTGGCCACTGTGTGACAGAGTGTCGGACTGGATG
Organism: Gekko gecko; assembly: GCA_029375565.1. Classification (NCBI taxonomy): domain Eukaryota; kingdom Metazoa; phylum Chordata; class Lepidosauria; order Squamata; family Gekkonidae; genus Gekko; species Gekko gecko. Next base: position 71,843,289 of record JAPDNY010000012.1, on the reverse strand, counting down.
GGCCATTAGCCTGATCCAACATTGGCTTCAAGGAGGGGGGGAAAAACCCAAACCAGGGGCAGCTTGAATACTTGGCCTTCTCTCTCTAATGTTCTTATGCCAATCTGAACTTTTCCCCAAACAACCTTGTTTCTCCCTAAAATGGTTCCCATTTCTCAAGTTCGTAACATGTAATGATGCCCGACCATACAAAGAGAACTATCGAAAGTTACTTTTCACTTGATTGTTACATCTTTCGGACATCTGTTTTTTGAGTGCACTGATCGTGATACGATCCTCACTATCTTTAGTAATTCTGATTAATTAGGAAAGCTCTCACTATCACTTAAGATCTTTATTATATGCAATCGAATACTTTCAACTCTCCTCTGTTAGAAGATGTTTTCATGTGTTGTGATTTGACTATCATTACTACATTTTGAATGGTTGTGTATTCTGTTTGTTTTCGTTAATTTAAAAATATTAATAAAAAGTTAATGATTTTAAAAAACATTGATCTCCAGGCAACAGAGATCAATTTGCCTGAGAACATGACCACTTCGGAAGGTGGACTCTATGGCATTCGTACCTATTGGAAGTTCCACCCCTCCCCAAACCCCACCCAACAAAATCTCCAAGTATTTCCCAACCCACAGCTGATAGCCTTATAACTGTGGCATCACCCCAGAGCTAGGCAATCCCATCAGTTTCCGGGGAGTTGGAGAATTTGCTGTGACCTAGATCTTGTGTCATCGATGCAACGACAGTGTCATCGATGCAGCGAACATGAAATTGAGCATACTTCAGAGGACAGCAGAAGACAGGAGGGCCTGGCGTGATCTGGTCCATGGGGTCGCGAAGAGTTGGACTCGACTGTGTGACTGAACAACAAAAGATCTTGTGCGTGACCTGGACTCCAACTTTGAGGAGGGTGCATGGGAGAGCTGGATGGGATCCTGTAGACCACCAGTGTTGTCTGTTGAGTGATATGTGGACCCTCGACTCATCCCATGACATTTTTATCTCACTATTTCTCCAGAGAACTCAGGGCAGCATTGAGGGTTGTCCCTTCCTCAATGAAACTTCACCACAACCCTGAGAGTTAGTTGGGTTGAGAGAGAGGACTACCAATCTCGGGGGGGGGAGGCTAGAATTCTCCCAGAATTACATGTACTGGTGTAGCTTCCCCAGGAGGCACAGGCCAAGGTCCAGGAGGGCAGATCACAGGCAAAGTTGCAGAGAGTAACCAAAGTCCAGTCCAACAGTCAGGGGTTCCAGAGAGCAGGTTTACCAAAGTCGAGTCTAGAGTCAAGGAGTTCCAGGCAGTAAGTCCAAGTCCAGGCCGAGGTCAGGAGTTCCAGAAAAGCCGGTTGTCAGGTCCAGTTCAAGGTTGCCGAGGTCTGGTAGCAGCAAGGTTGGTGGCTCAGTAGCAAAGTGTACTCGCCTCTTCGATTGACAGCTTATGGCGGGCCATGAGTCTCGCCAGAGCTCTTTTTGTAGCGGGAACTCCTTTGTATATTAAGTGACACACCCCTAATGTAGCCAATCCTCCAAGAGCGTACAGTAGCCCCTGTAAGAAGAGCTCTGTAAGCTCTTGGAGGATTGGCTACATTAGGGGTGTGTCGCCTAATATGCAAAGGAGTTCCTGCTACAAAAAGAGCCCAGAGTCTCGCACATATTCCCCTTCCCTGCAATTCTAAGTGTCTCTGACAGCGTAATCACTGCAGGGGTGTGTGTGAGCCAGGTGGGCTGGGAGTGGCTTCTGAAGACTTGTTTACTGTTTCAGAGCTATAAGGTGTTGGCTCGGTTTCAGCTGTAGGCTGTGACTTCTGCTCAGCTGGTAACCTGATCTCTTGTTGTTCTCCTTCTGGCTCAGAGCCAGCTGCAGTCGGCTGTTCAATTACCAGCTGAGGGCTAGCAGGTAGCTCTTCTTCAGAAAAGCCAGAGCCATCACTCAACATAGACTGATTTACGACATTACAACTGATTTCCAAATGACCAAGATCAGTTCCCCTGGAGAAAAGGGCAGCTCTGGAGAGTAGACTGTATGGAATCACATCCCCCTGACCTCCTTCCCCTCTCAAAACAATTTGGCGTACTTAGGAGCGTGGACTGGCTGGCTCTGTGTACCCCTTCTACGGGCCAACTGCTCTAGACTCGTGTGAGAAAGGACTCTTGATAGACAGGTAGTGTGGATTTAAGAAGAAGAAAAGAAGAGTGTGGATTTATACCCCACCCTTTGCTCGGAGTCTCAGAGCAGTTTACAGTCTCCTTTCTCTTCCCTTCCCCTCCCCACAACAGACACCCTGTGAGGTAGGTGGGGCTGAGAGAGCTCTTTCGAGGACTGCTCTTGAGAGAACAGCTCTGAGAGAACTTGCGACTGACCAGGGTCACATCAGCAGGTGCAAGTGGAGGAGTGGGGGAATCAAACCCGGTTCTCCCAGATTAGAGTCTGCACACTTAACCACTACACCAAACTGGCTCGGTACCTTCCTGCCCTTAATTTAAACTTCTGGGTTTGCAACGGAAGCAACGTTGGCGAAACCCAGTTTTCCGTTTGTTTTCCTTCTGCACTCCTAACCACTACACTAAACCAGTGCAGGACTGGTACATTGTCTTGACCATCTGCTGTCAAACATTAATTCCAGTACAAAGGCCCAAGCTAACCTGATATCATCAGCTCCCAGAAGCTAAGCAGGGTCGACCCCCATTAGTATTTGGCTGGGAGACCTCCAAGGAAGTCCCGGGTCTCTTTGCCGTGAAAGGCAATGGTAAACCACCTCTGAATATCTCTTGCCTTAAAAACCCTGCGTGGTCACCGTTAAGTCTGCTAGGACTAGACAGCACTTCACACACACACAAACACAGAGAAAATAAAGATCAGAGAGGTATATGATTTAAATTCTCCCCGACAGCAGTTGGAAAAACTCACAAGAAATTCATCTGCAGAATTTTTTTTTTAATTCCATTATATGTGAAAATGAGATTGCTGTGTGTGTGGAGGGGGGGAGAATGGGACGCTCCCCCTAACCTTCAGACCATGAAATTATCAAGGAGGGGGGAAACAACCCCAAACCAGGGGCAGCCTGAATACTTGGCCTTCTCTCTCTAATGGAATCATTAACAATAACGCAAAGCCATTCCGCTAAATTGTCTCCAATTTCCGATGCTCCCCAGAGAGCTTAATCAGGTTCTCCATACTCAAGAGTTATGATTAGGTAAGTGGGTCTGTTGCCTGCCTCACACTTGCTACTAAATTAAGCATCCAATTTGGGTGGGGAGGGATTTCCTTGGCCAGCAATTAGGGGTTTTTTTTCAGAGGGACCCCAGGGGTGCCAGCCTGCAGGTGTGACCTGGGGAGACCTCAGAATTCCATTTCGTCCCCAGACTACAGAGATCAGTTCCCCTGGTCTGATCCAGCAGGGCTCTTCTTGTTCTCTTACGAAGGTCTTAGCCTCCGTTCCCTGTTGTTGGCCTTCCAGAGGAACTGGTTGGCCACTGTGTGAGACAGGATGCTGGACTAGATGGGCCACTGGTCTGATCCAGGAGGGCTTTTCTGATGTTCTTATTGATATGGACTATGCCAATCGGGTGTCCACACTAAATTCGGCATCATCATGAAGGCCTTGGCCTCTATGCCTTGTTGTTGGCCCTCTAGAGGAACTGGTTGGCCACTATGTGAGACAGGATGCTGGACTGGATGGACCACTGGTCTGATTCAGCAGGGCTCTTCTTACGTTCTTATGAAGTGAAGTGGGCCGGTTTAGTTCCCAAGTCTGTCCAACCCCCCCCCGCCCCAACCCCCCTGATGCCAGACTTTTCGCAAGTAAACCGCGTTCCTTGCCACTGAGCCAACAGCCTGCTTTCCACCTCGTTCCTTTCGATTCCTGCAATCAGTTGTGCCTCCTGGGGGAAAGCCTAGTCTGTGAATCCTGGAGTTAATGCAATTTGCAAAAGAGGCACTTATGAAATGGAAACATCTTCACTGACAAATTCCCATGACTTGTCCTTTGCTGATCTCAGCTGCTGCTTTTCAGGATGAGGTCATTTGGACTGGAAAGATCATTTCACAGAAGAAAAGCTTTTTGTTCTTTCCCCAACAGGGCCAAGGCTGCGGGTTCTGGGTTTTTTTAAAAAAAGACAAAACAGAACACACCGCAAAGAAAAACATTTGCTACGTGAAAACAAACACCTGATTTTCCTTTCCCTGCAGAAGCGTGGCTGAATTCCGCACAGAGAGGAAAAATGTGTTGCCCGTAAGCCCGACAAGCCAGAGTGACTCATTCTTCCTTTCTTTTTGCTATTTCTTTTTCTTTCTTTAACGCACACAAACACACACTTTTACCTTTGGATTTATGTCTGTATTTCTGCCTCTTGTCAGACGCCACGTAAGAAGAGGCACCCACCCAAACATGGAGCCAGTCGCCAAACTAAACAGAAAATGGAAACACAGCATGCCTACCCAACCAACATGGTTACCCCTTCCCCAAGATTTATGGGAATTGTAGTTTGATACTCTGGGGGGCTCAGTCCAGAATTCCCCCATCAGGATTTTATAAGCGCTCAGGGCTACAGCTGGCCAAATGCCTCCCTCTCCCTCTCTTTCTCCCCTTCCTTGTCTGTTTCACTGACTCATCTGCTCTCCCCTGCCTCCTACAGCATGTTCAGTCCTCATCAGGAGATTTTAAAAAATGGTTTCCTTATTTTACATCAGGGCTCATTTTGTAGAAAAAGCCCAGCAGGAACTCATTAGCATATTAGGCCACACCCAACGGCAGAAACTCATTAGCATATTAGGTCACACCCCTGACGGCACAGCTCATTAGCATATTAGGCCATACCCCCATGTTGCCAGACGTGTGGTCATCCAGCCACACCCACCTTTTGCTTCTTATTCCGTTTACCTTGTTTGTTGTCAAAACCCAGGGCTTTTTTTGGAGCAGGAACTCCTTTGCATGTTAGGCCACACAACCCTAATGTAGCCAATCCCAATGAGTTTCTGCTGTTGGGTGTGGCCTATTATGCTAATGAGTTCCTGCTGGGCGTGGCCAACTCGGAGCCAGCCAGAACTCCGTTCCTGTGCGTTCCTGCCCCAAAATACCCGTTTTACATATTGTTCCTACTGTCATCATGACATTTGTACACAAAAACTGCTGTCAGTTTTACTATCAAATGTTACTTGATAGAAGCCGCTGGAGGAGAGGTGCCAGGAGGCAACCTCGGGGGAAGGCCCTTCATGACCTGTTGCTGGCCCTCCAGGGGAACTGGTTGGCCCTTGTGTCAGGATGCTAGACAGACACCCCCGTGGGGGCGGGGATCCTCTGCTGCCAGGCCCCACCTCTCTGCCATGGATCAGCTGGCCGGTGTGTGGGGGAATTATCCCCAAAATGAGGGAGGAACACCCAACATTTCAGCAGCCTGCCTGCGTGACCTCGAACGTGACCCGGAAATGATGTAGGCACTTCAGGGTCGTTGGGACAACGCTTTGGGTTTGGGGCAAACACTCTATAGCAGAAGCTAATTTTGCCCCCAAATCAGAGCATGCCTGCATCACTTCCGGGTCACGTTGGAAGTCAAGTGGGCACGTCACTGAAACGTGTGAAGAGATTCCCAGCTTCCGATAAGCTTACCCCCCCCATCCCCCACTAGCTGCCCAGACAGATCTGGTAATCCTCCCCCTGTGTGAGACAGAAGAAGAAGAGTAGATTTTTATACCCCACTTTTCTCTGCCCTGAGGAGTCTCAAAGCATCATACAGTTGCCCTGCCGGATCAGACCAGTGGTCCATCTAGTCCTGCATCCTGTCTCACAAAGCAACCAACCAGTTCCTCTGGATGACCAACAACGGGGCAGAGAGGCCAAGGCCTTCATAAGGACATGGAAAGAGCCTCCTGGATCAGACCAGTGGTCTATCCAGTCCAGCCTCTGGGAGCAGGGAGTTTCATCCGACAATTTAGCAACATGCCCACGTGACTTACAGTGTGACCCGGAAGTGACGTAGGCACATCAGGGTGACGCTCTGGATTTGGGGCAAAAACTCTATGGTAGAATTAGCTTCTACCATAGAGGTTTTGCCCCAAAACCAGAGCGTCACCTCAATGTCCTCAAGGTGCCTATGTCACTTCTGGGTCACACAGAAGTCATGTAGACATGTCGTTAAAATGTTTGGTATTCCTCCCTTTTGTGGGGGGGGGGTTAGTCCCCCTGCCAGCCAGCTCATTGGCAGCGGAGATGTGGGGCCAGGCAGAGGGGGACCCCTGCCCCCACCAGGGGGTCTGGCAACCCTACATCCCAAGTTTCAAAACAAATAGGAAAACAGGCTCCCCCCTTTCTGAGGCAATAAAAGCTACCCATGTCTAACTTCACAGTCCAAGGGGAAATGGATAAGAAAGATGCCAAACAGTGGCACAGATGGCACTGCAGCTAGTGCGCTTGAAGAACAGTAGCACGAAGAAGAGGCAGACTGGCAAGGCAAGGGCATTTGGTGGCACAAGGACAGTAAGGCCCTTGGGCAGGCAAGCGACAGCAGGATAGGGTTGCCAAGTCTTGAGACTTCGGGGGAGGGGGGATCCAGGAGAGGGCGGGGTCTGGGGAGAGGAGGGGCCTCAGCATGGTACAATGCCATAGAGTCCACCCTTCAAAGCAGCCATTTTCTCCAGGCAAGCTGATCTCTGTCAGCTGGAGATCGGTTGCAAAGGCGGGAGATCCCCAGGCCCCACCTGGGGGCTGGCAACCTTACAGCAGGATGAGCTCAAGGTCAGTTTGCTTAGATGGGAAATAAGGATTGGAGGAGAGCAGCAGGCAGGCAAGAGAGTCCAGAGTGCAAAGAAATGTTTAGCACAGCAGGGTATTAGAAGGAGAGCAGAAGACAAAGTCCCAACCTACGCCCTTCAGGATTACCACAAATCACACGTGTATGGAACCCTGGAGGCAACAGCTTGCACTCCGTCGAGAAAGCACAGAGCCCCTCTCCCACCTCCCCCTAAAGGAACTCTGTGTTCTGTCTATGCCAGGAGTCTCCAACACGGTGCCCATGGGCACCACAACCACCACCAAGTGTTATTAGGAACTGGACGGGGCCAGGTAGGCCTTTTATCCAATAAGGTTTATAAGGTTATGCATGGGATAGAACAGGTAGTGAGAGAGAGAGGTACTCTTCTCCCTTTCTCGTGGGCACTCCATGAAATTGCTGAGTGGTTGGGTTAGAACGGATAAAAGGAAGTCCTTCTTAACCCAAAGAGTGATTAACACGTGGAATTCGCTGCCACAGGAGGTGGCAGTGGCTACAAGCATGGTTGGCTTCAAGAAGGAGTTGGATAAAACCTATGGAGCAGAGGTCCATCAGTGGCTATTAGCCACAAGGTATAGATAGGAACTCTCAGTCTGCGGCAAGTGATGCTCTGTATTCTTAGTGCTTGGGGAGGGGCAGCAGTGGGAGGGGGCTTCTAGTGTCCTGGCCCCACTGCTGGACCTCCTGAGGGCACCTGGTATTTTTGGCCACTGTGTGACACAGAGTGTTGGACTGGATGGGCCATTGGCCCGGTCCAACATGGGCTTCTCTGATGTTCTTATGTCCTTATGACTGGCTGTGCAGATTTTTAAAAATATTGCTTTGGTGGCAGCTGCCACCCCAGCACAAGTATCTTCACTGGGTGACTGAAAGTAAGCTGTGGCCACCATTTTGTGGCTGGCTCCGCCTCCTGTTGCAGCCATTTTGAGGGCTGTGTGTCAGAATTCTGAAGATGCCCGCAGGCTCCAAAAGGCTGGGGACCCCTGCTCTTTGCCTTCTGTTAGGGAAATGCCAGCTGTCTTTTGCAAAAGCGAGACCAATAGAAGTGGAATAACAAAAGAAACCAGAATCGAACGGAAGAAAATCAAGTTTTGTTTAGTTTGTGATAGGCTGCCGGGATGGGGAATTTGTTTCGCGTTAATTATGTCAGTCACAAAACACCCCATCTTTTTAATCACTGCGATTAATAACAAAAGAAACACACAAGCCTGGTAATCACTTAAGAAACCGTCTCCTAGCCAACGTGATCGATTAACACGTTTAATTAAGAAGAAGATCATATGCTTGCCTCATGCGGATAATAATATTTTGAGTATTGAGGGCACAAGAGAGTTCTCAGTGCCCGGCCCTCCCCCAAAAACAGAACACGGGCTTGAGCGAGGGCTGCAAGCGCCACATTAACATGGCAGGAGAAATTAAGGGAAAATTTGCGTTGCACCGTCACAGTTCCGTCACTTCCACCACTAAAGGGGGACACCTCCCATCGGCAGCCCCCGCCCTCCACCACTGCTTAGAAACGTGGCAAGGGAAACGAAGGAAAACAAACGGAAAACTGGGTTTTGCCAACACCGTTACGTTGCTTCCGTTGCAAACCCAGGTTAAATTAAGGGCAGGAAGGTACCGAGCCAGTTTGGTGTAGTGGTTAAGTGTGCGCAGACTCTAATCTGGGAGAACCAGGTTTGATTCCCCACTCCTCCACTTGCACCTGCTGATGTGACCTTGGGTCAGTCACAAGCTCTGGCACAGCTGTTCTTGAAAAAGAGCAGTTTCTGTCAGAGCTCTCTCAGCCCCGCCTACCTCCCAGGGTGTCTGTTGTGGGGAGGGGAAGGGAAAGGAGTTTGTAAGCTGCTCTGAGACTCCTTTGGGCAGTGAAGGGCGGGGTATAAATCCAATCTCTTCTTCTTCTTCTTCTTCTACCGGCTGGATCTTAGGAAACACTTTTTGACAATCAGAGTTGTGCAACAGTGGAATGGACTCCCTGGGGAGGTGGTGAGCTCCCCCCTCCCTGGCAGTCTTTAAGCAGCGGCCCGGACAAACCCTTGTCAGGGATGCTCTAAGCTGACCCTGCATTGAGCAGGGGGGCTGGAGTAGACAGCCTGTCTGGCCCCTTCCAACTCTGTGATTCTAGGATCCCGTGATTCAACACGCCAGCAGTATCTTTTCCATTCCAGTTCACTGCTTGTAACTTCACAGTCAGTTACGTATTGGGGTGCCAGTTCTTCTGTTCACTTAATGCTTGGGGTAGGGGTTATCTCCATGGGTTGCACAGCCCTAAACTGTGTAGGGTAAAGCCCAGCCAATGCTAGCCATCTGTCTCCCTCCGGTGCTACCTTCCCATTTCGCTTTTCTTCTCCTTGGCTTCACTCTTTCAGTCCTCTTCTTGACCTGGCTGTGCACGTGTCATTGCTGCTACGCCCGTCTTTTAACTACTTTAACTGTTTTTATTGCTTAATATTGACTTTTAATCTTCAACTTGGAGAAACGACGGCTGAGGGGTGACACGATCGAGGTTTATAAGATTATGAATGGGATTGAGCAGGTTGAGAAAGAAGTACTTTTCTCCCTTTCTCACAATACAAGGACTCGTGGGCACTCCATGAAATTGCTGAGCAGTCGGGTTAGAACAGATAAAAGGAAGTCCTTCTTCACCCAAAGAGTGATTAACTCATGGAATTCACTGCCACAGGAGGTGGTGGCAGCTACAAGCACGGACAGTTTCAAGAGGGAATTAGATAAGCATATGGAGCAGAAGTCCATCAGTGGCTATTAGCCACAAGGTATAGATAGGGACTCTCAGTCTGGGGCAGGTGATGCACTCTATTCTTGGTGCTGGAGGGGGCAGCAGTGGGAGGGCTTCTAGTGTCCTGGCCCCACTACTGGACCTCCTGACGGCACCTGGTATATTTTGGCCGCTGTGTGACAGAGTGTTGGACTAGATGGGCCATTGGCCTGATTCAACATTGGCTTCTCTTATGTTCTTAATTGCTTATTGGTTGTAATTTATTGCTGTAACCCACCCCGAGCCTGCTCATGGGAAGGGCGGGATATAAATCTAAATAAATAAATAAGCGATATCATCTTTTCGGGGGAACACTCTAGGATTCCATTGAAACTCTAAAACCATACAGGGGACTCTTAAGAGTGTTGCCCTGACATGCTGATGTCACTTCCACTTTGGTGTAGTGGTTAAGTGCATGGACTCTAATCTGGGAGAACCGGGTTTGATTTCCCCACTCTTCCACTTGCACCTGCTGGTGGTCAGTCACAAGATCTCTCAGAGCTGTTCTCTCAGGAGCAGTCCTAGAGAGAGCTCTCTCAGCCCCACCTACCTCACAGCGTGTCTGTTGAGGGGAGGGGAGGGGAGGGGAAGGGAAAGGGGTTTGTAAGCTGCTTTGAAACTCCTTCGGATAGTGAAGGGACGGGATATAAATCCAATCTCCTCCTCCTTTTCTTCTTCTTCTTTTAGATTTGTGGCGGAACTGACATTCCCCTGTCCCCCTCCCCACTCTCCCACCTGCTGATAGAACTTGGCTAGAAGCCGTGCCTTTAGCCCTCTTCCTTGCCGGTGGGAACATCCAGTAGCCATCAAAAAGCAATCGAGCAAGGGCCCTGACTCAAGGTCTGATTATAAATTAAGTTCTCCTGACATCCCAATGATCAGACATGCACCATGAGTCCCGTGCTCATCATTCAGTTCCCTGGCACATGGGGAGGGGGAAATTGGATCAGGACTGCAGACGCCGCCTTCCAAAGCAGCCATTTTCTCCAGGGGAACTGATAATTTAAAACCGGTGTGATTTTAGATTTTTAGAGAGTTCCGGATTACAACCCACCTCCAGGTGAGAGGACATTTCCCCTGGAGAAAATAGCTGCTTCAAAGGGTGGATTGTATGGTATTATACCTTGCTGAGGTCCCTCCCCTCCCTAAATCCCACCCTCTCAGGCTCCACCCCTAAAACTCCAGGAATTTCCCAACGCAAAGGTAGCAAACCTGGGGAGGACGTGAGGTGGATGTCATGTGTATAGGGCTGTCAGCTCAAGGTTGGGAAGTACCTGGAAATTTGGGGGGTGGATCCTGAGCAGGGTGGGGTTTGGGGAGGGACCTCAGCAGGATACAATGCCATAGAGCAGGGGTGTCGAACTCATTCGCTACGCGGGCCGGATCTCACATAAATGAGACCTTGTTGGGCCGGGCCACGTGTGTCATAAAACGTAATGCCAGGTAGCGGAGATATAAACTTTATAAAGGACACAAACACAAAGGGGTTTTTTTTTTTACTTAAAAACATGCTTAAGACATCAACACTCTTGCCATATTTTGTTTATTCAACAGTGTCTGCTAACTGACACCTCTTGCTCTGAACTATTGCATCAAAACACCTGTGCGGTTGCAAGCTTGAGTCTGCCGTTCAGGTGTGTCTCCGTCAGCCGCAAACCTACAATGACGCAGCAGCAGAACCGGAAGAAGAAGCAGAAGACAGCCAGTTCCACTGCGGGCCTGATAGAAGCCCTCCGGGGACCTCATCCAGCCCCCAGGCTGCATGTTTGACACCTCTGCCATAGAGTCTATTTTCCAAAGTGGCCACTCTCTCCGGGGGAACTGACCTCTCTCACCTGGAGGTCAGTTGTAATCCCTGGAGTTCTCATAAGAACATAAGAGAAGCCAGTGTTGAATCAGGCCAATGGCCCATCTAGTCCAACACTCTGTCACACAGTGGCCAACATATATCAGGTGCCATCAGGAGGTCCAGCAGTGGGGCCAGGGCACCAGAAGCCCCCTCCCACTGCTGCCCCCTCCAGCACCAAGAATAGAGGGCATCACCTGCCCCAGACTGAGAGTTCCCATCTATACCCTGTGGCTAATAGCCACTGGTGGACTTCTCCTCCATAAGAACATAAGAGAAGCCACTGTTGAATCAGGCCAATGGCCTATCTAGTCCAACACTAGATGCCACACAGCGGCCAACATATACCAGGTGCCATCAGGAGGTCCAGCAGTGGGGCCAGGACACTGGAAGCCCTCCCACTGCTGCCCCCTCCAGCACCAAGAATAGAGGGCATCACCTGCCCCAGACTCCAGTCATCGCCTGGATTTTGGCAACTCTACATGTAGTTACGGCTCCCAAGAGTACACAACTCAGGTCCCCCGTCCTAATCCGCCCCGCCTCCCGCTCTCCGTCACGCCCTGTTTTCTTTTTTGTTTCCCCTCTTTTCCAATTTATAAGGACTCGCTGGCACATTCTCCGGAGGGGGGCCGCTTATCAGATTCAATTAGAGAGCCATTTATTTTCATGTTTCCTGGATAGGCAAAAATGAGCTCGGGTCTAAGGGAATCGCTTTAGCATAATCTTTCCCCATAAGGAGATCAATCACTCTTTCCCCCGCCTGACGTTTTTATGAGTCTGGCGTAGGGGCAAGGAGGACAGAAACGGAGCCCTGTTCCAGAGAGGCGGTCACCGCAGGCAAAGCCAGTGGGTAACCTCTCCAACAACAACAGCAACAACAACAAAAAAACCCCAACCCCGCCACCCCCTCCTCCGTTCTGGCGTGTCGCCCTCCCCCTGTTGCTGGAAGGGAGTGCGAAGGGGGGGGGGCGTCGTGTATTCTGGTGTGCGCAGCAGGCCTTGGCTGAGGCCCAAGAAGTTTGACTCCACAGATTAAAAAAAAAAAACATTGACAAAAAAGAAAAAGCAAGGGAAGAGAAGCCAGCTGCTGTTCGGAGAGGTTTATTTCTGGCACGGCCCGACCCTCCACGTCCGCGCTGAATGAAATCTTTTCAGGCAGATCCCCTCCTTGGAGGAAAACTAGGCCATTTGGTCATGTCTCAAGAATGAAACGGGGAGGGACCGGGGGGGGGGCGGCCAGGATATCACCCCCTATCTCTGCCGCACAAGGCTCACCGCGTGGCCACCTCACTCACCCCATGCTGTGCCCCAAACACTGGCGGTTGGAGTCGCCCAGGCAACTATTCCGCGCACACGGATGGCTCCATCTGTCTCCATCTGGAGATCCAGCCTGGCCAGCTTCCTGCCGGCTGCTCTACCTGAAAGCGGCCATTTCTAAGCGGGGGAGGAAGAGAACAAAACCAGAGGGGGCAGACCACAGGCTCAAGCCGGCCCCACTCGTCCAGAGCGTGAAATCATCTTCCGGGCAACCGATACTGAGGTCTGAAAAGCCGGCGAATTCTGGATTCTAACCAACTCAGCCTATAAGTAGGGCGGCCGAGTCCCCTTCAGGGGCGGGAAATACCCAGCTGCTGCCGATCGTCTGGCCAGGGGGACTTACCGGCCTAGTGTGGCACAGATCTCGGAAGCTAAGCAAGGATCGGCCCTAGACGGGGAGACCACCGAGGAAGTCCAGGGTTAGAATGCTCGGCTTAGAACGGATAAAAGGAAGTACTTCTTCACCCAAAGAGTGATTAACACATGGAATTCACTGCCACAGGAAAGGGTGGTGGCTACAAGCATGGACGGCTTCAAGAGGGAATTGGATAAACAAATGGAGCAGAGGTCCATCAGAGGCTATTAGCCACAAGGTATAGATAGGGACTCTGGGGCAAGTAATGCTCTGGATTCTTGGTGCTTGGGGGGGGTCAACAGTGGGAGGGCTTCTAGTGTCCTGGCCCCACTGCTGGACCTCCTGATGGCACTTGGTACTTTTTGGCCACTGTGTGACAGAGTGTTGGACTCGATGGGCCATTGGCCTGATCCAAAAGATGAGATGGTTAGACAGTGTCATCGATGCAACGGACATGAAATTGAGCAAACTTCAGAGGACAGCGGAAGACAGGAGGGCCTGGCTTGATCTGGTCCATGGGGTCACGAAGAGTCGGACTCGACTGTGCGACTGAACAACAACAACACATGTTCAGGGTCACAACCAATGCTCCCTCTAACCTATGGAGTCCTGTGAGCAAAAATTCTACTTTGTGGGTTTGGTGTAGTGGGTAAGTGCACGGACTCTAATCTGGGAGAACCGGGTTTGATTCCCCAGTCCTCCACATGCAGCTGCTGGATGACCTTGGGCAAGCCATAGTTCTATCAGAGCTGTTCTCTCAAGGACAGTTCTGGAAAGAGCTCTCTCAGCCCCACCTACCTCACAGGGTGTCTGTTGTGGGGAGGGGAAGGGAAAGGAGTTTGTAAGCCACTCTGAGACTCCGAGTGAAGGGCAAGATATAAATCCAATCTCTTCTTCTTCTTCTTCTTTGGCTGCTGCATAAATTAGTTTGCTCTAGAGCCATCCCTTCCTGAGCTAAGACAAAAATGTGTGAGCCGGAGGCTAAAAAGCTGTGAGCTAGCTCACACCAACTCAGCTCAGAGGGAACACTGCTCACAACACAGAGGCAAGCAATGGCAAACTGCCTCCGTTCATCTCTTGCCTTGAAAACCCTCCGGGTCACCATAAGTTGCCTGTGACTTGACGGCACCTTCCATCACCATCAATATGGTGTAGCGGATACAGGAGCAGATCTGGGAGAGCAGGGTTCAAATTCTGCCCTCTGCCCTTGGGCGCCCTTGGGCCCATCACCCACTCTCAGTCTGGGCTACCTCACAGGGTTGTTGTGAGGATTAAATTGGAAAGGGAAAACCATGCACGGCACCTGCTTGGAGGAAGAACGGGATTGAAATGTGCTAGAGATCGGTGCCCTGACCCAGGGGGCCAGGGCTGGCCTCATGTGGAGGAGGAGCAGGGAATCAAACCCGGTTCTCCAGATTAGAGTCCGCCACTCTTAACCACTGCGTCACACTGGTTCTTGAGCGCCTGGCACAAAACAACCCAGTCAGCTTCGTGGTGGATCGGGGGTTTGAGCCAGGGTTGGCAGGCAGCGTTCCCTCCAAGCTGAGTTAGTGTGAGCTAGCTCGCAGTTTTTAAGCCTCCGGCTCACACATTTTCGTCTCGGCTCAGGAAGGAGGGCTCCAGAGCCAAACCAATTTAGGCAGCAGCCAAACTGCTCGCTCACAGCTTTAATGCCAGTGGCTCACAAAGCAGAATTGTTGCCCACAAGACTACACAGCGTGAAGGGACCTTTGTTGCCAGGTTAGTGCCTGGGAAGCAGTGGGAAGGGTACTCTTTACAGAATCACAGTTCACAGAGTTCCCTGGGGAAGAGGAACGACTCTTAAACAGCTTGATGGTGCCCCCAAAGACCTTGCACTGTTTCCGGAAAAGAAACCCCGTGCATCTCTGCAGCCACGTGCGTCTCTGCTGGCAAATGCCCCTGAAAGTAACTGAGTTCCATCACCGGCTCCCGCTTGAACTCTCGGACTCTCAATTAGACAGGGACGGAGGCTGCCGGTAATGCTGGGAATACAGCGGCGGTCGGATTCTTCTCTCCATCTCAGGCACAGACTAGAAAGGCCGGGCGCCCTCTTGCTGTGAGGCTATCAGTAGCCAAGGCTGACTGATTCAAGCACGTTCCCAAGCCACCTTTGTAGGGTTTCCAGCTCCGGGTTCGGAAGTACCTGAAGATTTGAGGATGGAGCCTGGGAGGAGGAGGTTTAGGGATCGGGGGAACCTCGGTAGGATGTAATGCCAGAGGGGTCCCCCTTCCCAAGCAGGTCCATCTTCCAGAGGTCCACCCTTTATCTTCCCAGCAAGTGGCCAGCCCTACCAACCCTTGATGGCGCCTGTGCCATCTTTCCCTAGGGGATGCCAGCCTTCCAAAGCAACCATTTTCTCCAGGGGGAACTGATCTCTGTTGCCTGGATATCACTGGGATTGGGGAAGCCAGCCTTGGGGTGGGGGGAGAAGAAGGAGGAGGAGAATGGATTTATACCCCACCCTTCACTCGGAGTCTCAGAGTGGCTTACACACTCCGTTCCCTTCCCCTCCCCACAACAGACACCTTGTGAGGAAGGTGGGGCTGAGAGAGCTCTCTCCAGAACTGCCCTTGAGAGAACAGCTCTGAGAGAGCTATGGCTTGCCCAAGGTCACCCAGCAGCTGCAAGTGGAGAAGCGGGGAATCAAACCCGGTTCTCCCAGATTAGAGTCCACGCACTTAACCACTACAGGTACTTAACCATTGCACCAAACAGAAGGAGGAGGAGGAGGAGAGATTGGATTTGTACCCCGCCCTTCACTACCCGAAGGAGTCTCAGAGCGCCTTACCATCTCCTTTCCCTTCCCCTCCCCACAACAGACACCCTGTGAGGTAGGCGGGGCTGAGAGAGCTCTTTCGAGAACTGTCCTTGAGAGAACAGCTTTGAAAGAACTTGTGACTGACCCTAGGTCACACCAGCAGCTGCATGTAGAGGAGTGGGGAATCAAACCCGGTTCTCCCAGATTCGAGCCCGTGCTCCTAACCACTGCACCAAACTGGCTCATCAACCTGGGGGTCCCCCAGAATTACAGCTCATCTCCGGACCACAGAGATCAGTTCCCTTGGAGAAAATGGCTGCTTTGGAAGGTGGGCTCTGTGATCTCATACCTCAGTGAGGTCCCCGTCCTCCCCAGGCTCCATCCCAAATCTCCAGGAATTTCCCAAACTGGATCTGGCAACCCTAACCCCCCCCCATCTCCCGCCGGTGGCTGCAGAGGGCCCGGCAGCCCTACTTTCCCTCCTAACCTACCGCTCCAGCCTTCAATGGAATCCCACCTCCAGAGAGGCCAGGCACCCATAGATGAATGTACGGATTGCTGTGAGATGAGGCCCTCCCCTTTTCTTCTCCTCGAGATGCTCAAGAAAAGGGCCAAAAGGTTTTTACTTCTGCAGAACGGCTTCTGCTGACTCATTCCGCCACATTCGCTTGCGGGCTCGGCTCTCCTCCGGACTTCGGAGCTCCCCCCGCCCCCCGCTGCATTTTTGCGTGCATTTAACATAGTTATGAATCATTAGCGCACGGCATGCCTCTCTGAAATGATTCATCCGGGAGGAGGTGAAAGGGGAAGCGGGCAGATCAGCGGCGGATTAAAATCCCACAGTAACAATTAAAAAAAAAATGGAAACGGGCTCATAAATCTGTTTACTTTAAGCGCATAAATAAATCTTTTCCCAGAATACACCAAGTCATCGGAGAAGGTGGGGGGCAGGGCGGGGAATTCCCACTTGAAAACCACTTGGCAGGGGAGAGGTGTGGGGGTGTCGTCAAGGAAGCCTGAATTCCAGTTTCCTCGTCAAAAGCCTTTCCTTGGGAGAGGTACCAACGTGATGCCCAACACTTAAGCTGCCTGGATAGGGCTGGGGAGGCAGAGCTTGAGGAGAACCAGAAAGATTGGGGCCACGGGCTGAGACTGAGAGACCCACGTTCAAATCTCTGTTTGTGCCAGGGAAGCTTCCTGGGTGATCTTGGGCCAGTCACACTCTCTCAGTCTCACCTACTTCTTGAGAGCCAGTTTTGGTGTTGTGGTTAAGTGCGTGGACTCTCATCTGGGTGACTCATAGAATGTTAGAGCTGGAAGGGACCTTGCAGGTCATCTAGTCCAACCCCCTGCACTCTGCAGGATCACAGCCAAAAGATAGCCCTACATACCTACATACCTACAACATACCCAAGAGATGGTCGTCCAATCTCTGCTTGAAAACGTCCGCTTGAAACCGGGTTTGAGTCCCTGTTCCTCCACATGCAGCTGCTGGATGACCCTGGGCAAGCCATAATCCTGTAAGAGCCTTAAGCCTCCCTCTAGTACCTCTTTCCTTAAATGAATGACCCCAGGGAGATGTTTTTTGGCCTGTTGGGGAAAGATATGTGTACTTCCACCCTAACAGAGGGTTTGGTGTAGTGGTTAAGTGCACACGGACTCTAATCTCAGAGAACCGGGTTCGATTCCCCACGCCTCCACTTGCACCTGCTGGATGACCTTGGGCAAGCCACAGTCCTGTCAGAGCTGTTCTTGAAAAAGAGCAGTTTCTGTCAGAGCTCTCTCAGCCCCACCTACCTCACAGGGTGTCTGTTGTGGGGAGGGGAAAGGAAAGGAGTTTGTAAACTGCTCTGAGACTCCAAGTAAAGGGCGGGGTATAAATCCAATCTCTTCTCTTCTTCTTCTATGCTTGACACACACTGGAATTGGGGGATCCCTTGCCCTGGGATCAGCTGGCCAGCAGGGCGGGCTTACCAAGAGCAGGAGGGAGGCCCAGGCTACATCGCCAACCATGTCATTTCTTTTTTCTTTTTAAATAAATTTTATCTTGAATCACAAAAACATAACAACAAACAATAAAACCCACAAATATGTAAAACATCATATTAACAAAGAACTAGAAAACTAAGTGACATCATCACAACAATGACATCCAGGCAATGCTCTGATATTTGGGCAAAAGCTCTTTCGCAGAAGCTATTTTTACCATAGAGTTCTTGCCCAAATACCAGAGCATCACCGGGGCGTCCCAACGTGATGACATCGCTTCCGGGGCACACCAGAAGTGACCTCGCCACGTTGTTAGTGACGTAGCCTGGGCCTCCCCCCCCACTCCTGATAAGTCCTCTCCATCCCCCATTGGCAACCCTTCCCACTTCACAGGGCTGTTGTGAAGATAAAAGGGGAAGAGAAACACATACGGCTGTCTCGATGTCTCTCAGGGAAGGGCTGGTCAGAGAGGGGGCAGAGCCAGAATAAAATCTGGCAAGGTAGCGGGAGGTATGTAGAGAAGATGGCAAACTGAGCCAGTGAGGTGCAGTGGTTCAGTTTAGTATCCAGGAGACCCGAGTTTGAATAGATGGGAACTCTCAGTCTGGGGCAGGTGATGCACTCTATTCTTGGTGCTGGAGGGGGCAGCAGTGGGAGGGCTTCTGGTGCCCTGGCCCCACTGCTGGACCTCCTGATGGCACCTGGTATATTTTGGCCGCTGTGTGACAGAGTGTTGGACTGGATGGGCCATTGGCCTGATCTAACATTGGCTTCTCTTATGTTCTCTTATGTTCTTATGAGTTTGAATCCCCTCTTGTGCCATGGAAGCTGGCCGGGTGACCTGGGGCCAGTCACAGGGCCTCAGCCTCACCTCCCTCACAGGTTGGTTGTGAGGATAAAATGGAGGAGAGGAGCCTGACGTAGCCCGCTCTGGGTCCCCCTTCAGGGAGAAAGGTGGGGTAGAAATGAATCCAATAAATAAAATACAAATAAATAAATAATTTAGGTGGAGCCAAATCAGAATTGATTTATTCAGGGGTTCTTTTTACTGCACAGTTCCCCCAAGGAAGAAGAAGAAGAGATTGGGTTTATACCCCACCCTTCACTACCCAAGGGAGTCCCAGAGCGGCTTACAAACTCCTTCCCTTCCCCTCCGCACAACAGACACCCTGTGAGGTAGGCAAGGCTGAGAGAGCTCTGACAGAAACGGCTCTTTTTCAAGAACAGCTGTGCCAGAACTATGGCTTGCCCAAGGTCATCCAGCAGGTGCAAGTGGAGGAGTGGGGAATCAAACCCGGTTCTCCCAGAATAGAGTCCGCTCGCTTAACCACTACACCAAACTGGCTCTCGAGACAGCGTATATATCTTCCCCTTGATTCCCCTTTATTCTTTCAATAATCCTGCTAGATGTCTAATATATTTTGTGTCCCCAGGCCCCAGAATGCCCCACTGAAACATAAAAAACGGTAATAATCCTACAAACAACGAGCAGTAATACAGAATCAAGGCCACCCCCAGCCCGGTTTGTAAAGACGACACCAACCTTTTAAAAATGTGGTTTTAAAACAGGCCTTTTAACCAAGCTTACCGCCCCCGAAATGTCTTTTCAATCAAAGCTCCACAGTTACAGCTCACCAAGCTGAACACAACCTGCTGACCACATCTGGTAGCCTGCCAGCTGTTTGACAACCTTCCCCCTCCCAAGGGCTTCTGCAATTCCCCCAAATGCCAACCTAAACAGAAGCTTTACAGGGCCCCCGGAGGGCCATTCTGCTTAGCCGACGGGATGGATTTCGCTTGGGGCAGCAGAGAAAACCGGTCGTTTCCTTCAGACCCTCCACACAGCAAGTTTGTTACCAGAAATTTATTATTAGTAAGACATTTACTGCAAATTTGAACCGATCTAGCTGCCTTAACACTGAATCAGGCTCTTGGTCCATCAAGAAGAAGAGAAGAAGAGATTAGATTTATACCCCATCCTTCACCCAGAATCTCAGAGCGGCTTACAAACTCCTTTCCCTTCCCCACCCCACAACAGACAGCCTGAGAGGTAGGTGGGGCTGAGAGACTCTGACAGAAACTGCTGTTCTCAAGAACAGCTCTGACAGAACTATGGCTTGCCCAAGATCATCCAGCAGCTGCAAGTGGAGGCATGGGGAATCGAACCCGGTTCTTCCAGATTAGAATCCACACACTTAACCATGACACCAAATTGGCTCAAGGTTGCTCAAGAGAGACAGTTTGGTGTAGTGGTTAATCTGGGAGAACCGGGTTTGATTCCCTACTCCTCGACTTGCAGCTGCTGGATGACCTTGGGCAAGCCATCGTTCTGGCACAGCTGTCCTTGAAAAAGAGCAGTTTCTGTCAGAACTCTCTCAGCCCCACCTACCTCACAGGGTGTCTGTTGTGGGGAGGGGAAGGGAGTTTGTAAGCCGCTCTGAGACTCCCTTGGGTAGTGAAGGGCGGGGTATAAATCCAATCTCCTCCTCCTCTTCTTCTTCTTCTATTGTCTACTCTGACTGGCAGCAGCTCTCCAGGGTCTCAGGTGTGAGTCTTGCACATCACCTGTTACTTAATCCTGTTGTTTGTTTATTTATTTAGTTGCTACCAACCCTATGCATTTAAAATTGCTGATCAGACACCCGCATCCGTCTCCCGCACCAAAGTGGGCTCACTCACACAATCTTCCCAGTTCCCTAGCGAGTTCTCCTACTCCTGGAAAATCAAGTGCTTTCTGGATATTTGCCCTTTGAATCCGTGATTCCGCCGATCTGGATAGCCCATCTCTCACAATGATCGCAATTAGGTCATCTGAGGGTCCTCCTTGCGATGCTTCCCACCCCCCCAAGCTTCCGTCGTTGTGCGCATGAGCGATCCTGCACTGAATAAATTCAATGTATAAACGTTTAAGTGCACATATCGACTCCAGCGCTCAGTTGTAGGTCACCAGTTAGTTTTGTTTGCTGGTTGGGGGGGGGGGGAACCTGCAAAAGCAAGGGAGTATGGCAAGTCCCAGTGGGAGCGGTGATTTGGCCATGGGTATATGTGCATGCGCAAAGCCAATTTTTTTTTTTAAAAATAAGCTGCACTGCTGCTTGGGTGGCGCAGCTATCTGGACGGTGCCTGGAGCCTCATCGTGCAATGCAAGCAGTTTGGGGAGGGATGTGTGACTACCCCAACCTCCCCCAAAAAATATCCCCAATCAAATTTATAGTGGGAACAAATCAGGATAAGCTTGCCGTGTGATCACACCCTCAGAGCGGCTTATACTCTTCTTTCCCTTCCCCTCCCCACCACAGACACCCAAGTGAGGTGTGTGGGGCTGAGAGAGCTGTCTCTCGAGAAAGCTCCGAAAGAACTTGTGACTGACCCAAGGCCACACCAGCAGCTGCATGTGGAGGGGTGGGGGAATCAAAGCTGGTTCTCCCAGATTACAGTCCGCGCTCCTAACCACTACACCAAACTGGCCCTCCTAGTGTTGGAAAAGGCCGTCAAGTCACAGATGACTGATGGCGTCCCCTCAAGGCAAGCGACTGACGGAGATGGTTTGCCGTTGCCTGTCTCTGTGCAGCGACCCGGGACCTCCTTGGTGGTCTCCCATCCAAATACTAACCGGGGCCAACCCTGCTCAGCTTCTGAGATCTGACGAGATCTTGGCTAGCCAGGGGTATCCAGATTGGGCAATCGTTTTAACCAGAAATGCCCCAAAGTTAACCTGGGTCCTTCTGCATGCAAAGCAGATGCTCTGCCACTAAACCATGTCCTCCCCCTCAATTTATTACCTCCCACCCAATTCGGGTTTCCCGATCTGGGACAGGAAATACTTGGAGCTTTGGGGGTGGAGCCTAGGGAGAGTGGTGTTTGGGGAGGGGCAGAGGACCTCAGTAGGGCATAATGCCACACAAACCACCCTCCAAAGCAGCGGTTTTCTCCAGGAACACTGATCGCTGTCATCTGGAGACCAGCCGTAATTCAAGGAGCTCTCCGGGTGTCACCTGGATGTTGGCAAGCCAACGCCCAACACACCCCCAACTGATTGCAGGCAAGATGGTGTCTGCATGTGTCTGCCCCTCTCCCAATCTGGTTTATTTAGCCGTGAGCAACATCTGTTCATCACAGGGCAGGGGGAAACGCCACCAGCGCTACACACAGCCCAAGGGATTAGATTCAATTTACTCAATCAGACGGATTTCAGGATTACCATCAAGTGGGGAAAAGGAAGGGCGGCCACAGCACACCCCGATCACCCTGGCAGACACCTACCCACTAAGTGTTCACAGGAGAAAACGGGAAGGGAGTTTCTGTGTGAAATGGAAACATCAAGGATCGCCACCTGAATCACAGAATCATAGAGTTGATAGGGGCCATACAGACCATCTAGTCCAACCCCCTGCCCAATAAATGTGTCATACTGTTCGGGTTGCCAGCTCTGTGATGGGAAATTCCTGGAGGATTTGGGTGGTGGAGTTTGGGGAGGGTGGGGTTTAGGGAGGGGAGGGGAAATAGCCGTATAACAACAACCAGGGCTATTTTGGGGCAGGAATGCACAGGAACGGAGTTCCAGCTGGCTCCCGAGTTGGCCACGCCCAGCAGGAACTCATTACCATAACAGGCCACACCCAACAGTAGAAACTCATTAGGACTGGCTACATTAGGGGTGTGTGGCCTAACATGCAAAGGAGTTCCTGCTACAACAAACGTCCTAGGTTTTGACAACAAACAAGGTAAACGGAATAAGAAGTAATACGAGGGTGTGGCTGGATGCCCACACTTCTGGTGATGGGGGTGTGGCCTAATATGCTAATAGGCTCTGCTGTCATGGGGTGTGGCCTAATAGGCTAATGAGGTTTTCCTGTTGGGTGTGGCCTATTATGCTAATGAGTTCCTGCTGGACTTTTTCTACAAAAATTTTTTTCTAACTTTTGCTGTTGTGCGCATGAGCAATCCTGCACTGAATATATTCAGTGCATGAACATTCAAGCGCACATATATAGACTCCAGCACTCAGTTGTACATCAGTGGTTCATTTTGTTCACTGTTCGGGGGGGGGAACACTGCAAAAACAAGGGAGTACAGCATGTCCAAGTGGGAGCTGTGATTTGGCCATACGCATATGCGCATGCGCAAAGAAAAATTTAAAAACTTGTAATATGCTGCCACTTGGGCAGCATGGCTATCTGGACGGTGCCTGGAGCTTTGTTCCGTGATACAAGCGGTTCCCAGAGGGATGTGTGATCTTCCCAACCCGCAAAAGAAATATCCCCAATCAAATATACAGTGGGAACAAATCGCGTTAAGCTTTCCGTGTGACCACTCCCAGAGTGTTCCATCTATACCTTGTGGCTAATAGCCACTGATGGAAGGAAGCCTGGAGTTTCTATGCAGAGGAAGGCTACGGCAAACCACCTCTGTTTATCTCTTGCCATGAACACCCCATGGTCCCGGGGTCGTCATGGGTCGGTTGCACCTTGACAGCGCAGAATTCTTCTCCTTCTTAATGCCATGAGAGCTTTACAGCTTCTAAAAACTTGTTCTGTGGGATGTTCAGTTTCACAAAGGATCAGGAGACCCTTGAACGACCTCTGCAAACTCATGCACTCTAGCCACCTGGATCGGTAAGATGTGGGCGGAAAGGAAGTCACGCACATCTGAAAAGATGTTTTATAAAAAGACATCTGCGAGAGGCAAAACAGGGACACCAACTGAGCAGTGTCAGGCATCCAAACCAGAGAATCTCTCTGGTAAACGGGGCGGCGAGAGGGAAGGCAGGCACCGAAAGAGATCCCCAGAGAGAGGCCAGTTCCAGTTTTTAACTGCAGCCCTTTCATTTTAATGGGTTTGTGGGATGCACAGGGGACGCTAAGAGATTGCACGTTCTTCATCTTCCCCAGAGTTACAGACCACAGGCAACGATACACCTGCACGTATGTCCCAGATGAAAATAAAGCATGAGGGTTGCTGTTTCCGCCTTGGGAAATTCCTGGATTGTTGGGGGGTGGAGCTTGCAGAGGGCAGAGGTCGGGAGGGGAGGGAATGCAGTGAGATATAATGCCATAGAGGGCGATTCTGCATCGGCTTTTCCCTCTGTTTTACCAAAACCACATTGGAACAGAACTTCCCCCCTGCATCGCATGCTGCTTTCACTTTCTTTGATCATCGGATTTTATGGTACCCACCACCATGCACGCTGCTTTCACTTTCTTTGATCATCAGATTTTATGGTACCCTCCACAATGCATGCTGCTTTCACTTTCTTTGATCATCGGATTTTACGGTACCCTCCACAATGCATGCTGCTTTCGTTTTCTTTGATCATCGGATTTTATGGTACCCTTCACACTGCACGCTGCTTTTGCTTTCTTTGAGCACCTGATTTTATGGTACCTTCTGCATAGATTTATGGCCATTCAGGGGTGACTTTGCAGTCAGTACGGCATTGCCCCTGGGGTATCTGACTGTGGTTTTGAGCTGCACTTTTCCCTCCCAGTTGAGAAAATGTGGAGCGAATGCTAGACACAGAATCACCCAGAGTCCAACCTCCAAAGTAGCCATTTCCTCCCAGGGAACTGCTCTCTGTAGTCTGGAAACCAGTTGTAACTTGTGGTTCCACCGAGAGTTTGACAACCCGGTACAGCAGCTCTGATGGCTAGTGGCTAATAGGTATAGCACCCCTCACCTATTAATGAGGAAGAGGGATAGAAGGCATCAATCGATCCGGTTGAATTAGTCAACTATCGGCCGGTATCCAACTTACCTTATTTGGGTAAAGTAATCGAGGAGGCAGTGGTGAATCGGTTGCAGGGCTTTTTGGATGATGCCTCCATATTAGATCCCTTCCAGTCTGGCTTCCGACCAGGCCATGGGTCAGAGACAGTCCTGGTCATTCTCACAGATGATCTCCAGAGGCACCTGGATCGAGGCGGTACAGTGGTGTTGATGTTGTTGGACCCGTTGGTGGTGTTCAACACGGTCGACCTTCAACTACTGGTCCACCGCCTCGCCGATACTGGAATTCAGGGGTTGCCTTACAGTGGCTCTCCTTGTTTCTTCAGGATCGGGGACAGAGGGTGGCGGTCAGGGAGCAACTGTCCGGAAGGCACCCACTTGTGCGCGGAGTGCCCCAAGGTGCAGTGCTCTCCCCAATGCTGTTCAACACCTATATGCGCCCCCTCGCCCACATTGCCCGGAGACATGGGCTGGGTTGTCATCAATATGCTGATGATACCCGGCTCTATCAGTTGTTGGACGGCCAGTCAGACTCTAGTCTGGGAGATCTGGACCTGGCATTGAAAGCCACGGCTGGTTGGCTCAGACAGAGCCGACTGAAATTGAATCCGATGAAGACGGAGGTCCTGTGCCCGAGTCGGAGCGGTCCAAGGCTAGGCATCCCTCTCCCGATCTTCAATGGGGTGCCACTGGTGCCAGCGCTGGAGGTTAGGAGCTTGGGAGCACTCTAAGTTGAGGTTAGTGTGAGCTACCTCACAGTTTTTTAGCCTCTAGCTCACACATTTTTGTCTTTGCTCAAGAAGGATGACTCCAGAGCAAACTAATTTATACAGGAGCCAAATCGCTCGCTCACAACTTTAATGCCAGTAGCTCACAAAGCAGAATTTTTGCTCACAAGACTCCACAGCTTAGCGGGAGCATTGCTTGGGAGTGCTCCTGGATACCTCCCTGACAATGGAGGCCCAGGTAGCAGCCACTGCAAAGTCGGTTTTTTATTACCTACGGCCGATTAAGCAGTTGGGTTCCCTTCCTTGAAAGCAATGACCTAGCAACTGTGATCCACGCATTGGTCACCTCAAGACTGGATTACTGTAATGCTCTCTACGTGGGGCTGCCCATGTCCCAAATCCGGAAGCTGCAGCTGGTGCAGAATGCAGCGTCGAGGCTGTTGTTGTGTCTTCCCATGCGGTAACACATCCAGCCCGCCCTAAAAACTCTGCACTGGTTGCCTATAGCATACTGGATACGGTTCAAGGTGCTGGTTCTTACCTTTAAAGCCCTATATGGCCTGCTTACCTAAGGGACCGCCTTTCCCCGCATGTGAGCACTAAGATCGGGTTCCCAGAATCGCCTGGTTCTTCCGGGGCCTACAAGAAGCCAGACTGGTTACAATGAGGACCAGGGCCTTCCCTGTGGTGGCCCCTCACTGGTGGAATGAGTTCCCAGAGGACATCAGGGCCCTGCGGACCTCTTACAGTTCCATGAGGCCTGTAAAACGGAGCTCTTCCATCAGGCTTTTTAAATAGGGTGCCACCTCGATTGTATGGCCCTGGCCCTATTACCAACTGGGCCAAAAATTGTACCATCATTGGTACTGACAGTACCAATGGCACCACCAACCAAGGCTTTATAGCCGGGTGTGAATTTATGGACACCGTTCAGTTGACAGTCGAATTGGAAGGTTCGCCATCTTTTAAGATAAGTTATGTTTATGAAGTACGATTTTATATTGATTGACAGTTTTAATGGAATTTTAATGTACATTAAAATGTATGTTGTTAGCCATCCTGAGCCTGCCAAAAGGCACGGAAGGCGGGATATAAATGTAAATATAAATAAATAAAAACACCCCGGTAGTGGGAATGTGGGCAGTAAAAGAATCTGAAATGCGTTGTGGGAGAGGAAACACCAAGGGCTTGCTGGCTGCTTGTGAACATAAGAACATAAGAGAAGCCAATGTTGAATCAGGCCAATGGCCCATCTAGTCCAACACTCTGTCACATAGCGGCCAAAATATACCAGGTGCCATCAGGAGGTCCAGCAGTGGGGCCAGGACACTAGAAGCCCTCCCACTGCTGCCCCCTCCAGCACCAAGAATAGAGTGCATCACCTGCCCCAGACTGAGAGTTCCCATCTATACCCTGTGGCTAATAGCCACTGATGGACTTCTGCTCCATACGTTTATCTAATTCCCTCTTGAAACAGTCCATGCTTGTAGCTGCCACCACCTCCTGTGGCAGTGAATTCCATATGTTAATCACTCTTTGGGTGAAGAAGTATTTCCTTTTATCTGTTCTAACCCGACTGCTCAGCAATTTCATGGAGTGCCCACGAGTTCCTGTATTGTGAGAAAGGGAGAAAAGTACTTCTTGTGTGTGTGGGGGGAACTATGCTTTAAAGCAGGACACCCCACGGGCACCATGACAACTGTTGACACCTTTCATGGTGCCCACCAAGAGGTTTTTTTATGTGGGTAGGGCCAGGTGGGGTTTATGCCCAGCAAGGCTTCTGATTGGCCATTGAAGATTCGATGGGCTGGGCAGACGTTTAAAAACATTGCTTCGTCAGCCGCTGCCACCACAAGAATCTTCACCCTGTGACTGAAGGGAAGCTGCAGCTGCCATTTTGTGGGTAGCCCCGCCTCCTGCAGCAGCCATTTTGTGGCTGCCCCCACACACTTGTGTCAGAATTCTGAAGGTGGCTGGAAAAGGTCGGGGACCTTTCCTTTAAAGGCCAGCAGTCGGCCAGGATGCCCGCCATTCCCCTTCCTGCTCAAAAACCGGACCTTCTCTCAGATCCTACAGAAATATCAGCAAGGCCTCAGTGACGTTCACCCGCCAGAAAACACATTCTGTACAAGCGACCCTCGGAAAACTTCCGTCTGCCTGTGCAGAATGGATGAGAATCCCTTGCCAACTCTCACTTGCCAAGAGGATAAGTCGAGACTGGCACAGACGCCCGATGAGCATGCCCCGCTTCCCCCCCCGCCCCCACCACGCACCCTCCCTCCCCGAAAGGGAGCAGGGGACTCAATTGCTCTCTTGAAGAGGAAAACGCATACCCGGCCGGCTTGCCAAAACTCTTGGCAGGCCGGGGAACGGGGATTATTATGCCATATTTTTTAAGAGCCGCTGAAGCAGCGGCTCTTGGCACAGCAAGACATCTATATTTCAGCCGCTTCCCTTCCGCTGTGTGACTTTCAGATGTGGCAAACGAGGGGGAAGTGAAAGGGAGGCTTCGTCTTCTCTTGAGAGTTTCCTCTTTAGGGTGAAAGCAGCAAAAGAAGAAGAAGAGCAGCGCACGGCCGAGAAGAGCTGAGGGAGACAGCACGCAGAGGCCTGGTTTGGAGGCAATTCAACTCCGGTCGGCCTGGCTCTGCGGGGATTTCCTGGAGCGACCTCCGGTTGACCTTTTCCACCTTCAAGATCTGTTTATTGGGGTTTTTCCAGCGGATTTCTGCTGGGTCGTGTTGACTGGGAGGAAGGCATGACTGGGGGGGGGAGGAAAGAGCCCCGGCTCCCCCTTTGTTCCTTTTACAAACGATTTTTATAAGGTGGAGGGAGAGAGCCTGCCGTCAAAGAGGCGGCAGGAGCGGGGCAACCTGATCCGAGGCCGCTTGTGGGGTTGGCGCGCACAATAGCTGGCAACGCCACGGCTATGACCTCATGCCTGGCAAGGCGGGCAGAGCTGCCTGGTCCTGCCAGGCAGTCCCTCCGCCTCTTCCTTTCCAGGGTGGAATGCCATGATACAATGGCCACGGCGCTGCTGCCGAAAAGGCCAGGAAAGTGCCCACGCTGCCCCTTCCCCCGCCTAGGGTGCCCGGCCTCCGGGTAGGGCTTGGACATCTCTTGCAATAACTGTTGATCTCCAGATGACACAGATCAGTTCCCCTGGAGAAAACGGCCTACCTCAGGCTCCACCTCTAAATCTCCAGGATCATAAGGACAGAAGAGAAGCCATGTTGGATCAGGCCAATGGCCCATCCAGTCCAACACTCTGTGTCACACAGTGGCCAAAACCCAGGGGCCATCAGGAGGTCCAGCAGTGGGGCCAGGACGCTGGAAGCCCTCCCACCGTTGCCCCCGAGTACCAAGAAGACAGAGCATCGCTGCCCCAGACATAAGAACATAAGAGAAGCTATGTTGGATCAGGTGAATGGCCCATCCAGTCCAACACTCTGTGTCACACAGTGGCCAAAACCCAGGGGCCATCAGGAGGTCCACCAGCGGGGCCAGAACTCCAGAAGCCCTCCCACTGTTGCCCCCCGAGCACCAAGAAGACCGAGCATCGCTGCCCCAGACATAAGAACATAAGAGAAGCTATGTTGGATCAGGTGAATGGCTCATCCAGTCCAACACTCTCTGTCACACAGTGGCCAAAACCCAGGGGCCATCAGGAGGTCCACCAGCGGGGCCAGAAGTCCAAAAGCCCTCCCACTGTTGCCCCCGAGCACCAAGAAGACAGAGCATCGCTGCCCCAGACATAAGAACATAGGAGAAGCTATGTTGGATCAGGTGAATGGCCCATCCAGTCCAACACTCTCTGTCACACAATGGCCAAAACCCAGGGGCCATCAGGAGGTCCACCAGCGGGGCCAGAACTCCAGAAGCCCTCCCACTGTTGCCCCCCGAGCACCAAGAAGACAGAGCATCGCTGCCCCAGACATAAGAACATAAGAGAAGCTATGTTGGATCAGGTAAATGGCCCATCCAGTCCAACACTCTCTGTCACACAGTGGCCAAAACCCAGGGGCCATCAGGAGGTCCACCAGCGGGGCCAAAACTCCAGAAGCCCTCCCACTGTTGCCCCCCGAGCACCAAGAAGACAGAGCATCGCTGCCCCAGACATAAGAACATAAGAGAAGCTATGTTGGATCAGGTGAATGGCCCATCCAGTCCAACACTCTCTGTCACACAGTGGCCAAAACCCAGGGGCCATCAGGAGGTCCACCAGCGGGGCCAGAACTCCAGAAGCCCTCCCACTGTTGCCCCCCGAGCACCAAGAAGACAGAGCATCGCTGCCCCAGACATAAGAACATAAGAGAAGCTATGTTGGATCAGGTGAATGGCCCATCCAGTCCAACACTCTCTGTCACACAGTGGCCAAAACCCAGGGGCCATCAGGTGGTCCACCAGCGGGGCCAGAAGTCCAGAAGCCCTCCCACTGTTGCCCCCCGAGCACCAAGAAGACAGAGCATCGCTGCCCCAGACATAAGAACATAGGAGAAGCTATGTTGGATCAGGTGAATGGCCCATCCAGTCCAACACTCTCTGTCACACAATGGCCAAAACCCAGGGGCCATCAGGAGGTCCACCAGCGGGGCCAAAACTCCAGAAGCCCTCCCACTGTTGCCCCCGAGCACCAAGAAGACAGAGCATCGCTGCCCCAGACATAAGAACATAAGAGAAGCTATGTTGGATCAGGTGAATGGCCCATCCAGTCCAACACTCTCTGTCACACAGTGGCCAAAAGCCAGGGGCCATCAGGAGGTCCACCAGCGGGGCCAGAAGTCCAGAAGCCCTCCCACTGTTGCCCCCCGAGCACCAAGAAGACAGAGCATCACTGCCCCAGACATAAGAACATAAGAGAAGCTATGTTGGATCAGGTGAATGGCCCATCCAGTCCAACACTCTCTGTCACACAATGGCCAAAACCCAGGGGCCATCAGGAGGTCCACCAGCGGGGCCAGAACTCCAGAATCCCTCCCACTGTTACCCTAGGGTTGCTAAACCCCTGGTTTGGCAGGGGTCCCCCACTTTTTGGGGGGCTTCTACCCGACACCGGCCAGCTGGTCGATGGGGGAAGTCCCACTCCCAACACCCACAGTCACCCCGCACGGAGATCAGGCGTGCAAAGCCTTCCAGCTCCCTGCACTTAAAGGGGCTCCCTTTAAGTGCAGGGAGCCGGCAGAGATTGGGTGGGCAGGCGGGTGGACGTCGCCAACGTGATATCATCACATCGGGGATGCCCCGCCCCTCCGGGAACACCCCCCAAAGTCCCCCACTGGGGGGCACAGATGGACTTGGCAACCCTATGTTGCCCCCCCCCAGCACCAAGAAGACAGAGCATCACTGCCCCAGACATAAGAACATAAGAGAAGCCATGTTGGATCAGGCCAGTTGCACTTCCAGGACAACACTCTGTGTCACTCAGTGGCCAAAAACCAGGTGCTCTGAGGAGGTCCACCAGGTAGACCAGAACTCCAGAAGCCCTCCCACAGTGTCCCCCACAGCACCAAGAAGACAGAGCATCACTGCCCCAGATATAAGAACATAAGTGAAGCCATGTTGGATCAGGCCAATGGCCCATCCAGTCCAACACTATGTCTCTCACAGTGGCCAAAACTCAGGTGCCATAAAGGTCCACCCGGTGGGCCGAACTCCAGAAGCCCTCCCACTGTGGCCCCCCCAAGCAGACAGAGCATCACTGCCCCAGGCATAAGAATGTAAGAGAAGCCATGATGGATCAGGCCAATGGCCCATCCAGTCCAACACTCTGTGTCACACAGTGGCCAAAACCTAGGTGCCATCAGGAGGTCCACCAGTGGGGCTTCTAAGTCTCTTGCAGTGAAAACCCTCTGGGGTTGCCATAAGTCAGCTGCAACTTGACAGCACTCTCCACTCCCGCCAGTTTGATCAACCCCTGACCTGGATGCCCAAGGCTACCTGCATCTCATCAGACCTCAGAAGCTAAGCAGGATCAGCCCTGGTTAGGACTTGGATGGGAGACTGCTGAGGAAGCCCAGGGTCACAATGCAGAGGCGGACAACGGCAAACCACCTCCGAATGCTCGAAAACCCTCCGGAGTCACCTCAGCTGCGCCTTGACAACACTTTCCATCACCACAGCTGTGGGAGACCAGCAGTCCTGCGGGAGGGCAGCGTGCAGCAGCTCAGATGTCCTACCACAGCTGCAGGCTGGTTGCCAGATCCAGGGGAACTGCAATATTCATGAAATCCAGCGGATCCAGGGAGGGAGGGTGATTAAGGTGCTCTCTTGCAAGACCAGAAGAGAGGCGACCCTCTGAATTTTCCACTTCACCGCGCGCTTTCCAGGCATTCCACATTCCAGAGCTAAGCTTCAGTTTAAGAATTAGATTCCAAGTTATCCTTCCCACCCCCCCCGGCCCCCACTCCCCAAGATGCCTTCCTGGAAGGATTAGCCACCATGTACCAAGTACCGTGTTTACATTTTTCTCAACCCCTGCCTTTGAGCGATTCAAGAACCCCAGCTGTTGCTAACGAAAGCAACTTCACGTGATGTGACCCAGACTCCCCTCTCTCTCTCTCTCTCTCTCTCTCTCTCTCTCTCTCTCTCTCTCTCTCATCAGTTTGCTACAGCTCTGCGTTTCCTACATTGAGCAAGTCTTCTCTTCCGACTCCCAGACAATCTTTTGAACAGGCATTCAAAGATTATTTTCCAACGGCTACCAATTGTAGCAGTTCAGCTGAACTTCGTAAGAGGCTTCCGGATTTAAACGAAAAATATTAAGAAAGATTCTTAGTTCGTTTAAAACGAACAAAGGAACAAAATTATAATTATCCGGTCCCAGAACGTAGCTCTTGTAAAGTACCGGGTTCGCCGCATGGAGACTCGGACTACGACATGCGTTGAGAAGCGTTTATTGTACGTCACGCACAAGACTGGAAAACCGGCCCTGCAAGGGCCAACTATATACACCCCACCCAGTACACCCACGGTCCAATTGGAGGGTTTGAATTTCCCGCCAGATGGCCTATTGGTGGACACTAGGTGGTCTAGGATCCGAGGTCCCTTTGTTTTTGGGACCCAAGCTCCTTACTTTATCCATGGACCGCTGGTGGCAGTCCACATACATAACACCTCTCTTCCGTACCCTGCATGTGCATGCATGTGGGGAGGAATCATTTTATATAGGCAACTGCCTGACCTTCATAAGCAACACCTTACAGAAAAGGGGGTCCCATAGGGTTTCCAGATCCCCTGGTTCAGTGGGGGTTTCCCGATTTGGAGGGGGTCCTTCCTGCCCTCCAGCCAGCAGTCTTTAAACGCTGCTGGGGAGAGCCAGGGGCCACACGCCTGCACTCCGAGCCCTGAATTCGGGACTCGGAGTTCAGGCACCCGCGGCCTCCCCCCGTCTCTCCCCAGAAGTGTTTAAAGGATGTGTTCTGTCTCCGTTGGAATGCAACGTTAAGCATGAGCCAAGACAAGGATTGTAATCCCTGAACTCCTATTGGTTGCCTTTGTATTACTGTCCAATCAGAACTCAGTGTAATGCTTTGGAGGGAACAAACCTCATTGGACATTACCTTTGTAATCTCATTGGTTACTTATTGTACAGTAGGCGTGGCTATATTAGCCCGGACTGTTTAAAAGGAGCTGTGCTCCACTGTTTAAGCGGTTCACTGTTCTGGTTATTGTTGAGCTGTTATCACTTGGAAATAAAGCTGAAATCACTTGTTGCTGAAATCAAGTTAAGTCTCATACTTAACAGGATGTCTTTAAACGCTTCTGGGGAGAGGCAAGGGCCTCTTCTCCCCAACGTGGTGACATCACTTCTGTGTGATGTCATCATGCTGGGGACGCCCCACCCCCTCCAGTAATGCCCCCCAAAGTCCCCCGCTGGGGACTCTGAGGGACCTGGCAACCCTAGGGTCCCAAACTTTTGGTGCCTGCAGGCATTTTTGGAATTCTAACACAGCTTGGGGAGCGCAGCCGCAAAATGGCCGCCACAAAATGGATGCCTCGGGAGGCCGAGCCAGCCACAACATGGCTGCTGCAGTTTACCAGCAGCCGCACAGTGGTGGGAGCTGCTGCCAGAGGAAGGTTTTTTAAAAATCTACACAGCCAATCAAAACTCCAGTGCCCAGTCAGAAACCTTGCTTGGGGAAATGGCCTACCCACTTTATAAAAACTCTTGGTGGGCACCAGAAAAGGTCTCAACAGCTACCATGGTTCCTGTGGGCATCACGCTGTGGACCAATGTTCCCTCTAAGCTGTGGAGACTTGTGAGCAAAAATTCTATTTTGTGAACTGCTGGCATTAAAGTCGTGAACGAGCGATTTGGCTACTGCATAAATTAGTTTGCTCTGGAGCCCTCCTTCCTGAGCTGAGACAAAAATGTGTGAACTGGAGGCTAAAAAACTGTGAGCTAGCTCACACTAACTCAGCTTAGAGGGAACACTGCTGTGGACCCCTGTTAAAGAGATTCAACGGCAGTTTGCCTCAAAGGAACCAATTTTATCTCCATCCTTGCAACTGCCATCTTTGGGAACACTCCCACAAGCCCACACTTAAAAGTTGAAAGTGTCTCAGTATTACAAGTGACAGCGTCATGCCCTTACCCCATCCTAGGTCTGACCTATATCTCGATTTCCAGCAGCTTCCTTCTACGGTCACAGATCGAGTATCCCTTTAATCCTCAGTTTGACCAAGGAGTCACTGAGGTGACTGCAACGGGCGTAGGTGAGGCAATAGTTCAGAACAAGTTCTCACAATCTGGCTCAGCTTAAGAGTCTATATTTCGGACCTGAGGTCACCCGGTCTGACACAGGAAATCTGACCTTCCCTTTCGGAAACCTGTTCTTCCATTTAAGAACAGCAAGTTAACATCACAGAGTAACCGCTAGTGAAAGACTCCAAAATAAACCAAATTTCTGCCCTCAACGACAACGGGCACCGTCCCACAGGTCTTTGACACAAGCATCGGGGTCACAACAAAACACATAGGCCACAGCCGTGCTTGCTAAAGCAAGAGAACCGTCAGTATCTCAAACACTGGTAATGAGCGAGTAACAGAGGTTTTCCATTCTGGATTCTCCTTAACAATTTTCCAGACTGCACAACAGGAACTTACCTTTGGTAACTGTTATGATGGAGATGCCACCGAATACGTGCTAAAAGACAATTAGTTGTTTCAACGCAGTGTCTATTGGGATATTTGGTTAATATAGCAGGACATAAGAGAAGCCAATGTTGAATCAGGCCAATGGCCCATCTCGTCCAACACTCTGTCACACATTGGCGAAAAATACCAGGCACCATCAGGAGGTCCAGTAGTGGGGCCAGGACACTCAAAGCCCTCCCATTGCTGCCCCCTCCAGCACTAAGAATAGAGTGCATCACCTGCCCCAGACTGAGAGTTCCTATCTATACCTTGTGGCTAAGAACCACTGATGGACTTCTGCTCCATATGTTTATCTAATTCCCTCTTGAAACTGTCCAGGTTTGCAGCTGCCACCACCTCCTGTGGCAGTGAATTCCAAGTGTTAATCACTGTTAATAGAAACATGATACTGAGCACAGTAAATAAACCTCCCAAGGACTATGTTGCAAAAAAGGTAAACTAACATTTATTCAAGTAAATCTAGTTCATATTCAGGTTGCAGGTGAAAGAAGAAGAGAAGAAAAGAAGAGACTGGATTTATACCCTGCCCGTCACCACCTGAAGGAGTCTCAGAGTAGCTTACAATCTCCTTTCCCTCCCCCTCCCCACAACAGACACCCTGTGAAGTAGGTGGGGTTGAGAGAGCTCTTTCAAGAACTGTCCTTGAGAAAACAGCTCTGAAAGAACTTGTGGCTGACCCAAGGTCACACCAGCAGCTGCATGTGGAGGAGTGGGGAATCAGACCCAGTTCTCCCAGATTAGAGACTGTGCTCTTAACCACTACACTGAATTGGAGAGACGCCTGATCTAAGAAGTACTTTCCCTATCACAAATGGCCAGCTAGTCCAGCATCACGTGTGTGGGAGTACAAGGGCACTGTCTCATCAAGAGACAGAGACGTGTGTCTCCATGGAAGGCCATGAGCAGAAAGAGAGAGGGGGCAAAGCGAGAGACGAGGGCAGCCCCCAGGTTAAGACAAAGAGAGGCATCCTGTTCAAGGAGGTAACGCCTATACACCCTTAAAGTGATGTAGCGCCCCCCCAGTGTCCAGTCACGCTGAGTCACTCACTCCAGCAGTGTCTTCATATCGTTTTCACATGTGCAAAGACATTATTTCAAGTCTCGATCCAGTGACCCTGATCACATCATACCATTTTTGCGCCCAGTAGGTCATGTACCAGATGATGGAGCCATAGATGCATAGACCCAGTTATGTATCGTCCTTGAGCATCACCGAAACAGCTGGCCAGAATGAGGTATTACAGACACAGTACACCTTGTACTTAGCATGCCCAGACTGAGCTTGCTGGCTTAGCAGTCTGTCCGAGCTTCCTGGGAACCAATGAGGATTTACTATAAATTCTCAAAAATGGCTCCTCCTGTGTAGATCTGAGCAATGTATTATTCCAGTTCTCTGGTGTAGTGGTTAGGAGCGCAGACTCTAATCTGGGAGAACTGGGTTTGCTTTCCCACTTCTTCACGTGCAGTCGCTGATATGACCTTGGGTCAGTCATAAACTCTTTCAGAGCTATTCTCTCAAGGGCAGTTCTGGAGAGAGCTCTCTCAGCCCCCACCTACCTCACAGGGTGTCTGTTGTGGGGAGGCGAAGGGAAAGGAGATTGTAAGGTGCTCTGAGATTCCTTCAGATAGTGAAAGGCAGGGTATAAATCCAATCTCTTCCTCCTCCTCCTCCTGTTCTTCTTCTTCACACACCCATTTGTGCCTGGGTCAAGGGTTGCTAGATTCCTCCTGGTAACTGGCGGGGGACTGGGGGGTCTTACCAGGAGAAAGTGGAAGGCCCAGGCCATGTCTCCAGCATCTCACAGGAAGTGACACCATCACACTATGATGCTATGGCGACACTCTGGTATTAGGGCAAAAACTCTATGGAAAAAATGGCTTCTACTATAGAGCTTTTGTCCAAACACCAGAGTCACCTGGACATCACTGGCATGATGACAAAACTTTCTGTGTGACTGTGCTGGGTCTTGGCCGGTCGCCACAGATACACTTCACTGAAAGCTGGGTACACGGTCCAAAAGCAAGCTGAGAGACAGAGCCAAGGGTCAGAATGCTGGGAAATCAGTCAGAGTTTTCGGGAGCAAGGAGCGGAGGCTGGCAGCAAGGACAAGGTCTGAGATAACATGGTTGCATCCGCACCATGGCAGGTCAGCATGGTTGCTTATACTCTGATCCTTCCTTCCCTGGGAGGCAACCTGCAAAGACTCACAGCCCCTCACGTTGCCTTTGCAAGAGCTGCAGTCTGGCAATCCTCCTCCTCTCTTGCACATCCAGACACTGGTGTGCCCTGTGTCTGGGACATTCAGATGAGCCAGGTGGGGACTCTGGCCTCAAGGTGTCTCCAGCTAGGGGTGTTGGGCCAGGCTCTGGACCAGGCTCTTCCTCCGACTGCACCTTAGGCTCTTCGCCTTGCTGCCCCTCCTGCGACGATGATGGGGCCTCTTCTCCCTCAGGTGCTGGCAAAGGTTCCTCTTCTGGGCTGACTCCATAGGAGGCTGGGTTGCTCCGTGCGTCTTCCTTGTCTGAGGAATAGTCAGCCTCAGCAGAGCCAGGACCCATGACAGTGACGCCGGCAATGTGACCTGGGCCTTTCTCCTGGTAAGTCCCTCTGCTGGCCAGCTGATCCATAGCTGGGGGGCAGGGCCTGGTGGCAGGGGACCCCCCCGCCTCCACTGAGGGGTCTGGTGACCCTACCTGGATCAGAACCCACAGTGGGTGACCTGAGGTTCGTCAGCCAAAGATTCTAGCCTGTGTGATAAAGGAAGGAAAGGCAGGGAAATTATCCATGCTAACTGAGGAAACCGTCTTACGCCGGGAGGCAAGCCGAGGTCAGGAGACCAAGTCCGGTGCCACGCTTTCCGACTCTATAAAAGCCGCCCTGCTGATTTGACCGGCGAAAAGAGCTGCTCTTGCTGAATATAAGATGTCTCCACCTTTGGCTCACCTGAACCGAAGCCAAATTGGACAGTTTTACCTGCCCATCCAATTCCCTGCTGCCATCCTCACCTAAATTGCCTCCAGCTTTAATTCACACACACGCAAAAGTATGCCTTGGGTATCAGACGTTTGGAGACACGCCGGCTGGGAGAGATTATGATCTCTTGACTCTGCCCAAACAGAAATGCTTTGCGTGCAGGTAGAAGGTCACTCTCATATTAAAGGCAGGAAATCACTCCTAGATATGTAACCGAGGCATATCACCCATTTAAAAATACTGCCATTGTGTCAGTCCAAAGAGAAAGCACAAGTACCCCTGACCTGGATAGCCCCGGCAAGCCCAATCTCGTCAGATCTTGGAAGCTAAGCAGGGTCAACTCGGGCAAGTACTTGGATGGGAGACCTCCTTGGAATACCAGCAGTCGGGAGGCGGGGGCAGGCTTTATTCGGCCGCCTCTCTGAATAGCCTCTGGGCCCCCAATAGGGATCAGTCATCAGAGGTCGCCATGACTTCCAGGTGCACACATACCCACAGGCATACATGTTGTTGTTCAGTCGCACAGTCGAGTCCGACTCTTCGCGACCTCATGGACCAGATTACGCCAGGCCCTCCTGTCTTCCGCTGTCCGCTGAAGTTTGCTCAATTTCATGTTCGTTGCATCGATGACACTGTCTAACCATCTCATCCTTTGCCGTCCCCTTCTTCTTTGACCTTCAATCTTTCCCAGCATCAGGGTCTTCTCCAGCGAGTGCTCCCTTCTCATTTGGTGGCCAAAGTATTTGAGCTTCAGCTTCAGGATCTGGCCTTCCAGGGAACAATCAGGGTTGATTTCTTTTAGGATTGACTGATTTGATCTCCTTGCACAGGCATACATACACATGCACAAAAAAAACAAAGAGAGAGCACTAGTGTCTTTTCTTTCAAATTAGGGAAAGAGGAAACATTCTTAATTGCAGTCCTTTTAACGTTTCTTGATGTCAACCTCAGTTCTTCATTTTATTTTTTGGAAGATTCATTTGTATTTCGTGTGGACTTGCATGCCTAATTGATAGGGCGGCGGAACGCACAATGTGCACCTAATGCTGGTTTAACGAGCGTTAACCATTTTTAAAGGAAAGGTCAACACAATCAAGCAGCAAATATCACTCCCAAAAAAAGAACCGTGGGCTGACGTGTAAAAGGGGGGCAGCAAAATCCAAACAGGGAGCCGGGGATCAGAACAGCGGGAGCCGGCAATCTCAAGCATCACCCCCCTACCCTTTCCAATCCAGATGCATCCGTAACTTTTATTTTTAAGCCTCTTGGCTTGAAGGAGGACAGAAATTATATATATATATATATATATATATATATTCAAGCAATCTGTCTTGCTACTTTCATGGTAGCTCACATTTCACACGAGCCCGGGAGGGGCGGTGGCTTCCTAAAAAAGGCCTCTTTACGCTTCCCCACCCCCAGCACACAAGATGGCCAAACCATCTGGAAAAACACCGATTCCAGCTAACAGCGAGAGCTAACTTTGGCTTTCCTCTCCCCGAAGCGGCACAGAAGGAGGAGGAAACAGGAGGGGAAGTTTCCGGTCTGCCTCGCCCGCTCGCCCGTCTTTTCCTCAGAATTCAGGGTTGCCAAGTCGTCGTCCTCCCCGGCCACTGGTGGGGGACGAGGGGGACGGTCGCCCAATCCAGGTTGGGAATCCCTAACCTTTCTCAGCCTGCGAGCATCTTTAGAATTCTGACACGGCGTGGTGGGTGCCGCCACAAAATGACTGCTATTAAACAGCTGTAGGGTTGCCAGGTCTGGGTTGGAAAATACCTGGAGAGTTTGGGGGTGGATCCAGGAGAGGGCGGGGTTTCGGGAGGGGAGGGGCCGCCTCAGCATGGTCCAGTGCCATAGAGTCCACCCTTCAAAGCAGCCATTTTCTCCAGGGGAGCTGATCTCCATCAGCCGGGGATCAGTTGTAAAAGTGGGAGATCCCCAGGCCCCACCAGGAGGCTGGCAACCCTAAACAGCTGCTGCAGGAGGTGGAGCCAGCTACAAAATGGCTGCCCCACCTCCTCTTCAGTCACACCGTTAAGTTCCTTGGGCTGCGGTGGCAGCTGTTGCCAAAAACGATGTTTTTAGAACTCTGGAGAGCCGATCTCCAATGGCCAGTCAGAAGCCTTGCTGGACAAAAGCCCCATCTGCCCTTCCCCACTTTCTACAAACACTTGGCGGATGCCGGAAAAGGCGTCAGCGGGTGCCCTGGTGCCCATGGGCACCGCGTTGGGGACCCCCGTTCTATGGTATCACATCCCTCAGTTGTAAAAGCAGGAGACCCTCCAGGCCCCACCTGGAGGATGGCAACCCTACTCCTGAGCTCATTCCCCCCCACACAAGCACCACCCCAAAATCTCTAGGAATATCACAGATCAGAGCTGGCAAACCTAATGACCTGAACTGAACCCACCGTGTCCAACTCATCGGTCTTCCCTTGGAGACTGCTGATAGCTCTGCTCTCAGCCTCTGCCATGATTTCAGACTACAAAGGTGCATCTTCCTTATGTCAGGGTTGCCAGTCTCCAGGTGGCGGCTGGAGAGCTCTCAGAACTACAGCTGGTCTCCAGCCAACACGGATCGGTCCCCCTGGAGAAAACGGCTGCTTTGGAGGATGGATTCCACAGCATTGCACCCTGCTGAGGCCCCTCCCCTCCCCAAACACCGCCCTCCACAGGCTCCACCCCCCCAAGTCTCCAGGGATTCCCCAACCCAGAGGTGGCGACCGTACTTTTGTTGCCATCTGAAGCACCCTTGACCCGTTCTTTGCCACTGACCACAAGAATGTAAACTGATTGGTGGCTCTTATTCTTTAGTGGTAGTTTTGCCCCCAACACAAGCCTCTCGGTACAGTGGTTTTGCTAAGACACCCCCCCCAAATTAAACCCGTAAGTTGTGGCAGACCCTTCAGAACCCCTAACTGCCTTCTGCTGAACAAACCCCCCCTTGACTAAAGAATTTGGATCCTGGCCAAGCAATCGATTGGCGGAAGCTCCCCCCGGCTCCATTGCCAGGCCGTAATTAGAATTTCATATCTGATCAATTGAAATTCTGACCTCCGAAGCGTCGCTCCTCTTGAGCGTTTCTGAAGCCCGGAGCACCTTTGGAAGGAAGGCAGGAAAAAAACCCAACTTAATGGGATCTCATTTAGTCTCCATTTGCAGAGAGGTTTAGCGCTCCGGCGACCGAGAGAGTTTAAAAAATGGCCGCGAGGTTCCGCCAACGT
The DNA here is from genome assembly GCA_029375565.1 of Gekko gecko. Taxonomy (NCBI): domain Eukaryota; kingdom Metazoa; phylum Chordata; class Lepidosauria; order Squamata; family Gekkonidae; genus Gekko; species Gekko gecko. The sequence continues at coordinate 71,802,647 of JAPDNY010000012.1, read as the reverse complement.
GATTGAGCATCACCGCCAGCCAACGAGCTGCTTGGGAATCGGACCAGGAGGAGAAGTGTGTGTGTGTTTGGGGGGGGGGGGGAGAACGTCAACCTTCCGGGTCTCGCTCAGAGACATTAAGGGACCTGTTCCACCGCTCATTTAGAATATTTATCATCGGAGAAGCTTTTAGGAAGCGCTGTCGCGGAGAGTAATGCCCGGCACTTAATTACATTACTGTCTTGCTGCCTCAGCTGGGACCAGATTGTCCGATCGGGCCGCGGCTAGATGGGCACGGCTTCTGAGGGCACCCCCCTGTCCTCCAGAGATGGAGGCCTAGCCAGGGCTTTTTTTTGTCGAAAACCCCCAGCAGGAACTCATTAGCATATTAGGCCACACACCCCATGTTACCAGGAGCGTGGTCATCCAGCCACACCCACCTTTTGCTTCTTATTCTGTTTACCTTGTTTGTTGTCAAAACCCAGGGCTTTTTTTGGAGCAGGAACTCCTTTGCATGTTAGGCCACACACCCCTCATGTAGCCAATCCTAGTGAGTTTCTGCTGCTGCGTGTGGCCTATTATGCTAAAGAGTTCCTGCTGGGTGTGGCCAACTCGGGAGCCAGCAGGAACTCCGTTCCTGTGCCTTCCTGCCCAAAAATAGCCCTGGGCCTAGCACAGACTGGCCAAGTCAGAGTGACAAAGGGGGAGTCATTTGGGCGGGCGGGCGGGCCGTTGGCAACAAATGGGGGCGGGGGAAGGAGTCTTGCATTCATTTTAAAAACTTGCCCGATGCGTTGCAACTTAAGCACTTGGAGGGTCAGGGCCTGCTTCCTTGGTTACGTTAAACATAAGCAGTAGCAAAGACGGACGCCAGCTCTGTTTCAGCAACCAGGGGAAAGCCGTAGCCTGCGCAGTCTCCAGGGCCGAAGGAAGCAGAAAGTTCAAGATGGGCAACCGTGACTGCTTGTGACAGTGGAAAAGAGCAAGACTCCAGTGGCACCTTAAAGACTAACTAAGTTTGTGGCATGTTAACAGCTGAACAGCGAATCAACGTGCAACTTGTTAATTTGTTAACATGTTAATTTGCTGCTCAGCCCGTCTGTAAGTCTGAACCTCACCTCCCATTCGATTGTATTTGAAGTGTGCTCGCCAGTGCTTGAAGTGTGAGAGCCAGTTTGGTGTAGTGGTTAAGTGTGTGGACTCTTATCTGGGAGAACCAGGTTTGATTCCCCACTTCTCCACTTGCACCTGCTGATGTGACCTTGGGTCAGTCACAAGCTCTGGCACAGCTGTTCTCTCAAGGACAGTTTCTGTCAGAAGTTCTCTCAGCCCCACCTCCCTCCCAGGGTGTCTGTTGTGGGGAGGGGGAGGGAAAGCAGTTTGTAAGCCGCTCTGAGACGCCTTTGGGCAGTGAAGGGCGGGGTATAAGTCCAAACTCTTCTTCTTCTTCTTCTTGCACATGAAAGCTCATACATTGAATAAACCTCTGTTGGCCTTAAATTTGTTCTACAATTTGTGGCAGGAGAGGAGCTTTCCTGAGCCGCTGCCCACTTCTTCGGATACAGTAGAAAGTACCATTGAATCAACAGCTTACCTCTGGCATCCCTGTAGGGCTTTCAAAGCAGAAGACCCAACAGGGGTGGTTTGCCATTGACTGCCTCTGTGTAGTCCTCGGGGGCTCCCTTCCAAGTACTAACCAGGGCCAACCATACTTGGCTTCCAAATTCTGACGAGATTGGGCTGTTTGGGTCAAGGTAGAAAAGAAACGAGGGAACATTGGTGGTGGAATGTGTTCTCGAGTCACCTGAGAGCCAATTTGGTGTAGTGGTTAGGAGCGCGGACTCTAATCCGGGAGAACCGGCTTTGATTCCCCATTCCTCCACATACAGCAGCTGGCATGACCTTGGGTCAGTCACAAGTTCTTCCAGAGCTGTTCTCCCGAGGGCAGTTCTCAAGAGAGCTCTCTCAGGCACACCTACCCCACAGGGTGTCTGTTGTGGGGAGGGGAAGGGAAAGGAGATTGTAAGCAGCTCTGAGACTCCTTCGAGGAGTGAAGGGCGGGGCATAAATCCAATCTCTTCTTCCTCGTATCCAATTTATGATGACACCGTAGGATTTCAAGGCAAGAGATGGATAGAGGTGATTTTGCCAACGCCTGCCTCAGCGTAGAGAACCTGGACTTCCTCGGAAGTCTCCCATCCAAGCATTAACCGGGGCCGACCCTGCTTAGCTTCCGAGATCAGACGAAATCAGGCAACCTCGGGCCAGGGTAAGGAGGAGCAAATTTTCCCCAATTCATTTCCCATTTAATTTGCTGTTGGCTTTCTAGATGCGTTTGTATTATGTACACAAGCATGACTTTCAGGTGCAATTCATACAACATTTATGGAGGCTGCGTACATAATTTATGCGTATAATGCCGATGTAATGATGCACAAGTAATGAGGAGCGAGGCGGGGGGGAAAGCACACAACGTGGGGGAAAGAAAATAGTGGAGACAAAGAATTCCTACTTTGATTCACACCAGGGAGAAAGGAAATCCTAATCGGGATTAAAACAGGAGGACAAACGGATTTGAGAAACCTGATCTCATCCAGGATAGACGGAAGAGAAACAGCCTACACCGAGGGTCCCCAACCTTTTTGAGTCTGTGGGCATGTGGAATTCTGACATCGCATGGTGCAAGCAGCAACAAAATGGCTGCCACAACAGGAGGCGGAGCCAGCCACAAAATAATTGCCACAGCTTAACTTCAGTAATACAATGTAGATCAGGGGAGTCAAACATGCGGCCCGGGGCCCGGATGAGACCCCCGGAGGGCTTCTATCAGGCCCACAGTGGAACTGGCTGTCTTCTGCTTTTTCCAGTTCGGCTGCTGCTGCGTCATCGTAGGTTTGCAGCTTACAGAGACACACCTGTACAGCACACTCAAGATTGCAACAGCACAGACATTTCGATGCAATAATTCAGAGCAAGAGGTGCCGGTTATCAAACACTGTTAAACAAACAAAATATGGCAAGAGTGCAGATGTTTTAGGCATGTTTTTATTTTAAGTAAAAAAAAACCCCTTTGTGTTTATGTCCTTTATAAAGTTTCTATCTCCGCTGCCTGGCATTACATTTTACGACACACCTGGCCCGGCCCAACAAGGTCTCATTTATGTCAGATCCGTCCCTCATAACAAATGAGTTCGACACCCCCTGGTGTAGATCTTTGCCCTGTGTTGGCAGCTGCTGCTAAAGCAACATTTAAAAAAATCTGCACAGCCAATCAAATCTCCAAGAGTCAATCTGAAGCCTTGCTGGGCAAAAGACCTACTTGGCCCCACCCACTTCCTAAAAGTACTTGGTGGGCAACGGGAAAGGTGTCGGTGGCGTCACGGTGCCCACGGTCACTGGGTCGGGGACCCCTGGCCTATACGGAGGAATTATATAGAAGGAGGCAGGAAGACATTGGGTGATGGTGATCACCTAAGGCCTTGGGCAGCACGTGGCTCTGCATGGCAATTTTGAAAGGCCTGGAGTAATAATACCATCACCACTTCCAACAGTAGCCACCTTCCCCTTCAAACTACTTCTAAGCAGTTCTCCTGGGAACAGAATAGGGCAAACTGGAGCTGGACTCCCAGAGAGAGTCTGAGAGAGGTTTTAGGGTGCCAATGTTTAGGACTGTGTGTGCGTTATGTGCTAAAATTAAGCTGTTTCCGACTTAGGGTAATTCTATGAACCAACGTCCTCCACAGTTTGGTGTAGTGGTTAAGTGTACAGACTCTAATCTGGGAGAACCGGGTTTGATTCCCAACTCCTCCACTTGCAACTGCTGGATGACTTTGGGCAAGCCATAGTTCTGGCACAGCTGTTCTTGAAAAAGAGCAGTTTCTGTCAGAGCTCTCTCCGCCCCACCTACCTCACAGGGTGTCTGTTGTGGGGAGGGGAAGGGAAACGAGTTTGTAAGCCGCTCCGAGACTCCAAGTGAAGGGCAGAGTATAAATCCAATCTCTTCCTCCTCCTCTAAACCCTTCTATCCTTCACAGCCTTTCCCCAGCTTTACCATTTTTTCTAGTGAGTCTTGTCTTTGTGAGATGTGACCAAAGTAGGAGAGCCTCTGTTGAATCAGTTGAGGATTGCAGAGATATGCAATATCTCAGCATAGGACTGCCAGTATCCAGCTGATCAGTCCAGTGAAGTCGTGTTCTATCAAGTAACCGGATACGGACGGCGTGTGACAAACTCCACTAGGTTCGATGACTTCCCGTGGTGAATTCTGGCTGTCTTCCTCACAAGAGCCTTACTAGATCAGCCCAGTGGTCCATCCAATCCAACCTCCTCTTTTGCGCAAGGACAACAAACTAAGCATTAGAAGCCAAGGCCTTCCCCTGATGCCCCCTCCAAGTGTTGGTATTCAGAGCTTTACTGCCTCTGAATACGGAAACTCTTTTCTCACCACCGTAGCTAGTAGCCATTAATAGTCCTATTTTCCCAAGGACATGTCTAATCCCATTTTAAAGCCATCTGTGGCCGCTACCTCCATTGACACTGAATTCAACAAACCATTCACTGAGTAAATCACGACTTCCTTTTGTGTATCTTGAACCAACTTCATTGGGTGCCCCTGAGTTCTAGTATTATGGGAGAGGGGGAGGGGAAACCTTCTGTATCTACTTTCTCCACTACACAAATAGAGGTTTATGAAACGGTCAAGTCCCTTCATTTCTCTAACCTGAGAAGTCCCAGACTTTTCAGACTTTCCTCAAAGGAGAGATGCCCCAACCCTTAATCATCCAGGTTGTCCTCTTGTGCCTGTCTGCAACATCTTTTTTTTGCTGTAGGGCAACAAGAATGGTATACACCATTCTACATCCAGCCCCTCTACAAACTGACATAAGAGCATTATAGTATCGGCCATTCTATCTGCAGTCCCTTTCGTTATATATTTCTCGACCCTCTCTTTTTCTAGCCAGGACAATACCACTCACCCAACGTGGAATTCACTGCCACAGGAAGTGGTGGCAGCTACAAGCATAGACAGCTTCAAGAGGGGATTGGATAAAACTATGGAGGAGAGGTCCCTCGGTGGCTATTAGCCACAAGGTATATGGAACACTCTCTCTGGAGTAGTGGTGCTCTGTATTCTTAGTGCTTGGGCGGAAAGAGAGGGAGGGCCCTGCTGGTAGAGCTCCTGATGGCACCTGGCTTTTGGCCACTATGTGACCCAGAGTGTTGGACTGGATGGCCTGATCCTACATGGCTTCTCTTATGTCTGGGGCAGTGATACTCTGTATTCTTGGTGCTTGGGGGTCAACAGTGGGAGAGCTTCTGGAGTTCTGGCCCCACTGGTGGATCTCCTGATAGCCTCTGGGTTTTGGCCACTGTGTGACATAAGAGAGTTGAAGTGGGTGGGCCATTGTCCTGGTTCAACATGGCTTCTCTTACATTCTTACGTCTGGGGCAGTGATACTCTGTATTCTTGGTGCTTGGTGGGGGGTAACAGTGGGAGGGTTTTTGGAGTTCTGGCCCCACTGGTGGACTTCCTGAGGGCACCTGGGTTTTGGCCACTGTGTGACCCTAAGAGTTGGACTGGATGGACCATTGGCCTGATCCAACAGGGCTTATGTTCTTATGTCTGGGGCAGTGATACCCTGTCTTGGTGCTCGGGGGGCAGGAGTGGAAGGGCTTCAGAAGGGCTTCTGGCCCCTCTGGTGGACTTCCTTATGGCACCTGGGTTTTGGCCATGGTGTGACACAGAGCGTTGGACTAGATGGGCCACTGGCCTGATCCAACATGGCTTCTCTTCTGTTCTTATATTCACTCTTGGCCAGCAGAATCTTCAAAGCCAAATGGTAGAAATAAAAACCAATACAATCACCCGTCATCGAGAGCAGCAGCAAGAATTTAGAACAGCCAAGACCAGCGTAAGACAAGTGTGAGCAACACAAGGAACCCAGAGACGCAAAGAGCCGAACGACCCGAGTTCTTAGCCAAGGAACATAAACCGAGATACAAACTTACAGACGTCAGTACAACAGAAGGAAGTCGTCTGACGCAAAACTGTGTTCAAAGGCTAGGCAGATACAAATTTAATTTAATTGCTTGGGGGAGGGTCTCTTGCACCAAGGCCACGACGGCTTCCACCTGCTCTGCTTTGTGAACTAGTCTGTTCATCCCAAATAGAAATTGTACGACCGGCTTATCTTGTTTATCTGTGAAATGTGTCTTTGGTGCGTTTTTGTCCTTTCTTTTATTTTATTCCATCTTTATCCCGCCCTCCCCGCAAGCGGGTTCAGGACGTGTCGCAAATCACAAAATAAACAAGGTAATCAAATAGTAAAAACCGTATTTCTCATAAAACAGAAACCAAACACAGTCGGGGTGGATTCGCCTCGACAACACTTGCTCAGTTTGAGCTGGGTCCATTCGGCCAGCTTTGCAAACTTGCTTTGAGTTCATGTATGGAGAAAAATGGGTTAAAATGTCCTGACTATGAAATAAATCTAAAAATCCTCCGTCCAAGCTGCACTCCTCTTTTTGTTTGTGTGTGTGTGTGTGGGTTTTTTGCCTGGAAGTCACGGCAACTTCTGGGAACTCCTACCGGGGCATGGAGGACGTCCAGAGAAGCGGCTTGATAGCCTGCCCCCACCTCCGGTATTCCAAGGAGGTCTCCCAACCACATACTTTCAAGGGCCGGCCCTGCTCAGCTTCCGAGATCTGATGATAATCGTGCTTGCCTGGGCTATCCAGGTCAGGGACCAAGTTGTACTTCTGATAGGGTTACCAACGTCCAGGTGGAACCAGGAGATTTCCTGGAACTCCAGCTGATCTCCAAACTATCGCAACCAGTTCCCCCAGAGGAAAAGGCTGCTTTGGAGGAGGCTATATGGCATTATACCCCACTGAGGTCCCTGCCCTCTCCAAATCCCACTCTCTCAAAGCTCCATCCCAGGTCTCCAGGAATTTCTCAAGCTGGGCTTGAAGCCCTAACAACGTAAGAGAAGCCAATGTTGGATCAGACCAATGGCCCATCTAGTTCAACACTCTGTCACACAGTGGCCAAAAATACCAGGGGCCATCAGGAGGTCCACCAGTGGGGCCAGGACACTAGAAGCCCTCCCACTGTTGACCCCCCCGCCCCCAGCACCACTTGCCCCAGACTGAGAGTTCCTATCTATATCTTGTAGCTAATAGCCACTGATGGACCTCTGCTTCATATGTTTATCCAATTCCCTCTTGAAGCTGTCCATGCTTGTAGCTGCCACCACCTCCTGTGGCAGTGAATTCCATGAGTTAATCACTCTTTGGGTGAAGAAGGACTTCCTTTTATCTGTTCTAACCTGCCTGCTCAGCAATCTCATGGAGTGGCCACGAGTTCTTGTATTGTGAGAAAGGGAGAAAAGTGCATCTTTCTCGACTGTCTCTATCCCATGCATAATCTTATAAACCTCGATCATGTCACCCCTCAGCCGTCGTTTCTCCAAGCTAAAGAGCCCCAAGCGTTTTAACCTGTCTTCATAGGGAAAGTGTTCCAACCCTTTTTATCATTCTAGTTGCCCTTTTCTGCACTTTTCCCAATGCTATAATATCCTCTTTGAGGTGTGGTGACCAGAACTGTGCACAGTACTCCAAATATGCTCGCACCATCGATTTATACAGGGGCCTGATCTCTGCCCTTCCCTCTGAAAAGCTCACCTGGGGCCTGTTTCAGTGGTTTTTAGGTGCCAGGCCAAAACATGTTATTCACCCAGGCTTTTAGCTTCATTATTATCCCTGCGCCCTGTACTTTCCCTGCTTTTAGGAGTATTTTTATGCTGATATTTAGTAGCTGCAGTTTTAAATTACTGCTGACGGCTGCTGCAGTTTTAATTTTTTTAAATTTACGTTACTTTATAGTCAAGGCAGATTATGCGGAAAGAGTCAGGACAGTCAACAGAATGGGACATTCCGTAGCCACTGCATTAGGGTTTTAGAAGGCTGGAACTGGCAGAAAGAACTGAAGCAGTGCATACGTATTCACAGGACACATTAAGCAGTACAGAAATGACATGAATAGGATCCTACTTACAATAACCTATGTTGTTGTTGTTCAGTCGCCCAGTCGAGTCCGACTCTTCGCGACCCCATGAACCAGATCACGCCAGGCCCTCCTGTCTTCCGCTGTCCTCTCAAGTTTGCTCAATATCATGTTCGTTGCATCGATGACGCTGTCTAGCCCTCTCATCCTTTGCCGTCCCCTTCTTCTTTGACCTTCAATCTTTCCCAGCATTAGGGTCTTCTCCAGTGAGTGTTCCCTTCTCATTTGGTGGCCAAAATATTTGAGCTTCAACTTCAGGATCTGGCCTTCCAGGGAACACTCTTAACTCCAGCTTGTGATTCATCCGGGCCAGCATTTTGCATGATGTACTCTGCATATAAATTAAATAAGCAAGGTGACAATATACATCCTTGTCGTACTCCTTTTCCTATGCTAAACCAATCAATAACCTATACATAGCAATAAAGACCACAAGTCAAAATCATTTATCCAAGTATGTTTGTGAGAACATTTTGTACTGTGCACCTTTAATTGTTGTTGTTGTTGTTCAGTCACACAGTTGAGTCCGACTCTTCACGACCCCATGGACCACATCACGCCAGGCCCTCCTGGCTGCCGTCATGCTCCAGAGTTCATTTAATTTCATGTTGGTTGCCTTGATAACACTGTTCAACCATCTCATCCTTTGCCATCCCCTTCTTCTTTGACCTTCAATCTTTCCCAGCATCAGGGTCTTCTCCAGTGAGTGCTCCCTTCTCATTTGGTGGCCAAATGATTTCAGCTTCAGTCTCTGGCCTTCCAGGGAACAGTCAGGGGTGGTTTCTTCTAGGATTGACTGATTTGATCTCCTTGCAGTCCAAGGGACTCTCAAGAGTCTTCTCCAGCACCGTAATTCGAAAGCATCTATTCTTCGGCGCTCAGCCTTCCTTATAGTCCAACTCTCGCAGCCATACATTACTACTGGGAATACCATCGCTTTGACCATACAGCAGCCTTAATACCTACGGAGAAAAGCCCTCTTGAATAGTTCAGTTTTGCATCGTTTGTGGAAGTCCATTTGCCAAGTTTTAATTTATTTCAATTGGTTTATGTATATGCGCCTTTTAAATAATATTTTTTACTGTTTCATTTTTTGGTATGTATTTCAACTCTGGTTTTAATGGTGTGTTTTTATGGTTTTAAAATGTGGTTTTATTATGGGAGTTTTAATTTCTTTGACGCCTTAGTGGCCCTGACGAGGGATAAAAAGCAGGGTATGGATTTTGTAAAGTAAACTAAATAAAGTTTATGTTGTTGGTTGCCTCAAGCAGACATTGGGAAGCACAGGATAATGACCTTGCCAAATACATACATCAATAGGAGCCTCTGTTGCCCAGAGCATGCAGAAAAGGAAAAGAAAAACGGGCCACACCAGTAGAAAAATCAAAACATGGGAGGGAAAGCCAAAAGTGACCAATGCAATAAACATTTTAACAATGAAAACATGCCTCTCTGGGATACATCCGGTAGAAACATTCTAAGAACTCTGTTTTCGCCAGACAGCTCCAGGAAACAATTAACTAGTATATCCCCTGAAGAAGCAATAGTGAAACTCACTGGAACGACAACATTTTTTAATTAAAATCTTTATTACGTCTCTCTGCTTTTTGCTTCTTCTTTCTTTTTGCCCAACGCATGCACATGGTAGGTTGCCATCTTTGAAGACGACAAGCCATAGCTAACATCATTCTCCCTCTTTGTCTATCAGCTTACCAGAATCTTTACAGATAGACACTCTGGGTCATGAAGGTTGCCCATCCCTATTTTAGGGCTTCCAAGGTTGGCATGGACAGAACATAGCGTTGCTTTTCTGTACACTGGAGAAGGATCTGCTGGGGCTTCTTGGCTTGATTACTGCAATGCATGGCACATGGGGCTGCCCTTGGAGACCCTCCCCCACAACTTCAGTTAAATGCAAAACAGTCTGCTGGATTCTTAAGTGGTGTTAAGCCACAGTGGGAGCGAAATGCTTGGAACACTTTCTGGACACAAACTAGAAACTAAATGAGATCCCATCAAGTTTCCCCCTCCCTCCTTCCAAAGGTGCTCTGGGCCTCAGAAACTCTCAAGAGGAGCGGCACTTCCGAGGTTTCCCTCCCTCTCGTTCACGGCAACTGTGAAACGCAAGACCAAACTCAAAATATAAGCACCAAATGGTAAAACTTGGAGCTCAGATGCAGAGCTCAGGATGCCAGATAGCTTAATTTAATTTATATCCCATGTTCTGGATGCACAGATAGGCACAAACAGAAACAGCACAAACACCATGCCCTGACTTGGACAGACCAGGCTAACCCGTTCTCAGAAGCTAAACAGTGGTTAATATGTGGATGGGAGACCACCAAGGAAGTCCTATGCAGAGGCAGCCGAAGTCAAACCACCCCTGAAAATACCTCTTGCCTTGGAAACTTTTTTTTAGAGAGTTTTATTAATTTTTGGGAAGTGAAAGAAAAGAAGACAACTTTACAGGGTTGCCATAAGTTAGCCGTGACTTGATATTATTTGACACCACCAAGCTGGCCCAGGAAGGCTCCCGTAAGAACCAGACTTCTTCAACATTTATTTTTTTATCTAGGTGGGCAGCCATTTTGCTCTGAAGCACTAGAACAAAGTTTGAATTCAGAAGCACCTTTAAGACCAACGAAGTTTTATTCAAGTTATGAATTTCCATGTGCACGCACACTTAAAGGTGGCACGGACTCAAACTTTGTTCATTTCTTTTTTTATGGTTTGCTTCTGTGGCTTGCGCAGCAACAGGCTGGGGACCTTAGCGACCATCTGAAACCACTTTAAACCAAATCATTGGTCCCACTTAACATAAGAACATGAGAAGAGCCCTGCTGGATCAGACCAGTGGTCCACCCAGTCCAGCATCCTGTCTCACACTCTGGCCAAACAGTTCCTCTGGAGGGCTAACAACAGGGCAGAGAGGCCAAGGCCTCCATAAGAACATCAGAAGAGCCCTGCTGGGTGAGACCGGTGGTCCATCTAGTCCAGCATCCTGTCTACCACCGTGGCCAACCTGGAGGGCCAACAACAGGGCAGAGAGGCCAAGGTCTCCATAAGAACATCAGAAGAGCCCTGCTGGATCAGGCCAGTGGTCCATCTAGTCCAGCATCCTGCTTCACACAGTGGCCGGCCAGTTCCTCTAGAGGACCAACAACAAGGCATGGAGGCCAAGGCCTTCATAAGAACATGAGAAAAGCCCTGCTGTATCAGACCAGTGGTCCATCTAGTCCAGCATTCTGTCTCACACAATGGCTGGCCAGTTTCTCTGGAGGGCCAACAACAAGGCATACAGTTCTAGTCCTTCCCCTGATGTTGCCTCCTGGCACTGAGATTCAGAGGTTTAGTGCCTCTGAATGTGGAGGTTCCCCTCAGTTACCTTGTCACTAACTAAGCATTCCGACCGACAGCAGCTCTCCAAGGGCTGGGGTACAGAAAGCCATTTTCCATCTCACAAAATCCTTTAACTGGAGATGTCCCCAGTTGAACTGAAGGCCTTCTGTACGTACCACAGCCCCTCCACAGCCTGTGGGCCTGGAATCCTGTTTAGCTCTGTTTGGGCCTTAGCTCTCAAAGGCAAGCCCACCATTTTCTTATCGGCATTGTAAAAAAACAACAACGCAGAGGTGGCAGGGGCCATTAAGAGAAGAGACCGATTGCCTCCAAAGGTCATCTCCGCTCAGGGGCTAGGGGGTGGGGAGGCAGTCTGATGAGCACTACTTAGTGGTAATGACATTTTGCACTTAATGAATTAGTTTGTAAATTCCAAGGAAGCAGTTAACCATTAAGCTGATGACTGTGGGGGAAGGGGGAGGGAGGGAGCGGAAAAACCCTTCATCAATTAGCATCCTTTGCCTCTGTGGGGGTAGGGGAAGTCTCACAAGGTAGGAGTGGATACAACAGGCAGCGACTTCTGGGGAGAGAGTTCAAATTAGACCAACTCCCCACTGACATTTTTGTCACTGGTTTTTCCCCTATCGATTTGGGTCCGCCCGTCCCGCTTCCCACGTGTGTTTTGCTCTCTCTGGGACTACTAGAGACAGCCAAACACTTGTTTGGGGGGGAGGGAACCCTGAAGCCATAGGGACAAAGGACAATGCTCCCTCTAAGCTGCAAAGTCTGGTGAGCAAAGATTCTGCTTTCTGAGCGACTGGCATTAAAGTTGTGAGCAGGCGATTCGGCTGCTGCATAGGTTAGTTTGCTCTGGAGCCCTCCTTCCTGAGCGAAGGCAAAAACGTGTGAGCCGGAGGCTAAGAAACTGTGAGCTAGCTCACACTAAGTCAGCTTAGGGGGAACGCTGACAAACGAGGGACAGAAATGTCAGTGGGGAATTGGTCTTAGACTTTAAAACGTGGGGGTTTCTCCCCTCCGCTCTGTTGGCAGTGTTAAGTTAAGCAGTCTTGATAGTGCTGTGTAGGTGCATCAGGGGTCCCCAATATGGGGTCTGTGGGTGCCAGGGCACCTAGTAACACCTTTCCTGGCACCTGCCAAATGTTTTTTTTAGAAAGTGGGCATAGTCAGGTGGGGCTTTTGCCCAGCAAAGGTTCTCATCATCCACTGGAAATTTCACTGGCTGTGCAATTTTTTTTATTATTATTATTATTTTAAAAAACCAACCCACTGCTTTGGGAGTAGCTGCCACCACAGCAAGATCAAATCCGTCAGTCCCCAAAGAAATCAACCCTGACTGTTCCCTGGAAGGCCAGAGACTGAAGCTGAAGCTCAAATATTTTGGCCCCCAAATAAGAAGGGAGCACTCGCTGGAGGAGAAGACCCTGATGCTGGGAAAGACTGAAGGCCAAAGAAGAAGGGGACGGCAAAGGATGAGATGGTCGGACGGTGTTATCGATGCAACGAACATGAAATTAAGCAAACTCCGGAACACGACGGAAGACAGGAGGGCCTAGTGTGATGTGGTCCATGAGGTCGCGAAGAGTCAGATTCAACTGTGTGACTGAACAACAACAACAAGCCGCCACAGCACAGGAATCTGTAATGTATGACTGAAAGTAAGATGTGGCAGCCATTTTGTGGCTGGCTCTGCCCCTTGCAGCTCCCATTTTGTGGAAGCCATTTTATGGCCACACCCACTGTGCTGTGTCCAAATTCCAAAGGTGCCCACAGGCTAGGTTTGCCAACTTCCAGGTGGGGCCTGGAGATCTCCCACTTTTGCAACTGGTCTCCAGCTGACAGAAATCAGCTCCCCTGGAGAAAATGGCTGCTTTGAAGGGCGGGCTCTACGGCACTGTACCATGCTGAGGCCCCTCCCCTCCCCAAACCCCGCCCTCTCCCGGATCCACCCCCAAAATCTCCAGGTATTTTCCAACCCAGCCCTGGCAACCCTACCACAGGCTCACAAAGGTTGGGGACACTGATCGATATATATATAGAGAGAGATATGTAGAGAGTGTTTAGTATGGTGATCGATGAGTTAAAGCCGTTAGCTGATCAATCACCCAACTTCCAACCAACTAATTAATTGATTGCCTTGAAAAACTTTGGCATGTTGGCCATAGAGGAAGCCTGGAGATGCAGCAGGAATGGAATAGTGCCTCTTAACCTACAGAACAAAGTCTGAGTCCAGGCTGTAGGGATGCCAGCCTCTAGGTGGGACCTGGGGATCCCCTGGAATTACGACTACAGAGATTAGTTCCCCTGAAGAGAATGGATACTCTGGAGGGTGGACTTTGTGGCATTGAACCCCACTGAGGTCCCAGGCTCCATCTCCAAATCTCCAGGAATTTCCCAACCTGGATCTGGCAACCGTACCCGCCATCCCCTGCCGGTGGCCTTGGGGTACCTGGCAACACTAGCCCAGTGGCACCTTGAAGACCAACAAAGTTTTATTCAAGTTATTCGTTTTCACATGCACACACACTTCTTTGGGTACAGTGAAATGGAAGTTACCAGTCCTTACGTATAGGTCGAGGGTGAGCAGCAAATTAGCATACAGCATACTAAAGCTAAGCTTGTTATTCCAGTTCGGTCTTTCCATTTGTCAAAAAACTTTAACATGCTGTACTCTAATCTCTTACTCACTCCATACCTATACGCAGGGCTATTTTTGGGCAGGAACGCACAGGAATGAAGTTCTAGCTGGCTCCTGAGTTGGCCACGCCCAGCAGGAACGCATTAGCATAACAGGCCACACCCAACAGCAGAAACTTATGAGGATTGGCTACATGAGGGGTGTGTGGCCTAACATGCAAAGGAGTTCCTGCTCCAAAAAAATCCTGGGTTTTGACCACAAACAAGGTAAACAGAATAAGAAGCAAAAGGTGGGTTTGGCTGGATGACCACACTTCTGTTAACATGGGGTATGTGGCCTATTATTATTATTATTATTATTATTTATTCGATTTATATGCCGCCCTTCCACATGGGCTCAATAATATGCTAATGAGTTTCTGCTGTTGGGTGTGGCCTAATATGCTAATGAGTTCCTGCTGGGTTTTTCCTACAAAAATAGCCCTGCCTATATGTATGGACTGGTAACTTCTATTCCAATGTATTCGAAGAAGCGCACGGGAACACAAAAGCTGATACCCAGTATACCCGCCTGAATCTATTAGGGTTGGTTGCCAGCCCACAGGTGGGGCCTGGAGATCGCCCGCTTTTATGACTGACCTCCAGCTGACGGAGACCAGCCCCCCTCGAGAAAATGGCTGCTTTGAAGGGTGGACTCTACGGCATTGGACCATGCTGAGGCTCCTCCCCTCCCCAAACTCCGCCCTCTCCTAGATCCACCCCCAAAGTCTCAAGGTAGTTTCTAACCCAGACCTGGCAACCCTAGAATCTATCTTAATTTACAATTGAACACAGAAAAAAAGAAGAATACTGTAGGTAATCCCCACCCCGCCTCCGCAAGTTTCCCAACTTCAGACAGGCCGGGAATGATCCAGGAGAATAAGATGTGGGCGCTGGCGCGGGGGGGGGCGGAACAGCCCTTCTGTTGTGAGTCGCACACCTAATTTGTGTGGCCATTCTCATGCTAATACCGAGAGCCCAGTCTGGAGGTAATAATGCCCTTATTCTCTGCTATTTCCTCAACAGGGTAAAAGATCATGGTGCGTTAAACACAACGGATGTGCCCTTTGAACCCCAAACTGTTCCTTGGGCCATAAATCAGACGCCTGCCACGGGAGCACAATGGCTCTGAAATTAATTACCTGATAAGGGTGTCTGTCTGGCTCTGCCCACCCCCCAGCCCGCCCTCCCCCCCAGCCCCCCAAACAGAATACACTGGCGTATGCAAACCCAGACACAAAGAAAAGGAAAAGATCAGCAGAAATACTCTTCCTGTAACAATTCCGGCATTACTTTGGGGAAGAGAGAGAGAGAGGCGGCGTGGGGCGGTTGCTTCAGTGCTGATAACCAGATGCTCACATGTGAATTTGCACCCCCCCCCTTCAAGAGCCAAGCAGCCCAAAAGTTAGGAGGGGAACATCTGGTTGCAGGAAGTTCTCCAGCGCAGGGTCTGCTGCCATGGCGACAACAGTTCCGTCATCCTCTGTCTGTACCCTACACATCCATCTTTATAGCGCTGCAAGCCCTTTCCTGCGACATCGCCTTGACAGCATGAGGATGCTTTTGCAAAGGGAGGAGAGTCCACACCAATCTCTTTCCCCTCTTGACACACTTTATTATAATCACACACACACCCCAGCAAAAAACCTCTTTTCCCCATCAGAGGCATGAAATTGGTCCTAAGGTTGCCAACTGCCTAAAATAGCTCCCGCCCAGCCTGCTCCTCTGCCTTTGATGGCAACCAGATCTGCAGAAGCCAGCAACGTTAAACTTTTCACAGTACGGAGATCAGCATTATAACCGGATATATCCGTGAGAGGAGCAAGGACTGGTGAAATAAGTTGTCAACCTGAATGGGTCTGAAAATACAGTCATTTTGTCACAGGGGCCGACGGCAGCATCATTTGTACTTTTGCACAATGCGTTGCCTGCCCTGCAATTTTATTCAGTTTGAGGGTTGGGGTGGCTCCGTGGCAGAGCCTCTGCTTTACATGCAGAATGTGCCAGGTTCAGTCCTCGGCATCTCCAGTTGAAACGACCAGGTAGTAGGTGATGTGAAAGACCTCAGCCTGAGACCATGGAGAAACACCACCAGTCTGAGAAGACAAGAGTGGATGGGATGAACATACGGAGCAGAGGTCCATGAATGGTATAGATGGAACACTTAGCCACAAGGTATAGATGGAACACTTTGTTCTCGGTGCTTGGGGGGCAAAAGTGGGAGGGTTTCTGGAGTTCTGGCCTCGCTGGTGGACCTCCTGGTGGCACCTGGGTTTTGGCCACTGTTTGACACAGAGTGTTGCACTGGATGGGCCATTGGTCTGACCCGACATGGCTTCTCTTGTGAGTTTATAGACGGCTTCAAGAGGGAATAGGATAAACATACGGAGCAGAGGCCCATGAGTGGCTCTTGGACACAAGGTATAGACGGAACACTCTGGGGCAGAGATGCTCTGTGTTCTTGGGGCTTGGGGAGACAACAGTGGGAGGGCTTCTGGAGTTCTGGCCCTGCTGGTGGACTTCCTGATGGCACCTGGGTTTTGACCACTGTGTGACACAGAGTGTTGGACTGGATGGGCCACTGGCCTGATCCAACATGGCTTCTGTCTTATGCTCTTATATCTGGGACAGTGACCCTCCTTGGTGCCTGTGGGGCAAGAGTGGGAGGGCTTCTGGAGTTCTGGCCCTGCTGGTGGACCTCCTGATGGCACCTGGGTTTTGACCACTGTGTGACACAGAGTGTTGGACTGGATGGGCCACTGGCTTGATCCAGCATGGCTTCTCTTATGTTCTTACAATAGTGACTTTGACGAACCAATGGTCTGATTCTGTATAAGACAGCCCCATGTGTATTCCATTCAGTTCTCAAAGTCATTTTCAGTATAAGGACAAATAAGACAACCACGATTACAAGAAAAAACCCATAAAATGAAAACACAAAGTAAACCTGTACATAAGAACATCAAGCCAAAAAAACCCCAAAAACCCAGAAAGCAGACAATCAAATTGAACAATAAGATCCAGCCATGTGTACATATACTTTTTTCCTGGTTGGACACTTCTCTAGGTTATTCTTAAATGTGAAATGGATGGACTTATTTTAGAACGAGAGAGTGGGCCAAAAATGTGCTGGAAACAGTAGCTCCAGAAGGAAATCTATCTAAAAACCCATATCTAATTTTATTTTATTTTTAAGTCAATTTTCCACTGTATACTAAGGAAAAGGACGGGCATCCTTTGGGGAGTTGATTCTATATGGCGGGAGGCATTCCAGTTGCTGGGCCTGGATCCTTACAGTTGGCCACACGATTTGCCAAGTTAGAGCCTCTTCAAATATGGCCTGCAGGCATGATGGTGGAATACATGGGAACTAGGGTTGCCAGGCTCCAGGTGGGGCCCGGAGAGCTCCCTCTTAAGCTTCCCAACCTCCAGGTGGCACCTGGAAATCTTACGGCTGATCTCCAGATGACCAAGATCAGTCCCCCTGGAGAAAATGGCTGCTTTGGAGGGTGGATTCTATAGCATTATATCCTGATTACATTCCCTCCTCTCCCCAAACCCCGCCCTTCCCAGGCTCCACCCCCAAAATCTCCAGGTATTTCCCAACCAGAGCCGGCAACCCTGCTTCTGGTATTACAGGTCATCTTCGGGCAACCAAGATGAGTTCCCCCGAAGGAAACAGCTGCTTTGGAGAGCAGACTCTATGAGACACCTGGGATCCATTAGAAGCTTAGCAGCGTATTCGAGCCTGAACATTTACTGAGATCAGCGTGCTATCTGAATGTATTATCTCTCATGACTTGTTGTAAAGCACTTCCTGAACAAGAGAACAAGAGTACCACTCTAATATTTCCTGAGGATGATCCAATTCTGAAACATTGTTATATCATCCGGAGACGACGTTGATGATGTACCTTTGCACTAGGATTCTCTTATGATTTGTAGGGATTTATTTATGGTGTTGTCGTGCTTCAAGACTGTGATACACAGAAAAGCATTCTCTTTGCAAGTCTTGTTGACTGCTTGATCTGTGGGTCAGACTCTCACGACTGTTTTCTTTATACTTGTTCTCTGATTAGGTCGTGTTTGTCCACATTTATCTAGCATATCCCCGATGACTTCCCCACCCTCCCCAGGTTCCTCATCTAAAAGCTCCAGGTGCTTCCCAAACCAGAGCTGGCAACTCACTGGGAGCCCCTCGGCCCCAATTCACCAGCCATGGATGTTACCAACTGATCACCTTTTCGTTCATCCGACTGCCTTCCTTTTTAACCGAGTTGCCCATCCCCAAAAGCTCACACATAAACGCCCCTTTGAGACTCCAGAAAGCCTCCATAAGTTTCCATTGCATACTAAACAGCCTACCCTTGTTGTGAAGAGAGAAAGCCATGTAATGCAGTTTCACTAACACACGAGAACCCAAAACTTAACAGATGTTCCCTTAAATTTCCCCAGTGCTCCAACGGCAAGATTTTTTTTTTTTTTTTAAAGCACAGTGCTAGAGAAAGTGGGGAAGAATCAGATTCCGCCCCCCAACACAAAAATACCATCGTGCCCGATTAAATCTTCAGGTTCTGAACTCTCCGGAGCATTTTTGGCTGGGCGCTGCTTACTTTGCATTCAGTTAATGCCGAGAGTGAGCCAGCAGACGCGCACGGGGAGACAGAGGCTACCTTGGAGCCCTTCCAGGAGAGCAAGGATAAATTTTCCTTCCATACAAAAGAAGGGGGAGGGGGGAGACAGGAAAGAAAACATCTCGAAGAGGAAGACCTTCAGAAGGGTACTGCCACAAACAGGTGGCCCAGGCAGCTGTGCTGGCAACAGGAACACTCCCTGCCACCACTTCCCATCAGCCGGGACGCCAGCCTCCAGGTGGGGCCTCGTAGGGTTGGTAGGTCCCCCCCCCGGACTCTGGCAGGGGATGGATGAGTAAGGTTGCCAGATCCAGGTTGAGAAACTCCTGGAGATTTGGGGGTGGACCTTAGGGAAGGCAGAGACCTCAGTGGGGTACAGTGCCAAAGTCTACCCTCCAAAGCATCCAGCTTCTCCAGGGGAATCTATCTCTGTAATCTAGAAATGAGCTGTCAAGTCTGGGGGATCCCCAGGTCATAACAGCATAAGAGAAGCCATATTGGATCAGGCCAATGGCCCATCCAGTCCAACACTCTGTGTCACACAGTGGCCAAAAACACCATGTGCCATCAGGAGTCCACCAGTGGGGCCAAAACTCCAGAAGCCCTCCCACTGTTGTCCACCAAGTACTAAGAAGACAGAGCATCATTGCCCCAGACATAAGAACATAAGAGAAGCCATGTTGGATCAGGCCAATGGCCCATCCAGTCCAACACTCTGTGTCACTCAGTGGCCAAAACCCAGGTGCCATCAGGAGGTCCACCAGCAGGGCAAGAACTCCAGAAACCCTCCCACTGTTGCCCCCCAAACACCATGAATACAGAGCATCACGGCCCCAGACATAAGAACCTAAGAGAAGCCATGTTGGATTAGACCAATGGCTCATCCAGTCCAACACTCTGTGTCACACAGTGGCCAAAACCTGTGATCAGGCTAGCCTGTGCTGTTATAGGAAGGCCAAAAGGGCCTACTCGTTGAACCTTGCTTTCATCACCTTACCCTACAGCCATTAACCACTCCCATATGTACAGGTGTCCGCTCTGAGATTTTGGCAGCGGAGTCTGAGGAGGGCAAGGTTTGGGAAGAGGAGGGATCTCAACGACGTCTAATGCCATAGAGTCCACCTCCCAGAACAGCCACTTCCTCCAGGTGACCTGTTCTCCGTCGCCTGGAGATCCGTCATAATCCCAGGAGGTCTCCGGCCACCACCTGGAGGTTGGCAACCTGACATAACGACTGCCCAGCTCACTCCAAACATCAGCTCCCATTCTTGCAGAAAGATATTTTTCAAATTGCTACCCGTGCAATCTTCCATTTGAGCGCCGGCCATTAACGTTCAAGCGCTTGATTTAAGCTTTCATTAACATTTAACTCTGAGGGAAACACTGCAAGAAATCAGCCACCTTTGTCACAAATCACAATGTTATTATGGAAAGAGACCAAGGGCGACGGCGGGAAGGGAACGGGAGGAAGGCGGAGGAGAGAGGATAAAAAATTACCCGAGGAGATCGTGGCGGGGATTAAACAGAACATGAATTTAAACTACTCAAGGTTTACAAACTCCCCCAGCAATATCCTATAAGCTTTTACATTTATTGATTTATATACGAGCATTTTTACTTCTTTCTTTCTTTCTTTTCTTTTTTTTTTTTAAATGAGAAAAAGAGGATTTATTTCCGAGTTATCAGCCAGTCAGGAAGCCAGACTGGGATTATTATCAGGGCACTTGCCGTCACAAAAGCACTTACTGGGGAAAAAAAAAAGTCTACCACAAAACTTGATAGCTGTGACAAAAAGAAATGATTAATAATCTGCGTCAGAGACTTATAATTGGAGCAAGCAGCCTTTTGTGAATTTAAATGGCTCTCTTTTGAGTTACGGCTTTTTGACATCGATTTAGAACGCTGATTTACTGCTCCGCTCCGTCAAACACATGGAGACGAGGGCGCCGGCCCCCGGGGGTTCGCGGGGGACCCACGATCTCGGCACCCACACGGTTGACTCCACGTTTGGTGAGCAAAGGTTTCCGATCCGGCTGAATCATCTTCCACTGCAGTGGGGAAGGAGGAGGCAGAGAGCGAGGCTACTTGAGGGATGGAGCAAAAGAATCAATAACTCAGCCGTTAAAATCAACCTGAAACCGGAGGAAGGCCGATGGATGCCAGCTTCCAGGTGGGGGCCGGGGAATCTCCTGGAATGACAGATCATCTCCAGACTACAGAGATCGGTCCCCCTGGAGAAAATGGAAGCTTTGGAGGGTGGACTCTATGGCATTGTGTCCCACTGAGGTCCCTGTCCTCCCTAGGCTGCATCCCTCTAATCTCTAGGACTTTTCCAGCCTGGCTCTTGCAACCCAACCCCCCCCCCTCCATCAGTGGCCAGGGTGAACTGGCAACCAGTGCTCCCTCTAAGCTGTGGATTCTTGTGAGCAAAAATTCTATTTGGTGAGCTACTGGCATTAAAAGTTGTGAGCGAGCCATTTTAGCTACCGCATAAATTAGTTTGCTCTGGAGCCCTTCCCTCCTGGGCTGAGACAAAAATGAGTGAGCCGGAGGCTAAAAAACTGTGAGCCAGCTCACACTAACTCAGCTTAGAGGGAACACCGCAAGGTTGAGGAGGAAGTCCTGATCTAGATTCCCCAAGTGCAGCACAAGAAAACCAAGTGAACCAGCTATTCAGTACTGAGACGAGGCAGCTCTTGTCACGACAACAGTCTTCTTTATCGAACTTCCGAACCAAAGACATAGGCTCGGCAGGAGCCAATTTATGCTTGTAAAAACCACACCCACCTTAAACAACAACCAATACCAAGCAGGCAGCCAGAACTCTTCATTTGCATGAACTAGATGCCCTAACCCTAACCATGGAAGGGAAGACAGTGCAGCTATTGGGTTTTCATCCGCAAATACAATTGGCCATTACCTGTAACACAACCAGGGCCATTTTTGGGCAGGAACACACAGGAACGGAGTTCCGGTTGGCTCCTGAGTTAACCACGCCCAGCAGGAACTTATTAGCATAACAGGCCACACCCAACAGCAGAAACTCATTAGGATTGGCTACATTAGAGGTGTGTGGCCTAACATGAAAAGAAGTTCCTGCTGCAGAAAAAGCCCTGGGTTTTGACAGCAAACAAGGTAAACAGAATAAGAAACAAAAAGTGGGTGTGGCTGGATGACCACATTTCTGGTAACATGGAGGTGCAGCCTAATATGCTAATGAGCTGTGCTGTCGGGGGTGTGGCCTAATATGCTAATGAGTTTTCTGCTGTTGGGTGTGGCCTATTATGCTAATGAGTTCCTGCTGGGCTTTTTCTTCCAAAAAAAGCCCTGAACACAACCAATAGTCTCAAAGGCTTTTGGCGCCTTGCTCAGACTCAAGGCCCACCAGTACATCACACCAGCACTTAAGGACCATTAGACAAAGACTGGCGGGGGAGAAAAGTGCCCTCAATCGCAACCGACTTATAGTGACCTCATAGGGTTTTTAGGCAAGAGGGGATCAGAGGCGGTTTGCCATTGACTGCCTCTGTGTCCCAGCCCTGGACTTCCTTGGTGGTCTCCCATCCAAACACTAACCAGACCTGACCCTGCTTGGCCACCGAGATCTGATGAAATCGGGCAAGCCTGGGCCATCCAGGTCAGGGTAAATGACGATTACGATTCTTCTATTCCGATACCCAGGTTGCATTTGTGCAAATAAAGAAGATACACCTAATGCTACACCACAGCCCCAGATTGCTGCTTTCCGGGCAAGGCCTCCTGGACATGAACGGAGAAATCCCTTTAAGCTTCTGAGCCCCCCAACAGATGGCTGTAACACAGCGCCCTCCAAGGTGCCTTTGGATGAAGAACATCCAAGTTACCCATCAGCATCCATTGTCAAAAACCAACCTTGCCCATGTTGAGGGAGACTGTGTGTAGCACAGATTCCAGAAATAGCAGCTCCTTCGGAGACCTTGCTTTGGCTAAAACCACATGCAAATAGGATTGCATTTAGAAGTTTGATAATCCCGGGGAAAGCGTCTCTTGGAGAAGGCGGGGGGCGGGCGGGAGAGGAGAGAATAAATAAACGCAAATCTTTGATTAAATTACAGAACGACTTCTGCTGATGCTGATATTATATGAGTGACAAATTAAGCCGCCGGGTACACAAGACTTTGTCTGCTTAAGAACTGTTAAGACCTAAGCCGGCAGATGATTAAGAAAAACATGAAAACGGGGCCGTGCAAACCAGTCCTGAAAGCATTCCAAAATGGGGTTTGCGAGAATCATTGTTAAACATAGGAAAACCTGACCTCTTTTTTTTTTTAAAGCCCAAGCAAAGCTCACTCTCTCTTTACCACATATTAAATGAATTTTCTGCATGAAAAGGTATCTGAAACGGTTCCACTTCCTACGGGCATCAAGCGTGGCTTCTCGTTTCTTGCAAAACCCTTGAGAGGAAATGTATCTGTGCTAAATGTGGCAATAATCACAGTACAGCACACCCCTGTGTCCCCAACCCAAGGTGCACTCTTGGCTCTTCTGAATGCTTGCAGCATCCTTACAGTGGCTAATTCCGGGTTGGGATGGGAAATACAGTTGCCAACCTCCGGGGGGGGGGGGGGCTAGAGATCTCTTGGAATTACACCTGAGCTCCAGACTAGAGACACCGAATTCCCCTACAGATACCGGCTGCTTGGGAGGGCGGACTCGACGCTATTTTACCCCACGGAGGTCCCTCCCTCCTCAAACCCCACCCTTCCCAGGCTGGACCCCCCAAAACTCCAGGAATTTTAAGAGTTGCCCCTCTAGGTTCCGAAATTCCTGGAGATTTGGGGCTGGAGACTGGGGAATCCAGGGTTTGGAGGGGGAAGAGATCCCAGGAGGGTATAATAACGTAGAGTCCGCCCTCCAAAGCTGCCATTTTCTGCAAGGGAGGAAGAGGAAGAGGATATTGGATTTATACCCTGCCCTTCACTCGGAGTCTCAGAGCAAGTTACAAACTCCTTTCCCTTCCCTTCCCTTCCCTTCCCTTCCCTTCCCTTCCCTTCCCTTCCCCACAACCGACACCCTGTGAAGCAGGTGGGGCTGAGAGAGCTCTTTCGAGAACTGCCCTTGAGAGAACTTGTGACTGGCCCAAGGTCATACCAGCAGCTGCATGTGGAGTCATGGGAAATCAAACCCAGCTCTTGCAGATTAGAGTCCACACACTTAACCACTGCACCAAACTGGAACGAACTGAACTCTGTCATCTGGGGATCAGCATTTCCAGCACTCCAGCCGCCACCTGGAGGCTGGCAACCTTAAGCACTGAACGTGTTCCCAACAGGGTGTGAACTCTCAGGGTGCCCACCTAGCCAAGTAGGGAACTGACCTTCAGCAGGAGCTCTCTGGAAACGGGCTGGAAAGTCCTGGGAAGACCCATCCAGGTACTCCTCATCAAGAGACTCCTTTTAAGCCACAAGGAGCAAGCTCAACTAGGCCCATTGATTTCCAGCAGCAACAGCTGAGGAGGACCAGAACTCCACCCCTGCCGGGAGCTTAAAGGGGGCAGGGCAGGGCACTGGAGGCTTCTTCCAAGCATAGGAGGCTTAGGGAAAGAAAACTGCTTCAGTCAGCAGAAGAATAAAACCACCAGCTCCAAATTGGGAAATCCTGGCTTTTGGGGGGCGGAGTCTAGGGAGAGCAGGGTTTGGGGAGGGGAGGGGAGGGAGGGGAGGGAGATCAGCAGGGGGTGGGATGCCATAATATCTGCCCTCCACAGTAGCCATTTTCTTCAGGGGAACTGATTTCTTGTCATCTGGAAATCCAGTGTAAGAACATCAGAAGTCCAGCTAGTCCAGGATCCTGTCTCACACAGTGGCCAACCAGTTCCTCTAACAACAGGGCAGAGAGGCCGAGGTCTTCATAAGAACATCAGAAGAGCCCTGCTGGACCAGACCAGTGGTCCATCTAGTCCAGCCTCCTGTCTCACACCATGGCCAACCAATTCCTCTGGAGGGCCAGCAACAGGGTAAGGAGGCCAAGGCCTTTCTAAGAACATCAGAAGAGCCCTGCAGGATCAGAGCAATAGTCCATCTACTCCAGCCTCCTGTCTCACACAGTGGCCGGCCAGCTCCCCTGGAGGGCCAACAGCAGGGCATAGAGGCCAAGGCCTTCCCCTGATGTTGCCTCCTCGTTCTGGGATTCAGAGGTTTAGTGCTTCTGAATGTGGAAGTTCCCTCAGTCAGCATGGCTAGTAGCTATTGATAGACTGACCCTCCATGAATGCATCTAGTCCCTTTTAAAGTTATTTATTCCTGTGGCCATCACCACATCCTCTGGCAATCACTCTCTGCGCAAAGTAGTATTTCCTTTTGTCCGTCCTGAACCTACTGCCCATCCACTTCACTGGATGCCCCCGAGTTCTAATATTTTGGGAGAGGTAGAAAAAGTTCCGTTTGTCGACTCTCTCCACCCCATGCATAGTTTTATAAACCTCTATCACGTCCCCCTTTAGTCGTCGCTTTTCCAAACTGAAAAGACCCAGGCTCTTCGGCCTTTCCTCCGAGGGGAGGTGCTCCCGACCCCCTTATCATCTTGGTTGCCCTCCTCTGTACTTTCTCCGACTCTGCAGTGTCCAGAAGAGCTCCAGGAAATTGCCAGATAGCTTTTTAAAAAATACCGGACATGCTGAACTGATGCTTCACTCTTGGGCTCTGCGCTGCCCCCTCCAATTGGAAGAAGCACAAAGCGTGTGGTTTGTGCTGGGAGGAAACACACACACACACCCAGCATGAAGCAGCGGCTGCTTTGCACATGGACTTGGCACTGACACCACCATGCCCAGGTCATATGCTTCGCACTGTTTGGCCTTGGCAAGGTCGCCAGTTGACCCAGGCAGCCCAGTCTTTTCATGACTGTTCAGGAAAAACTAGAACAAAATTAAGGTAAAGGTTTCCCTTGCCCGGAATCCAGTCGAATCCGACTCTAGGGGGCGGTGCTCATCTCCGTTTCCAAGCCGAAGAGCCAGCGCTGTCCGAAGACGTTTCCGTGGTCGTGTGGCCGGCAGGACTAAACGGCGAAGAGCACGGAATGCTGTTACCTTCCCAGCGAAGCAGTACCTATTTATCTACTTGCAATTTCTTGGTTTCGAACTGCTAGGTTGGCAGGAGCTGGGGCCAGAGACGTCAGGTGAAAATACCTGACTGTTCAGGTCATTACCAGACACCTGGCAACCTTAGCTCCTGGCCCTACCCAGAGGCTGGGAATCCTACAAGATGGTAACTCGCAGGCAGACAACGGGATGCCGAAGGAAGGCTGAGTCAGGAGCCAGGGACAGATCGAGGGTGAAGGACCATAGAATCCTAGAACCACAGAGCTGGCAGGGGCCATAGAGGCCATCTAGTCCAACCCTCTGCTCAATGCAGGATCAGCCGAGAGCATCCCTGACAACGGTTTGTCCGTAGAAACAAGTGTTTGTCCATAGATCAACAGGAGCAACACAGAACCCTACTTCCCCTTTGGAGGCGATTTCTGCCCTTGCTTGTGAAGCTTCCCCGGCAGTCTGGCAAGACAGACTGGCGCCCCAGGGCACTTTTAGGCAAAGGATAATGCGGCTGCCTTATGCCAAACCAGACCCTTGGTCCATCAAGGTCAGTTTCGTCTACCCTGACTGGCCACGTTTCTCCAAGGGTCTCAGGCAGAGGTCTTTCGCGTCAGATGCAAGTCTGGGAGAACGTGAGGCACAGAGGTTGCCAACTCCAGGTTGGAAAAGTCCTAGAGATTTGGGGGTGGAGCTTGGGGAAGATGGGGCGTGGGGAGGGGAGGAATGGAAGAGGGCCCTGCCTTCCAAAGCAGCCATTTTCTCCAGGGGAAATGATCTCTGTCGTCTGGGAACCAGTGTTCCCTCTAAGCTGAGTTAGTGTGAGCTAGCTCACAGTTTTTTCAGCTTCCGGCTCACCCATTTTTTGCCTTAGCTCAGGAAGGGAGGGCTCCAGAGCAAACTAATTTATGCAGCAGCCAAATCGCTCGCTCACAACTGCAATGCCAGTAGCTCACAAAGTGGATTTTTTTGCTCACAAGACTCCCCAGCTTAGAGGCAGCATTGGTCTGGAGGATAATTGCAAGTCCAGGAGATCTCCAGGCCCTGCCTGGAGGTTGGCAACTCCATCTCGAGGCTGGAGGGGAGGAACCCGCTCTTCAAGGGTGCAAAGCAGACGCTCTACCACCGCGCCACATCCCCCTCTCTACGCCACAAATATCACATGAAGGTTAATGCCTTGGTAACTGCTCGCTCTTGAAAATCTGACATGCACACATTGTACGTACAGCTAGACGGTGAGGAAGAATGGAGTGGGAGGGGGGCATCTTGCTTTGTTTTTAAACACAAAGCGGGATTTCCCCCCCCTCCTCAGCAGGCCATTTTTCACCCCCTGTGCCCCCCCCCTGCTCTCTTTGAATGATCCGTTTCATGACAACCGCCCCGGCTGGCAGGCAGACTCTGCCAGAGCAAAGAGTCCCGGGAACAGTGGAACACAATGTTCTCCTGTTAATCCTACAAGCGATTACATCTTCTTTTAAAAGCACCAGAGTCGAGATAAAATTCCTGTCAGCGGCAGAGGAGATTAAAGATTTAAGAGCGGAGGGAGAGGCGTTTCTTGGAAAAAGAGCAACGGGAGCCGAACAGAAAAGTGACGTTTCCTTTTGGATGTTTGCTGTGAACCCCGGGTGGACCCTGGGCAACCAGTAAAACCGTCGCCTAATAAGATCCTCCCGGGGCCTGTGCTCATGCATCATGAGGTGATTCAATGCTCGGTGGCTCGGAACGTTCAGGGTGAACCGACTCCATGGAGAAGCATTGGCCGGCAGATGAAGACAGGTGACCGTTGGTCATCTGTGACCAATGGTCCATTGCTTCTTTCGGTGGCAAAAACAGGCACTTCTCCACACTGCGACGCACCTGAAAGAGCGCACCATGTGCGACTACTTGACATTGGTCTGACTTGCACGATTTATTCCCCCAAAATGGTGAGAGGGGAAGTAGAACGCATGAGTCTGACAATGCACTTTCGGCGCACTTTACTGGGTGAAACAGCAAGACCCCCTTGCAAATGATGGCTAAGGTATATTGAAAATTAACTGGAAGCGCATTACTCAGCATGTGTGAAAGCACCAGATGCATGGCTATATGTGTAGCTGCCACTGATGTGCATAGCTGAGGGGAAAGACACCCACAGGTTTCCTGCCATGCTGCCAGGAAGTACTCCTTCACCTAACTGGTGGAATTGGCCAGCACGTGGCCACTAGCTCAGAGAGCTTCAAAAGGAAATTAGGTCAACGCATAGAAGAGAGGCCCATCGGCTGCTGTTTCCTATGGCTGCTAAATGGAAATTCTGCGTTGTTCGTGGGCAACAACTAGGGGAGACTTTGGCCTCTGTGCCCTCTGCTTGCTGGTCTTCCCTTGGCATCTGGTTGGCCACTGTTATGTACTGGGAGGGACTGAACCATTCCAGGTATGTCACACCAGAGACTGGCTGAGCTTGGAGCACAAGAACAATAGCTGACCAGGACCAATCTAGTAGTAATGTTATGTAAATAGCCTATCACTGGGAGTGGGTGGGTGTTTGGGGGTGACAACAGAGCTGCGGCTCTGGGGTCTTGTCTTGCTCTTGCTGAAATCACAAATAAAGTTGAGCTGATCACTAGCCTGGGGTCTGCTCATCCAGGGAACCCCCACTCTTTGCCACTGTGAGAAACTGGATGCTGAACTAGATGGAACCTTCCCTCTGATCCAGCAGGGCTCATGTTCTGTGGGTCTGAACCAGGGTTCTGTCTATGATGCCTGCTCAGCCCAAGCCAGGGTGTGAGTGACACTGTTGCTGAAACCCAAAACTATAGACCTGGACTTGAAGTAGATGTACTTGTGACTACCAGATTTTTATGTAGGTCCCCCAGGTACTGCTGCCTACTGATGCTCCAAGCAGCAGAGGGAGAATTAAAAAACAAAACAAAAACAAAACAGCGACATCATGTGCCCCATTACCAGGGCTGGCTCGCCCACTAGAGCATGCCGGCCCACCAGAGCATGCCGGCCCGTAGGGGCGCCAAAAGGTGCCCCCCCACAAAAGCCCCCCCCCGCCTCTTCCCAGGCTTGCTTGGATGCCCCGCAGCCACGGAGCGCCCAAGCAATCCGGCGCTGGGAGGGAAGGGGCAGCGGTTTAAACCTCTGCCCCTTCCCTGGATTTCCTGGGGGCCCTGCAGCTGCGGAGCCTCCAGGAAAGCCGGCGCTCAGAGGGAGGGTGCGGGTGTTTGAACCTCCGCCCCCTTCCGTGGCTTTCCTGGGGGCCCCGCAGCTGCAGAGCCCCCAGGAAAGCCAGCGCTCCGCCGCAGCCCCCGGTCTCCAGGCCCCACCGGGAGGTTGGCATCCCCAGTGGGGGGCGACCCAGGCTGTCCTGCCTAGGGTGCCCAGACACCTGGAGCCGGCCCTGCCCATTACATCACTTCTAGTGAAAACCCGGATGTGACAGAGGGAAGCGCTAGGAATTGTCAGAAACTCTATGGTATGGTTTTACCAAAGAGTTTCCGACAATTCCTAGAGCCACCTGCTGTCACTTCTGGGTTTTCACTGGAAGTGAGGTGACAGAGCATGTGATGCCATGCCCCCCCTCGTGTCCCCACCCCCAAACCTCCCGCCGTTGCCATATAAATCATGATACAACCGTCTGCAGTAGCCCAGAGATCACTCCTGGATCCAAGTGTTGAGCCAGCTCTAAAGTCTGGCTCTCTCCTTCAGACGTGCCAGCCAGTATCCAGCGGAGATGACTAACAGCGATGCTATTACTGTAAGTGGATGTGTCATAAAAATGACAAGGCCACTTTTAGAGAATTCATCTCCTTTTTCTCGAGGACACTTTGCACGTGATGCTTTTAGGTGGACGCCGGAGACAATCTGAGGGTACGCTTTTTTTAAAATGCCAAGTGTGATCGTGATAAGCGCTTTTTTTCTTTTTTGCGCAAATGTATACCGCCTGGGTAAATGAAATAAGTAAAGAAATAAATCATTGGACTATAATTAGGGTTGCCAGCCCTGGGTTGAGAAACACCTGGAGTTTTCGGGGGTGGAGCCTGAAGAGGGCGGGGTTTCAGGAGGGGAGGGACTTAAATGGGTTATAATACCATAGAGCAGGGATGGCCAGACTTGCTTAATGTAAGAGCCACATAGAATAAACGTCAGATGTCTGAGAGCCAAACATGCAAATTTGCTTTTTATTAACATTAAATGAGACTGCCAAAAATAAAAACATAGTTTGTCGAAGGCTTTCACGGCCAGAGTTCATTAGTCGCCGTAGATTTTCCGGGTTGTGTGGCCCTGGTCTTGGCATTGTAGGACCTGATCTTTCGCCAGTAGCTGTGACTGACATCCTCAGAGGTATAACACAGAAAGATGGAGTACTCTCTGTGTCAAGGTGAGAAGCAAAATGGTAGGCAGGTAATTTATATCTACCCTGGAAGGTGGGGTAGGGCTGAGTCATTATCTTGTAGTAGTTCTCCATGGCTATGAACATGTTAATGGATATTGATGTTTATTTGTTTGCTAATTATATTTATTTGTCAGAGAGAGAGGGGTGGTGGAAAGAAAGAATGAAAGAGGTGGAAAGAGAGAAAGAAACAAAGAGAGCAAATTGGTGGGGGAGGGAGGGGGAAGGAAGGAAGAGAGAGAGAAAGAAATGAAGGGAGAAAGAGGGGAAAAGAGAAAGAAAGGTGGAAAGAAAGCGAATAGATGGGGAGGGAGAAAGGAAGGAGGAAAGAGAGAGAGAAAAACAAAGAGAGCGAATAGATGGGGAGGGAGAAAGGAAGGGGAAAGAGAGAGAGAAAAACAAAGAGAGCGAATAGATGGGGGGGAGGGGAGCCACACAATATGTGTGGAAGAGCTCTATGCAGCTCCCGAGCCGTAGTTTGGCCACCCTTGCCATAGAGTCTACCTTCCAAAGCAGCCATATTCTCCAAGGGAACTGATCTCTGTTGCCTGGAGATCAGCTGTGATCCCGTGAGACCTCCAGCCACCACCTTGAGGTTGGTGACCTCAGTGCAACCACAGATAGTTGCAAAGAAAGGGGCCTTCAACACCCCCTCCTTCCGTTCTTTGCAGCCCTGGCCCTAAGCTCCCCCTTATCAGGGCTTTTTTTTGTAGCAGGAACTCATTAGCATAATAGGCCACACCCAACAGCAGAAACTCATTAGCATATTAGGCCGCACCCCCATGTTACCAGAGGTGTGGTCATCCAGCCACACCCACCTTTTGCTTCTTATTCTGTTTATCTTGTTGTCAAAACCCAGGGCTTTTTTGGTAGCAGGAGCTCCTTTGCATGTTAGGCCACACAGCCCTCATGTAGCCAGTCCTAATGGGTTCCTGCTGTTGGGTGTGGCCTGTTATGCTAATGAGTTCCTGCTGGGTGTGGCCAACTTCGGAGCCAGCCAGAACTCCGTTCCTGTGCGTTCCTGCCCAAAAATAGCCCTGCCCCTTATCCTGGCTAAATAAGACATGATGCAGCTCTTTAACGGAGAAAGAGAAGGGCTCTCTTCCCACCCACCCCAAGATCACAAGCCTGCCATTTGACTTGCCCTTCCAAGTGCTTGCCAGGTCGGCCCTGCTTAGCTCCCGAGATCTGATGAGATCAGGCTTGGCTGGGTTTCCTTCAGGGAAAATCGATCTCTGTGGTTTGGAGATCAATCAAGATTCCAGGACAACTCCCACCCCTACTTGGAGGTTCGCAGTCCTATCAGCCCCCCCACAACTAGTATTCAGAGGTACACTGCCTCTGAACATGGCATTTCTATTTGACCTTCATAGCTAATAGCTGTTCTTAGACTCATCCCCCATGGACTGTTCTAATCCCCCTTTGAAAGCCATGTAAAATCAGTGGCTGTGATTCCATCCGGTGGCAGTGAGTCGCACAGGCACGCTGTGGAAATAAACACTTTATTTTTTTTATTAGTTGCTGTAGATTTTTCGGGCTGTGTGGCCGTGGTCTTGGCATTGTAGGACCTGAAGTTTTGCCAGTAGCTGTGACTGGCATCCTCAGAGGTATAGCACAGAAAGATGGAGTCCTCTCTCTGTCAAGGTGAGCAGAAAAATGGTAGGCAGGTCATTTATATCTACTCAGGAAGGTGGGGTAGGGCTGAGTCATTATCGTGTGGGGTGCTTTTTTTTTGCTTGTGCCCTATCTACCACCCATTACTTCATCTGGGTACAGCGAAATCTAGTCTTTGGGAACGGGAAGAAAAAGGTCTCTCTGTCCGCTCCTTCTGCGCCCTGTCATCTGGTCTTCCCCTAAACCGAAATCCCCCCAAACGCCCTGGCACTTTGCCACGGAGAATGTGTTTCATCCAAACTCTTGGGGATTCAGCGCACAGAACTGGGAAGCGGTCCTGTTTGTAGAAACGACTACATATGGCAGAGGGAGCGGTTCACAGGCCGTCACGCACAAAAATGTTTTTAAAGCCGTTACAAGCTGTGCTCGGAGGGCGGCATTTGTTCCCACCCCGTAACAGCCATCCAGAGAAGGCGCAAGAAAATAAACAAAAGGCCGACAGTCCAGGCAAGTCTGAGCGAGCCAGCCAGATGGTATGTGGCGGGTCCCCCGTTGAACAATCTGATAGACCCTGGCCCCGCCGGCTCGGGTAAGGCAAACATGCCAAAGCACTGCACGATTTATTGAGCGACGCTGAAGCATTTTGCAAGGACGTTTTTTATGAACGGATTGTTCCCGAGGAATGCAAGCAGGGCTCGCTGTTAGCCAGACTGAGTACCTTCAAGGATCTGACCCACGTTGAGGAGTCGAGGAGGGAGGGGTAGGAAGGAGCAAGAGATACAGCCTTGAGTAAGGAACTGGGAAATGTGAATAAGGGTCTGGGAAGTAGATTCTGCCTTGTTTTTTTCGGGAGGGGGGGAGGGAAGGAACATACCCACATCGTGGTGACGAACTGAAGTGGCTCTTCCGCAAGAAACAGTTGAATTGGAGGACACTTAGATCTGAGTCCAGTAGCCCCAACCAACAAGAAGAGAAGAAGAAGAGATTGGATTTATACCCCGCCCTTCACTACCCAAAGGTGTCTCAGAGCGGCTTACAAACTCCTTTCCCTTCCCCTCCCCACAACAGACACCCTGTGAGGTAGGTGGGGCTGAGAGAGCTCTTGACAGAAGCTGTTCTTTTTTCAAGAACAGCTCTTATCAGAACTACAGCTTGCCCAAGGTCATCCAGCAGGGGCAAGTGGAGGAGTGGGAGAGTCAAACCCAGTTCTCCCAGACTAGAGTCCGCGCACTTAACCACTACACCAAACTGGCTCTCCCCAAGAGTTTCAGGGTATCAGCTTTTGAGAGTCAAAGCTCCCTTCTCAAAAGTTTACACACTGAAAATTGTTTTTTCTCTTTTTTTGGTGAGTATTTTGTGTGTGTGCGTGTCTGCCTGTCTGTGAGCCCGGAAGACATGGTGACTTCTGGTGACCCCTAGTGGGGAGAGAATGTTTCAGAGAGTTAGCTTGATATTACCTGCCTCTGCGTACCTGCCCTGGTATTCCTTGGAGGTCTCCCATCCAAGCAGTGTTCCATTTAAGCTGAGTTGGTGTGAGCTAGCTCACAGCTTTTTAGCCTCCGGCTCACACAGGAAGGAGGGCTCCAGAGCAAACTAATTTACGCAGCAGCCGACTCCCTCGCTCACAACTTTCATGCCCGTACTTCACAAAGTCGAATTTTCGCTCACAAGACTCCACCACTTAGAGGGAGCATTGCTTGGAGGCCTTCCATCCAAGCAGTGTTCCCTCTAAACTGGGTTAGTGTGAGCTAGCTCATAGTTCTTTAACCTCCGGCTCACAGATTTTTGCCTTAGCTCAGGAAGGAGGGCTCCGGAGCAGACTAATTTATGCAGCAGCCGAATCGCTCACTCACGACTTTCATGCCTGTAGCTCACACAGTAGAATCTTTTGCTCACCAGACTCCACAGCTTAGAGGGAGCATTGCATCCAAGTAGTTGCCAGAGTCGACCCTGCTTAGTTTCTGAGATCTGATGAGATCGGGCTTGCTTGGGCTATCTAGGCCAGGGCATACCCCTGAAGATCTTGTGGCCTCTAAGGTGCTCCGGGACTCGAAACTAACTGTTCTACTTAGGGTTTTTTTTGTAGAACAGGAACTCATTAGCATAATAGGCCACACCCAACTGCAGAAACTCATTAGCATATTAGGCCACACCCATGACAGCACAGCTCATTAGCATATTAGACCACACCCCCATGTTACCTGAAGTGTGGTCATCCCAGCCACATCCACCTTTTGCTTCTCATTCTATTTACCTTGCGTGTTGTCAAAACCCAGGGCTTTTATTTGTAGCAGAAACTTCTTTACATGTTAGGCCACATACCCTTAATGTTGCCAGTCCTAATGAGTTTCTGCTGTTGGGTGTGGCCTGTTATGCTAATGAGCTCCTGCTGGGCGTGGCCGAATCGGGAGCCAGCTGGAACTCCGTTCCTGTGTGTTCCTGCCGCAAAATAGCCCTGGTTCTACTGGAGACCAATATGGCTACCCTCTGAAATTAAATTGAACTTGGAGGAAGGCTTCTTAGGCTGGAGGGTGCTGCATGGAATGGTAGAATTAGGGTTGCCGGCCCTGGCTTGGGAAATTCCTGGAGGTTTGAGGGCGGAGCCTAAAGAAGGCAGAATCTGAGGAGGGAGCTCATTGGGGTATAATGCCATAGAGTCAGGGCTTAAAAGCCCAGCAGGAACTCATTAGCATAATAGGCCACACCCAACAGCAGAAACTCATTAGCATATTAGAAAAAGCCCAGCAGGAACTCATTAGCATAATAGATCACACCCAAAAGCAGAAACTCATTAGCATATTAGGCCACACCCCCATGTTGCCAGAAGTGTGGTCATCCAGCCACACATACTTTCTGCTTCTTACTATGTTTACCTTGTTTGTTGTCAAAACTCAGGGCTTTTTTTGTAGCAGGAACTCCTTTGCATTTTTGGCCACACACCCCTCATGTAGCCAGTTCTAATGAGTTCCATATCTCCAGCCACAACCCGGAGGTTAAAAAATTATGAGAGATCACGGGAGTAGTTGAACGACCAATACAAAGTATACAAACAACCTTCCTGAGTAGATATAGGCCCTGGTCACATTACCATGAAAAGCCTCAGCGGAAGTGCAGCTTTTCAGAGGCGTGGCAAAAAGAAGTGCGGGAGCAGGATCACACAGGTCCCCCGAGCCACCGCACAGTTACACCCCGGTGCGATCACATGCTGAGGGGGAAGGAACGGGATGACGGGCGAGGTGAAGCAACTGCGCATTTGTGGGCATGCGCAGTTTGGCAGAGCCTCGCTTACAACGGGAGTCGGGCACGTCGGCGATCTCATGCACGCCTTTGCTGCAGATCATTGGCTAGATAGTGCATTTTGCCTAGTACCTTTTTGATCTGCGTTTTTGGCCGGATGGGATGGGTTAGGGGCGGGTGCGTGACGCTTGCCAGATGTTGGCATCTGATCGCGCCGCCTTGATCCGCCCTTAATCCCTCCCATCCGCGTAGCTATTTCTCCATGTGACCGGGACCATAAATTACCTGCCTACCATTTTTCTTCTCACCTTGACACAGAGAGTACTCCATCTTTCTGTTATACCTCTGAGGATGCCAGTCACAGCTGCTGGCGAAACGTCAGGTCCTACAATGCCAAGACCACGGCCATACAGCCCAGAAAATCTAAACAACTAATGAACTCCAGCCGTGAAAGCATTCAGCAACATATTATACAAACAACCCTTGTGTTCTAATATTAAGATTATACATTTAGCTGCTGCGGAATTTGCCCTGAAGAAGATCACAGAAATGGGTTTCGAGCCACCCCGTTGGTGGGAAGCCGTGGATATGCTTTTAAAAGAAGTGGAGAAATTATGTGGCTCTGACTGCCGAGAACAGGGATTGCCACACAGAACTTTGAATGGATGAAGGTTGACAGTCAGAAGTTCAGAGTGTCTATATCGACAGTTATTTGACCTAACACCCCTTGTTATGTATTGTGAAAATCTATGAATGTTAAAAATCTTTATAGTAAATACATAAAGATTTTCACAAAATAATATCTTAGTAATTATATCACGGTCATTTGTATGGTTTGTATTGGTTGTTCAACTACCTGGAGGCTGGAAACCCTGGGCAGAATATAGGCTGCTGTCAATTCTTTTCTAAGGAAAATAAAATCCATATTCTCCGGCATTTGACTGAGAGAAAGCCTTTTGGTCATAAATGATAGGGAAGAGGAGGAGAGGAGATTGGATTTATACCCCGCCCTTCACTTGGAGTCTCAGAGCGGCTTACAAACTCCTTTCCTTTCCGCTCCCCACAACAGACACCCTGGGAGGTAGGTGGGGCTGAGAGAGCTCTTTCCAGATCTGTCCTTGAGAGAACAGCTCTGACAGAAGTATGGCTTGTCCAAGGTCATCCAGCAGCTGCAAGTGGAGGAGTGGGGAATCAAACCCGGTTCTCCCAGATCAGAGTCTGCACACTTAACCACTACACCAAACTGGCTGGAAGTCCTCCCACAACAACTGGAAGTTTTCCCACACGAGAACAACCCCGGATGACAATGCTGATCGAGCCGGGAGATGCCTTGGCGGATTGTGCCCTTTGGGATATCGCGAGGGGAAATAATTCCGTTTGAAATCGCTGTTTGAGAAATCATTCTACCTTGATGGGGTGGGGGTGGAGGGGAAATCTGCACATTTCTCTCCAAGCCAAATCAGGAATCCTGTGCTAATATTGACTTTCAAAGAAGGAACGGGAGAGGGAGGGAAAGAGAGCCTGAAGTCTGTTCCAATCCATTATCGCGGGCTAATTAGAAGTATCTGTATTAGCGAACACATTTGCGGTCATTAGCAAACAAGTCAACGAACTAATTTTAAA
Organism: Gekko gecko; assembly: GCA_029375565.1. Lineage (NCBI taxonomy): Eukaryota > Metazoa > Chordata > Lepidosauria > Squamata > Gekkonidae > Gekko > Gekko gecko. The sequence goes on along the minus strand of JAPDNY010000012.1, from coordinate 71,766,021 downwards.
GATGGATGAGGCCGGCTACAGGTAATCATCAGGTTTGCTTTTTGAGGGGAGGGGAGAGAGACGGGTGTCTCTCTCTCTCTCTCTCTCTCTCTCTCTCTCTCTCTCTCTCTCTCTCTCTCTCTCTCTCTCTCTCGCAAATGAGTTGGAGGGGGCCTGGTTTAATTTCCACATATGGCCTGGCGGAGCTAGGAAGAAAATTCATTTGCAGCCAAGTTGTATAGACGAATGACAATCAGTGAGGCTTGTGGGACGCAGGGCGGCCACCGGCTACTGTGACCCCAGGGCGGTTCCAGGCCTATAGCTAACCTCTCTCTGCTGTATTTCTAGGCTGGGTTTCAGAGAAATGGAGAATCAATGCCCTTGCTTTAACAGACTGCTAGAAGCCGTGCACCAAGGCCAAGCGTCCCTGTGTTTTGGGTCTGCAAATCCTCAGCATCCCGTAAATTGGAGCTGAATAAGAACAGGCATCTTTAAATTCAGGAGCTCTTACCTGCTTACAAGTAATGCCTTCCTGAAATCAATGCCAGTTTCTAGGGCTGCCAGCTGGCTCGGAAGGGAGAATAGCTTGCCCCTTTAACAAAAGCTCAGGGAGATGTCATTTCCAGGGTGAGGTTATTTACCCCCTCCAGACCCTGAAAAGCTTCAGCTGCCCTCTCTAAAACCTGAAGCGTCTGTTAAAGGGGCAGGACCTTGACCTGGATGGCCCATGCTAGCCTGATCTCGCCAGATCTGGAAAATGAAACAGGATGATCCCTGGTTAGGACTCGAATGGTGGACCCCCAAGGAAGTCTGGGGTTGCAACGCAGAGGCAGGCAATGGCAAACCAACTCTGAACGCCTCCTGCCTTGAAATCTCCATGGGGTTGCCGTAAGCTGGCTGTGACTTGATGGCGCTTTACACTTTCAACCTGACCTCAATAGCCCAGGCTTGCCCTATTTTGTCAGATCTCGGAAGCTAAGCAGGGTCAGCCCTGCTTAGTCCTTGGATGGGAGATCACCAAGGAAGTCCAGGGTTGCAATTAGGGTTACCAAGTACTTACCGTAATTCAGCGGGGGGGACACAGTCCCTGGCCGGAACATTCCTCCTTGGAACACCCACGCCACACGATGCCGTCACCAAGAAGTGACGCCGGGCGACACTCTGGCAATGGGGCTGGAAACTCGATGGTACCATCGAGTTTCCAGCCCCACTGCCAGAGCGTCGTCCGGCATCACTTCCTGACAATGGCATTGTGTGCCACGTCTCCCCCCCCAGGAATGGTCCTGCCAAGAAGTATGCATCCCCCGCCGAATTACGGTAAGTTCTTGGGAAGCCTGGTTGCAATGCAGAAGCAGGCAAAGGCAAATCACCTCTGTACGTCTCTTGCCTTGAAAACCCCATGGGGTCGCCATAAGTCGCTGTGACTTGATGGCTCTCCACCCCAAAAAAAAGACAAGGACTTTTTTTTCTGGGCCAGTTGGAAATTGTAAGTCTTCCTCATTCAGCCACCTGTGGTTTCAGCTGCAACACCTGGAGGAGGAGGAGGAGCTTGGATTTATACCCCCATCCTTTACTTGGAGTCTCAGAGTGGCTTACAATCTCCTTCCCCTCCCCACAACGGACACCCTGTGAGGCAGGTGGGGGGCTGAGAGAGCTTTGAGAGAGAACTGCTCTTGAGAGAACAGCTCTGTGAGAACTTGTGACTGACCCAAGGTCACACCAGCAGCTGCATGGGGAGGAGTGCGGAATCAAACCGGGTCTCCAGATTAGAGTCCGCGCTCTTAACCACTGCACCAGACCGGCTCCACAGGGACACTTCCTCTGCAGGATCATTTAATTATGAGAAGGATAATGCTGATGTAGCAATCCCCTGCCCTGAGCCAAAGTTTATCTTAAGTTTCGTGGGTGCGGTTTGGAGCCCTATCATGAGATTCCCCAGCAGAGTCTTTTTTTAAAAAAAAACTGGACATGCTCCTGCTCTTAAAAAAGCAACAACTTTTTAATCTCTCAGTTGCTTAATTCTCAAATTTAAAACTCTGGAATGTTTTTGTTAAATCTTAGGTGGAGAATGCCAATGTTCTGGGTGGGGTGATGCGCCAACTGGCAGCCGCCCTAGCTATGGATTTCCAAGGCATGCTTCGTCCAGCAATCTCAATTGGATGTCCCAAGCTTGGTGGGACAGTTTGGTGTAGTGGTTAAGTGTGCAGACGCTAATTGAGGAGAACCGGGTTTGATTCCCCACTCCTCCACTTGCAGCTGCTGGATGACCTTGGGCAAGCCGTAGTTCCGGCACAGCTGTTCTTGAAAGAGCAGTTTCTGTCAGAGCTCTCTCAGCCCCACCTACCTCCCAGGGTGTCTGTTGTGGGGAGGGGAAGGGAAAGGAGATTGTAAGCCACTTTGAGACTCTGAGTGAAAGGCGGGGTATAAATCCAATGAGCCGTGTTTTCTGTTCCTCACCCGCGAGCCACCAAAAGACGGAACGGGTTTCAGGAAACGTCCCGGTAGGCCAAAACAAATGTTCATTTTCCAGCAGCAAACCTAAGCAGTCCATATTTTACAGGCGCCGCGGATTTCTGCTCTCGGCTGCAAGAGGCGCGACCGTAGCAATGAACCTTTCGGGGGCGTCTTGCAAGGGAAGACGTTTTAATTTAAATCAATGAGTTATCGATTCATTTTTCATGCCCAGGAAGACAGAGCAGAGCGTGTTCTTTTGGCCAGTACTTCTAATGACCTCGGATTGTAGAGTATAAACCTGCCTGTAAAATATTTTCTCTCCCAGCAGGGAAGGGTTTTAAATAGCCTTGGTCCTGGATCCCAGCAAGTAGACGTAGGCAGCTTTGGACTTGAAAAATAATCAATGACACAAAGCTGACTTTCGGAATTAGCTTTTCTCTGGGCCAGAAAAGGGAAAGTTTGTCTCTTGCTCTCTTACAGCCAGTCCACGCCCCTCCTTGTCTTTGTTACTGAGCAAATGAAAGTGATCTGTCCCCAAGAGATCAGATGGGCGGTCCATCTCATCCAACCTTCTGTTCCCCACAATGGCAAGCAAGTGCCATGGAAGGTCTACCTAAGGTTGCCAGCTCTGGGTTAGGAAATACCTGAAGATTTTAAGGGTGGAGCCTGGGGAGGGGAGGGGCCTCAGCAGGATGTAATGCCACGCCCTCCAGAACAGCCATTTTCTCCAGGGGGACTGATCTCTGCCAACTGGAGATCATTTGAAATAGTGGGAAATCTCCAGGCGCCACCTAGAGGTTGGCAACTCTATGCCAAGTAGAGGCATCAGAGCCAAAGCCTCCCCCTGTTGTTGCCCCTTAGTGTCTGGCATTCAGCGGTACCAACAGGGAGAGGCTTCGGCCCTGGTGCCTCCACTTGGAGGAAGGAATAACCCCCACCCCATTGTTGCCCCTTAGTGTCTGGCATTTAGAGGTAAGAGAGCCAGCATGGCATAGTGGTTAAGAGCAGCAGATTTTAATCTGGAGAACTGGGTTTGATTCCTGGCTTCCCCACTTGAAGCCAGCTGGGTGACCCTGGGCAAGTCCCAGCACTCTCAGCCTAAAAAAATAAGCATAGCTCGCCACCTAGTGGTATCAAAAAGAGCTACAGCTTCAGGCAGCCAAACAATCCTTCGGGATCTCCTGACTATTCCACACACAATGCCATATCATAATTTTATAGAAGTACACTGCTTGTGAACATGGAGGTTGCATCCAGCCACCATGGCTAATAGCTATTGATGGGCCTCTCCTCTGTGGAATATCAAGGCTCTGCAGGGTTGAGAGATCTATTGAGATTCTCTGCCACTGGAGTCACATGGATCCAAATGGCTTTCTGATGGCTCTGGTTGACTCCTGGAATGAAGATATGAGTCAGGGGGTGGACATGATGGTGTCGTGTTGGTGCTGAGGTTGCATTGGTCAGGGAAGGAGGGGGCTATGACTCAGTGGAAGAACACCCGCTGAGCCTGCAGAAGCTCCCAGGTTCAATCCCTGCTATCTCCAGGAAAAGGATCCATGGGTAGTAAGTGTCGAAGAAGAGAGCTACTGGCTGTCAAAATACACACTGCTGAGCTAGATGGACCAACAGCCTGCATCTAGATAAGATAAACATCACACATATAACTAGCAGCGAAGTCCTAAGCAGAATTACCGCTCAGATCATTGGCTTCAAGGACCTAGAAAGGTGTTGCTCTCCTCTGCTTAGGACTGCACTGTGCGACACCTACTTTTGTTCTTGCTTTTATATCCTCTTAATATAGGGTTGCCAGGCAGTGCCTACAGAGGGCTGTAGGGAGAGGTTGTAGGGAGGCTGTGTCCCAAGAGAAAATTTAAGAAGAAAAAATAAGCCCCTGTCTGCTTACGGAAGTTTCTACCATAGAGTTTCCATTGATTCCTTGAGCTACCCCTTCGTTACTTCCGGGTAGTTCTAGGAACTGCCAGGTAAGAACTTCCTGTAACTAGACAAGGCCTTATTGTTCCTTTTTGATTTTTCTCCCTATCTTAATACACAGGTGTCCCTATACCCCTAGTCGTTTCTCCATCGTGAAGCCTTTCCCACATCTTTAATGAATCCGTAATAGGGCCGATTCATGCACTTGCTAAGGTACCAGATGTAAAGAACCCTCGTAGTGCTTGTGATGGGTACTGGGCCCAGCAGCAGTCACTACAAGCACGACGAAGAAGAAGAAGGAGGAGGAGGAGATTGGATTTATACCCCACCCTTCACTACCCAAAGGAGTCTCAGAGCGGCTTACAAACTCCTTTCCCTTCCCCTCCCCACGACGGACACCCTGTGAGCAATGCTCCCTCTAAGCAGTGGAGTCTTGTGAGCAAAAATTCTACTTTGTGAGCCACTGGCATTAAAGTTGTGAGCGAGCGATCTGGCTACTGCACGGATTAGTTTGCTCTGGAGTCATCCTTCCTGAGCGAAGACAAAAATGTGTGAGCCGGAGGCTAAAAACCGTGAGCTAGCTCACACTCACTCAGCTTCGAGGGAACACTGCCTGTGAGGTGGGTGAGGCTGATAGAGGTTTTTCAAGAAGTGCCCTTGAGAGAACAGCTCTGAAAGAACATAAGACTGACCCAAGGTCACACCAGCAGCTGCATGTGGAGCGGCATACAAATGTACAGTAGCCGCCTCCTTTCCGCCATCCCAGCAATGTCCCGCTCTTACCTCAGTTCCGGGACTCTGTTCTTTTTCCTGTAGCTGGGAGACTTCCCTTCACTACAAACCAACCCCCCCCCCCCCCGAGTACAAATAAAAACAAAAACTATCCCCTTTTGCAACCCATTCAAATTCAGCTTTTTATGTCGAGCGGGTGGGTATCTGTCATACAAAGTCAGGAAAGGGGTAATAATCCGAGCTACATTTCCCAACAATGCAATCTAAAGAATGTAAACCTTCATAAACCCTTTCAGTCTAGTGACAGGAACAGATAATTTATGTGCTGTAAAACTGATTGCTCCCGTTTCAAGACGAAGCTTGGAAACTGTATCCCTGTTCTTAGGACTACACGGCTATTTCGGCAGGCTGGAATGCAAAATGGGATCCCCCACCCCCCTTCAAAACGTTTTCTGTTTGAGAGCTGTGTTTGAGACCTGGAGGGGGGGGTGTGGAGTACGAACCAGCTCATATGACCTTGAGAAAACAGGGGCTGTCGTCCGGATGGAGAATTAAGCCGCCACAGACGCTGCTCCAGCAAATCCCCACAATCTCTTGTTTTCAGTACAAGAAAACAGACTGGGTGGTGGTGGTAGAGATGAGATGAACCTTAAGAGAAGAAGAAGAGAAGAAGAGATTGGATGTATACCCCGCCCTTCACTCGGAGTCTCAGAGCGGCTTACAAACTCCTTTCCCTTCCCCTCCCCACAACAGACACCCTGTGAGGGAGGTGGGGCTGAGAGAGCTCTGACAGAAACTGCTCTTTTTCAAGGACAGCTCTGACAGAACTATGACTCACCCAAGGTCATCTAGCAGCTGCTAGTGGAGGCGTGGGGAATCAAACCCGGTTCTCCGAGATTAGAGTCCGTGCACTTAACCACTACACCAAACCCTCTATTAGGCTAGAAGTACACATATCTTTCCCCAACAGGCCAAAAAACATCTCCCCGAGGCCATTCATGTAAGGAAAAAAGTACTGGAGGGAGGCTTAAGACTTCTCTGCCAACCTACCGTGAGCCCAATTCAAAGTACTGGGCGTTCCCAGGAGTTCACACCTCCTTGGAAATCCCCAGGGTTAACTTAGGAACAGGATAGTGTTGAGTTAGAACCTTTCAGTGACTCCCACAACATCTGCCGGCTACCTGATGGCCTGCAGGCCAGATCCATCTCCCCACATACCTTTATCTATCATGTATACAGCCCTTCATGGTTTTGGCCCCTCTTACTTACGCATGACTGAGGGGACCTCTGAATCCCAGAGCCAGGAGGCAACATCAGGGGAAGGCCTCAGCCTCTCTGCCCTGTTGTTGGCCCTCCAGAGGAACTAGTTGGCTGCTGTGTGAGACAGGATGCTGGGCTAGGTGGACCACTGTTCTGATCCAATGGGGATCTTCTTGTGTTCTTATGAAGGCCTCGGCCTCTGTGCCCTGCTGTTGGCCCTCCAGAGGAACTGGTTGGCCACTGTGTGAGACAGGATGCCTGACTAGATATACCCCTGGTCTGACTGAGCAGGGCTGTTATGATGTTCTTATGAAGGCCTTGGCCTCTCTGCCCTGTGGTTGGCCCTCCAGAGGAAGTGGCTGGCCACTGTATGAGACAGGGTACTGGACTAAGATGAAGCACTGGTCTGATCCAGCAGGGCTCTTCTGATGTTCTTATGAAGGCCTCAGCCTCCGTGCCCTGTTGCTGGCCCTCCAGCGGAAGTGGTTGGCCACTGTGTGAGACAGGATGTTAGACTCGATGGACTATTGGTCTGATCCAGCAGGGCTCTTCTTGTGTTCTTTTGAAGGCCTCAGCCTCTGTGCCCTGTTGTTGGCCCTCCAGCAGAACTGGTTGGCCACTGTGTGAGACGGGATGCTGGACTACAGGGACCACTGATCTGATCCAGCAGGGTTCTTCTGATATTCTTAGGAAGGCCTCGGCCTCTCTGCCCTGTTGTTGGCCCTCCAGAGGAACTGATTGGCCACCTTGTGAGACCAGATGCTGGACTAGATGGACCCTCACTGATCTGATCGAGCAGGGCTCTTCTGATGCTCTCATGAAGGTCTTAGCCTCTATGCTCTGCCATGACAACTCTGTTTATGTCAGGAGGGGTTTCTGCAGGTGCCAACCTGAAAATTGGCAAAATCAACAACTGCCCGTATGTGTTCTTTCTCTGTTGTGGCTCCTTCCTTGGGGAACGGCCTGCCTGAGGAGATCAGGAAAGCTCCCTCTCTCCTGGCCTTCCACAAACTACACAAAACGGAACTATTTAAGAGGGGCTTTCTGCCCAGGTAATAAGGTTGCACAGTACAAAATGGTCTCGCAAATTTACTTGGATAAATAATTGAGAATTTGTGGTCTATACTGCTCTGTATAGCATCTTGCAGGGAGCTGCGGTGGCTCAAGTGGTTAAGATGCTGAACTGCAGACCGGAAGGTTGGTAGTTCAGCAGTTCGAGACCTGAGTGCCGCATGACGGAGTGAGCTTCCGTCTCTGGTTCCAGCTCCTGCCAACCTAGCAGTTAGAAAGCAAGAAATTGCAAGTAGATAAACAGGTACCGCTTCGGTGGGAAAGTAACAGCGTTCCGTGCTCCTTGGCATCTAGTCATGCCAGCCACATGACCACAGAAATGTCTTCGGACAGCGCTGGCTCTTCAGCTTGGAAACAGAGATGAGCACTGCAACCCTAGAGTCAGATACGACTGGCTTTCAAACAAGGGAAACCTTTACTTTTACCTATAGCATATTGCAAGTAGGATCCCATTATGTAATTTTTGCACCAATTAATGTGCCACGTGAACACTTACGCACTGCTTCTATTCCCTTCTGACGCTTCCCGACTTCTAATCTCCTCATGCGTGGGTTACCAAATGTCCCATTTTGTCGACTGTACTGACTTGCTCTGTGTAATCTCCCTTGAGTCACTGTGAGAAAGGCGGATAATCAATCAATCAATCAATCAATCAATCAATCAATCAATCTTGACTCCAGAGGGCCTTAGGCAATGTGGAACAGAGATGAAAACGAAGATGCTTACCATTTTCCTTGCAAGGGGGGGAAAGCAGCAATTCTCCCCTAATAATGCACATTATATTACCGTCCTGTGCGCACTCTGGAAAGGCAGACACCCCCGCCAGTTTGCTCTCGAGGGACTCTTCCAAGAAGTGCATCCCTTCATCAGCCCCACACTCGAACGGGTAACCTCTTATCGGCCAAGTGTGCGTGCTCCAGATCTGTCAAGCTCTTATTGCTTGGAGATGCCTAATGTGTTGTGAGAAGAACAGATAAAAATCCAAGACATCTCTCTGTCCTTAAGAAGGAGGAGATGGCGAGGAATTACGGACATTCTGGGGCAAAAATCCAGACTGCTGCTGTCCAACAGCCACTTACTTTGTTCTGTTGATTCAGACGATCATGGCTACCCAGCCAGTCTGGTGTAGTGGTTAGGAGCGCGGACTCTAATCTGGGAGAACCAGGTTTGATTCCCCACTCCTCCACTTGCAGCTGCTGGATGACCTTGGGCAAGCCATAGTTCTGTCAGAGCTGTTCTCTCAAGGGCAGTTCTGGAAAGAGCTCTCTCCACCCCAGCTGCCTCACAGGGTGTCTGTTGTGGGGAGGGGAAGGGAAAGGAGATTGTAAGCCGCTCTGAGACTCCAAGTGAAGGGTGGGGCATAAATCCAATCTCCTCTCCTCTCCTCTCTCTCTCCTCTCCTCTCCTCTCCTCTCCCTCTCCTCTTTTCTCTTGTCTCTCTGAATTTACCTTGTTCCAGACTGTCTTTCAGGGCTGGTGAAAAGTGCAGCCCTGGTCACAGCCAACTAACGGCGACCCAGTGTTCAAGGCAAGAGACATCCAGAAGGTGGTTTGCCATTGCCCGCCTCTGAGTGGTGACCCTGGACTTCCTTGGTGGCCTCCCATGTGAATGCTAACCAGGGCTGACCCTGGTTAGGTTCCAAGATCTAATAAGATCCGGCCAGCCTGGACCGTCCAGGTCAGGGTCTCTCTTGGGCCCGGCTCCTATGTCTTTTATCTGAAAAAAGCAAACAGCAAGAGTGGCTACTGCAGAAAGAAGTCGTCTGCTGATTCACAGTGCCACGTGTCTTCCACAAAGTCAGCCATAAAGCAGGCTGCTGAAAAATTTAGGGTTGCCAGCACTGTTCCCTCTAAGCTGAGTTAGTGTGAGCTAGCTCACAGTTTTCTAGCCTCCGGCTCACACATTTTTGTCTTAGTCAGGGAGGATGGCCCTGGAGCAAACTCAGCGGCTTGAGACCCCAAGTCGGCCATGGGAGGTGATCTCTATGGACTTTATCAATGACCTACCACCCAGCGAGGGAAAAACCGTGATATGGGTGGTAGCGGATCTATTCACAAAGCAAGCCGACTTTGTCCTTGTAAACAAATTCCTGCAGCTAAGGCATTGGCTACACTCTTCATGACCCACGTGGTTCGGCTGCATTCCACACCTGCTGAGATAATTTCCGACAGGGGCCCCCAATTTGTTGCCAAGTTCTGGAAAGAACTTCTGTTGGTCCTAAGTGTGCAACAAGGTGTCAACAGCGCATATCACCCTGAGACTGATGGGATGCGTTCAGACGCACCATTTGAACCGCTTTCGGCACGCCTTGGGAATGGATTTTATGTGCGCGTTCACACGCCCAACATCTGCACACCGTCCCCCGGCCTTGGCTTTCTGGAGCAAACCCCTCTAAACCGGAGTATTTTGATTCCACTTACCAAGTGGTGTTTTCCTGATTCTCTGGTTTCGAGCTGCACTTTTCTGATGTTTAATCACTCCATTGAGCCACTTCCAGGTGCTTCAACCCCCCTCCCCTCTGGGAAGCTGTCGCAGGCTTCCGCTTTTCGTCCGCCGTTTTTTTTTATGCCTTGGCGGTGAGCGCTTGGGCGGAGTTCCGCTCCTAAGTTAATAAAAGAAAAACTTAAATGGCGCCTAGTTTAAGCATTTAGACAAGTCTGGGATCTCAGGGAGGCCAGTTTTGGGGTAAAAGTTTAAAGAGAAGTGTTCATTTAAAGTTTAAAGGGACGTGTGGAAATCGCTGTCCTGCGCACGCGTGAAAACTTCAGCTCTAGAGAGGGCTGCCTGTGCGCATGCTCAAATAGGGAGGAAAAAACCCCCACCTGCGTGTGGACGGCGGGGAACCCGGAACAAGGAGGTCAGTGTGATCGCGATTCTCCAGGTTAAAAAAAAAAGCACGCATTGGACCGGAGCAATTTAAACCGCTCCAGGACGCTGTCTGAACGCGCCCATGGTCAAACGGACCGGGTTAATCAAGTGGTGGAACAGTTCTTGCAGTCTCTGGAGCCAAATCGCTCGCTCACGACTTGAATGCCAGTAGGTCACAAAGTGGAATTTTTGCTCAGGAGACTCCGCAGCTTAGAGCAGAGGGTGTCGAACTCATTTGTTACGGGGGCCGGCTCTGACATAAGTGTCCTTTTGTCGGGCTGGGCCAAGGCCATGTGTGCCATGAACCATTATGTCGGGTTCCAGAGATATAGACTGCATAAAGGACAGCAGCTGGTAAGCTCTGAATTGGTATGTCCTCACTGCCGTGCCCCACGGGCTGGGAGGAGGGGTGCAGAGGAGAACCCGCTTGGGCAGACTGGAGAGCCAGCGGTGCAGCAATGGGCAGGTGCTCCCTCACTGCCTGACTGCTACAGATGAGGCTGTTCCACCCTGCTGAAGCCCCAGTCGGAGTAGCTCCGCCCATGAGCAGTCTCCGGTTCCCTCCCTTGCACTAACTGCTTGCGAGCCACATAAGAGTCCTGGACGGACCAGTTCTGGCCCCTGGGACTTATGTTTGACTCCCCTGGCTTAGAGGGAGCATTGGTTGCCAGCTCTGGGCGGGGAAATACCTGGAGATTTTGGGGGCGGAGCCTGGGGAGGGCAGGGCTTGGGAAGGGGGTGGGGCTTGGGAAGGGGGCGGGCCTCCACAGGGTAGACTACCACAGAGTCCGCCCTCCAAAAGCAGCCATTTTCTCCAGGGGAAGTGAACTTGATCATCTGGAAATCAACTGGGACCGTCAGGGATACCCAGGTGCCACCTGGAGGTTGGTAACCCCATGTATAATGCAGTTAAACTATGCCAGTTGTTCCGGCTTATAGACCGGTGTCTGGAGAACACGACGTTACCTGATAATACAGAAGCTGTATTCTCCAAAACATACTTGCAGAGGATTTAAATGTTTGTTCCCAGAGTTTTGAGCAGAGAGCTAATCGATGGGGAAAGAGAAAAACCGCCCACCGTGCTTCAAGCAACTAGCCAGAAAAACCCTAAGAGCGCGAAGTTGCCTGCTATTGATCTAGCACCATTTTGGAGGCGATCTTTGGTGGGGGCGGCAGCGGGGTGGGGGGGAGGATGCCTTGACTAAGATAAATTGGTGGTGCCCTTCAACTAGTAGTCCACACAGGGGAAATGCTGGATGTCAGCATTTAATGGAATTAAAACCCTAACGCATTACAGGGCCAGCTTGCATAGGTGGGGCCGAGCGCTCTCAGCCCGGAAGATAAATTCGTCCCAAGCCTCTCTCCCGCAAATGAGTGGCTCTTTCCAAAATTGCAAAACCACAAAGGCCTCATTGGTTGGCCGGGCGGAAAATGCAAGGCCATCACTCATCCAACAAATGGTCCCGTGTACTGCTCTTTTTATAACCCTCCCCCAGCTTTTAGATTTGCGAGCCTAGCTCAGCAGTGTTCAGGGAACCCCTGGTATGCTCAGAGGTTGAGTAGGCATCCCTCAATGAACAGATTATTAAATGGTGGGTATGATTTCCCCGAAAAGGCAGTTAGCTTCTCCATTACAGACCTTCCTCCACAGTTCTCTCAGAGCTCTCTCAGCCCCACCTGCCTCCCAAGGTGCCTGTTGTGGGGAGGGGAGGGGAAGGTTATTGTGAGTTACTTTGAGACTCCTTAAGGTAGAGAAAAGCAGGATATAAAAACCTCTTCTTCTTCTGTTAAGGTAGTGCTGCCAGGTCTCTAGCTTGCTGCTGACCCAGCCATAGTTGCCAGGGGAGTCTCTCATCCCCAGCTCCTGTTTCCTGTCACTGCTCAAGTGGCAGCAAGCGAAAAATTAAAAAATGGCCATCAGGCTGACAGTGCAACATCACTTCCAGGAAAACCTGGAAGTAACTTCAGTCCTGTCTAGGAATCACTGCAAACTCTATGATTTCCAGCCATTCTTGAGTCATGATGTGATACAATTGCCGCCAGCAGGGCCCCCCATGTCCAATGCTACTCTCTAAGCTGTGGAGTCCTGTGAGCAAAAATTGAGCTACTGTCATTAAAGTTGTGAGGCAAAAATGTGTGAGCTGGAGGCTCACACTAACTCGGATTAGAGAGAACACTGCCCATGGCCCCTGCCCTGGTCTCCCACTGCTCACCCGTACACTTGGCAGTACTGGGGCCCTCCACTACTGCTCAGTAGAGTGGCAAGGGGGAAACAGAAGGGGGAGACAGGCAACACATCAATGCTGCAACATTACTTCCAGCATGAACTTGAAAGTCCCCAGGTCCTGGTGGAGGTTCCCCTGGTTTTCAGGTCTTCAGCCCACCACTGGCCAGTGGAGGAAACCCCGCCTCCAAATAGCCACATCCCCGCACAAAGTCCCTGACATGATGACATCACCAGGAAGTGACACCATCACTCCGGGACGTCGTGCGGGACACTCTGGTCTGAGGGCAAAACTCTATGATTTTAGGGCAAATTTACCGTGTGGGACACTGGTTTGAGGGCAAAACTCTATGGTAAATTGGCCCTAAAACTATAGAGTTTTACCCTCATACTAGAGTGTCGCTGTGCAACATCGCTGACATGATGACATCACTTCTGAGTGATGTCATTGTGTCAGGGATGTCCCAGAAAGCCCCTCAAATCCCCCTGCTGGTGCGGCGAGAGAATCTGGCAACCATTCCTGGGAGTGATGCCATTGCATTGATGTGATTTTATAGGATTCTCCCAGAATTCTATGGTCCTTGCCCCCCTAAAGCTCCTGTTGGGTGCCAGCGCTGGGCTGAGAGCCCTAGAGTCGCCAACCTCAAGGTGAGGCCTGGCGTGCTTCCGGAATTACAACGTCTTTAGAAACCCGCACAGTCAATCCAAACTCCAGTGGCCACAATGAAGCCTTGCTTGGCGAGAGACCCACCCGGCCTCAGCCACTTTCTAAAAACACTTCCTGGGCGCCAGGGATGGAATTGGTGGGAGCCGTGGTGCCCAAAGGTACCCCGTTGGGTATCCCTGCCATACACTCTAGGGCAGAGGTGTCATTATTTTTACTCATTATTTTTACAAGGGCCATGGTGACACCTAGAGACCACGTATCACAAGCTCATCTTAACCTCTCAAGAGCCAGTTTGGTGTAATGGTTAAGTGTGTGGACTCTAATCTGGGAGAACTGGGTTTGATTCCCCACTCCTCCACTTGCACCTGCTGGTGTGACCTTGGGCAAGCCATAGTTTTGGCACAGCTGTTCTTGAAAAAGGGCAGTTTCTGTCAGAGCTCTCTCAGCCTCACCTACTTCACAGGGTGTCTGTTGTGGGGAGGGGAAGGGAAAGGAGATGGTAAGCCACTCTGAGACTCCCTTGGGTAGTGAAGGGCAGGGTATAAATCCAATCTCCTCCTCCTCTTCTTCTTCAATCCAACATGGCCAAATGGCCCATTGTTTACACAAACTCAGCCTCCCCTCCCATCGTAGAGCCTTTACACAGGCTCAAGTGAACTAGCCTTTCCCTCAGATATGTTGTGGGGTCGATGTAACAACACCCCTCCCCAAGAAAGACTCTGCAAATGTTCCAGCCTGGTCCCAGACTTAATTCCTCCATTTTATTCCAGACTGCCAGCTGTACACATCCTCATTTTTATCCCTTTGGCCACGCCTATTTTCCAATAAACTTAGAACTGTTCGCCATTTCCTTAATGATGCTAATACTGAGATCGCAATTACGGCTGCAAAATTCTTAGCAGAATCAGCCGCTCTTAGACGCAGATTTTTTTTGCATAATAGGTATACTTTTATCGTCTAAATTTATCTACCGGAACTAAATGTATCATTTTATTTTATATTATTATGCCATTAAAGATGTCTGGATCTGAATCTACCAGGGCCGGATCCGACATAAATGCTGTTTTGTCAGGCCGGGCCACGTGTGCCCTAAAACGTAATGCCGGGTACCGGAGATAGAAATTGTATAAAGGACAGCTGCTGGTAAGCTCCGACGTGGTGTGTCCTCACTGCAAGGCCCTATGGGCTGGGAATAGGGTTGCCAGCCTCCAGGTGGGGCCTGGGGATCTCCCGCTTTTACAACCAATCTCCAGCCGACAGAGATCAGCTCCCCTGGAGAAAATGGCTGCTTTGAAGAGCGGACTCTGTGGCATTGTTCCATGCTGAGGCCCCTCCCCTCCCCAAACCCCGCCCTCTCCTACCGTTCACTCTCCCAAGCTGCCATTTTCTCCAGGGAAACTGATGTCTGTAGTCTGGAGATTAGTTGTATACTGCATTTTGTTATTGCTTTACCTCTGCAGCTACTTGGGGCGTCTTTGGGAACAGTAAAGGCAGGATATACATTACTGAGGTATTCAAAGCACAGGCAAAAATAACACTCGTCCGAGCCAAACGCTAGGCCAAATGGTCGCATCCAGAGGTGTAATTTAAAAGTGAGCCAAGAGGGGGCACCAGAAGTCTTCGGATAGACACAATTACAGACATGCTGGACCCAACCACGGAGAAGGCCTAGTTTCATATTCGCACCTCAGACTAGGGTTTCCAACTCCAGGTTGGGATATTCCTGGAGATTTCGGGGTGGCTCCTAGGGAGGTCAGGGGAGGGCTTCAGCAGGGTATAATGCCATAGAGCCCACCTTCCAAACCAGCCGTTTTTCCGCAGGGGAACTGGTCTCTAGAGCCAGCATGGTGTTGTGGTTAAGAGCAGCAGACTCTAATCTGGAGAACTCGGTTTGATTCCCCACTCCTCCACATGGAGCTGTTGGTGTGACCTTGGGTCATTCACAGAGACAGATCTCAAAGATTGATCAAGAAGAAGAAGAAGAAGAAGAAGAAGAAGAGATTGGATTTATACCCCGCCCTTCCCTCAGAGTCTCAGAGCGGCTTACAAACTCCTTTCCCTGCCCCTCCCCACAACAGACACCCTGTGAGGTAGACAGGGCTGAGAGAGCTCTGACAGAAACTGCTCTTTTTCAAGGACAGCTCTGACAGAGCTTGTGACTGACCCAAGGTCATATCAGCAGGTGCAAGTGGAGGAGTGGGGAATCAAACCCGGTTCTCCCAGATTAGAGTCTGCACACTTAACCTCTACACCAAACTACGCCTGAAGGCTGAAGTGTGCAGGGTGGGCTCATACAGACAGAGGGGGTCCCTCGGGTGTCGGCTCCCAGCACATTTCCTCATCCGGCACCAAACTGCAACTGCAAATGAAAGGCAGGTGTAAAAAGACAAGATTGGAGTGCCAGCTCTGTTTTGAACGACGTGGAGCCAAACCCCGTGGGCACATGGATGTTGCTTGTGTATTATTCACACACACAGTGTATATTTAGTCAAATGTAGGAAGGGCATCCCGCAGGCGAAGAGCGTTATTGCTGTTTATACAATAACAGTGCTTGGGCGGTACAAACATGAGACGGCTGTAGACGGGGCAGGTGTGGATAAGACGACTTCCGTATATAGATTCTTCGTCATAATTATTTGTTTTAATCCAGCCCTTCCTTCCAGAAGCTCAGAGTAGAGAATGTAATTCGCCACCCTCCATTTCCCCCTCACAACCAACCTGTGAGGAGAATGCCTGGCCTGAGGTCTCCCAGTCAGATGCACGCCCAAGTGGGGATTTGAAACTGGCTTTCCCCCCTCGCTTTGGACCCATAACTCCCCTAAATCTGACAACCTACCCCACCCCATACCACTACCTTCTTCCTAGGAGAGCTCCTAGATCCGATACAATGCTTTAGGCTGGGCAAGGCCATCTTGGAAGAACTGTAGGGTTGCCAAGTCCTACCTGGCTGCCGGCGTGGGGGGGTTTTTTCCCAGTCCTTCCTGCAGGTCTTCTGGCGCGTGTGCAAAGTATGCATGCCACAATGACATCACCCAGAAGTGACGCCATCATGTTTCCGACATTGGGGGATGATGCTTTAGGTTTTGGGCAAAACTCTATGGGTTTCTGGGCTTCAAAACCATAGAGTTTTGCCCAAAACCTAGAGCATTGCCCCCAACGTTGTAAACACAATGATGTCACTCCCAGGTGACATCATCTCGCCAGTGCCAGTGGTAGTGGGAGGGGGCTTCTCAGGGTGGGGCTTCCCGTCAGCCTGCTGGGCAGTCGCGGATTAGGAGGGTGGGGTTTGGGGAGGGGAGGGGTTTCGGTGGGGCCTATGGCCATAGAACCCACCTTCCAAAGTGGCCATTTTCCCCAGGGGAGATGATCTCTGTCAGCTGGAGATGAGTTGTAGCTAGGGGTGTGCATTTGGATCTACCAGAGCTGAAAATCTACCAGAAAAATACCTCGCTGGTATTTTTCGTGTAGATTTCGGCACCCCAAATGTATTCGGGTTTTCTTGGGAAAACCGAGAAAAAAAATCTCCAAAACAATCCTGGACGTGTTCGTGAATTCCCAGGTAGATCCAAAACCAGTTTTCAGATCTACTCAGTAATTGCTCCCGCCTCTCAGCTGTTTGTTGTGCTTCTACCGAAGTCCCTTTAAAGTAAGGGTGTCAAACTCATTTGTTATGTGGGCCGAATATGACACAAATGAGACCTTGTTGGTCCAGGCCATATGTGCCATAAAATGTAACGCCAGGTCGCAGAGATATAAACTTTATAAAGGACACAAACACAATGGGGTTGTTTGTTTGTTTTTTACTTAAAATAAAAACATGCTTAAAACATCAGCACTCTTGCAATATTTGGTTTATTTAACAGTGTCTGATAACTGACACCTCTTGCTCTGAATTATTGCATCTAAATATCTGTGCTGTTGCAATCTTGAGTCTGCTGTTCAGGCGTGTATCTGTAAGCTGCAGACCTACGATGACGCAGCAGCAGCAGAACTGGAAGAAGCAGCAGAAGACAGCCAGTTCCACTGCGGGCCTGATAGAAGCCCTCCGGGGGCTTGATCTGGACCCCGGGCCACATGTTTGACACCCCTGCTTTAAAGTTTCAAGGGACTGCAGAAGACGGCTTGAGGATCAGCTGTGCTGGGGGGGAGCAGACTGTTCCCAGTGGCTCGGCTTGGGGCTGGCTTCCTGCGCAGCCTGGTTTAAAGTGGGCTGCTGCCATTCTTTACACTGGCTTCTTCTGCAGCCCGGTTTAAATGGGACTCCAGGAGAAGTGAGCCCAGCCAGGATTGGCTATGCCCACATGGGGAGCTGATTGTTCCCTGCCGGCTCAGCTTTGCGCTGGCATCTCCTGCAGCCCAATTTAAACCAGAGAAGCCAAGCCAGCCCCAGGATCGGGTCTATTGGAGCTGCCAGAATTCAGGATTTCCAAAAAAAAATCCCAGCTCCAAATACTGTACTGGTATTGTTATTCAGTAGATCCAGTTGATGTTGAGGTTGCAGTCAAAAGGAGAGAGAGGATTCTAATCTAAAGAGTGCTTCCCCTATCACAAACGGCCAGCTAATCTGGCATCGTGTGTATGGGAGCATGAGGGAATTGCATCTACACTACAGGAAAGACCTGCGGAGATGTGTTTCTTCATGGAAGGCCATGTGAAGAAAGAGAGAGGACAAAGCAAGAGAGGAGGATGCAGAGGGCAGCTCCCAGGTTAGGACAAAGAGAGGTGGTTAAGTGCACGGACTCCAATCTGGGAGAACCAGGTTTGATTCCTCACTCCTCCGCATGCAGCAACTGGGTGACCTTGGGTCAGCCACTGTTTTCTCAGAACTGTTCTTTGAGCAGTTCTCTGAAAGCTCTCTCAGCCCCACCTACCCTGTTGTGGGGGGAGGAAGGGAAGGAGAGTGTAAGCTGCTCTGAGATTCTGAGTGAAGGGCGGGGTAGAAATACAACAACAACAACAACAACAACAACTTCTTCTTCTTCAGAACATAAGAACATAAGAGAAGCCAATGTTGGGTCAGGCCAATGGCCCATCCAATCGAACACTCTGTCACACAGTGGCCAAAAATACCAGGGGCCCTCCGGAGGTCCATCAGTGGGGCCAGGACACTAGAAGCCCTCCCACTGTTGACCCCTCCCCCAAGCACCAAGAATAGAGTGCATTTCTTCTTCTTCTTCTTCTTGGAAACAACACCGGTACACCCTTGGAGTGATGTAGCACCCCCCAATGTCAAAGCATAATGAGTCGCTCACGCCAACAATCGCATCCTGCAGAATTTTTTTTGTCAAAAGTGTGGCGATACTCTGGTTGCAAAGTTAACCACAAATGCACCAAATGAACAGCTTCATTTGGGGCACCCAAATTTAAAACGTCGGGCTTTCCTGGCGTCACTGAGGCAGTGGGATGAAAGCACAGAATGACCCGGGAAACTTGCTTCATACGGTGGTCAACATATTACTTGATATAAAAAAAAATGGGTGGAAGAAGTCGCGGGCCCAGATCCGACGCACACGCCACCTGCTGCCGGAGTCTGAGTCAGAGGCTGACGCAGGTCTTTTGTCTGCCAGACGCGGGGCCTGCTGGGAACGGAGGAAGAGTCCAAGTGGGTTGTTTTAAAAGAAAGAATTATTTTTAAAAACAAGGCTGTGTTGCCAGCCTCAAGGGTAAAAAGGAAAAATATCATAATAACAATGAGACAAGCCCTGCTGAATCCCGAGATTCAGCCAAAAAAGAAAAAGAAAAGAGAGAAGGTATTTTCCTGGCGATGAGGGAAGATGAGCATTTCCGCCGCTCTTTTACCAGACAAAACAGGTCGGCAGTTTGGGCAGTGTTGCCAGTCTCCAGGAAGGGGCTGGAGATGTCCCAGAATTATGAAGAAGAGGAGGAGGAGGAGGAGTTGGTTTTATACCCCACTCTTCACTACTTGAAGGAGTCTCGGAGCAGCTTACAATCTCCTTCTCTTCCTCTCCCCACCACAGACACCCTGTGAGGGTAGGTGGGGCTGAGAGAGCTCTGAGAGAACTGCCCTTGAGACAACAGCTCTGAGAGAACTGTGACTGGCCCAAAGTCACCCAGCTGGCTTCCCAATGAGGAATGGGGAATCAAACCTGGTTCTCCAGATTAGAGTTTGCTGCCCTTAACCACCACACCAAACTGGCTCTCTGATCAGCTTCCGGTGCTAATTCAACATGATATTTTTGACCTACAAATCCCTAAATGGTCTGGAACCATCTTACCTGCGTGGCCACCTCTTCCAGTACGACTCCCTTCACCTCCTTAGATCATCATTGCAGGTCCTTCTGCAGGTGCCTAGTCGGCAAATTGCCCACCTGTCAACCACCATGGCAAGGGCGTTTCCAGGGGCTGCCGCCTCTTTCTGGAACCAGCTCCTATTGTATTTATTTGTATTACGCATTTGTATTTTAAATGTTGTAAGCCATCCTAAGTCCCCTGTGGGGAGAGGGAAATGGGCTAGAAAACAAATAAATACATAAATAAATAGATGCTCTCCATAGGGACGGTGCTAGAATTTCCCCTTGTCTCTATGTTCTTTATCATAGAGGTTGGATGAAATTCCTAGAGCGTCATTTGGAAGTCTGGGTTGGAAAATACCTGGAGACTTCGGGGGTGGATCCAGGAGAGAGCGGGATTTGGGGAGGGGAGGGACATCAGCAGGGCTTTTTTGGTAGAAAAAGCCCAGCAGGAACTCATTAGCATAATAGGCCACACCCTGACAGCACAGCTCATTAGCCTATTAGGCCACACCCCCATATTACCAGAAGTGAGGTCATCCAGCCACACCCATCTTTTGCTTCTTATTCTGTTTACCTTGTTTGTTGTCAAAACCCAGGGCTTTTTCTGCAGCAGGAACTCCTTTGCATGTTAGGCCACACACCCCTCATGTGGCCAATCCTAATGAGTTTCTGCTGTTGGGTGTGGCCTATTATGCTAATGAGTTCCTGCTGGGCGTGGCCAACTCGGGAGCCAGCTGGAACTCTGTTCCTGTGCGTTCCTGCCCCCAAATAGCCCTGGGCCTCAGCATGGTACAATACCATAGAGTCCACCCTCCAAAGCAGCCATTTTCTCCAGGGGAGCTGATCTCTGTCAGCCAGGGATCAGTTGTAAAAGCAGGAGATCCCCAGGCCCCACCTGAAGGCTGGCAACCCTAGTAAAAAGCCTAGTAAAAACCATTTTCCCCACATTGCAAAAATGTGCCCAGCTGCATATAAGTATTAAACACTGGGTGCTAAAAACATAGGATGACGTTTTGTCTTCTTGACCTTCTTCAGGGTTTCCTGGAGGCATCTGATTGGTTGCTTCAGGAAGGAGGCCACCAATGCTCCCTCTAAGCTGTGGGTTCTTGTGAGCAAAACATCTACTTTGTGAGCTCCTGGCATTAAAGTTGTGAGCGAGCCATTTGGCTCCTGCATCAATTAGTTTGCCCTGGAGCCCTCCTTCCTGAGCTCAGGCAAAAATGCGTAAACCGAATGCTAAAAAAACTGTGAGCTAGGTTGCATTAACTCAGCTTAGAGGGAACACTGGAGGCTACGGGACTGGATGGAGCACAGGCCTCATCCCGCAGGGCTCCTCTTAAGTTCTTAAGATCCATTAATTCTAACGGGCAGGGCTATTTTTGGGCAGGAACACACAGGAACGGAGTTCCGGCTGGCTCCCGAGTTGGCCACGCCCAGCAGGAACTCATTAGCATAACAGGCCACACCCAACAGCAGAAACTGATTAGGATTGGCTACATTCGGGGTGTGTGGCCTAACATGCAAAGGAATTCCTGCTCCAAAAAAGCCCTGGGTTTTGACAACAAACAAGGTAAACAGAATAAGAAGCAAAAGGTGGGTGTGGCTGGATGACCACACTTCTGGTAACATGGGGGTGTGGCCTAATACACTAATAAGCTGTGCTGTCAGGGGTGTGGCCTAATATGCTAATGAGTTTCTATTGTTGGGTGTGGCCTATTATGCTAATGAGTTTCTGCTGGGGGTTTTCTACAAAAACAGCCCTGCTAACGGGAGAGTTCTCCACGGGATGAAATTTCTTCAACCGAAATCCTCGGGGACTCGTCTTTAGCAGCATCCCACCCACAGTTCCGAGTATTCGACCGGGAACTGCGGTAGGAGCACAATCTGCAAAATTCACACATTTGGCGTTTAAGTGTGCGCGCGCTGTTGTAAGCAACTGTGTGTTTACAGGCCGACCCTTCTGTTCATCTGGTGCTGCCCGTGGGGGAAAAGGAACAGATGAAGCTCTTCAAAAGGCTGCCAGCCTGAGATTTAGACCTTCCTGTTAGACCCTCCTGAGAGCACGAATCCAGCTCTTTCTTCCTGGGCAGATTTAACCCTCTTCGCCCATTTTTAGCTTAGGAAGGGACAGCCATCGCCAATCCCCCTTACCCCTTTGACATTTTACGAGCAAAACACGGTTTACGAAACGCGCTAGCCAAGGGAAGTTCCGCCCTCTCATTCGAAACCCCGTTTATTCATGTTGGAAGATGGATCCCTGGCTCATCACTTGGTTTGTTGTTGTTCAGTCGCACAGTCGAGTCCGACTCTTCGCGACCCCATGGACCAGATCGCCAGGCCTCCTGTCTTCCGCTGTCCATCACTTGGTTGGGCGTTCTCAAAGCAGTCGTAAACACACGCAATACGAACTACGCGCAGGCAACGAAACGGCTCTAAAGGCCAAAAAATCAAAACAAGCTTTTTGTTTGAGAAACCAGAGTATGAAAAGCCAAGTTTTAAATCGAGCACAGTAGGGAACTGGCTGGTCAGACGTTTCTGGGTAGGAGGACGATTTCACAAGGAGACGCATCTGCCAAGGCGGCACTGATCCTGTCTCCATATCCACACCAACACGTGAAAGCTGCCTTAAACTGAATGATGGCCCATCAAGGTCGGGATTGTCGACTCAGATTGGCTGCGGCTCTCCTGGGTTCTCAGGGAGAGGTCTTTCGCATCACCTACTGCCTGATTCTTTTAACTGGAGATGCCGGGGATCAAACCTGGGATCGAGCCAGTTTGGTATAGTGGTTAAGTGCGCGGACTCTAATCTGGGAGAACCGGGTTTGATTCCCCACTCCTCCACTTGCACCTGGCTGGATGACTTTGGGCAAGCCGTAGTTCTGACAAGAGCTGTCCTTGAAAAAGAGCAGTTTCTGTCAGAGCTCTCTCAGCCCCACCTACCTCACAGGGTGTCTGTTGTGGGGAAGGGAAGGGAAAGGAGTTTGTAAGCCGCTTTGAGACTCCTTTGGGTAGTGAAGGGCGGGGTATAAATCCAATCTCTTCTTCTTCTTCTGGGACCTTCCGCCTGATCTACCATGCAGCCAGGCCACCTCATTTGCATATTATGCAAATCAAGGGCATTGCCTGCTCCTGGCAACCACCACAAGTCATTGGGGGAAGGATCGGAGCGGGACCTCTTTCCCGCCGGCAGCTAATCTCGCCTGTGGGAGAGGCCAATTATAAGGTTCCTTGAGCAACTACGGCTGCCTCAAACAGGACTCTAGAGAGGTGGCGTAAACATTCCCTAGCTAAATGAGTAACTGCCCTCATTGGCTAGAGCAGGGGTCCCCAACCTTTTTGTTTTGTGTGTGTGTGTGCAGACGTGCATGTATGTGTGTGCACCTGGAAGTTATGGCACCCTCTGGTGACTGACCCCTACTGGGGCCTGGTCGCTATTCAGAGAGGTGGCCGAATGAAGCCTGCCCCCACCTCCCGCCTACTGGTATTCCAAGGAGGTCTCCCATCCAAGTACTTGCCAGCGTCGACCCTGCTTCGCTTCTGAGATCTGACGAGATTGGACTGGCCTGGGCTATCCAGGTCAGGGCTATCGCCAACCTTTTGAGCCCGCGGGCACCTTGGGAATTCTGACACAGTATGGTGGGCATGGCCACAAAATGGCGGCCCCCCTGGAGGCTGACAACCGTACCTGCAGTTGCCGTGTATTTGGCGTGCGCCTGGTTCTCACCTGGATTCTGGTCGCCGCACAGTTTTGCAAACCTGGCTTTGCTCGAACCGCTCAGCAGCACAAGCGATCCATTAAAGCGAGAGAAGAAGCATCCGCAGCCAGCCTCACGGCAACAGCTCACCGATAAAACCCTCACTCGCCGCCGATCCAGGCTTCACTCCTGGAAAGTGCCACTCACCCTGTAAGAATAAAGGAGCTAATGGCTTCTCTGCGGCTCAGAAGGAGGCGGCCTTCACCTCGGCAGGCTCTTTCCACCTGGATTCAATTGCTGTTTCCAATCCCCGGCTCTGAGCAGAAAAAGACCGGCTGCTGAATGGCCGAGACCCCATAAAAGAAAGGTAAACAGAAAATTGGGTGCTCTTTTCCCCGGTGCCCTGCTGCCTCCCTTTCCGTCTGTGTGGTCGTGTATTAAATGGCAGCCATCACAAAGCATTGCCAGCCGGGTTGCCAGGTCAGGGTTGGGAAAGGCCTGGAGATTTGGGAGGTGAAGTGGGATTGGTAGCTCTGGACTGGGAAACACTGGGAGATTTGGGGGGTGGAGCCTGGGGAGGGTGGGGTTTGGGGAGGGGAGGGGCCTCAGGAGGGTAGAACACCACAGAATCCGCCCTCCAAAGCAGCCATTTTCTTCAGGGAAACTGGTCTTGGTCGTCTGGAGATCGATTGTAAACAGCAGGAGCTCTCCCACTGGACTCTACAGCAGGAGTTAAGAACATAAGAACATCAGAGAAGCCAGTGCTGAATCAGGCCAGTGGCCCATCCAGCCCAACACTCTGTGTCACACAGTGGCCAAAAATACCAGGTGCCCTCAGGAGCTTTAAATAAGTCGGGGGGGGCACCCTTGCAAAGAGTGATTAACACTTGGAATTCACTGCCACAGAAGGTGGCAGCGGCTACAAGCATGGAGAGTTTCAAGAGGGAATTAGATAAACATATGGAGCAGAGGTCCATCAGTGGCTCTTAGCCACAAGGTATAGATAGGAACTCTCAGGTTTGGGGCAAGGGATGCTCTGTAGTCTTGGTGCTTGGGAGGGGGCAGTCAACAATGGGAGGGCTTCTAGTGTCCTGGCCCCACTGCTGGACCTCCTGAGGACACCTGGTATTTTTGGCCACTGTGTGAGACAGAGTGTTAGGCTGGATGGGCCACTGGCCTGATCCAACACTGGCTTCTCTGATGTTCTTATGTACAGGCCTGCTGTTGCCCTCATAATACAGTCAGGAGGGAGACCGTAGCACAGATCCTCTCTCCTAGGAGAACTTGAAGACAAGAGCTGTTTCCCTCCCCCTCACTGGAAAGCTGTCATGCTCGAGTTTGTGTGTGTGTGTGTGTGTGTGTGTGTGTGAGTGAGTGATGTGAGAGAGAGAGAGAGAGAGAGAGAGAGAGAGAGAGAGAGAGAGAGAGAGAGAGAGAGAGAGAGAGATGCTGAGGCTTATGGCTGTGCTCATCCCAGAGATTTACAAGGTGTTCCGAGCTTCCCAAAATAGAGCCGGGTCGATAACACGACAGCAGAGATGTCATCACTCAGCGACGTGCAACTTCCCGCCTCGGATCACCACCATATCCTTCTTCTTTGCAAACTGATCAATCACCAGGCCTGGGAGAAATCCGCCCGGCGGGCTGGCACAGTTGCGGGATTAATGTCTTCGGCGGGGAAAACAAACACCCGCCCTGGTCCTTCTGCGGAGCCATGATGAATTAGCCGGCTTTGCCTTGACATTTAGGAAGCGGCACAAGGCCCTTATCCCATGACATGGCTCGGTTCTGTCGATGCTCTCCATTATAAGGGGAGGTGCGCAAGGGGGAGGGAGGGAAGGAGGGAATCAGAAATCGCTCTCCTGCAGAGTTGCCGGGATTCCGGGTGGGGAGAAAAGGACCCTACTTACCTAAACAGACAGAAGAAGCCATTTTTTGAGCAGGCACCCTGGGAATTCTAACAGAGGGCAGCAGGCGCAATCACAAAATGGCGGCCAGAGTAGGTGGAGTCAATAACACAATGGCGGCTGCAGGAGGCGGAACCAACCACAAAATGTCAGGGAGCGCGGTTATATAGAACTCTAACCAGAGTCAGCCCCAGGTTTTCTTGCACACTACGCACCCCCCCTGTTCTGGTGCCCCCCTGGGGTGCCACCCATTTCTGGTGCCCCCCCCCCTCCACGAGTGCCAGCAGTCTGGTTTCAGGGGCACGACAAAGGCGGGGGCGCTCCTGCTGCAGTCCCTCCTGGCTGGAACCGTGGAACGGGGCCGCTTGCACGATGGCTCCAGAACAGGAGCGTGGCCAGAGCAAGCTCCACCCACCTGAGGTGGCTGCCACGAGAGAAGAGGCGGCCACATGCAACACATGGCCCAGTATGCCGCCGGGCCCCTTTCCTCCACCCCGCGGGGACGTCCCCACGTGCACGCCTCCCCTCCCTGCGTCCCCAGAGGCCCGAAATGGCATCCCCGCCGGTGGCAAAGGCTGCCTCCCTCACCAGAAGACCCACCGCTGCACCGTAAGAATAGCAGCCTGACGTTCATGCCTAGCTCTCGCTCGGCTGGATTCTGTGGGACAGGAAGGCAGGGCGGCAGGCCAGAACGGCGCCTTCGTCAAGCTGGCGCCCGTAGGCAGCTGCCTAAATTTTGTAAGTGACGGGCCGGCCCTGACTCTAACAGTACCTCTTCACCATTTCAGGGAGCTGTTTAACAGGACGCCTTTTAACCAGCATAGCCAATCAGAAGCCCTCCTGGGCCAAAGTCCCACCTAGCCCCGCCCATTTTCGAGACGCACTTGTTGGGTACCACCATTGTGTCCACAGGCACCACGTTAGGAGCTCCTGCACTAGGAACCACACTGCTTCCAGATCAGAACCGGCAGGTGTGGCTCATCTCTTCCCCCCATATTAGAAATTATTGCGGCTCTTAACCACAAGGTATAGAGAGAGCATTATGTCTGGGACAGTGGTGCTCTGGTGCTCGGGGGGCAACAGTGGGAGGGCTTCTGGAGTTCTGGCCCCACTGGAGGACCTCCTGGTGGCACCTGAGTTTTGGCCACTGTGAGACAGAGTGTTGGACTGGATGGACCATTGGCCTGATCCAACATGGCTTCTCTTCTGTTCTTATCTCTGGGGCAGTGATGCTCTGTCTTCTTGGTACTTGGGGGGGCAACAATGGGAGGTCTTCTGGACTTCTGGCCCCACTGGAGGGCCTCCTGATGGCCCCTGGGTTATGGCCAATGAGTGACACAGAGTGTTGGACTGGATGGGCCATTGGCCTGATCCAACATTGGCTTCTCCTATATTCTTAAATTAAGCACAGCAACGTGATGGTGTATTGAATTTACTTGGATATTTACCTCCCCCACCCCCTCAACCAAGAAAGCTTCTGGGGTTCTGAGTGAAGAAAAAGATAGACGGGCTCTCTTGAACCTGCTTGTGGATTCTTAAGTTGGACTGGAGCCACGCTCCAATAATTTGCAGGCACGCCTTACGCCAGCTGTGCTTTCCAGGGGTTACTTAGCACACACAACTGAGCTGAGGGAAAGCGAGTGGGCGTGGAACCCTAGCTCAGTGTAGCCATGCAAGGCTCATTTGAAGCCTTTGATACTGTGGGAGAGCAGAGGGTACCTTATTTGACCGGAGATGGGCCTGATAAAAAGAAAGGAGAGGAGGAGAAGGGATGTACGTCCTATTATATGGAGCTCCCAAACAGTAATTGTCCAAACAACAGGAAGTCAACTGTAGACCATAGCCCAGAACAGGACTAGGGGAGTGGGGGGTGGGTGGGGACCTTGCTGCATCCCATTTTGCAACTGCAGAGATCTGAAAAATCAATGAGGATCTCTGGGATGCAACGGGGCAACTTTATATGTCATTTCCCAGGATTAAACCTGTATTTCTGTTTATTTCCTTCTTTCTCCCCAAGAGGGACCCCCCCAAAGCAGCCTACAGCCTTCCGCTCTCCTCGGTTTTATCCATACAACAACCCTGTGAGGTAGGTTAGGCTGAGAGTGCGTGACTGGCCCAAGGTTACCCAGCGAGCTTCCATGACACAGGCAGGGATCTGAACCCGGCTCTCCCAGATCCTAGCCCGACACTGTAACCAGGACGGCAGCTCTGAGGGCTCGTGAACGTTTTGACAATTCTGTGCCGGGAAGACTTCTTCGTTTGATCTTTCTCATGTGCTACGTGGGTACCGGTCCTGCAGGGACGGGTTGGTTTCAGACAGGTTGTGCCAGGGGATCTGGCCCAAACAGGCTGGCTCACGACTCCCACCCGGGGAGCCCAGCACGGGGTTTGTTTGGCTGTCAAGTCACAGCTGGCTTATGGCAACCCCCGTAGGGCTTTCAACGCAAGAGACCTTCAGAGGTCGTTTGCCATTGCCTGCTTGTGCACTTCTTTGGAGGTCTCCCGTCCAAATACTAAACAGGGCCGACCCTGCTTAGCTTCCGAAATCTGATGAGATCGGGCTAGTGTGGGGTATGTTAGGACCCAACATGTTCGGTGTAGTGGTTAAGTGTGCGGGCTCTAATCTGGGAGAACCTGGTTTGATTCCCCACTCCTCCACTCGCAGCTGCTGGATGACCTTGGGCAAGCCACAGTTCGGTCGGAGCCGTTCTCGAAAGAGCTCTCTCAGCTCCACCTACCTCACAGGGCGTCTATTGTGGGGAGGGGGAAAGGAGTTTGTAAGCCCCTCTGAGACTCCAAGTGAAGGGCGGGGCATAAATCCAAGGTCGTCGTCATCTTCTTCTACTCTAGCCAGGGGACAATGCCGTAAGTGAGGAGGCGCAAAGACATTGGCCTAAGGGACCTTGCCCAGCTTTGGGACCAGACAGAGGGAGGCCTGTTGCAAAAACAGAAGAGGCTCTTGCACTCTCTTTTTTGAATATTTTGTAATATGTGCGTGCACCTGGAGGTCATGGCGAACTCTGGTGACTGACCCCTACCGGGGGCCTGGGGGATATTCAGAGAGGTGGCTGAAGAAAGCCTGCCCCTGCCTCCCGGTATTCCAAAGAGGTCTCCCATCCAAGTACTTGCCAGAGTCGACCCTGCTTAGTTTCGGGGATCTGACGAGATCTGGCTTGCCGGGGCTATCCAGGTCGGGGGGGGGGGGTGTCTAGGCTTCTGTCCTCTTAAAGGTCAGACCAAAAGAGGGAGAGAGTTCCCGCAGAAATGGCTTCCCTCCCCGTGCTCTGGCAAACGGCAACGTTCCACCTTCCACACCCCCACGAAAAGGGACAGGAGGTGGTCTTGTTGGCATCAGGGCGGGACATTCCTCTCCCCCACCCAAACAACTGCTTGAGGCGGCCCCTGTCCCCCCCCATCCCACCTAAGCTATCAGAAGCCAGGGAAGGGATTGGCACCAAACCCTGCTTGGACTTGGCCCCAGGCAGAGCAGTTATCCCTTCTTCAGTTTACAGGTATAATGAATTTATTTATTAGTTTGACTTTTGCCACCGCCCTCCCACCAAGGGCGGAAGAGATTGGATTTATACCCCACCCTTCACTACCCAAAGGAGTCTCAGAGTGCCTTACAATCTCCTTCCCACTACAGACACCCTGTGAGGTAGGTGGGCCTGAGAGAGCTCTCTTGAGGACTGCTCTTGAGAGAACAGCTCTGAGAGCTCCATGTGGAGGAGTGGGGAGTCAAACCTGGTTCTCCCAGATCGGAGCCCACGCTCTTAAGCAAGAAGAGATTGGGTTTATACCTTGCCCTTTCTCTAGGAGTCTCAGAGCGGCTTACAATTGCCTTCCCTTCCTCTCCCCGCAACAGACAGCCTGTGAGGTAGGTAGGGCTGAGAGAGCTCTTTCGAGGACTGCTCGTGAGAGAACTCGTGACGGATCCACAGTCATACCAGCAGCTGCATGTGGCAGAATGGGGAATCAAACCCGGTTCGCCCAGGTTGGAGTCCGTGCTCTTAGCCAAGAAGAAAAATTAGATTTATACCCTACCCTTCACTAGGAGTCTCAGAGCGGCTTACAATCTCCTTCCCTTCCTCTTTCCACCACAGACACCTTGTGAGGTAGGTAGGGCTGAGAGAGCTCTGAGAGAACTGCTCGTGAGAGAACAGATCTGAGAGAACCTGTGACTGACCCAAGGTCACACCAGCAGCTGCATGTGGCGGAGTGGGGCATCAAACCCGGTTCTCCCAGATTAGAGTCTGTGCTCCTAACCACTATACCAAACTGGTGTATCAAAATGCTGGTGCATCAATGTGCAACTGACTTTGGAGACGCAAGGGTCGAGTCCGTTAGCCCCTTAAAGACCAACAAGGTTTCCAGGGTGTAAACTTTCGAGAGACAACGCTCCCTTCGTCAAACACCATCCTCCTCCCATCTGACAGAGGAGACTTCCGAATCTCGGAATCTTGTTGGTCTTTAAGGGGCTGGAGGGCTCGAACCTGAAACCAGCTCTGGAAAAGAAACAGATGCAGGATGTGAAAAGAAATCAAAGATCTGAGTCACATCAAGGGAGAAGGGAAATCAAAATGGGGACTTGGGGGGTTGAGATGGAGCAGAGAGGAGAAACTGAGAATGCATTTCTCCTCTGGATCTGGCCCCTGTAGGAGCCCGTAGCTCTGGTGAGCATAGCAGAGTTTGGTTTTAATCCAAGCTGGCAGGCAGACCGGAGGGCAGGATGCCCTGCCAGGAAAGCCCCAAACCTCATTCAGACGTTTTAACAGCGACACCTCCCCCCCGCCTCGCCCACTGCTGGACACACAAGAAGGGCATTTAACCCTCCGTTGCTTAAGTTTAAATTGGTACGAAACACCCGTGGATGCTGCCCTTTGGTGAACAGCATGTGTTTAAATGGCTGAGTTTCCCTGCAATGCACACACAAAAAGGGAACGGATGTTCTGGGGGATGCTTCTCCTATCTTTGTTCCGGCTCTTTAAATACACGTGACCTTTAAATCTTAGCGACTTGGGCACTTGGGTTCTGTGGGACCATCCTCTCTCTCAGTCTCCCTCAACAGGCTGGAGTGAGTTGGGAGCCCAGGGGCTTGGGAAAGGCCCAGCCGCCAGCTACCATGTACCAACATCTCCCCCCAGTGGAGAACGGCTGTACTGCGACTCCACATTTCCCTCCCCGACGTCATTTAGCTCAGAAATCTCTTTGCATTGCAAAACAGTGTACGTCTAGTGCTCTTACCTGGGGTTTAAGGCCAAGCAAAATAGTGTGCAAACAAGCTTGGGACTTCCCCAGAACTCTGTCAGGCACGTAGGCCGATGACGAGTTCTTAAGAACACCGAAGTTTACATAGGGTTTTGTGGTGTTTGGGTTGGCCTTAACAAAAGGTATGAAATAGCTTTTTTAAAAAAATGAAGTTCTCTCCTCTCTCAAAAACACACATAAGGAGCTCCTTAAAACTGTGACGGTGTTGTTCAGATGAAGAGCTTCTAGAACTGTTAAAGGATTAACGGGGGGGGGGGGGTCTTGATTGATGATTCCAAGCAGTGTTCCCTCTAAGATGAGTTAGCGTGAGCTAGTACACAGATTTTTGGCCTCTAGCTCACACATTTTTGCCTTAGCTCAGGAAGGGATGGCTCCAGAGCAGACTAATTTATGCAGCAGCCAAATCGCTCGCTCACAACTTTAACGCCAGTAGCTCACAAAGTAGAATTTTTGCTCACAAGACTCCACAGTTCAGAGGGAACATTGAAGTAGAATCACAGAGTTGGAAGGGACCTCTGAGATCATCTAGTCCAACCTCCTGCACAATGTAGGACTTTCACAAATACCTCCCCCCCATACCCCCAGTGACCCTTGCTCCATGCCCAGAAGAGGGCAAAAACCCTCCAGGATCCCTGGCCAAACTGGCCTAGAGAAAAAATTACTTCCTGCCCCCAAAGTCGCGATCAGCATTTCCCTGGGCGTGTAAGAAAGGGCCACGAGAACGAAGTCCGGATGCAGCCCTTCCTGTCCTCCTCCCTCTCCTGATCTGCCTAAGTTCACAGGATCGGCACCTCCGCCGCTAGGGAAACTTTGACGGACTCGCTTTCCTGAGAGCCGGCATAGTGTGGTGAACAGACTGGTGGACTTCTTGCACCATGGAGAAGCTCGCCGGGTACCCTTGGATCCGTCACAATCTCTCAGCCTGGCCTACCTCACAGGGTGGTTGTTGGGAGAGAAGAAAGGGAGAACAGTGACCCACTTTTGAGTCCCAACTGGAGAGAAAAGTGAGATGTAAATAAATACAAAGTGCATGCACAAAAGCATCGTCACCCGGCCCGCCCCCCAAAGTTAATGCTTACCTACCGGAAAATGTACATTCTCCACAGCACCACACACTTCATTTCTTTAAAGAACATTAGATACACACACACAATGCACCAGCCAATGCCAACAACACAACGACTCCTTCTGCTGGACCCTCTTCCCAATGACCCATTTCCAAATTCAGCTCGACTGCCCAGCAATGACCGATTTTCCCCCTCCCTCCTTCCCTCGCCCCTGTCATTTGAACACTCACGAGTCCAGTTGAGGAAGCTGACAATTATTTTAATTTTCTCATGATTCAGACATAGTAGATTTTTTCACAGTGCAATTGGGAACAGGGGAAGAAGTGCCATTTTAACAACCTGGTTGCTTTCCCAAAAATACCAACCAACCAACCAACCCCAGGGAACCTTTTCTCAGCGGTCATAAGGCAAGGTGTTCCCAAAAAGCTTGGGGGAAAAGAGCTGGGGCGCTTTCAGAAATGCAAACGTGATGTTTTCGCTTTATGAAGTAGACGGTTGCTTTGGTCCCAGATGTGGAGAAAAGACAGGCAGACTTCACTCTCTCCTGCTCTTCCTACCCCACCATAAAAGTGAAGGGCTGTTATTAAAACCTGGAAATGTAAATGCCTCTTCTTCCGTTCCATTAAAAATAGCTTCTAGAAAGTGCATCTTAAGTTTTCAGTTGCTATAAAACCTTTAAAAAAGTGAATTGGCAGTGTGTGATCACTATTTGGAGGGGGGAGTTGGAAGGGTGTAAAATGCAGTGGGCAGAGATCCGAAGACAGGCCTCTGAAGAGCTTTCATGGACCCACAGGCATCGACGCCCCTCCCGTTTCTGTTCCCAACTGGAACCGTGTTGCATTGTGGCTCAAGAGCCGCTGGGGGCAGGGAAGTCTAGGTGGCCGAGATACCAGCCAAAATCATTTGAGATCTACAACAGTAGAGGAGACTTTGGCAGTGCCACAAAAAACAGCGGCAGCATTAAGTTAAGTCCGAGAATCTACTTTACCGTATCAGGAAGTAACTTTCGATTTTTTTAAAACCAAGTGCCTTGCTTTCAGAGAAAAAGAGCCCGTTCGATGCAGAAAGAAGCACGGGCGCTGAATTGTCACGCTACTGATCAGGAAAGGGGTTTGCCACCACGCAGTCTCTCCACTCCTCTCTGGGGTGGGACAGAACATCCCCAAATTTCTTCATTTCTTTGCATAGAAATGTCCCGGCCGTCTGCTACAGATTCTCACAAAAAGTGGGTTGAACGTGTCCCCCCCCCGCATGTACTTCAATACAGGCATCCTGGAATCCATCAGGCTGGGCTCCAGAGGTCTTATTCACACACACACACACCCCGTCCCTTAACAAATACTGGAAAAAAGAAAGTGCACACAGATCTCTCCTGTTACAAGGCTAAAGGTCAATCATCCCCGTGGACGTTCGGAGTCAAGTCTTTTTGCAGGAGTGGAGTAGAGGCTGGTTCCTGCAGTCCGCTGGTCGGTGGGTCTGTCTGCGGAGCCGTCTCCTGTTGGGAGCAAGAAAACACCTTAACAGAAGCTGAACTGCTGAAGCGCTGAGCATGTGTTGCAGGCAGGTCTCGTCCTCTTAAGAAATTCTGACATCCAGAGATTTGGGTCCGTTTCCCCCCCCCTCAAAAAACTCCACACCCATCGATAACGGTTGCCAGCAGTGTTCCCTCTAAGCTGAGTTAGTGTGAGCTAGCTCACAGTTTTTTAGCCTCCAGCTCACACATTTTTGTCTTAGCTCAGGAAGGAGGGCTCCAGAGCAAACTAATGTATGCAGCAGCCGAATCGCTTGCTCACAACTTTAATGCCAGTAGCTCACAAAGTGGAATTTTTGCTCACAGGACTCCACAGCTTAGAGGGAACATTGGTTGCCAGCTCTGGGTATTTGGGGGTGGAGTCTGGGGAGGGGAGGGGCCATAATGCCATAGAGTACAGCTTCCAGCCAGTGTTCCTTCTAAGCTGAGTTAGTGTGAGCCAGCTCACAGTTGTTTAGCCTCCGGCTCACACATTTTTGCCTTAGCTCCGGAAGGATGGATCCAGAGCAAACTAATTTACGCAGTGGCCAAATTGCTCGCTCACACCTTTAATGCCAGGAGCTCACAAAGTAGAACTTTTGCTCACAAAAATCCACGGCTTAGCGGGAGCACTGCTTCCAGCATGGTCATTTTCTCCACGGGAACCGATCCCTGTTGCCTGGAGACCAGTCGTAATCCCAGGAACTCTCCAGCTACCCTCTGTAGGTTGGCAACCACACCTATCGGTCGCGATGGAGGTTCTGGTGAAACACACCTCTGTGCAGTGACAGCCTATATTTCTTCTGCTGGGATGACCCAAATTCACCCTGGCACGGTAAATGCTTATTCTCACCACTAGAGGGCACATCCCAAATAACTACGGGCTATGCAAACCTGAAGCCTGTGATTTCATTTTTTTATTTTTAAACCAAGCTGCATCAACTGGGGGGGGGGGGAACCAAACCCTTATATCGGATAACTTGTCTTTGTCCTTGTTCAAGCTTAACAACCTATAAGCCGTATAACAATAAAAGGATCTGGGGATGAAAAACAACGGCAAGGAAAAATTCCGCCACATCAGCTGTGCAAGATTTACAGATCTCACTCAGAAGCAAGTCTCAGATTTATTAAGTAACAGAAGCGGCTGCCTATTTTAACCACCATTTCGCAAGGAGCATGTGGGGCAACTGCCAAATGTGTACGAACACAGAGGCGGCACGGAAGCCAGCTGTCGCACCAACACAGCCAGATGAGAACAACCCACAACTATGTGGGCGAGAGCCAAGTTTTTGTATTCCAAAGGGAGGGCGGCTGGGTCTTCCCTACCTCTCCCACTGCAGCGGCAAATCCGCATTCCTGAATCCTGTTTGGCATTTATCAGCTAATCCTATGAAGCCTGCAGACCCCGCCTACCTGGAGTTCCGCTTCACTTAGGGAAGGGCTGGGAGCAGATGCTCCCCCCAGTGGCCCGAGGACCTCTTACACGGGCTCTGTTGCGAAACATCTGCCATGTTTAACAGCCCCGGATCGTCGCAGAGCATATGTGCTCGCACGCTTTCGTGTCCTGTCATCGGAGGTGCTTCTAGAGAGGTGCCGCCAGATACCTTATGCAGAAAGACTTTGTCCTTGTTCTCTAAAGTATATAGAATCCACTGCACACAACATACTTTATTGCCCCTTTTATAGGGACGCAAGAGAAGCCCATGTTGGATCAGGCCGATGGCCCGTCCAGTCCAACACTCTGTGTCACACAGTGGCCAAAAATACCAGGGGCCATCAGGAGGTCCACCAGTGGGGCCAGGACACTAGAAGCCCTCCCACTGTTGACCCCCACCAAGCACCAAGAATACAGAGCATCACTTGTCCCAGACTGAGAGTTAATATACTGATTAATATACTCCTTACGGCAGCCAAGGCTGTGATTGCTCGAGCATGGAAAGAATCTAAACCTCCATCGATGTGCTCTTGGTTCAATACTGTTTGGAATTACTTTATGCTGGAAAAATGTCTGGTTTATTACGATGTTAATAGAAATGAGAGAGAATTACTTAATCCACTAGAAAAATGGTCTGTTTTTTTGGAAAAATCTGATGTAAGTTTGCCTCAAAAACAATCTTTTCAATTGTGTAATCAAGCTGATTTTGATGGTTAGCTGAATTCTTTGCTTTATAAAATTGTCTTATGGGCTTCCTGTTCTGCTGTTGAGGTACTTACGGTTCCTATGGTTTTACAATGCTCTTGTAGTTTACCAATTACTGTTTGAAGTTTTGTTCTAGTTTGTGATAATGTTTTGCTCTTTGTCATTCTCTGTTAAAAATTAATAAAATTGTTGTTAAAAAAAAAAAAAAGAATCCAGAGCATCCCTTGCCCCAGACTGAGAGTTCCTACCTATGCCTTGTGGCTAAGAGCCACTGATGGACTTCTGCTCCAGATGCTTATCTAATCCCCTCTTGAAGCCGCCCATGCTTGCAGCCGCCACCACCTCCCGTGGCAGTGAATTCCACGTGTTAATCACTCTTTGGGTGAGGATCTCGTTTTATCACTCCACTTTTAGACGGTACGAGTCGGCATTCTGGAGATTCAATTATTCACTTCCTCCTGTTCCACTCTGATTGTGAAGCAATGGAGGCTGTTGCAAAATTTCTTACATTATGCAGTCTGAATAGGCAAAGCGTAAGTGACTGACGCATCTTGGTGTTCCGCTGCACGCCCATAATGGGTTGCGCTCTCGGCGCCAATAAAGGTTTGTGTGTGTTTGTGAGTTCCGTTTCACGGCTCTGAAAAGCTGCTGAAGGCGACTGCTTCCCCGCCAGGCCCCGAATGTTCTTTCCTGCTCCACCCTCTTTTTGTCCTGAACATCTGGCCTGGGTAAAAACGTTTCTGGGGAACTCTAAAGCTTTGCCTGCACCCTGCTCGGTGGTATTTTTGTGGATCCCAACAACAACAAAAAAAGCCATCGCAAAAGATTTTCTTCGGGATTTCTTTGCACCAGACGCTGGCCACTTGCTTGCTGACGCCAGAGAGCTCTATCGACAGCTATTGGCGCTGACGGCTGAAACGGAACGCCAGTATTCAGAGGCAGGGGGCCACTGGAAAACCGGGCACTGAAGTCATCGAAGCAAAGAGCAAGGGTCCCTGGCAGG
The DNA here is from genome assembly GCA_029375565.1 of Gekko gecko. Lineage (NCBI taxonomy): Eukaryota > Metazoa > Chordata > Lepidosauria > Squamata > Gekkonidae > Gekko > Gekko gecko. The sequence continues at coordinate 71,729,989 of JAPDNY010000012.1, read as the reverse complement.
CGTGGAGAAGCACACAGCCACCTCGTGCGGGCCATAAAATGCTGCAGCCTGTCTGATTGTGTGTGGGGGGGCCTGCCAAAGAATTTGGAACAGATATGCAAAGATTCGTGGACTTTGCCCAAACAAAAAGTGTACTTGACCAGTCTGGTATGAAAGGGTGGGGGAGGGGTCAAACACAGTCCAAAGTCAGGCCACAGAAGTAAAAAGAAAGAAAAATTCTTGGCAGCTCCACTGAGCGTGCCCCCTGTTGCCCTGAAGGAACTTATTATTACACGGGTCCCGGGTTTCACGTGGACATGAAGCTGCCCAATATTGGATCAGACCATCAAGGCCAGTACTGTCTACTCAGACTGGGCAGCGGCTCGCCAGGATCTCAGGCAGAGATGTTCTACATCCTCCTTTTGACTGCAGATGCTGGGGATTCAACCTCTTTACAGCTGTCCAGGGTCTCAGGCGGAGGACTTTCCCATCACCTCCTGCCTGCTCTTTTTAACTGGAGATGCCGGGGATTGAACCTGGGACCTTCTGCATGCCAAGCAGGTGCTCTGCCACTGAGCCACAGCCACTCTTGACAGCTCCCCAGGGTCTCAGGCGGAGGACTTTCCCATCACCTCCTGCCTGCTCTTTTTAACTGGAGATGCCGGGGATTGAACCTGGGACCTTCTGCATGCCAAGCAGGTGCTCTGCCACTGAGCCACAGCCACTCTTGACAGCTCTCCAGGGTCTCAGGCGGAGGACTTTCCCATCACCTCCTGCCTGCTCTTTTTAACTGGAGATGCCGGGGATTGAACCTGGGACCTTCTGCATGCCAAGCAGGTGCTCTGCCACTGAGCCACAGCCACTCTTGACAGCTCTCCAGGGTCTCAGGCGGAGGTCTTTCCCATCACCTCCTGCCTGCTCTTTTTAACTGGAGATGCCGGGGATTGAACCTGGGACCTTCTGCATGCCAAGCAGGTGCTCTGCCACTGAGCCACAGCCACTCTTGACAGCTCTCCAGGGTCTCAGTCGGAGGTCTTTCCCATCACCTCCTGCCTGCTCTTTTTAACTGGAGATGACGGGGATTGAACCTGGGACCTTCTGCATGCCAAGCAGGTGCTCTGCCACTGAGCCACAGCCACTCTTGACTGCTCTCCAGGGTCTCAGGCGGAGGTCTTTCCCATCACCTCCTGCCTGCTCTTTTTAGCTGGAGATGCCGGGGATTGAACTTGGGACCTTCTGCATGCCAAGCAGGTGCTCTGCCACTGAGCCACAGCCACTCTTGACAGCTCTCCAGGGTCTCAGGCGGAGGACTTTCCCATCACCTCCTGCCTGCTCTTTTTAACTGGAGATGCTGGGGATTGAACCTGGGACCTTCTGCATGCCAAGCAGGTGCTCTGCCACTGAGCCACAGCCACTCTTGACAGCTCCCCAGGGTCTCAGGCGGAGGTCTTTCCCATCACCTCCTGCCTGCTCTTTTTAACTGGAGATGCCGGGGATTGAACCTGGGACCTTCTGCATGCCAAGCAGGTGCTCTGCCACTGAGCCACAGCCACTCTTGACAGCTCCCCAGGGTCTCAGGCGGAGGACTTTCCCATCACCTCCTGCCTGCTCTTTTTAACTGGAGATGCTGGGGATTGAACCTGGGACCTTCTGCATGCCAAGCAGGTGCTCTGCCACTGAGCCACAGCCACTCTTGACAGCTCTCCAGGGTCTCAGGCGGAGGTCTTTCCCATCACCTCCTGCCTGCTCTTTTTAACTGGAGATGCCGGGGATTGAACCTGGGACCTTCTGCATGCCAAGCAGGTGCTCTGCCACTGAGCCACAGCCACTCTTGACAGCTCTCCAGGGTCTCAGGCGGAGGACTTTCCCATCACCTCCTGCCTGCTCTTTTTAACTGGAGATGCTGGGGATTGAACCTGGGACCTTCTGCATGCCAAGCAGGTGCTCTGCCACTGAGCCACAGCCACTCTTGACAGCTCTCCAGGGTCTCAGGCGGAGGTCTTTCCCATCACCTCCTGCCTGCTCTTTTTAACTGGAGATGCCGGGGATTGAACCTGGGACCTTCTGCATGCCAAGCAGGTGCTCTGCCACTGAGCCACAGCCACTCTGGACAGCTCCCCAGGGTCTCAGGCGGAGGTCTTTCCCATCACCTCCTGCCTGCTCTTTTTAACTGGAGATGCCGGGGATTGAACCTGGGACTTTCTGCATGCCAAGCAGGTGCTCTGCCACTGAGCCACAGCCACTCTTGACAGCTCTCCAGGGTCTCAGTCGGAGGTCTTTCCCATCACCTCCTGCCTGCTCTTTTTAACTGGAGATGCCGGGGATTGAACCTGGGACCTTCTGCATGCCAAGCAGGTGCTCTGCCACTGAGCCACAGCCACTCTTGACAGCTCCCCAGGGTCTCAGGCGGAGGTCTTTCCAATCACCTCCTGCCTGCTCTTTTTAACTGGAGATGCCGGGGATTGAACCTGGGACCTTCTGCATGCCAAGCAGGTGCTCTGCCACTGAGCCACAGCCACTCTGGACAGCTCCCCAGGGTCTCAGGCGGAGGTCTTTCCCATCACCTCCTGCCTGCTCTTTTTAACTGGAGATGCTGAGGATTGAACCTGGGACCTTCTGCATGCCAAGCAGGTGCTCTGCCACTGAGCCACAGCCACTCTTGACAGCTCTCCAGGGTCTCAGGAGGAGGCCTTTCCCATCACCTCCTGCCTGCTCTTTTTAACTGGAGATGCCAGGGATTGAACCCGGGACCTTCTGTAGGCCAAGCAGGTGCTCTTCTACTGAGCCATGGCCCCTCCCATGAACAGGACTGTTCCATGAAGCTGCCTTACATTGGATCAGAACCTTGGTCATTCAAAATCAGTACTGTCTACTTTGACTGGAGGAGGCTTTCTAGGGTCTCAAGTGGAGGTCTTTCCCATCACCTCCTGCCAGACCTTTTTAAACGGGAGATCCTGGGGATCGAACCTGGGACCTTCTGCATGCCTGAAAGATGCTCTACCATTGAGCCGTGCCTCCCCCCCTTTCAAAAGAGCCAAGAGAAAACAGGACCTCTGTCCTGTCCTTTCACCGTCGAGCCACTCAAGCGAGTCAGCCTTGACACATTGATTTGCAGTAAAAGATCAAGCTAGTTTAAGTGTTATTATTGGCTTTACACCCTCCCCCCGCCCCATACTCACCTACAGTTTCGAGGTTCTGATTTTCTTAGAGGAGGCCTGGATGGCCTCTCTCTGTCCTGACCCCTTATTACTGTTAGAAAACAAACAGCATGTTCCCTAGAAAATAATCAGTCTGGTTTAAACAGTTTATACTGTACTTCTAGGATTCGTTAATTTTAAAAGGAAAAATTGCATGATCGCCGTTTCAATAGGGAGGGGGATTTTTAAAGGCTTTAATCTTCGAAGAGACCACTGCAGTCACGGGAGCTGATTTACAGAATCTACCAAAATTTGTTGTTATTCTGCAGTAGTACCTCTACGGCAGTTTTCTTGGAAGATTCTGATTTTATTTGGAAAGCTTGAGGGCTGGGGGGAAATCAACCACCGAGCCAGATGAAAAACGGTTTGTTCAAATCTTTGTGCTTTGAGTCTGTGCTTAAAAAAGGGAGTTTTTATGCACTTTTGGAAATATGAGTTACCAGTTCTACACCCTGCAGGCCTCCCCCTCGACTATCTCCAGTCCTCATGCATGTAGCATCTTTAAATTCACAGATTCAGGCAGAGAGCTGCGTTGGTCCGAAGCAGCAGAACGAACTTCGAGTCCGCTCTTAAAGGCGCCACGGGACTTGGACTTAATTCACAGAGTGTTTTCACACTGCATTTTGGCTTTAGGATGGAGATTAGCTTTACGGCTACCTGAAAAACACGGCACAAACTGAGCTATCGCTCCAGAGGACTGAGAGAGAAAAGATTTTTACCCAAGCGCCAACAAAATCCAAACTCCATGGCCAATTTTACTTTTTAATAGAGGACATCAAGGTCAGAGGCAATGTGACACTCTGAGAGTATATTGTTAGGGTTGCCAGACCCTCTGCTTGGTGGGGGTTCCCCGCTGCCAGGCCTGCCCCCCCCCAGCCTCCAATCAGCTGGCCGGCAGGGGGAGTTACCAGTAGAAGGAGGAAGGCCTAGGCCACGCATTGCTGGTGTGGCACAGGAAGTGATGTCACCACACCAGCAACTTCTGAGTGACGCTCTGGTATTTGGGCAAAAACTCTCTGGTAGAAGCCCATTTTACCAAAGAGGTTTTGCCCAAATACCAGCGCATCGCCCTGAAGTCGCTGGTCTAATGACATCACTTCCTGTGCAACACTGGTAACATGGCCTGGGCCTTTCTCTTTCTCCCAGTACCCCTCAGCCCCCACCGGTTGCCAGTAGAGACCTGGCAACCCTATAAATATCATCCGTGTGATCTTTTGGGCAGATGGGGTTCAAATTGGAATTGGATTACCGTTTTTCGGTAAAAGAATTAAAAAATCCGTCAGAGGGATTTAATGTGAACACCATTCTCAACTGGCTCAGTTAGCAATACAATTGTGCTTGCGTTTCATAGCTTCATTTATATATATATGTAACATTTTTTTCCATTTGTGGTTTAGTAACAGAACACTCCCTCCAGGCCCTGAGTCACAAACAGCTGTGAGCAATCGTAAAGACCTGGTTTAGAAATCCAAACTGAGGCTTATGTCATTTTTGACACCTAGCAGATGTGGTGGTCCAGGAGGGAGAGCTCTGGTTGATGAGGCAATTATGCCAAAGGATGATTAGGCAGGCAGGCAGGCAGGCAGGCAGGCAGGGCAGGGCAGAAAGGAAAAGTGCCGTTTGTAGTTTCAGCCGTCTGTCGGAGGTTAGTAAACACACTGTCAGAGCACGGAGAGAGGAGTTGAGCAGGCTACGCAGAGGACAGGTCCTCCGTGCTGGATGTCATGGGTCACCGGTGTGTGTGATCAGACTCCACATGATGCCCAGACTTTGGGCACAAACTGGAGGCACACCACCCCTACCGATGGAACAAGCATTTCCTTTGAGGCAGTAAAGGTAAATATTACCCTGCTCTCGGAGAAGTTTACCCCCGCTTTGTGTCGGAGGACACGTTGGAGGGCCGATTCAATCAAACTCCATTGGCCCATCGTCTATGTATTTGTGGATCCCACAAACTCGAGGGTTTACCTCACGACATTCTCTTTTGCCCATTGTATCCTAGTCCGAGGGCTACATGTTTAGCAGGTATTTTTATCTGGTCTTCGTGCTTACCCAGTTGAGGCAAAAATTTTCATTTCTGTTATCTGGAAGTTGGCTGCGACTCGATGGTGTGCTTCACCCTTGACCTGCTCCGTGGATGCCTCCTGATCAGAAGGAGGAACCACGAGGCAGTGACATGTGTGGAAATGTTGCACCTCTGCATCGGAAGAGACAGAAGAACGCCACTCACGCGAGGGCGGGTTACGTGTGCCCCAGTGTCAACGAAACAGAAGAAACTGCACCACAGTAGAAAGAAGGGGTCTCTAACTTCATGAACTAAGTAACCCGTCCATGTATTTTTCATGCCATGATACTATTCCACGAGAAAGCAAAGTCTGGGAACTTCCTGGATGTGATGCCTTCCCACAACCTTCACACACAGTGGGTTTTTTCATTCACACATTCACCTGCCCACTATCAAGTGTACCGTAATCCAGTGTAGTGAGATGAGGCGATCAGTTTGCCCAGATTCATAAACTATGCCAAAGCTGTTCTATGTGACCAAGTGAGGTGCCAACATCTGGAAGCCCTCTCCTTCGAATACAGCTCATGTCTGACATTCTGTACATGGGCAGAGGTGATCTCCAGCAAAACACACACAAGAAGTCCTACATGAACAAGGCCTTCACAGAACTGCATGCATTTCAAACTTCTACCAGACTACTCTAAATTTGGTCTTTGATCAGAGAACTCAGGCTCCCGGCCACCCAAGTTCTTCTCTTGCCACAAATCTAAAGAATGAGTCGAGCTCTTTGACTGTGACTGTGATGGACTGCACTGTTTAAAAGCTTAGAAGTGCTGTACAAACAGCTGAAGGACTGCGAGGGGGTTAATTCTTCACAGAAACAGAGTGCCCTGAGTGACAGGCTGTTCCAGGCAATCTGACCGGTTAGCATAAGGTGAGCAGAGGAAGTCTGTAAAGAACTGCACGCTGAGGAGTCAGTCAGATTTCCGCCTTGACTGAACCGAGTCTGATTTCAGTTGAGTACTGACAGTTTCAGAATTCAGTCGTGACAGAGAGCAGAGTTTAACACAGACAAGGAGAACTGGGGGAAAGTTGGCAAAGAAGTTTGGGAAGTCGGCAAAGACTTCCTTTGGGCCAAGGAAAGGGGATAGACCTTCTAGAGAAAGAAGAATATTCACTACCCAGTTGAAACAGGGCGACAGAGTGTAGAGATCCCTGGTCTGGTGTGATTAGAAACTGCCTGTAGAGACCTTAAGAGTCAGTTAAAAACTCAAGATGAGTACTGGTGTTTCAAGAGAACGGGTTTGGGTTCTGGAAAGAGGACTAAATGAGTCAGTGAATACTCAAAGTGTACAGAAGTGTTTGGAAAACTCTGGAACAAAAGCCTCTCAACATAAAGATTTAAGTCACTGTGAATACCTTAAAAACTCTCATTAGCCTCAAACGTAAGAACTGCAGTCTGTGCATGTCCTGATTTTATCTCAGAATTATCTATACTGAGTTACCACATAACTTCCAGCCCGATTTCAGTTGACCTTTCCCCTCTAAGTTGCAGAAAATGTTAGTTTTGAATTTCGAAATGTCTCATGTGCTATTTTCAGTGGTTTAAGTTAAAAGGCGATCCTGACCCTTTCCTCAAGATCCTGAGCTGAACCAGTGGTAAAATTTCACCCTGAGACAGGGTGGGACAGCCAGAGTTCTTCAAGAAAGAAGAAAACAGAGTACTAGAGCTGCTCAGTCAGAAAGGGAAAGAAAAATGGAGGGAAAAACTTGCCTCTGAGGGAGGGAAGTGGATGGGGCCATCATAGAGGCTTTCTCCACTTTTCCATCTATGAACAGTAGATGCCTATGTCACAGCAGAGCATTCTACGCACAATGGGAAACTGGCGCTCAAAGGAGAAAAACATCACTTTACAAGGCTAAAATTCCTGAATGGGATGCCCAGAGGTCCAATCTATATATCTAATAGCCAAGGCGCCCCTGTGTGCGGATATCCAAATCCGCACATCGGGGGCACCTGGGGGGCAGGGAGATTTTCCTGCATATTTGGGGCAATCCCCAGATGTGCAGAAAAATCTAAAAACTGTAAAAACCTATAAGGGGGATACTTAAATCCCCCCAAAAGTAAAGGAAAGCTCCCTGCACTTGAGCAGAAAACACTCTGAGAAGGCTTTGTCGTCGCCGCCACCGGAGATGGGAGAAGGCTTGGCAGGCTAGCCTCACTGCTACCACTGCTGGGGAGGGAAACTTGGTGGGCCAGCCTCGCCGCCACCACCACTGGGGAGGGAGGGGGAGGGAGAAAGCTTGGCGAGCCAGCCTCGCTGCTGCTGCTGGGGAGGGAGGGGGAAGGAGAAAACTTGGTGGGCTGGCCTCGCCACCGCTGATGGGGAGGGGGAAGGAAGAAAGTTTGGCGGGCAGGCTGGCCTCGCCACCGCCTCTGCTGGGGAGGGAGGGGGGAAGGAGAAAGCTTGGCGATAAATATTCAGACTATATTATGGTGGCTCATTATATGTGTTTGTTTACCTGTTGGTGAGAAGTTCACTTACTGTAATTCATGTTAACAGTATTCTCTATTCTACAATTTGTATGGAACCACTTTGTTCTAATGAAAGGTGCAGTTTCCTGGTATTGTATTGTATTTAAGTAAAGGTAAAGGTTCCCTTGCTTGGAAGCCAGTCGAATTCGACTCTAGGGTTGTGGTGCTCATCTCCGTTTCCAAGCCGAAGAGCCAGCACTATCTGAAGACGTTTCCGTGGTCATGTGGTCGGCATGACTAGACATCAAGGCGCATAGAACGCTGCTACCTTCCCAACCAAAGCGGTACCTATTTATCTACTTGCAATTTCTTGCTTTCGAACTGCTAGGTTGGCAGGATGTGTTGTATTTACTCTATACTTAATAAAAGTTTAATTTACTTTTTTAAAAAATGTGTTACTACAAGCCACGATGAATAAAAGGAACCTCCATGCCTGGGGCAGTGAACTTCTGAATTCTGAATTATGTAAGAAGATGTCAGTCTCTTGATACAGTTTAACTTCCTTTTTTACTTTTTCAAATTATAGCAGCTTAACTTCTTTTTCAAATTATCCCGAAACAAACATGATTATTTAGAATAGAAAGAAACATGAAGCTGAATGGAAAATAGCTTTGTTCTAATTTTTACATTTTTGATTAAAAAAAAGAGGACTGGTTGCTACTATTAAGAAATTAATTAACTGGCTTACTCCTAGTACAAATACTTGAAATGGAACTGGAAGTAAGTTTAGAATGGTTAAAGTTAAAAATTAATTAATTTTCAAAAATGTAAAAAGGAAGTTAAACTGTATCAAGAGGCTGACATCTTTTTACATAATTGGACTACTCCTGAGGAAGATTGTTGAAATGAGTGTATAACTGGGTGCTCATTGAGGATATTGGACTTTTTCTTGAATATGTTAGAATTTCCTGAGCTATATTGAAAAAGCCTTTATTGATATACAAACTGATGTTCATAGGAATGATTAACTGTCAATTTCATCACAGTGTTTCTTTGCTTTGGCATACCACCCGGAAGTTGGCAACTTTACCAGCCACTGTGTCAGCCAAGAAGCTGAAACCAAGGGACTTCAATCCACTTTTGTCCATCAACTCAAGCTCACTGGCCACCCCTACGACAAACCCTTTGCATCTGGATAGAATTAGGGGGACCCAAGAAAACAGGGAGTTCTTGAGCTTTCCTCCCCCACTGCCTTCAGCCTCGATCGCTTTGCATAATTTACTTAAGCCTGCTAACTTATAAATCCTTTTGTCCCAAAGATGCACAGCTTGGAGCCGGCTCGTCAAGAGGGTGCCTTTCAAAAGAACTCCCGGCTTGCTCATTAGGGCTTTTTCCTCCCGGCAACACAACCTGTGATATATTTTTTTAAAAAATAGCACAATAAAAAATAAAACGCCGTTCTGGAAGCATGCCTGTTTAATTCAGCTCTTCCGGTCAGCAGGCTTTACCCTGCACGGAGGCCATTTCCTTTGGGAGTCTGAGACAGGCTCTAACGCACATTCAAGGTGGTGAAAAACAAAGTCAAGGCAAATTCCTATTAGTGCCTGGTTAGTAAATAATCCAGATCTCAGAGGACAGAGGGTTTTCCTTGCTGTAAAGCCACCCCATCTACACCGCGTAATTTACAGAGCACGGCCTGTTCCAGCAGTGTGTACAGAAAGTGATAAGTTAGCTTTGAGACTCACCGCAACAAGTCCAATGGCTCCTGAAAAACGGACACATTTATTGTCGCATAAATGTCTGCAAGCTAAACTCTCTCTCTCTCTCGCTCTCTTTTTTAAAAGGTGCAACTTGTGACACACACATGATCTGCCAAAACTGCTAGCTTGACGAAGTTTCAGAGTCACATTTACTGGTTACTAATTTGTCAGCTTCGGCACAAAAAGCGAAGGGTAGTCCAGCTGAACTTTGCCAGGTTGCAATCCAGAGAGACTAGCCTTTTTAAAAAAAAATCACAATTTTTGAAAAGAACATAAGAACATAAGAGAAGCCAGTGTTGGATCAGGACAATGGCCCATCTAGTCCAACACTCTGTGTTACACAGCGGCCAAAAATACCAGGTGCCATCAGGACGTCCAGCAGTGGGGCCAGGACACTAGAAGCCCTCCCACTGCTGCCCCCCCCCAGCACCAAGAATACAGAGCATCACCTGCCCCAGACTGAGAGTTCCTATCTATACCTTGTGGTGTCTAATGGCCACTGATGGACCTCTGCTCCATATGTTTATCTAATTCCCTCTTGAAGCCATCCATGCTTGTAGCTGCCACCACCTCCTGTGCCAGTGAATTCCATGGAAGAAAAACTCTTTGGGTGAAGAAGTACTTCCTTTTATCTGTTCTAACCCGACTGCTCAGGAATTTCACTGAGTGCCCACGAGTTCTTGGACTGCGAGAAAGGGAGAAAAGTACTTCTTTCTCAACCTGCTCAATCCCATTGATAATCTTATAAACCTCGATCATGTCACCCCTCAGCCGTCGTTTCTAAGCATCTATCAGATAAGGAGACTGAGACTGGGAAGGAGAGCCACGAAAGAGCTGGAAAAAGATTCTTAAGCATGGGGGTTGTGTCGCTGGCAACCAAGATCAAGTTAATTCATGCTGTGCCTATTCCCTGTTACTGTGCATGGGGTGTGAAAGCTGGACCACGAAGAAGAAAGCTGACAGGAAGAAAGTGGATTCCACTGAAATGTGGTGCTGAAGCTTGGAGGAGAGTTTATGAATCCCGTAGACTTCCAAAAAGACAAACAAGTGGGTTCTAAATCAAATCAAACCTGAACTCTCCCCATGAGGGAAACTGAGGTTAATAGAAGAAGGGATTATTGGATTTATACCCCACCCTTCACTCGGAGTCTCAGAGCGGCGTACAAACTCCTTTCCCTTCCCCTCTCCACAACAGACACCCTGTGAGGGAGGCAAGGCTGAGAGAGCTCTTTCCAGAACTGCCCTTGAGAGAACAGCTCTGACAGAACTATGGCTTGCCCAAGGTCATCCAGCAGCTGCGAGTAGAGGAGTGGGGAATCAAACCCGGTTCTCCCAGATTAGAGTCCATGCACACTTAAGCACTACACCAAACTGGCTCTCTCTGTACTTTGTCTCTTAGTTAGTACTTTGGTCGCATTATGAGGAGACAAGGGTCCCTGGAAAAGAGAGGAACGCTTGCAAAAGTGGGAGGCAGCAGGAAGAGAGGAAGGCTCAACCTGAGGCGGATGGACTCAATCGAGGGAGCCACAAGGGCTCTCCATTGGCAAGACCTGAGCAAAGTGGTTAATGGCAGGACATTTTGGAAGACAATGGTTCATGGGGTCAGCATAAGCTGGAAGCGACTTAACGTTCCTTAGCACACACAAACACACACACACAAACATCCCAGATCTGAGTACTGTGGAAAGAACAGGCAAGAGAAGCCATTTTACCTCCACAGCATTGCTGTTTTTTGTCTTTTTGTTTCTGGATGACAGTCGGGCAACACGAAGCAAAAACCACCCCACATCCGTGCCCTTTCCCACACTCAAACTCTGTAGGATGCAGCCTTATCGCAAGGCGAACGGTAGCATTCGTTGCCCAAGAGGATCCCCGGGGTGACACAATGCCTTGCTCTTCTCAGATATCTCCATCCTTTTCATGGGGTGATATGCATCAGCCCTGGGTTATGCTCCATTACAGAGTTGACAGGAAAAAACCTGACGCCCATTGCTTTTAATGGTGTGGCCTTCCTTTCCTTCCATTCCCACTCACAAGGGATTCCAATGCTTGATGAAATTTCAACTGATACTCGTATCCCCCAGGTCTACAACCCCTCAGGCTCCAACAGGAGAACTGGGGGTCCGGACATGTTATGTATTTGCATGTGCATAGCTTGAGGTTCAGTCACAAGCTCCATAGACTCGCAGGATCCTAAAATCAACAGCCTGATTGGCTGCCGTTGTGCAACAGACCAATCGGGAAAGACTACGACTTTCGGCGGGAACAAACCCTATTGGTCCTAAGTGCTCACTCACGATTGTGCCTTACTCATTCTGGGGATTGCGGTTTAGCCAGTTCCAAACTGTATATAAGTTGGGGTTGTTCTGGGTATTGTTGTGTTGTGTTATAATAAACTGAAATCACTGGTTAAAAAAAAGAGCTGCCCGATCTCAAGTTACAACAGAAGACATTACATTTCACCTCTTCCAGTCTCTAGATTCAGGAGTCTCCAACCTTTCTGAGCCTGTGGAAAGCTCTGGAATTCTAACACAGGGTGGAGGTTGCAGCCACAAAATGGCTGCCACTGGAGTCAGAGACAACTATGAAATATTAGGAAGTGAGCTTATGCATAGCTCTAATAGTAACACTTTAACATTTCGGGCAGAAAACTGTGCTTAACAGGATCTCTTAAACTGAGCATGTTTAACAACATTTTCTTGCACACACACGTAGTATACTTATTAAGTTAGTCTCTGTCAGGATCTGTCTTCATTTTTTCAGGCATCTGACCAGGCTATCCACCCTTCACATGAGCTGGGCAAAGGTCACATCTGGCCCCTCCCACTTTCTGAAAACATTAGGTGGCCACCAGGAAACAGGGTTGCCAGGTCCCTCCCAGCAGCCAGCAGGGATGAAGGGCGCGCTTACCAGGAACATGGAAGTCTCATCTGACGATTCAGCGACGTGCCCACGTGACTTCCAACACGACCCGGAGGTTACACAGGCATGTCGAGGCGATGCTCTGGTTTTGGGGCAAAACCTCTATGGTAGAATTAGCTTCTAGCATAGAGGTCTTGCCCAAAACCCAGAGCGTCGTCCTGACGTGCTTACATCACTTCTGGCAGTGTTCCCACTAAGCTACTGTGAGCTAGCTCACAGTTTTTTAGCCTCCAGCTCACACATTTTTGTCCTAGCTCGGGAAGGAGGGCTCCGGAGCAAACTAATTGATGCAGCAGCCAAATCGCTTGCTCACAACTTTAATGCCAGTAGCTCACAAAGTAGAATTTTTGCTCACAAGACTCCACAGCTTAGAGGGAGCATTGCTTCTGGGTCATGTTGAAGTCATGTAGGCGCAACGCTAAAACGTCGGGTGTTCCTCCCTTTGGGGGGGCAGTAAGTCCCCCCTGCTGGACAGCTGATTGGGGGTGGAAACCATTTTTAGGACCCCTGCTCTAATTCAAGACCCCGTTCTGCTTCCAGAAGCAAAGTTTGCCATTTGCAGGCTGAGAACCAGGCTAATGGATTGGCAGAATCACATACAACCGCACCATACCACTGAGGCCCTGGCCCCAATATTAATGTTGATATTAACATTATTATTAGCAGCCGATATAACCCAGACTACGGTGGGAGCTGACTGCCTGTTTGCTGTTCATACCCACCATTGCGTAGGAATCATCTTAGCACTAGCCCTTTCTAATGTTTTATACTTATATTGTTATGATTTTTATCTAAATTTGATTTAGCTGTGTAATATCCTACGTAAGCCACCCTGAACCTGCAGTGGCGGTGCTGTTGTTGTTGGACCTGTCGGCCACGTTCGACCATCAGCTACTGGCCCACCGCCTCACTGGCGTTGGGATTCAGGGGCTTGCCTTGCGACGGCTCGTCTCCTTCCTCCAAGGCCGGGGGCAAAGGGTGGCACTGGGGGAACAGCTTTCCTGAAGGGCACCCCCCCTTGACTGTGGAGTGCCTCAGGGGGCGGTGCTGTCCCCAATGTTATTTAACATCTACATGCACCCCCTTGCCCAGATCGCACGGAGACACGGGCTGGGGTCAGTACGTTGATGACACTCAGCTCTATCTGTTGTTGGGCGGCTGGTCCGACTCCAAACCGGAAGATCTTGACCGGGCACTACAAGACGTGGCGGGTTGGCTTAGGCTGAGCCGGTTGAAACCGAACCCGGTGAAGACGGAGGCCCTGTGCCTGAGTCAGGGCGGACCAAGGGCAGGGATCCCACTCCCGACCTTCGATGGGGCTCCGTTGGTGCCAGCGCCAGAGGTTAGGAGTGCTTCTGGATGCCTCCTTGACAATGGAGGCCCAGCAGGGCCAGCTCGCTCACTAGGCCAACGCCTAGAGCGCACCGGCCCTTAGGGGTGCCAAAAGCCCCGCCAAAACCCCCCATCCCTTCCCTGGGTTGCCAGTGCACCCTGCAGCTGCGGGGCGCGCAGGCAAGCCAGCGCTCAAAGGGAAGAGTGCCCCTTCCCTGGCTTGCAACCCAGCGCTTAAAGGGAAGAGGCAGAGGTTTAAACCCCCGCCCCTTCCCTGGCTTGCCGGCGCACCCCACAGCTGCGGGGTGCGCAGGCAAGCTGCACTCAGAGGAAGAGACAGGGGTTTAAATCCCCGCCCCTTCCCTGGCTTGCCGGTGCCGCCCCCTGTCTCCAGGCCCCACCGGGAGATTGGCATTGCCGGGGGGGTGCGGGTGCCACAACCTGGCCTTCCTAGGGCGCCCAGACACCTCAGGCCGGCCCTGAGGCCCAAGTAGCAGCCACTGCCAAGTCGGCCTTTTACCATCTTTGGCTGATTAGGCAGCTGGTTCCCTTCCTTGAACGCAACGACTTGGCAACGGTGATCCATGCGATGGTCACCTCGAGGTTGGACTACTGTAATGCTCTCTACATGGGGCTGCCCTTGTCGCAAATTTGGAAGCTACAGCTGGTGCAAAATGCTGCAGCCAAGCTGTTGATGGGCCTCCCAATACAGGAGCACATTCAGCCTGTGCTCAAGACATTGCACTCGAATTCACTTTAAAGTGCCGAATTCGCTTTAAGGTGCTGATTCTCACCTTTAAAGCCCTTTTCGGCCAGGGACTACATACCTGAGGGACTGCCTTTCCCCATATGTTCCCCAGAGAGCACTGCGATCAGGGTCTCAACATTGACTCACCCTCCACGGGCCAAAGGATGCCAGGGGAGGGCCAGGGCTTTCTCGGTGGTGGCTCCGCTCTGGTGGAACAAGCTCCCGGAGGAGATCAGGGCCCTGTGGGACCTTATGCAGTTCCGCACGGCCCGCAAGATGGAGCTGTTCTGCCAGGCATTCAATTAGGAGCCGCCCCGGGGGAGAATGCCCTGTCCCCTGAAATTCTTAAAGCAGGCTGAGCTATCCGTACAACAATAGATCAGGATCGACCACTAGGATGGCACGGGAGTCTGAATACCATCTCAGATGTAGTGTTAAATTGCTATCTGTTTATTGGTAAATTGATTATTATTGTTAGCACCTTTTAATATTGTGATTATTACGGTTTTAGAATTATTATACGACTAGGAGCAAATCCTGTTGCAAACTGAAGGCAATGAGCTCTAGAAAGAGGCATCCGTGGGGCCACTCCCAGGGCACCCCTGCCGCAACGCCATGGCCAGCCTCTTCCTAGAGCCCGCGATGGAGGGGTGACAGGACGGGTCATGACCCCCTCAGCGCCCTGCCGGCTGCACAGGCCACTGCCTGGGTGAGTCATGGGTGAGAGGTGTCAGAGGCCCACAAAGCAGCGGTGGGGCCCATGCACAGGCCGCATGGTGGCCTCGCGGCCGCCGGGACAAACACAGCCTGTATGGAGCCAGCGCTTGCCCCGGCCCCCTCGCCATGTCACTCTCTTCCCCCATCTGAAGACCTGACGGTAGAGGGGTGACGGGATGGCCACCACCGGCTCTCTGGCTGGCGGGCTGCGGTGGCTTGCCACCAGGCCACCTGTGTGGCGGCCCAGGCAACCTGGTCAAGTGCTGCAGCGGGGTGTGAGCCAGACTGCGGTGCCAGCGGTGCCTCCGGGCTTCTGCAGCTCACCGGCTCCCACCAAGTGCCATACCTGGTGGTGGAGTGGCGGCGACTGAGGGAGTCGTTCTGCAGGCTGGCAGCCGAGCAAGCTAGCGTGGCCTTGCATTGGGCGTGGCACCGCTAGCTCTCTGTCTGGGGCCTGGGGGCCGAGAAAGGGCCCCCGGCCGCTGAAGTGTCCGGCCCGTCTGGTGGCTCCAGGAAGAGTGAGGACAAAACGCTGGTTGCGGCGTCTGTGGGAGGGACCACGCCAACGGAGGCAGCAACGCAGCCACTGGAAGCAGACGGTGCGTGAGTGACACACCTGGGTGCCAACCAATTCGGGAGCGTGTGGAATCTTCTTGAGAAGTGCCACCACCAAATGGCTTTTATAATACAGGGAGATTTATTGTTGTTTTTATGCTGTTTGTAAGCCGCCTTGAGCCGGCTATGGCTGGGAGGGCGGGGTATAAATGTAATAAATAAATAGTATACCTGGAACTGCAGGGGGAGAAAGTGAATGTCTGAATGCTCCCCCCCCACACACCTTTTAAGGACTCCTTCCCTGTAGAAAACTACCCCAGTTATAAAAATATGTCATTAATCTAGCTATTCCTTCTGACTGGCATTGGTAGGATTTCTTTTATGAACAGCAGCAAGAAGCTGGGAATTAAGGCACGTTATTACTCCAGGGTACTTGATCAACTAGGAGCTGCGGTGGCTCAAGTGGTTAAGACGCTGAACTGCAGACTGTGGAAGGTCAGTAGTTCAGCAGTTCAAGACCCGAGAGTGCCGCATGACGGAGTGAGCTCCCGTCTCTAGTTCCAGCTCCTGCCAACCTAGCAGTTCGAAAGCAAGAAATTGCAAGTAGATCAATAGGTACCACTTCGGTGGGAAGGTAACAGCGTTCCGTGCACCATGGTGTTTAGTCATGCCGGCCACATGACCACGGAAACGTCTTCGGACAGCGCTGGCTCTTTCGGCTTTGAAACGGAGATGAGCACCGCAACCCTAGAGTCGGATTCGACTGGCTTTCGAGCAAGGGAACCTTTACTTGATCAACTTAAGCTTGAACTCCCCCTAGCAGCTAAAATGACCAATCTGAGGCTATCGTTCTTTGGTTACAGTGCAAGAAGATAACAGTCGCTGGAAAAGACAACAATGCTAGGAAAAGTCGAAGGCGGCAGGCAAAGAGGAAGAGCCGACATTATTCGGAGTGCCTCAATCGAGGGAGCCACAAAGGCCCCGTTTGCAAGACGTGAGCAAGGCTGTTAATGACAGGAGATTTCGGAGGACATTCATTCACCGGGTCGCTGTTAAGTCCAAAGCAACTTGATATGCACACCTACGCCTGATTCTGTTGTTCACGGAGTTTGGCTCCCAAATATCACCATTATGTTATAAACTTTCCAGCCCAAGTAGATGCGATGCAAAGCAAAATCTAGAAGCCGATTTACACCAAAAATGCCGATTCTCAATTAGGCTGGCAATTCAGAGGAAACCAATCAAGTCGCAGGACTAGCGGCGGCGGCCTAATCAGAGGCCGACTGTTCTAACCCTGTTGGCTTCAACAGATTTAGAAAGGCATGACTCCACTTAGGACGCCGCCGTAAAGCTACCGAGATTTCAGAGGCTGGGCAATTCGTTAGTTCCTACCTTGCTCCTGAACCACAGAAAAGCTGTAACTAGTAGCAGGATGCCCCCGAGACCGACGACACAGTACTGCAGGTATCCCAGGATTGTCGGAACCAGGACTACGAGATCATACAACGGATCTAAGACATCATCGGTGATCATGCCGTGCTGCTCAAAAACAAAAGAAAAAAAGTCATTGTTTTCCTTCCCTGGAATGGTCATGTTCATGGTCTGGCCAGGTGTAGATCAATATTGGACATGGTTTACAAACAGGCACATCCCCCCCCCCCCCCGTGGTAGCATTGCCAGCCCCCTCCCATGGGGACAGGGGTTCCTCTGGTTTCAGGGCCTCCAATCTGCCACCAGCCAGCTGGCCAGCAGGGAAAGCCCCACCCCTAAAGAGTCCGAGCACGATGATGTCACATGGAGGTAATGTCATCGTGCCGGGCACATTGTGTGGAGGATACGCTAGCATTCAGGTAAAAACTCCATGATGATCATAGAGTTTTTACCTGAATGCTAGGGCGTCCTCTGAATGATGTGCCCAGTGTGATGACATCACTTCCGGGTGATGTCATCAGGGAGCGCGTGCACCAGAGGACTCCCGGAGCCGGGCTGGAGCCCCCTGCCAGGTTCAAGGGGAGACCTGGCAACCTACCCCTTCAATGGTATGCTTCCCCTCCCTTCCCCCAAGAATTACCCTCCCTTCCCAACATCTATCACATTTTGCATCTCTGCATGTGCAATGGGAAGCCACAACAGAACGTAAGTACCACTTAATGGCAACCCCAGCAAGGGTCTTCCCAAGGAAGTGAGAAGTAGATGTGGTTTCCCACTGCCCGCCTCTGCTGAGCCTTCCGTAGGAGTCTCCCATATCCAATACCAACCCTTTTTAGGTTCTGCAATCTGATCCGATAGGGCTGTACCATGCAGCCTTTTCTCCTCCTATGGTAGAACAGAGAGGAGAATTCGATCTGGAGAGGGGAGGGGTCATGTAATCCCAAGGCTAGGTCCCAATTTACAAGCAGGCTTGCTGGTGAGCCAGTTAATCTCTCTCAGTCAACTGGATTTAAGATGACTGTGAAGTGTTTCCTCCCTCATTCTAGAAGTACTTTTCTCTCTTTCTCACAATACAAGAACTCGTGGGCACTCAATGAAATTAAGGAGCAGTAGGCTTAGAATAGATAAAAGGAAACACGTCTTCACCTAAAGAGCTGCTTCAGGAACTGATGATGGCTACAAGCAAAGACCGCTTCAAGAGGGGATTGGATAAACATATGGAGCAGAGGTCCATCAGTGGCTATAAGCCACAAGGTATAGATGGAACACTGTTGTCTTGGGCAGTGATTCTTGGGGGGCAACAGTGGGAGGGCTTCTGGAGTTCTGGCCCTGCTGGTGGACCCCTGATGGCGCCTGGGTTTTGGCCACTGTGTGACACAGAATGTTAAACTGGATGGGCCACTGGCCTGGTCCAACATGGCTTCTCTTGTGTTCTTATGCTCTTAACACTGTGGGGCTTGATGTGGTCATGGAAACAGCCAATGCCTGCTCAGAGGCATTTCATCCTATTGGTTTTCCCAAGGAACTTATAGCAGATCTTCTCTGCTTTACCAGCACAACCCCCTGCAAGGTAGGGTGAGGTTGTAAAGATTCACAGGTCAGCCAGTGAACTTATGGCTCCGATGGGATTTGATCTCTTGTCGGCGTGACCTGAATGGCCCAGGCTAGCCTGATCTTGTCAGATCTCAGCAGTTAAGCAAGGTCAGCCCTGGCTAGTATTTGGGTGGGGGACCGCCAAGAAACTCTGGGCTTGCTACACAGAGGCAGGAAATGGCAAGCCACCTCTGTTCATCTCTTACCTTGAAAACCTATGGGGGCTGCCATAACTCAGCTACAACTATCCTATACTGGCTCATTTCTAGAATTCTGTTACCTCCTGCATGGAGGAAAAAGTTCATTGGCTCGAATAACATGTAGAAATGTACTCTGTGACAAGGCCCTAGAATCCAGCTGTGGCGCATTGTTTCTGCCCCAAAGCTTCCAAAACTTCTGTACAACATCATTTCAGGCAATAGGACACAGCTTCCATTTGTGTTTTTGAACTTTTTTTTCTTCCCCGTCTAGTTTTTCCACAGAAGCTTGTCAAAAAATTCCACCACTGAAACTTCTACCCAGGTTGGAATTAGAACTTCTGAACATTCTATGACATCATAGCAGCTCAACCAATGGCAAGCTCAGCTGCAGAAAACAGAAGTTTTTGGTCCATTCTAAATGTGCAGAAAATAGCAGGAAAGTTTCCTGCCTACAGCAAAACTTCCTTGCGTGCACAAGGTTGATCCATGGCTAATAACCGTCTTAGTCAAGTGCTGAATAAAAGTTTTAAAAATAAACTTATCACAAGGTTGAGAACACTGCAGCCTTGGGCAAATACTTCCCCCCCCCCACAATGCAAAATGACTGAAGTTACAAAATGTGGCTCAGGGATAACTGTGACACTAAAGTTCATGGCAAGGCTAATTACCATGTACAAACAAGCACTGAAGTTCTCTGGAGATCTAATTTGCATTGAACATTCAGCAGTTTCCATACTTACACTTACCTCGTCAAACCAAAGTATAGGCAGCACAACTGGTTTGATGTGACGTGTCTGACTGAAAGATAAAACGACACAATGAACTTCAAATTATTCAAATGATCAGGTTAACTGTCTTTGGCAGTCCTTTCTGATTCAAAGTTCAACTACATGTTAAAAGCATGAGGCTCTTAATTACAGCCAGACTGATAACTTTCCTTTCCCTCACAGAAACTTTCCCTCACATTAAAAAAAAAAGTTTTCCCTTAAGATCTTGGAATGCTTTTGAACATTCCATGCTGCTGCAGAAGTTCCATCAACTGGAGTCAAAACCGCCACAAGTGCAAAACCAACACAGATAGAGTTTTCATGGTCCACATTTCTTTTATTTTAGTGCAAAATATGAATAATGGCATCTCTGTCCAGCGTTTATGCACCAAAGTAATACAAGCTCTATGGACTCGCATCATTTTTTCTGTTGCGGCTATGCATTGTTCTTGGACATACATGCCATATTCGCAGTCAGAAGAGTCAGAACCTTAAAGAGGATACCAAGACGATTCTCCCAACGCATTCCATATTTCTTCCTGTCGCTTTGCAAAACTGTGGTGCACACACAAGTCAGTTACAGCAAATACTTCAAAGCCACAGCTGAGGTGTAGGCCAAAAAGTTTTGCCTGCAGAAAGTCCCTGGTTCAATCCTGGTCTTCTCCAATTAAAAGGATCTGGGAGTCTCAGAGCGGCTTTCCCTTCTCCTCCTCACAACAGACACCCTGTGAGGTAGGTGGGGCTGAGAGAGCTCTTGACAGAAACTGCTCTTTTTCAAGGACAGTTGTGCCAGAACTATGGCTTGCCCAAGGTCATCCAGCAGGCGCAAGTGGAGGAGTGGGGAATCAAACCCGGTTCTCCCAGATTAGAGTCCGTGCACTTAACCACAACACCAAACTGGCTGAATCAGACCATCAGTCCATCAAGCTCAGTACTGTCTACGCAGACCGGCAGCGGCTCTCCAAGGCCCCTGTCTTTCATATCACCTACCGCCTTGGCCTGTTCAACTGGAGAGGCTGGCGACTGAACTTGGGACCTTCTGCGCGCCAAGCAGATGCTCTGTTACTGAGCCACGGCCCTTCCTTGTTGAGATCCCAAGGAAGTAAGAACACAACGGGATTCCCTGACACAGCCTAGTGGGCACTTAAGCGAACAAGGGGAAGTCCCAAAAGCGTCAGCCCCATCCATAACCCATCACTGACTTGGCAGAAAACACGTGTTTGTATGTGTGTGTTTCTGTGTTTCCAGAAGGTCGCCATGTTGGTCAGAAGCTAAACGAGACAAAAAAACCTGCAACACTATTACCATCAACAATTAATGTAGCCAGTAACACATACTTATTAAAAACCTTTACCTGATGATTTCAAATAACATTCATAGCAATCATAGAATCACAGAGTTGGAAGGGACCTCCAGGGTCATCTACTACAACCCCTGAACAAGGCAGGAAATTCACAAATACCTCCCCCCTACACACCCCCAAAGACTGCTGTTCCACGCCCAGAAGATGACAAAAAGCCTCCAGGATCCCTGGCCAAATTGGCCTGGAGAAAAATTGCTTCCTAACCCCAACTGGCAATAGAAATTTCCCTGGGAGTGTAAGGAAGGGCCATGAGAACTAAGCACTGAGGCAACCCTTCCTGCCCTCCCCCTCATGTTCTGCCTAAATTCACAGAATCCGCATTGCTGTCGGACGGCCACCTAACCTCCGTTTGAAAACCTCCTGAGAAGGAGAGCCCACCACCTCTTGAGGAAGCCTGTTCCACTGAGGAATCGCTCTGTCAGGAAGTTCTCCTTAATGTTTAGCTGAAAACTCTTCTGAGTTAATTTCAACCCGTCGGTTCTGCTCCGACCTTCTGAAGCGACAGAAAACGACTCCATACCATCCTCACTCACGCCTGTAGTAAAAGGGCAATTTGAAACCACTGCTGCAACGATTATATAATGAGTATATTAAGCTACAGTATCCTGTTTTCAAACAACACTCATCACCACTCTTACAGTTTTCAACAACAAAGAGCACTGGTCACAATCTTGTATGTTTTACATTCACAAGACAGAGCTCAGAGGAAAAATCACAAATCGTTTAAAGGCGCCACTCCACACATTTCATTCCGGGTACAAACAGCACTTTCAGAGAGTGGAGCTGACTTCCTGTGATTCCCAGCTGTCATGATCTGTGTAGGCCTGGGAGAAAGACCTAGAGCCTGTGTGGGAATGGAAAGCAGACAGCCTACAACCCCCACAAGGCTTAGCAACGGTTGTAGCCAATCAGTGTACAGACACTCTATGAAGAGACTGCTACATACTTTGTGTGGAGATTCTGATGTGAGCTGTTAGCTGTGGGAAATGGTGTTCTTTCCTCTCACAGAGCTAAATTGAAGGGGACTGTGATATGAACTCTGTGTGCTGTGAGGAAACGGTTCTTTTGCTCTTCTGTGGACTTATCTCACAGAAAGATCCCACACTTGGCTCAGAGTGAGTGTTATGCAGAAGGCCTGGTAAGAAGCCTGTAGGCCTTAAGTAGTAACTAGTTAAGTGAACTAGGTAGTTGCGTTAGGATTCTGTTTATTTTGGCTTTTAAACACTGTTATATCTTTTAAAGCACCTTGTCTTGTTTTCCTTGCCCCAGTACTGTGTTAATAAACCATTTGTTTAAGTGTTCTCTGCCTGGTCATCACACCTATGTTCTCGGCTTAAAAAAAGTGGCTTGGGAGGGTACTCTGGGCCTTCTCAAGGGACCCGAAGTCCAGAGTGGTGGCAGCGGAAAGTGGTGATCCCCTGGGGTCATAACACCAGCTATGCAATAACATATGCGTAAAGATTTCACAAGTTCAGAAATAACTATAGTTGAATTCTGTGTAGCTCTATGTGATCCGCCTCTCTGGAGACGTGCCTCTCTGGGCTGAAGGCCGTTTCATAGGGAAGCTTACCCCCAGCCTCTTTCCCCCCATAACTAGCTTTTGAGATTTTATTTGAGTTTTATCTGAAGAAGTGTGTTTTGCACACAAAAAATTTACACTTTGAATAAAACTCTGTTGGTCTCAAAGGTGCCACTTGACTCAAATGTTGTTCTACGTGTGTGTGTGTCTGTGTGTGTGTGCACACACCAGGAAACCATATCATAAGAACGTAAGAGAAGCCAGTGCTGGATCAGGCCAATGGCCCATCCAGTCCAACACTCTCTCTCGCATAGTGGCCAAAAACACCAGGTGCCATTAGGAGGTCCAGCAGTGGGGCCAGGACACTAGAAGCCCTCCCACTGTTGACCCCCCCCCCAGCACCCATAATACAGAGCATCCCTTGGCCCAGACTGAGAGTCCCTATCTATATCTTGTGGCTAATAGCCACTGATGGACCTCTGCTCCATATGCTTATCTAATTCCCTCTTGAAGCCGTCCATGCTTGTAGCCGCCACCACGTCCTGTGGCAGTGAATTCCACGTGTTAATCACTCTTTGGATTAAGAAGGACTTCCTTTTATCCATTCTAACCCAACCACTCAGCAATTTCATGGAGTGCCCACGAGTTCTTGTATTGTGAGAAAGGGAGAAAAGTACCACTTTCTCTACCTGCTCTATCCCATGCATAATCTTATAAACCTTGATCACGTCACCACTCAGCTGTCGTTTCTCCAAGCTAAAGAGTCTCATCATTCTAGTTGCCCTTTACTGCACTTTTTCCAAAGCTATAATATCCTTTTTAAGGTGTGGTGACCAGAACTGTACACAGTATTCCAAATGAGGTCGCACCATTGGTTTATATAGGGGCATGATGATATTGGCCGATCAGTTTTCAATACCCTTCCTAGTAATCCCCAGCATAGCACTGGCCTTTCGTATTGCAGTTGCACACTGTCTCGACGTTTTCAGTGAGTTATCCACTACGACGCCAAGATCTCTCTCTTGTTCCGTCTCTGCCACTTCAGAACCCATCGACGTGTATTTATAGTTAGGATTTTTGGCTCCAATGTGCATCACCTTGCACTTATCAACAGAGCTACCCTGAAGTTGCAAAAGTTGCAAAAATATCAACAGAGCTACCCTGAAGCTGCAAAGGAAGGTATCAAAAGGTTTGGGGAAGAGGGGCTTAAGAGACAGCTGCTTACGAGATGAGGCGGACTCGCTTTATAAAGAGATTCAGCTGCATCTTGACAGACACGTTCAGCGGCACTCCAGTCAGCTGCGTTAGAAAAAGAGAGATAAGTTAAACAAACAAACGAACAACATCACTGGTGTCTGCTGCGCTACAGACTAGACCGGGGTCCCCAAGCACCACGGTGCCCCCCCCCTTTCCTGGTGCCTGCCAAGTGCTTTAGGGCAGTGGGTGGAGCTAGGTAAGCAGGGCTTCTGATTGGCTGCGCAGGTTAACAGGCACCCTGTTAAACAGCTTTTGCCCCAAATTTTAAAGAGTTACTATTCGTTATCCATAACTTCTCTCCTTGATATTTTGCGGCTACAGCAGCCATTTTGTGATTATGCCCACCGCCCTTTGCAGGGCTTTTTTTTGTAGAAAAAGCCCAGCAGGAACTCATTAGCATAATAGGCCACACCCCTGACAGCACAGCTCATTAGCAGATTAGGCCACACCCCTGGGTTATCAGAAGCGTGGTCATCCAGCCACACCCACTTTTTGCTTCTTATTGTTTACCTTGTTTGTTGACAAAACCCAGGGCTTTTTTTGGAGCAGGAACTCCTTTGTATGTTAGGCCACACACCCTAATGTAGCCAATCCCAATGAGTTTCTTCTGTTGGGTGTGGCCTTTTATGCTAATGAGTTCCTGCTAGGCATGGCCAACTTGGGAGCCAGCCGGAATTCTGTTCCTGTGCGTTTCTGCCCAAAAATAGCCCTGGCCTTTTGAATTCCAAAGGTGTCCGGTCTCAAAAAGGTTGGAGATCCCTGAACTAGACATTGGCTTTTGCAGTCAATGTATTATGGACTCTGCGCCAAGAACAGTGTGTTTCTCTGGACCTCCCACATCTTGGAAAGCACTCAACAAGTTCATCCTGGAACAGATAAACAGATTCCAGAACCAGACACCAAATGAAGCAATTGCTGGTACAACAAAAAACCACCCAAAAAACAGAGCCTATCAACTTTTGGGTGAGAGCTGTTCCAATCTTCATCGCTAGAGTCAGTTCACGGGAAGCATGCTTAAGAAATTACAGGCTCGTTGAGAAAAGGAGCTCCGGGAACTTCCTCTTCTGAAAGGGTAGAAAAGTTGCATTTGCTTCAGAAGTTATTACTGCACATAAACCAATACAACTGCCACAGAGGGGGGAAAATACGACAAGAGGAAAGCTGTCCACCGGCTGCAGACGCTGCAAAGTCGGCCTCTAATGTACTGCAAAGGTTACTTCTCAAAGAATCAAGAAGTTTGCAGTCTGGCTGCAATATACCCTTAATATTTCCCATACTTCTGAGGCATATTGCACTCTGCACGTGTCACCGATCTGGGCATGCCATCCCGCTGGAAAGAGGCAAGACCAGAGCAGAGGACTCACAAAGAGATGCAGCCGGCAGCCTCCTCTAGCGAGGTGAACTCTGCTGCATCAGGAGGGACTGAATGATTTCACCGTGCTCAATGCAACAAACGCTAAGTAGGAGGAGGCAAGGCCGGAGCACTAACTCACATAGAGATACCACAGCCCGCCTCTTCTGGAGGAGAAGAACTTCAGGCTCGCAGCTGCCTTTGTTTAACTGAATTCCCTCGCAGTATATTTTGCATGGTCCTGGCTCCACATTTGGGGAACTGCCAACCTATTTTTTTCCTAACCCCTTTGCATAAATAAACAGCCCCATTCTCTGCCCCCTGAGAAACTGACTCGTTCCATGAATCATTCTGGGCAAACCACTGCTCTAACCATCACAGCATTGTTTAACGCCCTTAATCCTCACATATCCTAAGCCAGGGTTTTTTTTTGTAGGAAATGCCCAGCAGGAACTCATTAGCATAATAGGCCACACCCAACAGCAGAGACTCGTTAGCATATTAGGCCACACCCCTGATTGCACAACACATTAACATATTAGGCCACGCCCCCACGTTGCCAGAAGTGTGGTCAATCCAGCCACACCCACCTTTTGCTTCTTATTCTGTTTACCTTGTTTGTTGTCAAAACCCAGGGCTTTTTTGGTAGCAGGAACTCCTTTGCATGTTAGGCCACACAGCCCTAATGTAGCCAATCCTAATGAGTTCCTGCTGTTGGGTGCGGCCTATTATGCTAATGAGTTCCTGCTGGGCGTGGCCAGCTTGGGAGCCAGCCAGAACTCCGTTCCTGCCCCCAAAATAGCCCTGTCCTAAGCACGAAAGTCAGACCAAGTATTACCAGCCACTGCATTCTGGTCTCCAGCCAACGTGTTACAAAGCTTACTGAGACCTTGTATTTTCCCATTTCCTTACAGACAGGGAAGCCCCTGTACTGCACGAACCAGTTGTTGCAGGAAAGAGCCAAATTGGGCAGAAGTGAGACATGGTTCTCTCTCTCTCTTACACACACACACATACTCTCGCTCGCTCGCTCACGCAAGCTGGAATGGACTGCACCACTTCGGAATGCAAGCGCTGAATCACATTTTGGAAGGCTCCCCTATGTTAAAAATCCCCTTACAGCGAAGCAAAGAGAAAGACGTGGAACTTCGTGGCTGGTTGCACTCTCTCCAGGGGAATGGATCTCTGTAGTCCAGAGACGAGCTGTGATTCCAGGGGATCCCCAGGTCCCACCTACAGGCTGGCGTCTCTACTCAGAGACCAGTAAGGATTTTGAGGTATAAGCTTTCGAGACTCGGAGCTCCTTTCATCTGACGAAGGGAGCTCTGACTCTCAAAGCTTTTACCTTGAAACTCTTGTTGGTCTCTTAAGGTGCTGCTGGACTCCACAATGGTGCTCTTCTAGAATAGGCCAACATGTCTCTGAAACCATTCCTAACCAGTAGAAAAGGGCAAGAGTCTCTCTTCTATGATGACGACAATGAAGACGAGAAAGAGGAGGAGGAAGAGACTGGATTTATACCCCGCCCTGCACTCGGAGTCTCAGAGCGGCTTACAATCTCCTTTCCCTTCCCCTCCCCACAACAGACACCCTGTGAGGCAGCTGGGGTGGAGAGAGCTCTTTCCAGAACTGCCCTTGAGAGAACAGCTCTGACAGAACTATGGCTTGCCCAAGGTCATCCAGCAGGTGCAAGTGGAGGAGTGGGGGAATCAAACCCGGTTCTCCCAGATGAGAGTCCGCGCACTTAACCACTACACCAAACTGGCTCTTAAAGCCTAACAAACTTTGTGGCAGGGCAGGAGCTTCCGCAAGTCACTGCTTGCTTCTTCAGATACAGGTAGAAGTGAGCAGCGACTCCCGAAAGCTCATCACCTGCCACAAATGTTGTTAGTCTTGAAGGCGCTACTGGGACTCTTGCTGTTTTCTCCTGCCACAGACAGACTCACAACTACCCATCTTGAGCCATTCCTCACCAAACACCCCAAATAATTACTCCACACCGGCACCAGATAGACCAGTGGTCCAACTCAGGGTAGAACAACTTCATCTGTTCACTTTGTTTGCTGGCGTGACATGGAGAACTTCATTTGTATGGTATTCTCTCATCCGATGTCAATCTTCCACCGGGGGGGGGAGCCAGGAGGCCAAAACAACTGGCTCCCTCCCAGAGGAAAGGAAGAACATGCGAACAATAAAAAGCAAGAGAGATGGTTTGATAAGACCCACCACAGGTCATCAGGAACACCAAGAATTATCTAAATCAGCAGAATGTAGGTGCTCAAAGGGCAAGCTCGATCGCTGCCGTGCCATCGCTCCTCTACCGGAGCCGCCGACTTCTCCCTTCGGCGAGCCCGCAGTGAGAGCATCCAGGCTCAAGGAAAAAGAATTACAGAATCATAGAGTTGGACGGGACCTCAAGGGTCATCTAGTCCAACCCCTTGAACTATGCTGGAGATTCACAAATACCACCCACCCTACACACACATCCAGTGACCCCTGCTCCATCACCCAAAGAGTGATTAACATATGGAATTCACTGCCACAGGAGGTGGTGGCAGCTACAAGCATGGACAGTTTCAAGAGGGAATTAGATAAACATCTGGAGCAGAAGTCCACCAGTGGCTATTAGCCACAGGGTATAGATGGGAACTCTCAGTCTGGGGCAGGTGATGCCCTCTATTCTTGGTGCTGGAGGGGGCAGCAGTGGGAGGGCTTCTAGTATCCTGGCCCCACCGCTGGACCTCCTGATAGCACGTGGTATTTTTGGCCGCTGTGACACAGAGTGTTGGACTAGATGGGCCATTGGCCTGATTCAACATTGGCTTCTCTTATGTTCTTATGTTCAGAAGATGGCAAAAACCCTCCAGGATCCCCGGCCAAACCAGCCTGGAGAAAAATGGCTTCCTGACCCCAAAGTGGCAACCAGCGTTTCCTTGGACGTGTAAGAAGGGCCACGAGAAATAAGCACCGAGGCAACCCTTCCTGCCCCTCCCTCTCGTGATCTGCCTAAGAATCAGCACTGCTGTCAGATGGCCATCTAGCCTCTGCTTGAGCGCCTCCAGAGAAGAAGAGTTTCCTTCCTTTGAGAATGAATCGCCCTCCCTGCACACGTTACACGTTTCCCTTCTCTTGCCTCCTAAGGGCTCAAACAGCACTCTCCCTCCTCCATTTTTATACTCCCAAACAACCCCATAAGGGAGAAGACTGGCCTAAGGTCATCCGGCAGGGCTCACGGCCGAGATAGGAACTCCCCCCCCAATCCCTAGTGCTGACCCAACTCGCCAACTGGTACGATATGTTGTAGCCTTGGGAAGGAGATCAAACCCGAATGAAAGTGGAGATTGTAAGCCGCTCTGAGACTCCCGAGTGCAGGGCGGGGTATAAATCTTGAGTAAATCTTGAGCTACCGATGCCAGCCTCCAGGTGGGACCTGGGGATCCTCTGGAATTACAGCTCGTCTCCGGACTACAGAAATCAGTCCCCCTGAAGAAAATGGAGGCTTTGGAGGGCGGACTCTATGACTCTGTAGCCCACTGAGGTCCCTGTTCTCTCCAGGCTCCATCCCGAAATCTCTAGGAACTTCCCAACATGGAGTTGGCAACCCTAGGCCCCCAACCAGTGGTCGGGGGGGGGGCACCTGGCCAGTGTTCCCTCTAAGCTGTTAGTGTGAGGTAGCTCACAGTTTTTTAGCCTCTGGCTCACACGTTTTTGTCTGAGCTCAGGAAGGATGGCTCCAGAACAAACTGATTCAATGCAGCAGCCAAATCGCTTGCTCACAACTTTAATGCCGGTAGCTCACAAAGTAGAATTTTTGCTCACAAGGCTCCATGGCTTAGAGGGAGCACTGGACCTGGCAACGTTAAGGGCTACTGCCTGAATGCCAGTCCCTCCCTGCTCACAACTCCAAGTGTGTTTTTGGTTTTTTAGGGCTTGAAACTCTGTGGCTTGGAGATATTTTCTCATTAAAAAAAAATGCACACAACATCTGTTTTTGGAAATTTAAAAACATTTCCTTTGGAAAAATGGCTTCAATGAACAATACCCGGAAGATATCACAGAGGCAGGACTACAGGACGCCCTTAGAGCACGAATAACACTTCCCGCATTGGATACACCGTCCCTTTCCCCAGATTATGTTCCAGAACCACATAAAGGAAGCACCCAAACTGTAGAAAGACTGTCGTTTCTGAATTTTTTAATCAGGTAACCACAGCTCTGGTTGCAGATCCTGAAGGGACTTCCTAGGCCGGGGTCTCCGACCCCAACCTTTTTGCGCCTCTGCGCTCCTTTGTAATTCTCACACAGGGTGGTGGATGCAACCACAAAATGGCTGCCACAGGCGTCAAAGCCAACAGCAAAGTATTAGAAAGTGAGGTTACGCGTGACATTTTAGCATTTCAGGCAGAAGCTGCATTTAACAGGACCCCCTTTAAAATGAGCACACTGTTTAACAACATTTTCCGGCGTACACACAAAGTATACACATTAAGCTAGCACCTGCCAGTATCTTGTCTTCATTTTTTCCAGGACAGACCCCTCCCACTTTCTAAAGACACTTGGCACGCACCAGGAAAGGTGCCCACGCACACCATACTGGAGACCTTTGAAAGAAGTCCAAAACTAGAGCATTCCTGAGAGATGGCTGTCCAGCCTTCGCTTGAAGGCTTCCAGGGAAGGAGAGAGCCCCCCCTCTCCTCTAGATAACCGATTCCAACTTCGAACCGCTCTTACTGATAAGGAACTTTCCCCAGATGTTTGACTTAACCTGTGACTTAACCCCATTGGCTCCAGGCTGCATCCATCTACCACTGGAAACTAGAGTTCCCAACCTCCAGGTGGCGGCTGGAGATGTAGGATTACAGCGGATCTCCAGGTGACAGATCAGTTCCCCTGAAGAAAATGGCTGCTTTGGAGGGTGGACTCTTAAGGCATTACACCCCACTGACGTTCCTCCCCTCTCCTTCCCAAACTCTACCCCCGCCCAAATCTCCAGGAATTTTCCAACCCAAACCGGGCAACCCTACTGGAAACTGTGCTATTGGTAGGCAATGTCAATAATTAATGACCGATTGTCTTGTCCACAGAGAAATATTCAGTTGTGAATAACTATTACCAGGGCTTTTTTTTGTAGAAAAAGCCCAGCAGGAACTCATTAGCATAATAGGCCACACCCCCATGTCACCAGTACTGTGGTCATCCAGCCACGCCCACCTTTTGCTTCTTATTCTGTTTACCTTGTTTGTTGTCAAAACCCAGGGCTTTTTTTGTAGCAGGAACTCCTTTGCATGTGAGGCCACACACCCCTCATGTAGCCAATCCTAATGAGTTTCTGCTGTTGGGTGTGGCCTATTATGCTAATGAGTTCCTGCTGGGCGTGGCCAACTCAGGAGCCAGCTGGAACTCCATTCCTGTGCTTTCCTGCCCCAAAATAATCCTGACTATTACGCAACGGTGACAATGCAATAGCCAGTAGTGAAACCCTAGCTGCCCTCTGGGGCAAGGGAGACAAGTCCTGGACCTCTGGTTCACTGTTCCAAGGATCAATAAAACATTAGTGAGTTAACGTTGGGTACTGTAACTCTGCGTGCAAGAGGATCTGGGAAGGAAAGGGTTAAGAGAATTCTCTCACTCGGGTCCACTTGGCAATTGGCCACACCCACTCAATGGTTAGATGTTGAGCCTCTTTGGCCCTTGCTTGCCTTCTGTTTTCATCTCATACAGGACCTCTCTTCTGCCCTCTCTTACCTGGGCTTGGAGCTGTTCTGGAAGTTTTCTGTTCACAATAAATTAAATGTAAGATGTGCTTCTATTTTTGTAAGTAAAATGTCTTTCTCTTGCTGCCATTGGAGTCAGATCATCTTTGTAATTTGTCTGAACAGCAGCTTCCCTTGAACAGCACATTTCCCCAGGAAATGTGGAGAACTGAGGACACTGTGTAAAGCGTCTGTGTTTCCAAGGTAAATAATATATTTTTTTACATCTATATATCTAATTCCAAAGTGGCCCCCTGCGTGCGGATATCTAAATCAGGGGCACTTGGGGTCAGGGAGATTTTCCTGCGCACGTGGGGCAGTCCCCAGGTGTGCAGAAAAATCTAAAAAGTTGAAAAAAGTATACGGGGGATATTTAAATTCCAAAAAAAGTAAAAGCATTCCCCGCGCATGCACAGGGAACGCGAACTGCCTCGCCACCGCCGCCGCCGCCACCACAGGGGACGGGAGGGCGGGAGAAGGCTTGGCGGGCCAATCGGCCTCGCCGCTGCCGAGGAAGGAAGGGGGAAGCTTGGTGGGCCGGCCGGCCTTACCGCCACCGCTACTGGGGAGGGAGGAAGGGGGAGGCTTGTTCATGTTTGAAAATCCAGCTAGCAAAAGAAACGCTTCGGAGTCTAGAATAGTCTTTTGGATTTACTAGTATTAAAGTAAGGAACTTTGCAAAACAAGTTTGCTTAACACAGAAGATTGTGAAAAATGTACAGCTGAATGGAGGCAGGAGTTCAAAAATTGTGAAAAATGTATAGCTGAATGGAGGCAGGGGTTCAAAAATCTAGCAATCTGTGGCTTTAATCTAACTGAAGGACAAAAGGCAAATTGTATGCCATTGTGTAAAAGCTACAGACGTGGATGGGGAATGCAGAAATTGTGACTTTGGTCGGCCTTACCACTCACGTACACACACAGAAAGCAAAAACACAAAACCCAAGAACTACAAGGGTGTTTTTTAGTTGCTGTAGATTTTCTGAGTTGTGTGGCCGTGCTCTTGGCATTGTAGGACCTGACCTTTCGCCAGTAGCTTTGACTGGCATCCTCAGGTATAACACAAAAATGGAGTACTCTCTGTGTCAAGGTGAGCAGAAAAATGGTAGGCAGGTAATTTATATCTACCCCAGAAGGTGGGGTAGGGCTGAGTCATTATCTTGTAGTAGTTCTCCAGGCTATGAACATGCTAATGGAGGAGCTTTCCTGGGGAGGTTCTTTTGTCTATGGATTGTTTCCTGAGGAGGTTTCCGTTTCCTGAGGAGGTTCTTTTGTGTGTGGAATGGCTACTGAAACTCTAATCTTATCTGTAGTGCTATTGTCAGCTGTAGAGTATTTTGTGTTTTTCAGGACAGGAAACCATGCCCTATTTATTTTTAAACTCTGTTTTTGTTTGAAGAAAAGGGTGTTTGTTTTTTTTAAGAAAAGGATTTACATTTACATATTATAACAAGCATTCATGCATGTAATTGTCAAAAGGACTGAAAGTCATCATTTCCTTCTGTGCGTGTGTTATTCCTTTATTACTTATTTTAGTTAGAAAATCTATGTGCTGCCTTCTCCAGATACCTGCTTGTTTCGACATCCAGCTAAAAATCTGTAATTCTGGCCTTTCCCTACAACGGGATTAAGTATTTAATAACATTTCCCCCCCTTTTACAGAAGCAGCCTCCGGTATGCCGTGGCATGGGCGAGAACAGAACTTTAACCTTCTGTTCCTTTGCTGTTTTCTCAGTGGGAAAAGCCACCCATTAGCTGTTTCTGCTTCTGCAACAGACAATTCACAGGGACTTATATTTTCCTCCCGGTTGTGGCCAAAGCAGCTCAGGGGAAGGAAGGGGTTAAAGTCCCCACCTCTCCCTAGGCCATCCCTCCTTCTTGATAAAGCAATCCCAGAGGCTGCATTTGCAAAAGAAAAATAAATGCTGCCTTAACAGAAACCGAGAAGAAGCCACAACATATAGCCGAGCCCTAAATCACGAGGGTCAGACCCATCTTAAAAAACACAGCCACTCCCGAGCAGGGGAAGAAGTTGCCACGGTCAGAAGCATCCATATAGTTCCTGTTTCTCTGCAACTTCGGAGCTGCATGTAGTTGTGCTGGGAGCTGAAACATTAAACCCTGAACTGCTCACAGAAGGGCTGCAAGGGCACCCTCCGTTCTGCCTGCTTACAAAGCAATATTTACGCTCGTCCTGGAACTTCAGTTCCATCTGCCCTTTCCCTCTGGGTGGTTCTTGAACTCCCCAGCCCCCAATCTGAGAATTAGGTTGCTAACTGATTTATGGTTTTACAGTTAGCTTTATCAGCTCAATAATTAAAAATATCCTTGTACTATGGAATCTAGGACACACTGCAAATAGGAACACGGATTAGATTAGATGTGTGTCTGAACAGGCCAGATTGTAATCAGTTCCTTTCAGATTGGCCTGCCATGGGTTATAGAGCCTCAGCTCAGGAAGGTTACAGAACGGGTGGGGGCAGGGTTTTTGCAATTACAATAGTTTGCCTATACCCTTAACGGAAAAGGCAGTGAAAGTCCCAAAGGGCTAGGGTGGATCACGCCACTTGAGATAGTAGAAGTATGTGCAGGGAGAGAAGAATCTCGTCTTCAAAATGCTCCCCCCCTCCCTTGCGTTAAAAGTGCAAGTAGAAAAACGGCACGGGGTTGGGGGAAACCCAGATTGGGCCACTTTCTCTCCTGTGCCACTGGCTATTTGTGTTGAATGTATATGTGAGATGCACAGGAAGCCAGTGTGGTACAGTGGTTAGAGTGTCACACTACGATAGGGGCCCCCCCAACCCCAGCCTTTTTAAGACTGTGAGCAAGGCAGCAGTTCAGAATAAGTGACTCAGCTTTATTTACAAGATAGGAACAAACCCAAACACAAGAGAGCCACAGGACTTCTTTTAAACTATCCGGGCTGGCATAACCACGCCCCTTGTTGCTTTAAGAACCAATCAGAATAGTAACATAACAACCAATAAGATCATCTCCCTCCAGAACCTTTCTAGTATCCTGACTGGTCTACTACGCAAAGTAGCCAATCAGAGTTTGCTGTTTTCAATACCAGGCTTAGATAGGGGTGAGATTCAAGCTCAGGCCATTTATGTATATACGATACATAACAAACTCCAACACAGTGTGGCGGGCAAAGCCACAAAATGGCTGCGCAAGGAGGTGGAGCCAGTCACAAAATGGCTGCCGCAGGTTCCCTTCAGTCGCAAAGTGAAGATTCTTATGCTGTGGTGGCAGCTGCTGCCGAAGCAACATTGTTTAAAATACACACAGCCGATCAAATCTCCAATGGCAGATAAGAAGCCCTGCTAGTCAAAAGCCCTGCCCTAGGGTTGCCAGATAGTCTAACAAAAATTCTGGACATACTTGATAACTATATATCAACCTCCCCCCAATACACACACACACACACACACACACACGGTCAGAAAGAAAAAAAAGCTCTCTCTCTCTTTAATATCTGCTTATGTGGCAATGAGCCACTGCTCTGCCCACTTTCTAAAAAGATCTGGTGGGTCTCCAACACGGGTCCTCCAGACCTATTACAATTTCGTGGGGCCTGCAAAACGGAGCTGTTCCGCCTGGCGTTTGGCTGAGGCAGCGGGCAACTACCGGCGGGCCTCCCTATTGCTGCTGCATAAGATCATGATGGCTTGGCGCTGGCCCACCCATTCCGGCCGTAAGTACCGAAACTAATATACTGCACTGCCCACTTTAAATGCTTTGTGGTTTCATTGTACTGTTTTAATATTGTTATTTATCATTTTTTAAAAATCTGTTTTAAGACTGTGTTGTATTTATTGTCACGAGCCGCCCAGAGCCCGCTTTGCGGGAAGGGTAGGATATAAATCAAAATAATGAATGAATGAATGAATGAATGAATGAATGAATGGTGCTTGTGGGTGCCAGGGTACCCAACGGCACCTTTCCTGACAAGGTTGTAACGAGGGATACAAGAAGGGAGAGCCATGTGTGCCACGGTGAGGTGGCTGCCGCCGGAGGTACAACCAGCCGCAAAATGGCTGCCACAGTTCATCTTCAGCCACACAGTGAAGATCCTTGTGCTGTAGCAGCAGCCAGTTTGGTGTAGTGGTTAAGTGCACGGACTCTAATCTGGGAGAACCGGGTTTGATTCCCCACCTCCTCCACTTGCAGCTGCTGGATGACCCTAGGCAAGCCAAAGTTCTGTCAGAGCTCTTCTCTCATGAGCAGTTCTGTCAGAGCTCTCTCAGCCCCACCTACCTCACAGGGTGTCTGTTGTGGGGAGGGGAAGGAGTTTGTAAGCTGCTCTGAGACTCTGAGTGAAGGGCGGGGGGATATAAATCCAATCTCTTCTTCTTCTTTTTTTAAAAAAGTACAGCCAATCAGAAGCTTTGCTAGGCAAAAGCCCTACTTGGCACTGCCCGTGTTGGGGACCCCGGTATAGGTCACTCTGCAGCAGTTCCAGACCAAATCCTGCCTCTGGCACTTTTCAGTTACCTCCCCACCTGCCAGTTCCGAACAGAACCATTTGCATCGACCGCCCAGCAGACGGCAACTAGCCAATAAGGATAGTCGGCCACCCCAATGACGCTGATAAAGGAACAGGTGCTGAAATTAGTGGAGGGGGCTGCGGTTAGCTCACCGGATGCAGTTCCACGAATAAACCGTGCTTCTTCTCACTGGGGTGCAGGCCATCCACTGTCTCCAACAGCTCTGGGTCGGCATTGTAGAAGTGAGGCTGGGACAGGAACAGGGGTATATCTTGAAAAAGAAAGAAACCAGAATGCAGTCATTTCCCGAGTGATCACAGGATGACTGGTGTTCAGACTTTTCTACATCCTACTTTCATCATTCTTACGGAAGACGAAGATAGGGAGGCGGGACATGAATACGGTCCCAAGCAGCGTTCCCTCTAAGGTGAGTTAATGTGAGCTAGCTCACCGTTTTTTTAGCCTCTGGTTCACAGATTTTTCTCCTAGCTCAGGAAGGAGGGCTCCAGAGCAAACTAATTTATGCAGCAGCCAAACGGCCTGCTCACAACTTTAATGCCGGTAGCTCACAAAGTAGGATTTTTGCTCATAAGACTCCTCAGCTTAGCGGGAACACTGATCACAAGCTTCTGACAGCATCTGACATCAACGCTGACTCTGTGACCTTAGGCAGATCACGAGAGGGCAGGCAAGAAGGGTTGCCTCAGTGCTTAGTTCTCGTGGCCCTTTCTCACACGCCCAGGGAAATGCTGATGGCCACTCTGGGGGTAGGAAGCAATTTTTCTCCAGGCCAGTTTGGCCGGAGATCCGGGAGGTTTTTTGTCATCTTCTGGGAATGGAACTGCGGTCACTGGGGGTGTGGGGGAGGAAGGTATTTGAGAACTTCCTGCATTGTGCAGGGGGTTGGACTAGATGACCCTGGAGGTCCCCTTCCAACTCTGTGATTCTATGATTCTAGGACTACAACATTATTTTTTAAAAAACGTTAATACATCATCCACTCCCCTTGCATGCAGGAAGCTGTGCAAGGCTATTCTATGGGAAAGCAATTCCCTACATAATGGTACTTCTAGCACTCTTACCTGGGAGAACCGGGTTTGATTCCCCACTCCTCCACTTGCACCTGCTGATGTGACCTTGGGTCAGTCACAAGCTCTGGCACAGCTGTTCTCTCAAGGACAGTTTCTGTCAAGAGCTCTCTCAGCCCCACCTACCTCACAGGGTGCCTGTTGTGGGGAGGGGAGGGGAAAGGAGTTTGTAAGCCGCTCTGAGACGCCTTTGGGCAGTGAAGGGCGGGGTATAAATCCAAACTCTTCTTCTTCTTCTTCATGTAACTGGAATGCACAGGAGTATTCTCTCCTCTGGGGTTCTCATCAGTTCCTTTCACTGTACTTTTGTTCTCATATGCCTGACCTTGTGGTGTCTCAGCCTCCTGTGCACTACACTGGAAATGATAGCTTTTAAACTGTTTTTCTCCTTTGCCTGCGCGTGCGAATTATAACCATTGGCTGCGTTTAGACCAAGGGGTTGTCTGAATTCACTTTAAGTCAGGGGCCTCCATTTTCCAGGGCCACTCCTGACACGAACTGTGTATGCATCTTCAATCGTGATTTACCAATAAACGGAATCTTCTTATGAAGTCCTGGCATTGTGTGATCTGATTAAGGAGCTAGAGGGACCAATGGTATGACTCACTTGTTCCCAAAATGGGCAACATCGCCCCATGAGGGGTGCTGGAACGATTCAGGCGGGCTGTAGTAGCCTTGGGCGCAAATCTGCCACTGCATCTTTTGGTCCGCTTTTTGAAGGTAGATTTCCAGGGGGGCGCTGAGTAATTTTTTTTTTTCCTGAAAAGGGGGGCAGCAGGCCAGATGAGTTTGGGAACCTATAAACTCTAACTAAAAGGAAAGCAGTTTCGTGCATTCATCGGACAGAACTGCAGGGCAGCCACAGCGCCTCTTGTTGCAAGAACAGGCATCGAGGCCCTGAGAGCGGCCTTCACGATGAGTTTACCTAACCCTGATCTAGATAACCCAGGCCAGCCCGATCGCGTCAGATGTCTGAAGTTAAGCAGGGTCGGCACTGATCAGTACTTGGATGGGAGCCAACTAAGGGAGTCCGGGGTCACTATGCAAAGGCAAACAAGGGCAAAGCACCTCTGAACGTCACTTGCCTTGACCTGGGAGGCCCAGGCTAGCTTGATCTCATCAGATCTTGGAAGCTAAGCAGGGTCGGCCCTGGTTAATATTTGGATGGGAGACCACCGAGGAGGTCCAGGGCTGCTGCACAGAAGCTGGCCCTGCAAACAACCTCTGAACGCCTCTTGCCTGGGGCACCCTACAGTGTCTCCACAAGTTAGCTGCAGCCACCCAGAGTTTCCCAAACAAGAACTGCCCTGCCTAACAGGACATCAATTCAAACTGGTTTACAGACGGCCGGTTGCCTCGTTTAGACTTTGAAACGAACGGCACCCAGCCGGCACACATACTTAGCCGACAGGAGCTCATGTTCTGGATCCCGGACTGCCGGCACGGGCAGAAGCCTTCGTTTGGCGGATAGTCGGTTCCATTCGCAAACAGAGTCTTGGGAGCCACGTAACGGTATACTGGTACATTATGGAATTCTCCCTCGTCCTTGAACTGCAGATGCATGGATCTGAAAGAAAAGATTTCAATAGGAAAGTCACTCCTTTAAGGCAAGAGATGCCTGAAGGATAAAACAGTAGTGAACTGACCCGAGTCCCACTGGAGCGTGGCTGGACGTTGCCTCCACTCCGTGTCTTTAACCAATCGATCGATCTAATTTATTACAGCAAGGGCCAGTAAAACAGTACAATTCTGATATAAGGAGGATGAAAACAGTAATGACATAGGAATAGTATAAAAACATTAACGAGAAAATTAATAAAATTAGTAAAATAAAATGTTAATAAGAAAATCCTACAGTTTTTTTCAGCTAAAATAAGTTTACGTTTCCTAATAGCTAAGTGACAAAATTAGCTATCCCGATCCAGATGTCTCCAGAGGTCATCAGTAAGGGCAACCAGCGCTGTGTCCCCATCCCGTGTCCCGGGAGGAAGCCGGACTGGAAGGGATCTAAGATGGAAGTGTCATCCATAAAGCCCTGTAACTGTATCGCCACCGCCCTCTCGATTAATTTGCCCAAATATGGCAAATTGGAAACCGGCCAATAGTTGGCCAATTCAGCCGGATCCAGAGTTGTTTTTTTCAAGAGAGGGGGGACTGTCGCTTCCTTGAGTGCTCCTGGGAACTGCCCCTCAAAGAGGGACATGTTGACAATCTCCTTAAGGGCACCTCGAAGCCCTTCGTGGCCCACTTTGATGAGCCAGGAAGGGCACGGGTCACGGCTGCACATGGTTGGGCAGACAGCTGCAAGCAATCTGTCAACTTCCTCCAGACTGAGCGGGCTGAAGCTTTAGAGCTTTTCCATCTCCATTTCATTTGTAATACCCATATCTCAATGCAGCTTTATGGTGTAAGTGTAAAAGGAGAGAAAAGTATGTTCCACACTGACACAAACAATCAGGCCCCGATGTCCTGGTTACAATGGAATAGCCCTAGAGCGGGAATTATTAGTTACTTTTCTTTTATTAGAGCTCTGATCTGAATCAACGAAAAAAGACCCCATTTGCATCAGAAAAAAAATGGATCAATTGCGTTATAGTTTGGTAGCAGGTGGTAGTTCAGTGACATTAATTACCACCACAAAGTGTCAATTAAACAACTTTCTCCTAAAGCGTATACAGATTCATTAGTTAGACAGCCTCTGCATCTATTAGCTACTTAGAAGTCTTTAAGCTACAAGAAGATGGACACTAATAGGCTGGAAGATCTCCCTATGGAAACGGAACAACAAGAGCGTCAACGCCAAAAGCATGGCGCTCGTGATCTTATGCAAGTACTTGGGAATCTCTAGAAAGGAAGAAAAGTCAGACAGCAGAAACGTTGGCTAGCACTGCTGAAATGCCTTACTTGGCATCTTGATGGCAAAAAGGCTGTTGGTCTTGAAGATCAGGAACTTCCTTATTAAGCAGTCTTAAGCGACTGAGTCAAAGAAGGTCAAAGAAGAAGGGGGCGGCAAAGGATGAGATGGTTAGACAGTGTCATCGATGCAACGGACATGAAATCGAGCAGACTTCAGAGGACAGCGGAAGACAGGAGGGCCTGGCGTGATCTGGTCCATGGGGTTGCGAAGAGTCGGACTCGACTGTGCGACTGAACAACAACACACACACCCACGCACAGTGTTCCCTCTAAGCTGAGTTAGTGTAAGCTAGCTCACAGTTTTTTAGCCTCCGGCGCGCACATTTTTGTCTTGGCTCAGGAAGGACAGCTCCAGAGCAAACTAATCTATGTAGCAACCAATGTGCTCACTCACAACTTTAATGCCAGTAGCTCAAAAAGTAGAATTTCTGCTCACAAGACTCCACAGCTTAGAGGGAACATTGCCTCTGACCTTTCCTCCAGTGCTGTAAATTGGCTCTGCCTGTTGGCTATCAATATGTTAGAGCGAGAGCTGGACCATAAGGAAGGCCAAGCGCCGAAGAATAGATGCTTTCCAATTATGGTGCTGGAGAAGACTCACGAGAATCCCTTGGACTGCAAGGAGATCAAATCAGTCAATCCTAAAAGAAATCAACCCTGAATGTTCCCTGGAAGGCCAGATACTGAAGCTGAAGCTCAAATACTTTGGCCACCAAATGAGAAGGGAGCGCTCACTGGAGAAGACCCTGATGCTGGGAAGGATTGAAGGTCAAAGAAGAAAGGGACGGCAAAGGATGAGATGGTTAGACAAGGTCATCGACGCAACAAACATGAAGTTGAGCAAACTACGGAGGACGACGGAGGACGGGAGGGCCTGGCGTGATGTGGTCCATGGGATCACGAAGAATCGGACTCGACTGTGTGACTGAACAACAACAACAAGGGACTGAGTGGGCATAGCTAATCACTCCATAGGGAGACACAGCAACCATAGCAGCAGCTAAGCTGGATTTTCTTGGCAGGTCTCAGCTGAAGACAGAACTTGATGAACAAAAATCCTGGCGGCCTTGAATTTTTTTTTTTTAAAGGGCCTGGATCTTTCTGTTCTGATGAATCCTCCGGAAACAGGCCTTCAGTGTGGTTATTTTTTGGCCTTCCTCTGGGCACGGAGCAGGAGTCACTGGGGGGCCATTAACATTTTGAGGATTGGAATGACTGCAGGTAAATTGTGTTTTATTGGAACAAAGTGTGAGTCCACTGGCACCTTCAACAA
This sequence comes from Gekko gecko, assembly GCA_029375565.1. Taxonomy (NCBI): domain Eukaryota; kingdom Metazoa; phylum Chordata; class Lepidosauria; order Squamata; family Gekkonidae; genus Gekko; species Gekko gecko. The sequence goes on along the minus strand of JAPDNY010000012.1, from coordinate 71,689,297 downwards.
AGTTTTATTCTGGGTAAAAGCTTCGTGTGCACGCACACGTCCTCCGATAGGCTGAAACAAAAGCCACCAGCCATTAGATATGGGCAGAGGGTGGGGAGGGTGTTGCCAGGACCGGCTAATTAGTGTCAAGATGCATAAGTAACTGAATAATAAATATAGCTAAGATGGGATCAATGCAATTGGTAAGACCTATAAATAGCAACAATTAGCTGCTAATAAAAGAGTCAGCCCATGGTACTGGTTTGTACCAGTCGCCCTTAGAGGAGCAAAGAATACACAGAAGTCTCTGCTATAACTTCACAGAGCAAGAGATATAGTACTAATGAATATTAGATAAACAGTTTTTCAAGGAGGGTTTTGTCTGCGCTTCCTGAGTTTCCCAGAAGCTTGACCCGCAATGTTCCCTATGTGGAGCCTGGTAAGCAAAAATTCTACTTTCTGAGCTAGTGGCATTACCGTTGTGAGCAAGTGAATTGGCTACTGCATCAATTAGTTTGCTCTGGAGCCATCCTTCCTGAGCTTAGACAAAAATGAGTGAGCCGGATGCTCAAAAACTGTGAGCTAGCTCACACTAACTCATCTTAGAGGGAACACTGAGCTTGAGTTCCTATGAACCCAGTTTGTACACTCTGATCAGCGTAGCAGCCACCTTCCCTATGGGCAACTGCTAAAAGGTACCAATACCTTCTGAGGGGAATTCTGGGCAAAGTTATATTTCCTTACCCTTGAAAAAAAAAAAAAAAAAGAATTTACCCTATGCAATTGTAAATAAGGGGCTCAAAGATTTAGCAGCGGTTCCAGATATTTGTTTAGAATCTGTCATGAAAATGGGAATAATTTTTTCTTTCAAATTTTGTTTGAAGAAAAATGTATTAAACAATAATTCACGAATCAAAATGTATACTTACAACAATTCATACATGACTCCTCTCTTTTAATCCAAAACATAATAAATCATAAGAGCATACGAGCATAAGAAGAGCCCCGGTCAATCTAGTCCAGCCTCCTGTCTCACATGATGGCCAACCAGTTCCTCTGGAAGGCCAGCAACAGGGCAGAGAGGCCGAGGCCTTCCCCGGATGTTGCCTCCTGGCTCTGAGATTCCCCTCAATCACCATGGCTAGTAGCCACTGATACGACCTCTCCTCCATAAATCTGTCTAATCCCCTTTATAGGTTAGGAGCCCGTTTTGGGAGAGGGCGGCCTATAAATGTGAACAAATAAATAATAAAATAAATAAATAAAACTGTCCAGGCATGTAGCCATCAACACATCCTCTGGCAGGGAATTCTACATTTTAATCACTCTCTGTGTAAAGTAGTATTTCTTTTTGTCCATCCTGAACCTACTGCCCATCAGCTTCATTGGATGCCCTCGAGTTGTAGTATTTTGGGAGAAGGAGAAAAATGTTCTCTTTGTCAGCTCTCTCCACCCCATGCATAATTTTATGAACCTCTATCATGCCCTCCCCCCCTAGTTATCTCTTTTCTAAACCGAAAAGTCCCAGAGACTCTTCAGCCATTCCTCAGAGGGAAGGTGCCCCAACCCCCTTAATCATCTCAGTCGCCCTCCTCTGTACTTTCCCCAGCTCTGCGATGTCCTTTTTGAGATACGATGACCAGAACCGCACACAGGATTCTAAATGAGGCCGCACCACAGATCTATACAGGAGCATTATAACATTAGCCATTTTATTTTCAATCCCTTTCCGAATAATCCCCAACGTAGGAGATTGCCTTTTCCGCTGCTGCAACACACTGGGTTAACACTTTCATTCAGCTATCTACTATGACCCCTGAGAACTTTTTCCCTCTCAGCAAGTCCATACCCTCAGATCTGAAAGTAGGGATTTCTCCCCCCCAATGTACATCACCTTACAGACACACACTTAACCCTCTTTGTCTCTTGCACCAGTCCCAAACGCAACACCCCTGTCGGAACCCTTGTTCTAAGCAATTGGTTGCAAGCCGAGAGACAGACCAGGGTTTAAAGGCTTACGATATAAGGGCTTACGATATAGAGGGCACGGAACTTAATCGGAATGGCCATTTCCAAATTTCTCTGCTGGAACAAAATCAAATCACTCAGTGTTAAACCTTTGCTAAGTGATGATTCAAGAATCAAAAGCACCAGCCCTTCAAATCTGCTGATTTGGTAGCTCAGAAGTAGGACTTTAAACTGGGTTACCCCCAAGCTCTAACAGTTGGGTTACCCCCAAGCTCTAACAGTTGGCAACACAACAGTATTTTTTTTTTTGTATTTTTCATACAACCTCTGGTGACTGACCCCTACTAAGGGCCTGGAGGATATGCAGAGAGGCGGCTGAATAAAGCCTGCCCCTGCCTCTCGCCTTTGGTATTCCAAGGAGGTCTCCCATCCAAGTACTTGCCGGAGTCAACCCTGCTTAGCTTCCGAGATCTGATGAGATCGGGCTTGTCTGGCCTATCCAGGTCAGGCCTTGGCAATACAAGAGTCTTCACTGCCGCCCTAAGAGGTTTACCTACCCAAACTTCTTGATCAATTTCCCCCTAAGTTTTAATTATACAAGGTTTTACTTGAAGAGATATACGACTAGACAAAAAAGGGTGTGTTTTTTTTGGCCAGATGGGGATCTCTTACAGCAGAAAATGAAAGTACGGAGGGATTGCTACATTATGTGTCTTCTAAGAGAAACACGGAGCATAAAAACAAATCATCTAATGTGGGGGCGTCAACCGTAAAGCAGACCAAGGCGGGAAAGTTCCATGGATCCACATCTTGACTCCTACCGAAGACCTTATTTGGCCTATGCCAGGGATGGCCAAACTGGGGCTTTCACGCATCTTGTGCGGCTCCCAGCACGGCGGATGGGGAAGCGGAGAGGGGGCATGCCTCTCCGATCGGTCTTCTCTTCCCCAGCCAGTGTTCCCCTCCATGGGTAGGCTTGAGGTGGGGGGTGGGGAGAGAGCAGAGAAAGAAAGCAGCTTTAACTTTAGGCGCATTCTCAAAACCCCCTCCCCACCTGCTGCCTCGGAGAAGGCAAATGAAAATCATTATCAAGAACTGGGTTTACTCCTCTTTGCTTTTATCTTTGGCAGCCTCATTTAACGTTAATAAAAAGCGAATCTGCACAATTTTTAATAAAAACCTGTAGGTAATACTTGTTCAAGTCTTGGGGCTCTCAGACATCTGACATTTATTCTGTGCGGCTCTTACGTTAAGTAAGTTTGGACACCCTTGGTCTATGCCCAGGGAATATATTACAACCAAGACGCTTTTACGGAAAGGAAGATCAGAGCTCCGGAATCCCAATCACATATCCGGCACCTCATTTCTGCTCGACTCACCGGCACGCATCGGTATTGTAGAGCTCGATAGGCGTAGAAGGAGTTATAAAGGGAGGCCAGATCTCCCCGTTGGTTCCGTTGATCTGGTTGCATTGGTCGGATCGCCAATAGGACACCTACAGGGACATGAAACCGTCAAGAGGCAGAGAAACCAGGTCGGCTCTTCAATACCTTAAAAACCCACCTCACCCCACATTCCCCCCCAAGGTCCTCGCATACTTTCCGCCCACCCCAGGAGGAATGCCACTGCTGACCTCGTTTCACTCCCATGCTTCAACCTGAAGCACGTGGCCAGGCACAAACGGCACAAAAGAAAAACAACAACAACTTCAAACATTCAGGTCAGTAGGACAGAAAAAGGGAACAAAGGACACACCCTTCTCTGTTTGCCACAGTAAAATAAGAGGTGGGGGGAAATTAAGGCTGTCACCTAATCGAAGAAATCTTCACTCATCAGACGTATGAGCTATTATCACACTGATGCAATACTACTGGGTGTAGCTTGTTGAACCTAGGATCCTTCTACGGGATAATTGCATATCTACAGGATTACAGCACAATCCTAAGGAGAGTTACTCCAGTCAGAGCCCTTTCGTTTCAATGGACTTAGACTGGAGTAACTCTGCATAGGATTGCACTGTTGATATGTCAGTCCTTATACTTTGCTTTAGTTCTGTTGTTTAGACTTCTGGTTGGTTCTACAACCTGAACCCTAGCCCATTATGCACGGGTGTTTTGTCTTGCTTTCACCGTGCATGTCCGTCAGGTTTTCTTTTTCGTCCTCCCTTCAGTGCTCAGTTCGCTTTCAGGCTGCTGTTTCCCTGGGTTTTCTGAGAGTGGTTTTGTCCCAATTTCCCCCTTGTTTCACTTCTAAGCCCGAGGTAATTCAAAAGCACACAGACCAAAGAGTGATTAACGCATGGAATTTACAGCCACAGGAGGTGGTGGCAACTACAAGCATGGACGGCTTCAAGAGGGAATTAGATAAGCATATGGAACAGAGGTAAATCAGAGGCTATTAGCCACAAGATATAGACAGGAACTCACAGGGCTGGGGCAAGTGGTGCTCTGTATTCTTGGTACTTGGGGGGGGCAACAGTGGGAGGGCATCTAGTGTCCTGGCCCCACTGCTGGACCTCCTATTGGCACCTGGTATTTTTGGCCACTGTGTGACACAGAGTGTTGGACTGGATGGGCCATTGGCCTGATCCAACATTGGCTTCTCTTATGTTCTTATGTTCTTACTCCCTCGGATTCCCCCCGCCCCTTTGCTGCCACTCAAAGTTCACTCCCCACCCACATTGAGGTTGTTCCACTCACTATCAATCAATCAATCAATCATAAGCCTTATTGCATTTGCTCACAGCCTCAGCAATTAACACCAAGAATACCAACAACACCAGAGCTATAACGCAACAATTCCGCTCACTGTGGACCTCCCACCATTCATCGGTGTGTCCCTCGTTGTTCTGCATTTTGATTTTTTGTTACAAGCGGCATAAGTCTAGCGATATGAGAGCTTCGCTAGTCTCATGCTGCTTGTAAAAAAAAATTAAATGACACCAGGCTGGCCTGCCCTGTCTGGCTGCCCAGTTTCAACCAGATAATGGGAGAAGGCAAAGCACAGCCATGCGTGTAAGGAGCCATCAGCTCCCCACATGCACAGCAATCCCAGCTGGGCTGCCCTCTCCCACTGCCCGGTTTCAACCAGGTAGCAGGAGAACATAAGAACATGAGAGAAGCCAATGTTGGATCGGGCCAATGGCCCATCCAGTCCATTCTTTGGCCTTCAGTCTTTCCCAGCATCAGGATCTTCTCCAGTGAGAGCTCCCTTCTCATTTGGTGGCCAAAGTATCTGAGCTTCAGCTTCAGTCTCCGGCCTTCCAGGGAACAGTCAGGGTTGATTTCCTTTAGGATTGACTGATTCGATCTCCTTGCAGTCCAGGGGACTCTCAAGAGTCTTCGCCAGCACCGTAATTCAAAAGCACCGTATTCTCTGGCACGCGGCCTTCCTTATAGCCAAACTCTCGCAGCCATACAGTACTACTGGGAATGCCATTGCTTTGACCATATGGACTTTTGTGGACAGGGTGATGGCCCCCTCACAAAAAAAGAGTCCCTAGCTATGCGGCTGGAAAGCACACTGTTTTTAGATGATGCGTGCGTCACAGCAAAAGAACTGGTCTTCCTTCCTGCGTGAGAGAGAGAGAAAGATGGGGAGAGGGGGAATGCCTTTCCTAAGGTGAGGTGAGGTGAGGTAAGGAAACATCATCACAGAAGAGGCAGAGGTATTCCTTCCTGTTTAGAAGAGGAAGGACAACAACAACAACCATCTTAAGATGACAGCTGCTGCCCCGTGTATTTGTGAGTAGTTTCTTGAAAAATAAAGGTATGAAAAGCCTGATTCATTCGTCCCGCTTCGTTCACTGGAACAAAATTCAATGGGACAGACCATTTCAGCCCCGCAAAGCCAAATCAACCCCAAAACAACCCATCTCACAAAACCCGCAGGGCCAATGCCAGCTGCAGAATTTAAGCCTCTCCCCGGTGCAGAATTTGAGCCAATTTGTTGGAGAATTTGATGACCTTCTCTCTCTCTCTTTTGCAATTTCTTTTAAAAAAATCAGAGAATGTTTTAAAAAGTTCTCAGCACATGGAATAGCTTAAAATGTGGCCCCACGTGACGTGCGAACAAGACCCTCGAAAGCAAAGGGAGCCCCCGGTAAAACTCAGAAAAGCACCATGTCTCTTCAGCACGACTCGATGCGAACAAACAGAAAAGAACACCACATGCTTAACGTTAACATCACTGTGTGGAAAGCCCTGCATGACTGCTTTCCTCCCTCCAAAACAAGACGAGAGTTGGCCGACCACAATCATTTCCCTACCTTTTTTAAACCATTCCAGGTGTCCACCATATGGACTTTGGAAATGTCATCAACGCCTGTGTTCACTGTGAACCACCCGGAATGACTGTCGTTGAACTGGAGAGGGTGAGAAGGGAAAAAGGGGTTTTGGTGAGGTATCCTGCGACTTCGGAAGGTCGGACCAGAACCAACAGGTTGAAATGAACTCGGAAGAGTTTTCGGCTGAGCATCAGGAAGAACTTCCTGACAGTTAGAGCAGTTTCTCGGTGGAACGGGCTTCCTTGGGAGGTGATGGGCTCTACTTCTTTGGAGGTTTTCAGACAGAGCTAGATGGCCATCTGACAGCAACGCTGATGAACTTTGTTAGATCATGAGAGGGAGGGCAGGAAGGGTTGCCTCAGGGCTTAGTTCTCGTGGCCCTTTCTCGCATGCCCAGGGAAATGCTGGTCGCCACGTTGGGGGTCAGGAAGCAGTTTTTCTCCAAGCTAGTTTGGCTGGAGATCCTGGAGGTTATTTGTGCCATTTTCTGGGCATGGAACAGGGGTCACTGCGGGTGTGGAGGGGGAGGTATTTGTGAATTTCCTGCACTATGCAGGGGGTTGGACTAGATGACCCTGGAGGCCCCTTCCAACTGTATGATTCTATGATTCAGCTCCCCACGACTGAAAAGCGAGACAGAGAGAAGGAAGCAAGAGCAATTCATACGATGCCCCTCCTGAACAAGAGAGCACTCGGAATTACCCCAAAGCGTGGGGGGTCACAGCTCAGAAGCAGAAGATGTCCTTTGCAGGCACGGTGCCTGTGAACAGGGTTTCAGGGATGGGACAGGGCTTGTCGTAGCCCCCAAGTAGGGCTGCCAACCTCCAGGTGCCAGCTGGAGGCCTCCCACCATTACAATTGATTTCCAGACAACCAAGATCAGTTCCTCTGGAGAAAATGGCTGCTTTGGAGGTTGGATCACATGGCATTATAACCTGCCGAGGTCCCCCCCCTTCACAAAACCTGCCCTCTTCAGGCTCCACCCCCAAAATATTCAGGTATCTCCCTACCCAGAGCGGGCAACCTGAGCCCCAAGAGGTCCTGCCAGTCCCAACAGGCAGTTCTGAGTAGGTGGGCTGATGGTCTGACTTTTCATACTGCACGTTCGTATTGTATACAGGACTTAATTCTGCTGTTGTTTTAGCCGCAGGGTGGGGGGAGGTCCCGCTAGCAAAGACCTTTTTATCTGAAAAGATTCCTCTTGAACCTTCACGCACGCCCAAGGCATTTGCTCTGCTCCACAGGGCCGGTTGCCGAAAGCAGGCATCACCGGGTAGTTGCTAGCAATTTGTTTAATTAAACATTCGGGCTGGGCTCCCTTCCACAAACGTGGAGCTGGCTCTCGCTTGTTTTTACTACCCGTGCGCCACCATGATGCAAGAACCTTCCGTTGATTTTTATCTCACCCTCCTTTCCTGGAGGGTTGAGCCACCTCTTCCTTTTTTGACTTTCACAACTGTGCTGGGAGGAAGATCAGGCTGAAGGAGGCCAGATTAGGGTCACCCAGGTAGCTTCCTGGCTGTGCGGGGATTCGAATGTAAGTCTCTTGGGCCCGAAACCCTGCACTGCACTGGCGCTTGAGACTGAATCCGGAATTAATCTCATCACTCATTCAGTTACATCTAAAAGAAAATAATAATTTAAAGATGCTCTTATTCCCGCAGGAAAGGCTGTGCGACTGCTTTGGACAAGCACGAGAAACGCTTTTGAACACACGAACATGCCTTATACCAAATCAGACCCTCGGTCCATCAAAGTTGGTATTGTCCACTCGGATTGGCTGCGGCTCTCCAAGGTCTCCGGAAGAGATCTTTCTCATCACCTACTGCCTGGTCCTTTTTAACTGGAGATGCCGGGGATCGAACCTGGGACTTTCTGCATGCCAAGCAGATGCTCTACCACTGAGCCACAGCCCCTTTTAAGAGGGGCTGTGGCTCAGTGGTAGAGCATCTGCTTGGCATGCGGAAGATCCCAGGTTCAATCCCCGGCATCTCCAATTAGAAGATCTGGCAGTAGGCGGTGTGAACGGCCTCTGTTTGAGAACTTGGAGAGCCGCTGCCAGTCCGAGTAGACAATACTGACTTTGATGGACCGAGGGGTCTGATTCGCTTGCAGGAAAGCACCCCCAGCTCGCTTTCCTTCTGATTTCAGCTGTATGGATCCAACCCTGTTTTTGTTTAGAGTGCAGGATCGGGGTGGGGAGAGACTGGAATTTTCTGCCAGGGTGCAAGAGGTTGGACTAAATGTGAAAAAATGTGAAATCCGGGTTACCTGCCTGCATCCCCTGCTTTTCTACATTTCTGCCACATATTTTAGGAAGCTCACCACCTCCCTGGCTACTTTCCAAGAAGTTTTACTCACATCAACAAGTATGCCGAACTTGTTACCGAAAGGGAAAAACCCAGGCTTGATGGTATTCAGGATCTTTACAATGGGATCCTCATATCCCCATAAGATTTCTGCAACCGTCCGGTTCAGGAAGGCCTTCTGCTTGAAGAAAGAGAAAACGGTGCTCACTGCTATCTGCACAGGGGCTAGTGCATTCTCCAGCATCACTGCGGCTCCCTGGGGGAAAAGAAAAGGCGGCCTGGGTTACAGCACGTTCCTGGAAGCAGCACCCTCCTGACAGCCGCTGGAAATCCAACCCCACCCGCCACACACACTGATTCAAGAATATTACAGGCTCTCACAGCCTACCCCCCGTGGATAGTTTCCTGTGCTCTGTGCTCGGGGGCAGCCCTTTATGAACGCAGTAAGGACCGAACTAGACCTGACAGCATCCACCGGACTGACCTGTTGATTGCGCTGCCATTTTAAAGCAATTTAAAAATGCCGTGAGGCCTCCATCTTCATCAAGCCTGAGGTGTTCGTCATATCCTGTTGGGTTTCGCAGCCTGAGAGGTCCTATCTATACCCTGTGGCTAATAGGCACTGACGGACTTCTGCTCCAAATGCTTATCTAACTCCCTCTTGAAGCTGTCCATGCTTGTAGCCACCACCACCTCCTGGGGCAGCGAATCACTCTTTGGGTGAAGAAGGACTTCCTTTTATCTGTTCTAACCTGGCTGCTCGGCAATTTCATGGAGCGCCCACAAGTTCTTGTATTGTGAGAAAGGGAGAAAAGTACTTCTTTCTCAACCTGCTCAATCCCATGCATAATCTTATAAACCTCGATCATGTCACCCCTCAGCCATCGTTTCTCCAAGCTAAAGAGCCCCAAGCGTTTTAACCTTTCTTCATAGGGAAAGTGTTCCAACCCTTTTATCGTTCTAGTTGCTCTTTTCTACACTTTTTCCAATGCTATAATATTGTTTTTGAGGTGGTGGTGACCAGAACTGTACACAGTACTCCAAATGAGTTTGCACCATTGATTTATACAGGAGCATTATGATACTGGCTGATTTGTTTTCAATTCCCTTCCTAATAATCCCCAGCATAGCGTGGGCCTTTTTTTATTGCAGTCGCACACTGTCTAGACATTTTCATTGAGTTATCTACTATGACTCCAAGATCTCTCTCTTGGTCAGCCTCTGCCAGTTCGGACCCCAACAATGTGTATTTATATTTAGGATTTTTGGCTCCAATGTGCATCACTTTGCCCTTGGCCGCACTGAACCCCATTTGCCATGCTGATGCCCACTCGCCCATCCTCGACAGATGCCTTTGGAGTACCTCACAATCCTGATAATAGCAAGTTAAGCACAGAAACAATTAGGTGCTGGGTAGATTCCTCCCACCAGAAAGGGGGAGGTTTTATTTTAATGCAGCAACCCCAGGGCTATTTTTGGACAGGAACGCACAGGAATGGAGTTCCGGCTGGCTCCCAAGTTGGCCACACCCAGCAGCAACTCTTTAGCATAATAGGCCACACCCAACAGCAGAAACTCATTAGGATTGGCTACATTAGGGGTGTGTGTGGCCTAACATGCAAAGGCATTCCTGCTCCAAAAAAAGCCCTGGGTTTTGACAAACAGGGTAAACAGAATAAGAAGCAAAAGGTGGGTGTGGCTGGTTGACCACACTTCTGGCAACATGGGGATGTGGCCTAATATGCTAATGAGCTGTGCTGTCGGGGTATGTGGCCTAATACGCTAATGAGTTCCTGCTGTTGGGTATGGCCTATTATGCTAATGAGTTCCTGCTGGACTTTTTCTACAAAAAAAAGCCCTGGGTGACCCTAAGATTGACAATTGGCTAATCAATATATTCTGCATGTATGCAAGGGGTGGAGCTTTGAAGGGAAATTTCCACTCCTTTCTTCTTAGGGTCAGTGTGAGAGGGAACAAAGGAACAAAATGAAGTGGATCAGAACTAGAAAGAAGAGCCAGACTCTTGTTTTCTTTCCACATGTAACCCTTTCCCTAATTCTGTCGTAAACTTTTTCTTAGAAGCTAAACACGCATGTGTCTGTGATGCATTATTCCGCCGAGCTTGATTTGCTCTGCTAAATATCCCCCCCCACCTTTTCAGGTGCTATTATTATTATTATTATTAATTACATTTTTACCCTGCCCTCCCTGCGAATGGGTTCAGGGCGGCTTACAATAAGGCACCATGTGCCAAAGCATAAAACAACATAAAAACAGGATAAAACAATCAATGTTAAAGTGCACAATAGTTACAATCAGAATTTAACAAGACAGGATCAAATTTACAGATGGACTCCCCAGTATCTTACATAGCAAAAAGGATGCGACTTGATGTTACTCAGCCCCATCCAGTGGTACTGATCACAGCGAAGTCATGGTTGATCTTCATAGGGGCACCCCTTAGGTCTACCGAAGGTGGTAGTGGTAGTGGTAGTGGTGGCTCCTACTTGAAAGCCTGGCGAAGACCTCATTCCACCAGGTAGGAGCCACCACTGAAAAGGACCTGGCCCTGGTTGCAGTAAGCCTGGCCTCCCTGGGGCTACCAGGTGATGTCGTATCCCCGACTGAAGTGCTCTTTGGGGCATATGTGGGGAAAGGCGGTCCCTCAGGAATGTTGGACCCTGGCCAAAGCAGCCAGTCAAGAGGGGCAGCTGTTTTGGCACTTTAAAAGATGCGGTGGGTGGGGAAACCGGAGTGCCTCAATCTGCTGCATTGTTGGCCCAATCAGGATTGGGCCCTCGCGGCATTTAAAAAATCGTGGCAGCGTCCAGAAGTTGGAACTGTGCGTGCTGTCATGACTAGTTCGGCCGTAACCAGTGTTCCCTCTAAGCTGAGTTAGTGTGGGCTAGCTCACAGTTTTTTAGCCTCCGGCTCACACATCTTTGTCTTAGCTCAGGAAGGATGGCCCCAGAGCAGGCTAATTTATGCAGTAGCCGAATCGCTCGCTCACAACTTCAGTGCCAGTAGCTCACAAAGTAGGATTTTTGCCCACAAGACTTCCACAGTTTAGGGGGAGTATTGGCCATAACACAGTTAGATGCAAGGAAATTAGCTTAGTTGCAGCAAGACAAACCCGGCCACAAATGCACCAGATCTCAGCTTCCTAATTAGCACAGAAGTAGCTTAATCGTTTTGAGCCAGGCCTGGTTTATACGTAACAGAGAACAAGATAATGAAAAGGAATGCAGTAAGCTGTCTCCATTGTTTCTCGTTCAATGGGAAGACACTTCATTAACTAAAATGGAGAAATAGCAGCTTTACTTTCACTAGCAGCAAAAACAGTATTGGCTCAATAAAGTCCATCAAAATACCTACAGTGAAGCAATGGTTTCAAAAAGTTTGGGATATAATCATATAAGACAAAATTGCTAACCAATCCCACCAAGGGAATCCAATTTTGTTGAAAAATGGTTTACTTTTTGCACTATATAGAAACAGAAGCAAATATGATAAATGTGTTTACCAGCTAAATGTATGGATTTTGCTTTTTACTAAAAATATCATTAAGTATAAGATGAAACAATTGGATGTGTTACATATTTTTCTATGCTTTTGGTTCTGTTTGGATCATTTGAATGCAGTAGTACGAACTGCAGGTGATGGCTTCCAATTGCACCTTCATCATATATATAAAAACGAGAAAGAGGAGATTCTCAGGAAACTACATCCTGCCCTTCATCTTGCATTCATTTTCTCCCCCTGTGTTCCTGTGGAATAACTCGCATGCAGGCCAAAACAAACTCATCCGTTCTACTAAAGCTCCCCGGAGATATGAGCTCTCTCTTACCAGCACCAAGAGGTTCGGTATTAAAACGCGATCGTTGTCTGTCCCGTTTGACATGGTTGGTTGGAAGTGGAAAAACCGGTACTCTAGGAAGGAGACGGTACCATTTTCATGGAACGTGATGTTTCTTTTCTCCCTGTATTCCCTGCAAGAGACACCCAACTCTCGTCAGTATCTAATTTATTACCTGCAAGATACAGAGAAGGACAAGGTCGTTCCAGCAAAAGGGACTTCTTGAAAGCAGTGTTTTTAAGTAATATGAAGCCGAGAGATTTTTGTTGGTCCTAAAACAAAAGGTTAATTGTAATACCCTGGCTCAGCTCCTGCAACACACCCTTCGTAAGGCCAAAGAAGATACAGGGACACTGGAGGATTTCAGAGCATACAATTGACCAATTCCAATTCTACATATTGCTGTCACCATCCATTCCAGATTGCCTCATTCCTAGAATCATAGAATAGAATCATAGAATGTTAGAGCTGGAAGGGATCTTGCAGGTCATCTAGTCCAACCTCCTGCACTCTGAAGGAGCATAGCTGAAAGATAGCCCTACATAACCACAACATACCCGAAAGATGGTCGTCCAGTCTCCGCTTGAAAACCTCCAGCGGAGGAGCATCCACCACCTCCCGAGGCTGTCTGTTCCACTGCTCAACCCTTCTTACAGTTAAGAAGTTTCTCCTGATATTTAGCCGGTAACGACTCCCTTGTAATTTCCACCCATTGGATCTAGTCTTGCAATCCAGAGCAAGAGAGAATAGATCTGCTCCATCTTCTACATGACAGCCCTTCAAATAGTTGAAGACTGCAATCATGTCTCCTCTAAGCCTTCTCTTTCCCAGGCTAAATATTCCCTTCTCTTTCCTCATAAGACTTGGATTCCAACCCTCTCACCAACCTGGTGGCCCTCTTCTGGACACGCTCGAGCTTGTCAACATCCTTCCTAAAATGTGGTGCCCAAAACTGGACACAGTACTCCAGGTGAGGCCTGACCATAGCAGAATAGAGCAGAACTACCACCTCCTGTGATCTGGACACAGTGCTTCTGTTAATGCATCCTAAGATTGCATTAGCCTTCTTCACAGCCACATCACACTGCAGGCTCATGTTCAGCTTGTGATCAACCATAACTCCTAGATCCCTTTCCCATGTGCTGCTGTCAAGCCAAGTCCCTCCCATTCTATATCTGTGCCTCTGGTTTTTTGTACCTAAGTGTAGGACTTTGCACTTATCTCTATTGAAATTCATTTTATTTGTCTCAGCCCACTGTTCCAGCCTATCTAGATCATTTTGAATCCTGACTCTGTCTTCTTCAGAATTAGCAATCCCACCCAGCTTTGTGTCATCTGCAAATCTGATAAGCATCCCCTCTATGTCTTCCTCCAGGTCATTTATAAACACATTAAACAACACCGGACCTAGGACCGAGCTGTAGCACTCCACTCGAGACTTCCCTCCATGTAGACGCAGAGCCATTTACAAGCACTTGTTGGGTTCCTATTGACCTCCATTATTCTTTGACATAATTCATGGACACACCCCATGATGCACTGCAGCAGAACACCAGGAGAGGACGCTTAATGGTAGGGACAGTCCTGCAACAGAACCTGCCTGGGGGGTGGGTGAGCTCTCCCTCACAAGAAGACAAGCCTCTAGCCAGGCTTTTATGGCTTGTAGGGCAAGGGTTTTTTTTCCTGGCAGGGCTGAAGTTCTCAGTGCAGAAAGAAAAGCCATTTAGCCAATAGAAAGCTGTTACCAGGAGAGCTCTCTAACTTGCAAGCTGTCAACCACTTCAGATGACAGCTCTCAGCTGCTGCAAGTTAATCACTTCTCCAACCTGAGCAACAATTCTGATAACAAGCCAGCAGGTGGGGGTGATGACTTCTATAGTCCATAAAGCTAACACTTAGGCAGAAGAACTCTCTTAAAGGAGACCAGTTTCTTGACACAGAGTTAGAAGGGATCCTAGAGGTCACCTACTCCAACCCCCCTTGCTCAGTGCGGGAATTAGTCAACTACAGCACCCCACTCTGCTTAAAGGAGCGCACACCTTTAAAAATATTTTTAAATGATTGAATAAAGCACTTCCGGGAGAAATTCTTGTGGGGCTGTGCCTTTAAGAAAGGGGGCAGGGCCCCCCAAAGCCCCACCATAGCTACAGGCCTGAAATAAGGGGAGGGGCCGTGGCTCAGTGGTAGGGCATCTGCTTGGCATGCAGAAGATCCCAGGTTCAATCCCTGCCATCTCCAGTCACAAATCAGGCTGTAGATGATGTGACAAACCTCAGCTGGAGGACCCTGGAGAGCCAAGGCCAATCAGCCGGGTTCGGTAGCAGGCAACTTCATGTGCTCAAACGGAGGCTGAGCAACCTGTAGGGAACACCCTAGCTTTGGATTTCTTGCGCTCAACTGGTAAGTGGCCAAGAACGCCTCTTCCAACCTCAGGACTGTATGCCTTTGACGGGCAGCTTGAGGCACAAGTGCCACCAACACACACACACAGTTCCACAGGCAAAGTCTCAGCCTGAGAAAACGGGGAAAGTTCCAAAGAGAAAAAGACTCGCAGGTTCATGCCCCACAAGGAAGAAACAGAAACAACACATGGGAAGATTCAAACAGAATCGCCAAGCGTGTGCTGACTCCCGACTCCTCCCGGCCTCCTTCGACAACGAACCAGCTGTGGAATCAGCCGCCACGACTGTATGTTGGTAGCAGACTTCCTTTGTGATAGGACACTTGCAAGACCAGTATCGGGTCAAAGCCGTGAGCTCCAGCAAGATCGCTGCTCCTTACCCAGGAAGTGGAAAACCTTATACCAGTTGGTCGCTTTAATGCTACATGGTGCATTTAAGAAGCCAATGCCCCACCCAGTCCAGCACTCTGTGTCACACAGTGGCCAAATCCCAGGGGCCCTCTAAAGGTCCACCAGCAGGACCAGAACTCCACAAGCCCTCCCACTGTTGCCCCCCAAGCACCAAGAATACAGAACATCACTGCCCTGGACATAGGAACATAAGAGATTCCATGTTTGATCAGGCCAATAGCCCATCCAGTCCAACACTCTGTGTCACACAGTGGCCAAATCCCAGGTACCATCAGGAGGTCCACTAGCGGGGCCAGAACTCCAGAAGCCCTCCCACTGTTGACCCCCCGAGCACCAAGAAGACACAGCATCACTGACCCAGACAGAGTGTTCCACCTATACCTTGTGGCTAATAGCCACTGAAGGACCTCTGCTCCATTTGTTTATCCACTTCCAATACCTGCAAGCCTGCCTCTCCCCGTATGTGCCCCAAAGAGCCTTGCACTCTTCTGGACTAGCACCCTCTAGTAGTCCGCCTTGCCTTAACCAGGGCCCCGTGGAACTCGCTCCTGATTGAGATCAGGGCCCTGCAGGATTTCCTGCCATTCTGCAGGGCCTGTAAAACGGAACCGTTCTGACATGGCTTTGGTTGAGGCAGCAGATGTCCCTGCTTCAAGCACCTCAAGCGCCCCATGGCAGTATTTACATCATGGGTGCCAGAAGTGGTTGCCATATCCCCATTAGACTGATTTACCGCCCTTTCCAAGCATGAGCTCAGTGCACAAGGGAATATAATTTATTACCGAGCTGCCATTAGGTATTCTAAATAAGTTATTTAATTTTTAATATTATTGAAATTAATGTTTTAACACATCCCAGCGTTTCATGGAGTTGTTGTCTTGGGTTTCTACGGCATGTTGGAAGCCGCCCTGAACCTGCCTGCGGGGCAGGGTGGGATTAATAATCATCAACATCGTCATCCAAATTAATTAAATTAAATATAAGACAACTCGTGTGAGCAGGGCAGGGTCCGTTTTCACCAGCAGCATGCTGCCAGAACTGGTTCAGAAGAGGAAATTACCTAGCAACAAGATGTCCAGTAGCAATCGAAAGAGGACAACCAGACTAAAAGCACCTTCATTATCTTGGTTGTGGATCCAAAGAGAGGTAGAAAGAAGAGGGAGGGAAAAGATTGAGAATACAATGCCTGGAAATTCGAGGGCCGAGCACTGTTCCTTCAGCCAAGAAGCGTTTCAGGTTATTTATAATCTGCCTAAATAGGTTTATGAGATTACGTTGGCATACCGGCGATGTCATAATCCGCCACGGATGTAAGGCAGGTTATTCTGGCCTCGCTTCCTATCGCAATACACCCAAAACCACATCTAGGTATCATACGCGGACACAGTTGCAATCTTTTTGTTGGAAGCAGAGCAGCATAGCGCTTAGCTGTAGACTGCCTGACTTGGGCCGGACAGATCTGGGTTGACTTATCTCCTTCAATCACAGCCTGCCTTCCCCAAAGTGAATTACAAAACACAAAACACACCACGTAAACATTTATTGCGTGTGATAAGCCGATCAGCCATGTGACACGGCTGCGAGGATTATAAAACGAGAAGACAACGCTGACAAAGCAAACCACGGAGAAATAAGATTCGGGTGGGGGTCGCCGTGTCAGCCTGAAGCAACAGAACAAAGCCTGAGTCCTCCGGCACACCTTGAAGACCAACAAAGCTGCATTCGAGGTGTAAACTTTTGTGCACATGTATCTGAAGAAGCGCGCGTGCACACAAAAGCTTCCACCTTGAATAAACCTCTGTCGGCCTTAAAGGTGCCATTGGACGGAGAAACAAGGATGGCCCAAGTCGAAGACGAGGCAGCGCAAGCCAAGCAATGTGCAGCGCCAGGTACTACCAGCCTATTCCCCTTTCGGGGGCATTCCATTCTATTCTCCCATAGCCTTGCTTCCTTCACAAAAATGCCTTCCGGATAATTTCCGCCTTGCATGTTGTGTGGAACGATAGAAGCTTGGGAGCCTTCCCGACCTTCTCCCAGGCGGGCCGTTCCACCAGGTGGGGGGCCACGGCAGAGAAGTCACATGACCTGGTGGTTATTGCCCGTGCCCATTCGCAAGGCGCCACCTTCAGGAGGCTTTCCCCGGATGAGCGAAGCTGGTGTTTTTTTTTTAATCAATACATTTTTAGGCCGCCTTAGTGCCTTTCCCCCCAATCAGGGTCCACCCAATCAGGCGGCGAACATAAAAATATTTGAACAGTTTAAAAAAAAATACAGTTAAAGTTATAAAGTACAATTAAAAAACACAGAGCCCTAGAAGGAGGGACAATACCATCATTGGGGGGAGGCGTGCCAGACCAAACCAAAAGGTCTTCACCTGCTGGTGAAAGACACTGACGGAAGGAGACGGGCATATCTCCCCGAGGAAAAGGTTTCCAAAGTTTTGGTCCCACAACAGAGAGCTGCTCTTTCTCAGGTCACTACCCACCTAGCCCCAGATGGGCAGCCGACCGTGTTAGTCTCTCTGTAGCAGCAGAAAACAGCAAGAGTCCAGGTAGCACCTTAAAGACTAACAGGAACTTCTGGCACGGGAGGAGTTTTCGTGAGACACGCAGTGACTTACGAAAGCTCATACCCTGCCACAAATGTGGTTAGTCTTTAAGGTGCTACTGGACTCAGGGCCTTTGAGAATGACCAGAGTGAGCGGGCAAGTTCGTATGAGAGAAGATGTTCCTCAATGATCATTGGCCCTAGGCTGCACAGGGCTTTAAAGGTCAAAGACTGGCAGAGCAGGTTCTGTAGGTATATGGGTCTGGACTGAATCTAGTACCTGGTCAGTATATAAGAACATATGAGAAGCCAATGTTGGATCAGCCCGATGGCCCATCCAGTCCAATACTCTGTCACACAGTGGCCAAAAATACCAGGTGCCATCAGGAGGTCCAGCAGTGGGGCCAGGACACTCGAAGCCCTCCCACTGTCCCCCCCAAGCACCAAGAATACAGAGCATATCTTGCCTCAGACTGGGAGTTTTTATCTGTATCTTGTGGCTCATAGCCATTGATGAACCTCTGCTCCATGTAAGAACATAAGGGAAGCCAAAGTTGGATCAGGCCAATGGCCCATCCAGTCCAACACTCTGTCACCCAGTGGCCAAAAATACCAGGTGCCATCAGGAGGTCCAGCTGTGGGGCCAGGACACTAGAAGCCCTCCCACTGCTGCCCCGCCCAAGCACCAAGAAGACAGAGCATCCCTTGCCCCAGACTGAGAGTTCTTATCTATACCTTGTGGCCAATAGCCACTGATGGACCTCTGCTCCATATACTTATCCAATCCCCTCTTGAATCAGTGAGATAGTGATGGCAGAACATGTGTAATATGCATTCCCTGCTCAGCTCCCAATAAGAACTGAGTTGTGACATTCTGTGCCCAGTCCCCACTAAACGGCAAAGCTCCCGGGCTGACCTTCGGCCAGACATTTTCACTCAGCTTAGCCAACCTTACCGGGCTGTTGTGAGGGTGAGAGGGAGGGAAAAAACTGTATATGCAGCACTAAGTTTCTCAGATGAAGGGAGGGATAAGAACATATTGTAGGGATTTCTGCTTTCTCGCTGTGGACAAAGCTTGGCGCTATCGGCCTCACAACTTTGGGAGACTGGTTTCTACTTCTACAGCCAAAATTGCCCCAGGCAAACTGAGGCAGGATCAGGGCCGGCCCCAGGTGTCTGGGCGCCCTAGGCAGGACAGCCTGGGGCACCCACCCCACCGGGGATGCCAACCTCCCGGTGGGGCCTAGAGATGGCCCAGCGCCCGGGAGAGCCGGGGAAGGGGTGGGCTTAGAATGCCCCCCCTTCCCTCCCGGGGCGGCGTTGCAGCTCTCCCAGGTGCCTCGCTGCTGCGAGGCACCCACAAAAGCCGGGGTGGCGGGCGTTGGGCGGCCTGGGGGGCTTTTCACGGGGGTGGGGGGCATTTTGGCGCCCCTGCAGGGCCGGCGCCCTAGGCAAGTGCCTACCTCGCCTAGTGGGCGAGCCGGCCCTGGGCAGGATACTGTGGTCTTAAAAAGGAGGCCTAGATTAGCCACCCGTCCAATGCCCTAGATCCGGGATGGGCAACATCTGCATGCATGAACCTGTAGAGAGAAGAGCTAATTCAGGGGAAGGGCTATGGCTCACTGGCAGAGCAGCTGCTTGACATGCAGAAGGTCCCCAATTCAGTCTCTGGCAGTCTGCAAGTAAAAGGATCCGACAGCAGGTGATGTGAAAGACCTCGGTCTGAGACCCCTGGAAAGCAGCTGCCCGTCTGAACAGACAAATCACGATGGACCGATGGTCTGATTCACCATAAGGCAGCTTCTTGTATGTTCACGTATGCAACAAATACACGGATGACATTCAGGATGAACCAGTAGCCTGATCCGGTATCAAGCAGATTCGTAAGCTCACAATCAATACTACGGGGCCAGCATTCACCCCTAAAACAGCCTGCTTGCCACTAGGACCTCCTCCAGAAGATGGGCATCTACAACAGAGTACTGTGTGTATTCTCCATCACATCTTCAACCAATACAGGGCCAGGGCTCCTGACTTCGTTGAGTCGACGGGTGCTACTGGAATTCTGAAAGAAGGCAGTGGCCCCACCACCAAATAGCTGCTAACTGGGACTGGGGTCAAGTCACAAAACTGTGACAAATTCCAAGTATCCTCCTAATGTGGAGACAGCTACTTCCAAAGGGGCACTTCCTGCAGTCACAAAGGTGGTGACGTCTCTTTGGGAGGGGGTGTCTTCTGAAACTCTTTTCCCTCCCATGAGAACCTATGCACTCCATCGTGAGGTTCACGAGGTTATGACATTCAGCTGTGCTCTGGCTCAACTCTTGCACATGTCTACAGAGCGTGGGCAGAGATGACCTTCAGAAAAAGATTACGACAGTTGCATTTGCTCTTTTCTTAAAAAAAAAAAACCCAACCCAAAACTGAAAGCCCGTGTCAGATGTTTTTTAAAGGACACCTTCATATACGAGGCCAGCCTGATGTTGTTAGATCGTGGAAGTTAACCAGGGTCGGTCCTGGTTAGTCCTTGCATGGGAGACCACCAAGGAAGTCCAAGGTTGCTATGCAGAGGCAGGGAATGGCAAACCACCTCTGAAGGTCTCTTGCCTGGAAAACCTTACAGGGTTGCCGTGAGTCGCCGGTGACTTGACAGCAAAAAAAAAAACCCACACGCCAAAAAAACCAACGGAGAGGATGAGTACGCACCTGTAGACATAAGGCCCACGTTGTTGTACTGCTGGCTTCCCTCCATCAAGAACTTCATCTGGATTGAGCACTTCGAAGAGGTAGATCGAGAAGTAGAAAGGAAAGGGGATATCTTTCCACAGGTTGTAAAATGAAGTGTTGGGCTGTATCCTGACGGTCTGTAAAGAGAAAAAAAACAAACAACCCCCCCCACTGTGAAGATTCATTCATAAACAACGCGTGAACCAAATAAAGACTTATTACAAATTCATACGTCGTTAGATTTGACGTAAACTTCCAAGAATCTTATTCCAGAATGCAAACCTCCAAAGTGCGCTTTAAACATGTACAATACTACATCAGAGAACTAAACCCATCAGTTACAAAGCTAGATCCAAATCATAAGGGTTACTCAATCCAACAGCTAAGTCTTCTGGGGGGAAAAAAGCACGACCTGCTCAATTCAACAGGTAAATCTTCTGGGGGAAAAAATGATGGCCTCAAGGCCATCTAAGAATTCTGTTTTCTACAAATCACACTGTGTTCCCTTCCATATTTGTTCTGTAAAGACAAGCAAGGCAACGGGGTTAAGGACAGGTCGCCATAATCGATAAATCAGTATTATACCAACCTTCACTTGAGCAATAGTCCAAAGGCATAGCTGGGAACCCAGCCAGGGCAGTTCAATAGGTAGAACAGAGCCACAAATAGCTACTCCCCTAGGGCAAGCAAAAATCAGTTCCAGGCAACCAGACAAGAAAGCAAGTTGTTCCCCTCACCAGCACGTCTAGCTGGTCAAAAGATCATTGACATCCAGGGCTATTTTTGGGCAGGAACGCACAGGAATGGAGCTCCGGCTGGCTTCAGAGTTGGCCACGCCGACTACAGCCAAAACCTCTGTGTGCCTGGCTACAGAGGGAAGGCCTGGAGAGCGACCCTCCCCCTGGTGACTCTGAGGTGGGTGGGCCAGGGGGAGCCCTGGAAGGATTGGGGAGGCATTTAAATGCTTCCCCGTGCCTTCCCTGGCCTGTCCAAGGGCCGGCTTGCCCGGCTTCCCTGCAGCTGCAGAGCGCCCAGACAAGCCAAGGGAAGGCAAGGAGTGTGGCCTATTATGCTAATGAGTTCCTGCTGGGCTTTTTTTTTTTTGACATCATTATTTCAGGACAGGCTAGCAGGAAAATGTTCAAAGTCCATGCGACACTGAGCATTCTGCATTTTGCACAGGGAGGGACTGTGGCTCAGTGGCAGAGCACCTGCCCGGCATGCAGAAGGTCCCATCCCCGGCGTCTCCAGTTAAAGGAGCCGGCAGTAGGCAATGTGAAAGGCCTCTCTCTGAGACCCTGGAGCACCACTGCCAGTTGGAGCAGACAGTGCTGACTTTGAAGGACCTGGCTCAGTGTAGGGGAACTTGATATGCATTTGGCACATGCAGGCAATCTTCCTTTCCAACTAACAGCTGCACAAGGGATGGGCGGGATGGGACGGGTGAGCAGAGTCATTCGGATGAACGCTGCAGCACAGAGGAAAAAGGGAAGGACTGAAAATTCTTCTCCTCTGGCCTATTCTGTCGATTCAAAATAGTTCCAAGGAGCTGTTCTCTGCCCTGTTGGAGAAAACACACAGGGACTCTATCTTGGCACTTCCGCATATACTAAGCAATGCTCCCTCTGAGGTGAGGAGTCTTGTGAGACTTCTGAGAAGTAGACGCCAACGCGGGAGTCGAAGTTGTCAGGCTGGTAATAACGACAGGCTCAACGGCCGAAGTCGATGCCGGTGGCTTAACCCTCGATTTCGAAGGGCTCTTTTCCTCAGGCCTTTTAGGTTTCGGTGCCTTCGAAGAAGCGTCCGATTTCTCAGGCAAGGACGCATGAGAAGCCGCAGAAGACATGGTAGGGCGTAAGGCGGCCTCTAAAAGCACAGCCCTAAGTCTAGCCTCCCTGTTACGCCTAGCTTGCCGGGTAAAACTAGCGCAATGCGAGCAAGTATTGACCCTACTTCGCCCAAACAAGAAGAAGAAGAAGAGTTTGGATTTATACCCCGCCCTTCACTGCCCAAAGGCATCTCAGAGCGGCTTACAAACTCCTTTCCCCTCCCCTCCCCACAACAGACACCCTGGGAGGCAGGCGGGGCTGAGAGAACTTCTGACAGAAACTGTCCTTGAGAGAACAGCTGTGCCAGAGCTTGTGACTGACCCAAGGTCACATCAGCAGGTGCAAGTGGAGGAGTGGGGAATCAAAATCGGTTCTTCCAGATAAGAGTCCGTGCACTTAACCACTACATCAAACTGGCTCTCACTACACCAAACTGGCTCTCAAAGTAAACAAAAGTTGTGCCCGTCATTCAAAGGGATCTTTGCTGGGCAACGATGGCACACTTTTGTTTTGCCCATACGATCTGGACCCCACCCACCAAGAACAAAGGGGGGGGGCGGAGAGAATACACAAAGCAAGAAAAAGATATAATTTTGTTTGTTTGTTTGTTTTGTTTTATAAAAGAAAGAATGAAGATAAGAAAGACGGAGAGAGAAAAAGAGAAGAAAAAGAGGAGAAATACTCGACTGAGGCAATGACGGAGCAGCAGCAACGAGGTGTGAACGCGAAGGCAGTCGAATAAGAACTGAGTGGGAGGCGGCTCTCCCCCCCCACTCTGGGCATGCGCAGTGCATGCCTCCTCCCCAGGGCAGGAAGAGAGCCCACCAAAGGTCTTCTGAGGCAAAGCTCTAGAAGTTTCTCAGACTGAGGTCGTGCGCAGGCGCCCAACCCATGTGTGGGACTGCACAAAGACCACGACGAAGATCAGTTTGGTCTGGAGCCACCCTTCCTGAGCTAAGACAAAAATGTATGCGCTGCAGGCTAAAAAACTCTGAGCAAGCTCACACTAGGTGGGGCCACAGTGGCTCAGAGGTTAAGACGCTGAGCTGCAGACCAGAAGGTCTGTAGTTCGGCAGTTCGAGACCCTAGTTCCATGTGATGGAGTGAGCTCCCGTCTCTGGCCCCAGCTCCTGCCAACCTAGCAGTTCGAAATCAAGAAATTGCAAGTAGATAAATAGGTACCGCTTTGGCGGGAAGGTAACAGCGCCCTGTGCGCCTCGGCAATTAGTCATGCTGGCCACATGACCACAGAGAAGTCTTCGGACAGCGTTGGCTGTTGGGCTTGGAAACGGAGATGAGCACCACCGCCCCCTAGAGTTGGACTCGACTGGCTTTCGAGCAAGGGAAACCTTTACCTTTACATTCGCTCACACTAACTCTAGATGGAACACTGATGCTAAGTAATGCAGTCTCAATCCACTTCAGTGACTGTCTGCAAGTGGCTTTTGCCATTTCACACAGCAAAAACCAGTTACTAAATAATGCACTTTGCATGTGTGAAAGTGACAGTCTTCAACTGTGCAAATAGTAGTTCTATGAGGACATTTCCGCTCAGGAGAACACTGAAGAGTTGTGGCAGCTATGGGGACAGAGAAAGAAAGGGGGCATAAGAACATAAGAGAAGCCAATGTTGGATCAGGCCAATGGCCCATCCAGTCCAACACTCTGTCACACAGTGGCCAAAAATACCAGGTGCCATCAGGAGTGGGGCCAGGACACTAGAAGCCCTCCCACTGTTGCCCCCCCTAAACACCAAGAATACAGTGCATCACTTGCCCCAGACGGAAAGCCACTGACGGACCTCTGCTCTATATGTGGTCTTTGAGGGCCACTGCCCACTGGACTGAAGAGTGTCCAGCCCTCCACTCTGGCCTCTCCGATGGATTATTTGAACCTCAGCTGCCCACAATCAGGTTAAAAAGGGGACACAAGCTTCGCTTAAAGGACTGGTAGCAAGTCAACTATGTGATCCTTGAAGTAATCTCATTTGGGAACCTGCTAGACCAAAGCTGTGATTATTTATGAGGTAGAATAGGAATCTCTTTCTCGCCGATACTTGACTGGACAGTACCGACAGGACAGATGGAGATGAACCACAAAGGTTTCATTAACAGAAAATAAAGCATTTGATAGTATTTAAATGCTTTGTGTGACTGCCTTTAATACATAAAGTAAAACTGGCTCTCAACTTCACACCTACAGGTTACAAGCAAAGCAAATACACCCTGAGGGGAGACTTGATTCCCTTTTCTCCAGGCAGGCTACCTCAGGTGACTTGACTGCTGTGGAATTTAATCTAATCTAAATTAATCTAATCCTGCAATTGACAGGATTCTTCTGAGGTTCAAGGCTGTTCTTTTAACAGAGAGAGCACTTGCCCATAGAACCTATACGCATAAATTAGGAATGTCGGGCTCTGTACAGGATGCTGATTTGTCACACTAAGGCTGCAATCACACACACAAAATAATCCACTTTTAATCCACTTTCGGTGCACTTTCCAATTGGATTTTACTGTGTGAACTGGCAAAATCCAGTTGGAAGGTACACTGAAAGTGGATCGAAAGTAGATTATTTTGTGTGTGTAATCGCAGCCTAAAACAGGCTTTCTTCCCTAAACAGACCCCAAACCCTAACTAAAAGCCAAATAAAAAACTGCTAAACTGACATTCTTATCCCGGAACAATGCTCCCTCTAAACTGTGGAGTCTTGTGAGCAAAACTTCTACTTTTTGAGATACTGGCATCAAAGTTGTGAGTGAGCAATTTGGCTACTACATAAACTAGTTTGCTCTGGAGACTTCCTTCCTGAGCCAAGACAAAAATGTGTGAGCTGGACGCTAAAGGATTGTGAGCTAGCTCGTACCAACTCAGCTTAGAGGGTACACTGTCCAGGACCACACAAATTCTCTGCCTGTGGGAAATCCCCACCCCTCATGGCTCTCATTGGCTGACAATCGCTTGGATTTGCATGAGGCCAAAATCACAAGGATCGGTTCTGAGCCCCCGAATCTATTTCCCCATCAGTTTCATTGGGTGCTCCTTCCTCCAACCGCTTCCTCCACACCTTGGATAATTCCATAAATCTCTATTTTTTATCTTCAAACAGCTTTTGCTGGTCTGGTTTTGAAACAGTTAAAGACGCGAGGCAATTAACATACTCCGGCGACAACACGGCGCGCTCCAAGAAACCAGTTCAGAGTTTCCAACGCTCCCAGTTGTGAGAGCAGAAAGTCAGAGGCACAGTTCTGGGATCTGTTTTTAGAGAGTAGAAGAGTAAGAATTACCAGCCTTGGAAAGAGCCCACTGCAGAACAGGCCACCCCAGAACAGCAACTCATGCAGAGATCAGACAGACAACCCCCCCACACAGAGGAGTGGCTTTGGGCTCACCATTTCTACCGACACACAATTTGGGATTTATTTAAATATTCATGCCCCACCATTTCCTTATAGATCAGAGTGGCTTAAAATCCCAAACTGAATTTGTCCCTGACCAAAAACACAGCTGCACACAAACTTCTGAATCTTCTTCACGGGGGATGTTCCACATGGAATGGGCTCTAGTAGAGGCGAAGCGGGCCACCTTAAGCAACGGAGCGACTTGAACGTGGCCGTTGTTGGAATGGGGGTGGATGGCGGACACAGGGACACACGAGACTGTCCTTCCACATTCTAAATATAAAAGAGGATGTGGTGAGACACAGCCTAAAAACCCTGTGATGTTTACCAGCTGTTTATAAAAATATGTAAACAGTGGATCTCCAAGGTTTCTTAAGTTTCTTAAGAATAAAAAAACAGTGAAGATATGAGGTAAAAATCAGGTGATTTCCCCCTCCCCCTTCTAGAAGAGTTGTAAAGCTACAAAAGTCAGCAGGCCTCTATTGGCAAACCAGTGGTTGTTTCACAGTAACTGTAACCAGAGAAATGGCTCTCTGCCGGCGTTTACAGTAAATTGAACTTGCCAATCTACTTCTGCCTCCAAAAAGCTCACAAGTGGCTCGTGAGGCGTTTTTTTGATTTCTCTGTCAACACCTGGTCAGCCAGCACACCTTCGATCCACTCCCATTGGTTCCTAAAGAGCCAGTAAACCGACGGCCTGAGAGACGGCGAGCCTTAATTGGCTGAAGGGTTCGGGCCAGAGAGAATAAAAGGCTGGCTGCAGCCTGGACTGAGGGGGTTCGACGTGTCAAAAAGACAGAAGGGGACACAGCAGGAGGGGAGCTTTCTGAAGAAAACCACCCTGTGGTCTGGCAGCAGGCTGGAGAGGAGCGTGAAGAGGGTTTAGCTCTGCCTTATCTCCCAAACTACAGCTTTTTGGGGGGAGGGGAGAGGGTCCTTCTGCACGGATCCCTCATGGTACCCTTCCGGGTTACCCCACTTCACTAGGTCCACACCCCCCCCCCATGAACCTGTGGGTTTAGTCCCCGTGTGGAAGGGAAGGTGTACATTACAGACTTCCCCTGCCGCTTTCCCTCCCTACCGCCTTGCGTCTGCCATTTCTTCCTCTCTACTGCCTGCAGACATTTTGCGTTTTTAAAAAAAACCAAAAAACAGTAGTTTGTTATATTGCTATTTTTATTGTACAAAGGAGTAACACACAGTCCCCAAACAGTCAGGTATGAAAACAATATATACAAACGTGTGCTAGATGCCCACAGAAAAACAGGTTGCTTACCTGTTAACTGATGATCTTCGAGTGGTCATCTGTGCATTCACATCTATGGGATCTAGTGCGCCTGTGCTGATCTGGTTGGTGTTGTACAAAGCTCACAACGGGATTTTTGTACCTCCGCCCTGGGCCTGCGTGGGAACCCCTACCGCACATGCCCAAGGGGGTGGGGCACGGACATCGTGCCAGTTCCTTCTGACCGCTATCAAGCCAAGTCATATGTGAAAATAACTGAGGATGACAGCAGTGGGGAAGGACGGGCGGGCGGTGTGAACGCACAGATGACCACTCGAGGATCATCAGTTACAGGTAAGCAACCTGTTTATCTTCTTCGTGGTCTCTGTGCATCACACCTATGGGAGATTAAAAAGCAGTGGCTCACCTGGAGGTGGGTGCTGGCAGACTCAGCGAGCCGCAGCGGACAGGACCAGACGACCCAAGTCAGAAGGAACTGGCGGGATGTCCATGCCCCGCCCCCTTGGGCATGCGCGGTGGGGTTCCCGCGCAGGCCCAGGGCAGAGGCGCGAAAATCCCATTGTGAGCTTTGTACAACACTGACCAGATCAGCGCAGGCGCATTAGATCCCATAGGTGTGATACACAGAGACGATGAAGAAGATCAATATGATAACAAATGAGATCTCTGGGGTCATCTAATCCAACCCGCTGCACAATGCAAGGAATTCACAAATACCTTCCCCCCCACCCCTGGTAGCCCGTTCCATGTCCAGAAGGTGACAAAAAACCTCCAGGATTCCCGGCCAAACTGGCCTGGAAAAAAACTGCCTCTGAGAAGCTCACAAGTAGGCCAGGAAGGAAGTCACCTCCCTGCTCCTCTACTGATATTCACTGACGGTCGCTACATCGTGTAGCAAGGAGTTCCACAAGCCAATGATGTGACAACGTGAAAAAGTGTCTTCCTTTCGCCTGTCCTGAATCGATGGCTGTTTGGCTTCACTGGGTGACCTCTAGTTCTAGTATTTCAGCTCTGGGTCAGTGGTAGAACATTTGCATGCAAAAAAGTCCTGAGTTCAATCCCTGGCCTCTCCAGTTAAAAAACGGATATGGCAATGGGTGATGTGAAAGGCCTCTGAGTGAGATCATGGAGAGCCGCTGCCAGTCTTGAGAAAACAACAGTGACCTCAATGGACCGAGGCTCTGATTCAGTAGACAGCAGCTTCATGGCTTCACGTGCCTGCCCCCAAATTAACCCTTCCCTCCCCGGTGAGTATTCACAAACAGCAGCCACCCCTTTAGAGATCCCAAGCGGGGAGAAGACGTCAGAAGAACTCTTTTAACGACTTAGCTGAACTCTGCCTGGAACGAAGGCGGAAGAGGTTGCATCTCTTACTGCAACACTCAGGCTTCTGCTCTCTCCCTCTCTTACTTAAGCTATGCCAAAAAATGCACTCCTGAGTGTTCCCTCTAAGCTGAGTTAGTGTGAGCTAGCTCACAGTTTTTTAGCCTCCAGCTCACACATTTCTGTCTTCGCTCAGGAAGGAGGGCTCCAGAGCAAAGTTAATTTATGCAACAGCCAAATCGCTCACTCACGACTTTAATGCCAGTAGCTCACCAAGTTGAATTTTTGCTCGCAAGACTCCACAGCTTAGAGGGAGCATTGCTCCTGACGTACCTTTCGGACCGTCTCCTCCAATATGTCCCCAGAAGAATGCTGAGATAGACTGATAACAACCTGCTGGTGATCCCCGGCCCTAGGAAGGTCCAGCTGTCCTCGACGAGGGCCAGGACCTTTCCGGTCCTGGCCTCGGCCTGGTGGAAGTCTCTGCCGAATAACATCAAGGCCCTGCGGGATCTGATCCAATTCCACAGGGCCTATAAAGCAGAGATGCTCTGCCAGGCTTTTAGTTGAGGGCAACCACGGGAGGTTAAGACTGGCACCTTCTCTTTCTCTTCTGTGGCCCCCATGTACCCTTCCCTGCGGGACAGCGGTGTGGCTGGCAAAGGAGGATTCCTATGCCATCTTGGATCAGCATTAATTTATTGTTCTCCTGTCGATAATTTTAATTATACGCTAATTGTATTTTCAATCGCCCAGAGCCTGTGTTGTAAATCGCCCAGAGCCTGCTTGCAGGGTGGGCAAGTTCAATAAATAAATAAATAAATTATACTTCATGCTAATCCCAAACCTTCCCAGTCAATTAACCCTTCACATAACATTCACTTCAAAGGAGGCTCAACTATTGCCATCATTTTTATCACACATAAACATATGGCCCATTCTGCTGCCTGAGGTCTAAATGACTTTTCCTATAGTGGAATTAAACGACAGGACTATTTTTAATTTAGATATTTATACCCCCGCTTTTCACCAAAAGGGCTTGCAATACTGGGCTTCCCTCCTCTTTTATCCTCACAACAATCACCCCCTGAGATAGGTCAGGCAGAGCCAGAGAAAAGTGTGACTAGCCCAAACTCACCCAGCGAGTTTCCACTGCAGAGTGGAGATTCGAACCTGGGTCTTCCAGGTCTTTAACCACCACGTCAAGCCAGCTCTAACTAACAGGTTGCAGATCTTTAACAGGGGCAGGACCCGAGTAGCTACGGCCGCAAATAGCAGTGTATGCCAACGACACTGATGAAATCGGACAACTAGTATCTTCTTGGCGATCATTCCGGAATTTCAGGGAAGAGAGGAGACAGCCAAACAAGCCCGCGCTTCGCAATATTTGACCTGCCAACTCATCAGTGCCTCGGCATTTATGCTAACATTAAACATATTACAGAGGAGCCTTAGTAAACAACACGAAGCTTGATTCATACTAATTGCTCCTTTACTACTACCCTCCTCGGCAGAGACAGTAGATCCCCTCACGCCTTTCTTGTGCTTCGTTTCCTTATCTACATTTATACCCCGCTTTTGGGGACCCAAAGCAGTGTACGGCATTCCCCTCGCCTTCATTTTATACTCACAACAACCCTGTGAGGAAGGTTAGGCTGAGAGCGCGTGACTGCCCCGAGGTCACCCGGCAAGACTCCATGGCAGAGGGGGAAATTCCAGCCTGGGCCCCCCAGATTGTAGCCCGACACTAACTGTTACACACCATGCTGGCTTTACGTCATCGCCCTGGCGTGCATTTTCTCCCTCGGGTTCTTAAAGACAACTCTGTGGAAAGCTGATGACTTTCACACCACCGCTAAACACAGGAGGAGTTTCTGCTGACACTTCTGAAACGGGCTTGTAGTTTTTATTTTATTTTATTTTATTTATCATTCGATTTCCAGGCCGCCTTCCCCGCGAGCGGGCTCAGGGCGGCTAACATCCTGGCACGCATGCCGAATACATAAAAATAAGATAAAATACATAATTTACAGTAATTACAATAAAGTGCTTCAAGATGGTTACAGAGGGTAGTCTTCAAATCAAAGATGAGTTCAACTTATAAGTGTGCGTTAGTGTAAGTGGTTGGTAAGTTTCAGAAGAACAAGGGGAGTAAAAGAGGGCGGGAGAAAAAAGGCCGGGTGTGCAGTCAGCAGCATTCAGTTGTGGTCAGTCCTACGCAGAGTCTGAGAAGCGGTCTTCTAATTATAATCCTATATAAGTGCTGTGAATGGCATTAAGATTCTAAAGAAGAAAGTAAAATACCTGAATGGGCATATTAGGCAAAATCTAATATTGTTAGGAGAAAAAGCTGACAGAAACCTGAGTTAAAAGGGAAAGGTTTAACCGAGCAACACAGCAACATAAAGATCAGAGAAGGTATATTCACTGAAAAGAGAAGATTGGATTTATATACCCCACCCTTCACTACCCGAAGGAATCTCAGAGCACTTTACAATCCCTTTCCCTTCCCCTCCCCACAACAGACACCCTGTGAGGTAGGTGGGGCTGAGAAAGCTCTTTCGAGAACTGCCCTTGAGAGAACAGCTCTGAAAGAACTTATGACTGACCCAAGGTCACACCAGCGGCTGCATGTGGAGGAGTGAGAGAAAGAAACAACAGGAGATTTAAAACCACATCAGGCCTAACCACACAAAATTCAAGAGAGGTAGGGGGACAGGGCTCTTAACCCCGAAATCCACACTCCTCGCGAACCAGAGCTCGCAAACAACTGAGCATGTGACTGCCACTTCCTCCCCTCCAGTTCTAACAGCTTCTCCGTCGTAGCTTGATGCTGAGGAAAGCTTTCCGTGATGGTTTCTCGCCCTTGCTGTCTCTCTAGCACGTTTTTAAATTGGCCCTTCAAAGGGGCTCACAGAGGCTTCGTTTGTGCCTTCCTCGTCTTCACAACCACCCTGTGGAGTAGATTGGGATGAGAGAGAATGACCGGCCCAAGGCCTCTCAACCAGCTTCGCTGCAGGGTGGGGATCTGAACTTAGGTCTCACAAAGCCTCCTCCACCCATGACGTCACCCTGCCCCTCCAAGAAGAACCCGAGTTACAAGGACCTCCACTGCAATCTTGACCTCTAGTTCAAGGTTCCTTACCCTTGTCGCATCTGTGGGCATCTTCTGAATTCTGGTGGACACGGACAGAAACCCTAAAACTTTCTGAGGCTCAGGATGGACAGCTAGAGTGCCTGGGATCTTGGCCCCCGGAGCATTACATTACGAGTCATTCACTTCCATTCCACGTTGGACCATCTTGGCAGACTTAACCCCACTCAGACAACGGGCAACCCACTTTGGACCAGACCACCTATTTGCCACGGAAGTTCAGAGCCATTACCAGGAGCTTGATGGGCTAGATTTTATATGGCTCTGATTGGTGACAGTAGCCTCTGACAGAGATGGAGCTCTGCATGGGATTTGCTAAAGCCGCTTGTCACTCTTAGAAAAGAGGCCGGCTTAGGCCCAATTGCATTTACCATAAATATCTGGACATCACCTTTCAGTCTTCACCTGGCCCACAGGAGGTTGGGTAGGAGTTAACGACCTCTTTAACCTCTTGTCACTGCAAAGAAACTCTGCACATGCTCTGAGGAATCTGCCACAGCTTCAGTAACGTGTATTTAGCTTAGGCAACAAGATTGGTTTCTATTCAAACCCCTCTGTGCTAGTTGTGCCTTTCCCAATGTTGTGTTTTTGCCCTTTTACCATGGAATCCAATCACCTCTCCCCTCTTTACCATAAACTCTTGTTCGGCTTCACTTAGTAGAATTTATTTCTCTGGGATATTTCTCCTCATCTCTTCCTCCACATGCTAGACTAGAAGGCTGCTACTGGGTTGCTTCTTAGGTATTTTCCAGGGTTTCTACCTGTCAGTTCATTATTTAGCCTCAACCAGGACCAGGGCTTTCTCTGCTCTGACCCCAGCCTGGTGGAACAGGATTCCGCGTGAGATCAGGCCCCTGCAAGACCTTCTATCATTCCACAAGGCCTGTAAAATTGAGCTGTTCCGCCAGGCCTTTGGCTGAGGTGGCGGGCACCCAGCAAAAAAGTCACTGCCCCCCTGCTGAAGACACCATTTTCACGTGGCCCGAATGAAACAAACCTAAGAGTCCAGCGGCGCCAGTATCAGGGACTGTGCGGTAACCAATGTTCCCTCTAAGCCGAGTTAGCGTGAGCTAGCTCACAGCTTTTTAGCCTCCGGCTCACACATTTTCCCCTTAGCTCAGGAAGGAATGGCTCCAGAGCAAACAAAATTATGCAGCAGCCAAACCGCTCGCTCGCGACTTTAATGCCAGGGGCTCACCAAGACCCCACAGCTTAGAGGGAGCACTGGCAGTAACTGGTGCAATCTGCTTTAAATTCCCTTTTTTGAGTGTTTTAATTAACTGTTTGCTGTTGTGGTTTTTGTGACGCCGAGTGGCCTAATTACCTGTTGTGATCCACCCTGAGCCCGTTTGCAGAGAGGGCAGAATACAAAATTGAAAAATAAATAAATAATGAAACTATCGCACTGCCCGTGCTGGAGGAGTGATTTATGTCCCTGTATAAATCATTGGTGCGACCTCATTTGGAATACTGTGTACAGTTCTGGTCACCACATTTCAAAAAGGATATTATAGCATTGGAAAAAGTGCAGAGAAGGGCAACTAGAGTGATAAAAGGGTTGGAACACCTTCCCTATGAAGAAAGGTTAAAGTGCTCGGGGCTCTTTAGCTCGGGGAAACGACGGCTGAGGAGTGACATGATCGAGGTTTATAAGATTATGAATGGGATTGAGCAGGCTGAGAAAGAGGTACTTTTCTCCCTTTCTCACAATACAAAAACTCGTGGGCACTCCATGAAATTGCTGAACAGTCGGGTTAGAACAGATAAAAGGAAGTCCTTCTTCACGCAAAGAGTGATTAACACATGGAATTCTCTGCCACAGGAGGTGGTGGCAGCTACAAGCATGGACAGCTTCAAGAGGGAATTAGATAAACATATGGAGCAGAAGTCTATCAGTGGCTATTAGCCACAGGGTATAGATGGGAACTCTCAGTCTGGGGCAGGTGATGCACTCTATTCTTGGTGCTGGAGGGGGCAGCAGTGGGAGAGCTTCTCGTGTCCTGGCCCCACTGCTGGACCTCCTGATGGCACCTGGTATATTTTGGCCGCTGTGTGACAGAGTGTTGGACTAGATGGGCCATTGGCCTGATTCAACATTGGCTTCTCTTATGAGTGCCTTCGTGGCGGGTGAGTCTAACAGACGTTCTCAGGAGGTTCTGAATGGTGGTGGCAGCAGGCTCCTACTGGGTCTTCCAGGGACACCCTTGGCCTAAGGGAATTTCCCAGTAAGCTAAGACACCGTTTCCCTTTTCCTACTGCAACAGACACAAACCACAACATGGCTGCAGCAGGAAGCGGCGCTCGCCACAAAACGTTAGGGAGCAAGGTTCTGTATCCCATGATTCAACTCTCACAGTAACTCTTCAACATTTCAAGCTTCGTCCAATAGTGTGCCTTTTAAAATGAACATATTGTTTTGAAACATTTTCTTGCATACGCTCCACTGATCAGAAGCCCCGCTGGGCAAAAGCCTCACCTGCTCTTTAACACGCTTGGTGGGCACTGGAAAAGGTGTCGGTGGGCACCACGTTGGAGAACTCTGCTCTTGTTGAAGATCTGAAGAAGTGAGCAGCGACTCACCAAAGTTCCTACCCCGCCACATTATTTTATTAGCCCTTAAGGCAGGGGTGTCAAACAGGCAGCCCTATCAGGCCCTCCATGGAACTGGCTGCCTTCTGCTGCTTCATCCAGTTCTGCTGCTACTGCGTCATCGTAGGTTTGCAGCTTACAGATACACACCTGAACAGCATACACAAGATTGCAGCACCACAGACATTTCGATGCAACAATTCAGAGCAAGAGGGGTCAGTTATCAGACACGGTTCAATAAACAAAATATTGCAAGAGTGCTAATGTTTTAAGCATGTTTTTATTTTAAGTATAAAAACCCTTTGTGTTTGTGTCCTTTGTAAAGTTTATATCTCCACTACCTGGCACTACCTATATTCATTGCTGGTGGGAGTGCCCCAGGGTCCAGACCTTTTGGAGAGAAGTCAAAGCCCAAATATTTCTAATAACCGGTTGTGCTCTACAACTACAACCCTCCTTGTTCCTTCTGAATCACTGGAGCCATCCTGCTCCCAATGGACCTATGAGAGAGCTAATAGAATTGCGGCTGCTAGGAATGTTATTGCATATTGCATATATACTGGAAATCGAAGAAGACCCTGTCATTGAACGATTGGTGTCTGAAATTGTGGGACTTTTTTCTACAGGACAAAGTCTCCACCAGTATCCTTCGATCTGAAAACCGACCTGTTCCTGACAACCTCCAAGAAAAATGGATGCCCCTCCTAGAAGTGTCAGCAACACACAAAATCAACACCTCTCTGTTTGCTCAGCACAAACACCAGGATTTACTTTCTTATTTTTAATTAAAACAAAAAAACAAAAAAACCCCATATTTTATGACACTCACAGCCCGGCCCAACAAGGTCTCATTTATATCAGACTAGGGAGCAAAGCCCGTTGTGGTGGAAGACAACGGGCCCTAGAAAGGAAGGGAGGGAGGGTGGAAGGGAGAGAGGGTTGGAGAAAGGAAGGAAGGAAGGAAGAGGGGGAAGAGTGAAAGAAAGGAGAGAGGAAGAAAGGAAAGGGGGAAAGGAAGGGAAGAGGGGTGGAAAAGGGCTTCTCTGGGCCTAGTGCCCCATAGAAGGCTCAGGGGATGGTGTGAGGGGGCGGAAAAGGGTTTTTCTGGGCCTAGTCCCCTCATAGAAAGCCCAGGGGATGGCGTGTGGGGGACGGAAAAGGGCTTCTCTGGGCCTAGTCCCCTCATAGAAGGCCCAGGGGATTGCGTGTGGGGGACGGAAAAGGCCTTCTCTGGGCCTAGTGCCCCATAGAAGGCCCAGGGGATGGCGTGTGGGGGACAGAAAAGGGTTTCTCTGGGCCTAGTCCCCTCATAGAAGGCCCAGGGGATGGCGTGTGGGGGACGGAAAAGGCCTTCTCTGGGCCTAGTGCCCCATAGAAGGCCCAGGGGATGGCGTGTGGGGGACAGAAAAGGGCTTCTCTGGGCCTAGTCCCCTCATAGAAGGCCCAGGGGATGGCGTGTGGGGGACGGAAAAGGCCTTCTCTGGGCCTAGTGCCCCATAGAAGGCCCAGGGGATGGCGTGTGGGGGACGGAAAAGGGCTTCTCTGGGCCTAGTCCCCTCACAGAAGGCCCAGGGGATGGTGTGGGGGGGCGGAAAAGGGCTTCTCTCACTTGCCTCAGCCTTGAGGGCCTGTCCCTGCGCTCACAATCCAGATGGTCCTCTCCTGTCGGAGGACTGGAGCAGACTGAGGTGAAAACCCTGACTAGGACTGACGTGGGCGGGACTTTGCGAAGCAGCCAGTCAGCCCTGGCCAGTGTCCTCTGACTGCCAGTTCTTGAGCCGAATCAATTATGGCAAGCATAGAATGTGGTGAAACCAAAATTCAAATATTTATAAGGACAGGATCTGGCCATCATGACAAATGATTTTGACACCCCTGCCTTAAGGTGCTAGCTGACTCTTGCTCTTTTCTGCTGCTACAGACTAACAGGGCTACCCATCTTCTTATATTTCTATAGTGTGCTATGGGAGCACTTTCAAAGCCCTTTACATACAGGATCAGAGCTATCCTGACAAGAGACCAGGATATCCTGACAAGAGCCAGTTTGGTGTCGTGGTTAAGTTTGCGGACTCTTAATCTGGGAGAATCAGATTTGATTCCACACTTCTCCACTTGCACCTGCTGGATGACCTTGGGCAAGCCACAGTTCTGACAAGAGCTGTCCTAGAAAGAGCGGTTTCTGTCAGAGCTCTCTCAGCCCCACCCACCTCACAAGGTGTCTGTTGTGGGGAGGGGAAGGGAAAGGAGTTCGTAAGCCGCTCTGAGACTCCTTTGGGTAGTGAAGGGCGGGGTATAAATCCAATCTCTTCTTCTTCAATTATGCCCATATCAGAGACGGGCAGGCAGAGTCTCTATGAAAATGGCACCTCTCCTAAAGACCCCTAGTCTTTGGTCACCTCGAGACTAGACTACTGTAACGCTCTCTACACGAGGCTGCCTCTGTCGCAGATCCGGAAGCTGCAGCTGGTGCAGAACGCCGCGGCCAGGCTGCTGCTGGGCCTCCCTAGAAGGGATCACATCCGGCCTGCGCTAAGGTCACTGCACTGGCTGCCAATAGCATACCGAGTCCGCTTCAAAGTGCTGGTCTTATCTTTAAAGCCCTATATGGCCGGGGTCCAACATATCTACGGGACTGCCTTTCCCCATATATACCCCAGAGAGCACTACGGTCTGGGTCGCAAAATCGCCTGACCCTCCCTGGCCCACTTGGGAGGCCAGGCTAGCTGCCACTAGAGCTGGGGCATTTTCGGTGGCGGCCCCTACCTGGTGGACCGAGCTCCCGGAGGAGATCAGGGCCCTGTGGGACCTCTTTCAGTTCCGCAGGGCCTGCAAGACGGAACTCTTCCACCAGGCATTCAATTAGGGGCCGCTGCCGCTGCCCAGCCCGCAATGCCACAACGGAGCAGCTGCCTGAGCAGGAACATCTGGCACCTATTACCAAGCAGGGGCCATTGGAGTTGGCAAGTAAGGAACACCAGCTCTCCAGATATTGTGAAACATCGGCCCAATGGTTTTAACCACCGCCTG
Organism: Gekko gecko; assembly: GCA_029375565.1. NCBI lineage: Eukaryota > Metazoa > Chordata > Lepidosauria > Squamata > Gekkonidae > Gekko > Gekko gecko. The sequence goes on along the minus strand of JAPDNY010000012.1, from coordinate 71,652,246 downwards.
CATTCCTGTACCGTATTTTGTATTTGTAATGGTTTTATATTTGTATTTATAATGTGCTTTCACTGGTGTATTTTAAATATGTTTTATGTATGTATTGATACTGACTGGAAGCTGCCCTGAGCCTGCTTTGCGGGGAGGGCGGGGTATAAATCTCATAATAAATAAATAAATAAATAAATAAATAAATAGTGAGTCTGCGCCAGAGGTGAGATCGTAACCCGTGGTCCCCACAGCTCCCAGCCATTAACTACATCAGCAGGGAGACTTATTTCGGACTCCTTTTATCTCCCCCCTGTTGCTTTATTCTGATTCATAAGAACAATGGCAGCGCAGTGCAGCGGTTAGAGAGATTAATACTTTCCTAAGCACTCCAGCCCAGATGTGGAAAACCCAGGCTAGCTCTATCTCGTCAGATTTTGGAAGCTAAGCAGGGTCGGCCCTGGTCAGTATTTGGATGGGAGACCACCAAGGAAGTTAAAAGGTACTACGCAGAGGCAGACAATGGCGAATGACCGCTGAACGTCTCTTACCTTGAAAACCCTACAAGGCAGCCATAAGCTGGCTCTGACTTGGGGAGGGGGGAACTGTTCCAAGGACTTGCACACAGACGCAAAGAGAACTATCGTAATAGCCAGCATAAAGCAATGGACAAGAACAACGAGAGACCTATGTTGTCCAAGGCTTTCACAGCCAGAGTTCATTAGCTGCTGTAGATTTTCCAGGTTGTGCAGCCGTAGTCTTGGCATTGTAGGACCTGACGTTTCGCCAGCAGCTGCGACTGGCATCCTCAGAGGTATAACACAGAAAGATGGAGTACTCTCTGTGTCCAGGTGAGCAGGAAAATGGTAGGCAGGTAGTTTATATCTACCCTGGAAGGGCAGGTCAATGTCAAGACCGCGGCCACACAACCCAGAAAATCTACAGCCGCTAACAAGAGAACTGTTCCCCACCCAAGATCCGAGGAATCAAAGGGAAATTTAACACATGGTTAGGTTTGCCGAAAGATCAGCCCAGAAAAACATTCACTGAAAAGGACAAGACAAAGAAAACAGACTGAAAGGACTAGACAGAAATGACAGAAGGATGACAGATTCTTTCCAAGGAGAAACTTTCGAAGAAGAACGTACCGTTTTAGAAAAGCAAAGCGAAAGCTGCACGGGACTAGATGGTGATCAGTGTGTCCCTCTAAGCTGAGTTATTGTGAGCTAGCTCATAGGGTTTTTTTAGCCTCCAGCTCACACATTTTGGTCTTCACTCAGGAAGGACGGCTCCGGAGCAAACTATTCTATGCAGCAGCCAAATGGCTCGCTCACAACTTTAACGCCAGTAGCTCACGAAGTAGAATTTCTGCTCACAAGAGTCCGCAGCTTAGAGGGAGCACTGAGTGGGAGATCGATCTTCTCCGGTTTATCCTCACAACCACCCTGCGAAGTAGGCTTGGCTGAGAGACTGTGACAGACCCAAGGTCAACCAGCGCACTTCCACGGCACTAGTACAGACCTGAACTCAGATCTCCCAGATAATTGGCCAGCACTTTTAACCGCTACGCCACCCACCCACCCTCCCTCCCCAAAGGCCTCTTCTGCACCACCTTCGAAGGGTCCACTTCACACAGTCCTGTTCCCAAGCCAGTAGCCACCAACTTTCTCATCAGCCTCAGGATCAAGCCCAGGCCTATCTGAATTAAACACAGTTGAAAAGGAACACAGTAAGTCTGGCAAGAGGTTTGCTACTTCCACAGCCTGGCCCTACAGGCTTGATACCCAGAATGGCTTGGCAAAGTCTTCCCAAACTCAGGTCTGAACCTGATTCTTGCAGTTCTTCTGCAAAATGAAGAGGGAGGCATTGCATCTGACGCCAAACTCCCACGGCTGCCATTAGTCACCCCCAGCCCTGCAGGGCTCTTTTTGAAGCACGAACTCCTTTGCATATTAGGTGACCCACCCCTAACGTAGCCAATCCCCCAAGAGCTTACAGAAGCCCCTGTAAGAAGAGCTCTATAAGCTCTTGGAGGATTGGCTACATTTAAGAATGTGTCGCCTGCTATGCAAAGGAGTTCCTGATAACAAAAGAGCCCTGGCAGGGGGTGCTGTCCCTCTTCTGAGCGTTGATCAATACAGTCCAAGGAGGGAACAAGGAGAAAACCAACCTAGCGGTCAGACCAGGGAGAACTGGGTTCAGTTCCTGCGTCTGCCACACAGCTCACTGAAAGGCCTTGGTCAAGTCACTTTACAGCAGCACGTTATCAGACCAAGAGAGCATGGACTCTCCAGAGCTCACGTCCTGGAAATCATGCTGGACTTCCAAAAGCTCATACCCTGAAAATCCTGTTGGGCCCTAAGGTGCTACTGATTAGGTCAGGGCCGGATTTAGGCCAATGGATGCCCTATTAAGCACAGCCCAATGCTGGTGCCCTTCGGCCCTTCCATTGCTTAACCGACAAGACATTAAGACCCAAGAAGTGCTGAAGGTGAAATAAGAGATTAAAAATTCAGTTTCCTTCCAGGCCATCCCCCACAACTGGATACAATATAAGCTTAAAAAAATTAATCCTAAATAGCAGTAAGCAATATAAGCAAATTATAACTAGGGAAATGGGGAGGGGGGGAATTCAAGTTTTCAACTCTCTTTCACGCATTGTAATAAAATCATCATAAGGAAAAAACGCAAACACAAAATGTTTTTTGAAAACTGGTTTTAATCACCCTCCCAAAGATTATAAGGCAAAATATGACCTGGTATTCTCTCCACTGAAATTACGTGATCTCGAGAGGATACTTTTCAGTTCTGAAAATGCTCTTTCTACAGAAACCGAGGTTGGTGGAGAGAAATATCATTATGTCTGTGCAAAACAAAACATTGTATCCCACTGCTTTCGAAACTTGAAGACCTATAACATTTCGACAGACACGGATCAAAAGATGCAAAGTAATGCTTATTGTTCCCTAATTTTAAAAAAAAGTTTCCTTTAAAAAGTGTTCTCCTTTTTTTAATTGCAAAGTCTTCCATCAAGTCCTCAAAACTGATCTGGCCTAACAGATCAGCTTCTATACTTGGCAGAGACAAGGTCTGTCTTGTTGCATAATAGCCCCAGCTGCTCCCTGCCCTCAGTGCTAGTAGTTCCACTGCCTACCATTTCTTACAAACAGCCTTAACAGAAGAAATAACTGAGGAAAATATTTCCTCTTCAAGGCATGCCCCCCCTTCCCTTGGTGGCCTAAACACATGCTTATTTTGCTTAAATAAGCCAGCTTGGCGTAGTGGTTAAGAGCGCTGGACTCTACTCTGGAGAACCGGGTTTGATTCCCCACTCCTCCAGCAGAAGTCAGCTGGGTGACCCTGGGTCAGTCACAACTCTCTCAGAGCTCTCTCAGCCCCACCTACCTCACAGGGTGTCAGTTGTGGGGAGAGGAAGGGAAGGTGATTGTAAGCCACTCTGAGACTCCTTCGGGTAGTGAAGAGTGAGACAGAAAACCAATTCTTCAGGGTTAATGCAGGGCTGGGATTGGTAATTATGTGGCTTAGCCCCACCTGACAGGCCAAAGTAGCCTGATCAGATCTCAGGAACTAAGCGGGGTCAGTCCTGGCTAGTGTTTGGATGGGGAGGGGGCCACTAAGGAAGTCCAGGGCGTCGTGGTGCAGAGGCAGGCAATGGCAAACCACCTCTGGACAAAGTTTTTAAGACCTGCCAAGTTTTATTTTAGGTATAAGCCTTCGGCTTGCTGTGCATCCACAGGTCTTCGGGCACTGAAAGAGTTTTCTTCCAGCCTTTACATAGGGATAGAGAGAGGGCGGAAAGGGTTAGTTGCCAGAAAGGGGTAATTAAGAGAGTGGATGCATAAAGCAAGGAACTCGGGCGATAACTCTGCACGTGTCTCCCGCCTCGGGACCGGCCAGAACTGAGCCGCCGCTTGAGGACGACCGTAAAGCTGGGCTGCTCTGGAAGAAAGGGTGGGGGTGCCACAAGTGGCCAGCCGCCCTTTCCTCCAGAGCAACACGACTCCCCAACTTCCCCCGGCACAGAGCTGGGTCGCTGCTGCTGCTGCTGCCGCCACAAAACAGAAAAAGACTCCGTGGGAAGGGAGGGGAGGAAGGAAGGGAGGCGCCGGGGAGTCGGGAAAGCGTCCCTCGCAAGCGCTCTCCTTAACCGCCCTCGGAGCTGCAAGCAATCGGGAGAGGCAGCGCTCCGCCGCGGCGACGGGTTTGGCGCCCCGAACCCCGCGAACCTCTCCCTCTCCGCGGGCGCTCAAGCCCGCAGCTCGCTTTTCCCACGAGCGCCAACTTTCCCACGAGCGGCAGGAAGGGGGGCCGGCCTTTCCCACGAGGGCCAACTGGGCTTTCCAAAGACGCCGGCCGGGCAAATCCAACCCCTCCCCCTCCCCGCCGGGGTTCTCGCTGCAGCCGCTCGACGCGCCCCCGGAGCCCGGCCCAGCTGGCGACCGCTAGCCAGCCACGTCCTCCCCAACCTCTCCAGCAAACGACTCTTGGAAGCGGCCAGACCCGCGGCCCGAGCCGGCAGGGCGCGTTCTCCCGGGGGCGCCTCCCTGCGCAACGCGCGCCTTCGGGCCCCCCTCCGGTGCGTAACGCCCACCTTGGCCACTTCATTCCTTATGACGGCGGGCAGGATGACGATCAGCACCAGCCCCGAGACCAGCAGGAGGCCGCTCAGCACCCCGCAGACCACCACCGCCGTCCGGCTCGGCGCCCCGACCGTCATGGCCAGCAGCAGCGGCAGCCTCCGCGATGCGCTCAACGCCGCGCATCCCTCGCCGCCTGGCCCATATTTACGGGCTCGCGAGGCCGCCCCTCGGCCCGCCCCCCTCGGCGGGGAGGAACGCCCGGCCTGGCCGCCCGCTGCGGAATGGACCGCCGCCCCGCCGAGGAGGGGCTTGGGGCGGAAGGGGCGCACGTGGCGGCGGCGCCTGGGAGCACGAGGGAAGCCCCCCAAGCCCCTCCCCCGGATCGCGCGGGATCCAGCGCCGGCGGGCTGCGGGGCCGGGCCCGGGGTGTGGATGCCATCGCCGGGCTCCGCATCCGAGGAGGAGCAACAACAGCGTCACGTGCTTTGGGAACATCGCAGAGGCCGGTGTCGGATCAGGCCGATGGCCCGTCCAGTCCGACGCTCTTGGCACAGGTCGAAGCCGCCTTTGCATTTTAAAACCAGTTTCGCCTGAGTCGCCCCTCTTTCTCTGTGTTTGCTTGAAGAGTTGTTTGGAGGAGGTTCATTTCAAGCGGTGTGGAGGCGCAGGGACGGTGGAGCCCCCAGGACGGGGCCAGAGACATATACAGATAACAGCCATGCAAAAGTATGCGAGCACTGTTGAAGTGTGAAAACGAAAGCAGATTTTGAAGACGGGAGTCAGAAGGCTGGGGCACCGGTGGGAAAGAGGAATGCAGATTCGACCGCACAGTGGCAGGGCTGCTTGCCAGAGGGCGCTTGGGGGATGCCAAAAAAGGCAATGTCCGAAGCGGCATGGTGGCGCTTCGTTTGCACGCAACAAATGCAGCGGATTTTGGAAGGCCCAGGCACTTATTTTTCCAAGTAGAGCGGTATAAAAAGTGTACGCTTGCCGCGCGGGCCTCTACATATCTACGGAGAACGAAGCTTTATTGTTAGGGGTGCCAACCCCAGGTTCAGAAATGCTACCATACTGGAGTTTAGGGAGGGGAGGGACCTGGGTCGAGGATGTTTTTTTTATCTATGGCGTTTTATGTAAACCGCCCTGAGCCTGCTTTGGCGGGGTATAAATCAAATAAATAATATAATAAATGATGGCGTGAAGTACACTTTCCAGAGCAGCCCTTTCCTCCAGGAGAAGTGGAATAGACAGGGCAATTTTGGGGCAGGAACCCACGGGAAGGGCTGGCTCCCAAGTTGGCCATACCCAGCAGGAACTCATTAGCATAACAGGCCACACCCAACAGCAGAAACTCATTAGGACTGGCTACATGAGGGGTGTGTGGCCTAACATGCAAAGAACTACCTGCTACAAAAAAAGCCCTGGGTTTTGACAACAAACAAGGTAAACAGAATAAGAAGCAGAAGGTAGGTGTGGCTGGATGGTCACACTTCTGGTAACACGGGGGTGTGGCCTAATATGCTAATAAGCCGCTGTCAGGGGTGTGGCCTAATATGCTAATGAGTTTCTGCGGATGGGTGTGTCCTGTTATGCTAATAGGTTCCTGCTGGGCTTTTTCTACAAAAAAAGCCCTGGGAATAGAAATTTTCAATTGGTAAACAAAGAAGCAATTAATAAACTCTGGAGGTAGGTTGTAATTCCAGATCTCCAAACCCCCTCCACTGTATCTTGGAGAAGGGTGTTCCGTGTGACCGTACAGTGCAATTCTGTGCAGAGTTACCAGGGTGCCGCAAACCCATTCCGGTCAAAATGATTAGATCTGGGGTTGTTCTGCACTTAGTTCCTCTGTAGTACTTGAGCATGGACAGAGTGCTCTCGCGCTGCCACCAGTGTTCCCTCTAAGCTGAGTTAGTGTGAGCTAGCTCACAGTTTTTTACCCCTCTGGCTTGCATATTTTCATTTTAGGACAGAAAGGAGGGCTCCAGAGCAAACTAATTTATTAAGTGGCCAAATGGCTCACTCACAACTTCAATGTCAGTAGCTCACAAAGTAGAATTTTTGCTCACAAGACTCCGCTGCTTAGAGGGAGCGTTGGTTGCCGCTGTGTGGCCGCCACCGCGACCTGCTCTATTCATTTGGAGCCAGGAGACTTTGAAGTTTTGGGCCACTGTGTACTAGCTGGGAGAGCACAGAACTCATCTCAGGCTGCCGACATGCCCGGAGGTACGGGCGGCCTTAGGTCTCTGGGTTAAGCAACCCCTCCCTACGGGCCAGGCAAGAAACAAATCCTTTCTTCTGCACGCCAAAAGTGATTTGCATCTCTTCCCCAAAGCACGGAGCTGTTCTTGGCATTCTTCTGCCTCCTTGGTGTTCCAGAACAGACAGGAAGCGTGGCCTTTCTGTTACTAGGGAGCCCTGGTTGGAAGCAACTGCCTCCCGAGTAGGACTACACCTGGTGTAGAACCGCTCAGCTTTCCATGATGGGCCATGCTCCCCGGCAGCCATTTTGTGAGTGCTTCCCCCAGGGGCCATTTTGTGGTGGGAGTCAGCTTGCCAGGTCCCCCTTGACCACTGGCGGGGATGGGGTAGTAAGGATAGGGTTGCCAGATCCAGGTTGGGGGACTCCTGGAGATTTGGGGGTGGAGCCTCCTGGAGATTTGGGGGTGGAGCCTGGGGAGGGCAGGGACCTCCGTGGGGATGCTGCAGAGTCCCCCCTCCAAAGCATCCCTTTTCTCCAGGGGAACTGATCTCTGTAGTCTGGAGAGGAGCTCTCATTCCAGGGGATCCCCAGGTCCCACCTGGAGGCTGACATCCTGAGGTGGCACCCATTGCCCTCTCAACCAATGTTCCCTCTCAGCCGTGGAGTCTTGTGAGCAAAAATTCTACTTTGTGAGCCACTGGCATTAAAGTTGTTAGCGAGCCATTGGGCCTGCTGCATAAATCAGTTTGCTCTGGAGCCCTCCTTCCTGAGCTGAGACAAAAAATGTGTGAGCTGGAGGCTAAAAAACTGGGCTAGCTCACGCTAACTCAGCTTAGAGGGAACACTGCTCTCAACATTTGGGAAGTGCCTGCAGACTCAAGGAGAGGATGAGGAGGCCCCGTATCTATATGCGTATATCCGGCAGGGTCCCTGATGCTATCAAGGCACACTTGCCCTGCCCCCAGGGGAAAAGCAGCAGCTGAATTACAAACGGGTGTGAGCTCTTAATAGCTGATTGACCTGGTTAAGCCAGAAACCAAATTAACAGAGCCAGGGTGACCGGGAGTGTTGGAGGAAATCCTTGCCAGGGTGAGCATGAGTTAAAAAAACAAAACCAAGATTAGGTCATCGTCCCTTATTGCTGGGCTGTATTTTGACGGTTTTAATGTTTTTACTCCGTAGTCTTGATTCCGGCACAAGCTGCTTCATAGAATCATAGGGTTGGAAGGGACCTCCAGGGTCATCTAGTCCAACCCCCTGCACAATGCAGGAAATTCACAAATACTTCCCGCTCTACACCTGCAGGGGCTGCTGTTCCATGCCCAGAAGATGGCACAAAAAACCTCCGGGATCTCCAGCCAAACTGGCCTGGAGAAAAATGGCTTCCTGACCCCAAAGTGGCGATCGGCATTTCCCTGGGCGTGTGAGAAAGGGCCTCAAGAACTAAGCACTCATGAAACCCTCCCTCTCATGATCTGCCTAAGTTCACAAGATCAGCATTGCTGTCAGACGGCCATCTAGCCTCTGTTTGAAAACCTCCAAAGCCGGAGAGCCCCCTACCTCCCGAGATAGCTTGTTCCACTGAGGAACCACTCTAACTGTTAGGAAGTTCTTCCTAACGTTTAGCCAAAAACTCTTGATTTAATTTCAACCTTAATTTCTGGTCTGACCTTCTGAAGTCACGGGATGCCTCACCAAACCCCCTATTTCCCTTCTCACCCTCTGCAGTTCAACAAAAGTCATTCCAGGTGGTTCACAGTGAATACAGGCATTGATGACATTTCCAAAGTCCATATGGTGGATACCTGGAATGGTTTAAAAAAGGTAGGGAAATTATTATGGTTGGCCAACTCTCCTCTTGTTCTGAAGGGAGGAAGGCAATCATGCAGGGCTTTCCATACAGTGCTGTTAACATTAAGCATGTGATGTTCTTTTCTGTTTGTTCACATTGAGTCTCGTCGAAGAGATATGGTCCTTTTCTGAGTTTTACTGGGGGTTCCCTTTCCACCAGGGTCATCTAGTCCAACCCCCTACACAATGTAGGAAATTCACGAATACCTCCCCCTCCACACCCACAGTGGCCGCTGTTCCATGCCCAGAAGATGACAAAAAATCTCCATGATTCCTGGACAAACTGGCCTGGAGAACAATGGCTTCCTGACCCCAAAGTGGCGATAGGCATTTCCCTGGGCATGTGAGAAAGGGCCATGAGAACTAAGCACTGATGCAGCCCTTCCTGCCCTCCCTTCTCGTGATCTGCCTAAGTTCACACAATCAGCATTGCTGTCAGATGGCCATCTAACCTCTGCTTGAACACCTCCAGAGAAGGAGAGCCCCACCACCTCCCGGTGAAGCCCGTTCCCCTGAGGAACTGCTCTTGTCAGGAAATTCTTCCCGATGTTTAGCCGAAAACTCTTCTGATTTAATTTCAACCCACTGGTTCACAGTCATTTCATTCAATATGAAAAATGGGTTTTCAACAGGTCTGTAGCAGTAGAAAAAAGTAAGAGTCCGATAGGGTATGAGCTTTCGTGAGCCACTGCTCACTTCTCCAGAATGCCTTCTAGATCGGGGTGTCGAACTCATTTGTTATGAGGGCTGGATGTGACCAGGCTTGCCAAGAACTTCCCGTACGCCAGTGGGGGATGGATACGTCCTGGCAGGACCATCCCTGGGGGAAGGAAAGACGTGGCGCACGATGCCGTCGCCAGGAAGTGACACTGGGTGACGCTCTGGCAATGGGGGTGGAAACTCGATGGTACCATCAAGTTTCCAGCCTCATTGCCAGAGCGTCACCCGGCGTCACTTCCTGGTGATGGCATCATGAGGCGTGGGTGTTGCCCAGGGGAATGTTCCAGCAGGGGACTGTGTGTCCCCTGCCGGCATATGGTAAGTACTTGGAAACCCTAGATGTGACATAAATGAGACCTTGTTGGGCCGGGCCATGTGTGTCCTAAAATGTAATGCCAGGTAGCAGAGAGATAAACTTTATAAAGGACACAAACACAAAGGGTTTTTAAAAATAAAAACATGCTTAAAACATTAGTATTCTTGAATTATTTTATTTAACAGTGTCTGATAACTGGCACCTCTTGCTTTGAATTATTACATCCAAATGTCTGTGTTGTTGCAATCTCGAGTATGCTGTCCAGGTGTGTCTCTGTAAGCTGCAAACCTACGATGATGCAGCAGCAGCAGAACTGGAAGAAGCAGCAGAAGACAGCCAGTTCCACTGCGGGCCTGATAGAAGCCCTCCGGGGGCCTCATCCGCCCCCCTGGTCGCATGTTTGGCACCCCTGTTCTAGATAGTGTTGGCAGCCCAGAGGAGAAAAGGGCTCTTCCCCTTTAATAGAGGCACAATGGGAATTTTTTTACCTCCAGGACATGAAAAGCACTAACTGCCCTTTCCCCACAAATTAAAGTCACTCTCAAAGGGACATTTTTCTTCTAGCCTGTGAGTGACCTTATCTGCCCCTGCCGAAGACCCTTCCCATGAAAGCCAAAAACAAGCTTGTGATGAGCACAGTTGGGGTCAAAGGCTTATGTCTCCCAGCTTTGCAGATCTCAGACCGCAAAAGGTAATAGGAGGTTAAACACCACTTCCATCAGTTCTACCTGCAGAACGTTAAGCAGTGGTTACAGCTGTTAAGGCTTAGGCTGGATTCTGTTCATTGCTCCTGGTTCCAAAAGGGGCTAAGCGATTGGCTGCACCCTGCTAAGACTCTCCCTTCGTGGCTCTGCTCATTATCAATAGCCTTTCTTATCACACGCCAGTAAACTTTGTTGCCTGATAATATAAATCAGCCCACTTTATACCTTAGGTGGCTGATAAGTTTTCAGACTTCTTCTGATAAGCAGTGTAAACACGTATCCCTGGTAAACAGGGATTATTAACCTCGGGATTCTGGCAACAAATTAATAAGAATATAATAAGGAACTATGTCAAGACTACATATCTGTTCTACGGATACCTTTGGCTGCTGTAAAACGCTCCGTGGACTGAAATCTTGCACTGATAGTGTTGGGAGTGGAGGACTTTGCGCTGATTGCTCTTTATTTACCTGCACTGTCGATACACGGGGAGGGGGTTCCCTGCCAAATTTTGTTGCTGACATGACAAGCACAGTGTATTCCTTCAGCTGCTGAGTTTGGTGCAGTGGTTAAGAGCGTGGACTCTAGTCTGGGAGGACGGGGTTTGGTTCCCCACTCCTCCACACGCAGCTGATGGTGTGACCTTGGGCCAGTCATAAGTTCTTTCAGAGCTGTTCTCTCAAGAGCAGTTCTCTCAAGAGCTCTCTCAGCCAGGGTGTCTGTTGTCTGTTGTGAGGAGGGGAAGAGTGATTAGCACATGGAATTCACCGCCACAGGAGGTGGCGGTGGCTACAGGCATGGACGGTTTCGAGAAGGAATTGGATGAACATGTGGAGCAGAGGTCCATCGGTGGCTATTGGCCACAGGGTGTGGATGGGAGCTCTCAGTCTGGGGCAGGGGATGCACTCTGTTCTTGGTGCTGGGGGAGGGGGGCAGCAGTGGGAGGGCTTCTGGTGTCCTGGCCCCGCTGCTGGACCTCCTGATGGCGCCTGGTGTTTTTGGCCACTGTGTGACACAGAGTCTTGGACTGGATGGGCCATTGGCCTGATTCAACATGGGCTTCTCTTATGTTCTTATGGGAAAGGGATTGTAAGCCGCTCTGAGACTCCTTTGGGTAGTGAAGGACGGGGTATGAATCCAATCTCTTCTTCTTCTCCTCTGCTGGGCGGCTGGCTCCTCTGCTTCAAAAGCAGTTTTAAGTGTGACTAAGTCCTCCAATAAATACGCAAGTGAGATGGAACAGGATGCTAATTAATACAGGGGGCACTTAAGCTGAAACAACAAGGCCAGGGCACACTTTAAACCAGAGATTGCTAAATATCGAATTTATGTCTGCATAGGATGGGGAGCTGCGGTGGCTCAAGTGGTTAAGACGCTGAACTGCAGGCTGTGGAAGGTCGGTAGTTCAGCAGTTCAAGACCCGAGAGTGCCGCATGACGGGGTGAGCTCCCGTCTCTGGTTCCAGCTCCTGCCAACCTAGCAGTTTGAAAGCAAGAAATAGCAAGTAGATCAATAGGTACCACTTCAGTGGGAAGGTAACAGCGTTCCGTGCGCCTTGGTGTTTAGTCATGCCGGCCACATGACCACGGAAACATCTTCGGACAGCGCTGGCTCTTCGGCTTTGAAACGGAGATGAGCACCGCAACCCTAGAGTCGGATTCGACTGGCTTTCGAGCAAGGGAACCTTTACCTTTACCTTTAGGATGGGGAGGGGGGCTTGTAGACTAGTTGTAGCTTCCTATGGCACTAACACCATCCTATAATGCCGAGGAGGCATTTGCCAGAGAATAAATTTGTGACCATAGAACAGAATCATAGAATTGGAAGGGACTGTACAGGCTACCTAATTCAACTCCCCTGCTCCATGCAGGATCAGCCTAGAGCATCCCTGACAAGGGTTTGTCCGGCTGCTGCTTGAAGACCTCCAGTGCAGGGGAGGTCAATGTTCCCTCTAAGCTGTGGAGTCTGGTGAGCAAAACTTCTGCTTGGGAGCTCCTGGCATTAAAGCTGTAAGCGAGCGGATTGGCTGCTGCATCAATTAGTTTCCTATGGAGCCCTCCTTCCTGTAATTTAAACCCATTAATGGGAGTCCTCTCCTCTGCTGCCGACATTCCTTTAAATACTTCAAGAGAGCCATCATGTCATCGTCCCCAACTTCCTTTTCTCCAGAGTGAACATTCCCGAGTCCCTCGGCCTTTCCTCGCAGGGCTTCTTGGTCTCCAGGCCCCTGATCCTCCTCGTCACTCTCCTCTGCACCCGCTCCATTCTGTCCACATCCTTTTGGAGGTGAGGCCCCCAGAATGACACACAATACTCCCTGTGTGGCCTGACCAATGCAGAGTCCAGCAGGATTGTGGCATTTTGGAATTTGGATGTCATCCCTCAGTCGATACACCTCAAGACTGCACTAAGTCCTCGTTCTCTCTTGAGCCCAAGGCAAAATTCAGAAGACTGGGTGCCACCGCTCAGTGGTAGGGCATCCACGGGAAAACACCCAGGTTCAAGCTCCAGTTACAGGGTTTCAGGTCACAGGTGCTGGGGAAGACCTTTCCCTGGCTCCCCTCTTAACATCACCCCCAGAACAGTCAATACTGGCTTAATAACAGACCTCAAGTCAGACTAAATTTAAGGCAACTTCAGCAGAAAGTCTCCCAACCAGGCCAGATCCAGCCACAAGTAAGCTTCCGCAGAGCTGCTCTGTCCTGACATTATTTGTTTTAAGATCATCTGAAGCCACTAGGGACAAGATGGATGGGAGAAATATCACATAAGAACACGAGAGAAGCCAATGTTGGATCAGGCCCAGGGCTATTTTTGGGCAGGAACACACAGGAACCGAGTTCCGGCTGGCTCCCGAGTTGGCCACGCCCAGCAGGAACTCATTAGCATAATAGGCCACACCCAACAGCAGAAATTCATTAGGATTGGCCACATGAGGGGTGTGTGGCCTAACATGCAAAGGAGTGCCTGCTGCTGCAAAAAGCCCTGGGTTTTGACAATAAACAAGGTAAACAGAATAAGAAGCAACGGGTGGGTGTGGCTGGATGACCACACTTCTGGTAACATGGGTGTGGCCTAATATGCTAATGAGCTGTGCTGCCAGGGGTGTGGCCTATTATGCTAATGAGTTCCTGCTGGGCTTTATCTACAAAAAAAGCCCTGATCAGGCCAGTGGCCCATCCAGTCCAACGTTCTGTCACACAGTGGCCAAAAATACCAGGTGCCATCAGGAGGTCCAGTAGTGGGACCAGGACAGTAGAAACCCTCCCACTGTTACCCCCTCCAAGCACCAAGAATATAGAGCATCCCTTGCTGGAGACCAAGAGTTCCTACCTATATCTTGTGTAGCCACTGATGGACCTCTGCTCCATATGTTTTATCCAATCTCTTCTTGAAGCCATCCATGCTTGTAGCCGCCGCCACCTCCTGTGGCAGTGAATTCCATTTGTTAATCACTCTTTGGGTGAAGCAGTACTTCGTCTTATCCATTCTAGCCCGACTACTCAGTAATTTCATGGAGTGCCCAGGAGTTCTTGTATTGTGAGAAAGGGAGAAGAGTACCTCTTTCTCTACCTGCTCTATTGTATGCATAGTCTTGTAAACCTCTATCATGTCACCCCTCAGCCGTTGTTTCTCCAAGCTAAAGAGCCCCAAGCGCTTTAGCCGTTCCAACCCTTTTATCGTCCTAGTTGCCCTTTTCAGCACTTTTCCCAATGCTATAATATCCTTTCTGAGGTGTGAGGACCAGAATTGCACATGCATATCCACAAGCAGTCATGTGGGACAGAAAGCCTCCCTAAATTCAGTATTTTCTGATGTTCTCTTTTTTCTGTGGGAGATTTCCACCCCGCGTGTATAGTCAGTTCGTAGTTGTCAGTCAGGGCTTGTTGGCTTGCAAATCGGTTATGTTAGACGGGCTAAATGTGACAAGTGTGAAGTACGAAGGTGTTTCTTGTCCCATTATGGACAAGACGAGCCCCTATTTTGCTCCCCTCCTTCCGGTCACGGCCACCGCTTTGGTTGAAATCTAGCCCCCCTCCTTCTCACATGGTTGCCCAAAGCCAACCTCGCAGGAGTATCGCTCAGTAGGCTGCCAAGGAGCCAGGCAGGTGGGTAAGGACTTGGGCAGACTCCCTCGAGTTAAACAAGACTTAATTTCTACAAGGCACAAACTCAGGGAATATTGCGAAGCTCAGGATCTAGGCCAGGGCCCCCCAAACGTGATGCCTGTGGGCGCCATTGTGCCTGCCGATACCTTTACCGGCACCCAAGTGTTTTTAGAAAGTGAGTGGAGCCTGGGCGGGGGGCGTTTGCCTAGCAAGGTTTCGCCTTGGCCGTTGGAGATACAATTGGCTGTGCAGATTCCTTTAAAAGGTTGCTTTGGCAGCCAGCAGTTACCTCAACACCGGGTTGCTTGCACTCAGTGTTCCCTCTAAGCCAAGTTAGTTTGAGCTAGCTCCAGGCCCGTAGCCAGGGGGCATTTAAATGTCTTAGGGGGCACTGGCTAATCAAATTAAAGGAATACCCGGCTCCTTCCCTGCATCCACCCATTTTTGCCTTAGCTCAGGGAGGATGGCTCCAGAGCCAACTAATGTATGCAGTAGCCAAAGCACCGGCTCACAACTTTAGGGCCAGTGGCTCACAAAGTAACTCAGAAAGTAGACAGCTTAGAGGGAGCATTGCTTGCACTGGGTAGCTGAAGGTAAGCTGCTGCAGCCGTTTTGTGGCTGGCTTTACCCCCCTGTGGCAGGTGCCCTCTGGCAGCGCCCACCACGCTGTGCCAGAATTCCAAAGGTCGCTTGCAGACTTTAAAAGGTTGGCTCTAGGCACACGAAGGAAAATAAAAAGACAGGTTCTCACAGCCTGTGTTGCACCTGATCTGGGGAGGTGTAGGATGCCCTCCCTGGGGCACCTGTGTCTCTCTTTCATGTCGTCATCCCCCGCCCCCGGACATCCTTCCTGGCAAAACGCACGCTCAAGAGTTCCCAGGGAAGAAGGGAGCCCAGAAAGATGTCCCAAACAGAAGAACAGCTCCTCTTTTCAGATCCCCACCCCCACGTGTGTTCTGGGTGCCAAACCTGCGCCCTCCACCCAAGAGTTAGTCCGTCCGTCCGTCCGTCCATCCATCCATCCATCCACCCATCTACCTACCTACCTACCTACCTACCTACCCATCTATCCATATACCTATCTATCCATCTACACGTCTACCCATCTATCCACCCATCTGCCCATGTATCTACCCATCTACCCGTTTACCTGTCTACCTATTTATCTATCTAGTTTCAACCCCACCCTCCCCACAAGCAGTTGCGGGGAGGGTTCCAGCAATGTAAATATATAATACAATTACAACCATGTAGAAACAACAGTATAAAATAACACATCCCAAAATGCTGATCAGATATCAGACTTAGTGATTAAAATGGCCACGACGGGGAGGGGCCAGCCAAACGGAGGGGACGCCCACCATCTCGACCAAAAGCCCGGCGGAAGAGCTCCGTCACGCAGGCCCCGCGGAATTGTAATAAGTCCCGCAGGGCCCTGATCTCATACGGGAGCTCATTCCAGCCGGTGGGGGCCAAGGCTGAAAAGGCCCTGGCCCTAGTCTAAGCAAGATGGATGTCCCCGGGGCTGGGGATGTTCATACATCAAAGGGCTGGTGTGTTCTCTCTCCCCGTTTTTGGCAAAGAGTGTCTTTCCCCCTTCTTCCTAGCCATGAAGACACCCAGACCTCTTTCCATCATCATTACTGTCCTGGCCACACACACCCATCTATCTTCAGAAGCTTGGAGCACCCTCAGTGCTCATAATCAGAATATTCTGATAACATTTAAATGGTCAAATTGGAAAACGTTCAAACTTTAAAAAAAAAATTGCCGCAAACCCCACATTACTGGCAGTAAAGAACATGCACAAACATCTTGTCTGCAGCCAACTGCAGGGAATAGCTGCACGTACTTGCCTGTTTCCTGGCGGAGCTTCAAGGACTTGGCAGGAGCCGCAGCGCTTGACTGCGATGCTGCCGTGTGGGAAGGGAGGTCGTTGGTTATCCCAAGCTTGCCGGTGCAGAAACACCCTTGGTGGAAACATCTGGGTTGCAAAATGTAAACAGCCTGTGGCGCGACCAGTTCACACAGCACATCGAAGGATTTACTGCTAGCACTGAGCCGTATGAGAACGGACGTTCACGCTATCCGTTCACAACAGCAAATTGCTAAACATTTTGCCTGTTGGGCAAGGCAATTTGCGCACATGGGAGGATGGATTGTCCCACGAAAGCCTGAAACTGCTCAACTACCTGGCCCAGTAACGGTAGATTTAAGACTGAGTGGGAGTTGGCTGGGACCGCGCAGGGTCCAGTGATGGTTTTTTAAAGAGTGGACGTGCCACCGCCTCCTTCAATCCCGCTAGGAATGTCCCGGAAGAGAGGAACAAGTTGCTAATTTCTCACAGGGGGTCCCCGAATACCATCCCCACAGGCTTTAAGCAGCCAGGATGGGCATGGGTCAAGGAGGCAAGTGATGGGCTTCACCGCTGCAGGACCTCCTCCTAGGAGTCGGCTGCAGTGGTCCAGCACTTGGACCTGAAGATGGACAAGGGGCTTCCAGTTCCTTTATGGTATCAATTGTGGTTGGGAGGTCCTGGCGGAGTGACATGACTTTATCTGTGAAATAGCTTGCAAATGCCTCACAGCCAATAAATAGCCAATTCCCTACTATTTCGGCTGCTTTGCAGCAATGTGGTTCACGACCAAATAGTCCGGCTAAACAAATTGGACCTGGCAAGAAGTCACAGACGCAATGGGTTGCATAGAATCCTTTCTTGGCAGTCGTCAGCGCCATCTCATAGGCTTTCATAAACATCCTAGAACCGGGGTGTCATTTGTTATGAGGGCTGGATTGGACAGAAATGAAAGAAAAAAAGGGGGGGGGTACTCAACCCCAAATGTAGCTGCGATCTCCGCTGCCTAGCGTTACCTTTTATGACGCAGATGGCCTGGCCCAACAAGGTCTCATTTATGTCCAAGCGCAATCTAAGAGGGTCAAGCTACAGGTAAATTAATATTAAAAAACTATACAAAAGTTTAATTGGGGTGTACACTTAAATAAAACATAAAAAAGGTTAAAGAGAGAGGCGGATTTCAGTTACCAAATTTTAGATGCGGTCTGCTTAACCTGGTTGCAGCAATGGATTACGTTAGATAATAAGAAATTGTTGGCGTTAGAAGGATATGATTGTAAATTTGGTTGGCATGCTTACTTATGCTATGAGAAATCAAAAAATCGAAAATGGATGGCTTTTTTAAACACCACTATATTAGAAGAACACTATTTGATACATGGGTTAACTACAGAAGGTACTTCTTGGACGAGAGACCACTTTGGATTGTACCGGCGGAGGTTATAAAACCATTTTTGACATATAAAGGAGAAGATTGGGTGCAATATAGAGACATGTTGAAATTAGTGGGAAAAACGTTTGAAATGAAAATGGAAGAAGAGTTGGCTTTTAAGTATGGTTGGTTACAATATAGACAGATTTATGATTTGTTTAAAAAAGATAAAAAAGCTTCTGTATTTAGGGGAAAATATAATGATATTGAAATGGTATGGTTTGAGGGAGGTAAAAAATTGATTTCTAAAATGTATAAAATATTGTTACAATGGTATATAGAAGATGAGACAGTTAAAGGGCAAAATGATAAAATGGGCGATTAACATGAACAAAGAAACATCTATATCATCTTGGGAATTTTTATGGAAAAATGCAATGAAAATATCAACATGTAATAATTTAAAAGAAAATTGCTATAAGATGATGTATAGATGGTGTATGACACCAAAAAAGATTGCAAATATGAATAGTAATATGTCTAACAAATGTTGGAAGTGTAAAAATGCAGAGGGCTCATTTTATTATATGTGGTGGACATGTGACAAAGCAAAAATGTTTTGGGCTGAGATACATGCAGAAATGGAAAAAATTGTGAAATGTAAGTTTAAGAAAGAAGCGGAAATATTACTTTTGGGGCTTAAACTGGAAGAAGTCGATATGGCAAAAAGAACATTGATGTGGTATATGATCACAACTGCCAGAATGACATATGCTCAATATTGGAAACAAGACAAGGTCCCTGAAACTGGGGAATGGATAAAGAAACTACTTTTTATGGCTGAAATGGACAAAATGACAAGGAAACTCAAAAACTTGGAGGCAGAAGAATTTTTTGCAGACTGGAAAGACTTTAAAGAATATTTAGAGAAATACTGGGATGTAAAGGACGATTTGCTTTGCCTTGATAATTATTGAAAATTAGAAATAGTAGAAAAGAGAGATAAATGTATAAGAATAACAGCTGGAAGAAAAGTTACCTGTAGATGTGATCAATGAGAAAAGGAGGGAGGAAGAGAATATAAGTTTTGGGCTGGAGGTTGGAGCACTGTGGGAAGCCATAAGGGCAGGGGTGAAAGGAGGAAAGGATGTATAACAATTTAAGTTTTGATATATGTTTGAACGTTTACTATATCCTAATAAATTGTTTTTTTTTTAAATTAAAGTTGATTATTACCTTTGATGGAGGTGACACACATCCTGATGAATGGGATATTCGATACGAGAATAATTTGGTGAATTAGCACAGCTACTATCCATGGCCCATTATACAAACTTGCAATAACTGCAAAGCATATAAGAACACCTGGTCATTCATATCTATCTATCTATCAAATTCTTTATGCATGTATTTCTGGATGAGTGTCATTGTAAACTAAGGCATACTGACCACCGAGGAAGGCCCGAAGGGGCCGAAACGCGTATGGTCCATAGATCAAATGTTTTACCCATCTTTTGGATATGTATAATAGTCAGTTCTGAATGAAAAATGTTCTTTGAGTCTGATATTTAGACGATTTAACCTTTTTAATATTTTATGTGTACACCCCAATTAAACGTTTGCATATTTTTTAATATTAATTTACCTGTAGCTTGACCCTCTTAGATTGCGCTTGGACATAAATGAGACCTTGCTGGGCCAGACCATGTGTCATAAAATGTAATGCCAAGTAGTGGAGATACAGACTTTATAAAGGACATGAACACAAAGGTGTGTTTTTTTACTTAAAATAAAAACCTGCTTAAAACAATAGCCCTCTTGCAATATTATTGCATCAAAAAGTCTGTGCTGTTGCAATCTTGACTCGGCTGTACAGGTGTGTATCTGTAAGCTGCAAACCTGACTTTTCTGCAGCAGCAGCAGACAGCCAGTTCCACTGTGGACCCGATAGAAGCCCTCCGGGAGTCTGATCTGGCCTCTGGGGCCACGTTTGACACCCATCCTGGAAGATGCTCTTGCTGTTTCGTCATGACTGTTGCTCAGTGACAGAGTATGTGCCCCCTGCCCAGCCAAGCAGGGCACACAAGATGACTTGGATAAACAGAGGGTGTAATGCAGTCTAAAGCAGCTTCATATGGCCATCTATTTTCAGGCAGGGGAAGATCAGTCACTGGCGGCATGCCCTAGAGAGCCAGTGTGGTATAGTGGCTAAGAACGGAGGTGGACTCTAATCTGGAGAACCAGGTTTAATTACCCACCTCCTCCACATGGAAGCTAACTGGGTGACCTTGGGACAGTCCCAGTTCTCTGAGCCATACCTACCTCACAGGGTGTCTGTGGTGGGGAGAGGAAAGGAAGGTGATTATAAGCCCGAGACCCCTTAGGGTAGTGAACAGCAGGGTATAAAAAAAACAGCTCTTCTCTCTTCCAGTGCTTCAAGCTTCCTACAGTCCCCTGTGCAGCAGAGCTGTGAAGTCTACAAGGTACTAGCCCCTAGCAAGCACAGGGAAGAAAAAAACCCTGTATGCCTTGACCGGGCAATGTGGCAGCCTGCCTGTTCTAAAGCAGAACTCCGTGGCAGGACACTCTCTTAGGATGCCTTTCAAAACATGACGACCTCTGCTGGTTAGGTGAGGGACAACAAATTCACAGAAACCAGAACCCCTCACTTTTCTTGGGAGAGATTTTTCCAGTCCTGGGCCTCATCCCCAATCCTTTCTAGTGTTTCACATGTGCCTTTGGGCATATTTAGAGAAAGTGGCTTTAACTTCTAAGTTGACATACATGGCTAAAGATACCTTGACATTATTGAATTCCTGTGAAGCACTTGCTGACCATCCAAATATGACCAGACTGAACACCACTGGTTTGAGGTTCAACTCACCACCAAACTTACACCCATTCCTTTGGCAATTCCTCCTTGCCCAACACTGATAGGGAGACCAACCCTTGGGCCAGTTTGGGGTAGTGGTTGAGCGCAATGGACTCTCAATTTGGAGAATCAGGTTTGATTCCCCACTCTTCCACATGCTGCCAGCTGGGTGATCTTGGCTCTCAGCCCCACCTACCTCAGAGTGTCTGGTGTGTGTGTGGGGGGGACTTGTAAGCCACTCTTGAGATTCTTAAGGGTTGGGTATAGATCCAACCTTCAACCTTATCTTCTTTCTTCCTTAGTGCAACCCAGAGTTCTTACATAAAATTTACCCAGCTTTATATTACAGAGGAAGCTGGCTTTGCTCTGCCCACTCCCTTTGGAAGCTGACTGTAGTCCCAAGGAAATCTTTACTTCCTTGCTATGGCTAACAAGTACTTAACTACAAGTGTTAAAGACGGTGCAGCTCTTCAGGAACTGCAGGCTTCACCCGTCACATTTTTATCCTACCCCTCCCTACATAAATTTTTCACTGCCATTTTCTCCAAAACCTCATGTTGCGTTAGGGTGCAAGGCTAGCCCAATATGACATAAATGAAATACAGGAAGTTGGAATTTGAACCAGGTCTTGCAGGTACTACAATCACTATGATTCATGGAACAATCTTGCTGAAAAGCCTATACATTAATACAGCTCATAGAAACCACAACCACCATGTACCTTTTAAGCTTGCACAGAAAATCACTCTCAATGCCTTTGAAAGAAAATTCTATGATTGACTTTCCTCCTCCAATCATAATAATAAGCGGTAGCTTTTGAACTTGATTGTTTTCCACCTGTAAGAGCTACTAGTATGCTCACAGCAGGGTCAACTGAATATCAAGTTCAGCTGTAAATGACACAACTCAGTTTTACTTAAGATTGGCAGGAAAATGTGAACACTGCATTATTGCTTGGTATTCCCATGTTTTGATTGTTGGGCTAAACAGAAACTGTTCAGCCACTTTTGATTTTCACTACAAGCATCAGCATGTAATTTCGGACACATCTTAGCGCTACAAGAAGGCTAAACTGGCTAAGCAGTTAACTGGGTTTTGTATCTCCTTAAAGTATAAGTTCCACAAGCCACAGCAACTCATCCTCCCCAATGCTTGCTATGTTTCCAGTACTTTGGTTCAACTAGAAAGTGGTTGCTATGGCTTTTAGTACAGATTATTTTATTAGCCATACTAATAATGCTACACCAACTATGTTGAAAAAAGACACACATTTTCGATGCAAGAGCTTTATTGAAACAAAGTGCAGTGCAGTTTCACTTCAGTGGATGGAAACAAAAGCAAATTAATTAACCACCCCTGAGACGCAGCACCAGATGCAGGGTGGATTCCTTCTGGATGTTGTAGTCAGAGAGGGTGCGGCCGTCTTCCAGCTGCTTGCCAGCAAAGATCAGCCTCTGTTGATCAGGAGGAATGCCCTCTTTGTCCTGGATCTTGGCCTTCACATTCTCAATGGTGTCGCTGGGCTCCACCTCCAGGGTAATGGTCTTGCCAGTCAGGGTCTTCACAAAGATCTGCATGCCTCCCCTCAGGCGCAGCACCAGATGCAGGGTGGATTCCTTCTGGATGTTGTAGTCAGAGAGGGTGCGGCCGTCTTCCAGCTGCTTGCCAGCAAAGATCAGCCTCTGTTGATCGGGAGGAATGCCCTCTTTGTCCTGGATCTTGGCCTTCACGTTCTCAATGGTGTCGCTGGGCTCCACCTCCAGGGTAATGGTCTTGCCAGTCAGGGTCTTCACAAAGATCTGCATGCCTCCCCTCAGGCGCAGCACCAGATGCAGGGTGGATTCCTTCTGGATGTTGTAGTCAGAGAGGGTGCGGCCGTCTTCCAGCTGCTTGCCAGCAAAGATCAGCCTCTGTTGATCGGGAGGAATGCCCTCTTTGTCCTGGATCTTGGCCTTCACATTCTCAATGGTGTCGCTGGGCTCCACCTCCAGGGTAATGGTCTTGCCAGTCAGGGTCTTCACAAAGATCTGCATGCCTCCCCTCAGGCGCAGCACCAGATGCAGGGTGGATTCCTTCTGGATGTTGTAGTCAGAGAGGGTGCGGCCGTCTTCCAGCTGCTTGCCAGCAAAGATCAGCCTCTGTTGGTCAGGGGGGATGCCCTCTTTGTCCTGGATCTTGGCCTTCACATTCTCAATGGTGTCGCTGGGCTCCACCTCCAGAGTAATGGTCTTGCCTGTCAGGGTCTTCACAAAGATCTGCATGCCTCCCCTCAGGCGCAGCACCAGATGCAGGGTGGATTCCTTCTGGATGTTGTAGTCAGAGAGGGTGCGGCCGTCTTCCAGCTGCTTGCCAGCAAAGATCAGCCTCTGTTGGTCAGGGGGGATGCCCTCTTTGTCCTGGATCTTGGCCTTCACGTTCTCAATGGTGTCGCTGGGCTCCACCTCCAGGGTAATGGTCTTGCCAGTCAGGGTCTTCACAAAGATCTGCATGCCTCCCCTCAGGCGCAGCACCAGATGCAGGGTGGATTCCTTCTGGATGTTGTAGTCAGAGAGGGTGCGGCCGTCTTCCAGCTGCTTGCCAGCAAAGATCAGCCTCTGTTGGTCAGGGGGATGCCCTCTTTGTCCTGGATCTTGGCCTTCACGTTCTCAATGGTGTCGCTGGGCTCTACCTCCAGGGTAATGGTCTTGCCTGTCAGGGTCTTCACAAAGATCTGCATGCCTCCCCTCAGGCGCAGCACCAGATGCAGGGTGGATTCCTTCTGGATGTTGTAGTCAGAGAGGGTGCGGCCGTCTTCCAGCTGCTTGCCAGCAAAGATCAGCCTCTGTTGATCAGGTGGGATGCCTTCTTTGTCCTGGATCTTGGCCTTCACATTCTCAATGGTGTCGCTGGGCTCCACCTCCAGGGTAATGGTCTTGCCAGTCAGGGTCTTCACAAAGATCTGCATGCAGCCCCTCGTGCGCGGCAACAGATGCAGGGTGGATTCCTTCTGGATGTTGTAGTCAGAGAGGGTGCGGCCATCTTCCAGCTGCTTGCCAGCAAAGATCAGCCTCTGTTGGTCAGGGGGGATGCCCTCTTTGTCCTGGATCTTGGCCTTCACGTTCTCAATGGTGTCGCTGGGCTCTACCTCCAGGGTAATGGTCTTGCCTGTCAGGGTCTTCACAAAGATCTGCATGCCTCCCCTCAGGCGCAGCACCAGATGCAGGGTGGATTCCTTCTGGATGTTGTAGTCAGAGAGGGTGCGGCCGTCTTCCAGCTGCTTGCCAGCAAAGATCAGCCTCTGTTGATCAGGTGGGATGCCTTCTTTGTCCTGGATCTTGGCCTTCACATTCTCAATGGTGTCGCTGGGCTCCACCTCCAGGGTAATGGTCTTGCCAGTCAGGGTCTTCACAAAGATCTGCATGCCTCCCCTCAGGCGCAGCACCAGATGCAGGGTGGATTCCTTCTGGATGTTGTAGTCAGAGAGGGTGCGGCCATCTTCCAGCTGCTTGCCAGCAAAGATCAGCCTCTGTTGGTCAGGGGGGATGCCCTCTTTGTCCTGGATCTTGGCCTTCACATTCTCAATGGTGTCGCTGGGCTCCACCTCCAGGGTAATGGTCTTGCCTGTCAGGGTCTTCACAAAGATCTGCATGCCTCCCCTCAGGCGCAGCACCAGATGCAGGGTGGATTCCTTCTGGATGTTGTAGTCAGAGAGGGTGCGGCCGTCTTCCAGCTGCTTGCCAGCAAAGATCAGCCTCTGTTGATCGGGAGGAATGCCCTCTTTGTCCTGGATCTTGGCCTTCACGTTCTCAATGGTGTCGCTGGGCTCCACCTCCAGGGTAATGGTCTTGCCTGTCAAGGTCTTCACAAAGATCTGCATCTTCTCTGGTTTTTAAAAAAGAAACGGGAAGAGGAGAAACGTAAGGCAGGTTAAACGAGTCTTGTTTCCACAGGAGCCAGGCCAACTACAGCAATCCAGGATCAGCCAAGCAGCCCCATGGAGACAAACAACTTAACTCCGCTTCCTCATTCCCGTCAGGCCGCCAAGGGCCTCCCCCTTCGGGGAGTGGAGGGAGGGAGGATCCCGAGCGGCGCACGCGCCCTCAAAGCCAAGTGACGCCACAAAGGCCGGCTACGTCACCGGCGCACGCGCACCAACAGCCTCCGCGTCTTTCTTCCCTCCGGCCGCGGCCGCCATTTTAGCTCACCGCGAAGACGCGGCCCGCCGCCGGCCACTTCCTAGGGCGGAAAAAACGCCATTTCCCCGCGTGACTCCCTCGGCTTCCCCACCACAAAGCCCAGTTTCCTCTCGCCAGAACACAAAGACTTTCATTTCACTGACTCAGAAAGCCCGTTTTCCCCTCACCCAGAAAGCCCGTTTTCCTCTCTCGGCAGACCAGCCTCCCTCAAGTCTCTCCCCAAATCTATTAAACGTCAGTCTCAATAACAGAACAAACACACTCCTTAAAAGGAACCAAACCCTGTCTAATTATTATAACTTACCGCACAGCCTGAGCCGATCCTAGCTTTAAAAAAGAAGAAGCAAAAGCGACGACAAACAGCCTGTTCTATCTGCGCCAACCGCCCCGTCGGTCTCTTATATAGGTCTCGCTCGCCAAGATCACTCCGCCAAATCGGTGGCGCTAAGAGCGAGGGAACTACATTGCTCTTGCGCGCGCGCGACGTCGGCTGCCGCCAATAGCACGGCAAAGAAAAGCAGAAAGCCACGCCCCCTTCCATACTGAGGGGGACGCGGAAGGATACAATTACTCGGTGCGCTCGCGATCTTATTGACGGTTGAGAAATGGGGGGGGAGGTGTGATATGAATTGGGAGGAATACCCGGACTGGATCCCCATTAATCTGGAATGGTTTCTGGAAATGTTGATAAAGAGATATGAGTAGCCTGAATAAAGGTTTTTAAACCACCTCTGTGAGGAAGTGAAGAAAACAAACAAACCACCCTGGCTTTTGTATCTATGAGGGACATGTTTGGAAGAAAAGCTGAATACAACCATAACGCCCACTTAATTTAAGAATTTTATCTAGACCTTCCTTCACCCCCCACATTGATAATCTCACAAACACCAGAAAAAGAGCCCATCACCCCCCCATCACTTTGATTGTGTGCACAAAAACACAACTAGAACACCAGTGGCAGATTAACCATTAAGCGGACTAAGCAGTTGCTTAGGGCACCAGGGTCAAAAGGGGCACCACAAAGTTGGGAAAAGGGTGAAAGGAAAAAAACCCTGAATGTAGATTTGTAAAAAAAAAACCTGATAAAATTAGTGCAAATTGATCATGGTGCACCCTAGGTGTAATGTACTCAGACATAATACAATCAGACATAATGCAATCAGACCTGACCACCTGCGAGGCAAGGAAGCCATGCGTCAGGCAAAACGTCACAGCTTCGCTCACCTGAACAAAGGACTCAGAAGATCCTAGCCTGCTCCAATCAGAGGGTTAGGCTCCCAGCCGAGAGCCTATGGAACTCTTGGCCACTGTATATAGCCAATGTCTTGAATGGGCTGTGTTTTGGGAGTGAGGTTTTTAGGGGATATAAAGCAGCCTGCGAGCCGGGTAAAGTTGTCTTGTTCCTGATCTTCAAATAAAAGTATGAGCTGATTTCACTCTACGGACTCGTCAGCCTCAGTACTTTCCACTAGGGTTGTCTTCTATTTTTTGTTGGCGAGGTGCAGTGTCATAGGCTATGTTTAAAATGCATGTATTCAACAACTACAATGGACCAGGTCAGTGTGGAAAGGAGGGGGGCACCAAGATTGGTCAGTGCTTAGGGCACCCGTGAGCCTTAATCCGCCCCTGTAGAACATGTTCGAAGCAAAACTTATGATGAGGTCTTAAGCTGGTGAGGAAGCCCCATAGAATTCAGTGGGATTTATTTTCAGGGGGAATGTTCAAAGAAGAGGGGATCTGGCTAAAGCAAACCAGAGTCCTGTGACACATTGGCCTCTCGGATAAACGGAGGGGTTGTAAATGCTCTAATTAATTAATAGCCAAGCAGATTAAGCACAGCAGGCGCATAACTGAACCGGCCATAAAATTGTGGGCAAGTCAATTAATGCTCCTTCTGCAATAAATGGGGTCATGTGAGGGTGGCCACCAGTGGAGGTTGGGGGGGGGGCTAGTGTTGAAGGCAGAGCTGGTGTCAGCATACCCTCTGTTGGGGCATCCGCTGGGGCCCACCACGGTTTCTGGCAGCGCCCACTGCTGCTGGTACCCCTTGCTCACCACCCATGCTCACTGCTGCATGCACTGCCCGATGCCACTGGGGAAAGGTCTGAAGGTAGCTGTGAGCATGGATGGTGGAAGGGCTGGCGAGCAGACGGAGGAAGGAGACACAGGCGGGTGAGAGGCATGCGGGTGGGTGGAAGGGCATGAGGGCTCAGTGGTGGGCTGAGGGGGGAGGGGGCCCTCGGGACAGTCTGCCTAGGGCCTGCAAAACCCTTGAAACTGGCCCCGGTTGGTACCACAAGACCCCCACTTTGCTTTTGAGGCAGAGATGCACACAGCAACACCCTTGAATTTATCTTGCTGGCTCTGACAAGGCCTCTGCGTAAGACACGACACAGCTGGATTGCCCAAACAAAAGATGGACAAAGCCAGAGATTGCTGCTTTAAACCAAAATGCCACAATCTGCCTCTTATATTTTAACCCTGTCCTTCCCGTCGGAGCGCCGGCAAGCCAGGGGAAGGGGCAGGGGTTTAAACCCCTGTCCCTTCCGTCGGAGCGCCAGCTTGCCGGCACTTCCTGCAGCTGCGGGGCGCGCCGCCAAGCCAGGGAAGGGGCAGAAATTTAAAACCCTGTCCCTTCTGTTGGAGCTCCAGCAAGCCAGGGAAGGGGCAGGGGTTTAAACCCCCGTCCCTGCCGTTGGAGCGCCGGCTTGCTGGTGCGCCCCGCATTTGCGGGGTGCGCTGGCAACCCAGGGGAAGGGGGTTTTCGGTGGGGCTTTTGGCAGAGGGGGGCCTTTTGGTGCCTCTAAGGGCCGGAGCGCTCTAGGCAAATGCCTAGTTCGCCTAATGAGTGAGCCGGCCCTGCCTGAAAGGCATTTTTCTACATTTTTTTCACCCTTTCCCCAACTTTGTGGTGCCCCCTATGGCCCTGGTGCCCTAAACACTTGCTTAGTCTGCTTAATGGTTAATCTGCCACTGGGTTCATTTCAGACCATATATGCATTCCACTTTGTTGAAGTCTCCTTTTGTATATATATTTTTTGCGGGAAATTCAGCTCACAGTTGCTTTGTTTTTCTTTGCTGTTTCCTACAGTGTGCTGTACTGTTTGTTGTTGTATGATTTGGGGGTGGATCCTGGGGAGGGGCCTTGGCAGGGGTGTGACGGTGGGGCCCACCCTCCAAGGTAGCCATTTCCCCCACCTCATGGGAACTGACCTCTGTCACCTGAAAATGAGCTGCAATCCCTAGAGATCTCCAGGCCCCACCTGGAGGCTGGCAACCCTAGCAAGGCACTGATAGAAGCTTTGAATAATGCTAATATTATTATAGAAATGCTATTCTTTTTGTTTGAGGGGATTTATACAAAAAAAACAACTTGCGGAGCACTCAGAAGTGTTATGTCTCCCCTGCAATCTAGGGATGCCAGCCTCCAGGTGGGACCTGGGGATCAGAAATTACAGCTCATCTCCAGACTACAGAGATACAAAAGAACAGAAGAACAGAAGAGAAGCCAATGTTGGATCAGGCCAACGGCCCATCCAGCCCAACACTCTGTTACACAGTGGCCAAAAATACCAGGTGCCATCAGGACGTCCACCAGTGGGGCCAGGTCACTAGAAGCCCTCCCACTGTTGACCCCCCAAGCACCAAGAATACAGAGCATCCCTTGCCCCAGAGTCCCTATCTAGACCTTGTGGCTAAGAGCTACTGATAGACCTCTGCTCCATATGCTTATCTAATTCCCTCTTGAAGCCACCCGTGCTTGTAGACGCCGCCCCCTCCTGTGGCCATGAATTCCATGTGTTAATCACTCTTTAAGTGAAGAAGGACTTCCTTTTATCTGTTCTAACCTGATCGCTCAGCAATTTCATGGAGTGCCCACGAGTTCTTGTACTGCGAGAAAGGGACAAAAGTACCTCTTTCTCTACCTGCTCTATCTCATGCATAATCTTGTAAACCTCGATCATGTCACCCCTCAGCCGTCATTTCTCCAAGCTGAAGAGCCCCAAGTGTTTTCATCTTTCTTCATAGATCAGTTCCCCTGGAGAAAATGGAGGCTTTGGAGGGCAGATTTGATGGCATTGTCCCCTGCTGAGCTCCCTGTCCTCCCCAGGCTCCATCCTCAGATCTCCAGGAGTTCCCCAACCTGGATTTGGCAACCGCATCCCTGCCAGTAGCCAGGGGGGACCCAGCAGGTCTATCTGAAGGGGCCCAGCCCCTCTTTTGTCCTCGCTCTGCTGAGACAGGTGCTGTTTGATCCTGTCGTTTGTGGCCAGTCTGTTTCTGCTTTGCTGAGAAATGCTTGCTGTGTGCGTGGTGTTGTTTTTTTGGCATGTGCCCCACAGGAAATTCCAGGAGGAAAACAATGAGCAGCCGAAGGGACAAGCCCAGCAAAACCTGTTGGGTTGGCTTGAAGTTGTACAAAAGCAGGGTCCGGTGACCGGATGGGCCTTATTATATAACCCAAGGCAGGCCGCTGAAGGTCCCGTGTGAATTAGAGGTCACCAGAATGGTCTTCAAAACATGCCCGACCGTTCCAGATAAAAGGACCTGCTGGCAGTCACGGAAAAGACAAAAACACTTCTGAAGCAAACTGTTCCACAGGTTTTCCTGGAGGTCAGTAACTAAAAGCCACCTTCCCTCAGGACCAATCGAAATAAGACCACAAGGGTGCAAACTTGCCAGGTCTCCAGATGTTAGGATTTTAGGGCGGGGGGGGGGAGAAATGGATGTTGCAGTCCTCCTGTGAATGCCAGGCAGATCTTGTGAATGCTAGACAGATAAGAATGGAATGAGGGGTCCTGAGTAAAGCTAGGGTTGCCAGCTGTGTTCCCTCTAAGCTGAGTTAGTGTGAGCTAGCTCACAGTTTCTTAGCCTCCAGCTCACAGATTTTTGTTTTAGCTCAGGAAGGATGGCTCCAAAGCAAACTAATTTATGCAGCAGCCAAATTGCTCGCTCACAGCTTTAATGCCAGTAGCTCACAAAGTAGAATTTTTGCTCACAAGACACAGCTTAGAGGGAGCACTGGTTGCCAGCCTCCAGGTGGTGGCTGGAGATCTGGAATGAGAAGTGATCTCCGGGCAACAGAGATCAGTTCCCCTGGAGAAAATGGCTGCTTAGGAAGGTGGTCGCAATGACGTTAAGTGCCGCTGATCGCCCTTTGTCCCCTAAACCTGCCCACCCTCAAAACCTCCAGGAATTTCCTAACCCAGCGTTGGCAACCCTAGATGGCCACCGTGGAGAGCCAGTTTGGTGTAGCGGTTGGAAGCGTGGACTCTAATCTGGGAGAACCGGGTCTGATTCCCCACTCCTCCACATGCGGCTGGCTGGAGTGACCTTGGGTCAGTCACAAGTTCTCTCAGAGCTGTTCTCTCAAGGGCAGTCCTCGGGAGAGCTCTCTCAGCCCCACCGACCTCACAGGGTGTCTGTTGTGGGGAGGGGAAGGGAAAGGAGATTGTAAACCGCTCTGAGACTCTTCTTCTATTTGGGTGAAACTGCAGCCTTCTGGGAAGGGGAAAAAGGCAAAAGGCAGCTATCAGCTGAAAATATACAAACCCTTGGGAGAATTCGTTCCCCATCTGGTTCCAGGTGGTCAGCCATGTCGGTCTGAAGTTAGAGCCCAGAGACACCTCTAAGACCAACAAAGGTTTATTCATGCACACGAAAGCTCATACTTTAAATAAACCTTTGTTGGTCTTCAAGGTGCCACTGGACTCTAAATTCGTTCCCTATCCCGTGACAACGAAGGGCAGCCGACAGTCCTCGGGCAGACAGGCAGGGGGAAGGGAAACGGCAGCGCAAAAATTCCAAACCAGACCTTTCTAAAAGAGCGGAACTTCCTTTGGCGCTTGCCAGCTGCCCTAGCCTAAGACATGCTTTTGTTTAGCAGACCGAAAAAACGTGAGCATTTCTGGGCAACCGGAACCAATAAAATGAAGGATTAATTTTAAATAAATAAATGAATAAAAATTAATGTAAAAAAAGTGGAGATGCCGGGGATTGAACCCGGGGCCTCATACATGCAAAGCATGCGCTCTACCACTGAGCTACATCCCCAGACCGCAAAACCAGTTTTCTGCAAGCTCTGATATCTTAGCAGTTCTAACACACGCTGGGTTGCGCCGACTAAAAGCGACGACCACGTCTGGGACTCGGAGAGCAAGAGGGGCCAGGGAGATAAACAGAACCAAGCGCGAGTCCAGCGGCACCTTTAAGACCAACGC
The DNA here is from genome assembly GCA_029375565.1 of Gekko gecko. Taxonomy (NCBI): domain Eukaryota; kingdom Metazoa; phylum Chordata; class Lepidosauria; order Squamata; family Gekkonidae; genus Gekko; species Gekko gecko. Next base: position 71,621,271 of record JAPDNY010000012.1, on the reverse strand, counting down.
TTCTTATTCAGGGGACAAACTTTCGTGTGCACGCACACTTCTTCAGCTACACTGTGCGTGCACACGAAAGCTTATATCTTGCCTAAAACTTTGTCGGTCTTAAAGGTGCCGCTGGACTCCCAATTTTGTGCTGCCGCTTCAGACCAATGCGGCTATGCACCGTCCTGAACCTATCTTCAGGGAGATAACAACAGATATGCATTCAGGACACTGAACAGTCGGACTCTTTGCTTTGAGCCCGTGCAGAGAGCAAGGAAAATTATGCAGGGTGCAAAGTTGCCAGAGGGCTAAAAGCGCTGCAAACGACCCCCGTTTCGGGCAAACATACAAAGCGAGCAGCGGCCCACGAGACCGCCTTCCCTGTCTTTAAGATGACCCGGAGCTCTTGCTTTTTTCTACTGCTTGCAAGTCGCCATGCAGACAGACTAACACGGCCCGCGACCCACACAAACACCTTCTCTCACCACTGCAGCGACGGCGCCCGAGTCCCAAGAGCGCGGAGAAGCAACGCCCAGGCGGAGGAGGGATCCACCTCTGAGCAGGGGTCTTTTCGTAGAAGAACAGCTGCAGGAGCTCATTAGCATATGGTATGCTAATGAGCTATTAGGCTATTAGCATATGCCATGCCCCTGACATCACCGGAAGTTATGTCAGAAGGGGAAGCAAAAGGGGGGAAGCATCTTCAAAAGCCTCCCCTTCCCTTCCCCAGCTGGTCTGGGTGGGGGAGCTAAGAGAGAAGTGGTTTAAAGTTTAAACTCCTTCTCATGAGAGCTGGGCCACAGAAGGAGGAAAGAGGGAAGGAAAGAGAGAGAGTAGAGAGAAGGAAAGAAGGAAGGAAAGAGAGAGAGAAAGAAAGAGAGGGAAGAAGGAGGGAAAGAGGGAAAGGAGGAAAAAAGATAAGAGAAGAAGGTGGGAAAGAAAGGAAGGAAGGAAGGAAGGAAGGAAGGAAGGAAGGAAGGAAGGAAGGAAAGAAAGAAAGAAAGAAAGAAAGAAAGAAAGAAAGAAAGAAAGAAAGAAAGAAAGAAAGAAAGAAAGAAGAGAAGAATGAGGGAAAGAGGAAAAAGAAAGAAGGAAAGGAGGGAATGAAAGAAATTCAGTGGCAATTCAGCCCCATTTTACCCTATGGGCCATTGAAGTCAATGGTGAAAACATAGGGTATATTCTGGGGGCTGGAGGGGAGGGGGTTTGAGGGAGAGGCTCCAAGATCACAGGATAGCTGATGGAGCCTCTCCCCAAGATACCCACCAAGTTTCAAGAACATTGGATCAGGGGGTCCAATTCTATGGGCCCCCAAACAGGTTGACCCATTTCCTCCATTGTTCTCTATGGTGGGAAAAAAATAACTTTTTTTCCCACCATAGAGAACAATGGAGGAAATGGGTCAACCTGTTTGGGGGCCCATAGAATTGGACCCCCTGATCCAATGTTCTTGAAACTTGGTGGGTATCTTGGGGAGAGGCTCCATAAGCTATCCTCTGAGTTTCGAGCCTCTCCCTCAAATCCCCTCCCCCAGCCCCTAGAATATACCCTATGTTTTCACCATTGACTTCAATGGCCCATAGGATATAATGGAGCTGAAATTGACATTCGGCTGCCTGAAAGACTCTCCGGGACGCCGGCTGGGGGCGGGGCTTGGCTCCTGAGCTCCCGGAGCTGCGCTCCGGTGCGCTCCCCCCCGAAAAGACCCCTGCCTCTGAGTATCTCAGAAGTATTCTTCTTAATTGCACGAGAAATTGCAACGACGCCATCCGGGAATCGAACCCTCGGCACCTACGTGATTGGTGGGGCTATTACGTTTGAAAATGCAAAAAGAGTCCCAGGGCACCTTGAAGGCCAACCAAGTTTTACTCAAGGTGTCAGCAGCTTTCCTGGCAGGTACACTTCCCTCAGGTCAGGAGAGCTCACACCTCAATAAAACTTGGTTGGTCTTAAAGGTGCCCCTGGACTCTAACCAATGCTCCCTCTGAGTTGAGGAGTCTTGTGAGCAGAAATTCTACTTTGTGAGCGACTGGCATTAAAGTTGTGAGCGAGCCATTTGGCTACTGCCTAAATTAGCTTGCTCTGGAGCCATCTTTCCTGAGCTAAGGCAAAAATCTGTGAGCTGGAGGCTAAAAAGCTGTGAGCTAGCTCACACTGACTCAGCTTAGAGGGACACACTGACTCTTAACTTAGGTCTGTTACTTCAGACTGGTAGGGCTGCCCACCTTGACCTATCTGTTTGAAAATAAAGTCACTTGAGACTATGACGGGACTCAGCTGGCCTGGATACCCAAGGGATTGTGCTGGCATCTGCTTTCAAATTGCAGAAAGCTGTTGTCAGAACACCCGAAGCTGTAGTTTCCAAACAGAGGGAAAAGGAGGAAGTCCTGGGGAAGCAGGGCAGGGGTACTTGGGTATTCTCCCTCTGGCTGATTACTCGCCTTTACAGGCCCATAGCCAGGATTTTTTAATTGGGGGGCCCCTTTAAATGTCAGCAGGGGAGAAAGGGAGCACCAGAAATAAAATAAAATAAAAAACTGAAAGTCCTGAGGCCTGGGCTGGATGTAGAGTTGGGGGGGGGGCTTGGCAGTAAGTTGGGGGGGCAGGCCCTGAGATGCCCAACTGTAGCTCCAGGCCTGCCTTTGAAAGAGCATAAGAGAAGCCATGGGGGGGGTGTCCATGCCCAGTGTTCCCTCTAAGCTGTTAGTGTGAGCTAGTTCACAGTTTCTCAACCTCCAGCTCGCACAATTTTGTCTTAGCTCAGGTCCTCAGGAAGGGGGGCTCCAGAGCCAACTAATTTTATGCAGCATCGAAATCACTCACTCACAAAGTAGAATTTTTGCTTACAGGACTTCACAGCATAGTGCAAGGGTGTCAAACATGCAGCCCCGGGGGCCAAATCAGGCCCTTGGAGGTCTTCCATCAGGCCCACGGTGGAACTGGCCCTCTCCTGCTTCCAGCTCCGCTGCTGCTGCTGCTGCATCGTCGCTTCTTCGCCAGACTCTCTTAATCACTCAGCCCTTTCATGTTCTAACCTGGGTCCCGGACTCAGAACTCTGAGCAGGAGACTTCTGTGGCCATTGTCAATAAATCAAAAGTAGGTTTGCAGCTTACAGAGCTAATGTTTTAAGCATGTTTTTATTTGAAGTAAAAATAAATAAATCTCTGTGTTTGTGTCCTTTATAAAGTCTATATCTCCGCTCCCTGGCCTTACATTTCAGGACACACAGGGCCCAGCCCAACAAGGTCTCATTCAGGTCAGACCCGGCCCTCGTAACAAATGAGTTTGACACCCCTGGTCACCTATGCCAACAGCCCTTCCAGTCCAACAGCACCTTTATTTGCAGACCCAGGACTGCTCTTCCCTTGCCAGAGATGTTATTAGACTTGCAGGTGCTCTGGGATTCTTGCTGTTTTCGACCCAACCAGCACTGTGTGTGCACAGTGGCCCAAACCCAGGCGCAATCAGGAGGGTCTACCAGCATGGCTGCCTTGGGAGCAAAGCCCGCTCGGCGGTTTGTCTTTGCCAGGCTCCTCCGCAGCGACGGTTTCTTTATTCATTTGCTTCCTTTGCCGCGGAGACTCGAATCGCTGTTTTCAGCTCGTTTGCAGTTGTTGTTGCAACGTAGGTGTGTGAGTGCGCTCTTGTGGGCTGAGATTTTGCTTTCGACGAGCTCTTACATACCTGGAGATGCAGAAGTAAAGTGAAAAAGAAATAAAAGCGCCAATTTGAGCAAATGGTCCCTTGCATTTCGGGAAAAACTATCTGCCGAAACCCGGGATCGAACCAGGGACCTTTAGATCTTCAGTCTAACGCTCTCCCAACTGAGCTATTTCGGCAGCTGCGGATTTTTTCTGTTTGACTAGCTGTACTCATTGATCAGTGAGACCGCTCCTTCCAATCAATCGATCAATTAGTTAATCCATCCGTTCCTTTACCATTTACTTCTCGAACCCTCTCACCGGTTTACAAGCAAACAAATACGCTGACACGGGAGGGCCGCGGGCGTCTCTCGGAGCCCCCCCGCCGGGCCCAGGGGAAGCAGACTCTTCCCTTTCCCTGGCAAGTTTTCTGACAGAGAGAGCAGAACGCTAGCCAGGAGGGGTGAAAAGAGTGCCTTGGAGTGTATGCAGAGCGCCTTTGGCCTTGCACGGAGCCTCCCCGCAGATAACTACAATGGGGGGGGGGTGAGTGACAGGCGGGTCCTGGTAGCCAAGCTTCATGGCAGAGAGGGCCTCTGAGCTCGTGCAGAGTGCTTTTCGCTTTGCACGGTACGCTTGCCTTTCCCCCCACCGGGGGGGGGGTGGAGTTAGGCAGGGGCTGATAGCCAGCGTCGTTTCTGATATGCCCCAATGGTGGGGAGCCACTGTGGGGGGAGCATGTGGGGTGCGGGGTGCGAGGAAGAACTGCTGGGGCGACAGAGCTGGGCAGAAGCCCTGGGGTCGGGGTGACGGGGGGAACCACCCATGGGCATGGGAACCTGGGGAACTGTCTGCAGACCCTTCAGCCGGTTGACTCAGAACAGGAAATCTGCGCTGGCGCCCGTGGCACTCTGCGTATGCTCAGAGGGCCCCAGCTTTGTCATTCTATGATTCTTACCTGGCGTTGCTTGCTTGCTGCTGCCCCAAAGGGTTCTGAGGAGCACGGGGAGGGACTGTGGGTCGTTCTCCTTTTCCCCGTCGTCTTCTCACAACAACCTTGCGAGGTAGGGTAGGCTGCCGGGGGGGGGCGAGGTCCGGCTCTCCCGATGATCTTCCTGTACAGCAGGAGGAGGAGAGGCTATCCCCGAGGGAGGTCGATCCCCAGGAGTCAGAAGAACTTCTGCATAGGCTGCGGCCCCCGGTTTGCGCTTTGGGTTGGGTTCAACTTCTTTGTTCAAGCCGGGTTGGTGCCCCCCGGCAGGTTTCACACAGTGAATGCAATGAACTCATTAATTTTTATGTATTATGTATTTAAAAAAAACAGCAGAAATAGCGAGAAATCACTGGAGCAGAATGACCTACTAATGCCCCCGAAGAGCGGGCTGAGCAGAGGAAACGTAGTGGCCAATTGTATGTGGAGGAGAACCAAAAAATTATAGTCTCCCCGTCGGGGAATCGAACCCCGGTCTCCCGCGTGACAGGCGGGGATACTTACCACTATACTAACGAGGACGGACCTTGTCAGACTCTCGAAATTACATTTGATAAAGCAAGCACAATTCTGGCCCTTTGCTATTCCTGTGAAAGATTGGCAAGAACGGAACACGAAATCGGGTCCAGGCGGTGAAGACTCAGAACCGCTAATTTACGCCTGATTTTATTCCTGGGTAGGGGAGGCGGGGGAAATAAACCCCTCTGTCACGGTTTGCAAGGAAGTAACATATTTAAGCACATAAGAGAAGTCATGTTGGATCAGGCCAATGGCCCATCCAGTTCAACACTCTGTGCCACACAGTGGCCAAAAATACCAGGGGCCATCGGGAGGTCCACCAGCGGGGCCAGAACTCCAGACGCCCTCCCACTGTTGTCCCCCCCCCCAAGCACCAAGAAGACACAGCATCACACCGCCCCAGACAAAGAACAACGTCTCAGTCCAGCGGCATCTTTGAGACCAACAAAGCTTAATTCTGGGTATAAGCGAGAACGGTGTGATTTTGCATGTGTGATGCACACTTTTCAGAGACAATTTATTAACCTTTGTCGGTCTCAGAGTTGCCGCTGGGCGCAAACTTAGTTCACACATCTGTTAGCTCTTCTTTTATCATCTGAATGCTAATGCGCTGCTATTCACGGATCTTGCCAACTGCTTTAATCCAGTCTCAGCGACACTTACCCCCGAGTCACTTATGCCGTCTTGACTCTTAACTAGCCCTTCCGGGCAACTAACCCCCCTCCCCATCTCTACCTATACGTAAGGCTTGAGGAAGTCTGTTTCAGCGTATCTGAAGAGTTGGGCATGCGCACCAAGTTTACACGCAGAACTCAACTTTGTTGGTCTTAAAGGTGCCGCTAGACTCGAACTTTGTTCTGCTGCTGCGGTCCCGAGCCGCGACCCATCTGAATCTATCTGCACGTAAGCAGGAACAGACCCTTTATAAAGATATCTTGTTCTTTACGGTTTTCCAAAAAAGGCAATATTTAGGGGAGGGGGGAAAGGACGTCAGAAATCAAAATTACGGTAGCAGCTCTGTAAGTTGTTTTGGAGATTTTTTCTTTCCGTAACAGGGGATGTAGCTCAGTGGTAGAGCGCATGCTTTGCATGTATGAGGCCCCGGGTTCAATCCCCGGCATCTCCACTTTTTCCCCGACCCCGGCAGTACCCGACATCTCAAAGGGTCGCTTCAGACGATCGTGTTTTAAGGGCTGGGTAGACACCTTGCAAGCACACCGGCGCATTCACTCCCCAAATCAACTTGGAAGCTTGGGACGGAAGTACCAACTTTTTCTCCAGATGCAACATCCCAAACAGCCTAGACTTTGTCAAATTCTGTGGCCATTTGACTTCTCAGAACTTGATGCTCAGGTAAGGCTGCCAGGGGTGGAGGTGGGTGGGTTGCCATCTCCAGGATGGGAAACACTTGGGAGATTTGGGGGTGGAGCCTGGGGAGGACAGGGACCTCAGTGGGGTACAACGCCCTAGAGTCCACCCTCCAATCAAAGCGGCCATTTTCTCCAGGGGAACTGTGATCTCTGTAGATTGGAGATGAGACTGTAATTCCCGAGGATCCCCAGGTCCCACCTGGAGACTGGCCTCCCTAGACTGAAGGCTGTCTTATGGAAACAGGTGGCACAGAGACAAACTGCCATTTTTTTTGCGACGCCTGGGGAAAATCCAGATTGTGCCATCAAAATAACATTGCAGTCCTAAACAAGAGAGTTGCACCGTTGGAAGCCTTGCCTCCGGTGGATTTAGAAGAGGGCGACTCAGTTTAGGAAATGGCTTTGCAAAACACTTCTTCCACGGCCACATTGAGTGTAGTTCGGTGGCAGATTAACCCTTAAGCAGGCTGAGCCCATGCTTAGGGCACCAGGGCCAAAGGGGGCACCACAAAGTTGGGAAAAGGGTGAAAAAATATAGAAAAATGCCTCTCAGGTCATGAGTACTGGAACTTTGATACATTTAACTTGTGAAATATTGAAATAGATGTTGTATTGAATTTTTGTAGAACTTTAGGTAGCCAAAGCTTGGCTTAGTTTGTACAGTATATGGTGTTATCATATGAATGAATGTTTGTATTGCTGCCGCCTGCATTGTATATCTGGTCAGGCAGGTCAACGACTACAATGGACTGGGTCAGGGTGGAAAGGAGGAGGGCACCAAGACTGGTCAGTGCTGCTGAGGGCACCCGTGAGCCTTAATCTGCCCCTGGTGTAGTTTACTCCTGAGCCCTTGAAATACTTATATACCAACGGCTGCTGTCTGAAAGCAGGAGATCCACTGCTGAAACCCACAGTGGCAAAACTGCAGAAAAGCAGCTTGGGTTTAGGGCTGCCCGCCAGCTTCTGAATCAAAATTCCTGGCGGTTCGGGAGCGGCACCTGGGGAGGGCAGTGTTTGGGAGGGGAGGGGCCATACTGCCATAGAACACCCCCCCGCCAAAGCAGCCAGTTCCTCCAGGGGATCCCCTTTCTGTCGCCTGGAGATCACTTCTAATTCCAGACATCCAGGCCCCACCTGGAAGCTGGCAACCCTGGACCTCTTATGCTACCAAAATATGCACTAAGACCCAACATTAGCATCTTCAGAACTTTGATTCTGGACACGAATAAGAATGGCAGACTCTATCCTATGGGGCAGCACAATCCATTTGACATGCAAGACCATCTGACTCTCCCTGGTCCGGAAGACACCAGATTGGCCTCTACCGGGGCTAGGGTCTTCACAGTGGCGGCCCCATACTGGTGGAATGAGCTCTCGGAAGACATCAGAGTCCTGCGGGACCTCCTACAGTTCCACCAGGCCTTAATTAGGAGCCGCCACTGACCACTGACTACATGTTGACAACATCTAAACAGTTAACATCTGAACTGTTAAGGCCCCCTTTGTTTGATAACCTGAATAACAACAGCAAGCATAATTTGACCCTATGGGACGCTACTGCCATCAGCATTTTATCTTTTTATCTGTATTTATACTACGTTATTGCATTTGTTTCAGTGCATCTGTGTTTTAACGTGTTTTAACCTACTGTAAGCCGCCCTGAGCCTGCTACGCAAGGAGGGCGGGATATATATAAATCGAACAAATAAATAAATAAGAGCACGGGCCTTAGTTTCGGTGTGGCTCACGCAGGTGCATTATGTCAATTTCAGAGCGTGGCCGTGTTGGTCGGCAGAAGAACCGTTAGATTCGAGCCCAGGAGGACCTTAGAGACCAAAAAGATTTCGAGGGGGGTAAGCCTCTTTATTATTTTTATTATTATTTATTTGATTTATTAATCGCTCTACCCTAGCTCATGCTGGGCTCTGGGCGATGTACAGAAAAGACAAAATGCCATCAAACAAAATACAAATTTTAAAAATCCAAATACAGTTAAATAAGAAGTAAAACCAAAGTAAAAATCCCAGGTGGCGATCTATGGTTTTCCGTTCCCATTCTGGACAGTCTGGGTATTTGGTGGGAGGGGAGAAGGAAAGTTAAACAAAATATATACAGGGGGGAAGGGGAAGGGTGCCAGCCGATGTAGCCAACCGTTGCTGTCTTCAGCCGAAAGCCTGGCGGAACATCTCTGCCTTGCAGGCCCTGCGGAATTGCACAAGGTCCCGCAGGTCCCTGGTGTCATTCGGCAGAGAGTTCCACCAGGTTGGGGCCAGGACTTAGAAGGCCCTGTCCCTGGTTGAGAACAGCCGGACATTAACATAAGAAAAGCCAGCGTTGGATCAGGCCAATGGCCCATCCAGTCCAACACTCTGTCACACAGTGGCCAAAAATACCAGGTGCCATCAGGAGGTCCAGCAGTGGGGCTAGGACACTAGAAGCCCTCCCACTGTTGTCCCCCCCAGCACCAAGAATACAGAGCCTCACCTGCCCCAGACTGAGAGTTCCTATCTATACCTTGTGACTAACAGCCACTGATGGACCTCTGCTCCATATGCTTACCTAACTCCCTCTTTGAGCCGTCCATGCTTGTAACCGCCGCCACCTCCTGTGGCAGTGAATTCCATGTGTCAAGCAGTGAATTCCATGTGTCAAAGTGTCCTTCCTTAGATATGCCCCTTGTGTTAGCCTGAACATGGATTCTCCATCTTTGGGACTGGCTCAGAGCATCACAAGTACACCTGGGTAACTCAAAGGGTTGCCAATTCATTTGGGAAATTCCTGGAGCTCTTGGGGGCTGTAGCTGGGAAGGGTGCTCAGCAGGGATGCCAGGTCAGACTCCACCCTCCAGAACTTCCAGTTCCTCCTTGGGGATTAATCTCTGTAATGTGGAGAGCGATTAATTCCAGAACCCCAGGCCCCAGCTGGAAGTTGGTAACCGACTGCTTTTGTCAAAGTTAAAAGGCTGAAGGACTGCTTAGTTCCAGCTAGGGAAGCCAGGCTGCAGAAGTCTGATTGCCTGTTGAAGACTGCAAAACGTGGGCTAGAACTGGCCTCAATCCTTCCTTGCCAGCCCTGAAATAATTATAAAGTTGGTGGTGTCACAACAACAACATCGATGCATATTGTAACTATAATAAGGCATAAGATGCAATATTTCCTCTCCTTTGAAGACAAGACATAAAGTCCATGTAGTCAGTGTAACTTGATAGGAGGAGTCCACGTAGTCATAACATTTTCCAGAAAGCCTTTGCAAAGACACCCATTCTAGATACTTGGAAGATGCGTTTCCTTTGACTTCTTCAGTTTGCCAGCTGTGTAAGTGGAACCTGATTTCAGCAGTTTCAACAGACCACAAGGTTCATGGTGTAAGAAGCGAATCATAGGTCCTCTCAAGTTACACTGACTACATGGACTTTATATCTTCTCTTCAAAGGAGGAAATATTGCATCTTATGCCTTATTATAGTTACAGTATGCATCGATGTTGTTGTTGTGACACCACCAACTATAATTATTTCAGGGCTGGCAAGGAAGGATTGAGGCCAATTCTAGCCCACGTTTTGCAGTCTTCAACAGGCAATCAGACTTCTGCAGCCTGGCTTCCTTAGCTGGAACTAAGCGGTCCACCAACTTCATAATTGTTTAATATATTGGGACTGTTTGTGCTGGTTATGAACCGTAATAAAGATATCTGTCTGTCTGCTTTAATATATTGTTTTGGCAATCTTGAATGGTGTTTTCTACTAGTGGAATTTGTATATTTGGGACTTCTGTGACAGTAGTCCTTTCCCCCTTGTTGTCTGGGCCCTGAAATAAGGCTTGATAAGGGTCAACCAAAGCGTCGCAAAATAAACTTTCATGTTCTCCAGAACTCTTCATCTGCGGAACTCAAAAGTTTGATATTTTGTAATATTCTGGTTGCCCTCGATAAAAGGCCTTCATCTAGTTTTGGAATGGTTCCACGAACCAACAGGGCAGCTCAACAATCCCTCTACAATGTTAACATTTTCCACGTTTTGCATGTATGAAGATCGGGTTGACCAGGTCTCCTTTGGCCACCGATGAGGGATAGGGGGTAGGATTGCCAGATGCTGGTTGGGAAACGCCTAGAGATTTGGGGACTGAGCTTGAAAAGGACAAGGGCTTCAGTGGGGGACACAATGCCATCGAGTCCACCCTCCAAAGCATTTCTCCAGGGGAACTGATCTCTGTAGTCTGGGGATGAGCTGTAATTCCAAGGGACCCTGGCATCCCTAGAGGCAGAAGTAAGAAGTTATTGTTCCAGTGTGTAACACGCATCTCCTTATTTGTTTCCAAAAAGCATGCCCAACTTTCCAGGTTTCAAGATGCACAAGCCATTTCCCAAGTTTCTGTAACAAAGATAGGACTGTGCAAACGCGAGTAGGCAAAGAAAAGGACACTTTATTCCAGAAAACAGCAGTGTCATAATACAAAATTAGATTACGAACATGTAATACATGGTGAATTTACAGAGTCACAGTAGCTCTTATCAACAGGGATGTGCCCCCATCTTCACGGAAGCCCTCTTCCAATTACCACAAAGTTGTGCCCCACAAAAGACCGCCATCTGCTTTGAAAACACCCTTTTCCTTAAGGGATATTTCATTTGCTTGAAGCCGCCTAGCCAGCTAAAACGTGGCTCTAGCAACCCCTTTCTTGACCCATCACGATCTGGTAGAAAAGAGGCTACGCTACTGGCCCTGGTGTACGGCTCCTAAATTCCAACACCCCAGGGGCAGTGTACGACAGCCATTTAGGGAAGGAAGTGCATACGGAAAGCCTGACAACATTTCATAAGTGTCTTAAAGATTTAGGTTTCTCATTCATAATCGCATTTCTGAAAAATGCATTCTTCGTAACATTTCTAAATTGGAAATATATATATATATATAAAATATATACATGTCTAAAGGGAAAACACATTCTAATAAGATGCATCCATCCAAAATGTGATGCATCCTAGCCTGAAAGAGCAATTTCAAGGTCATCTGCAAGCTTCGATTTCAAGTCGGACATGGAAACAAAGATGTTCTACTCGACAATTTGATGTCTATAGAAGATCATCCCCAGCATTTATGATGCCTTCCTTGCTGGATAATTTAGCTGTTTTTATCGTGTTGTTTTTCCTTTGGAGATACAAAGCGTTTAGGCTGTATCAGTTTGTTTGTTAGTTTGCAAGGACAGAAAATCCTTGAGTTTATCATGATTTCCCTTGAGGTTCAGGGATGCTGTGAACACTGTCCGTCAAGAGGCGGAAGTAGGATTCTCATAACTTACAAAAACAGACACATTCTTTCCCCTACTCTTAAAGCCTGTTGTGTTTATTTTCTGTTTGTTTGCTCTCTGTCATTTGTATGTCCTTGAATGTGTTTTTCTCAGCAAAGTTTGTCACTCTCTCCTTCTGTCAGCTGCCATGAAACCCCGGAGTTCAGAGGTCAAGCCACCGGGCTCATAATTAAACCTCAGCCCCCTCATTTTTTTTCCCCAAACTCGCTAAGCACCAAAGCACATTTGCGCACCATAGATACGTTCACTATCATCTGGTGATGCTATGCTTGTTTTTAAACGGTGGGGATTAGACCTCCAACAGATGCACATAACGATATCCCCATTTGTACCTTGGGAAGAAGAGTGTCTGCCTGCATGTTCTTTTGCACCTGTGGATCGGCTCCCTCCAGTAAAACGCATGCGAGTTGCTCATCGAGGCCAAGGCATTGCAAGGAACCCACGCAAGCAACTGCAGATTGCCTGCTCGTCCGTGAACAAGCCAGTCTCTTCCTTGCAGATAAAGACTTCTCTTTTTCTGTTGGGTCTTTGCAGCTAAGATCTAGGAGAGACCTTTGTGGAGGGGGAACAGCAAAGGACTACTCGCTTGGCAGTTCACGGTGTTACTGGTGGCCAGATTTTAGATACGCTTTCATGCGCTGCTTCCGGGATCCACTGGCAATATTCCGCCAACAAATCTGAAAGAACAATAATTTGTGAGTAATTTGTCCATTAATGGAAAGTGGTGTTTGGGAAAGTCCGGCCAACAGGATTGGATGAAACTTTCTGAAGTGTTGTAAAATCATTCTGTGATAATGACGGAGGACAGGGCAAGTTATGGTCTGGCCTCGCATCAAGAGATACACAGCTGGCGGGACAGAGACATAATCAACAGGGCACCCTCTCTAGAGGGGAGATGAGAAAAGCCTGTTTGTTAACTATCATCATGCCTTTAAAACTGGTCATCAAACTGGAATCGCCAGGACACTCAAACTGTTAGTGTGCCACGACAATTACATCAGTTCAACCCAAAACAGGGCAAGGTTCTGGCAAGCTCCAAGAATCACCTGTTAAAGGAGCTCCTGCTGCATCTCTGCATGAGTCACTGCTCTGGCAAGCAACTGCTTCCAAACAGCTTCTTCTGGGATGAGTAATTCTGCAGCACCTCTATGGCGTGGGTGTGACTGGATCACCTATCCGATGCAGAGGCACGGCACAATCACCCACCTTTCAAAGAGGTTGCCTGTTGGGTCTCTGTATGAATGGCTATTCAGGATCCACCTGCAGATCACACCACAGGGCCATCTCCATACGTGGGGGAAAGCCTGTACATTTCACTGGGGGTTTTAGAATGTGCTCAACTACAACCCCTCCAGGCAGGCACTCTGGTGCTTGTCTTCAAGAGAGACAGAAGACCACTGCAACTTCACCCGCATGCCCAAGATCCAAGAAGTGCGACTGCCTCCTTAACTGTTCTTTGCTCAGTCTCAGAAACCCTAACTTGGGATTACACAGATGCTGAAGTCTTTTCAAAGGCTTGGATATGTCACTGCGGGAATTCTTAGGCACTGTTGCCGACAGAAAGCTGATGCTGGGTATCAGACGGCCGAAAGGAGGCCACTGTGTTTTCAGGCACCTTGAGTGACGCTCAACTCAGCTCAAATGCAGAAGCACAGCAAAATCCACGAGAACGGCTAGTGTGTTAATCGGGGCTTACATTTTGGGTTCCTGTTCCAGGCCGCAAGTAAGGCATCCCGGTTATCGGCATTTTCGGACACCAGCGCTTTCAGGAGGAGTTCTGTCCTAGGTTGGAGTCTGCAGGGATTCCAAAGAGAGACGTACAAACATTAGGGCACGAACATAAAACCAAGCAGATGCTCTAAGTCAGGGGTGTCGAACTCATTTGTCACGAGGGCCAGATCTGATATGAGACCTTGTTGGGTCGGGCCCTGCGTGTCATAAAATGTAATGCCAGGTAGCGGAGATATAAACAAGATAAAGGACACAAACACAAAGCGTTGTTTTTTTTTACTTAAAACCATGCTTAAAACATCGGCACTCTTGCAATATTTTGTTTATTTAACAGTGTCTGATAACTGACACCTCTTGCTCTGAGTTATTGCATCAAAATGTCTGTGCGGTTGCAATCGAGTCTGCTGTTCAGGTGTGTATCTGTAAGCAGCGAACCTACGATGACGCAGCAGCAGAAGAACTGGAAGAAGAAGCAGAAGACAGCCAGTTCCACGGAGGACCTGAGAGAAGCCCTCTGGGGGGCCTGATCCAGCCCCTGGGCTGCAAGTTTGACATACCTGCTCTAAGTTTTGAAGCGAAACAGAATTCACAGGGGCAGCCCACAGAATGCAAGGTGTTGAAGTGGCTGGATTGTTGAAAGAGAATTTGGGAGACCGCCCAGCTCCAAATCCCTACTCTGCCGCGGAAAGGTGGGATATCAGTGAAACAGGTAAGTAAACCCTACAACTTCTCTCCAGAGGAGTGGCACCACGCGGCACTATGCCTGCTGCATAACCTGAGTCTCTCTTCCAGCAGAGAACACATTATTATTCACTCTATTTACATCCCGCCCGCCGCTCCCCACGGGTGACCCAAAGCGGCTTACATCGTACTCCCATCCTCCGTTTTATCCGCACAACAACCCTATAAGGTAGGTTATGTTGAGAGTGTGTGACTGGCCCAAGGTCGCCCAGCAAGCTTCCCCAGCAGAGAAGGGATTCGAACCTGGGTCTCCAAGATCCTAATCTGACACTTTAACCCAGAGGTGTCAAACTCATTTGTTATGAGGGTTGGAGCTGGCATAAATGTCATTTTGTCGGGCTGGGCCCTGTGTGCCATAAAATGTAATGCGAGGTACGGGAGATACAAACTTTATAAAGGACACAGGCCAATCCAATTAACAATATTATTTTTTACTCCAAACACAAACCAAAGCAATCGATTCCTAGCAGTGAAAGCTAGGAATTTACTGGGGGAACCCAGAAAAGTCCCAATAAATGCATTTAATCATATGCAAGACTAGGTTTTTTCCCAAGGGAGACCATAAAAGGGGGAGCACCTTACATTTCCATACATCCCAGTTGCTTTGCGGGCCAAGTAAGGACCCTAGGTGGGCCGGTTCCAGCCCCCGGGCCTTATGTTTGACACCCCTGATTTAACCACCCCCAAGCCTGTCAACAACTCACTTGGACCATGTTTTCAGCATGATGACAGGATTAGACAGCAGGCAGCGGGTGAAGGAGCCCAACTTCTTAAAGACCTAGAAGGAGACACACATACATATATGTTCTAAAAAGAAGTGATGTACAGGGAATGGCTTTCAAGATTGTTACAAGGCGGAATTAAGCAGGGAGGGCCTGTCTACCGCGCCAACCTGCCTCCTAGGGCACTGAGGGGCAAGGCGGGCCGTGACCAGTGTTCCCTCTAAGCTGAGTTAGTGTGAGCTAGCTCACAGTTTTTTAGCCTCCGGCTCACACATTTTTGTCTTAGCTCAGGAAGGATGGGTCCTGGGCAAACTAATTTATGCAGTTGCCGAATTGCTCACTCACAACATTAATGCCAATAGCTCATAGGGTAGAATTTTTGCTCAGAAGACTCCACAGCTTAGAGGGAACATTGGCGGTGACCACAGGGCTTCTTTAGTGGTGGCACCCTGCTGTTGGTATACAGCCCCCCCACCCCCGAGATTTCCTCTGAGTTCACCTTACTGTCTTTTAGGTGCCAGGGCAGAGTTCTACCCAGGTGTTTAATCGAGGGCTTTTAACCCCTCCTTTTAAGCCGTTCTATGGTCCGTGTAATGATTTCAAGTTATATGTATGTGTTTCTTCAAAATGAGTGAGTGTGGTGATTGGCTGGTGACTGAGAGTGCGTGGGCGGAGCTAGGAAGAAGTCAGCCGTCAGTTGTGGTCCATCTACGTAGAGTCTGAGAAGGAGCCTCCTAATTAGAATCAGATAGAAGTGTTGCGAAAGGCATTAAGATTCTAGAAGCGGAAGAAAAGTACTTCAGGGGGCAATTTAGACAAAATCTAATATCGTCAAGAGTATTACAACAGTGTGAAGGGGGAAAAGCTGACGGAGACCTGAGTAAAAAGTGAAAGATTCTACTCAGCAACATAACACATCTTGTAACCAACACACTTCTTTTACCAATAAAGTTTTATCGTGTTTAGATCGAGGTTTATAAGATTATGCATGGGATAGAGCAGGTAGAGAAAGAGGTACTTTCCTCCCTTTCTCACAAGAAAAGAACTCGTGGGGCACTCCATGAAATTGTTCAGCAGTCGGGTTAGAACGGATCAAAGGAAGTCCTTCTTCACCCAAAGAGTGATTTACACATGGAATTCACTGCCCCAGGAGGTGGTGGCAGCTACAAGCATGGACGGCTTCAAGAGGGAATTGGATAAACATATGGAGCAGAGGTCCATCGGTGGTTATTAGCCACAGGGTATAGATAGGGACTCTGGGGCAAGTGATGCTCTGTATTCTTGAAGCTTGGGGGGGTCAACAGTGGGAGGGGCTTCTAGTGTCCTGGCCCCACTACTGGACCTCCTGATGGCACCTGATATTTTTGGCCACTGTGTGACAGTGTTGGACTGGATGGGCCACTGGCCTGGTCCAACATGGCTTCTCTTATGATCTTGTGAGGGGACTGGATAAGCATATGGAGCAGAGGTCCATCTGTGGCTATTAGCCACAAGGTATAGATAGGAACTCTCAGTCTGGGGCAGGTGATGCACTCTATCCTTGGTGCTTGGGAGGGGTCAACAGTGGGAGGGCTTCTAGTGTCCTGATGGCACCTGGTATTTCTGGCCACTGTGTGACTCAGAGCGTTGAACTGGCTGGGGCATTGGCCTGATCCAACATGGGCTTCTCTTATGTTCTGATGTTCTTATTGTTAACCCAGAGTGTTATCCTCAGAACCACATAGTCCAACGAAGGAGCCTTAGAGCTTGTTGTTTTCATGGTATTCTATTCCCCCCCCCCTGAAGCCACCCTAAGGAGATCTTTAGGGAGGAGGCGTACAACTCTCCTAAAGAAACAAAACAGACAGGTAGAGAAACGCACACGCACCTTCCCTTCCAGTAAGAACCGGGCAAAGTATTTGTAGCGATCAATGCCTTCTGGGTAATCCACCTCCACGGCAAGGAGCGGCCACCCTACTCGATCTGCAGAGAGAGGGAGGGTGTGGCTTGTATGCGTTAGGGCATCTCTCGCTAGCTTGCCCGGCGTTCAGCCCCCAAACGTTCGACTCCATCTCCTCCAAAGAGGAAGGGACCAACCTCGCCAAAACTGGGCATCAGCCAGTCCCACTCGAGAGCTTCAACCACATTTTACAGATGGAAGTACGCAAATGACAGCCCAAAAAGTTTAACCGGGAGCCACGGAATGGATTTGTGCTTCCAACACAGATCGTTAGTGTAGCTCGGAGGTCCCCAACATGACGCTTGTGGGCACCATGATACCCAACACATTTCCTGGTACCCACCAAGCGTTATTTGAAAGCGGGCATGGCTATGTGGGGCTTTTGCCCACTGGAGATCTGATTGGCTGTGTCGATTTTTAAAAAGTGTTGCTTTGGCAGTAGCTGCCATCCCAGCACAAAGATTTTCACTGTGTGCCTGAAGGTAAGCTGTGGCAGCCATTTTGCGGCTGGCTCTGCCTCCTGTGGTGGGCATTTTGTGCCTCCACCCACCACGACATGTCAGAATTCCAAATGTGACTGAGGCCTGGAGAAGGAGGAGAAGAGGAGGAAGAGCAGGAGGAAGATGAGAAGGAGATTGGATTTATACCCCGCCCTTCACTCAGAGCGGCTTACAATCTCATTTCCCTTCCTCTCCCCACAACAGACACCCTGTGAGGTAGGTGGGGCTGAGAGAGCTCTGACAGAAACTGCTCTTGAGAGAACAGCTCTGAGAGAACTTGTGACTGACCCAAGGTCACTTGAGCCAGCTGCATGTGGAGGAGTGGGGAATCAAACCCAGTTCTCCCAAATTACAGTCCGCACTCTTAACTGGTTGGGGGAACCCCTGATGTCGTTTCTGTACCCCGGAGACTTTTCTGCCGTATTCTAAAACAATCAGTGGCAAAACATTAGCTTCCACTGAGAAAGAAACGCAACGTCACAAAACTCACAGAAGACGCTCGGCCTGTGGCAGGTGACGTTGCCCGTTTTAGGACAGTAAGAGGGGGGAGGATGTTCTAGCGGCTTTTCGAAGTGGCAGTACATAGGCAAGAGGAGGGGAATCCATTCTGGCTCGACGGCTGAAACACCTGCAGGAGATCAGAAAGAAAGAACAAAAGACAGGTGGGTAAAAAAAAAATCAACCTTTTCCTCAGTCTGGCCCTGTTATTTGGCTTTTTAATTCAAGTCTGAGAAATAAAATCCAACATGACATCAGTTACTTTCACCCTGTTTACCCTGAAGGGAACCTCAGTAACATTAATGTCACCGCTGAGGAACTTGCGTGTGCTGCAAAGGATTCTGGGTATATTCTGAGATGGTGGGATGGGGCGGGACTTTTGGCCGTGCTTACTTGGGGAAGGCCTGCGGCTCAGTGGGTAAGAGCGTCTGCTTGGTGTGCTGAAGGCTCCAGATTCGATCCCCGGCATCTCCCGTTAAAAAGAACCAGGCAGGAGGTGACGTGAAAGACTTCAGCAGAAGACCTTGGAGAGCCACTGCCAGTCTGAGTAGGCAATATTGATCTTGATGGACCGAGGGTCTGATTCAGTACCAGGCAATTTCCTGGTGTTCATCTGACCCATATTAACCACAGACTTCCTCAGAACTGCCTGACTGCAGCCACACATTCCAGAGAACAACAGGGTATAGCATGAGTTTCTAAAGGACTCCAGGTGCTCCCTTCTCCTGTGTTACAGGTGAGCCAGCTACCTGTACGTACTGAACGGAGTAACACTGATGTCACTGCAACCTGCTACGCCAGACACAATTAGCTCTCACTAACCCTTGAGAAAGGGGGCAGGTCCGTAGCCAGGATTTTGTGCCCTTGTGGGGCAGTTTTTTTTCCTGTGGGGCTGAAGTGCTCAGTGCAGAAAGAAAAGCCACTTAGCCAATAGAAAGCTGTGACCAGGATAGATCTTTAAACTGCAAACTGTCAGCCACTTTAGATGACAGTTCTCAGCTGTGGCAAATTAATCACTTTGGCCAGCCTAAGCAACAATCCTGATAACAAGCTGGCAGGTGGGGGTGATGACTTTTATAGTCAAGAAAGTGGTGGACATGTGAGAAAGCAAAAGTATACTGGTCAAATGTTCATTGTGAGATGCAGAAAATATTGAAAATCCCTATTAGTAAAAGTCCGGAACTACTTCTCTTAGGTTTGACAATGGAAAAAATTAAGCAAGAAGAAAGAACAGTATTATGGTATATGATCATGTCGGCGAGAATGGCCTTTGCACAACAGTGGAAAGCGGATAAAGTACCGGATGTACAGGACTGGTTAAGAAAACTGCTATTTTTAGCTGAAATGGACAAAATGACAAAAAAACTAAACGGGCAAATGGCAGAACAATACTTAAAAGAATGGGAAGACCTGAAAATCTATATGGAAACTGAACATAAAATGAAAGGGAAAATGTATAACTTTGATTCTTATTGAAAATGAAGTTACGTCAGATTAAGTTAGATTTTTGTATATAAAACATAAATTACCTGGTTTATAGATTGTTATAAGTTTAAACTTGATTACTTTTATTGTTTTTTGTTATTGGCAATAGCAGTGTTGTAAGCCTATTAGGGGGGAAGGGGGAAGGGATATAATCTATAACTTGAATTGGAAATTATGTTTAAAAATGTTGAATATATTCCAATAAAAATCTTGTTTTAAAAAAAGAAAGAAAGTGAACACTTGGGCAGAAAAGCTCTCTCAAAGGAGACCAGTTTCTTGACAACAGAGTCAAAAGGGATCCTAGAGGTCACTTACTCCAACCTCCTTGCTCAGTGTGGGAAATTAGTCAACTACAACAACCCACACTGCTTAAAGGAGCACCTGCCTTTAAAAATGTTTTAAAATAATTGAAAAAAGCATTTACAGGAGAAATTCTTGTGAGGCTGGGCCTTTAAGAAAGGGGACGGAGACCCCAAAATCCCCACTGTAGCTACGGGCCTGGAAAGGGCCCCCGGAAAGGAGCAGCCGGTTACCTTTCATGTACATTTTGGTGGTTTCAACAATCTCCTGATAGACCACGAACTCAGGCAGCTGCTTGAAGAGGACGGAGTTTGGGTGGATGAAGACTGGCTCGTCCAGAAGGGGAGTCTACAGAAAAGCACAGAGGGAAGAAAGGGCTGAGCCAGGCAAGATGTCCAGGCAGAATGCCACCAACCACCACTGCCATTATGGGTGTTCAAGCTGTAAAAAGGTTAAGCCCAGGCTGTATGAGGAGGTGTCCTGCAGCTTCCGCTCTTCCACATTTCTGTGCTAACACATCCGAATTTGGAAAGAGGGCAGGAGATGTGAAATTGTTGGCCACGTCCAAGATCCCCCAAGTCTGCAGTTCTTTATAGCCCGTGTACAGATGGGATCTCTGCTTGGAGAAGAGGAGAAACCACTCAAGTGGCAATGCCAGGATGTTCCAGCTGCTAGTGCGCCTTTACATCAGGGCTATTTTGGGGCAGGAACGCACAGGAACGGCGTTCCGGCTGGCTCCTGAGTTGGCCATGCCCAGCAGGAACTCATTAGCATAATAGGCCACACCCAACAGCAGAAACTCATTAGGATTGGCTACGTTAGGGGTGTGTGGCCTAACATGCAAAGGAGTTCCTGCTACAGAAAAAGCCCTGGGTTTTGACAAACAAGGTAAACAGAATAAGAAGCAAAAGGTGGGTGTGGCTGGATGACCACCCTTCTGGGGACATGGGGGTGTGGCCTAATATGCTAATGAGTTCCTGCTGTTGGGTGTGGCCTATTATGCTAACGAGTTCCTGCTGGGCTTTTTCTACCAAAAAAGCCCTGCTTTACATCAGTGCAAACAAGTCAAGGCTCTTGTCAGCCCCCAGCCCTACCCACAGAGGAGGCTTCTGTCGCATCTCTGCATGATTCACAACTCTAGCAATCAACTGCATGATTTGATTTGATTGATTAAATTTGTACCCCGCCCTCCTGGCCAGGGCCCGCTCAGGGCAGCTTACAAAAGCGGCATAAAATTATAGTAAAATTACAATAAGATACATTAACAATATATTAACACATATTAAAATGCTAGTATCGGTATCAATAATTCACAGCGGTTGTTGTTGGACAAGCTCTTTATTTGCAGTCGGCTCTTCAACTTAGGTGGCTATCTCAGGCTATGAGTTGAATCCCAGGAGAACAGGGCTCTCCCACTTTAAGCCATCAGTTGTTAATAATTAGTGGCTAGTGGTGGCAGCTCCAAAAGCCTGGTGGAAGAGCTCCGTTTTACAAGCCTGGCGGACTAATACGCCTGTACTAGGTGCAACAGGATCATTTGACTGATGCAGAGGCACAAACAAACGTTCCCTGGCTTTAGAAGTCTCATTATCTGCCTTCTGTTGTGTCTCTGTATGAGTTGCTGCCCTGGACACACCTTCTTCAAATCAAGGAACATGCCCAGATCAGCAATTCACACAGAGATGCAGCTCTTCCATGAGCTGGTTTCCCAAACTTATTCATATTTTCAAAGAAAAGAGTTCAGGGTCTCAGCTGTCTTAAACTGGCATAATACTGCCATTGGACGAGGTTGCAGATTATTAAAGGAAATAGGCAAGGGAGTAACTGAACTGACAGGATCAGGGTTGCCAGTTGCCCGGAGAAAAAGAAGTCCTGTCTCTTTAAGAAGAAATTTGGTATGTTGAAATAGGCAGCTGAAGTTTTTTTTTATGGTGTGGAGGTCAACGATATCGCCTGGGAAATAATAGCCCATCAAGCCTCTATTAATGAGAGAAGAAGAAGAAGAGATTTGATTTACACCCCACCCTTCTCTCAGTGGTCAAGTGGTTAAGACGCTGAACTGCAGGCTGTGGAAGGTCAGTAGTTCAGCAGTTCGAGACCCGTGCGTGCCGCATGATGGAGTGAGCTCCCGTCTCTACTTCCAGCTCCTGCCAACCTAGCAGTTCGAAAGCAAGAAATTGCAAGTAGATAAATAGGTACCACTTTGGTGGGAAGGTAACAGCATTCCGTGTGCCTTGGTGTTTAGTCATGCCAGCCACACGACCATGGAAATGTCTTCGGACAGCGCTGGCTCTTCGGCTTTGAAACGGAGATGAGCACTGCAACCCTAGAGTTGGATTTGACTGGCTTTCGAGCAAGAGAACCTTTACCTTCTCTCAGAGTGGTTTACAAACTCCTTTCCCTTCCCCTCCCCACAACAGACACCCTGTGAGGGAGGTGGGGCTGAGAGAGCTCTTTTGAGGACTGCTCTTTCAAGAACAGCTCTGACAGAACTATGGCTTGCCCCAGGTCATCCAGCAGCTGCAAGCAGAGAAGTGGGGAATCAAACCCAGTTCTCCCAAGATTAGAGTCCGCACACGTAACCACGACACCAAACTGGCTCAGACAGGACATTTTTTCCTCCAGGCTGCTGGCAACCCGGGACAGGATGCCACCGCGTTCTACCTTGTAACCATTTTTCTTCCTCTCATCGAGGAGCTCCTCCGCTTGGATCCTTCGGGCGACGTGGTCTCCGAGCCCTGCCAAGACGATCTGCCGCAAGTAGGTCACCTGAGCTTCTGTCGGGGGCTTCATCTTGGGGTCAACAAAGAGGCCGGCATCGGAGCAGATGGAGTTCACTTGGAGCATGGGAAGAAAACACACAAAAAACCGGGAGAGTCTCAGGCTGCGATCGCAGACACAAAATAATCCACTTTCAATGCACTTTCTGACTGGGTTTTACCCTGTGAACTGGCAAGACCCAGTTGGAAAGTGCACCGAAAGGGGGTTATTTAGTGTGTGTGGAGAGAGCAAGACTGGATTAAGAAGGTCCCGGCGATTGCTAGAAAACATCTGCCTTGCTACAAGGCAGGAGAAACAAAAATAGGGTCATCCAATTTGGAAAGAAGCAATTCACAGTAGTTTTTGCCAGCCCCAGTCTGGGAACTACCTGGAAATTTGGGGGGTGGAGCCTGCGGAAGGCGGGGTTTAGGGAGGGGAGGGGCTTCAGTGGGGTACAATGCCACAACATCCACCTTCCCAAGAGGCCGTTTTCTCAAGGTGAACTTGATCTCTGTTGTCTGGAGATCACTTCTAACAGTGGGAGATCTCCAGACACCGCCTGGAGGTTGGCAACCCCCGTACAGAGGAAATGCTTCTTCAAGACATTCCAAAAGCCCCTCAAGAAACGGGCAGGGTCGACCTTTCTAAGGGCCGCTTTTGTTAGCGTTAGGTAAACCTTGTTATTGCAGTAACTAGGTGCTTGACATCATTCCCAGAATTCCTCTCTTCTCTCTTTCTTGCCCAGCATATATTCTAACTTCCCTCTCCCTTTGGCAGGTGGCAGAAAGTAACATTTAGGATCTGGATTCACAAAAAAATGGGACTTTTTAACAAGCATGACGGGCAGTTAATGAAAAAGAAGATTCCTTGGCATCCGGGACCTCAGGCTGGTTACGCTGTACATAGGAAGCTGCCGTCTACTGAATCAGGCCCTTGGTCCATCGAGGTCAGTACTGTCTACTCAGACTGGCAGCGGCTCTTCAGGGAGAGGTCTTTCCCATCACCTACCACTTGAGCTTCTTAAACGGGAGATGCCTGGAATCTTCCGCACGCCAAGCAGATGCTCTGCCACTGAGCCACAGCCCCCCCCCCCCAAAGCATACTGCGAAGGCAGAGAATGGCAGAGGGCCGAGAATGGTCCCCCGGGGGCTTTACCTGCTGTCGTGAGCTGCCCCCGCAAACGCCTGATTTCCACCATGGCTTTGTAGCGCAGGCCGTTCGCGTTGCAGAAGCTGGGCGTGCATCCGAGCGTATTCACAGGCACCCACGGCTCCTGCCACAGAAGGTCACAACATGGGACGTCAGAAATGCAACAAAAGAACATGAATCCCAGCAAAGGCACCAAGATGCAGATAATACAACGGAAGTGGAAAGGAGTCCTCGTGAAGAAGGTCTAGCTTTAGAACTTCTCTGCTCGGAGCAGCCAATTGCCAGTTCATTTACTAACTTGACTCTGTTGTCATCTGAATGTGCTACACTGTTTTCCTACTTATTTACTGCATTTAATTTTTACCTATTTCCTCCATCTATACTCCACCCTTCTCCCCAACGGGAACCCAAAGCAGCTTACATCATTCTTCTCGCCTCCATTTTATCGTCACAATCACCCTGTGAGGTAGGTTCGGCTGAGAGTGTGTGACTGGCCCGAGGCCACCCAGCAAGCTGCCATGGCACGAGTGAGGATTCGAATCCGGGTGTCCCTGACCCTACTCCGATGCTCTAACCCCTACACTGCACAGGAATTTTTTTAGGACTGTAAGATTATGTACAGAAACCAACTTAAAGACAGCAATAGCCGAAAAAGCAGGATTTGGATCACTGAATTGAGCAAAGAGCCATCGTAGCTCACAAGAAATATACTGATGCTTACTTTCACTGCTCAAGGAACCAAGAGTTTTCTTCAAAATTAGGAACAGCATACCTAGCATTACCATGAGGTCTCCCAGTTTCTGAGAGGGTCCTTGCCCGGCCCAGATCCGCTGCATCTGTACCACTCGCGCCTTTTTCCCCTTCAGCATCTCCTGCTCTGCTTCATTCACGGCAGGTCTGTAGCAAAGATCACACAAAGCCCAGAATAAATTCGGATCTGCCATCTCAGTGGCCACAACCTACTCGTGCAATCAAGTCCCCAACACAATTATTTATTGTTCCTACAGAACTTGTGCATTGCTTCCAAACATATCAATCACTAGTCACCTTATAAAAAACAAAGCAAAACTCTCACAAACGTTTCCCTCGGTGGTCGCCTGCAGCGTATGGGAGCTCGCCACAGGCGATCAAGCCGGCTATCGTTTTATGCTTCCAGGCGAAACCTCACCTGTCAAACTCTTCAAAAATTTCACGAACTGTCAAGGCAGACACTATGGTGATAATGTAGGGCAGGCAGTTGTGCTGTTTGCTGAGGGCAAGCATCTTGGCGTAACGGGGCGCCACTGGAAACGATGCCATGGTGGCCCCCAGGGGGCTGATGGGACAGCTCAGCTTTGCTTCTTGGAGTTTCTTTGGCCTAGAAGAAGAGAACATATTCCTAGGCATGATTGAGCCATCAAGAGCTGACACTTTAAAGCCAGTTTACGCCGAAAGAGCCACCAAACAGAAGTTATCAGCTGAATAATCAGCGGTGAGAGGAGATGAATTATTCAGGCATCATTGAGAAGGGCAGGCCATACCTTCCAGATTTGGGGGGCTCTTGCAAGGCCCCCAGAGCAATCAGCAACTCCTCAGCCGCTACAAGTGCATCCGTTGGCGGGGGTGTCGGGAAAGGGAAGTTGACCACCTACAAACGCAAGGGGACAGCCACCATTAAGAGGGCAGGGAGGACAGGTAACTTCTGAAGCAACAGGATAAAGAGTGTCCCGTTTCAGATCCAGCCATGCAATAGTGAACAACCTGTATTTAAGCTGACCCCAATGCCAGGACTACCACAAAGAACCCTCCGGTTGGAAGATGCCAAGCTTAGATTTCATTAGCAACTCGGACACCGTAGAACTCAACTACCACCTAGAGCAGGGGTGTCAAACATGCAGCCCGGGGGGGCGGATGAGGCCCCCGGAGGGCTTCTATCAGGCCCGCAGTGGAACTGGCCGTCTTCTGCTGCTTCTTCCAGTTCTGCTGCTGCTGCGTCATCGTAGGTTTGCAGCTTACAGAGACACACCTGAACAGCAGACTCAAGATTGCAGCAGCACAGACATTTCGATGCAATAATTCAGAGCAAGAGATGCCAGTTATCAGACAGTTAAATAAAGAAAATATTGCAAGAGTGCTGATGTCTTAAGCATGTTTTTATTTTCAGTAAAAAAAAAACCTTTGTGTCTGTGTCCTTTATAAAGTTTGTATCTCCGCTACCTGGCATTACATTTTATGACACACACAGCCCGGCCCGAGAAGGTCTCATTTGTGTCAGATCCAGCCCCCGTAACAAATGATTTCAGCACCCCGGTGTAGAGTGTTTCTGGTGGGTAGCCATGTTGAGTCTGCAGCGGAAGAGCAAGATTCAAGACCAACCAGATTTCCAGAGTGCAACCTTTCAAGACCCTAGGGCTCCCTGAGTTTTGAGTCTTGAAAGCGTACACCCTGGAGATCTGGTTGCTCTTTAAAGTGTGACTAGACTCGAATCTTGCTCTTTCTGACCATTTAGAGAGGCCTTCCCGCAGCAGGAGAATCACCGGCCCATGTTAGGGGTTGCTTAAGTCTGTAGAGACTTCCACAAAGTTGACCTGTTACCCCTCTTTTCAGGGAATGCTGGGAACTGTAATTCTTAGGAAATTTCTGCAGGAAGCCACAACAGGAAGAGAACGTAAGAAAGATCCCTGCTGGGTCCTGGCTCCATGAATCTATCTAATCCCCTTTTGAAGCTGTTTATTCCTCTGGCCATCACTACATCCTCTGGCAGCGAATTCCACGTTTTAATCGCTCTCTGTGTAAAGCAGTATTTCCTTTTGCCCATCCTGAACCTACTGCCCATCAGCTTCACTGGATGCCCTCGAGTTCTAGTATTTTGGGAGAGGGAGAAAAATTTCTTTTTTCTCAACTTCTTATAAACCTCCTTATCCTCTTGGGTTGCCCTCCTCTGTACTTTCCCCAGCTCTGCAACGTTCTTTCTAAGACACGGTGGCCAGAACTGGACACAGTATTCCAAACAAGGCTGCACCATAGATCTATACAGGGACATTACAATACCAGCGGTTTTATTCACAATCCCTTTCCTAATAATCCCCAACAAAGAGTCAGAAGACTATTATTTCTCGCTAGGATACACCAGAACGGACTCTGCCACGGAACAGTCCAAGTGACAAAGCCGGGGAAGGGGGAAACTGCCTTGCACTTTTGAAATCTGTGGCTTTTAAAGCAGCTGGGGAGGGCAGTCCCCCCCCACCCCGAACAAGGACGGACCACGAGAACGCCTCAATCCCCACCTTTTCGATATTCAGCGCCTTCATCTGCAAAATCAAATCTTCAACGGGTCGCCTGGTGATCTCCGGAGGGGTGAACTTCTCGAAGTCGCTGAAGACGGCCGAAGAGTACAGCCTGCCACAAAGAGACCGGGGGCGGGGGGGGGGAGAGAAGCAGCTGATGAGAATGTTCCAATGGAACGAGGGAGGGGGTTTCAGGCTCAATGGCTCTCCTCAGCTATGCAGCCAGGTGTCGGGATCAGCCGGGACCGTTTATTCCTGCAAAAACTGGATTCCAGCTTCACTTCCACCAAGTGTTTCTGTCAAGGTTGCCAACACTCAGTTGGGAAATTCCTGGAGGTTTGGGGTGGGTGGAGCCTGGGGAAAGGGGGTTAGAGGAGGGGAGGGACCTTAGCAAAGCATAATACCACCGGTTCCATCCCCCAAAGCAGCCATTTTCTCCAGGGGAACCGATTTCAGTTGTCTGGAGATCAGTTTTAATAACGGGCCCTGACAGGAGGTTGGCAACCCTCGTTTCTGCCCAGCACCACTCTTTGGTCTGCCGGCTTCCCTATCTGCCTGCTGTCCCCTCCCTCACCCTTATTCGAGCCTCCCGTGGTCCTCAGGTCCTAACCTGCCACGGTCTCGGAGGCACCAGGGTGTGACTTGACACCAAAGGCGCCAATGGGTATCGTTTTGCCTGTCGGCGCTGAGCACAGAGAGGCTGAAGAGAAAAAGCCTTTAAAACCATGGCCTGAAAATCTATACCCCCCCAGCTCCTTTTCTATTTTGTATCATCCAGCCGGAGGAGGAGTTCTGAAGAACTCAAAAGCCGCCACACGTTTTTTGTGTCATTTCGGTTCTTCCTAAGAACAACCAGAAGAGGAAGAAGAGGAGGAGGCGGAGGAGATTGGATTTATACCCCCCCTTCACTGGGAGTCTCAGAGCAGCTTACAAAATCCTTTCCCTTCCCCCTCCCCACAACAGACACCCTGTGAGGCAGGTGGGGCTGAGAGAGCCCTTTCGAGAACTGCCCTTTCAGGGATAGCTCTTGTCAGAACTATGGCTTGCCCAAGGTCATCCAGCAGCTGTGAGTGGAGGAGTGGGGAATCAAACCCAGTTCTCCCGGATTAGAGTCTGCACACTTAACCACAGTGGAGCACACAACCAGTGGAACACACAAAGGATATACAACTTCTCCCAGAATTCTCTTACTGTGGGGATCTCCGCCCACAAAATGGCATCTCACCTGTAACAGTGGCCCGGTTCCGTGCGGCCTGCTCGGCCGGCCCGCTGGTTGGCGGAAGCCTGAGACGTCCAGGTGACTTTGAAAGACGACACCCCGGTGATTTTGTCGTAGAAACGCTTCTTGACCTTCCCGCAGTCCACCACGTACTTGATGCCGGGGATTGTCAGCGACGTTTCAGCCACATTGGTGGCCACGACGCACAACCGTGTCCCAGGAGGAGGGGGCCTGAAAACCTGGAACGAAACACAGAGGGAGTCAGTGAAAAACAGGAAATAAAAAAGGGGGGGGGGGACTGAACCCAAACAGAATTGAATTAAGAACCTAAAGGTTAGAAAGATCTGAATGTATCGGCTCAATAATTCTGTCAGTCAAATTAAAAACATTAAATATTAACAGATATACAAAAATATGCATGAGAAACGACGGCTGAGTGATGACATGATCGAGGTTTAGATAGAGTAGACAGAGAAAGAGGTACTTTTCTCCCTTTCTCACAATACAAGAACTCGTGGGCACACTCCATGAAATTGCTGAGTGGTCTGGTTAGAACGAAAAAGAGGAAGCTATTAGCCACAGGGTATAGATGGGAACTCTCAGTCTGGGGCAGGTAATGCACTCTATTCGTGCTGGAGGGGGCAGCAGTGGGAGGGCTTCTAGTGTCCTGGCCCCACTGCTGGACCTCCTGATGGCACATGGTATTTTTGGCCACTGTGTGACAGAGTGTTGGACTAGATGGACCATTGGCCTGATTCAACATTGGCTTTTCTTATGTTCTTATGTTAAGTCCTTCTTCACCCAAAGAATTATTAACCCGTGGAATTCACTGCCACAGGAGGTGGTGGCGGCTACACGAATGGACGGCTTCAAGAGGGGACTGGATAAACATCTGGAGCAGAGGTCCATCAGTGGCTATTAGCCACAAGGGATAGATAGGGACTCTCAGTCCGGGACAAGTGATTCTCTGTATTCTTGGTGCCTGGGGGAGGGGGGGACGACAACGGTGGGAGGGCTTAAGAACATAAGAGAAGCCAATGTTGAATCAGGCCAATGGCCCATCTAGTCCAACACTCCGTCACACAGTAGCCAAAAATACTTTTTTGTGTGTCTTCTAGTGTCCTGGCCCCACTGCTGGACCTCCTGATGGCATTTTTTGGAATTTTTGGCCACTGTGTTACAAGAGTGTTGGACTGGATGGGCCATTGGCCTGACCCAACATTGGCTTCTCTTATATTCTTACTTATTGAGAAGTAGATTTAAAAAATAGATACTGGCCCTGGCGATATTTATTTATGTTTATTTGGATTTATATCCTGCCCTCCCCAAGCAAGCTCAGGGCAAGTTCCAACAATATAAAAGGCAACACAGTTAAAATCACTTAAAACAACACAAATCCTAAGTACCATGTAAACCAAAAAAGACCATTATTGACCCTGACCATATGCGTTTTGGCCTACTGGCCTTCCTCAGTGGTCAATGAAATGACATTACCAGATCGCTCCTTACACTGCAAAGCAATAGTCGTTTCTTATAAACTGACCAAGATGAAATTCTTTAATGATTATTGTCTGTGACCGAAGACAAAGATATCGATCAGAGGCCTAATTCTTGATAGTTTGCTGCTGTGGTCAGGTACACTTCCCTATAATAATGGCTCGATTGTGTACCTTCATCACTTGGTCAGAAGAATTCAATGCAGCCGGGAGCCAATAGTGATGTGTCTTCCAATTCTATTTCACTGCAATGCCACAGTTTCTAGTGGTATCGCTGGGAGGAGGAGGAAAAAGAAGGATTTTTACCTTGGCTTGTTTCTCTGGCGCCAATAAGGAGTAGAGCGGAAGAACGTACAGCGGTAGAGAAGAGTCTGGTTTCTCATCTGTGTCCACATTAAACAAAGACACACACACACAACGTTATGCATTCAAGCAGTCTGCTGGCTGACTGATCATTCGTTTGCCATTTCCATCAGAATACAGGAGAAATACCGCCTTCGTCGATCTGAAATTTATCCCAAAACTACCTAGTTCAGGGAGAAATGTTTTCCAGTCCTTGAGCATGTCACTGAAAATGATATTCAGGCCTCTGACCCATACATTGGACACTGCTACACCTATAAACGTAACACACCTGGATATGTTAGCTCTGCACTAGCTCTAAAAAGTGCAATAACTGGCTGTGTAATGCATACTGGCACTATTAGATAATTCTGATTGTTCATACTGAGCATGCATACCGACAACTTTGTTACTTGGTTTTATTATAAGAAATTTAGAGTCCAGTGACACCTTTAAGACCAAGAAATATTTATTCAAGGTATGAGCTTTGTGTGCATGGACGCTTTTCCAAATACAATGGAACGGGAGGTAAGGTTCAGATTTATAGATGGGCTGAACAGCAAATTAACATGTTACTACTGTTCCCTCTAAGCTAAGGCTCACACATTTTTTTGTCTTAGCTCAGGAAGGATGGCTCCAGGGTAAACAAATTTTATGCAGTAGCCAAATCGCTCGCTCACAACTTTCATGCCAGCGGCTCACAAAGTAGAATTTTTGCTCACAAGATGCCACAACTTAGAGGGAGCACTGCATGTAACATGAGGAAGATGTTTTAAGATATGTGAAAGCAGAATTAAATAACAAGCTAAGGTTATATTAAATAGCAAGCTAGGATTGGTTTTATTATATTATATTCATTAAGTTCAGATATTATGGTACAATGTTTGTAACAATTCCCCAGTTGTGTTGTCAAACTTATGTTAATTAAAAAAAAAGAATGCATAAGAAATCCCTGCCCCAAAGAGCCAGCAAATTAAAGTCCAACAGTGGGGAGAAAATGAGAAGCCAAATAATAAGGGATGCATATTTATGGTGCAATATTAACATCAGAAAAACACAAGCAACAGCGATATTCAGGGAAAAGGTTCTGGATTTGGGGCGGGGCTGTGTCTCAGTGGGAGAGCTGCTGTGTGCCATGCAGAAGGTCCCAGGTTCAATTCCCGACATCTCCAGTTAAACGGACCAGGCAGGAAGTGATGCGAAAGATCTCAGCCTGAGCCCCTGGAAAGCCGCTGCCAGTCTGAGTAGACCATACTGGCCCTGATGGATCGAGGGTCTGATTCAATATAAAGCAGCTTCATAGAACTCGGGGCTGTCAACCCCAGGCAGCATCAAGCAGCAACCGTCTTCTATTCAACAAGAATATCAACAGAAACTTGCTTGCTCGCCTGCGGTAAGAAAGAACTTCCACCAAGCAACCCGATGGGAAATTCTCCAAACTGGGACAGCTGCTACAATCATTCCCAACACTGTTCCCAGGGACACCATGGGATCTGCTGATACGTCTCCCGGTGGCCCCTGACTTCTTCCCTGAACCAAAGAGCCTATGCTGATTTTGCTCCACTTTACCAAAGCAGGAAGTATTTCGGGGAACCCTCAGAAGTACCACCTTTGGGTCTGCAGAGCGGACCTGTTCAGAAACATCAGCCTCCACCGTAAGAAGGTATATGGCTTGGAACCTCCCAACATCTTGTCGAAGTTTCCACTGTTTTGTGATTGGACTGGGCCCCACAGCTGCCATTTTGCTGGGGAACCTCTGTTCTTGAAATTTCAAAGTTTCTGCAGGTTCAATAAAATTGGGGCACCCCTGGCTTAGCGTGTCTGAACAGGGCTGGGAAAACCAGATCCCCAGTCGGCCATGAAGTTCATTGTGAAGATAAAATGGAGGAGGACAATGTACCAAGCCCTCTATGGGAAAGGCAAGAAAACAGCATACAAAGTTTGGTCTCAAACAATGTGCATCTTATACTTCCAAAAGGCAAACCACCTTCCAAGCCATCGTCTCCCAAGTCAAGATCCAGATCTGAGCCCGCGAGGTCCGCATCTTCGTCATCCTCGTCTCCCGCCTCTCTGTCCTCGTCTCCTTCGTCAACCGGCATAACAGAGTAGTTATCCAGATCAATTTTAGGCAGTGTCTAGAAAAAGGGGGGGAAATAGGAAGGTTTGAGAAGGGCTTTCTAAAAATTTAAATTCCAGGGGAATCTACTTTGCTGCCATTTGATGTTCTTTTAGCTTTGACTTAATTGTTTTATTCTTGGTTTTATAATATTTTTTTTGTTGTGTTGTATCTTTTGTTGTCAACTGCCCGGAGCCTTGTGAACTCAGGGAAGGGCACTACATAAACTGAAATCACAACAACAACAACAGCTCATTGCTAACATATGTTCTAGAGCAAACCTGAAAATAGTCATGTGCCTGGTCGCCTAGGGAGAGCAAAGAATTGTCTCCAGGAGATCAGACAGTGAAGCTTCACACAAATTGGGTCCCCCCCTTCTTTAGGGAAGGAACATGTGAGGCGGGCAGACTCAGAATAGTCTCTATGATACCAAAAGGCCGTCTTGGGCTGCTTAACAACAGGGAAATGATGCAGACCACATACAGCTTAACGAGGAACTTGCATGCAGCTTAAGAAGGATGACGTCCATGTAAAAGAAAATTTCTAGGCGCCATGAGAAAGTTAACGTGTTAAAAGCAGCAGAAACAAAAAAGGGAGCTGAAAAGAAAGTCAAATTAGCTGTTGTAGATTTCCCGGGCTGTGTGGCCGTGGTCTTGGCACTGTAGGACCTGATGTTTTGCCAGCAGCTGTGAGTGGCATCCTCAGAGGTATCACACAAAAAGATGGAGTACTCTCTGTGCCAGGTTCCTTGACACAGAGACTACTCCATCTTTCTGTGACAGACACAGCTGCTGGCGAAACATCAGGTCCTACAATGCCAAGACCACAGCCGTATAGCCTTGGAAATCTACAACAACTAATGAAGTCCGGCCACGAAAGCAGAGATTTTGGCTGTCGCACGTACCACTTTTTTGCTGCGTTTGGCTTTCTTAAATTTCTTCATTTCTTCCACTGAATCCTCCTTCTCTTCACCACCTGGAAAGAAACGCCTCCATTAACACAACAGACAAGCCCTTAACTAATATAAAAAGCGCATGATGGATTCCGCCTTGCCAAAGATGCAGCACATGCTGTGATGGGCGTTCAAGCCAGGGCTTTGTGGCAAGATGTTCAAAGACACAAAAAGAAGTTTGAAAGGAGAGCAACGGCCGGGCGTGACAAATTTCGGGCCGGTCATGAGATGCCCGGGCCGCAAACTGGAACCTCCAAATCTGTGCTCAGCTAAACTGATCTCCCCAAAGCCTGGAGCCAGGAAGTCATAATATTCCCCCAGCTTCACCCATCCAGCACTCCGCTGATTTCCCCTGACCTGGAAAAGTTGTAAAATCTTCCAGGTCAAGTTTGGGCAACGGAGGCTGCTATACCTGGCTCTTGTGACTGCATTACATTGGCATTATGAAAGGCATGAAGGGGGGGAAAGGGGGAAAATTGCTTGACGGGGAAGAGGAGTGACTGGGAGAGCAAAATATTCTCCCCTCCCACCCCCAAAATGAACTGAACCAAGCCGCTTTCAAAGGTGTGGGCCCCCCCTGATTTCTAGGAAGCTTTGCACGACCGCATTGAGCGTGTTCAGCAGAGATTTCATCTTCTCCTGTGCCAGTCTTTCACACAGAAATTCCAATCTGACTTTCAAGAGCCAGCGTGGTGTAGTGGTTAAAGTGTCTGACTAGTATCTGGGAGACCCAGGTTCGAACCCCCACTCTGCCATGGAAGCTTGCTGGGTGACCCTGGGCCAGTCACACGCTCTCACAGCCTGACCTACCTCCCAGGGTTGTTGTTGTGAGGATAAAACGGAGGAGAGGAGAAGAATGTAAAGCCACTTTGGGTGTCTGCTGGGAGGGGAAGGGTGGGATACAGAATAAAGTAAATAAAGAACGTGGGGGCGGGGGGGGTACCTTGAGGCGCATTCCTGTGGAAAGGAAAAGACTTCCTCAGCCTCCTGCAGAGCGAATGCACTTCGGCCTGGCCGGTGAGGAACACCAAAATGCCTCCTGCAAGAAAGGAAAAGGTCTTCGATCAGAGCGCATGTAGACAGTGAAGGGAAGCTGCTCGAAGTACTATCATCTATTTCTCAAAATACAGTCATGGGCACAGTTCCCCTCCAGCAAAAAACATTTCTCAGCGCCGTAGACCTTCGTGAATGATCAGCCAGGACATCCTGCCCTCTAGGGAGGGTCTGTGGCTCCATGACAGAGCATCTGCTTGGCATGCAGAAGGTCCCCGGTTGAATCCCCGGCCTCTCCAGTTCAAGAACCTGATAGCACGTGATGAGAAAGTCCTCAGCCTGAGACCATGGTGAGCGGCTGCCAGTCTGAGTAGGCAGTACTGACTGTGATGGACCGAGGGTCTGATTCAGTATAAGGTAGCTTCTAGTAGGCGGCCATAGACACACACTGAGGTCTGAGTGCACATAGAAAGCTTTGGCACTTCTTTCCTGGACTGCAATTCTCATTTCCTTCTCTCCTTTTGAATCAAGGGAGTCACAACGATTAATCCAAACTGCAAGTAGACAAATAGGTACCGTTTTGGTGGGAAGGTAACAGTGTTCCGTGTGCCTCAGTGTTTAGTCATGCTGGCCACATGACCACGGAAATGTCTTCGGACAGTGCTGGCTCTTCGGCATGGAAATGGAGATGAGCACCGCCCCCTAGAGTTGGATTTGACTGGCTTTCGAGCAAGGGAAACCTTCAACTTTTACCTTTAGGGGTTTGGTAAATAATCCAGTTGGTCCCTTCTGGCCTAATTCTGCCATTACATATCATTCATTATATACTACCAAATAAGAAGTCATGGAACAAACTCTTGCACGATCATCCTGGGGCACAGTCTGCAAACACAGATGCATTAATTTCTGAGTCTTTACTAGAAGATGGGTCTTCGGTGGCCAGCTTACCCGAGGGCAACATTCGGTGAATTTTGCAAACCTTCCGGAAACACTCCCCAGTGTAGTCATCCAGCGGGGTTCTCTTGTTAAAGTGAACTGCCACGGGAAACTGCCGTGCATCCACCTACAGGGAAAATGCCAGTTTCAGGAGAATAGCTGTGTCGGTCTGCAGTAGAAGAGCCAGGTTCGAGTCCAGCAACACCTTACAGACCGACAAAATCTGCAGGGTCTAAGCATGGAGAAACTACGGAAAAACAACGGATGGGCAACAATGCTGTGTGTGGAAACTGACTGCCACGGTCCTCAGGAACACTGCTGAGCTATCGCTTCTGTTCAAACCCCTCAGCCCTTTCCCTCCAATCGTACTTTAGATACAGTTGTTTACTGGCTCTCTGCAGGGTCGGACAGAACCAAGGGGGGGAAAGAAACTTAACCCAATAAAGTTGAATCAAGAACCAAAAAGGTAAGAAAAAAACCTGGTGGAGGGCCAATAGTTAAAGCCTCATATAAATTTATTGTAAGTAAAAATACATGCCTACCATTTTTCTGCTCACCTTGACACAGAGAGTCCTCCATCTTTCTGTGTTATACCTCTGAGGATTCCAGTCACAGCTACTGGCGAAACGTCAGGTCCTACAATCCCAAGACCACGGCCACACAGCCCGGAAAATCTACAGCAACTAATGAACTCCGGCTGTGAAAGCCTTCGACATACATATATTTCGTTTGAGAAAAGTTAAAAAACATATAAGGGCCCAATGAAAGCATTGTTAACAAATACAAATGACAGGCACACAAGGAACCATTACCGTGACCGAATACATTTTGGGCCCATCAGGCCTTCTTCAGGACATTTCGGCTTGTCCTAATTGGTTACATTGTTACCTACTGGACCACATTTGAAAGAGGATTTAATCTTAAGAGGCCTCATAACAGTCCTGTCCTGTGTCTATTAATTTCGTTTGAGAACATTCCTTTTTTGGTCCAGCACTGGCATATTATTATGATTTATTATTATTAATTGCCCCATCCTGGCTCGCATCAGGCTCTGAGCGATGTACAAGACACAGTGCCATAAAATACAAAACACAAAACATTAAATTTACACACATTATGAAAATCCTTTGTTATTTCTTTGTAACATGTTCTTACATGTACCTCATGTTGTTTGACCTTTGAAGGCCTGATTGGGCTGAAATGTGTTAGGTCACAATAATCGTTCCTTCTGTACTTGTCATTTGTATTTGTTACCAAGGCTTTTATTTGGCCCTTATATGTTTTATAACTTTTCTCAAAATAAACATATGTATTTTTATTTACAATAAGTTTATATGAGGTTTTAACTATTGGCCCTTCATCGGGTTTTTCTCTTTACCTTTTCGGTTCTTGATTCTCCTCAGGGTCATACAGAAACATCAGAAATTACGAAGAAGAAGAGATTGGATTTATACCCCGCCCTTCACTCAGAGTGGCTTACAATCTCCTTTCCCTTCCCCACAACAGACATCCTGTGAGGTAGATGGGGCTGAACGAGCTCTGACGGAAACTGCTCTTGAGAGAACAGCTGAGAGAACTTGTGACTGACCCAAGTCCACCCAGCAGCTGCATGTGGAGGAGTGGGGAATCAAACCCAGTTCTCCCAGATTAGAGTCTGCGCCTTAACCACTACAACAAACTTGCTCTCTGCTTAAATTGAACACATGCAACCAGGCTCAAGGTCAACCAAGCAATTTTTGTGGCAGAGGAAGGAACTGCATCTGGGTCTTAGCACCCGACCTTTTATGTTACCTGTATAACCGGAGGAGGCGTACGGAACAGTTTTGTGTTGCTGGTGAAGTCTTCCACGCGCAGAGTGGCAGACATAATGATCAGCTTCAGTGGATGCCCCTTCTGTCAACATACAATCACAGGCTCATCTTACACATGAGGAGAACCGAAGAAAGGCCTTCGCTGGATCAAATCAAGGGCCCACCTAGTTCAGTGCTCTGTCTCCCACATGGCCAACCAATGGACCCGGAGTTACCCACAAGCAGGGCACAGTGACAACGGCCTTCTCCTGCTATTGAGAGGTAGACTGTGCTTGATAGTGGAGGTTCCACTCTGCCTGGCAGTGACTAGTATCAGTTTCCTGTGTAACATCCCCTGTATTACTTCAGAAACAAATTTATCTTGCTAGAAGGGATTGTGAGGCGGAACAGAAAAGTGTACACAAACAGAATTGTCATGTTTGGGATCCTGTGGTTCTTTCAGCTGAAAGAAGGGGATTTCTGTCAAGCAGAATGGAACTCTTTCACCCTCCCTGTCCTAGGTTGTGGTCACACACACACACTGAATAATCCACTTTCAATTCACTTTCCAACTGCATTTTGCCAGTTCACACAGTAAAATCCAGTTGGAAAGTGCACCAAAAGGGGATTAAGACTTGATTATTTAGTGTGTGTGACCGTAGCCCCAGTGTAGCAAGAAACTCTCCCTGAAAAGCTACTCTAGGGGACAAAGAACCCTAAGGAAAAGCAAGAGGGGCAAACGGGGGTGGGGGTCTGTGGTGGATGGGGGGGGAATCAGTGAAAATCACCTCCGCCCTTCCGTTAGCGGAGCTCTGACACCGAATCCAACCCACGGGTTCTATCTCAAAAAACAGAGAAGTAAAAAAAATTAAAACACCCCGCTTCCCCCACCTACCAGCTTCCAAGCACTTTAGAAAATTAAAAATTACTAAGAGGACATTTTTAAAAAATGGTTAATGCAAACAAAAACAACAGTGTACCCCCATGATACAGCTGTTAAAACCCTTTCTTTTTTTGCCGACAGGTCACAGATGACTTATGGCATCCCCGTGGGTTTTTCAAGGCAACAGATGTTCAGAGGTGGCTTGCCATGGCCTTCGTCTGTGTAGAGACCCTGGGCTTCCTTGGTGGTCTCCCTTTGACCAGGGCTGACCTTGCTTAGATTGTGAGATCTGCTGAGATCAGGTTAGGCTGGACTATCCAGGTCAGGACTAAAAACCTAGTTATATCTGGCTACAAGAATGGGAAGATGAAACAGCTTTCACCTGACCCTTGAAGGATAATAAAGTTGGAAGAAGAGGAATGTGTGTTGGGGATGCCGCTCCACAATCAGGGGGCCGCTACAGAAAAGTCTCTGTCCTTGTAGCCACCCACCTAAACATTCACCCTTTCACATGGTGTTCTGTGCCCATTCCAGACATGCTGTGATGCCTTCCCCCCCTAGGAAGCAGAAGAATTTTGGATTCTCCCTCATATGATTTCTTCCTTTGCAGAGAAAGTCTTTTTGTAAACAGTGAAATAAGAAAAAAGAGCTAAGGCAGGCGCTTTGCTGTGCAGCGTTCGGGAGGGCACAGCAGCTCCTGTGTGTTCACACCAGTGCAAGGTAGTCTGCCACTGAACAAGGTCCCAGACATAAAGCGTTTGTCCGGACCACAACCAAACCTTTCCGATTCTCCTTACCTTGGCCCGAAGGGGCACGATGCGAGACAGGAGACCAATCAGGATATCCGTGTACACGCTTCTTTCGTGAGCTTCATCGAGAATAACGACTCGATACTTGGACAGCAAGAAATCCTGAGGTGACAGAAAGGCGGAAGTGAGAAATTCCATTCCTGCCTCTCAAATGCTTGACCAAATTCACTGACCAATCCGACCCACGGGAGTGAAAATCAGTACCCGGGCTTCTACCCAAAGCTTGAGCATGCTTCATCCCAGCTGCTCCCCGTGTATTTCTTACCAGGCTTTCCTAATCATTAGTTAAGCCCAGGTTCCCTAACACGGGGCCTATGTATACCATGGCGGCCACGGACATCTTTTCTGGCACCTCCCAAGTGTTTTTAGGAAGTGGGCAGCCCCAACTGGGGCTTGTGGCTAGTAAAGCTTATGATTAGCCACTGGGGACTTACTCGCTGAGCAGATTTTTTAAAAACGCTGTTTTGGCGGCAGCTGCCACCACAGCACAAGAATCTTCACTGTGTGACTGAAGGTAAGTCACGGCAGCCATTTTGTGGCTGACTCCACCTCTTGCAGCAGCCATTTTGTGGCTGACTCCACCTCCTGCAGCAGCCATTTTATGGCTGCGCCAACTGCGCTGTGTCAGAATTCAAACAGTGCCCGCAAGTGAAAAAAGGCTGGGGACTGCTGAAATTTGTATATAAATTGTAATCTCTAATACCTGTTCTGGTTCTGCATTAATTTTGTGTCTGAACTGCATTTTGGAACACTTTAAATTTTATGAATTATTTCAATGTCCTGAGAAACCAACTTGTTTTATAAATCATTTCTCTACCAGATTCAAGTTGAAGAAATAATTCGAGATGGATCCAACTGCAGGTGCCAGTTTGCTGGATAAAGCCCCGTTAGGTCCTGTGTTGATTTTCTTCTTCTTTTTCTCAGTTTATTTAGCTTATTTTTTTGTTGTAGCTTTTATATTACACTGTGATAATTTAAATTTTGTAAAAAAATTTCCTATTAATAAAGGGGGAAAAGGTTGAGGGTCCCTCAGCTAAGCAATGAAGAAAGATGAGCTTTGCAAGAGACAAGCTGCTTTCTAAGTTGTTGGTACTCCCTTCCACAGTGGATTTAACCACTGGGAATCCAGCTGACACCCGTCTGCACAATTTCATCCTGAATTCTGGATGGGTAGCCATGTTAGTCTGTCTGTAGCAGTAGAAAAGAGCAAAAGTCCAGGAGTACCTTAAAGACTAGCAATATTTGAGGCAGGTGAGGAGCTTTCGAGAGTCACTTCTTCAAATGCGTACCTGAAGACGTGAGGAGCGAATCACGAAATCTCCTGCCCTGCCACAAAGTTTGTTAGTCTTTAAGGTACTCCTGGTCTCTTGCTATAGCCTGAATTCTGTTTTGAGTCATGCTACAGTGTGGCAGAATGTGGGAAATTCCTTTCCCCACCCTTCCCAGTTAATTTCATTCTTGATGGGGAGAACCCTTACCTTCTGGATTTCTTTTAACAGCACACCGTCCGTCATGAATTTGATGCTGGTATTGGCGGTCACGTTCCCTTCGTAACGGATCTGGTATGAAACTATCCTGGGCGTGGGAGATCAAGGAAGTTCAGCACCATTCTGGTTAGCAAACAAAACACTACTCGGGACACAAAGGCATGCCTGGGAAGTAAACCTTGGATGCGTTTAGGGCACTGTTGCCAATGTGGGAGAGGAAAATTATTTTGAATTTGCCACTAAAGTCATGTTGGTTTTTTTTAAAGGGGCTTTGAGGGACCCTCCCCTCCCCAAGACTCTTCTCCCAGCAGCCAGGAAATGCACAACACACAATATCCACGCGGAGCATCTCTGGTTTGACACGAGTCGGAACATTTGTTCAAACCAGGAAGTGGGCTTGACCCTCTGGTGTAGCCTTTTCTGACTTCGGACTCACTGAGAACTATTCTCTGAACAGCTGTCTGAATAAAGTGACCGTGGAATCTGGAGTAAGGTTTACTATATATTATAGCAGGAAAATGGGGTTGGGAGGGGTTGACCTCGAAACAGAAGCCTGGCAACCACTCATTCTGTTATGTGATCATCTCTGAAACGTGACCCGTCCCTGACAGAGCCAATTACAAGAACTAGGTCATCTCCCCGCATTAAGAAAAGCAAGCTTGCCGGGTGCTTTACCGATGTGACAAATTCATCTCCTTTGCGACACGCTGGGACATGGACACAGCCGC
Source organism: Gekko gecko (assembly GCA_029375565.1). Classification (NCBI taxonomy): domain Eukaryota; kingdom Metazoa; phylum Chordata; class Lepidosauria; order Squamata; family Gekkonidae; genus Gekko; species Gekko gecko. The sequence goes on along the minus strand of JAPDNY010000012.1, from coordinate 71,580,622 downwards.
GACACGCCGGGGTTCTGTGATGCCGATGATGCCATTGGAACTATAAGCAAAATTAAGAAAAGTCTGCCATAAGGGGAGAAAAAGAGAAAAGAAGAGGAGATTGGATTTATACCCCGCCCTTCACTCGGGGTTTCAGAGCAGCTTACAAACTCCTTTCCCTTCACCTCCCCACAACAGACACCCTTGTGAGGTAGGTGGGGCTGAGAGAACTCTGACAGAGACTGCTCTTGAGAGAATGGCTCTGGGAGAACTTGTGACTGACCTGAAGTCACCCAGCAGCTGCACATGGAGCAGTGGGGAATCAAACCCGGTTCTCCCAGATTAGAGTCCGCACTCTTAATCATTACACCAAACTGAAAGAGTGTATTCTATAATGTAGGGGGTCCACAATATAACATCCAGCTCAGCCAATCAGCATCTGAGGAGTTACGACAAGCCCCATAACAGTAGAGATGGTGTGGAGAGCACAGATCTTCAACACATACCTGGCATATCCTGCTTCATAGAGAAACTGGGGCACTTGAGTAGTTTTGCCGCTGCCGGTCTCTCCGCATATAATGACCACCGGGTTCTCGTTAATGGCTTCCATGATGACTTGCTCTTCGGCAAGGATTGGGAGCTTCAGCCTGGCTTCCTTTTGGAACAAAAAAAGCACTTCCACGTCACACGTTTAGTAGAAAACCAGTCGCATAGTGGTTAGTGTCAGACTACAGGCAGGGAGACCCAGGCCTGATCCCCCCATGGAAACCCTCTGGGTGACATTGGGCCAGTTGCTCACTCTTAGCCTAATTTACCTCAGAGGGTTATTGTGAGGAGAGGAGTGGGGAGAAACATGTACGATGGCCTTGAGCTTTTCAAGGGGAAAGGCAGGATAAGGATGTTATTGTTAAGCTGGGAGTGAGGGAATATATGGGGAAAACACCTGTGTTAAAGGAACAGAGATCCAGCCAATTATACCCTGATCCAACATGGCTTCTCTTACGTTCTTATGTCTGGGACAGTGATGCTCTGTATTCTTGGGGCTTGGGAGGGCAACAGTGGGAGGGCTTCTGGAGTTCTGGCCCCGCTGGTGGACCTCCTGATGGCACCTGGTTTTTGGCCACTGTGACACACAGAGTGTTGGACTGGATGGGCCACTGGCCTGATCCAACATGGCTTCTCTTATGAACCCAGGACTTTCTGCACACCAAGTGTATGTTCTACCACTGAACAATGGACCCTCTCCAAAGTGTGGCAAATTGGCACCGGGAAGAGGAAGGAGGAAAGGGGACTGCGATGAGAATGTGGCAGTTCCGCAGGGCCTGCAAGACAGAGCTCTTCCGCCAGGCTTTCGAGTAGGGGCCGCCACCGCCCCCATTACCACCTCCATCGCCATCATACCTTCTTGGCATTGTCATCTTGAGGCTTACTGGCCCCGGCACAGGATTTCAGTCCCACAGGATATCATGAGTACAATGATAGAGCAGAATGTGACTGCTGTTTAAATTTTTAATTTATTTTAGCTTATTTATGGTTTTAGTATTTGTTCTTGGCGTTGCCTCTGTGTTTTAATTCTGTCTGGCATTATGCCCTTGTTCGCCGCCCTGAGCCCACGTGGAAGGGCGGGATATAAATCAAACAAATAAATAAATAATAAATATTTAAAGGGGCCACCCCTCCCCGCTTCAACTGGAACTCCCCCCTTACTGCCTGTTTGGATTGGCCACGAATTTCTAAGCAGGAAACAGCCTGTTCCAGTTGGAGGGTGCAGAAAAGAATTTTAAAGCATGCTATTAAAGCATTAAGACATTTCATTTGGAGCTGGACTAGTAAGAGTTAATAGATGAAAACAGTAACAGCACAACATTCGATAGGGACCTCCTTTGGATAAAACTAGAGCAGTTAAACATGGACAAGAGACTCCTCCTGCTCATTAAACAACTCTACACTCTTAACACCTGCCAGATCAAATGCTCGCCAGCAGGCAACCTGACACCAAAGATTGCCGCTAATAAGGGAGTTAAACAGGGATGCATCCTAGCCCCTTTCTTATTTAACATCTTTCTTAATGACCTTGCTGCCCAGCTCTCTGATCCAGATTGCCACAGCCCCAAACTGGGGAAAACACATGTCCCTGTATTATTGTACGCTGGTGACACTGTGTTGCTGTCTCACTCCAAAGTTGGTCTGAAACGTCTGCTATCTCGTTGTATTGCCTTTTTTACCAACTGCAAACTTCAGCTTAACTATGACAAGTCCAAAATTTTGGTGTTCTCTAAAAAGTGGAGATTATACCAATGGTCCATCAATGGTAAAGCGATTGAACAAGTCAAAAACTACAAATATCTAGGCATTCATTTTAGATATAATGCCTCGTGGTCTACCCATCGCCAATATGCGGTGAAGGTCGCTAGTGTTAGCGCGTCAGCTATAGCATGTTTCTTTTATTGCAGGGGCAACCAATTTGTGCCAGCTGCAATAAAAATTTTAGGAGCCAAAGTCAGCTCACAGCTAATGTATGGCATCCCAATCTGGATTGGAGCCTTTGACCACGCCACTGAACGAGTCCAATCCAAATTTCTACGGAAAATTATGGCTCTACCAAATTGCGTACCGAACGCTGTTATATATTTGGAAACATGCTCGTCCTTGATGGAGACCTGTGTGTGGCTTATAACATTTATATACTGGCTCTGCCTGCATTACAAATTCGATCATGGGAGCCTTATCCATCACGTGCTTTCTGAGCTGAACCTTTCTAACTGGTCAGCTTATATAGAGGGGAAAATTAAAGTATTGGGTCTTTCCCTGGAATCTCTTTCCATGTTGCCTTTTGCTGTTGCATTCCAACAGATCAAAACCAGACTGTTAGATGTGGAGCGTCAAAATTTATATAGCCTAGCTAATAAATTCTGTTATCCTCTGAATTTCGAGATTCCCCTTACAACAGGGACGACAGCTTCATATCTATCCTCTTTGCAGGTCCCCCAACAGCGCAGAGCATTTACTTTGGCCAGATGTAACGCCTTGCCGTCTGCCATTCTATCCGGCAGATTCAATAGGGTTCCCCATTTGGCCAGACTCTGCCCATGCAGAAAGATTTGTGTGGAATCCATCACTCACGTGCTTCTGCACTGTAACCTATATGCGGACCTAAGGATCAGATTCTTATATCCTTTTTTAACCAAAATGGGAGCTTGTTCTGATGCACCTAAGGTGCACAGGCTCTTAAGTGATTCTAGTCCAGATATCACAGAGAAGGTGGCTACGTTTCTCTGCCTGGCCTCACAGTTGCGTCAAAGGATTGCCTAGAATGTTATATGTATGTTTTAACTGGTTTTTACGGGTGTTTTAACTGGTTTTTAACCCTAGTATTGTACTGATGATTTTATGCCAATAAAGGCTGACTTGACTTGACTTGACCAGCACAATATACATGGCTGAAGAAATATCACTGCTGGTTACACAAAGAACCCGCGCATTTGTCCTTTGTAACCGAGCAGGAATAGACTCCTGGTGCGCCCGCGTTTCAAACTGACCTGAATCTCGGGAGCCCTGTCCACAGGAACGAAGATCGCAGGCTTCGAAGAGGGCTCAGAAGCTGGACCACTTTGCTTGGGCGTACTGGGTGGATCTGCGGTGCTATCTGTCGGCTGCGGCAAGGACGTTGAAGCAACATTCGGGACCACCGGGGTGTCTTCTTCCATCTGCTCTTCTGGCTCTCTTTCCTGCTCACTTGAACCTTCTTCTTCCTCCTCCTCCTCCTCAGACTCGACATCTAGGTCCAGTCTGCTCCTTTTCCTGTTTGCACCACCAACGCTCCTAACCCTTTCCAGACGGAAGGCGGTCACTTCTTGGACTGTCCTAGAACAGCAAAGGTAGGCTTATAAAGGCACCCAGGATTCTCACAGAAGCAAGCAGCCCAAGACCCATGTCTGTATCACCTGCTGGGTTATGAACTTGTGTGTAGATCGAACGCAAAAGCAATGTGTGCATCTCAGCATGGAGGATGCCTGTCAGCGCACTGTACTGCTTTCAGTGGGGGTTGTGAATCTGAATGCACGTGGTTCTGGAGGGCAGGGTAAGGGGCTGGAATTGAAGGTTTTGAGAAGGAGGAGGAGGAGGAGAAGAGGAAAGAGGAGGAAGAGGAGGAGGAGGAAGAGATTTATTTATTTATTTATTTGTAGTGTTTCTATCCCGCCCTCCCTGCAAGCAGGCTCACGGTGGCTTACATTACTTGGCACCAGGGCTCTCTTTGTAGCAGGAACTCCTTTGCATATTAGGCGACACACCCCTAATGCAACCTAATGCAGCCAGTCCTCCAATGCCAATCTTCTTTTTGTAGACCCTGTAAGAAGAGCTCTGTAAGCTCTTGGAGGATTGGCTACATTAGGGGGGGTGTCGCCTAATATGCAAAGGAGTTCCTGCTACAAAGAGAGCCCTGCTTGGCACAATGTACCAAGTACCTATAAAACAATTAAAACCATTTGAAACAATCAGACCAATTTACAATTAAAGCGCTCACGGTGTCATGAAGTCAAGATGGCGTTTGTACCCCACCCTTCACTACCCAAAGGAGTCTCAGAGTGGCTTACGATCTCTTTTCCCTTCCCCTCCCCACAACAGACACCCTGTGGGGTCGGTGGGGCTGAGATAGCTCTTCCAAGGACTGCTCTTGATAGAACAGCTCCGACAGAACTGTGGCTTGCCCAAGGCCACCCAGCAGCTGCAAGCGGAGGCGTGGGGAATCAAACACGGTTCTCCCAGATTAGAGTCTGCGCTCTTAACCACTACCCCAAACTGGCTCTCACTTGAACCTTCCTCCTCCTCGGATTCGACATCTAGTTGAAGTGCATGTAGGGAGTGCAAAGAACAGGAAGATGGCAGAAGGGAAACTGGTGGTGGAAAGGGCCATTAAGTCACACATAACTTACAGCAACCCTATACAGTTTTCAAGGCAAGAGACACACAGAGGTGGTCGTTTGCCATTGCCTGCCTCGGCGTGGAGACCCTGGATTTCCTTGGTGGTCTCCCATCCAAGTACTAACCAGGGCTGACCCTGCTTAGCTTCCGAGATCTGACAAGATTGGGATAGATGGGGCCATCCAGGTCAGGGTGCTGAGGAAATCAGTGGAGCACAAAAAGACTGTGAAGGCAGACCATGGCTATAATGAAGCCATGATCAAACACAGGGAAGAAGAAAAAAAGATTGGATTTATACCCCACCCTTCACTACCCAAAGGAGTCTCAGAGCGGCTTACAAACTCCCTTTGCTTCCCCTCCTCACAATAGACACCCTGTGAGGTAGGTGGGCCTGAGAGAGCTCTGACAGAAACTGCTCTTTTTGAAGGACAGCTCTTATCAGAACTATGGCTCGCCCAAGGTCATCCAGCCAGGTGCAAGTGGAGAAGTGGGGAAACCCAGTTCTCCCAGATTAGAGTCCGCGCACTTAACCATAATGCGCAAACATCTTACCGCTTTTGCTGGAACATGCGCTTTCCCATCCCCAGTTTAGACGTGGTATACAACAGCTTCATTTCAGATTCGGGAGCCTGGACTTCACTCAGCTTTCTGAGCAACTCGGCACGCTATGATTAAAACACACACAAGAAGATGCTGATGCTGTAGGGCTGTGCCAGTCCCAGAGAACAAGTCCCATCTCCAACACAATAACCGCTCCCTCCACACAGGGAGTACCTTGTCCAGGTGAGTATGCTGCGATTCCATGGGAAACGAGTGCCCAATGCAGGAATGAAACTCGGCTTCTTAAAAATCTTGGCTCTTGTTGAAAACAAAAAAGCAAGTTCCTAGACCTCATGATTATATCACTCAGAATACTGAAGGTGACACCGAAGGTGGGTGAACTAAGGTTTCTACAAAAGGGGCTTATGTATCCTTGCCCTATTACTAGAGATGTAAAAATTCCAGAAATTTCGAAGCCATGGGGAAAACAACAACAAAAAACCCCACACCTTTTGTTCCAGTCTTGTTTTGGTGTGTATGTGTGGGGGGTGATATTTCAGGTGGGGTGGGGGAATGAAATATATTTCCTATCAAGCCAAAACTTCTTTTACTGATTTCACAACATGAAATGCGTTATTTATCATTTAGCCAGCACACGGGATTGTACTCCTGGACATATTACTGGCATTTAAAGATATAAATATATTTCTTTTCTATAAGAAATACTTATACCAAATACTTGAGGAAGAGTTGGAAGCTACTGCACTCTATGTTACCATAGGATGTCTATCTTTAATTTTTGTCATCTGAGAAGCAGGAAAAAACCAACAGTTGAAGGTAGAAAACAAATTCTACAGTAAACAGAGTGTATAGTCTGGACAGAAACTTTCTCACAGTGTCACAATAGGACTGCCAGCATGTTTGGATATCAGGCTAAACTTAATAACACTGAACTCCCAAATAATGTCTTATTGTTAAATACATTATAGCACATTGACTGTTGCCATAATAAATCCTGAAAATACTAGCTACGTCTACTGTTTAAGAGGGGTTTTTTTCTGGTGCTCCCTAAAGTTTCCCAATATTTCCATTGGAAACACTGAGAAAGCTTTTGAATCTTTCTATTCCGTACATTTGGAATGAGTGAAATGCTTTGTAAGACAAGGGTTTTCTCATTCAAAAACAGAAAATATTTCATAGGAGACTGCTGTTTGTGCTTCCCTAATTATTCCACTGGGGAAAAAATGAAAAAAAGGTCCTTGGGGGAAGAAATCATTTTTTCCTGTATATATATAAAAAAAAAATTGTTGTCGCCCTCACCCGGGGGTGGGGGGCTCACATTTCAACCCGTTACATAACTGGAAAAAACGTGCAGAAACTGCACATATACCAGCCACAGAATTTAGCTTTTGGTGCTGAATTTGGATTGCTTGGGCAGAGAATTTTAAGGCCCCCTTCCAGTAGAGCACACACAGCCTGGGAAATAGCGTGCACGGTCCACGGATCACTGCTCCATCCTGGTGGATGCCCACATCGCATACACGTGCTGAAAAAGGCTCTGGTGTGGTTAGCAGACAATACGATGCAACCAGCGCCCGAGATGACGTTAAGGAGACTTTGCTGGGGGCTGAATGAGAGACCTCCCAAGTATTTCCCCAGGTCAGCCACCTCGGTGAATGTGCTATTATCTCAACTAATAATTTTCTGTTTGGATAATGTATGTCTCTCCAGACCAATGCTCCCTCTAAGCTGTGGACTCTTGTGAGCAAAAATTCTACTTTGTGAGTTACTGTTGTGAGCGAGCAATAGTTTGCTCTGGAGCCTTCCTTCCTGAGCTAAGACAAAAACGTGTGAGCTGGAGGCTAAAAAAACTGTGAGCTAGCTCACATGAACTCACCTTAGAGGGAACACTGCTCCAGGCACCTGCACAAGGCAGGCAGAACAAACACACAATTAAAACTCAAGATTGCTACAAAAGCACAATTAAAACTAACTCTACCATCAACAAAAATATCCTGAGCAGCAGCAAAATAAAGAGCAGGTGAATTCAACGGGTGGGATAGATGGCCATAGGTCAGGGGAAAATGCTAAAACACAATGAAAAAGCAAGATAAAAGTTCAATACAAGGCCTGGGCAAACAAGAATGGCTGAGCTTGGTGCCTATTTGGCAGCAGGGCAGGCACCAGGTGGGCCTCGAGGGAAGACCATTTCCAGGAGAGGGTGCCAATAACAAAAAGGCCCTGTCTCTAGGCAATACTTTCTTACTTCAGCAGGGGGGAGGAGGAGAAGATTGGAGTTATATCCCACCCTTCACTACCCGAAGGAGTCTCAGAGCAGTTTATAGGAGGAGGAGGAGATTGGATTTATACCCCGCCCTTCACTTGGTGTCTCAGAGCGGCTTACAAACTCCTTTCCCTTCTCCTCCCCACAACAGACACCCTGGGAGGGAGGCAGGGCTGAGAGAGCTCTTTCAAGGACTGCTCTTGAGAGAACAGCTCTGACAGAAGAACTATGGCTTGCCCAAGGTCATCCAGCAGCTGCAAGTGGAGGAGTGGGGAATCAAACCTGCCTCTCCCAGGTAAGAGCCCACGCACTTAACCACTACACCACACTGGCTCTCAATATTATAATCTCCTTTCCCTTCTCCGCTCCTCAACAGACACCCTGCAAGGCAGGTGGGGCTGAGAGCTCTTTTGGGAACTGCTGTAAAAGAACCTGTAAGTGACCCAAGGCCAAACCAGCAGCTGCATGTGGAGGAGTGGGGAATCAAACCCAGTTCTCCCAGATTAAAGTCCGCGCTCCTAACCACTACACCAAACTGGGAGAGGAAGCCAAGTGCAAGGTCAGAGATGGTCTTAACTGGCAAGGGAGAAGGCAGGAATGTACTTAAGCTTCTCATGCCTTTTCCTAAGCAGAGGTGCTTTCTGCACAGGAAGCATGTTCCTCATGTGAAGCCACTCTGAGCTGTTCGCATGTAAGTAGAATTTGCTCTCACTCGCATATGAAGATCACACAACCCTCCTCCACAGTTTCCAAACCCATATACCTTTTCTTTTTTTTCCTTCTGCTCCAGAACTTTCTGCAGAAGTTTCTTCCGCTTCTTGCTGAGGGGCTTCTTTTCTGGGTGCTTCTCGGAGACTTTTTTGGCTCTTTGGCCGCTCGCGGAGGAAGGACCAAGGCATTGCTTCCGTCCACCCCTTTCAAGGTGGTTTCATCTGGACGTGGAAGAGAAGGCTGTTAGGACATTGCAGCTTCTAGGAGCATACACAGCGTCACTGAATGTGCAGACTTGTTCACAGGGGCTCGGCAGTTCCTTGTTCCGACCAGGCACTTCTTCTGTAGCCAGGAGATCCTAAGATTGCCTGGCAGCCAGAAGTTCTAGCTCTTTTTTGTGTTATGCACCACTAGGTGGTGAACTAGACTTGTTCGTAAGGCAAGAGAAGTTTCAGAAGTGGTTTGCCATTGACTGCCTCTGGGTCATGCCCCTGGTATTCCTTGGAGATCGTCCTTCCAAATACTAGACAAGGCCGACTCTGCTTAAATACCGAGATCTGACAGGATCGAATAGCCTGAGCTATCCAGAGCAGGATATCAGCTCCAAAACCAAATGTACGTGCAAGATTAGAAAACGTTAAGGGAGGGACAGCATATAATTTTATCATAAGAACATAAGAGAAGCCAATGTTGGATCAGGCCAATGGCCCATCTAGTCCAACACTCTGTCACACAGCAGCCAAAATATACCAGGTGCCATCAGGAGGTCCAGCAGTGGGGCCAGGACACGAGAAGCCCTCCCGCTGTTCCCCCCCCTGCAAGCACCAAGAAGACAGAGCTTCACTTGCCCCAGACTGAGAGTTCCCATCTATACCTTGTGGCTAATAGCCACTGATGGACCTCTGCTCCATATGTTTATCTAATTCCCTCTTGAAACAGTCCATGCTTGTAGCTGCCACCACCTCCCGTGTTCTAGTTCACACCATTTTTCTAAAAAGCACAGGGTAATATGCACAGGGGATGCCTTTTCATCCCCACAACAACCCTGTGAGGTCAGTTAGGCTGACAGAAACAGTGGACCCGTGCTCAAGTCACCCAGCATGGCTTCAGGGCTGAGCAGGGATAGGAACCCAGGTCTAGAATCCACGTACAGCATAGCAGTGTTGCATTTCCGAGCCAGTGCTCATAAACCAAGTATGAGCGTGACGGCCTTCCTCTGATTTCTGCCCCCTGCATCTGGTACGTCAAAACCACCCGGTGCCCACAGGGTGATACAACCTTCTCTTTTAATAACACCCCAACTCAGGCACAAAGTTTGATTCTAGTGGCATACACCGCAACAAAGGTTATTTCTTGGTATAAGCTTTCATGTGTATGCACACCTGATCAGTGTGCATTCATGAAGTGTGCCTGCACACAAAAGCTGATACCCAGAATTAACCTTGGTTGGTCTTAAAGGTGCCACTGGGGTCACAATTTTGTTCTGTTGCTTCAGACCAAACACGGCCACCCACCTGAACCTAACCCCAGCTCAGGGTCATCCAGTGAACACCAAAGGGAATTCACGGCCTCAGCAGCTAGGGATGGCCATGCCAGGGCTTTGAGACAAGGTTGCCTGCTGTCGTTTGAGCCAGCTGTCCCCTTAGCAGCAATTTTACCCACCCCAACTGATCTATAACCTTAACTGTGCTATGGAAAGCATCGCCTGCTGATTTCTGCACATCATGCTCTGGCTATGGAGGGGAAAGGAGCAGATGAGTCAGGGTTTGGATGCCCCGTTACTAGCTGGCAGCCTTCTCGGTTATAAGGGTTAGGGTAGTTCACCGAAGGGGGAGGAGCTTGGATCCAGCAGTCACTGTTCGCTATGACAGCTAAGCAGAACCTCCATGTTCAGAGGCAGACTATCCTCAATTACCAGATGCTGGGAACAAACGACAGCAGAGGGCATCTGTCTCCTTGCTCTTAGGGTTGCCAAACTCCAGGTGGGGGCTGGAGATCTCCCTGGATTACAACTGATCTCCAGGCTACAGAGATCAGTTTCCCAGGAGAAAACGGCTGCTTTGGAAGGGAACGGCAATACACCCAGGTGAGGTCCCTCCTCTCCCCAGGATCCGCCCCTCAAAATCTCCAAGAATATCCCATCCTAGAGATGACAACCCTATCTGCTTTGCTGGGAAACAGGACTCGTAGACCACCTTAAAATCTGATGCCGCAGGACTCCCTTTACCCTAATTTTTGCCCGCTCGTAGAAACGCATCTGATAGTGGTTAACTGCGTGGAAAGTAAAACTATAACTACGTATCTTAAATAACAAAAAGTGGGGGTGCCCGAATCTAGCAACCCGCCCGAATAAAAAGGCTACGCAGGACCGCGCTTACCCCCCAGTTCCAGCTGCACGGTCTCCTGGACTGGGACATCCCGCCGCCCGGATTCGTCCGGCAAACGCGCCTTCCAGTTATGCCTCTTGCGGGCTTTACCCATCGCGGCCAAGCGAAAGGCGGCGACCCACGTGGAGCCCCGGGACGCAAACAGCTCCCGCACTTCCGCCTCCCGGCAAGCCTCGGCGCAGCCTCGTCTCGCGCGAGTCAGGCAGGGAATGGTCACGTGCCTGGATATGCCAATCGGGAGAGAGGGCGGGGTCAGCGGGGAGAGAAAGAAGGAATGCAAAAATCACCGGAAGGATCCCTATCTAGCGAAGGGGGGGGGGGGCAGCATCTAACTACGAACTACATTTCCCATGGTGCACAAATTTAAAGGCGCTCAGCTAAGGACGGGATTCTCACTAATTAGGGCACATCGATCTCCAGTTCTAACATTTTTATTACCTATGTTGTTCCCCCCACGCGGTGGAACCGAAACAGAAGCTTGTCAGTCTTTTGATCTGTTAAAAAAAGCGTCCTCACTATTTTGCATGCTAATTTAACAAACCCCTCCTATATATACAACTATGATATGTGATTCCGTTTCGTCGTCGTGCGTGCACACGAAAGCTCGCACCTCGAATAAAACTTGGTTAGTCTTAAAGGTGCCATTGGATTTTGTTCTGTTGCTTCAGACCAACAAACCTACCAGTGTTCCCTCTAAGCCAAGTTAGTGTGAGCTAGCTCACAATTTTTTAGCCTACAGCTCACAGATTTTTGTCTTAGCTCTGGAAGGATGGCTCCAGAGCAGACTAATTTATGCAGCAGCCAAATCGCTCGCTCACAACTTTAATGCCAGTAGCTCACAAAGTAGAATTTCTGCTCACAAGACTCCGCAGCTTGGAGGTAACATTGAAGGCCACTCATCTTGATCTGGGTTATTAACTGTTCTATATTACTTACTGGTGCTGGAGAAGACTCTTGAGAGTCCCCTGGACTGCAAGGAGATCAAATCAGTCAATCCTAAAAGAAATCAACCCTGATTGTTCCCTGGAAGGCCAGAGCCTGAAGTTGAAGCTCAAATACTTTGGCCACCAAATGAGAAGGGAGCCCTTGCTGGAGAAGACCCTGATGCTGGGAAAGATTGAAGGCCAAAGAAGAAGGGGACGGCAAAGGATGAGATGGTTAGACAATGTCATTGATGCAACGAACATGAAATTGAGCAAACTTCAGCGGACAGCGGAAGACAGGAGGGCCTGGCGTGATCTGGTCCATGGGGTCGCGAAGAGTCGGACTCGACTGTGCGACTGAACAACAACAAATATTACTTACTGTCTCACTAGAATCTGCTAGGGGTAGCACAGAAAATGCAAACATTTCGCAAGCAAGCGGCGCTCATAAAGGGTTGTCCCGTATCAGAATTATATTATTGCACCATTCGGGTTACCATAGTGTGAAAAGCCAAAAACAGGACCTATTTCCCAACTGACTGCTTGGTACAAGTAGTGATGTTTTAGTCTGTTACCGAATGCTCAGGGCGTTTAAAATGCTCCCCTGCTGTCCTGAGTTTCTAGCATTCCACACATATGTTACATATATGTATTAAACTGCCCAGTTAGAATTCATAGGTAGCTCTGAGTTTCGGGACTGGTGTTGAGAGTGATTAATGGTAGTCAGCTCCATGCAGAAAATATTTCTTCCTCCTTACAGGTTTACTGTGACCAAAGAAGAGGAGCCTGGATTTATACCCCGCCCTTCACGACCCGAAGGCGTCTCAGAGCGGCTTACAATCTCCTTTCCCTTCCCCTCCCAACAGACACCCTGTGAGGCGGGTGGGGCTAAGAGAGCTCTTTCGAGGACTACCCATGAAAGAACAACTGAGAGAACTTGTGACTGACCCAGGGTTACACCAGTAGCTGCATGTGGAGGAGTGGGGAATCAAACCCGGTTCTCCCAGATCCGAGTCCATGCTCCTAACCACTACACCAAAGTGGCAAAGACATAAAAAGCTGAAGGCAGGAAAAGATGGAAGACCCAACATGAAATGGATCAAGGAAGCCGCAGCCCTCCCTTTGCGAGACCTGCGTGAGGCTCTGAACGAGAGGGCACTTTGGAGGACGTTAATTCATAGGGTCATCATAAGTTGGGAGCAGCTCAACAGCACTTCACACACATGGGTTTAGAGATGCTATCCAGCTTGCAAGGCTATCCTGGTCACCCAAGTGGTCCATACGTAACAGGGGGTGGGGTCCTTTGCTTTGGCCTTTCTATCTCTGCACTTTGCACAGCAAGGTACAGCTTACTCTTGGCTCGCTGGGACTTCTGCTGTCACTGTGTGGCCCCCTCCCCTCCCCTGCAGTTAAGTATACCTCTGCTGTCCGCATGTGAGACTTTGTGCATCTGTAAATCTTACACATTTTAACGAATTAGCTGCCTTGGAAACCACTCGTCTTGAGAGGCGAGATAGAATACTTTCTTCTAAAGGAGACACACTCACATTGAGAGCCAATTTGGTGTGGTGGTTGAGTGTGTGGACTCTAATCTGGGTTCGATTCCCCGCTCCTCTACTCGCAGCTGCTGGATGACCTTGGGCAAGCCATAGTTCTGCCAGAGCTGTTCTCTCAGGGACAGTTCTGGAAAGAGCTCTCTCAGCCCCGCCTCCCTCACAGGGAGGTTGTGGGGAGGGGAAAGAGTTTGTAAACTACTCTGAGTGAACGGTAGGATATAAATCCAATCTCTTCTTCTTACAGAGAGGGCTGGGTAGGGTGCTGAGCCGCAGGAACAGTAAGCACACACTCTCATGTGAGCTCCAAGAAGTCAGAAGGAGTTTGAAACTGGAAAGGGCAGCTGTGATGAGCTAGAAAAGATTCCTAAGCATAAGGATATGTCAATGGCGGCCAAGGGAATTCCCCAATACCATGTATGGGTGCAAAAATTGAAGAAAGCTGACAGGAAGAAAGTGGATTCATTTGAAATGGAGGAGATTGCAAAAATAAAATAAAATAATCCCTGGGTTCTAGCTCACATCAAGCCTGAACTCTCCCTAGAAGCTAAAATGACTAAACTGAGGCTATCGTACTTTGGTCACATTATGAGAAGACAAGAGTCACTGGAAAAGACAATTGTCATGATCTGTGCGGGATTAGGCCTTAAGAGACCTGTGTGGGTGTTGGAAGCAGGCAGCCTACAACCCCCACAATGCTTAGTGATGGTTGTAGCCAATCAGTGTCTAGGGATTGGGTGAGGGAATTCTGACTTAAGCGTTGCGAACTGTGAAAACTGTGTTTTTTCTCTCCTGCGTTCTGGTCTCTCAGAGTTAAACGGTGGAACTTTTCTCTTCTGCAGTCTTGCCTCACACAGAGTAAAACTGAGGGGACTGTTCTGAGAGAAAGATCCCTTTGGGACAGAGTACAGGCACAGGCAGGGCTTTGGGCCTTGAAGCAGTAACCAGTTAGGAAGAAATAGTCGTGTTAGATTCGTTTATTTTGCCTTTAAACACCGTTATATATTTTAAAGCACCCTGTCTTATTTTCCTCACCCCAGTACTGTATTAATAAGCCATTTGTTTAATTGTTCTCTGCCTGGTCATCACGCCTATATTTCTCGGCTTAAAAAGGGGCAGTTTGGTGGGGCTCGGGAGGGTACTCTGGGCCTTCCCAAGGGGACCCCAAGTCCAGAGTGGTGGTAGCTGAAGGTGGCGACCCCTTGGAGTCATGACAATAATGCCGGAAAAAATTGAAGGCAGCAGGAAAAGAGGACGACCCGACCTGAGACAGATGGGCTCAGCCGGGGAAGCCTCCGTTTGCAAGATCTGAGCAAGGCTGCTAAACAACAGGAGGTTCTGGAGGACATTAATTCATGGGGTTGCTGTAAGTCGGAAGCGACTTGACAGCGCTTCACACCCACACATGAACAGCACATTGCAGAGGCAGATGAATCTGTTGTGCTGGGCGAGACTCAGATTTTCTGTCTGGGAACCCCTTCCACCATTACTGGTCTTGTCCAACAGGGCAAACCAGCTGAGCTACAGAGGAGGCCCGGAATCCTCCAGAAAGGAGGAGGAGGAGATTGGATTTATACCCTGCCCTTTACTATCCAGGGGAGTGTCAGAGTGACTTACAAACTCCTTTCCCTTCCCCTCCCCACAACAGGCACGCTGTGAGGTAGGTGGGACTGAGAGAGCTCTGACAGAAACTGCTCTTTTTCAAGAACAGCTCTGACAGAACTATGGCTTGCCCAAGGTCATCCAGCAGCTGCGAGTGGAGGAGTGGGGAATCAAACCCGGTTCTCCCAGATTAGAGTCCGCGCACTTAATCACTACACCAAACTGGCTCTCAAAAGGAAAGAGGCAACGGACTAGAAAGTACAAGACAACCACATAACTACAAAGTTACAGTAAACATTTAAGCTTTAATCGTCACAACAACATAATCCAGTTGTGAAATTGGCCTACAAATATTCTGTTATAGAGAAGTACATTGATCTGGTAGTCTGATAATAAATAAAGGCAAAGAATAACTGAATTTAAAAAAAAAGATTTGAGATCTTCATGGCCACAATTACATCAGTAGAATCTGTTTAAAGTCCATAGATTAAAGCAATACATACACCATTTTCTTCTGAACATGATCATCATTTTTAACAGAAACACACAATTTTGGTATACAGACTTCGTTAAAAAACTACCTAATACTTTGAGATCAAGATGTCCAAAACAGGATACAAAGTCACTATATTCAGTGCAGATAAACAGTGTTA
Source organism: Gekko gecko (assembly GCA_029375565.1). NCBI lineage: Eukaryota > Metazoa > Chordata > Lepidosauria > Squamata > Gekkonidae > Gekko > Gekko gecko. The sequence goes on along the minus strand of JAPDNY010000012.1, from coordinate 71,565,067 downwards.
CGATCAATATGTGTATTTTTTTTTTCCTGCTTGACGACAGAAAAGACTGGCTTTAATTGGCACCGTAGCCCAATGGAATTATTAAAAGGGGGGGGGGAAGAGAGATTAAAGTCACATGCAGAATACAGCAAAACTTCATGTTCTCCAAAACAAAGAGGGGGAAAAGACCAATGGTCAAGATCAATCCATTAGCTGCCAGATACACAGGATCAGAATGGGTCTCAAGTCACAAGAAGAAAGCTAAATTCACTTCATCAAAAGAGCTACAGCGGGAATCGGAGGAACCTTCCGTGTTTACTAAACGAACAAGCTTTGAGGAAAAACAGATAATAACCCAGAGGACGAGGACGGCGTCGGCTACACCGGGTGCCTGAATAGCCAATATCACTCTTTAAAAAGAAGCATTATATTCAAAATATGGCAACTCTCGCTACAGACAAGCTTGATGGCATTTTTACTAATTGTACTGACAGACCACCATGAGATTGAACCGCTGCCAGATCTTAGGGTAAAACAGTTGATAAGTGGATTGTTGCAGGGAACGAGGGGATATTGAGGGGAGGGGGCACTTTTCTTGTCTTAATTCCATCAAGCTGCTGTGTTATCAACTACTGCAAACCGCTGGAAATATCAAGCGGCAGGTTCTCTGGTGGAGCAGAACTCGCTGGTCAAGACACTGAAGTCAGCTCATTTATGAAATCACAAGCAAAGCATGTTTGTGCACAGGTATCCCTTCCTCACTGGTGTGAACAGTTGTGCGTGGGCTCACATGATCCAGAACAGGTGTAACGTTTCTGACTTCCAGACTACAGGCAGAAGGGAGCGCGTTCGACCCTGGAGAATCAATCTCCTGCTTTCAGTTGATGGTTTACTTTCAATCAAGGTGTGGCATTATGTTTACACTGGTGCCAAAACAGGGTTCGTGCCAACTACAGTTACGAGGACAACTGCGGTCAAAGTTAACCATGGTTAGCGCCAATGCACACATACTGCGACAAGGATAAACTGAGCATGGAAGGGAGGAAACATGCTAGCTGCACCCTCTGCGTGGCTGGGAGACACACTCTCTGGTTACAAACAACACACCCTTCCTAGTCCTGACCTTCCTGACTGTGTTTCCAGTTCCCTCCTCAAGGTGAATGCAGAAAGACACCTTGTAAAGGGGAAGAAAATTGTGCAAAGGGATTTGGAGCTGCGAAAGCTTGCCTTGGTCAAGGACTGAATGCAGCAGCCCCAGACAAGTTGCGTCCGTTTTGCCTTCCAATGCAAATAGGGCTGTAGTGCCTCCAGACGTTCAAATAAAAGCCTCTGCACAAAGCCTTGGCCTCACACCCCTGGAATGAAGTTATGAAGAACAGGAGTCAAACCAATGGCCAGTTATAAAGGGGGGGGGGTAGAGAGAGAAATGTGCGTCTGATATAGGGCTTGAGCAATTTTAGTGCAGCTTTCAAAAGCGTCATAGCTGCACTCTGCAAGAATGGCCCCAGCATATATTTTTCCTTCAAGTACACCGGACAATTGTTTGTGCTCCTGTCTAATTTTAAACAGTCTGTGCAGATATGGGGAAGGGGAGGGATACCAAGAGGACAGATCTAGCTAGCCAATCCTGCATATGCTGTCAAGTTTAGAGCGTGCACACTTCTTATTTACATCAACGTTTCCCTTCGCCGTCGCTACCACCTTATATAGTGAAACTTTTTTTGTGTATAAAAATATATATACATTCTTCTCACTCTGCTACCGTGGCAAGAAGGGTAGGCCCGACGATGCTTCTCAGCCCAAAGGAAATCCGATGCCTCACCAAGCCCCCGCCTAAGTACACCTTCCACTTGGAATATCTCCTTGCCGAGAGGAGTGCTTACAGAAGGCACGCTTGAAGGCCAAGTTTTACCATCTGCAGAGACAGGTAAGAGACCTGCTGCTTCCTTTAAACGTATTTTGAAAAGCGGCAGCGTCAAAGGACTCATTTTAAAAACCCTTTCCGTTCCATTCGACGTAAATATGCAAAACCGATTTCAGCCGGGGAGTGGCAGCACGGCGGCTGATGAAATCCTCCTCGCCGGGAAGAACGGACCTTGCGGACAGAATGAGGCTAAATGTTTCGGAGAGAGCACATGCTTTTTAATGTCATGATTTTAAAAAATAATAATTAAAAGAGGATGGGGGGGTCAGAAGAGGACTTGGTCCGGCAGCCACTCCACCTGCCGAGAACTTTGCCTGACCCGGCTCTTTCAGGGGCACAGATTTCATAGCGCAAATCCTGCCTTATCCTGGCAGCCACTGCCTGCCTCACAAAGGCTGAATTGCTTTGGCATCTCAACCCCTCTCCCCTCCAAAGATTTCTCTGTCTTCTTGAGTCCATGCCAAGTTACTCCTCCAATGAACTAGCCTGCTAAGGCAAGCTAGTTATGCTTATGTGAACGGTGGCCAAAGTAAGAGTGATCTGATATTTTGAATACTGATCAGCAACGAGCTTTACCGGTGGGTCTCGGGGGGGGGGATGATGGTGATGCCAGTCAAGCCCCCCCAACAGACTGCCAGCAAAGCCCTGACCACAACTGCTGCTCCTTCCACGTCCCTGTCTTCGCCTCTGGCTGGCAACATGGGGGAACTGGATGGTGCCTCGTGGGGTGCAGGCTGGACCTGGGGAGGGAAGGGAGTGTCTCTTTGTCATCCCAGTAGTCTGAATGCAACTGGCTTCTCCAAAGTCCCACTTTGGAGAAGACACAGACCTTAAAGCAAGTAAGCACCACATCTTCCTGAAGGTAAGATATATCATCATTATTGTTTTTATTGCCGCTTATGGGTCCTGAGGAAAGATTTCAGCAGTGACCTCTTTTCTAGTTACTTTATCTGCTGTTTTTTTAAAAAATAGAAAAACCGAGCCGCCCACGGGTCCTGAGGTTTGATCTTCTTTTGTGTGTGTGTTTGCTTCGAAGACAAGGCATGATTTACCTTCAACGTCATTTCTCCTTGGAAAATCACTTTATCGCCAAGGCCAGCTATACCCTCCCCATCCTTCCATAGCTGGGTACCACTAATGGTTTTCTCAGTGATTTGTCTTTAATCAGGCCGAAGGGTCGTTTGTGTTTTTATTCATTTAGGTGGTGATGAAACAGCCCCCTTCCTCAAGCTTGACGAAAATCACTGGTAGTTAGGCCAGGGCATAATCACGCCTTTTGCTACCGCAGGGGAAGAGTGAAGTTTACAGGAGAAGCAAACCGGACTGGAACTTCCATATTTGTCCTCGGCCAGGGCTTACCTCCACTGTAATTAGCTAAGGGTGCTGGTTAAAGAGGACACAAGAAATTCAAGTTCTTCTTTTTGGCTTTAGAGGTTTTAGTGTCCAGAAGTTGCCTCCCCCCCCTTTCCCCGGTCTTTAAAAGCCACACTGCGTGATTCCACCCCCACCCCCATCTGACCAGAAGAAACACGTTCCTCTACAATGGTATGAAAAGGCAACTTGAGGCAAATGGGAGTTAAGTCACCGGCGAAAGAAAAACGCTCACAATTTCATGAAAGCAAAAGGAAAAAAACATGTACACGATGACAAGCTGACCCCCTCTCCCCACACACAACATTTCCTATTAGAAGCTTTGGGTAAGAACGGTTCTAAGCTTTCCTCCTCCTTTTAAAACATCAAATCTGCATCAAGCGCGGTTGTATGTCTACTCATTTTAAACAGACTGCTCCCTATGCCTTTATATAAAAAACATTTTTTTTTTTTTTACAAAAGATGCCTTCAATGCTCGGAGAAAAGTAAGCGGATAAAATTCTACTCGGGGAGGCCGGGGGTGGGGGGATCTCTAAATATACAGCTAAAGAATCTTATCTTACAAGTACAATTTTCTTCTTGCCGCATTTCTTCCAGTGTATAAACTACTCCTAACATCTAACATCTTGAAAGTTTGCACGTGGTTTTACCCCGGTGTCGGCTTGTCGCTTCGCAACGTCTTCACGGACGAGAGAGAGACAGAGAGACAGTGCTTAGCGACTTCCTAAAGAGCTGGTGTGAGAGTTGAGCCGGGCCTTCCGCTTCACTGGTCCCCGCCTCGGTCCATGTTCTCAATCACCCTCGAGAGGCGGATGTTCAGGAGCCTGATCTGACCGTCCAGGTGGTCGATCTTCTCCTCGAGGGTGCTGTGGCTGCTCCGCCTCCAGCAGAAGCCCACCGGCCCCGTCATGAAGTAGACGGCCACCACAAAGCACAGGGGGAGGACGGCGTGCTCCGGCTCCCCCTCGTACTTCTGGAGGATGTACACGCAGGAGAGGGCGAAGAGGGCGACCCGCACGAGCCAGAAGAACCGGCCGCACAGCACGTGCAGCAGGTAGAAGAAGAACCCCAGGAAGAGCGAGACGAACCAGTAGGCAAGCAAGATGGCGCCGATCAGCAGGAGGGCCCGCGTGGGGTTGTTGGCGATGGCTCCGGGGCTGAAGTAATGGGTCAGGTTGGAGGCTGGAAAGAATTAACGGAGAAATGAAGAAGGAGAGAAGAGATTGGATTTCTACCCCATCCTTCTCTCGGAGTCTCAGAGCGGCTTACAAACTCCTTTCCTTTTCCCCTCCCTACAACAGACACCCTGTGAGGTAGGCGGGGCTGAGAGAGCTCTTTCCAGAACTGTCCTTGAGAGGACAGCTCTGACAGAACTCTGGCTTGCCCAGGGTAACCCAGCAGCTGCAAGTGGAGGAGTGGGGAATCAAACCTGGTTCTCCCAGATTAGAGTCCGCGCACTTAACCACTGCACCAAAATGCTGCGTCAGATACGGCCGATGTCCAGAGCTTTAAGACAGGCGATATTCAAAACAAAATAAACACCTAATTTAGACATTACAAGATGCAAGCCGGCTCTGTGGTATGTAAAAGTATCTAAGGACACAAGAAGAGCCCCGGCTGGATCAGAGCTGTGTAGGGTTGCCAGCTCTGGGTTGTGAAATTCCTGGAAATTTGGGAGGTGGAGCATGGGGCTTGTGAAGGGACTTCAGATGGGTATAATGCCATAAAATCCACCTTCCAAAGCTGTAATTCCTGGAGATCTCCAGTCACCACCTGGACGTTGGCGACCCTAGACCAGTGGCCACCTAACCCAGCATCTTCCTTCATGTGGTGGCCAACCAGTTCCTCTGGAGGTCCAACAACAGGGCATGGAAGCCAAGGTCTTTCCCAATGTTGCGTCCTGACACTGGGATTCAGAGGTTTACTAAACACAGAGGGTCCCTTTAGTCACCACCAGTTTTCCCCCTAAGCTGAGTTAGTGTAAGCTAGCTGACAGTTTTTTAGCCTCCGGCTCACACATTTTTGTCTTAGCTCAAGAAGGCGCGCTCCAGAGCAAACTAACTTTATGCAGCAGCCAAATAGCTCACTCACAACTTTTAATGCCAGTCACTCATCAAGTAGAATTTTTGCTCACAAGATTCCACAGTTTAGAGGGAGCACTGGTCACCACGGCTAGTAGCCACTGATAGACCGGTTCTCCATGAACCTGTCTCTTAAAGCTGTCTGTGCCTGTGGGAGTTCCGCATTTTAACGACTTGTTGCGAAAAGACGTATTTCATTTTTTAGATGAGGCGGTGTATGGTTCCTAAAATGGAAACGATACACCGGCGCGCCTTATCAATGCACGGCAACAGGACGAAGGACACGGTTTCTCCACTGCTCTCAATGTTCACAGCGGGGCGGGTTAACACACGAAAAGAAAAGAGGTCTCTGCCCCAAGAAGTCTACACTCCATCCTGTTTGCTCAGCCTCTCGCTGGGAGTCTCTGCTCTCACACACACTGCCCTTTGCTGAGGCAGCCAAGGGTGGTTGTAAAGGAATGCTGCTCCAGCATCCAATCACCCTTCAAGGTCAGGTTGTCTAGTCACTCTCTCCAGGGTCTCAAGGAGAGGTCTTTTGCATCAACTGTGGCCAGATCCTTTAACTAGAGATGTCAGGGACAGTGTGCTCTCTAAGCTGAGTTAGCGTGAGCTAGCTCACAGTTTTTTGGCCTCCGGCTCACGCATTTTTGTCTCAGCTCAGGAAGGATGGCTTCAAAAGAGCAAACTGATTTATGCAGCAGCCAAATCTCCCACTCACAGCTTTAATGCCAGTGGCTCACAAAGTGGAATTTTTGCTCACAAGACTCCACAGCTTACAGGGAGCACTGGACTCAGGGACTGAGCTTGGGACTTTCTGCACTGCAAACAGATACTCCGTCACTGGACCACGACCTTTCCCTATACAACTGTAGCAGCTGTTGGCCCTCCTCCCGGCAGCTACAGTCACCAAAAGGTGTCTCGCAACAATCAGTCCTGTTTATGGGGTTTTGTCTGAACTGATACCGATTCTACGATTTAAAACGACTGCGAGAACTGACTTTCTCCAAAGGCCCTCCTATTTAGCGGACACAGTAAATGCTCGTTTCACAACATCGGAGTTATATTTTTTTTAAAAAAGGCCCCCTGTGCTGGCCACAGCTGCTAAATAACCACCGGCTCCATTCTTCACACCTACCATCAATCCCAAGAACGTCCAGTAGGTCTGTCCATATCCTCCAGAAGGTGTCTACCAGAACATCCACACCATACACGAATCGCTCCGTCAGTCTGGAGAAGAACTGCAAAAGGAGAGCCACAGAGTTGAACAGCTTTATTCGCTGGAAGATACCATAAAAACCTATAGCACCGGGTCTTATATACTGCTCTCGGGGTGGTGGAAAGTGCCATCGAGTCACAACTGACTTATGGTGACCCCTGAAGGCTTTTCAAGGCAAGAGACATTCAGAGCTGGTTTGCCATCGCCCGTCTCTGCATCATGACCCTGGTATTCCTTGGAGGTCTCCCGTCCAAATACTAGCCGGGGGCCGGCCCTGCTTAGCTTCCGAGATCTGAAAACAAGAAAAAAGATGCACGTGCCCAAATTTTTACATCAATTTTGGATTCCCCCCAAAATTCTGAAGCATTTCACCGTTTTCATTAGAGGGAAAATGGTGAAATGCTTCAGAATTTCGAAAGGAGGTTCCAAGAAATGATAGGTTCTGCATTGGGAATCACTGAGGATTGCTGTATTTGAATATACTTTATGGATGTCTACGTGCACCTTTGAAATGTGGGATCCACCATGATTCTTGAAAAAAATTATTGAAACAGATTTAGAACCGAGGGCCCATTGAGTCAGCTGGCAGAAACACTACCACACATCCTTACAGGTCAAGGACTTTTTTGAATTTATTACAAATTGTTTGTGGGGAAAACACCACCTGTGAATTTCTGCCTGTATTCAAATTTACCAGTGAATTTCTACCTGTCATTTACGGAAAACCGGTTCTGAGTACTTTATGTGTCTTGCTATTATTAAATTCATTGATTACTGATGTTAAAATCTGGGCACATGCATTTCCCCCCCCCATTTTCATAGATTAAACATAAGAACATAAGAGAAGCCAATGTTGAATCAGGCCAATGGCCCATCTAGTCCAACACTCTGTCACACAGCGGCCAAAAATACCACGTGCTATCAGGAGGTACAGCAGTGGGGCCAGGACACTAGAAGCCCTCCCACTGCTGCCCCCTCCAGCACCAAGAATAGAGTGCATCACCTGCCCCAGACTGAGAGTTCCCATCTATACCCTGTGGCTAATAGCCACTGATGGACTTCTGCTCCATATGTTTATCTAATTCCCTCTTGAAACTGTCCATGCTTGTAGCTGCCACCACCTACTGTGGCAGTGAATTCCATATGTTAATCACTCTTTGGGTAAAGAAGTACTTCCTTTTATCTGTTCTAACCCAACTGCTCAGCAATTTCATGGAGTGCCCACGAGTTCTTGTATTGTGAGAAAGGAAGAAAAGTACTTCTTTCTCAACCTGCTCAATCCTATTCATAATCTTATAAACCTTGATATATAAAGATTGCTGTGCCACGGCCTTTCATCTTGTACCTAGCTTCCGAGATCTGGTGAGACCGGGCTGGGTTACCATTCTTGCTAAACCTCAAATCAAATTAGGAAGCTGACGGATCTTCGTGGCCTGATAGCCATTAGCGATAAGCGTTATTTCATTCAGACGCATCGTTTTATCAGCTCACGGTCATCAAATTGCCAAACAGTCTAACCCCCCCCCCCCCCAGCTTCCCTTCTCTACAGCGTCGCTTTATTTTTGGAAATGTGACCTTTCGGCTGTGCTTTCAGGGGACAAGACAAGGAGTGAGTCGGTTGCGGTGTCTCTAGAAAGAACTCCAGGGCCGCGCTGTGCAGTCAAACAACACTCTCCAAGCAAGGCAGTACGCGGAAAAGCATCCGCTTAAGGACTTCGTTGGCAGGATAAGATAAGCGAGTCCTGCCAAAGAACAGGCAGCAAAACAATCAGTCAAAGTGAGAGTTGAGGTACGGTCACTGGCAGCCGGTGCACTGTAGTGGTGACGAGTGTCGGACGAGTACCTGGGAGAATCCCCATTTGGGCCACGGAAGCTCGCTGGGTGATCTTGGGCCAGTCACACACTCTCAGCCTGACCTACCTCCCGGGGTTGTTGTGTGGATAAAAGGGAAGAGAGGAGAATGATGTAAGCTGCTTTGGGTCCCCACTGGTGAGAAAAGTGGAGTACAACTAGTGAATCGAATAATGAAATAAATTTGTTCGGGGTTTACCCGTCCAGTACCCTCTCGGAGCCCTCAAACTCCACATACCTTCTCCCATCAGTTTTCTTCTAACTGCAGGAACGCACTCGCTTCCCAGGTTTTATGTTCAGTGCCTCTACACTACTGCCCAATGAGCGGCCCAGGACACCTTTCAGACCTCCAGAGAGGAGACCTCTTCCCCTTCGTTCCTTTAGGCACGCAGCGACACCTCCCAAATACAGAGATCCCCTATTTGAGTGGAGGGCAGCTCAGCAATTCTGCAGGACTGGGTAAGTGGCACTGGCCAAAACCCTAACCCTCCCGACACAACTGGACGCATCAGGAACTAAACGTGGGATTCTCAACATGAAAACCATGTGCTCTGCCACTGAACCACGGACTCTCCCCACGAGTCATTTTTTTTTTCTGTTGGAAAATGCGCTTCGCACAGCTAATGGAAGAGCAGCTCTCCTTTCTCCCTTTGCATTTAGTCATCCTGTATCTTTCTTTTTAAAAGAAAATTAAGAAGAGAAGAGATTGGCTTTATACCCTGCCCTTTACTACCCAAAGGAGTCTCAGAGCGGCTTACAAACTCCCTTTCCCTTCCCCTCCCCACAACAGACACCCTGTGAGGTAAGTGGGGCTGAGAGAGCTCTGACAGAAACTGCTCTTTTTCAAGGACAGCTCTTATCAGAACGATGGCTTGCCCAAGGTCATCCAGCCAGGTGCAAGTGGAGGAGTGGGGAATCAAACCCGTTTCTCCCAGATTAGAGTCTGTTCACTTAACCACTGCACCAAACTGGCTCTAACGTAATGGTCCCCAACATGGCACCTATTGGCACCTGCCAACACTTTTTATGGTGCCCACCAAGCATTTCTAAGAAAGTGGGCATGGCCAAGGAGCCTGTTGCCCAAGAAAGGCTTCTGATTGGGCATCGGAAGTTTGGCTGGGCTGATTTTTAAAAAGGTTGCCTTGGCAGCAGTTGCCTCTACAGCACAAGGAGCCAGTCTGGTTTAGTGGCTAAGAGCGTGGACTCTAACTTGGGAGAACGGGGTTTGATTCCCCACCCCTCCACATGCGGCTGCTGGTGTGACCTTGGGTCAGTCACAAGTTCTCTCAGAGCTATTCTCTCAAGGGCAGTCCTCTAAAGAGCTCTCTCAGCCCCACCTACCTCCCAAGGTGTCTGTTGTGGGGAGGAGAAAGGAAAGGAGATTGTAGGCCACTCTGAGGGAAGGGAAGGGTATAAATCCAATCTCTTCTTCTTCACTGTGGGACTGAAGGCAAGGTGCAGCATGGCAGCCATTTTATAGTTCTTGCGGCAGCAATTTTGCAACAGAAACCACTACACAGTATCAGAATTGCAAGAGGGCCCGCAGGGTCAAAAGGGCCGGGGATCCCCTAACACAACACTCCTTAGGACAGGCTGTGACCTAAATGTTTATTACTACATATAATTACTTTATATAATTTTCATGACACAATCAAGCCTTTTTTTCCCTTTCCCCTTTTTTTCTCAATAATTTCAGACAACAACATCTGGTCATGTATGTACATGTATAAATTTCTTGTGTGTACATTTCTGGATGTGTGTCGTTGTAATATAAAGACTATTGACCACTGAGGAAGGCCCGAAGGGGCCGAAACGCGTATGGTCCTTAGGTCAAAAGATTTTTACCCATCAATTGTATTTGTATAATAACTAACTTGGTTGTATAAGCCTTTTAAGCCCGATACTTAGACTATTTCTTTTAACCGCAGTATGTTTTAGCTATGTATACACCCTAATAAACATTTTGTATTTTTGTGTAATATAGTTTGTAGCCTGACCCTCTTAGTTTACGGCTGATTTTGGGTTGAGTTTCTCCCCCCCCCCCCTTTTTTTTCAGTTTGAGTCCTCTGGTGTAGCAGAGGGACTTTCGACGGGCACAGGGTGTCATGCAGTGGGGAGGGAAGTTTGCACAAGTAGAAACTCCCTCCTCAGATCAGGTAAAACCACCCAACAAACAAATTCTGGCAGGTGAAGCAAGTTGCGCACGGGCGAGGGAGAACTGCACCCGCCGAGCCTCCTGGGGCGGAGAGATGCCTAGTTAAGATCAAAGTCCACTTAATCCAGCATTCTTTGCTAAACTCTCCGCAACCAAGAGGCGGCTCTGCCGGCAGCCCACTCTTAGACTGAAGCCTACTTTCTACCCACCTCTGCTTCCTACATCTGGTCATGTTCGACATACACAGAAGAGCATCTTCTTCCTCTGACTCCTGCCCCACTTATTAACTATTGCAACCTCATAAGTTACATATATATTAGTTCACTGGACTGCAAATTGCTTTATGAAGATTATGTTTTCCATTGCTTGCTGAAGCGAAATGAAACATGGGGAAAAGGAGAAGATTAAAGGTAGTATTGTGTTGTTTCAAAATTTTGTATGGGCCTTCTCTGTTGTGACCCCCAGCTTGTGGAATGGCCTGCCAGCCTGAAGGGGGCACGGAGGCTCCCGCTCTCCTGGCTCTCCACAAACTACGCAAAAGTGAATTACTCAAGAGGGCTTTCTACACAGGCAATAGGGGAGCACTGTCCACCAGGCTCCGCAAAACAACAAAATTAAGAGTCCAGTGGTACCCTTAAGACCCACAAAGTTTAATTCTGAGTATAAGCTTTTGCATACATGCACACTTCTTCAGACACCTGAAGAACAATGCTCCCGCTAAGCTGTGGAATCTTGTGAGCAAAAATTCTACTTGGTGAGCTACTGGCATTAAAGTTGTGAGCGAGCGATTTGGCTGCTGCATAAAGTCAGTTTGCTGTGGAGCCATCTTTCCTGAGCCAAGACAAAAAATGTGAGAGCCAGAGGCTAAAAAACTGTGAGCTAGCTCACACTAACTCAGCTTAGAGGGAACACTGCTGAAGAAGTATCTGAAGAGTGCATGCACACAAGAGCTGATACCCAGAATTAAACATTGTTGGATTCAGACTTTATTCTATCACTTCAGACAACATGACTACCCACCTGAACATAAGGCTTCACAAGGTTTCTTGGATAAATTACTGGGGACTGTGGTCTGTACTACTGTGCATAGCTAGCTGTGGGCTGGATCCAGTTGTGTAACTCCGCATCATTTAATGTTTCATGTTAACAACCCATGCTTTGCTTCCGTTCTGGTTTTCACACTTCCGGTTGGTTCTACAACCCTAATCCTATTTCTTTGTTTATTGAATGTCCCATCTTTCGATTGTATTGCCTCGCTCTGTGGCTCCCTCCGAGTCCAAGGGAGAAAGGCGGACTGCGAATAATATAGAAAAGAGCAAAAATCCCTACTTCGATGGTATTTGATCCCGCATCAGCTGCATGGCATCAACCCCACGATATCAGACAGATGTTGGAAAAATTGTGGGGGCTGTGGCACCTATATTCATTGCTGGTGGGAGTGCCCCAGGGTCCAGACCTTTTGGAGAGAAGTCAAAGCTCAAATATTTCTAATAACAGGTTGTGCTCTACAACTACAACCCTCCTTGTTCCTTCTGAATCATTGGAGCCATCCTGCTCCCAATGGACCTATGAGAGAGCGAATAGAATTATGTCTTGCGGCTGCTAGGAATGTTACTGCATATTACTGGAAATCGAAGAAGACCCTGTCATTGAACGATTGGTATCTGAAATTGTGGGACTTTTTTCTACAGGACAAAGTCTCCACCAGTATCCTTCGATCTGAAAACCGACCTGTTCCTGACAACCTCCAAGAAAAATGGATGCCCCTCCTAGAAGCGTCAGCAACACACAAAATCAACACCTCTCTGTTTGCTCAGCACAAACACCAGGATTTACTTTCTTATTTTTAATTAAAAATAAAATAAAAAAGAGCAAAAATCCAGGAGCACCTGAAGGACTAATGAAATCTGTGGCAGGATATGGAACTTTTGTCAGTCACCGCGCACTTCTTCAAATCTGCAGAAGTGGCTGGTGACCAATACTCCCTCGAAGCTGTGGAGCCTTGTGAGCAAAAATTCTACTTCGTGAGCGACTGGCATTAAAGCTGTGAGCAAGTGATTTGGCTACTGCATCCCTCCTTCCTGAGCAAAGACCAAAATGTGTGAGCCCGAGGCTAAAAAGCTGTGAGCTGGCTCACACTAACTCAGCTTAGAGGGAACACTGGCAGTGACTCACGAAAACTCATATCCTGCCACAAATGTTGTTAGTCTTTAAGGCGCCCCTGGACATTTGCTCTTTTCTACTGCTACAGACAGGCTACCATGGCTGCCACTCGCGATGTATAAATATCATTAACATCCATCCATCCATCCATCCATCCATCCAAGCACTTAAAATGGGCACCTAAGCTTGATCTATGATCTCCTTATTACACAAACTTAACCTTGGTGCTTTAAAAAAAATAATTCTGCAACTTCTCCAACTTCAGCAAAAGGGGGTTGTGCAAGATCCGGAAAGGAGGAAGGCAAAGTTCAGGTAATGCCGTGCAAACTTTGAATGACAACTGTCGTCCTTTCCAGAATAACGCCTACTCGGTTTCGGTTTTCTACAGCCTGTGCCGAAGGCTCCAGCAGGTTCCCCAGAGACGCAGCATAGAAATGCTCTAAACTAATAAAAACTCCTTCTAAAGGCGTAACATTTGCACTGCTAAAAACCCCCAGTAAGCGCCCACTCTTTTTCTTCCAAATGACAAAACAGCACCGGGAGGGCAAAGGAGCCCGATTTTCAGAAAGTTCCATCCCGGCCTCCCCAATGCCATTATTAGCCCCAGATCTGGACGCATCTGAAGAAGTGGGCGGTGACTCACGAAAACTCATCCCCTGCCACAATTTTTCTTAGTCTTTAAGGTGTTCCTGGACTCTTACTCTTTTCTACTGAGATGCACGGATATTAACGCCCAGTGCCCATTTGTTCGGTCCTAGAATCATAGAATCGAAAGGGACCCCCAGGGTCATCTAGTCCAACCCCCTGCACAATGCCGGAAATTCAAAAATACCTCCCCCCCCCCCACACCCCGTGAACGCAGTTTGTCCTAATAAGAACGTCAAACTAGTTTCCTCGGCCTGGATAAGAAGGTCTTAACCAGTGTTCCCTCTAAGCTGAGTTAGTGTGAGCTAACTCTCAGTTTTTTTAGTCCCCGGCTCACACGCTTTTGTCTTCGCTCAGGAAGGATGGCTCCAGAGCAGTGTTCCCTCTAAGCTGAGTTAGTGTGAGCTGTCTCACAGGGTTGTTTTTTTTTACATTTTATTCATCCCCCCCCAAAAAAAGTACAGTATAAAAAAACCAACAAACATACAAACTATTAAGTTCCTGTACAGAATTCTAACAGGATGCAATAATGCCCATAACAACAAGCTGATTTATAACGATTGGTCAACTATTTAATAAAACACAAAATCTGCTGCTCAGTTTTTTTAGCCTCCGGCTCAGGCATTTTTGACTTAGCTCCGGAAGGGATGGCTCCCGAGCCAAGTAATTCATGCACCGGCCAAATCGCCCGCTCACAACTTTCAATGCCAGGAGCTCACAAAGCAGAATTTTTGCAAACAGCTCGGAGGGAGCACCGGTCTTAAAAAACCCGCTCTGCCCCATGGAGGAGCTCGGATGCGGACTTAACCACTATACCAAACAGGGGCGAATCGAGGCTCACGGGCGCCCAGAGCACCTTCCAACCTTGGTGCCCCCCCCTCCTTTCCACACTGACCCCGAGTCCATTTGGAATTTGGCTCCACCGTTTTACGTTCGAACACATGCATTTTACTTTCAAACACAGCGTTCCGTGCGCCTTGGTGTTTAGTCATGCCGGCCACGTGACCACGGAAACGTCTTCAGACAGCGCTGGCTCTTCGGCTCAGAAACGGAGATGAGCACGGCAACCCTAGAGTCGGATTCGACCGGCTTTCGAGCAAGGGAAACCTTAACCTTACGACACTGCACCTCGCCAACAAAACCAACAGAAGATAACCCTAAGGTGCACCGGGATCAATTTGCACCAGTTTTATCCATTTTTATTTTGACAAATCTTCATTCGGGTTTTCTTCCTCTTCTTTCCACCCTTTCCCCCAACTTTGCGGTGCCCCCTTCGGCCCGGGTGCCCTTAAGCACGTGCTCAGCCCGCTTAAGGGGGAACCCGCCGCTGCGTGGAGGAAGAGAGGCAGGCAGGCAGGCGCGCCCGCCCGCCCGGAGCCCGGCGTCAAGGGCGACCCGGCCGCCCTTCCTCCCTTCCCTCTCTCCCCTCCCGGCTCACCCACCTTGTGTAGGGCGCGCACGTTCTCCTCGCCGAAGAGGCCGCTGACGCCCTGGTAGACGCCGTTGGCCGCCCGCCGGAGGCTGTTCTGCTTGTCGGCGCCGCCGCGGCTCCGCGCCGACCACGCGCCGGGCCCGGCCAGCAGCAGCAACATCAGGCCCAGTCGCAGCAGCAGCAGGCCCGGCCGCGGCCCGTCGCCAGCGCCCCCGGCCATGGCTCGCCAGCGCCGTTGCTGGGGCAACCCGGCGAGGCTGCGGCGGCGGCGGCGGCTGCTCCTGCGGCCTCCTCCTGCTCCTAGCGGTGGCGGCAGCGGCGGCCGGGAGGGACGTTACCGCCGCGCTTCTCGCCGCCGCCGCCGCCGCCGCCGCCCTAGAGCGCCCCCGCGGCCGCGCTTTGCCGGCTGGGCAGCCAGCGCCCCCTCATGGCCGCCGGCCTCTTCCCGCCTTCCCCCTCAGAGACGGCCGCCCGCCTTCTGCCTCCCCTCAGCGCCCGGGCGCGTGTACTAGGCTCGGTCGTGGGCACGGCGTTACGGCCAGCGAAGGCGCGTCGATGTTCCCTCTAAGCTGTGGAGCCTTGTGAGCAAAAGCTCTACTTTGTGAACTGCAGGCATTGAAGCTGTGAGCCATCCATTTAGTGGCTGCATCAGTTAGTTTGCTCTGGAGCCCTCCTTCCTGAGCTAAGGCAAAAATGTGTGTAAAGGTAAAGGTTCCCTTGCTCGAAAGCCAGTCGAATCCGACTCTGGGGTTGCGGTGCTCATCTCCGTTTCAAAGCCGAAGAGCCAGCGCTGTCCGAAGACGTTTCCGTGGTCATGTGGCCGGCATGACTAAACATCAAGGCGCACGGAACGCTGCTACCTTCCCACCGAAGTGGTACCTATTTATCTACTTGCAATTTCTTGCTTTCCAACTGCCAGGTTGGCAGGAAAAAAATGTGTGAGCCAAAGGCTAAAAACTGTGAACTAGCTCACATTAACTCAGCTTAGAGGGGACACTGAGGCGTGTGTGTGTGTGTGTGTGGGGCGGACACTTAGGAGCCCCGCATGGACGCTGTGGCCAATGGGGCGGCATTCCCCCGGAGACGTGCTTTTTGCCAACCTCCAGGGGGCACCCGGAGATCTCCCGTTCTTATCATTGAGGACGTAGGAAGAGCCCCGCTGGATCAGAGCAAGTGGTCCATCTCGTCCAGCGTCCTGTTCTCACAGGGAGGCCTCAGGCTGCCTGTCCTTCTGGAGGGTCAGCAACAGGGCAGAGAGGCCCAGGCCTCCTTCTGATGAGAGCGTCAGAAGAGCTCTACTGTCCATCCAGTCCAGCATCCTGTCTCACACGGTGGCCAACCAGTTCCTCTGAAGGGCTAAAAACAAGACATAGAGGCCAAGGCCTTCATAAGAATATGAGAAGAGCCCTGCTGGATCAGACCAATGGTCCATGTAGTCCAGCATCCTGTCTCACACAGTGGCTAAGCAGTTCCTTTGGAGGGCCAACAACAGGGCATAGAGGCCGAGGCCTTCATAAGGGCATCAGAAGAGCCCTGCTGGATCAGACCAGTGGTCCATCTAGTCCAGCATCCTGTCTCACAGGGTGGCCAACCAGTTCCTCTGGAGGGCTAAAAACAAGACATAGAGGCCGAGGCCTTCATAAGAATATGAGAAGAGCCCTGCTGGATCAGACCAGTACTCCATGTAGTCCAGCATCCTGTCTCACACAGTGGCTAAGGAGTTCCTCTGGAGGGCCAACAACAGGGCATAGAGGCCGAGGCCTTCATAAGGACATCAGAAGAACCCTGCTGGATCAGACCAGTGGTCCATGTAGTCCAGCATCCTGTCTCACACAGTGGCCAACCGGGTCCTCTGGAGGGCCAACAACAGGGCACAGAGACTGAGGCCTTCATAAGAACATCAGAAGAGCCCTGCTGGATCAGACCAGTGCTTCATCTTAGTCCAGTACCCAGTCTCATACAGTGGCCAACCAGTTCCTCTGGAGGGCCAACCACAGGGCATAGAGGCCGAAGCCTTCCTTAGAACATCAGAAGAGCCCTGCTGGATCAGACCAGCGGTCCATCTCGTCCAGCGTCCTATCTCACACAGTGGCCAAGCAGTTCCTCTGGATGGCCAACAATGGGGCATAGAGGCCGAGGCCTTCATAAGAACATGAGAAGAGCCCTGCTGGATCAGACCAGCGGTTCACCTAGTCCACCATCTCGTCTCACACAGTGGCGAACCAGCTCTTCTGGACAGCCAACAACAGAGCATAGAGGCTGTGGCTTTCCCCTGATGTTGCCTCCTGGCTCTGGGATTCAAAGGGTGACTGCCTGCTCTAAACATGGAGGCTCCCTTTAGTCACCATGGCTAGTAGCCACTGATAGACCTGTCCTCCATTAATCTGTGTCATCCCCCTTTAAAACCAAAATCAGTTCCCCTGGAGAAAACAGCTGTTTTGGAGAGTGGAGCCCATGGCATTATACCTTGCTGAGGTCCCTCACCTCACCTGACTGAACCCACCCACCCAAAATCTCCAGGTATTTCCCTAGCCAGAACTGGCAACCTTACATATGAAACTGCCTTATGCTGAAGCAGATCTTGGGGTTGTCAGCCTCCAGGAGGGCCTGGAGTTCTGCCACAATTGGAATTATCCTTCAGGCTATAGAGATCAATTTGTCTGGAGAAAATGGCAGCTTTTGAAGACAAACACTGCTGTATATTTCCAGGTGGTCAGCCGTGTCGGCCTGAAGCAGTAGAACAAATCTAGAGTCCAGTGGCACCTTTGAGACCAAGAAAGGTTTATTCAAGGTATGAGCTCTCGTGTGCACGCACACTTTTTCAAATACATTGGAAATGGAAGGTAGAGTCCAAACTTATAGACAGAGGCCGTACAGCAAATTAACAAGTAACATGATGGAGATGTTTTAAGATAGGCAAAGACAAAACTAAATAACAAGCTGCGATTATAAGGTCAACAGTTGTTTTGATTTAATTAAGGGGGAAAGGACAGCAAAGCAATAAATATGTCAAAATAGGGGATAAATGTGTAAAGGTATCTTTTCTAATTGCAGGAAGTAATACGGTATTTTATAGATTCTAGGTGAAATTCCTCTCCAAATTGTCCCCAGGCACCTCCCCCAAATCTCCTGGAATTTCTTGGGACAGAGCTGGCAACCCTATGAGACCTCTGGTCCATTAAGGCCTGTATTGTTTAGTCTTTGACAGCTGCGGTCCACAGTCTCAGACGGACATTCGCCATGTCAGAGAAGGTAGGTCCATTTATTTAGAGATCCATACCCCACTTTCCTTCCCGACGGTAATTTAAAGGGGTTTACTCCATTTTTATGTATTTTATTTATTTACGGCTCACCTTTCTCAGTGAAGACCCAAGGCAGGTTACACAGTGTTAAATCTATCCAATCAACAGGACGGGACACCCCAATAAGGAATGCAAATAGGGCTAGGATTGCAGAAATCTGAAACTGAGCAGAAACTTGAAAACAGAGCTGCAAAGTTAAACAATCCAGAAATTACATAGTAGGCTCATACTCAGAGCAAGAGATTTTATCCTTGCAACAACGACTTTGTGTTGTAGGCTGGGGTAGGCTTGCCAACGTCCTGGTGAGGCCTGGAGACCCCCCCAAAATTACAACTAATCTCCAGACTACAAAGAGCAGTTCCCCTGGAGAAAATGGCTGCTCTGCAGGGTGGGCTTTATGGCACTGCACCCTGCTGAAGTCCCTCTCTTCCCCAGGTACCACCCCCAAATCTCTAGGAATGTCCCAACCCAGAGTTGGCAACCCTGGGAGAGGGCGTGTACAACTGGGCCAAGGTCATGCAAGTAGATCAAGATGGGTAGCCGTGTTAGTCTATCTGTAGCAGTAGAAAAGAGCAAGAGTCCGGGGGCGCCTTAAAGTCTAACAACATTTGTGGCAGGGGAAGGAGCTTTCGTGAGTCAGTACTCACTTCTTCAGATACAACTAGAATGTGAGTCCATCTGTCCTATTTATTGGAAAGTGGGCTGATTTCAGATACCAAATGACATCAGTAGAAATAGTTCTGTTACAAAGAAATTTCAAAGGGAAATTAGAGAGACTGCTGAATCACAACTGATAATGAAACTCAAGACAATCCTGGACTGAATCGAGACCTAGGCTTCTTGTCTCATTACCAATGCTGATTTCTCCACACCTACTATCTCTCTGCATATCAGCCCTAATCCACTCACACCTGCTATTGTCATTTGCAGGGCTTTTTTGTAGAAAAAGCCCAGCAGGAACATTAATCACCATGTTTTTTTAAAAAATTGTACCTCATTACACTATGATCTTTTTTTTGGTGTTATTTGCTAATGTCATTTGGCATCCGAAATCACTCTACTCTCCAGTTGTAAGGACAGACGGACTCCCGTTCCAGCTGTACTTGAAGAAGTGAGCGGTGACTCACGAAAGCTCCTCCCCTGCCATGAATCTTGTTAGTCTTTAAGGTGCTGCTGGACTCTTTGTTCTTGTCTAAGATCTGCTTCTACTGCAGAAAGGGGATTCAAGGCTGCATCTCCCAGATCCTAGTCTGAACACTGGCTCTAGGCTCTGGGCTATTACCTTTATTTATAAATGGTGTTATGGCTGCAAGATCCTAGTCTGACCCTGTAACCACCACACCACACTGGGTTGCACAGGTGGTCCAGAGCTGTTCCACACATTACAGTGAATACATGTATATCCTGCCTGTATGCACATACTGTTCATGATCTGTTTGTAAGAAAGGGCCAAAACACATCCACTTCAAAAATGAAGGAAGGAAGACGGGCAGCTAGTAAATGTTTTATAAACTTAAAAGTGATTCTTATGAATTGAAGAGAAGAAGAGATTGGATTTGTACCCCGCCCTTCACTACCTGAAGGAGTCTCAGAGCGGCTTACAAACTCCTTTCCCTTCCCCTCCCCAAAACAGGCACCTTGTGAGGTAGGTGGGGCTGAGAGAGCTCTGACAGAAACTGCTCTTTTTCAAGAACAGTTGTGCCAGAACTACAGCTTGCCCAAGGTCATCCAGCAGCTGCAAGTGGAGGAGTGGGGGAATCAAACCCGGTTCTCCTAGATTAGAGTCCGCGCACTTAACCACTACACCAAACTGGCTTCTCCTAACAGTAGCTTCTAGTGATCTGAAGTTAAACCTTCCAGGAGGCACTGGAGGTTCAAGTGTGTATTTTAGTATTATCAGATGTTCCTTTCCTTGTTGGTGTATTCATGTCACTTATGCCCCTTTTTTTCACTTGAACTCAAGGTGGATTATGCTGAGTGAGTCAGTGCAATCGACACGACGGGGTATTTAATAAACCAATGCAGTAGGATTTGCATTACACAACCAATCAGAAATCTAAAAACTGAATCGGAGCAACGGCTAAGTCTTAGACGATGCAAAAATTGCACCATAGGGTCCCAGTTTCAGTAAGCCAAACTCCGTAGCAGAGACAAATTTAGAGTCCAGTGGCAGCTTTAAGACAAACAAAGTCTTATTTTATTCAAGGTGTGAACTTCCGTGGGCACGCACACTTTTTCAGATACATTGGAATGGCAGGTTCAGGCTTAGAGACAGCAAACGAACAGCAAATTAACATGTAACATGACGGTGTTCAAGATGTGCACCACAATAAGCCGCACGGAACACAGCTGACCAGCTGGATCCATCCGCAGTATAGACCACAGTCCCTAATAATTTATCTAAGTGACTTTGTGAATCACTGAGTACAGTGCAGTGTGCCAGCTTGAGGGGGTCGTCATTCTTGTTTTAATATAAAATTGTTCCAGAAGCCAAGTTTGATGACTTTCTTTCCTCCTGCTGTTGGCCTGTTTTGAAACACAGGGTCTCCTAGGTCCAGAGGAAAATCTGTCCACGCTTCCTGGTGCTGGATTTCACTCCATTTTGCAACCGGTTGCTACTCCTGGGGTGTGGCTGTCCCACTGGTAGCTTGCGTGACTGTGTTGACACCCGTCCAGTTGATGTCGGCTGTGTTCGCAATAGGAGGCTGATAGCAGTGCAAACACCTCGCCGGGCGAAGGGACCCCTCTTATACCCGGTTGTGTTGACCTGAAAATAAATAAATGCCCTCCTTTGCCTCCGCATGAACACCGGGCTGCCTCCTCTGATTGGTCACACCCCTCTCCAGCTCTCCAGCTTATTGGCCTTCCCAGGGTGAGCTCCTTGAGCGCGTCTCGGGCAATTGGCCAGGCCGTCTGTCGGCTTCTCCTCGGCTCGTTCGATGTTGCACACTACAGGCGCTGGGCTGATGTGGGACCAGCGGAGTGACAGCCAATCGCCGCGCCACCTAGCCGTGGTGTGCTGGCGCAAGGGATCCATCCGCCCTTTCCCCAGAATAAGGGAGCTTTTTGTGAAGGCTCTTGCAGAGCCAGCGGCGATTGCAGAAATGTTTGCACGCCGATCCATCATGAAAGGAACCCAGCTGGCATTTTAATCACCCGCTCCGCCACTCAACGGGCGCTATGCAAGGGACAGTCAGGTTTGCAAAGAGTGGGATCCGAATAACCATGCATTCCTGATGAGGTTGCTACCTTGCCAGATTTTTTTTTTTGGGGGGGGGAGAGGTGTGAATTAGACATTTGCTCTGCTAGGCAGTTTGCCAGAAGTAGAGACAGATTTTTAGAATTTTTGCCCAGTTCTGGCAACAGACCAGGAGAGTCAGTACACTTACTTACTGCCTGTCTATCCACTACGCTTCCTCCAAGGAGCTAAGATGGGCATACAAAGCTCTTTCTCCATCACTCACTACCCACGCGGTCCCTTCTTGCACACCCTGACCTGTGTGCAAGAAGGGAACGCGTGGGTAGTGAGTGATGGAGAAAGAGTGCAGTGGTTGGGGTATTGCGCTAAGATCTGGGAAACCCAGGTTCAAATGTGCTATGAAGTTGCTGAGTGAACCTGGGCTGCTTGCTGCTCTCTCTCTCTCTCTCTCTCTCTCTCTCTCTCTCGGTCTCACTTACCTCACATACCAAGATGGGTAGCCAGGTTAGTCTTTCTATAGCAGTAGAAAAGTGCAAGGAAGGAGGAGGAGGATGAGATTGGATTTATACCCTGCCCTTCACTACCCAAAGGAATCTCAGAGTGGTTTACAATCTCCTTCCCCTTCCCCTCCCCACAACAGACACCCTGTGAGGTAGGTGGGGCTGAGAGAGCTCTTTCGAGGACTGCCCTTGAGAGAACAGCTCTTGAGAGAGCTTGTGACTGACCCAAGGTCACACCAGCAGCTGCATGTGGAGGCATGGAGAATCAAACCCAGTTCTCCCAGATCAGAGTCCATGCTCCTAACCGCTACACCAAAAGTGGTCAATGCTGAGAGCAGCACTGAACATTTCCTGCAGGAGTAAATATCTAGCAGCACAGGGCTCATTTCCTGCAGGAGCGCACAGGAGCAAAACTCCGGCAGTAAGGAGCCCAGGGGGCGGGCACATGCAGCAAGCCCCGCCCCCTGCTCCCAGCAGCCCCCCCACCTTTTCTGGCCCACTGGCCAACCTAGTGGAGCGCTGCTGCAAGCTGGCCTTCGAGCTGCTCTGCCACTGCCTGGGCCATGGCACCCAGCCCACCCAGGCTCTGCCTGTCCTCATGCTGGCCCTGGTGCAGCACCTCTGCGAGGCCTCCAAGGAGCTCCACCCTGGCCTCCTATGCCTATTCGGCCTCCCTCCCCTATGAGGGGAGATCTGTGCATTCTCCCCCCAGCTAGCAATCCAAAACAGTCCAGTGGAGCCTGAGCGGTGGATGTTGCCTTCTGACACACTTCTGATAATGCCAGGGGGTGTGGCATATGCAAATAAGTTATGCTAATGAGTTATGCTAATGAGCCCCTGCACCTCTTTTTCTACAAAATGGCCCCTGTAGCAGCATTAAGGCCATTCACAAATAACACCCCGTAATGATAACAGTGTGGTGTGGCCATCAGAGTGTCGGACTAGCATCCGGAGGCCCCAGGTTCGAGTGCCTGCTCTGCTATGGAAGTTTGCTGAGTGACCTTGGGGCAGCCATACGCCCAGTCCATTTACTTCCCTGCTCGGGAACAGCCCCTCCCCAGCAAGCCAAAACCCTCCCCCAACTCTAGAAAATAAAACAGCCTTACCAAGCAGTGTTCCCTCTAAGCTGAATTAGTGTGAGCCAGCTCACAGTTTTTTAGCCTCCGGCTCACACATTTTTTTTCTCAGCTCAGGAAGGAGGGCTCCGGAGCAAACTGATTTATGCAGCAGCCAAATCGCTCGCTCACAGTTTTAATGCCAGTAGCTCACCAAGTAGAATTTTTGCTCACAAGACTCCACAGCTTAGAGGGAACATTGCTACCAAGGCTCCAACGTTGGGGGGGGACATCCCTTGGGGAGTTTTTGAGGTTCAGACATCCAAAAGCGGGTCTCCCATTGCTGTCATTTAGCCTCGGGTTGCCAGCCTCCAGGCGGTGCCTGGAGCTCTCCTGGAATTCCTACTGATTGCCAGAGATCAGTCCTCCTAGAGAAAAAGGCTGCTTTGGAAGGTGGACTCTGTGGCGTCATACGGCTCTGGGGTCCCCCAAACCCACCCTCCCAGGCTCCCTCCGCCCCTAAAATCTCCAGGAATTTCCCAACTCAGAGTTGGCAGTCCTAGCAAGAGGTCAGTTCATGGCTCTTTCAGCATCTTCTTTGATTCTGAGCCTAACCTTGGCTTCATAGTCGTTCTCCCCACGGTAATCTTGGGAGCTTTAGGGAGGGGGAGGGGGGTAGAGAGTAGGAGGCGAGGGGGGGGAACTTCCACCGAACAATCTCAATTTACTACAACTCCCAGAATCCTACGGGGAGAGGCCGTGGTAGTTAGTGGAGAGTGGGGCTATGCCCTATGATACCTTTTCTGTTCCAGAATGAATGAATGAGAGAATGAATGACCGATTCCCCCTAACGACAGGTCAGATGCCGTTCAACCTGCTGGCTTAGCGTCCCTTAACATTCATGTCTGGGCGAATAAGCCTACCTTCTCCCCGGCGCCCACCCTTATTTTCATAAAACGGGGCGGTTCCGGCGCACTCTTTGTCCTTTTCCCTGGCGGAGGATTACCGCGCGAGTAGATGCCGCGAAGCGTCCTCTAAAAGCCGCTTCCAGGAGGCGGAGCCCAGCAGTCAAGTCTGAGCCGCGAGAGCAGGAGGGTCTCTCTCTGTCTGGTGCCGCGCAGCCCAACCTCGCCATGTCCCGGGAGCTGGAGATCATGGAGGCGCAGGTGATGTGGGAACCGGACTCCAAGCGCAACACCCACATGGATCAATTCCGGGCAGCCGTGGCCGCCGCCTACGGCATCCACCTGGGTGAGTCCAAGCCGGGGGGAAGTAGGGATGCTGCGGGAGGAAAGGATCCCCCCGGGACTAGGCAGACTGGTTGTTCCAGGCATGTTGCTGCTGACACGGATCTCTTTGAGCGGCTGTGTGCCCGCTCCGGTTCGCTCCGGGAAAGATGCAGCGTTGCACTGCGGGAGAGGATGCAATGCTCGCAGCCGACGGGCTTGGCCGCTGGAGGTGTCGGGGTGGGCGGCGCTGCGAAATCTCCGGTTCCCTGCCTTAGGGAGTGGCGACGGGTCCTGAAATAACAAGGAGACGGAGGCGTGCTAGATTAAGCTTTATCTAGGTTTTATACGTGGCAGGTAAGTAAAGCCTCTCCGTTCGGAGGCAGCATACCTGCTAGAGGCCAGGCCTCGGGAGCGGTCCGTCGTTTTCCTCTCCTGCGAGTGGGTCTTCCGTTGGCCCTCTGGTGGATGCTAGATTCCGTTCTTTCTGTCTTATCCTGTGGGACTCTTCTTCCATTCTTAGGTACCGTTAATTTTGTTCCTTCTCTGTCCCTGCCTTTAATGGCGTTTTATTTTTGGCAATGCCTGCGCTGCTTAAAAAAAACAAACACAGACTAATAGAGTGTGTGCTAGTAAAGATGTTGACTAGGTGATCAAGAGTCTCTGAGCATGCACAGAGTGTCTTTCCCTCTCTTCCGTGTCTTGCATCGTGTGCTTGAAATTAGGAACAAGGTTTCTCTCCAGTGCTGAGGGGTGAGCCCTCTTTTTAAAATGAGAATTCTGGTCCTGCATCTTTGGGTTGCATCCTGAGGGCGCCAGTCTCTGTTCTCCTGCTAATTGTTTAACAAATATTCTGAATCATAAAACATACAAATGCGGAAACTAATGCTGACTGTATATGTCAAGTTCATTGCTGGGTGTGGTGCTTAACGGACTGGGGAACTGAGTCTCTAGGAAGGTGATGATACACGGCGAATTTCAGATGCTCGGTGGACTTTTAGGTGTGTTTCTTCTCTGGAAGCCGCTCTGAGAATCCCGCAAGGCACGCCAGCCTTGCTATACCCACATTGTGGCTGGGTGCTGAGCGTGGGCTTGTGTGGCTTGTTTTAAGCCCACCTGGTGACTTCATGTCACCGTCTCAGTTTCTTAAAAGAGAATTTTGTTCCGGCTCCCAGAGGGGTGCAGCAGCCTGGCCTCTTGGGTCACAGATCTCAGTGGAGTGGAGGGCATAGATTTAACGAGAGATAGTGGATTTCGTGTCGAGAGCTTTGCGGCTTTTGGAAGTGGTGGGGGATTGCACAAGAATCGGGAGTGCAGTGCAGAGAAAGGGAGGTGGCGTGTGAAATAGATGGAGCCCAGATGATAGGCGGGAACGCACGGGGCTAGAGCATCCAGGGTCAGAGGTCATGCTGCCGGAAGTGCTCTCTCAATGAGAGGATGGTAGCGTATGAGCTCCACAGCGCTCAGAAAAAGATTCCTGCGGAGCTGGAACAAGCGCCGAAGAGGAAAACTGAGATGCTTAAAGTGTTAGAGTGCTGTTAAGTCACAGCCGCCTTACGGAGACCCTGTAGGGCTTTCAAGGCCAGAGACGGACAGAGGCAGGTTTGGCCATTTACCCGCCTCTGTGTCATGACCCCGGACCTGCCTGGTTGGTCTCCCATCCAAGCACTGACCAGGGCCAACTCTGCTTAGCTTCTGAGATCTGTCAAGATTGGCGACCCTAGGCCCTCCGGGTCAGGATGGATGAGCAGACCTGGTGTGCCATTGTCTGCCTCTGCAAAGCAGTCCTGGACTTCCTTGATGGTCTCCCGTTCGAAGACTTGTTGGGCCACCGTCCTCTCTGAATAAAGCTAGCATGGGAGTTTGCCTAGTGCTTCTCTGCAGTTGTCTACTGCAGGGAAGGCCACCATTGGCGGGTCAGCTGTCCACCAGGGAAATCTGTTTGCTGTTGGCTGGTCTTGCAGTTGAAGCTTCTGAAGAAGAGGAGCTTGGATTTATACCCCACCCTTCACTACCGAAAGGAGTCTCAGAGCAGCTTACCATCTCCTTCCCTTCCCCACAACAGACACCCTGAGAGGTAGGTGGGGCTGAGAGAGCTCTTTCGAGCACTGCCCCTGACAGAACAGCTCTGAAAGAACTTATGACTGACTCAAGGTCACACCAGCAGCTGCATGTGGAAGAATGTGGAATCAAACCCAGAAATTGCTGAGCAGTTGGGTTAGAACGGAGAAGAAGAAGTACTTCTTCACCCAAAGAGAAGAAGAGAAGAGATTGGATTTATCCCCCTCCCTTCACTACCCAAAGGAGTCTCAGAGCAGCTTACAAACTCCTTTCCCCTCCCCTCCCCACAACAGACACCCTGTGAGGTAGGTGGGGCTGAGAGAGCTCTGACAGAAACTGCTCTTTTTTTAAGAACAGCTGTGCCAGAGCTTGTGACTGACCCAAGGTGCAAGTGGAGGAGTGGGGAATCAAACCTGGTTCTGCCAGATTAGAGTCAATCAACTCTGAGTGAAGGGCACGGTATAAATCTAATCTTCTCTTCCTCTTCTTCTTGTCCCAGACAGCGGCCAGCAAGTTCCTCAGAAGGGCCAACAACAGGGCAGGGAGGCCGAGGCCTTCATGAGAATTTCAGAAGAGCCCGGCTGGATCCAACCACTGTTCCGCCTAGCTCAGCATCCTGTGTCATACAGTGGCCAACCAGTTCCTCTGGATGGCCAACAACAGGGTGTAGAGGCCAAGGCCTTCCCCTGATGTTGACTCCTGGCTCTGGGATTCAGAGGCTTAGTGCCTCTGAATGTGGAGTTTCCAGTCAGTCACTATGGCTAGTAGCCATTGATACTTATCTTCCCTGAATCTACCTAATTTCCTTTTAACGTCATCTGTTCCTGTGGCCATCACTACATCCTCTGGCAGCGAATCCCACATTTTAATCACTTGCTGTGTAAAGCAGTATTTCCTTTCATCCATCCTGAACCTACTGCCCATCAGCTTCACTGGATGCCCTCAAGTTCTGGTATTTTGGGAGAGGGAGAAAGAATTCTCTTTGTCAACTCACTCTCCACCCCATGTCTAGTTTTATAAACCTTTGTCATTGCCTTTGGCTCCCCTCGCAGCCCATGGGTTGGACAGGGCTTGCAGCTAGAACCTCTGTCACGTATGTTGGGCACGGACCGGGTTTCCCTGTTGGTTGCTGTACAGAAACTTTTCAGGCGGTGGTCTTCTGGCACACGGTATGCCTCCACCTGTGGCTGTAGGTCAAGACGGTTTTGAATTGTGTCTGCCTCTCAGGGAAACATTTCTCCTCCATTTCATGGAGGACATTAGGCCGCCGTGTTTGCCGTGGGTAATTTAGCAGCTCCTGTGTCCTTGGCACCCATAGGGCAAGCACCCTAATGGATCTCGTCTGCATCTTCTGCTCCATCAGAGCCCAGGATTGATGGAGTTTGTCACTGCTTGGCGGGGTGTTACTACAGGGCGAGAAGGGTTGTTTGCCTGACCATCAACTCCTGGAGCAGCCCTTGCTGGCCAGGGGGACATTTGGTTCTGCTTCTCTTCCAGAAGATCCATCCGCTCCTTAATGGGGCAGGCAGGTGCTAATTGCTTCTCAGCAAACAGATCTGAGTGGTAATGACTTAAAGGGACAAATAGGAACAGGTGGCTTTAGCTGGATTCCAGCTGAAGGAGAGAGGCAAAACAGCCTCTGGAGAGACTGAACTGCTGTGCTGATCTTACGGACTGGTCACCGTGTTCTAAAGACTGGACGCGGTGACCAGTAAGAACATAAGAGAAGCCAGTGTTGGATCAGGCCAATGGCCCATCTACTCCAACACTCTGTCACACAGTCGCCAAAAATACCAGGGGCCATCAGGAGGTCCAGCAGTGGGGCCAGGACACTAGAAGCCCTCCCACTGCTGCCCCCTCCAGCACCAAGAATAGAGTGCCCGGAAAGCATGTGATGGATAAGGCTCCCATGTTCGAATTGGTAATGCAGGCGGAGCCAGTATCACTCATGTGCTTCTGCACTGCAATTTATATACGGACCTAAGGATTAGATACTTATATCCTTTTCTAATCAATATGGGAGCTTGCTCTGATGCACCCAGGGTGCACAGGCTCTTAAGTGATTTTAGGCCAGACATCACAGAGAAGGTCGCTAAGTTTCCCTGCCTGGTCTCACGGTGGCGTCAAAGGACTTTTTAGAATTTTATAGGTAGGTTTCACCTGGTTTATTCGTGTGCCTCAACTGGTTCTAATTCTAGTAATAGTATTGATAATTTTATGCCAATAAAGGCTGACTTGACTTGACTTGAATAGAGTGCCTCACCTGCCCCAGACTGAGAGTCCCTATCTATCCCTTGTGGCTAATAGCCACTGATGGACTTCTGCTCCATATCTTTATCTAACTCCCTCTTGAAACTGCTCATGCTTGTAGCTGCCGCCATCTCCTGCGGCAGTGAATTCCATATGTTAATCACTCTTTGGGTGAAGAAGGACTTCCCTTTTATGTGTTCTAACCTGACTGCATTAAGGAGCGGACGGATCTTCCAGAAGAGAAGCAGAACCAGATGTCCTCCTGCCCAGCAAGGGCTGCTCCAAGAGTTGATGGGTCAGGCAAACAACCCTTCTCGCTCTGTAGTAACACAGTCCGTAAGATCAGCGCAGCAGTTCGACCTGTCTGGAGACGATTTCGCCTCTCCCCTTTAGTTGGAATTGGGATTCAGGTGAGGTCGCCGTGTTGGTCCGAAGCAGCGGAACGAAGTTTGTGTCCGGCTAATTTGCTTGGACTTGCCTGGTTGTGCTGTCTCTTGTCCTTTAATCGCAACTCCCTCCCTGTTTTTAATGGCAGACTTTAAGAGTGAGTGGCTTGCCCATCAGTATGACCGCAAAATGGCCTCACCCCCTGGCCCAGGCTGGCGGTTTGACACAGTTGGGCAGGAAAAGGGGAAGGAGCCCTCTCCGCAACTTGAGGCCGACAAATGTCTGAGACGGCCTTATGCTAAATCTAACCCTGGGTCCATCAAACAGATTTCAGGCTAGCAGCACCTCAAAGGTCAACGGGAGTTCAGTGTTGCTTTCTCAGGCTGGCAGGGGCTGTCTTGTGAAGCCACAGTCTTTCCCCTCACCTCCTGCCTGATCTGCTGACTGCAGGTGCCGGGGTTGAACCCAGGACCTTCTGCATGCAAAGCAGATGCTCCACCACTGAGCCACGGCCCCTCCCCAGAATTGGACTGAGCGTGTTCTCGGAGGCACGGAACGCTGAGGGCAGTTGATGGAGAGTTCATGGCTGGAGATGAGGGCCGCTTCTTGTGGCAAGTTTGGTGTGGTGGTTAAGAGCAGCAGACTCTGATCTGGGAGAACTGGGCTTGATTCCCCACTCCTTCACATGCTGCTGCTGGTGTGACCTTGGGTCAGTCACAAGTTCTCTTGGAGCTCTCTCAGCCCTGCCTTCCTCACAGGGTGCCTGTTGTGGGGAGAAGAAGGGAAGGTGATTATAAGGAGATTCCGAATGAAGGGCGGGGTAGAAATCCAATCTCTTCCTCCCCCTCTTCCTGCCACAGAACTTTAATGGGTGGGAGTTTTCTGCACACTGTTTGACTTTCCCCTAGTCCTTCCCTTCCACATGCGTTCTGCAGCGACTCATCAGCCTTTGGGGTGTGCGGCTGTCACACCTTCCATGGTTACTGCCTGCTCCTTCCCCCCCCCTTCACGCATGTGCGAAACACATAGCCTCCCTCCACCCTGAGCACAGCTCTGGTACCTGGAGAAATCACTGCACAGTTATTGGTTGTGCAGTGAAGTCTTGCCTGCTTCGGGCCATGTGGTGTGCATATGGGGCTAAAAAGCGGTAGTGCTCTAGTCTGAGGCCTAGCAGGTCTTGCTCCCAGAGTGTCCTTGCCACTTGATTGGTGCATCATTGTCCCCCAAAAAAACCCCATCCCCTTTTGGGGTTGCTTGTCCTTTGGTGCGCGTACTATAAAAGCTATAATGCTTCTATCAAAATCTGAAAATGAAATATGGCAGCGATGTGGGTGGAGCATTCTCTGGCATGGTAAGCCTGGCACCGTTTCTTCTGTATCGGGGTCTCCAACCTTTCTGAGCTTGCAGGCACCTTTGGAGTTCTGACACAGTACGGTGGGTGGAGCCACAGAATGGTTGCCACGAAACGGCTGCTGCAGGAGGCAGAACCAGCCCAAAATGGCTGCCACAGCTTGCCATCAGTCACACAGTGGAGACCCGTATGCTGTGGTGAAGTGATATCTTTAAAAACCTGCGCAGCCAGTCGATTCTGTAATGGTCAATCAAAAGCGTTGCTGGGCAGAAGCCCCACCTGGCATGCCCAGTTTCTAAAAAAAACACCGAGTGGGCGCAAAGGAAGAAGAAGACAAGATTGGATTTATACCCTGCCCTTCACTACCTGAAGGAGTCTCAGAGCAGTTTACAGTCTCCTTCCCCTTCCCCACAACAGACACTCTGTGAGGTGGGTCAGGCTGAGGGAGCTCTTTGAGAACTGCCCTTGAGAGAACAGCTCTGAAAGAACTTGTGACTGACCCAGGGTCACACCAGCAGCTTCACGTGGAGGAGTGGGGAATCAAACCCGGTTCTCCCAGATTAGAGTCCACGCTCGTAGCCACTACACCAAAGGTGCCGGTAGCTGCTGTGGCGCCCACGGGCACCGTGTTGGGAACCCCAGTTCTAGATGATGTGCGAAAATGCCTGGGCTGCATTCTT
The DNA here is from genome assembly GCA_029375565.1 of Gekko gecko. NCBI lineage: Eukaryota > Metazoa > Chordata > Lepidosauria > Squamata > Gekkonidae > Gekko > Gekko gecko. The sequence goes on along the minus strand of JAPDNY010000012.1, from coordinate 71,534,239 downwards.
TCCAAACCAATCTGAGCAAAGGAGGTTTGGGCAAGACCTTATTGAGGGTGGGGAAGACCTGGGTCATGACTGCATGATGTGTGGATGCTCTCTCCCCCCACCCCAGGGTGCTACAATTCAGAAGCCAGTCCAGCAACAAACCTCTGTATGGAAGCTGCTAGGGAAACAGGCCCGTTCAGATTCCTGAGTTAGGATTGCCAGGTCCTTACATGCAGCCGGCAGAGGGGTTTGGGGGGTGGGAGGGGACGCTGTTGACACGATGACATCACTTCCAGAAGTGATGTCAGCAACGTTGGGGTGACACTGCTACTTTCTGGGCAAAACTCTATGGTGAAAATGGCTACAAACCATAGAGTTTTGCCCCCAAAGTAGAGCGTCACCCCTGATGTCGCCAATGTGATGACGTCACTTCTGGCTTAGAGCCCAGGCTTCGAGAGTCCTAGAGGGGGAGATTGCATTGGGGTGAGGGGTCGTCCTAGTAATCGATTGCTTCCCCGATTATTTGCAGCCTCTCGGCTTGCTGGGGACACAGTAAGGGTGCTTCTTAGCAGTGATTGGCTGAACTGCCCTAACGTGGGTGTGTGCCATTGGCCGAGCTGCTCTGATCCTAGAGAGAGGCGGAGCTGGCCGAAAGAGGAAGCGCGGGCCTCTGGGAATAAGAGAAGAGGAGAGGCCTCTCTAGGAAGCCTCAAAGGGTACAGAGTCCCAGAGGCCACACAAAAGGAAGAAAAGGAAGAGGGAGAAGCCATTATCCTTATGGTGAAAGCTGATGCCCAGAATTAAACATTGTTGGTCTTGAAGGTGCCACTGGACTCAAAGCTTCTGTGTTTAACCAGCTTGTAAATAATATGCAGTGCAAACAGTACAGGGCACAATAAAGTATAGCAACGGAAGTATAATAATCCAGTGCGTGACACAGTAAAGTACAGCGATTAAACAATCTTGACGTGTGCTTAACTTGCAGCCAACTACAATGACCTGTATCAGTGGTCGGTGGAACACTATGCAGATTTCTGGGCAGAATTCTGGAAGTTCAGCGGTCTGACCTTCTCCCGTCTGTATACCGAGGTAAGCGATCGTCCACCCGATGGCTCCGCTTTGTTTCAGGGTCCCTTTAGGGAAGCGCCACGTTTGTTTTTTAAAACGGGTGTGCCACGTAACCTCCTGTCGGAAGGGGGGTGGGAGAGATGTGGGTCTGCTCTCCGCAAACCTGGTAATTCTTAGGGTCGGATTCCCTAAGGATAGATCCCCCCACTATTACAATTGATCTCGGAATGACCAAGGTCAGTTCCCCTAGAGAAAATGGCTGCTTTGGAGGGTGGACTTCATGGCATCATACCGTATTGAGGTCCTGCCCCTCTCCAAACCCCGCCCTCCCCAGGCTCCACCCCCAAATCTCCAGGGATTTCCCAACCCGGAGTTGGCAACTGTACGATCCTTCACACATGTGGAACTGCCTCCGAAAGACAGTGAAGGCTGCCTGTGAGTGCAGCTTTCCAAAGTTAAACCACCTTTTGCATTTTTAAACACCAGGTGATGAACTTGTGAATTGGGTGGGTTCTGACAGTTGGCAGTTCTGTAGGGCTCGGGTTGTTTTTTTTTAATAGATTTCCATTTCTGACATGGATGGGGGTGGTTGTTGCTGTTGTTATCATTATTGGTGATAGCAACAATTTGATTTATTAATCACCCCATCCCTAGCTTGCGTCAGGCTCAGTACAACAGAGGCCCAAAGCCATAAATTGAACATATAAAACATTAAAGAGTTCAAAAATAACAAAATTAGAATAACAGATTTTAAAAACCAGATTAAAAGAAGTCCCAGATGGCGTCCTTAAAAATTTCATCCCCGTTCCGGACTGCCTGGCCACTCTCTGGGCCGGGGGAGAGGATACACAAGATCAGAACTGCGGGCAGGGGGAGGAAGAGGATGCCAGCCACGATAGAACCATAAAGTACGTTAGAGTACATATTTGCCCAAACGGTCCAGCAATAGGGGAGTAGTGTTGTGGATCTGTGAGCCGTGGCTCAGTAGTGGAGCGAACGCTTTGTGCGTTCCAGGCTGAGACTCATTCTAGAAGGATTTCTGCTGGCAGATCTGAGGCCTGCCTGAAGCTCAAAATATAACATTTCTGGAAAATTTGAACCCTTTGGGAAATACCTGTGTGCCTTTTTTCTCTCTCCCGCCCAAACCCCAGAAATGTTGGGGTGAAATTGATGTATATATAATGCCTGCATTCTTCCCAGGCTTAAGTGTATTTTATTTTGAATCCTAGCCTTCCACTGGACTGGGCAGTGGAGAATCTATGTTCTTACTGTTTGGGGAACTTGTAAATTAAAGTCGGGAAGATTTGTCTCCTCTGGCTTCTTTCCCCCCACATAGACATATCATAAGTGGCTTTAATGTGGCAGCAGCGGTGATGTATCATCTGTTCCCGCCACATTAAAACCACTTACGTCCCCATTTCCTTATGCTTATCCTGTTTGCCGGTATTTTGCGCATGGAGTTCTGGCTGAGTCGTTCGCTGGATTCCGAGCCAATCAACTCATGAGTGTGAAATTAATCCTCTGTATTTAATCTTTGTATCTGTGGCAAATCTGAGAAATGTTCATTTAGGAGATCAAGGGTTTTTTTGTTTTTTCTTAATTTTATTTTAATTAAAACAACAATTAAAAATAAGGAAGTAAATCCTGATGTTTGTGCTGAGCAAACAGAGAGGTGTTAATTTTGTGTGTGAGATCAAGGTTCATATTTAACCCACCTCATAAAAGGTTTTTTAAAAGGATATTTGTCTCCTAAACCTTTGCAGTGGTCTGTCTCTCTCATACGCTTTTATACCATCCACCCTCCAAAGAGCTCAGGACGGCCTACGAACTTCCCCCTTCTCCATTTTATCCTCACCACCATCCAGTGAGGTAGGTCAGGCTGTGAGCGTGTGACTGGCCCAAGGTCACTGCCGAACTCCAGTCCAGCGTATGATTTGAATCTGGGTCTCCGAGATCTGGCAACAACTGCACCAGTTCTTAGGTATATCCACCAGTTTGGTTAGGAGCATGGACTCTAATCTGGGAGAACCAGGTTTGACTCCCCACGCCTCCACATGCAGCTGCTGGATGACCTTGGGTCAGGCACAAGTTCTCTCAGAGCTGTTCTCTCAAGGACAGTTCTCTCAGAGCTCTCTCAGCCCCACCGACCTCCCAGGATGTCTGTTGTGGGGAGGGGAAGGGAAAGGAGTTTGTAAGCCGCTCTGAGACACCGAGTGAGGGGCGGGGTATAAGTCTCCTCTTCTTCTCGTCTTCTTCACCACAACTGCAAAGAAGGTTGGCTTGCCTTTCACAATGCGTAGGATATTTTTTTACACTCATATGGTGTGATATCGTAATTTTGGTATTGTTTTCTCAGGTGAATGTAAGGATAAACATTAGTGCTTTTTTCTTGTGCAGTATTTTTGCTGGTGGTTTTGTTTTGTATGTTTGCGCGCTCTCGGAACTCATGGAGACCTCTGGTGACTGACCCCTACCGGGGGCCTGGAGGCTATTCAGAGGGGCGGCTGAAGAAAGCCTGCCCCCACATCCCAATTACTGGTATTCCAAGGAGGTCTCCCATCCAAGTACTTGCCGGAGTCGACACTGCTTAGCTTCCGAGGTCTGATGAGATCGGGCTTGCTGGGGCTATCCAGGTCAGAGCTCCTATGCGGGTTTTTGATGACTGCTGTTGAAAGAGGTTTGAGAAGAGAGGAGACTGGATTTATACCCCGCCCTTCACTACCCAAGGGAGTCTCAGAGCGGCTTACATACTCCTTTCCCTTCCCCTCCCCACAACAGGCACCCTGGAAGGTAGGCTGTCAGGGTCCTTAGTTAGTCAGCCAAACACCAGGCCTTGTTCATTGAAACAAGAATAGTATTTATTTAAGCTGCAAGATTAGGTCACTAGAACAGAAGCATTGTTAAGAATACTTTGGTTACATGAAGCACAGAGATATACCCTACAGGGGGGGGAAGGGCCCCCACCCTTCTACCAATGGATGAACCTTGCGCGCGCGGGAAGCCCAGAAGCTGTAAATAATAGTTCACCCTCCATCCCACCTTTCCCAGCCTAGCTGTTGTCTTTAGAAAGCGATAGGAGACAGTCAGCCTGGCATTCAAGGCCACTCTTGGCCTGGGATCTTAAGATACAACCCGGTTGCCCGGGCAGCATCGGCAGCTCCCCACATTCCATCCCACCAGTCTCAAAGCATCAATCAACACCCGACATTCCCATCCGCCCACCCTTCTCTCTATACAGTCCCATCCTCCCTCCCTTCTCCATCCATTATGGCAGGCAATACCTGACATAGGCGGAGCTGAGAGAGCTCTGACAGAAACTGTTCTTTTTCAAGAGCAGCTCTGACAGAACCATGGCTTGCCCAAGGTCATCCAGCAGCTGCAAGTGGAGGAGTGGGGAATCAAACACAGTTCTCCCAGATTAGAGTTCGTGCACTTAACCATGACACCAAAGCAATTCATGTTTTGGAGCATGTGAGCATGGCCTTCTGCAGCACGTACAGACTTGCTAAAATGCAGCATGTACAGCCTTCCAGCATTCTGCTTTCATTTCCTAAAGATCCAGGGTGCTGCAGTGGCCAGAATGCTGGCCTACAAGCTGGAGACCCAGGTTGAAATCCCTGCTCTGTCGTGGAAAAATTCAGGTGTGTGCCGTCAGGCCAACTACCTCATAGGGTGGTTGTGAGGATAAAACGGAGGAGCAGAGAAGGGTGTAGTAAGCCGCTTTGGGCCCACTGTGGAAAAAGTGGGGTATAAGTAGCGAAATCAGTATTTTTGTGGCTGTTCTAACAGGTGGTTGACTCTTCAAAAGGCATTGCGGATGTTCCCGAGTGGTTTAAAGGCAGCCGGCTGAACTACGCTGAGAACCTCCTGAAGCACAAAGAAAACGATAAAATTGCTCTCTATGCGGCACGTGAGTATCCGGGTGAATCTTCACTTACGATTTCTGCCCCGCCTTTCCGATAGAACCCACGAGGCAGAAAGCAATAGAATACAATGCAGAAAAATAAAATAGATTCCTCTTATGGAAGCCCTTAACTAGATGCAGTAAGAATCACGTTAGCGCATATTAACAGTTAAGTAAAATGCGATTGCTAATAAATAGCGGTAAAACCACTGCAAGCCGTAAACAAAATTGTAGCACTGGTTGAAGCTTAGCGTGCCGTTACCTTTGCTCAGTAGCATTTAATCGTGACGGTGATAAGCAGCGGCCTGCAGGCTCAAGCACAAAAGCAGGACATTTTCACCTGGTTTGGAATGATGGTAAAGATTGCTCCAGGTGAGTTTCTTGGGGAAGATTCTTCCTTGACTGTGGAGCCACCACTTAGAAGGCCCTTTTGGTCTTCCATTTAGATGAAGGCAGGACGACATGGGGAACAGGCGGTCCTTCCGCATCTTGTTCATGACTCTTCATTTTGGGGCGGATTCAACAGCAAGTGCTTGACCATTTGGGAAATGAAGGGCAGGTAATAGTTAACCTGGGCCTATAATATTCACATTTGCAATGCTAGTGCAGCATGGTAAGGATTTTAATACAAGAACTCGTGGGCACTCAATGAAACTGCTGAGCAGTCAGGTTAGAACGGATAAAAGGAAGTCCTTCTTCACCCAAAGAGTGATTCACTCATGGAATTCACTGCCACAGGAGGTGGTGGCGGCTACAAGCATGGACAGCTTCAAGAGGGAATTGGATAGACATATGGAGCAGAAGTCCATCAGGGGCTATTAGCCACAAGGTGCAGACAGGAACTCTCAGTCTGGGGCAAGTGATGCTCTGTATTTTTTGTGCTTGGGGTGGGGGGGCAACAGTGGGAAGGGCTTCCGGTGTCCTGGCCCCACTGCTGGATCTCCTGACGGCAGCAGATATTTTTGGCCACTGTGTGACACAGAGTGTTAGACTGGATAGGCCATTGGCCTGATCCAACATTGGCTTCTCTTACGTTCTTCAGTTCTTAAGAACCGTCTCCTAGATCAGACCAGCACTGATTCGCCAGGTAACTCGTTGCAAGCTGAGATGCAGAGTTGGAATGGCCCCGGCCCAGCCTGTTCCCAGCACTGGATTGGAGTCTTCCCACTGTGCCTGACACACATCCTCGTTCAAGGCTGCACGTGTGACCGTGTGTTGGCAGAGGGAGAGTGCGGAGCCAGGGTGCTTGCCAGGAACGTCCGTGCTCTAAATAGTGTGCGTGGTGGATTCATTCAGCTTGGCAGGTTCCTGTTCGGGGAAATTCCACCCTGGGCTTGCTAGCCTCACTCCTGCTTCCTGGCCCAAAGCAGGAAAAACTGACCCGCCCAGTCCTTGGTTATCCTCTCTGTCTGCACTTTTTACAAAATTCTCCTCTTCGTCCAAGGAGCTCGGGGAAGCTTACCAATTTTATCCATAAGTAGCCCTTTTCCTGATGCCCTGCCAAGTGTTTTTAGAGAGTAGGTGGGGCTTTGGCCCAGCGAGGCTTCTGATTGGCCACTGCAGATTTGATCGACAGTGCAGATTTTTTTTTAAAAGTTGCTTTGGCAGCAACTGCCACCACAGCACAAGAATCTTTGCTGTGTGATTGAAAGTAAGGTGTGGCAGCCGTTTTGTGGCTGGCTCTATTTCCCGTGGCAGCCATTTTGTGGCAGCGTCGTCTACCCGGTGTCAGAATTCCAGAGGCGCCTGCAGGGTCAGGAAAGTTGGAGACCCCTGGCATAGATTGTCGGATTAGGACCTAGGAGGGCTGAGTCAAAATCCCGACACAGCTCTGAAGTTCACTGAGTTACCTCAACCACTACACCAAACTGGGTCACACAGGCTAAAAGTGCAGACTCTAATCTGGGAGAACCAGGTTTGATTCCCCACACCTCCACATGCAGCTGCTGGTGTGACCTTGGGTCAGTCGCGAGTTTGGCCAGAGCTGTTCTCTCAAGAGCAGTTCTTGAAAGAGCTCTCTCAGCCCCACCTCCCTCACAGGGTGTCTGTTGTGGGGAGGGGAAGGGAAAGGAGATCGTAAGCCTCTCTGAGACTCCTTTGGGAAGTGATGGGCAGAGAATAAATCCAACCGCCTTGTCATGACCCAAGCGGGTCGCCGCCTTCTGCTGCCACCACCCTGGACTTACGGTCCCTTGAGAAGGCCCAGGGTGCCCACTCAAGCCCATCCAAAAACGCCCCTTTTACAGCCGAGAAAACACAGGCGTGATGACCAGACAGAGTACTTAACAATGGTTTACTTATACAGTAATAGGGCACTGAAAACAAGACAAGGTGCTTCAAAAAGGTATAACAGTGTTGAAAGGCAAAAAGAACACAAAGGTAGCACAGCTACCTATTACTCCTTAACTGTTACGACTTGAGGCCTACAAGCCTTCTTGCCAGGCCTCCTGCTTACCAGGCCTCCTGCACCTCAACAGTATAAAGGGAACATTGTTCATAAGGGACCAGGCAGTCCTTCAGGGCTGCAGGTTATTGAACTGACACGCATGTCCAATCTGGCTTCTCTTAGGGGCATGCGTGTGCCGGGCTTGCACCCCTTCCTTTTTCACCATTCCTTTACCTGGGCTGCCAGGAATGCTCCCTCTAAGCTGTGGAGCCCTGTGAGCAAGAATTCTACTTTGCGAGCTTCTGGCATTAAAGTTGTGAGCGAGCGATTCGGCTACTGCATCAGTTAGCTGGCACTGGAGCCCTCCTTCCTGAGCCTGCGTGAGCCGGAGGCTAAGAAACTGTGAGCTAGCTCGCACTAACTCAGCTTAGAGGGAACACCAGCTGCAGGTCAGCCTAGCCAGGGCTTAGGAAGCACAGGAGCAGTTCCATGTCTGCTCTCCGCCTCCTTGCTGTCAAACTTTCCATGCTGCCTTCAGGCTCACCATGGCAAGGCTCAGATTGTCACTGTCTTCCCAAACCAGTCGGACGTCTTTTCATGTCTCTTCCCGTTCTGTCGCCGAACCTGCATTTCTGCCTTGGGATTCCCTTTGGCCTCCTGGAGGCAGTTCAGGTATCACCAATCCGCCTGCACAACTCCTGGTTCTGTCCCTCCTGAAGCCCGGCCTTCTGTTCCCTTCCCCTGATTAGTCAATTGTCTGATTACAGAAATCCCGACAAGCCTGATTTCTCAATATAAGTGTCTACATAAGCTCACGGGAGTCACTCCCCTGTCTGCCTCTGGGTAGCTATTATCGGTCCCTTTTGGATTTTGGGAGGGCAAAGAACCAGTTTTCAAAAGTTTCTGTGTCAGGCTCTTGGAGATGGTTCTTCTTTTAACTTTTTTTTTATGTTGCAAGCTAACAGTGAAACAGAACCATCAGGCATATTAATGGTATCATGAGCGTGGTAATACTTAACGATGACCAGGTGCATACAGACACATAGTCACATCAAGAATATAAAATAGTTCAGGGTTCTAATTGCTATATTGTGTGGGTTGCATCAAAGAACAGAAGTTTTACGAGTACCAGCTCCCAAAATAGAGCTCTGAAGAAGAAACCTAGAACTTTAGTTGCTGTAGATTTTCTGGGTTGTATGGCCGTGGTCTTGGCATTGTAGGACCTGACGTTTCGCCAGTAGCTGTGACTGGCATCCTCAGAGGTATAACACAGAAAGCTGGAGTACTCTCTGTCAAGGTGAAAAGAAAAATGGTAGGCAGGTAATTTATATCTACTCAGGAAGGTGGGGGTAGGGCTGAGTCATTACCACAAGATAAGGAGTTCCCCTGGCTATGCTAATGGAGGAGCTTTCCTGAGGAGGTTCTTTTGTGTATGGATTGTTTTCTGAGGAGGTTTCCTGTTTCCTGAGGAGGTTCTTTTGTATGTGGATTGGCTGTTGAAATTCTAATCTTACGTGTAATGCTATTGTCAGATGTAGAGCCTATTGAAACCTAGAACTCATTGAAATTTCAGTGGTCTAGTAATATACTGTAAGATTGATTAGATGTGTGACATCATTCTTTGTCAAAAATTCCAAAAGAGGAAACCAGTGCTCCATAAGATTGGATTGGTAGGATGGTGAGTCTGATTGTGCCAGTTGGTCTGATAGTTTCTTCATTATGAGATAATCTCCAGTCTTCTTCTACCATGCTGAAATGAACATAAGAACAGAAGAGAAGCCAATGTTGGATCAGGCCAATGGATTCAGTACCTGAAAAGGTTAGTCCAAAACAAGAGGGCCAAATTTAAAATCCACTTTAAAAACATCCATGTATTTATTAAACACAGATTAAAACATTATATAGGGGCCCATTCATACCTCATAAAGAGGTACAAAATACAAAATTGCAAATACAAAATTGCAAATGAGCAATTTAATTGAAGGAACATTTTATGGAACAATCTTTGAAAAAAATATATAATTGACCAGAGAGGAGCACCACTGGACATGTGATTGCACTGGAGGCCTCATTTGCAATTTAGTATTTTTCTTCCTTGCCCAGTGGTTAAACTTTCCTTTGTTTTCTGGTCTTTATTGATTTCAAACTTTATGTATGGTTGTATGCATTTCTGTTTATATAATAGCCAATGTGTTCCATATGCATTTTGTATTAGACTCTGAAGAAGGCCTGCTAAGGCTGAAACGCGTCAGGTCTATTTTATCAGCCCTTGTATATTTTTACAATTCTTTATGAGGTATGAATGGGCCCCTATATAATGTTTTAATCTGTGTTTAATAAATACATGTATGTTTTTGTATGTTTTTAAAGTGGATTTTAAATTTGGCCCTCTTTTGTTTTGGACTAACCTTTTCAGGTACTGAATTCTTTATTTTGGGTTCAGTTTTCTTCCCTCCCCTTTTCTGTTCTCTGGATCAAGCCAATGGCCCATCCAGTCCAACGCTCTGTCACACAGTGGCCAAAACTACCAGGTGCCATCAGGAGGTCCAGCAGTGGGGCCAGGACACCATGAGTCCTCCCACTGTTGCCCCCCCCAGCACCAAGAATCAGGAAGGACAGCTCCAGAACACACTTAATTCATGCAGTAGCCAAATCGCTCGATCACCATTTTAATGCCAGGAGCTCACAAAGTAGAATTTTTGCTCACAAGACCCCACAGCTTAGCGGGAGCACTGGTGTTTCCTCTAAGCTGGGTTAGTGTGAGCTAGCTCACAGGTTTTTAGCCTCCGGTTCACACATTTTTGTCTCAGCTCAGGAAGGATGGCTCCAGTGCAAACTAATTTATATAGTAGCCAAATCGCTCACTCACAGCTTTAATGCTGGTAGCTCACAAAGCAGAATTTTTGCTCGCAGGGCTCTCTCAGTCCCACCTACCTCCTAGGTGTCTGCTGTGGGGCAGGGGATGGGAAAGGAGATTTCAAACCACTCTGAGACTCCTTTGGGTAGTGAAGGGCAGGGTATAAATCCAGTCTCTTCTTCTCCTTCTGCCATTGTGTCCTGGCACCTCTGTGGTGGAAATTCTACATTCCTGGTTTTGGCCATTAGGGGCAGCCAGGAGAATTCACTCCTGGAAGTGCCAGTCGGGAGTGCCCCGGAATTGTACCCCCTGAGAGTTAGTGGGGCACACGGCCCTGTTAGGAGCTCAGTACAAAGACTCCAGCAGGAGGTGGAGTTGGTGTGGGCCAGAGATGGGAGTGCAAATGTCAAGGGTACCGGAGGTGATCAGGTTGCCTCATCACAGGGAACAGGATTTTGGGTTTCCTGGGTTCGCCGTCTGTTGCCGAGTCATCCCTCCTTCTAGAAGAGTGAAAGAGGCCAAGGAAGGGCGGGGGGCAGGAGTGCGTCTCTGACTTGCGTCATGGCCTTCCACACCCGCCCCCCCCCCCATCTCTGCTCTTTATGGAACTTAAGGAGATTAAGAATTGAGTCGGTGCCAGGCTTTTAAAGCTGTTGGTTCAATGCGGGAGCAGAGCTTAAGGAGCCTGGTGTGAAGAGTCCCCGGTAAGACGTCTTGCCGAGCATTTGAAAGCCCGTCGGAGGCTTGGAGGCAATTAGCACCTCTGTTAATGGGTACCCATCACATTTTATCCTGTCCTTTCTCCAGGGAACTCAGGGCAGGAGTATATGGTTCTCTCTTCCTCCATTTGAGTCTCCCAACAGCCTTGTGAGGTAGGCTAGGCTCAGAGGGAGGGGGTGGCCCAAATTCATCTGGGTGCCGTCCAGTGTTCCCTCTAAGCTGAGTTAGTGTGAGCTAGCTCAGAGTTTTTTTAGCCTCTGGCTCACGCAGAAGTCCATCAGTGGCTATTAGCCACAGGGTATAGATGGGAATTCTCAGTCTGGGGCAGGTGATGCCCTCTATTCTTGGTGCTGGAGGGGGCAGCAGTGGGAGGGCTTCTGGTGTCCTGGCCCCACTGCTGGACCTCCTGATGGCACCTGGTATTTTTGGCCGCTGTGTGACACAGAATGTTGGACTAGATGGGCCATTGGCCTGATTCAGCATTGGCTTCTCTTATGTTCTTATGTCTTGGAGCCAGTTTGGTGTAGTGGTGAAGTGCGCGGACTCTGATCTGGGAGAACCGGGTTTGATTCCCCACTCCTCCACTTGCATCTGGCTGGATGACCTTGGGCAAGCCGTAGTTCTGATAAGAGCTGTTCCTTGAAAAAGAGCAGTTTCTGTCAGAGCTCTCTCGGCCCCCACCTACCTCCCAGGGTGTCTGTTGTGGGGAGGGGAAGGGAAAGGAGTTTGTGAGCCGCTCTGAGACTCCTTTGGGTAGTGAAGGGCAGGGTATAAATCCAGTCTCCTCCTCCTCTCAGGAAGGAGGGCTCCAGAGCAAGCGAATGTACACAGTAGCCAAATGGCTCGCTCACAACTCTAATGCCAGCAGCTCACAAAGTACAATTTCTCCTCACAAGACTCCACAGCTTAGAGGGAGCATTGCTACCCACAGATTGGATATTAAGCCACCGTTGTGGAATAGCAGTAACTTAGAACTGGCTTTTCTGGATTTCCTTGTGTGGACTGTGACTCAAGGTGCATTACAGGATACCACAATAGCAACAGTGTAAGACGTTGTAATAAGACGAAGGTGGGTTGACTCCATCAAGGAAGCCACGGCCCTCGGTTTGCAAGTCCCAAGCAAGGCTGCTAAATGTAGGGCTTTTTGGAAGATGTTACTGCCTAGGGTGGCCGTACTTTGGAAGCTGCTCGACAGCATTTTACTTATGCAGCAAGACTGGATTGCAAAGTTAGAAACCGGTGCCATAAAAACGGTATGCGGCACCCAAAACGCAAAAACTGGATTACAGGGAAATAGAAAACAATGCGATAAATACAAGACATGCCATGCAGTAAAAAAGTGCCGTAAGCGACAGACTTCTCCCTGTGTAGGAGCATCCTCCAATTTCACTACGAGCTCCGTTCCCTTTATAAAAATGTCCTCCTGAACAACGGTGCCTTATCTGGCTCGCAGAATGAGAGAAGGGCGCTCTCCTGACCTCAGGACAGGGTCGTTCCACAAGGTGGGAGCCACGGTGGGTATCCTGGGCAGCTGTGGGTGGAGTTGTCCGCAACCTGGAGGGGGAAAAAACGCCCTGGTCTTTGGATAGAAGCTTGTGTGTGTGTGTAAAGCACTGTCAGGTTGCAGCTGACATATGGCCACCCCAGCGAGGGGCTTTCTAGGCAAGTGAGGAGCAGAGGTGGTTTGCCCTGGCCTTCCTCTGCAGAGTCTTCCTTGGTGGTCTGCCTTCCAAGAACCAACTCTGCTTAAAGCAACCTCAGCAAGGGGCTTTCAAGGCAAGAGAGAAGCAGAGGTGGTTTGCCCTGGCCTTCCTCTGCAGAGTCTTCCTTGGTGGTCTCCCATCCAAGAACCAGACCTGCATATAGCAACCCCAGCAAGGGGCTTTCAAGGCAAGAGAGAAGCAGAGGTGGTTTGCCCTGGCCTTCCTCTGCAGAGTCTTCCTTGGTGGTCTCCCTTCCAAGAACCGACTCTGCTTACTTCCACCCCAGCAAGGGGCTTTCTAGGCAATTGAGAAGCAGAGGTGGTTTGCTCATTGCTTTCCTCTGCAGAGTCTTTCTTGGTGGTTCCCCCATCCAAGTACCAACATGCAGGGACCTCCCATTTCTTTATACATACATGAATGCCATCAAGTCACAACCAATTCACAGTGACCCCAGCAAGGGGCTTTCCAGGCAAGTGAGAAGCAGAGGTGGTTTGCTCATTGCTTTCCTCTGCAGAGTCTTCCTTGGTGGTCTCCCTTCCAAGAACCAACCCTGCACACAGCAACCCCAGGAAGGGGCTTTCTAGGCAGTTGAGAAGCAGAGGTGTTTTGCTCGTTGCTTTCGTCTACAGAGTCTTCCTTGGTGGACTCCCTTCCAAGAACCGACTCTGCTTACTTCCACCCCAGCAAGGGGCTTTCTAGGCAATTGAGAAGCAGAGGTGGTTTGCCATTCCTTTCCTCTGCAGAGTCTTCCTTGGAGGTCTCCCTTCCAAGAACCAACTCTGCTTACTTCCACCCCAGCGAGGGGCTTTCCTCTGCAAAGTCTTCCTTGGTGTGGTCTCCCTTAGAATCACAGAGTTAGTTGGAAGGGGCCATACAGGTCATCTAGTCCAACCTGCTCGATGGAGGGTCAGCTGAGAGCATCCCTGACAAGGGTTGGTCCAGCCGCTGCTTAAAGACCACCAGGGAGGCAGAGCTCACCACCTCCCCAGGCAGCTGATTTCACTGTTGCACAACTCTGACTGTCAAATTTCCTGAGATCCAGCCGGGACCTTCCCGCTCTTAAGTTAAACCCATTATTGCGGGTCCTCTCCTCTGCTGCCCAGAGGAACAGCTCCCTGCCCTTCCGATACTTCTAGAGAGCCATCCTGTCCCCCCCCCCAACCTCCCCTCCTCCAGACTCGACATTCCCCAGTCCCTCGGCCTTTCCTCACAGGGCTTGGTCTCCTTGTGTCCTTTCGGCGGCCCCTGCTAACCAGGCGTCTCTCCTTCCCCCTCTTCCCGCAGAGGAAGGCAAAGAAGAGATCCTGAAGGTGACTTTCGGAGAGCTGAGACAGCGCGTCGCGCTCTACGCCGCCGCCATGAGGAAGATGGGAGTGCAGACGGGAGACAGAGTTGTCGGTGAGCGGGCTCTCCTTCTCCAGGCAAGGGGCGGGGGGACAACAAGTTGGGGAGGGATAGGTGAACCTTTGGGCTTGAGAGCCACAGCTGGGACTGTGACCACCTCAAGAGTGTTCTGAGTTCGACTCTGGCTTTTCGGGCTCCAGTGCATTTGCTGGCCCTGGAAACGGGAGGAGCTGACCTCACATGAATACCTGGAGCTGCCTTATACTGAGCCAGATCCCCGGTCCATCACAGTCAGTATTGTCTGCTCGGACTGGCAGCGGCTCTCCAGGGGCTCAGGCAGAGGGCTTCCACATCACCTACTGCCTGGTCCTTTTAACTGGCGATGCCGGGGATTGAACCTGGGACCTTCTACACGCCAAGGAGATGCTCACTCTCTGAGCCACCACCACAGGCATCAGCAGGGGTCCCTCCAAGCCTGGGGGGAGACCCTTACGGAGCCCCCTTTCCAGCTGTGCCCCTAGCCGCTTCCGGGCCAGGTGAAAATCCAGGCTGTGATTTGCCCGCCTCTCGTCTTGCCGGATGACCAACAGAGGCATCCTTGTTTCGGATGAAGTGGTCTTTATGCTCTCTCGGTTTATCTTGGCATGAAGCAGAGCGCTGGAGCGGCGGTCTTAGAGTTGCCCCAGATTTCCATTTCGAGAGGAAAAAGAAGAACCCTGCCATGACAGCTTTCGCTGGAGTCGTGTGCTCTGTGGGTCTCGACATCACCGCCCGGGTTCAGAGTGGCGCAAACTGGTTTTCCGCTTCCCAGGTTCAAAGTAGAGGAGTAGCGAGCTGGTCCTCAGCTGGGGAACGGCGTGCAAAAATAAAAGGTGCCTTTAATATTCCGAAGCCACTGTCCTTTACTGGGAAGCGGCCGCCATTGCTCCAGCAACACAGACCTTCATCGCGCCTGAAATTCATTTCTGTAAAAAAATTGGCCTGCCGGTTGCCCAAAAGTCTTCAGGGCTTCGATGTCCTTAGCGGTGTTGCATACTTAACCTCACGAGCCGTTCCACATAAGGCCTGTTTTCTCCTTGTCTTCAGCGATGGGTTGCTGCACAGAGGGCTCCCTTGCAGAGAGCCCCGGGGATTGCGTAGCAAGGTGTCAAAACGCTGCCCTTCTCGTGGTCTGGATCTGAGCTGGAGTCCGGGAGGTCTGAGTGGCTCGCTCACAAGCCTTGCTTGCAGATTATAGACAGTGCATGTACAGGGTACACTTGGTTTTTCTTTGTATGTGCATAAAGGGAATTCAGTGCCACAGGAGGTGGTGGTGGCTACACGCATGGACAGTTTCAAGAGGGAATTAGATAAACATATGGCGCAGAAGTCCATCAGTGGCTCTTAGCCACAGGGTATAGATAGGAACTCTCAGTCTGGGGCAGGTGATGCACTCTATTCTTGGTGCTGGGGGGGGCAGCAGTGGGAGGGCTTCTAGTGTCCTGGCCCCACTGCTGGACCTCCTGATGGCACCTGGTATTTTTGGCCGCTGTGTGACCGAGTGTTGGACTGGATGGGCCCTTGGCCTGATTCAACACTGGCTTCTCTCTTACGTTCTTATGTTCATAGACTGGTTTTCATTCTGCATTCAATGCACGTGCAGCCGAACGCGTGCTTTATATCCCGCACTTATCCAGGCACCGGTCCCCAGTTTCATTTGTAAAGCAAGCACGTGTCGGGATTTTTATACAAGAGACCCAGCGAGGTGCAGTGGTTGAAGTTTCAGACCAGGATCTGGGAGACCCAGGTTCAAATTCCACTCATGCTATGGAAGCTTGCCAGGTGACCTTGGGCCAGTCACTTACTCCCGGCCTAACCTAACTTTTGGGCCACTTGGTTTCTGCTGCCAGTCACTAGAGCTGGTCTTCCAAGCCATTTGGAGCCCAGGGACACATTTGGAATTCTGGCATGGTGTGGTGGATGCAGCAACAAAAATGGCTGCCCAAGGGGGTGGAGCCAGCAACAAAATGGCTGCCGCAGCTTACCTTTAGTCACACCGTGGAGATCCTTGTGCTCCGGTGGCAGCTGCTGCCAAAGCAACACTTAAAAGAAGAGGAGGAAGAAGAAGAGATTGGATTTATACCCCGCGCCCTTCACTACCCAAAGGAGTAGTGGCTCAGAAACTCCTTTCCCTTCCCCTCCCCACAACAGACACCCTGTGAGGTAGGTGGGGCTGAGAGAGCTCTGACAGAAACGGCTCTTTTCCAAGAACAGCTGTGCCAAAACTATGGCTTGCCCAAGGTCATCCAGCAGGTGCAAGTGGAGGAGTGGGGAATTAAACCCGGTTCTCCTAGGTTAGAGTCCGCGCACTTAACCACTACACCAAACTGTCCACTGCATTAAAGTTGTGAGAGTGATTTGGCCACTGCATAAATTAGTTTGCTCTGGGGCCCTCCTTCCTGAGCTCAGATGAAAACACGTGAGCCGGAGGCTAAAAAATGGTGAGCTAGCTCACAGTACCTAAGTTTATTTATTTATTTTTTTATGTGCCCCAGAGGGCATTGTTTATTTTTCTCACACCACAATAGACATAGTACATACCTAACAACAAAGACAACAACATAAAACATTTATGGGGGTATACAAATCTGTTATTATCCATAGTCTAAAAATAAATAAATAAATACAGTACCTCAGTGTAGAGGGAACATGGAGAGCTTCTGACCGACTGTTGGAGGTTTGATTGGCTGCGCAGACTTCTTAAAATGGCGCTTCTGCAGCAGCTGCCACTGCAACACAAGGATCCACACCGTGACTGAAGTTAAGCTGCGGCGGCCATTTTGTGGCTGGTTCCGCCTTTTGCGGCAGCCATTTTGTTCCTGTGCCCACCGTGCCAGAATTCCAAATGTGTTGGGAGGCTCAAAAAAAGTTGGGGCCCCAGGACTAGGCATTACCAAGATGGTGCGGTTTGGGGCGGCTGAACGACCCCCCCTCTTTCTGTGTCTTAAGGCCCGCCTCTGTCTTTGAGCATGATCACGATGCACAGAGCCCAGCAGAACACGACCCCAGTTTGTGCCTTTTTTGGCCGGAGCGCTGGGCTTCTCACGCTCGCCGGCTGCCTCTCACCCTGCTAGTTGTGGACAGAGTCTCCGATTTGCTGAGCTGGGAAACCAGACGAGGGGCCTAACCTGATAGTTGTGGAGTGTGCTTGCTTCCTTGTGTCTCTCCCGGGTGGAGCCCTTTTCTCCTGTTCATCAGCACTCTTGCCTTCCGGTTGCTGCAGGTTATTTGCCGAACGGGATCCATGCGGTGGAAGCCATGCTGGCAGCGGCGAGCATCGGTGCCATTTGGAGCGCGACGTCGCCCGACTTTGGTGTCAACGTAAGTAACAGCTGCGACAGAGGGGCCAGCAAAGCTCTTTCAGGAGCGAAGTGGAGTGTGGGACCTCCCTGAGGGTCTTTTGGAGAGACCC
This sequence comes from Gekko gecko, assembly GCA_029375565.1. NCBI lineage: Eukaryota > Metazoa > Chordata > Lepidosauria > Squamata > Gekkonidae > Gekko > Gekko gecko. The sequence goes on along the minus strand of JAPDNY010000012.1, from coordinate 71,516,827 downwards.
TTCCCTTCCTTTTACACTAGGACCCTGGGGGGGGGCGATTGGGATGCCAGAGGAGGTGATTGGATGGTTGCTGCAGCTCGCCCCTTGGGGTGAAATCTTAGGTAGAATTTCTCCCCTAGATCTGAGAGCCAGTTTGGTGTAGTGGTTAAGTGCGCAGACTCTAATTTAGGAGAACCGGGTTTGATTCCCCACTCCTCCACTCGCAGCTGCTGGATGACCTTGGGCAAGCTATAGTTCTCTCAGAGCTGTTCTTGAAAAAGAGCCGTTTCTATCAGAGCGCTCTCAGCCTCACCTACCTCACAAGGGTGTCTGTTGTGGGAAGGGGAAGGAGTTTGTAAGCCGCTCTGAGACACCTTTGGGTTGTGAAGAGTGGGGTATAAATCCAATCTCTTCTCTTCTTCTTCTACTTGAATGTGTGCACAAAATCAGAAGCTGTCACAGAATCATAGAATTTCATTACAATCTAAAACAGTCCATGCATCTGGAATGCTCTCTTAGCTTGGCTGAGAACAAGATGGCTGCTATAACTCATTCAAAAAAGGTAACCAGTTTGTCCCGGCCGCCCTGCAGATTTTCCGGGCTACGGTGGTTCCCCAGTTACTGTATGGGGTTCCCGTGTGGATTCAAGATTTCAATAAAAAAGTTGAACAAATTAATGCAACCTTTCCGTGCCATATTCTTGGCATTCCCAACTCAGTTATTTTACCTTATGCGTTGTGCTGGGTCTATACCATAGAATCTAGAGCTTGGATTGCCGCTGTCAGATATTGGTTACATCTTTATTTTCAGCCTCCTCCAAATAGTCTTACCGTTTTTTTGACGGCTGACCCGTATGTTTCTAAGTGGTCCCGATCAATAAGAGAGCAAATGAATTCTTTAGGTATTGATTGAGACTCCCTGGTTAACTCCCAGTGAAACCTACATATTTCAAATAATCCAGAGGAGAATTCAGGAATCATAGAATTAGAGAGTTGGAAGGGTCCTCCAGGGTCATCTAGTCCAACCCCCTGCACAAGGTGGAAAACCTCCCCACCCCCACTCCCCGGTGTCGGCTGTTCCACGTCCAGAAGATGACAAAAAACCTCTGGGATCCCTGGTCAAATTGGCCTGGAGACGAATTGCTTCCTGACTCCAAAAGGGTGATCGGCATTTCCCTGGGCATGTAAGAATGGGGTTAAACTCTCTCATATTAAGGGATACAGAGCTAACGTGGGGTGCTTAGCAATGCTCTCTCTAAGCTGTACAGTCTTGTAACCAAAAATTCTACTTTGTGAGCCACTGGCATTAAAGTTGTGAGCGAGTGATTTCGCCACGGCATAAATTAGTTTGCTCTGGAGCCCTCCTTCCCGAGCGAAGATAAAAATCTGTGAGCTGGAGGCTAGAAAGTTGTGAGCTAGCTCACACTCAGCTTAGAGGGAACACGGGTACTTAGTAATTCCTCTTTCGGATTCTGGCCTCTAGTCCTCTATTTCTGCTGAAGGGTTTGCGTATACTTCCTTTGTGACTTGGCAGAGAGAGCATCAGAAGAGCCCTGCTGGATCAGACCAGTGGTCTGTCTAGTCCAGGATCCAGCCTCACGCAGTGGCCAGCCAGTTCCTCTGGAGGCCAACAACGGGGCACAGAGGCCGAGGCCTTCCCCCGATGCTGTCTCCTGGCACTGGGATTCAGAGGCTGACTGCCTCTGAGCATAGAGGTTCCCTTTAGTCACTAGGGCTAGTTGCCAGTGCTCCCTCAAAGCTGTGGCGTCTCATGAGCAAAAATTCTACTCTGTGAGTTACTGGCATTGAAATTGTGGGTGAGCGATTTGGCTGCTGCATCAATTAGTTTGCTCCGGAGCCAGACGTCTGGAGCCAAGGCAAAAAATGTGTGAGCCGGAGGCTAAAAACTGAGCTAGCTCACACTGACTCAGTTTCGAGAGAACCCTGCTAGTAGCCACTGATAGATCTCTAATCCATAAATCTCTCCAATCCCCTTTTAAAGCCGTCTAGGCCTGTGGCCGTCACTATATCCTCCGGCAGCAAATTCCGCATTTTAATCATTCATGGAGTAAAGAAGTACTTAATTTTGTCTGTCCTGAGTCTACTGCCCGTTGGAAGCCCCCGAGTTCTGGGATTTAGGGAGAGGGAGGAGAAGTCCTCTCTGTCTAACATGGGCTTAGGTGGAAATTCTCCCCTAGATCTGGACACACAGGCACGTTTTAAACATGTTTATGAATCACAAAGAACAGAGCCGCGGTCAATATTGTGGTGCCCTTGTATAGATCTGTGGTGCAGCCTCATTTGGAATCTTGTGTACGGTCCTGGTTACCATATCTCAAAAAGGACATTGCAGAGCTGGAGAAAGTACAGAGGAGGGAGACCGAGATGATGAGGGGGTCGGAGCACCTTCCCTCGGAGGAAAGGCCGAAGAGTCTGGGACTTTTCAGTTTGGAAAAGAGACAACTAAGGGGGGACGTGATAACAGGTTTATGAAATTATGCATGGGGTGGAGAGAGTCGACAAACGGAACTTTTTCTACCTCTCCCAAAATATTAGAACTCGGGGGCATCCAGTGACGCGGATGGGCAGTAGGTTCAGGACAGACAAAAGGAAATACTACTTTGCGCAGAGAGTGATTGCCAGAGGATGTGGTGATGGCCACAGGAATAAATAACTTTAAAAGGGATTAGATGCTTTCATGGAGGCTCAGTCTGTCAATAGCTACTAGCCATGCTGATTGAGGAACCTCCAGATTCAGAGGCACTAAACCTCTGAATCCCAGAACGAGGAGACAACATCAGGGGAAGGCCTCAGCCTCTATGCCCTGCTGTTGGCCCTCCAGAGGAACTGGCTGGCCACTCTGTGAGACAGGAGGCTGGACTGGACTGGACCGCCGATCGGATCCAGCAGGGCTCTCCTTGTGTTCTTATGAAGGCCTCAGCCTCTGTGCCCTATTGTTGGTCCACGAGAGGAACGGGTTGGCCGCTGTGTGAGACAGGAGGCTGGACTAGATGGACCACTGGTGTGATCCAGCAGGACTCTTCTTGCGTTCTTATGAAGGCCTCAGTCTCTGTGTCCTGTTGTTGGTCCACCGGAGGAACTGGTTGGCCACTGTGCGTGACAGGATGCTGGACTAGATAGACCACTGGTCTGATCCAGCAGGGCTCTTCTCGTGTTCTTATGAAGGACTCAGCCTCCATGCCCTGTTGTGGGCCCTCCAGAGGAACTGGTTGGCTCACTGTGTGAGACGGGATGCCGGACTAGATGGACCCCTGGTCTGATCCAGCAGGGCTCTTCTGATGTTCTTAAATAAAGAAATGTAGTTTCTAAGCTTCCTGTTTGCCCTAGTGAATACAAGAGGCAGATAAATTATATCTTGCATGGTTCAACGATCCATGGCGAAAGGTCATTGCTTCTCCGAAAATCTGCCTTTGTGGCAGAAGATGCTGCCTGGAGCCTCGGGAGCACAGCTTTGGATGCCAGCTCCAAACCGAAGCCTTTTTCTTTAAAAACAAAGCCAAAGAAAACCCTTGACAGCCTTCTTGTAAGTTATTTAACAGTGAAATCGACATATAGCAAAATCGGCTATTTTAAGGCAGGGCTGTACCAGTTAGGGTGGGGGCGTGTCTGGGCTTGTTTTAAGCAGCTCTCACTTATTGTGTGCCGGGCAGCGCTCTCCCCAAGAAGGGAAGGCATGTCGATCCGTTCAAATGCAAATATTTTCAACTCCTATAATGCAGTATATTAAATCTCCGACTTCCTTGTAACAACGTGTTCTTGCTTGTAGTTCCCAGTTCATTTTGTTAGAAGTGAGCCGAAACTTATTCCCTCCGCTCCGCCACAGCCACCTAGAGCACTTTTTTGCTTCATGAAAATCTCTTTGGAAACTTGATTTCCACTTTTGGCGAGGGGACGGGTTGCAGCTCATACAGTTTCCAGACTCATAATTGTGCTAGAAGTACTTTTCTAGAGCAGGTTGAGAAAGAAGTACTTTCCCCCTTTCGCACAGTACAAGAACTCGTGCGATCTGAAACCAGAGTATACAAGAACTTGTGGGCACTCAGTGAGTTAGAACAGATAACCAGTGGTCCATCTAGTCTAGCATCCTGTCTCACACAGTGGGCAATGTTAGTTAGAACAGGATAAAAGAAAGTCCTTCTTCCCCCAAAGAGCGATTAACACGTGGAATTCACTGCCACAGGAGGTGGTGGCAGCCACAATCACGGACGGCTTCAAGAGGGGATTGGATAAGCATATGGAGCAGAGGTCCATCAGTGGCTATTGACCACAAGGTATAGATAGGAACTCTCTGTTTTAGTGACTAGCCGCCCTGAGCCGCGAATCCGGGAGGGTGAGTATAAGTTGCAAACTAAAGAAATAAAATAAATGCCTTGGTATTCCTGATGCTGGGTGGTGGGTGGCAGCAGTGGGAGGGCTTCTAGTGTCCTGTCCCCACTGGCTGGACCTCTTGATGGCCCCTGGTATTTTGGGCCACTGTGTGGCCAGAGTGTTGGACTGGATGGGCCATTGGCCTGATCCTACATTGGCTTCCCTTATGTTCTTATGAAGGTTCAGCTTGTTTTTCAGAAGAACTCTGTCCCCAGAGTGTTTTGCAGCAGACCTGGATGTCCGCTCTAAAATGATGTGTGGGGAAGTGGGCAGAGCTTGGCTGTAGGCAGGCCGTCTTTGGACAGGAAACTGAGAGTTGCTGATGGCCGTGAAGGCCTAAGGGGCTTGTACTTTGCAAGCAGGGATCTGAGCCACATGTGGTGCTCCATTAGCAGTCGGTGAACCACGAACTGTTTGAGTCCAGTGGCACCTTTAAGCCCAACAAAGTTTTATTCAAGGTACGAGTGACGTTGTGATGGCCACAGGAATAAATGACTTTAAAAGGGGATTAGATAGATTCATGTACCGTTCTGGTCACCACGTCTCTAAAAGGACATTGATCAACAGGTATATGTAATGAAGGGGGGAAAACCCCAACTAATGTATGGCATGGAAGATACGGTTTCCAGGGTCAGATCTAGGGTCCCAAAATACAGAAGAAGAGGAGATGGGATTTATACCCCGCCCTTCATTACCCAAAGATGTCTCAGAGCAGCTTACAAACTCCTTTCCCTTCCCCTCCCCACAAAAGATAGCCTGTGAGGTAGGCGGGGCTGAGAAAGCTCTTGACAGGAACTGCTCTTTTTCAAGGACAGCTCTTATCAGAACTATGGCTTGCCCAAGGTCATCCAGCCAGGTGCAAGTGGAGGGAGTGGGGAATCAAACCCGGTTCTCCCAGATTAGAGTCCGCTCACTTAACCACTACACCAAACTGGCTCAGAAGAGAGCAATAGGGAGGGCAGGGGGGGCCATTAGGAAAGGCTGGCCTGCGACCCACTTGCAGAGGCTCCGTGACCCACTTCTGAGTCCCAGCCCATAGGCTGAGAAACACTGCCTTAGAGCCAACACACTATATATACGTTCCAGGTTTTGCCTTCACATCTGTTCCCGTCGTTCTCCACACGAGCAGCAGAGGGCAGCATAGCTCCACTTTCGTCAGCATGATGTACATTTTCCAGGCAGGCAGAGCTAGTGAGTTAAGCAGTTCTCCCCTTCTGTCTGGCCCTCCTTCTGCCACATCCCTTTATCTCCCCCCCCCCGGCATGATAACCACAGCTGTATTATTTGTGGAACAGAATATCCTTTGGCTCATATACCCACTCTGCCTGGGTGGGTTCAAGAAGCCTGGGAAAGGTACCTTTCCTCTATAACTTTCAAGCCTGACTTCAGATACAAGGACATAAGTCCTGTTGGGGAGCCAGTTTGGTGTAGCGGTTAAGTGTGCCGACTCTAATCTCGGAGAACCGGGTTTGATTCCCCCACTCCTCCAGTTGCAGCTGCTGGATGACCTTGGGCAAGCCATAGTTCTGACCGAGCTGTCCTTGAAAAAGAGCCGTTTCTGTCAGAGCTCTCTCAGCCCCTCTCTGTTGTGGGGAGGGGAAGGGAGTTTGTAAGCCGCTCTGAGACTCCGAGTGAAGGGTGGGGTATAAATCCAGTCTCTTCTTCACATGCTACAGAGAATGCAGGTGCAGCCTGCAGGTACATTTGTTCTTTTTTTGGGTGCGTGTGTGTGTTATTTTAAATGTTACATGAGCTGTACGGCAGCTGCTCTCTTACGACCACCTCCTGTGCACCTGCGAAGATCCCAGCCCCGTGGATGACAGTCCAGTTGAACGAACCACCAGATCATCCCCTGTCCCCGTTGCTGGCAGTTTCGACTTGATCCAAGCTGTGGGAGTGGCGGTGGCTCAGTGGTAGAGCATTTCCTAGGCAGGCGGAAGTTCCCAGGTTCAGTCCCCGGCAGCTCCCGTTAAAAAGGACCAGGCAGTAGGTGAAGCAGAATCCAAGACCTCTACTTTAGACTCTAGAGAGCCGCTGCCGGTAGTCCTGGAACTTGGTGGATCGAGGGCCTGATTCCGTATAGGGCAGCCTCAAATGTTGGAATCGTTACCAGCCAAGGAGTCCTGCCTAGCTAGCTACTCGTTGCTTCTCTCCCTCCATTTCTTCCTCATCGGTTAATGACGGCGGTTTCAGCATTTCATAGAATCGTAGAGTTGGAAGGGACCTCCAGGGTCATCTAGTCCAACCCCCTGCACAGTGCAGGGAATTCACAAATACCCCCCACACCCCTCCCGTGACCAATGCCTCCTCTAAACTGCGGAGCCTCGAGAGCAAAAACTATACTTTGTGAGCTACCGGCATTAAAGCTGCGAGCCAGCGATTTGACTGCTGCATAAAATTAGTTTGCACTGGAGCTGTCCTAAGACAAAAATGTGTGAGCCAGAGGCTGAAAAACTATGAGCTAGCTCACACTAACCTCAGCTTAGAGGGAACGCTGCCAGTGATCCCTGTTCCATGCCCAGAAGATGGCAAAAAAACCCTCCAGGATCTTCAGCCAAACTGGCCTGGAGAAAAATGGCTTCCTGACCCCAAAGTGGCGATCAGCATTTCCCTGGGCATGTGAGAAAGGGCCACGAGAACTAAGCACAGATGCAGCCCTCCCTGACCTCCCTCTCATCCTCTGCCGAAGTTCACAGAATCCGCATTGCTCTCAGATGGCCACCTAGCCTCCGTTTGAAAACCTCCAGAGAACGAGAGCCCACCCACCTCCCGAGGAAGCCTGTTCCACTGAGGAACCGTTCTAACTGTCTAATTTGTTGCTTTCTTCCAGGGCGTTCTGGACAGGTTTTCCCAAATCCAGCCCAAGTTGATTTTCTCCGTCGAAGCCGTCATCTACAACGGGAAGACGCACGGTCACCTGGAGAAGCTCCAGAGCGTCGTCAAGGGTATCGGCCCCCCGGCTCCCCCCCCCCATTGTAACTAAGCAGTGACTCGGTGCCCCCTTTAATCCCAGTCAATGCCTGTAGTCCAGTGGCCTGCAGCTCCTGGCATGGCACTGCTGTTCCACTGGCACCCCTTGGACTGCCCCTTCATACCAGGGAGGAAACTGTGCTGTGTGTGTGGGGAGGGGGCGGTCTGTCCACCAGCCTGGGCGGGACTGCTTTTGACTCGCATGGCTGACGCTGGAGCCCACAAAGCATGTAGCGAACTGTGCCAAGCGGGAGGTGCGAAGGGACGAGTCACACCCCCAAACTCGCAACCTGCTTGCAAGACAGTGAAGGGTTTGTCCCAAAATAGGCTCCAGCTGGCCCGGCTCGATGCAAACCGCCTCACCACGCAGCAGTGCCTCTGGCAGCCGCGAACGCCAGGTGCTTCTGGAAATAGCGTCGACAGACCTCGCACACGCCTTCCTCCCCGTCTGTCAGCTGTTTCAGGTTCAGCGTGAGCCCTGGTTTGCCGTAGCGTCCAAACGAGTCGAGGCTTATGCAAAACCAGGAGCGTGCGAAGCGCGCTTTCGGCAGCGTCTTGCAAGTCCTGGCGTGGAGAAGAAGTGCGGGGCACAGTTTGCTGACCTGGTGGGAAACCGCAGACTGGGCCAGATCAGTTAACTGGCTGGTCCTGTGCACTCTCGGGGAGGAATACAGCGTGCCTGAACTTGGGGCTTATTCCTGTGATTCCCGACCACCATGGCACGGTGTTGCATCTGGACCTTGACGCCTCCCCAGTTGTGTGTCTGTGTTTTGTCTTCTGTTTCACGCTGCTTTTTTCTGTGTCCTTTTCTTTCAGGTCTGCCCGACCTTCAGAAAGTCGTGGTGATTCCGTATGTCTCCTCAAAGGAGTCCGTAGACATTTCCAGAATTCCAAACAGGTGAGAGTGGCCGACCAAAGTGCGGTTTTTCGCCTTTTTGCCTACAGCGACTGTGTGTCGACTCCTGAGTTTATCACCCTTTGAGTAGGGATGAGGTGTACAGAGCTGGAGGAAAAGGAATCCCGTCTCTGGATCATTGGCATCCGTGTTCAGCCTCTGGGGAATAAAATTTTGTCGGTTGCCTAAATTAAGGAGCATTGCCCAGTTTGCACAATCCTGTTTCTGCTGGCCGGGGAGGGGAGATAGACTTGAAGCCGCCTTACGCTGAATCGGACCGCTGAGCTGTCAAGGTCAGTATTGTCTACTCAGACTGGCAGCAGCTCTCCAGAGTTTTTAGTAGAGAATCCTTCCCATCACCTGCTACCTCACCTGGAGATGCCGAAGATTGAACCTGGGACCTTCTGCGTGCCAACCAGGGGCTCTGCCACTGAGCCACGGCCCCTCTCCTGGGATATGTGAAATGCACTGAAGCACCTGCCCTTGGGTTACTTGGCGTCTTGCTGGATCGCCTTCTTCCTTCTGCGATTCAACTAGTCATGGCTTAACACCTTTCCAAGCTGACCTTCAAAACTATAAGTGCTAGTCACTGGACTTTAAGAAATTATTTTGAAGTGGAGTCCTTGAGAGAGTGAGCCAGTTCGGTGTAGTGGTTAGGAACGTGGACTCTAATCTGGGAGAACCGGGTTTGAGTCCCCAGTCCTCCACTTGCAGCTGCTGGTGTGACCTTGGGTTAGTCACAAGTTCTTTCAGAGCCATTCTCTCAAGGGCAGTCCTTGAAAGAGCTCTTTCAGCCCCACGTGTCTCGCAGGGTGCCGGTTGTGGGGAGGGGAAAGGAAAGGAGTTTGTAAGCCGCTCTGAGATGCCCGGTGAAGGGCGGGGTAGAAATCAAACTCTTCTGCATCGTGCAGGGGGTTGGACTGGATGACCCTGGAGGTCCCTTCCAGCTCTATGATTCTATGACAGTGCCATAAACTAAAATCAGTCCATCAAGGTCAGGGTCGTCCACTCAGACTGGCAGTAGCTCAAATGGAGGTCTTCTACATCACCTACCACCTTGTCATTTTAACGGGAGCTGTCGGGGATTGAACCTGGGACCTTCTGCGTGCCAAACAGAGGCTCTTCCACTGAGCCACAGCCCAGTCCCCCATTTGTGTACACAATGAGAGACTGGAGAGGTAGTTCACTGTCCTTCCATTTGTTGCATTCATAACCCGAGGCCTTGAGCTGTGGCCGACTTCTCTCGTGCGTAAATCCAGCTCTGCAGAGCACGCCAGGTGGGAGGAGGGAGGCCAGTTTGTTTTCTCCGTTTGTTTCTTGGCAATTTGTGCAATGAATAATTTAGGAGTGCCATTTCGAGCAGGCCGGCCTCGTTTTTGCTTATTTACTCTTTGGGCCTGCAGTGCTAATAGGGATCCGTAACCCGCGAGGGTTCCAAACAAACGCATTTAACGGGTCAAGTGCTCTCTGCTGGAGCCTCAGACGGCTCCCTTGAGCTCGGGAGCCCAGTCGTAGCTTGCAAATCAGTGCTGTCTTTGTGACTCGGGCGCAGCCTCTGTTAGAACGCCGCCTTCCTCTCAGCTGCGTTGCGGCATCAGCTGTTATTTAGGGGAGGGGGCTGCAGCCCAGGGGCGGAGCACCTACTGTGTGCGCTCAGAAGAACAGAAGAGAAGCCATCTTGGCTCAGGCCAGTGGCCCATCCAGTCCAACGCTCTGGGTCACACGGGGGCCAAAACCCAGGGGTCATCAGGAGGTCCACCAGTGGGGCCAGGACACTAGAAGCCCTCCCACTGTTGCCTCCCCAAGCCCCAAGAAGACAGAGCATCACTGCCCCAGACATAAGACCAGAAGAGAAGCTATGTTGGATCAGGCCAGTGACCCATCCAGTCCAACACTCTTGTGTCACACAGTGGCCAAAACTGAGGGGCCATCAGGAGGTCCACCAGTGGGGCCAGAACTCCAGAAGCTCTCCCACTCTTGCCCCCCAGGCCCCAAGAAGACAGAACATCACGGCCAGACATAAGAACAGAAGAGAAGCCACGTCGGATCAGGCCAACGGTCCATCCAGTTCAACACCCTGTATCACTGATAGGGGCCAGAACCCAGGGGCCATCAGGAGGGGCCAGAACTCCAGAAGCCCTCCCACTGTTGTTCCCCAAGCCCCAAGAAGACAGAGCATCCCTTGCCCCAGACAGTGTTCCTTCTGTACCTTGTGGCTAAGAGCCAATCACGGACCTCTGCTCCAGGGGAGATCCCACCTTGGACCACACCCTCCACCAGCTCCATCCCCAAATACCCAGGAATTTGGCAAATGCTAGTTGATGTCTCTGAGCCTGACCTACCTCATAAGGTTGTTGTCAGGATGCCCTGACCTGGATAGCCCAGTCTAGCCCGATCCCATCCCATCTCAGAAGCTAAGCAGGGTCGGCCCTGGCTAGTATTTGGAAGGACAGTCTCCAAGGAATACCAGGGGTGTGACGCGCAGTGGCAAACACCTTGCCTTAAAAACAACTCAACCTAGTGGTGTACAATGCTAAAGTGATAGAACTGTCTCATGCCAGACAATCTTAGGATCTCCTGGCTGTTCTACACACAGGTAGTGGCAAACCGCCTTTGAGACATCTCTTGCCTTGAAAACAAGTCTAGCTCACCACCTAGTGGTGCATAATGCTGAAAGAGCTATAACTTGTGGCTGCCAGACAATCTTAGGATCTCCTGGCTATTCTGCACACAATGTCATACAATAATAATAATTGTTGTCAGGATAAAGCAGGATGGGAGAACTGTGTGTGCCGCTCTGAGCTCTTTGGGGGAAGAGTGGGGTAGAAGCACGCTGGCTAGATCTGGGAGTGGTTTCCCCACGGAGATGCAGAAACAAGATGGCAGTGCTGTTATTCCCCTCTGCCAGCTAACGGGACCATTCCAGAGGCATTCAAACTGTTCCATTATTCTTAACCTGTAGCATTTCCCATTTTGTCCTGGTATGATGCTGTGAATCACTGCAGGTGGGAAGGTGTAAGAGGACAAGATGTGAAGATGAATTTGGAGCGGCGACTCTTTGGATTCTATGACTCCTGCAAGTGGAGAGGGTGGGCTAGGAGAGGGGCAGAGGTAGAAGCGTGGCTGGCCTAAAGCGCAAGCCTCAGGCCTGGTTTGTTAATCAAGGGCCTCTGCTGCGGGACAGGGGCAGAAATGAAGTTGAACAGGACCTGGGTAGATTAGAAGGCTGGGCTGAAACTAACAATGAAACGTAGTGGAGACTGGCTTAGCGTTTTATATATGAGGAAAGGATCTCGGGATTGCCATTGATTGCAAGAGGAGCATGAGTGCGGGGTGTGATGCTGCAGCTAAAAAAGTGAACACAATTTTAGGCTGCGTTAAAAGAAGCAAAGTACCCAGTCCATGAGGGAGAGGGGCTGTGGCTCAGTGGCAAAGTATCTTCTCGGCTTGCAGAAAGGTCCCAGGTTCAATCCCCGGCATCTGCATTTAAAAGGATCTGGTGGCAGGCGATGCTGAAAGACTCAACCTGAGACCCTGGAGAGCCTCTGCCAATCAGACAGTCCTGACTGTGGTAGGCCAAAGGTCTGATTCAGTAGAAGGTCTCTGTGTATTCAATAGTTCCACTGTTCTATGCTAGTCACGCCTCTTTCTGCAGTCGTCTGTCCTGTTCTGGACATACCTTGTCAGAGAAGTAGGAGAGTTGGTTTTTATTCCCTGTTTTTTCTCTACCCCGAGGAGTCTCAAAGCGGCTTCCAATTTCCTTTCCTTCCCCTCCCCACAGTAGTCCCCTGCTAAGGTAGGTGGGGCTGAGAGAGCTCTCAGAGAACCTTTTTTTTTTTTTTTTGTAAAACTCTCTTAAAAAAGAGAGAATTTCATTCTTTTTATAAGAAACAGGAAGGGTAGACAGATGGAGAAAGAAAAAGATGGAGTGAAATTTTTCCTGTTAGTGAGTGTTAGTTTAGGTTAATAACCAATACCAGTTTTGGCATCTATCGTGGTTAGAAGATCTTCTTTTTAACTATTGCGAAGTCCAAAATCACTCTGTTAATGCAGTTAGTAAAGTCCATTGGGGTTAGTAATTAAACAGCTCCTTCCAGATGTTACACGAACAGTCCTCAAAATATCTTCTTTTTAAATCTCTTCCAGTTATGGATTGAGTCCATTTTAACTTTGAAGTCTTCCGTTCCATCACCACTTTCCCCTGGGCTGCTGTCTTCTTCGCTTGTCCCAGTTTGGAATACTGCATCTTCCTCCCTGCTGGCGTGTCTCTTCAGAAGTTTCTGTATTTTAAAGATGAAATCCTTCTTCTTTCTTTTCTCTTTTTCCTTAAACTTCTGGCTTTCAGGCTTCCTGGGCTCCACAAACTCTTCGGATGAAATTAGATCTCCAGTTTGTCGCTTGCTATGCTCAACATCCCCTTCTACTGGCAGAGTATTCTCTTTTATAAAAGCGGAATAGGCTTTGGGAGCCTCATCCACCTCTTCTTTTAATTTTATCGCTTCACTGCCAGTTAGGGGTGCCAAGACATTTGTCAAGGTAAATCCGAGATCTTCTTTCTCTTCCTCTTTAACGCCCTGGAAACCTAGAATCAAATTCGATTTCTGTTCAATCTCCATCATCTTCCTAGTTGTTTCCGATATCTGTTTCTGTCGACTGATGAGAACACTATCCATTTTAGACAGTTTCGTTGATTTTCCGCAATTGTTCCAGCAGGGGGCACAGCATCTCCTTTTCCTGTTGATTGACAGCAAGCTCTTGGGGGGGCTGTCTGGACCGGAAGTCCCTCCTCTCTTCTCTTCCGGTATCTGCAGGACTTTTTCCAGTATCAACATTTTGTTTTTTTGTTTACTTTTAAAAAGTTCGTGCCGCATCCCCCAGGAAGCTAAGATGATCGAAATCTTCCATGCAACCCCAACGGTACTTTCACCAACACTTTTTCTTCTCGCCCCCTTCGCGCTCCCTTTGTGGATCTTGCTTCTCAAAGGGGGTGGGAACTCCTCCCTCCTCCCAACGCTTATACGCATGCAGGGGGCTCCGATTTACGCTTCAAAATAGATCTCCAACTCACGATTCGATGCTACTTCTTCTTTTTATTTTAAGCCATAGTGCTGTCTTCACTCCTGGAATTCGGTGGCGCCGCTAAGTCCCATTACGGGCACGCTGCAACGGGGCCGATTGGGGCGGGGAGAAAGCCTCAATTTCCCGGCTGTCTGCCGGCAAAGAGGCTACTCCCCAAGCGCCCCCGGTTCGGAGCCTTTACCTAAGGCTCACTAGGGTCTTTCGCACACGCGAAGACCCCCCTAACTGCGCGTGGGCTAACCGCCTCCGGGAGCGTCCCGAGAAGCGGCCGCCATTCGCGACGCCGAAACCGAAACCCCAGCTCTCAGAGAACCTTGAGTGGCTCAAGGTCAACCAGCAGACTTCATGTTGGAGGGAGTGGGGAATCGAACCCGGTTCTCCAGATTGGAGGCTGCCACTCTTAGCCACTACACCACGCCGGCTCTCCAAGAGAGATGGACACAAACTGGAGTAGTTTCAGAAGGGGGCGGGTCTCAAAAACAGGTCTTGCAAGGAGTGGTTGAAAGAACTTGAACGTTCTCTCTCTGGAGGAGACTGAGGATGAATCCCCTTGGGGCAAAGAGTTGCGGCTCAGCAAGAGAGCATCTGCTTTGCATGCGGAAGGTCCCAGGTTCAATCCCCAGCATCTTCAGTTAGAAGAATCAGACAGGAGGTGATAGGAAAGACCTCTGCTGGGGACCCAAGGGAGCCGTCACTGGTCAGAGTAGACAACAATCATTTTAAAACATGTCTTTAAGGCCTGCGCTCCTTTAAGCAGAGTGGGGTGCTGTAGTTGACTAATTCCTGCACTGAGCAAGGGGGTTGGAGTAGGTGACCTCTGGGATCCCTTCTATCTCTGTGTTAAGAAACTGGTCTCCTTGAAGAGAGATTTTCTGCCTAAGTGTTAGCATTCTTGGCTGTAGAAGTCATCACCCCCCCCCACCTGCCAGCTTGTTACCAGAATTGTTGCTTAGGTTGGGAGAAGTGATTAACTTGCAGCAGCTGAGAACTGTCGTCTAAAGTGGTTGACAGCATGCCGTTTAGAGACCCATCCCGGTAACAGCTGTCTATCGGCTAAGTGGCTTTCCTTTCTGCACTGAGAACTTCAGCCCCGCCAGGAAAAAAAATTCCCCCACATTCCACAAAATCCTGTCTGTGGTCCTGGTAGGCAATACTGACCTTACTAGACTATCGCATAGGAGGTGTCCTTGCTTGATGCGATTGGAAGAAGGCAGTGCCCCAGGGCAAGGCTCAGTCTCGTTGGCTTAAAGGGGCAGTTCAGCTGTTCGAGACCTGAGAGTGCTGCATGATGGAGTGAGCTCCCGTCTCTAGTTCCAGCTCCTGCCAACCTAGCAGTTCGAAAGCAAGAAATTGCAAGTAGATAAATAGGTACCACTTCGGTGGGAAGGTAACAGCGTTCCATACGCCTTGATGTTTAGTCATGCCGGCCACATGACCATGGAAATGTCTTCGGACAGCGCTGGCTCTTCGGCTTTGAAATGGAGATGAGCACCGCAACCCTAGAGTCGGATTCGACTGGCTTTCGAGCAAGGGAACCTTTACCTTACCAGCTGAACTCCAGGAGAAACGTGCAAAGGGCCAGATGGGTAGTGGGTTCCGTGATCCAACGTAGATGGCTGGGTGGGCTCTCTCTCACGGGAGGGTCTCCCAAGCAGAGGCTGTCTGGGTCGCTTTGCACCGAGCAGAATATTGCCCTATAAGGCCCCTTTCCCACTCGGCGATTCTGTGAATGCCCATTTGGGAATGGTAAGCCGGCAATGCATTTGGTGTTTGGTGTAGTGGTTATGAGCGGCAGACTCTAATCTGTAGAACCGGGTTTGATTCCCCACTCCTTCACATGAAACCGACTGGGTGACCTTGGGCCAGTCCCAGTTCTCTCAGAGCTCTCTCAGCCGCACCAACTTCGCAGGGTGTCTGTTGTGGGGAGGAGGAGGGGAAGGAGATCGGAAGCCGCTCTGAGACTCCTTCGGGTAGTGAAGGGCGGGGTATAAAAACCGTCTCTTCTTCATTTGCTGAGTGTTTTGCAAAACGTGACGGGCCGGGCATCATCGCTCCTACCCCGTGTTGTCTGTCTTTTGTCCAGCGTCTTCTTAGAAGACTTCCTCGCCACGGGGAAAGGAGACCAAGCCCCGCAGCTGGAGTTCGAGCAGCTTCCCTTCAGCCACCCCCTCTTCATCATGTACTCCTCCGGCACGACCGGCGCGCCCAAATGCATGGTCCACTCCGCAGGGGTAGGTCTTTCCCGCCGGGCTTTCCGGTGTACTTTGCTGACTGTCTGCAACCTGGCAATGGTGGGGGGCCGGGAGGCACGTTTTAGCCTTGCAAGGGGGAGACCGGGTTGGCTTGCGGGGGCTTGGTTGAGTCGCTTCGGCAAAGTCTGCGTGTCTAGAGGAAGCAAATGGGGTGGTGGTGGACTGTACCACTGCAGGGGGAGAATATTCCCAGGCTCCGAGGAACGGCTCCTCTGCCAGTAGAAAGCTAGGACGGCAAGGAGAGAGCAGCCTTTTCATCCTTATATGCTAGATTTCTGCCTTAAGGGAAACTTACTTTTTTTTTTTTAACGAGAAGGAGCATTCAAAGTCGCATCTTCCTCCTGTCTGCATTCTGACCTGGCACGTTCCACTCTCCATTGGGCATCAGAGTAAAGATGCAGACGTCATGTTTTGTCTGAGCATAACGTGCACTTGAGGCTAACGTTTTTATATTTCAAATATCCATCGTGAACTCGCTTACTGGAGATTGTGCTGTGCTGGACGCGGCTGGGCTGGGCTTCTGTGTGAGCGTGCCCACAGGGCCGTCTTACGCCGTGGGGGCGGGAAGAGGGAGGAGGGACAGCTGGGCTCCCTCTCACAGGTTCCAGAAACTGACATGGTCGCCGTTGGTGCTGCCAGGGGTTGGAGAAGCTGCAGAAGGTGCCCAGCTAGGGGCAGTTGCTTCGCATGCCCGGGACCTGAGTTCCCAGCATGGGACCTGCAAGGCACGTCCGAACAGAAGCCCTCATGGCAGAGCTGGGGAGGACAGGGAAGGGAGATGGGCCCCATAGCGAGGGGGGGAGGAGGAGGAGTGTTGGATTTATACTCCACTCTTCACTCGGAGTCTCTTGAGCGGAGTCTCAGAGGCAGTTTGGTGTAGTGGTTAGGAGCGCGGACTCTAGTCTGGGAGGACGGGGTTTGATTCCCCCGCTCCTCCACATGCAGCTGCTGGTGTGACCTTGGGTCAGTCACAAGTTCTCGCGGAGCTGTTCTATCAAGAGCGGTCCTCGGAAGAGCTCTCTCAGCTCCCCACCTGCCTCTCAGTGTGTCCGTGGTGGGGAGGGGAAGGGAAAGGAGGTTGTGTAAGCATGCCATCTTAAGTACTGAAAGACGACGACTGCCACTAGCACTTTTTAATTGTCGGATTGTGTAATGTTTTAACGTTTTAACTTCTGTATATGATTTTATGGTACCGGTACTAATTAACGTAAGCCGCCCTGAGCGTGCTTGCGGAGAGGGCGGGGGATAAATGGAAGTAATAAATAAATAAAAGCCACTCTGAGACTCCTTTGGGTAGTGGAGGGTAGGGTATAAATCCAATCCCCTCTTCCTCTCCTCCTCCTCCTCCTTCTTCCTCTCCCCACAACAGACTCCCTGTGAGGTAGGTGGGGCTGAGAGAGCTCTTTCGAGGACTGCTCGTAAGAGAACAGCTCTGAAAGAACTTGTAACTGACCCAAGGTCACTCCAGCAGCTGCACGTGGAGGAGTGGGGAATCGAACCCGGCTCTCCAGATCAGAGTCCGCCGCTCTTAACCACTACACCAACCTGGCAAGGGAGGCCCATTGACCGGAGACCTGCTCGCACATTCCCCCAAAGCTTGTGGCGGTCCGCTGTTGGAATCAAGACTGCCAGGTGGATCCTCGGCCCGATCGAGGGGAGGCTTGCGTTCCGAACACGCCGTTGCCGATGGATTCGTTCACGAGCGTCTCATCTCTAAGACAAGACAGCGTTTGGGGGATTCCTTTGTCCTCCCAAGTTAAGTCTGAATTCTTTCAGAAGCTCCCTCGAGCGGCGGGCTAAGTGTATAATGTTTGTAACTTAAATGAAATAAGTGCCGGGAAAAACGGTGCTTTTGCTTTGGATGGAGTCGGTTATAAGACGGGGAAAAATCTCTGCTGCTTCAATACCTTGATTGAAAAACTACGGCAGCGCACGAGACGAAATGGGGTGATGGTATGAAATTACCGTTGATTGCGGTGGGAGGTTTGATGTGGCTTGATTATTCTATTGATGTTTGCAGACACCGTTCCTGGATGCTTCCCCCACTTTCAAAACGTTAGCTTGCTAACGTAATTTGAACCTTCTCCGGGAGGCACAGTGCCCACCTGTGCGTGCCGAGCGTCCCTTCCGGTTATCCCCGTTTAGAATCTGAAAGCGCTCCCTTGAAAAGCTTTATAGAAGGGGATTTCTTTCTGCATGTAAAACTTCATTACGGTGTTTCCGCACTATGAACTGTGCCAGAAGCCAGGCGTGTGGCATGCTCTTTTAAAAGTCAGAGGTTTGGTTATAGCATTTGCATGGCACGTTAGGCCTTGGGTGTGGCTTGGGTACGTGACTGCGGCCGGTCTTACAACAGCCCTGTAAGGGAGACTAGTTTGAGCTCTATCGCAGATAAGAGGCTGACTAAGGAGAGCTCCCACGGAGCTGCGGCGGCTCAAGTGGTTAAGACACTGAACTGCAGACTGGAAGGTCGGTAGTTCAGCAGTTCGAGACCCGAGTGCCGTGTGACGGAGTGAGCTCCTGTCCCTGGCCCCAGCTCCTGCCAACCTAGCAGTTCGAAAGCAAGAGATTGCGAGTAGATAAATAGGTACCGCTTTGGTGGGAAGGTAACAGCGTTCTGTGCGCCTCGGCGTCTAGTCATGCCGGCCACATGACCACAGAAACTTCTTCGGACAGTGCTGGCTCTTCGGCTTGGAAACGGAGATGAGCACTGCAACCCTAGCGTCGGATTCAACTGGCTTTTGAGCCAGGGAACCTTAACCTTTAATGACAGCTCATCTCAGGCTACCCAGGAGACATTTAAACTGGAGTCCGCCCATTCTGTGGCTCTCACCTCTGAAGTTACACCGTCTCTCTTGTGTTTTCCTCTTTGAATAGCAATGAAGTTGAAGCTGTGCTAGTCTTTATGGGTGCTATAAGCAAATCTGGGTTACCCCTCTTATATGGAATGGTTATAAAAGCCCCGGGCTGCTTTTTCAGACTCCAGTGGGGCTTGGGAGTTGGTTGGTGGAAAGCCAATGCAGGAACAGGATTTCGCGAATAAGGATTAAAAGGGGGACGGGACCTGCAGGGACTCTCGGGGTAGGGAAATAGCTTCCCCCGCTCTAGTTCAGTCTTCACTTTTTCACCGGTCTCCGGTCCCAGCTCTGTTTTTGTCCCTGTTACCTATTCCTCCTCCTACTTGTTCCACCTGCTGACACGCTGTTAGGTGCCATTTCGGGTTGCTATGGGAACGCAGTGTAATGCCTGAACTTGGGGGGGGGTTTTGCAGTTGTCTCTGTGTGTGCAAAAACCGTTAACATTTTTGGGTTTTTTTACCACCACTACCACAAGTCTGAGGATCTGCGGTGGCTCAAGTGGTTAAGACGCTGAACTGCAGGCTGTGGAAGGTCAGTAGTTCAGCAGTTCAAGACCCGTGAGTGCCGCATGACGGGGTGAGCTCCCGTCTCTAGTTCCAGCTCCTGCCAACCTAGCAGTTCGAAAGCAAGAAATTGCAAGTAGATAAATGGGTACCACTTCGGTGGGAAGGTAACAGCGTTCCCTGTGCCTTGGTGTTTAGTCATGCCGGCCACATGACCACGGAAACATCTTCAGACAGCGCTGGCTCTTCGGCTTTGAAACGGAGATGAGCACGGCAACCCTAGAGTCGGATTCGACTGGCTTTCGAGCAAGGGAGCCTTTACCTTTACCACAAGTCTGGTGTTTTTTGGGGAGAAATAAATCCCGGTTTTGCGTGTGTTTCAATTTGGGGTTTCCCTGGGGCTTTGCAGAGGTATAAACTATAGTGGAGATGGACCCACAGCATGGATTTTTGTTTTGTTTTTTGGGGGGCCGGCCTCTGACACTATAGGCAGCAGGATGCCCGAGGAAATGAAGGGCACTACAGAGAGCCAGTTTGGTGTAGTGGTTAAGTGCACAGACTCTAATCTGGGGGAACCGGATTTGATTCCCCACTCCTCCACTTGCACCTGCTGGATGCCCTTGGTCAAGCCATAGTTCCGGCACAGCTGTTCTTGCACCCTCCCTCTTTCTGGTTTCAGTCGGCACAGGCCAGTCTCTGAACAAATCCCCGTTCCACCCTTTGCAGTCTGTTCATCCACCCACAAATGCAGGGGTTTGAGGAGGTCTCTTATGGGATGACCAGGGACTTGCAGTGCTTCTAGCCGGGCTAGCTTGGGTTTTTGTTTCCCGTTTATGCCCATTTAGCCTTTTCCTCAAGGGGCAGCCCTGTCTTTTCAACCCGGACTGGCAAAGTCTCATGCTTGGGCAATTTAAAAAAATAATGGTTTAAATGGTGCAGCTGGGTTTTTGTCATAGTCACACTCCCGCTAGGTCTCTTCCGGGGTGAATCCAAATGTAGGGTGGTCTCCGTTGTCCTTTACCGTGGTGGACGCCACCTAATGGAGAGGCAAGGAGTAAATAAAATGGGGCAAGTTGAACCAGGGCCAGCACCGTGGACTAAAAAAAGTGTTTAACCTGAATTGGCACCACCCGATTCAATGGTTAAAACATCAGAAGAGCCCCGCCGGATGAGGCCAGTGGTCCATCCAGTCCAGCCTCCTGTCTCACGCAGTGGCCATCCAGTTCTTCTGGAAGGCCAACAACAGGGCCTAGATGGCAAGGCCTTCTCCTGATGTTGCCTCCTGGCGCTGGGATTCAGAAGTCAACTGCCTCTGAACATGGAGGTTCCCCTTGGTCACCATGGCTAATAGCCACCGATAGACCTGTCCTCCATGAATCTATCCAGTCCCATTTTAAAGCTGTTTATTCCTGTGGCCATCACTACAAACAGCCAGTTTGGTGTACTGGTTAAGTGCTCAGACTCTAATCTGGGAGAAGTGGGTTTGATTCCCCACTCCTCCACTTGCACCTGCTGGATGACCTTGGGCAAGCCATAGTTCTGGCACAGCTGTTCTGGAAAAAGAGCCGTTTCTGTCAGAGCTCTCTCAGCCTTGCCTACCTCACAGGGTGTCTGTTGTGCGGAGGGGAAGGGAAGGAGTTTGTAAGCCGCTCTGAAACTCCTTTGGGTAGTGAAGGGTGGGATATAAATCCAATCTCCTCGTCTTCCTCTTCCTCCTCTTCCTCCTCCTCCTCTTCTTCCTCTTCTTCCTCCTCCTCCTCCTCCTCCTCCTCCTCCTGCTGCTGCTGCGAATTCCATTTTTTAATCATTCTCTGTTTCCTTTTGTCTGTCCTGAACAGACACGGCCCATAATCTTCACTCGATGCCCTCAAATGCTAGTGTTTTGGGAGAGGGGGGAAAGTTCCCTTTGTCAGCTTTCTCCCACCTCATGCCTAATTTTATAAACCTCTATCATGTGTGTGTGTGTGTGTGTGTGTCCCCCTTAGTTGTCTATTTTCCAAATTGAAAAGTCCCAGAATCTTCAGCCTTTCCTCACAGGGGGGGAAGGGGCTCCAGTCCCCTAATGCTTTTGAGAAAATGTATTCAGGATAGTTAGAGGAAAAGACATTTTCCACTAGATGGCAGCACTGTGCCGCCAAAGAGCCCTGGATAGCTGAGCGAATCTCCGGAGTGGCTAAAAACAGGAACGCCGGTCTAAAAGATAAAATTCCCTCCAGTGTGCAGAATTAGCATTTTTTGGTAAAAAAAAGAAGAAGAAAAAAAGAACACCCCCCCACACACAAACTCTCTTATCCGTACAGTGTTTTTTTTCCTTCCTGCATTTATTTGGATTTGCATCAAATCCCTCAATACTTCCATCAGAGGCGAGGCTATTAGGAAAAACAAATGCAGCGCTCGGATACAATCCGCCGGTGTCGACTCCCGAGTGAAGTCCTTTGAATTGTGTTTGGAGCGGCGTAAGCCCCTAGGCTGCATTTCAGGAGCTGGTATCTCTGCTGCCATCTTAAACTGTCTTTTAACGGTCATTCTCTCTTCCGGGAGAACCTGGGAAACTCGTTCCTTCAGGCGTCTTCAACGGAGACGTTTCCAGATTCCCCACCCTAATTCCATTGGGGGGGCCGTGGCAGTTGTGCCGGTATAACACAGATACTGGTTCGGAAAGCATAAATACCTCTTTGGTGTCTCTGTGTGTGGGGGGTCTAGCTGTTACTTCAGCTGTGGGATTTTGCGGAGTGCTTGTACCCCCCCCATGGCTGATCATCTAACTTCGGGCTCTTCTGAAAATGAAGGGTCGTTCTACACATGACGCTAGTTCCGTGATCAGACCTCGCCATGTATGTGGGGAGGAGGCTCTGAAAAATTGCTTTGGGGGAACCCAATAAGGCAGGGGTGTCGACCTCATTTGTTACGAGGGCCGAATCTGACATGAATGAGACCTTGTTGGGCCGGGTCGCGTGTGTGTCATAAAGTGTAATGTCGGGTAGCGGAGATACAGACTTACATAAGAACATAAGAGAAGCCAATGTTGGATCAGGCCAATGGCCCATCTAGTCCAACACTCTGTCACACAGCGGCCAAAATATACCAGGGGCCATCAGGAGGTCCAGCAGTGGGGCCAGGACACTAGAAGCCCTCCCACCGCTGCCCCCTCCAGCACCAAGGATAGAGTGCATCACCTGCCCCAGACTGAGAGTTCCCATCTATACCCTGTGGCTCATAGCCACTGATGGACTTCTGCTCCAGATGTTTATCCAATTCCCTCTTGAAACTGTCCATGCTTATAGCTGCCACCACCTCCTGTGGCCGTGAATTCCATGAGTTAATCACTCTTTGGGTGAAGAAGTACTTCCTTTTATCTGTTCTAACCCGACTGCTCAGCAATTTCATGGAGTGCCCACGAGTTCTTGTATTTATAAAGGACACAAACACAAAGATCTTTTTTTTAACTTAAAATAAAAACCTGCTTAAAACATCAGCACTCTTGCAATATTTCGTTTATTTAACAGTATCGGATAACGGACGCCTCTTGCTCTGAATTACCGCGTCAAAATGTCTGTGCTGTTGCAGTCTGTAAGCTGCAAACCTACTTTTGATTGATTGACATTCACCACAGAAATCTCCTGCTCTGGGTTCTGAGTCCAGGACCCAGGTTAGAAGATGGAATGGCTGAGCGATTGAGAGAGTCTGGCGAAGCAAGCGATGATGCAGCAGCAGCAGCAGAACAGGCAGCAGGAGATGGCCAGCTCCACTGCGGGCCTGATGGAAGCCCTCCGGGAGGCTGATCCGGTTCCTGGGCTGCATGTTCAACACCCCTGCAATAAGGGTTTGAGCTGTGGTGTTGAAGAACCCTGCTCCCTTTTTCTGCCCCTGTAGTATTTCACTGGTCTAAAGTGATTCACACAGGATGCATCTGACCTTGACAGTGAAATGCAGACACCGATATTTTGTGCCTGTCTTTTTCTTTATCAGGGCTACAGTTAGTCTTAGGGGGCATTTAGCTTGGGTACCGTGTGCCTGAGGGGAAGCTTAAGCTTTCCTCTTTTCCAGGACCCTGGCTGCAGTACTTATTGTCGAGCTCTTCCGCAATCTTGTTGTTGTTGCTTGCGCGTCCCTATTGCTTCATTTATTCCCCCTTTCCCTCTAGTGGTCGATTTTATATTGCCATTGCGGTATGTCCGCCCTATTTCCCCGCACTTTAAATCTGTAGGCAGAAATGCCAGACATACAGCACTGTAATATCGAATCGGCCACTAGAGGGAGCAAAAGACATGCAGGAAAGAATCCTCCACCGTCCCCACCGAAGCAATAGGGACACACAAGAAATAATCCCTCTAAGCTGTGGAGTCTTGTGAGCAAAGATTCTCCTGTGTGCGCTACTGGCATTAAAGTTGTGAGCGAGCGATTTGGCTACTGCATACATCAGTTTGCTCTGGAGCCCATAAAAGGCAGCATGAAACAGGCAACAGCCAAACAGACACGAGGGGGGCGTGGCTCGGTGGCCGTGCATCTGTTTGGTGTCTAGAAGATCCCAGGGTAGGAGGTGACGTGAAAGACCTGGGGAGGTGCTGCCGCTTTGAGCAGACAACGCTTGATGGACCAAGGGTCTAATCATTATAATTATTGTATGGCAGTGTGTGTAGTATGGCCAGGAGATCCTAAGATTGTCTGGCAGCCAGAAGTGCTATCTCTTTCAGTGCCATAGACCACTAGGTGGCGAGCTAGACTCGTCTTTAAGGCAAGAGACCTTTCAGAGGTGGGTTTGCCATTGCCTACCTCTGCGTCATCACAGCCCTGGTATTCCTTGGAGGTTGCCGTTCCAAATACTCGCCCAAGCTGACCCTGCTTAGCTTCTGGGATCTGACGAGATTGGGCTATCCAGGTCAGGACACCAAGGGTCCGATTCGATATGAGGCAGCCCCGTGCGTTCAGTTGCCCAACAAACTTCTCCTGGAAGTTACAAATCCCAGGGGAGGGGAGCAAGCAGGGCTGGAAGAGACATCAATGTTCCCTCTAAGCTTGAGTTAGTGTGAGCTAGCTCACAGGTTTTTAGCCTCCGCCTCACAGATTTTTGTCTTAGCTCAGGAAGGAGGGCTCCAGAGCAGGCTAATTTATGCAGCAGCCAAATGGCTCGCTCACAACTTTAACGCGGGTAGCTCACCAAGGTAGAATCTTTGCTCACAAGACTCCAGAGCTTAGAGGGGGCATTGGGTGAAAGGACCGTTTTGTGTGGCCTGGGATTCAGTCCGGTGACCTAATATATTTGTGTGTGTGTGTGTGTGGGAAGTATGAAGCTGGAAAGGCAGGTGGATCTTGGCATCAAATGCATATGGCTTCCTTGACCCTCCCCCCCATTGTTTTTTGCATTCCGCCTCCAGGGAACCTTAATCCAGCACTTGAAGGAGCACGTGCTTCACGGCAACACGACGAGTAACGACGTCATCATGTACTACACAACGGCAAGTGTGCTTTCGGTCCGGAAAAGTCCTTTGGCACTGCTCGAAACACATCCGGGTGCTCGTCCTGTTCTGCCCTTGGTTTCTGTAACTTTAAGAACATAAGAGAAGCCAATGTTGAATCAGGCCAGCGGCCCATCTAGTCTAACACTCTGTCACACAGCGGCCAAAATATACCAGGTGCCATCAGGAGGTCCAGCAGTGGGGCCAGGGCACCAGAAGCCCTCCCACTGCTGCCCCCTCCAGCAACAAGAATAGAGTGCATCACCTGCCCCAGACTGAGAATTCCCATCTATACCCTGTGGCTAATAGCCACTGATGGACTTCTGCTCCATATGTTTATCTAATTCCCTCTTGAAACTGTCCATGCTTGTAGCTGCCACCACCTCCTGTGCCAGTGAATTCCATACTGTTAATCACTCTTTGGGTGAAGAAGGACTTCCTTTTATCTGTTCTAACCCGACTGCTCAGCCATTTCATGGAGTGCCCACGACGTTCTTGTATTGTGAGAAAGGGAGAAAAGTACTTCTTTCTCAACCTGCTCAATCCCATGCATAATCTTATAAACCTCGATCATGTCACCCCTCAGCCGTCGTTTCTCCAAGCTGAAGAGCCCCAAGCGTTTTAAGCTTTCTTCATAGGGAAGGTGTTCCAACTCTTTTATCATTCTAGTTGCCCTTCTCTGCCCTTTTTCCAATGCTAAATTTGGGACTAAATGGAGACCTGACTTGAGCCCGGTCCTCGATCCCTTGAAATAGAGACCATGACTGAATGAGTCAGCGGCCCGCATAGCCCAGGCTATCTCAGTCTCATCCGAGCTCGGAAGCTAAGCAGGGTCGGCCCTGGTTAGTATTTGGATGGGAGACCCCCCCGACGCAGTGCTCCCTCTAAGCCAGGGGTGGCCAAACTGTGACTCGGGAGCCCGCATGCGGCTCTTTCACGTATCTTGTGCGGCTCCCGGCAGGGCGGCTGGGGAAGCTACATATCATTCGTGAACAAATTACCATTGGTCAAATAAATATCATTATCAGTATCTGCTTTTGTGAAACCACCTCAGTTATTATTCTTGGCAGCCCTGTTTAAAGTTAATAGAAAGCAGATTTGCATATTTACCAGTGGAAAGGTGTCATATCTGTTCACGTCTTGCAGCTCTCTCAAACGTCTGATGTTTGTTCCATGTGGCTTTTACGTCAGGCAAGTTTGGCCTCCCCTGGTCTAAACTGTGGAGTCTTGTGAGCAAAGAATTCTCCTCTGAGAGCTCCTGGCATTAAAAGTTGCGATTCGACAGCTGCATCAATTAGTTGGCTCTGGAGCCGGCCTTCCTCAGCTAAGGCAAAAATGTGTGCGCCGGAGGCTAAGAAGCTGTGAGCCAGCTCACACTAGCTCGGCTTAGAGGGAACACTGCCCCCACGGGAAGTCCAGGGTTGCTACGCCGAGTTCGGCACCTCTGGAGAACTCTTGCCTTGAAAACCCCACGACGGGTCACCACAAGTAGGCGGCAACTTGACGGCACTCTCCACTCCCGTTAACGGGTGTCAGCCCTCACCCGAGGGAGCCCCAGGCTAGTCTGATCTCAGAAGCTCAGCAAGGGGGTTTGCCCTGGTTAGTGCTTGGATGGGAGGCCACTGAGGAAGCCCAGGGCTTGCTTGTGCAAGGGGCAGGCAAGGGCAAACCGCCTCTGTACATCTCTTGCCTTGCCTTGGATAGCCCCGGCCAGCGCAGTCTCCTCAGAGCTCGGAAGCTAAGCAGGGTCTGCCCTGGTTAGTGCTTGGATGGGAGACCTCCGAGGATGCCCAGGGGTTGCTGTGCAAGAGGTAGGCAAGGGCACGCCAACCTCTGTTAGTCTTTTGCCCTTGCAAGCAGGGGCGGATTAAGGTTCACGGGTGCCCTAAGCACTGACCAGTCTCGGTGCCCCCCCTTTCCACACTGAGCCCAGCCCATTGTAGTTGCTGTTGGCCTGTCTGACCAGATATACGATGCAGGCGGCAGCAATGCAAACCTGCACCATGATCAATTTGCAGTAGTTTTATCAATTTTTTTTTTTAACAAATCTTCATTTGCTTTTCTTTTCTCTCCACCCTTTCCCCAACTTTGTGGTGCCCCCTTTGGCCCTGGCGCCCTAAAGCACGTGCTTCGTCTGCTGAAGGGTGAATCTGCCACCGCCTGGCAGCCCTAACGGAGCTGCCATAAGTCTGCCGCACCTGGAGGGCACTCAATTGTTATTCGTTACTGGATGATTCAGTTGCCTCCCCAAAGGGAAAAAATTCTGTCCTAAAACCAGGAGTTGGTCTTGAAGCTTCTTTCGGTGCTTTGGAAGCTCATTGGGGCTTGGCCAGTGCCTGAGATGGAGTCTGCAGAGGGTGGTCCTGTGATGGTGCTCCGTCAGTAATGGCGCCCTCCCTCAGAGGAAGTGAGAGGTTGCTTCACAGGTCTCTCGATAGGTGAGGATGGAGTCGGCCAGTTGGCAGCGAGGAAGAAAAGCGAGTTAACTTACACGACCTTTCTCTTTTCCCTCTAGACCGGCTGGATGATGTGGAATTGGTTGGTGTCTGCCCTGGCTACGGGCGCTTCTGTGGTTCTGTATGACGGGTCGCCGCTGGTGCCGTCCCCCAATGTCCTCTGGGATCTGGTGGACCGGCTAGGGTAGGTCAACGTGCCTTATGGAAACTGGAGCAATGGTAGGCCGTCTTCACGCAACGAGGGAGGGGCTGTGGCTCGTTGGCAGAGCGTGTGCTTGTCACGCAGAAGGTCCCAGGTTCAGTCCCTGGCATCTCCCGTTAAAAGAGCTAGGCGATAGGTGATGTGAAAGAACTTCACCTGAGACCCCGGAGAGCCGCTGCCAGTCTGAGTAGACAATCTTGACCTTGAAGGACCAAGGGTCTCATTCAGTATCAGGCAGCTTTGTGTGTTCACCTGTTAATATGCTCTGTTGTCCAAATGCTTTACGAACTCAAGGGGCTGATCAGCGATCACTGTGCTATGGAAACAGGAGCCCCAGAATAATCTTCGCCTGGAGTTACACTTTTGGTTAGTATTTAGAAAATGTGTATGTCACCTCCCCAGAGACCTTGCTGGAGCTGGTGGTCAAAGCCAAAACAGTGCAATAAGATAGTAAAAGCGTCCGTAGGCGTTCCGTGCACCTTGGTGTTTAGTCATGCCGGCCACATGACCACGGAAACGTCTTCGGACAGCGCTGGCGATGAGCACCGCAACCCTAGAGTCGGATTCGACTGGCTTTTGAGCAAGGGAACCTTTACCTTTACCTTGGCTTTACCAAGATTAAAATAAATCACAAAAACAAGCCAAGAACCCGTGGGTGGGTGGATGGGCGTAAAAGGAGCAGAAATTGCCTAAACAGCATGGGGGATGATTTTGGAGGTGTCGGCAGCCGACACACTTAAGTTGTCTTGAAACCCGTTTGCCTGGGAAGGGGACCCCTAAGATGACGGGTGCCCCAGTTTCATCCTCCCAACAACCCGGTGAGGTAGGCCAGGCCGCGAGCAGGAGCCAGTGAACTTGGTGGCTGGGGAGGGATTCGAACTCCGATCTCCCCAGTCTGTGAAGCTGACCCCAAGGTGGATGCTCTTAAAGCACTCCCACACCTCTGTTATGTGTGTTATATTCCCGGTAGCGCTCTTGGAGGCTGTGACTGTGCCTGCTACTCTTCGCAAACAAAGCCTCTTTCCCCCATTGTGCCGGGAACACTTATTAATCACTTAACTGTTGTTTACACAGAGCAGACTCCAGTGCAGGAAGGGGTAGCCTTGAATTCAGATGAATCATTTCCAGCGAGAGAAGGGAAAGAGAATTTTGTGCTGCCTCGTAATGGCTGCGTGGGAACGTTCACCCATCCGATTTCTTTTTCCCTGCAAACGATTTGAAAACCCTGTTTGCCCCTGCCACCACGCTTAAGTGAACGGCTCCGCAGAGCGTTAAAACAGTAGGTGGGAGACGCAGTCTTGCAGCTCGTGTGAGATTTCAGCAACGGGTGAAGCCACGACTGCTTTGCCACAGAGCTAGCAGAGCGGCAAACAGGGCGCCCTCGGAGACAGAGCCCCGGGGTCCAACCTCGCCTCGCCTTAAGCTTGTCCTGTCTGCAGTGCTGAAACTGGCCTCCCGCACAGGGTTGTTGTAAGCAGGGCTCTTTTTGGAGCAGGAACTCCTTGGCATATCAGGCGACACACCCCTAATGCAGCCAATCCTCCAAGAGCTTACAGTAGCCCCTGTAAGAAGAGCTCTGTAAGCTCTCGGAGGATTGGCTACATTTAGGGGTGCGTCGCCTAATATGCAAAGGAGTTCCTGCTCCATAAAGAGCCCGGAGTTACTCCTTGTCCAAGTCCCTCAATTTCTACAGACATTCTAAATGTTATTGGCCCTTTCCGCATGGCCATTCTAAGCTGGATGTTGTTTGTAGTTGGCTGGGTTTTGAGTGAAGAGATTCAGGGACAGGGGTTTCATACAGTGCATTCCCCTTCCGTTAATGAGCCGTCTCTGAAGCGCTGTGGTCATTTCAAGCAGTGCCTCTTCACCCCCCTGCCCTTTCCTGCCGCGCAATCTCCCTTGGACTTTTAAAAAGACATTCTACGTTGAGAGCTGTAGCGCTCCAGAGGTTCCCGGACTTATTTGGCCTACCGTCCCCTTTTCAAGAAAAAAATCCCGACTCAGCGCCTCCCTGGATATCTGCTTTTAAGAAGTGGACAAAAGGATGCAGTTTGTGGGTCTATCTGGGTCATTCCAGCCTACCTGGATTGTCCCAGTGCCCCCTAGGGGGCGGTATTGCCCACTTTGGGAACCAGTGCACTAGACCAATACAGCACTTCAATGCTGTAGTGGCACCATTGAGATGCCTTGAGCCACTTTGGTGTTGTGGTTAAGAGTGGAAGGACTGTAATCTGGAGAACCGGGTTTGATTCCCCACTCCTCCACATGAAGCCAGTTGGGGGGACCTTGGGTCAGTCACAGTTCTCGGGAGAGCTCTCTCAGCCCCACCTACCCCACCAGTTTGGTGTAGTGGTTAAGTGCGTGAACTCTAATCTGGGAGAACCGGGTTTGATTCCCCCACTCCTTCACTTGTACCTGCTGGATGACCTTGGGCAAGCCATAGTTCTGTCAGAGCTGTCCTTGAAACAGCAGTTTCTGTCAGAGCTCTTTGAGCCCCACCTGCCTCCCAGGGTGCCTGTTGTGGGGAGGGGAAGGGAAAGGAGTTTGTAAACCACTCTGAGACTCCTTTGGGTAGTGAAGGGCATGGGGTATAAATCCAATCTCCTCTTCTTCTTCTCACAGGGTGTTTCTGGTGGAGAGAGGAAGGGAAGCGATTGTAAGCCACTCTAAGTCTCCTTTGGGTAGTGAAGGGTGGGGTATAGAAACATTCTTCTTCCTCACCCTCCTCCTCAATGGTGCTGCTATAGCACTGAAGTGCTATATTGGTTTAGCGCTGTAGCGTTCAACTTAGAACATTAAAAACAAAAGTCCACGGAAGATCACGCAGTGAAGAAGGGCGGGGGTGGGGAAGTGGCATTGTAGGAAACAGTAGGGAAATTCTAAACAGCACCCTGCAGCGATTCAGAAGCGCAACCCTTTGAGACTGAGCCGTACCGTCGTGTGACGCCAGATCACTGAGTTGGAAATTGTCTGGTGTGACACCATATAGCGCGCCATCTCAATTAATGATGGAATGATTACTATCTTGTTTTAAAATGTTTTAAATGTTTGATGTGGATTTTATGGTACCTTGTACCGACTAATGTAACCTGCCTGAGCCTGTTTGCCGGGAGGGCGGGATACAAATGGAATTAATAACAATAATAACAACCACAACAATAACAGAAGGGTTGAAAATGGAAAGAAGCAGCTCAGCCACGCTTTGCTAACCCGTCACAAGTGGGTTTGTGCGGAACAGGTAGACGACTTCCGCTAGCACCCGGCTACTCAAACAGGTCTGTCTGAAATGACAGAGAAAAATCCATTAGCCAAACACTTAACTAAAACAGAACGCAAAGGCACTTTGAAAAGAGTCGTCGTGTTGTTCCCTCTGGAGGTGAGAGACAATACTTGGCGGCGGGGGAAGAGAGAGGGCGGGGAAGGGTTTGTATTGAAATGTGTTCCGGTTTTCTGCAGAATCACCATCCTGGGCACGGGCGCCAAGTGGTTGGCGGTGCTCGAAGAGAAGAACCTGAAGCCCTGTAAGTGTCTGTCATCCTCTGCTTCCCTTTTGAGTCCACGGTCTCTCTCGCTGTAGGTGCTTGTGAAGGGGGGCTGGGTCCCAGGGTGGAGGTGCCCTGCCCTCAGTGGGAATGGAACTGAGGGCTCCAACCCAGTCATGTTCCCGCAGAATTGAGGATTTGTCTGTGAACAGCTAGTTTGGAGTCCAGTCGCACCCTAGGGAGGCCACGGTGGCTCAGAGGTTAAGACGCTGAGCTGCAGACCGGAAGGCCAGTAGTTCGGCAGTTCGAGACCCGAGAGCCACGTGACGGAGCGAGCTCCCGTCTCCGGCCCCGGCCCCTGCCAACTTAGCAGTCCGAAAGCAAGAAATTGCAAGTAGACAAACAGGTACTGCTTCGGTGGGAAGGTAACAGCGTTCCGTCTGCCTCGGCATTTAGTCATGCTGGTCACATGACCACGGAGAAATCTTCGGACAGCTCTGGCTCTTCGGCTTGGAGACGGAAATGAGCCCCCTAGAGTCGGATTTGACTAGCTCTCAAGCAAGGGGAACCTTTACCTTTTAGCACCCTAGAGACCAATGGGATTTTTGGGGCGTGAGCTTTGGAGAGCCGAAATTTCCCTCGTGTCTTGTGGGTCCCTAGGTTGCCAATGGACTCAAATGTGGCTGTGGTGCTGCCGGCTGGCACGGCTCCCCTCTGAAGCATCCGTGAACTGTGGTTGATCTCATCCCACTCCTGGCAAGGTCTTTAGAAGCCGCAGCGATTGGATCGGCATTTCCCAAAATATGTTAAGATGATGAACATTGTATTTCTAGCAGTATCTTGTTTGTTCCACTGGGCAGCTGGGCAGGGGAAACTCTCAGCTTAGTGCATATTCCTTGACCATGGAAGTCATTCTAGTGCGTATAAACTCATACGAATACACTGGATGTTTCTATACGATATGTGATGAAAGTTATTGCATTGTATAACTCATTCTGGAAAGCGTTTAACAGAGAGCGATATAACGTTTGATGGTCTGGTTTTCAGTGTGATTTGGTTTATAGTGTTTTATTATCTACTGACATCAAACGTCTCTTTTGTGTTTGTCTATCTGGAGCTGAGCGGCGACTTGAGAAAAGAGCCTTCTCGGTTGTGACTCCAGAACTTTGGACCTAAGAACATAAGAGAAGCTAATGTTGAATCAGGCCAATGGTCCATCTAGTCCAACACTCTGTCACACAGTGGCCAAAAAATACCAGGTGCCATCAGGAGGCCCAGCAGTGGGGCCAGGACACTAGAAGCCCTCCCACGGCTGCCCCCTCCAGCACCAAGAATAGAGTGCATCACCTGCCCCAGACTGAGAGTTCCCATCTATACCCTGTGGCTAAGAGCCACTGATGGACATCCCTCCCCAGAGAGATTTGTCTGCCTCCCTCTCTCAGTGTCCTTTGCCAGCCGGTGAAATTTTTTTTTTTGCTTTGTCTGGCGTACTCCCGGTGAACGGTTACTGTTCCTCCTTCTGGTGTTCATGAGTTTTCAGTGGAATCATTTTATCATTTTAATAGCATTTTTAATTGCTGAAATGTTTTGATGTCTTTTTTTTGTTCACCACCTTGTAGACCCCGATTGGCCGGAAACGCGGCATAAAAATGTTTTAAATAAGTCAATAAAATAACTTAAAGCTGTTTTCTAATGGGAAGACGTCTCCGTGTGCTCAGGCACTTAAGGCTCACAGGAAGGGGAAGAGCAGATTGCGCTCGAAGCCTCTAGATTTTTAAGTGCCAGATGAAAAACAGAAATATAGTAGCGTTATAAACGTTGCTTCGTGCTTGATGTGTGTCCCCCCCGCTTTCCCCGCAAGGTGAAACTCATAACCTCCAGACGCTCCATTCCATCCTGTCAACCGGCTCGCCTCTCAAGCCCCAGAGTTACGAGTACGTCTATAGGTGCATAAAGAGCAGCGTCCTGCTGGGATCCATTTCAGGTAGGTGATTTCCAGAGGCCGAGCCTCGGCTCAGGCATTCTAGAGGGTACCGGCAAGAGGGATGCGGATGCTGTGGTCGCTAAGCAACAGCAGGGCTGCTCCTCTTTGGCCACCACAACTGTCTTGTGTTGAGTTGGATCACTGGCCCATGTAGCCTAATGCCCATCTTCCTGAGCCCTGCCTTTTAAAATTGGAGATGCAAGGACTGAACTTGGGTACCTCCTACATGCAAAGGATGTTCCTGGACACCTGCATCCTTTCTCGTTGATCTAACGAGATGGTGGACTTGTGGGGATATGTATGTGGGGTTAACCCTGCAGTTGGTGCTGTTTGATGGCTTCCTTCCATGTTAATGCGTGTAAAGCAGCGGAGGTTTCTAGAATTTCCTCCTCCTCCTCGGCAAGGCTTCCAGTCGGGCCCTGGAGGTTCGATTGGCTGTGCAGATCTTTAAAAACGTTTGGCGGTAGCTGCCACTGCAGCACAAGAGTATTCTTTGTACGGCAGAAGGTAATCTGCTGCAGCCATTTTGTGGCCAGCTCCACCTCCTTCAGCAGCCATTTTGTGGCTGCGCCCATCATGTTGTGTCAGGATTCCCACAGTGCCCGCAGGCTCGAAAAGGCTGGGGACCCCTGACCTCGAGGTTCCCCCTCATGTTCCCCTTTAGTTGTCTTCTTTCTAGCCAGAAAAGTTCCAAACTCTCTATCTGTTCCTCACAGAAATGTTCTTCAGTTCCTTCATCGTCATGGAGACAGATCGTGACGGGTGGCCGTGTGAGTCGGTCTGTTGCAGCAGAAAAGAACCGGAGTCCAGGAGCATGTTAAAGACTAAAAAAATACGTGATGGGGAGGAGCTTTTGTGAGTCACAGCTCACTTCTTCAGGTATCTGTCAGCAGTGACTCACGAAAGCTCCCGCCTTGCCACATGTTTTGTTACTCTTTGAGGCGTTCCTGGACTCTGGCTCTTTGAGGCGTTCCTGGACTCTAGTATCTTTACTCTGATGGAGTGGCACACATTCATAACTACAAAATTCTGATTACCAGTGTAGAAGTACTGGTGAGACTGCAACAGATATACCTATGGCCCAGTACTAATCTCTGTAATGAGCTGTATAATCGATATAAGGCTACAACACCTGGGTTGATATATGTATATATGTCTATGAATGTGTGTCAATGATATATCTGTATTAGTGACCACTGAGGAAGGCCGTTCTGGGGCCTGCAGACGCGTTGGTCTTCAGTTGTTTAGTGTTGACGCATCTTCTGTATGCAGTATTTGTATGTTTTTATATGTCTGACACTGAAAAATGTTCCATTCGAGATGACTGTATGTTGAATTGCTGGCAAGCAGTTGTGGAATCTGAACCGGCTCTTTTGTTACAGGGGGCACTGATATCATTTCCTGCTTCATGGGCCAGAACGTGACCATTCCGGTCTACAAAGGCGAAATCCAGGCGCGGAATCTTGGAATGGCCGTGGAAGCGTGGGATGACGAAGGTAAAAGATTCCGCCCACGAGCTTGGCTGGAGCTCTTGCCTGACGTGGGACCGTGATGGGAGCAGACAGAAAACCTCTCAGCCACACGATGAACTTGGGCTCCTTTTCCTTTTAAAACTGGGCCTTTCCTGTGCCATTCCCATGGGAGACGTTCTGTAACTCCCCTACTCATTCTGACAGATTGGTAATTTGCTTTTCTTGCTTCCTTCCACGTTTCCCTCGCCTCCCAAAGGTTAACCTGGCTTAACACCCCCCACCACCACTTCTGTGACTGTGTCAGCTTGGGTTGGGCGTCCTCTGAAATCTCTTGGAGAAAGTCAAAGGCAAGGCCGCAACGCTTCCCCCTCCCCTACACCATTGCCCACCTCGTTTGCTGTAGGTTTCCCGATCTAGCCTTGCAAATAAATGCCCAAATTACATGCTCACAAACCATCTTTCCCTGGCCCCTCCTCTCTTTCTGCCTAACAGCTTTCTCTTATGCAGCACGGTCTCAATTAATTACTCAATTATGTACCCTCAGCATTCCACAATCAAGGCTACAACCTGCCCATCAGTCTCCAACTCTGACACGTTTATTGCCTTCACTGTGCCCCCCCCGAATCAAACCCAAACAAATGGTATCCATATAAATTAAGTTTGTTATTCCTGTTTGGCCCTTGAATCTGTTAAAGCATCTTCAGTATGCTCTATGCCAATTCACTGCTCACTCTCTACCTATATGCATGGACCGGTAATTTCCATTTCGTCGTATCTGAAGAAGTGTGCGTGCAGACAAAAGCTCACCCCTCGAATAAAACTTTGTTGGTCTTAAAGGTGCTGCCAGGACTCCAACTTTGTTCAGCTTTCTTGGTGGGAGACTGGCGGAACGCAGCCCTGACTAGGATACCCCCGGCTAGCCCGGTCTTACTCCGATCTCAGACGTTACGTAGGGTCAGCCCTGGCTAATATTTGGATAGGAGATGTCCGCAGAAGTCGGGGGAAGCTACCTAGAGGCAGGCAATAGCAAACCACCTATGAACATCTCTTGCCTTGAAAACTACAGGGTTGCCATAAGCTGTGACTTGATGGCAAGAAAAAGGAATATTTATTTATTTATACCAGCGTTCCGTGCGCCTGGTGTTTAGTCATGCCGGCACATGACCACGGAAACGTCTTCGGACAGCGCTGGCTCTTCGGCTTTGAAACGGAGATGAGCACCGCAACCCTAGCGTCGGATTCGACTGGCTTTCGAGCAAGGAAACCTTTAGCTTTACCTATACTCCGCCCTCCCGCGAACAGGCTTAGATGGAGAGTAGATGAAAAGAACTGTAGATCGTTACGGAAGCCTCCCAGCCTGGTTCCCCGGAGGCGATTCTTCCGGTAATTGAATGGGATCAGTCTGGTTCTGAGAAGGTTGTGGATGCCTGGGAACCCAGGTGCACTTGGTTTGGCACCCTTCTCTCTGGAACTCGGCCTTGTGTTTGTGCGGGGTTAGGGTTGTGTAGTGGTGGTGGCAGCGGAGGGCAGTGCTCCCTCTAAGCTGTGGAGTCTTGTGAGCAGAAATCCTGCTTTGTGAGCCCCTGGCATTAAAGTGGTGAGCAAGCGATTTGGCAACTGCATAAATTAGTTGGCTCTGGAGCCATCCTTCCTGAGCTGAGACAAAAATGTGTGAGCTGGAGGCTTAAAACCTGTGAGCTAGCTCACACTAACTCAGCTTAGAGGGAACACTGGTGGAGAGTGCCGTTAATGCTTGGGTCTCTGTAGCTTGGAGAAACGACGGCTGAGAGGTGACACAATTGAGGTTTATAAGATTATGCACGGGACTGAGCAGGTTGAGAAAGAAGTACTTTTCTCCCTTTCTCACAGCTACGAGAACTCGTGGGCACGCCATGAAATTGCTGAGCAGTTGGGTTAGAACAGATAAAAGGAAGTCCTTCGTCACCCAAAGAGCAGATTAACTTATGGAATTCACTGCCACAGGAGGTGGTGGCAGCTACAAGCATGGACAGTTTCAAGAGTGGAATGAGCTAAGCGATATGGAGCAGACGTCCATCAGTTGGCTATTAGCCCCAGGGTATAGATGGGAACTCTCAGTCCTGGGGCAGATGATGCACTCAATTCTTGTTGCTGGAGGGGGCAGCAGTGGGAGGGCTTCTAGTGTCCTGTGCCCCACTGCTGGACCTCCTGATGGCACCTGGTATACTTTGGCAGCTGTGTGACAGAGTGTTGGACTAGCTGGGTCATTGGCCTGATTCAACGTTGGCTTCTCTTATGTTCTTATGTAAGTCACAGCCGATGCACGGCCGACCCCGTTTTCAAGGCCGGAGACGTTCAGAGGTGGTTTGCCATTGATTGCCTCCCCGTCACGCCCCTTTTTGTCCCTTGACGGTCTCCCGTCTAAATATTAGCCAGGGCAAAGAGCCAGCTAGCCATCTGGGGCAAGGAGCCCTGTAAGAGGAGCTCTCTGTGGGTGTTAGCATGCAGAGTCTACTGAGGGGGGGAGAGGTCATGGCTCAGTGGAAGAGCCATCTGCTTGGCATGAAGAGTCCCAGGTTCGATCCCCGGCATCTTCAGCTCAAAAGGACCAGGTCGTAAGTAGGTGAGGCGAAAGACCTCCATCTGAGACCCTGGAGAGCTGTTGCCAGTCTGAGTCGACAATACTGGCCACGATGGACCCAGGGGTCCCCAGTTCAGTATGAGGCAGCTTCGTGTGCCTGTGAGGGGGCTCTCCCAATATGTTCCCGCCT
The DNA here is from genome assembly GCA_029375565.1 of Gekko gecko. Classification (NCBI taxonomy): domain Eukaryota; kingdom Metazoa; phylum Chordata; class Lepidosauria; order Squamata; family Gekkonidae; genus Gekko; species Gekko gecko. Next base: position 71,480,101 of record JAPDNY010000012.1, on the reverse strand, counting down.
GTGGCTGCCGTTTGCCCGGGCATTATGTTGCTGTGTGTTCAGCCAGGAGCGTAGATGTCTCCAGGAACTTATAAGTAGCATTAAGAAAGCTCTGCAACCTTCTTTAAGCGAAAAGGAAGTAGGATGAAAGTATTTTTTCCCCTGCTGTTTTTCTGCATTATGTTCTGCACTCTGTCCTGTATATTTTATTTCATTCATTAATATATTAAAGTGTTTATCTCCCACCTTTCATGGTTCAAGAGCAAGGTTCGAGCCCAGTAGCACCTTCGAGACCCACAAGACTCTCAGGGGGATGAGCTTCTGAGGGTCAAAGCTCCCTTCCTCAGATACAAGTAGGAATGGAGATCTCTGCATCTTTATATCCAACTCAGGTGAGAGAGAAGGACTTGGGGAATCTCCGTTCCTACCTGTATCCGACAAAAAGAGCTTTGACCCTTGAGAAGTTATGCCCGGCAAATCTGGCTGGGCCCTTCAGGTACGGCTGGACTGGAATCCGGATTTTCTCCTGCAGACCAACAAAGCTACCCCTAGAAAACTGCTATCATGTATGCACATTCGGATTTCTGGGATCCTAGTCCAAGTACGTGGCTTACTGGCTGTCCCGTAGTATTGCCTTGACTTGCACTGCATAGTCGGCCTTGATTCTCAGTGAGAAAGGCAGACTAGAAAGAACATCAAATAAATCATCCTTGTTGCCCTGACCTGGGTAGCCCTGGCCGAGCCCGATCTCGACAGATCTCAGAAGCTAAGTCAGGAGCTGAGTCCTGATTTTTATGCTAGGTCAGCTAGGTGGAGCCAGTTTGGTGCAGTGGTTAAGTGCACGGACTCTGATTTGGGAGAACCGGGTTTGATTCCCCACTCCTCCACTTGCATCTGCTGGATGACCTTGGGCAAGCCATAGTTCTGTCAGAGCTGTCCTTGAAAAAGAGCCGTTTCTGTCAGAGCTCTCTCAGCCCCACCTACCTCACAGGGTGTCTGTTGTGGGGAAGGGAACGGAAAGGAGTTTGTAAGCCGCTTGGAGACTCCCTTGGGTAGTGAAGGGCAGGGTATGAATCCAATCTCCTCTTCTTCTTCTAAATAGCCCTTCATAGCCAGTGTGGTGCAGTGGTTGTGCGCAGACTCTAATCTGGGAGAACCGGGTTTGATTCCCCACTCCTCCACCTGCAGCTGCTGGATGACCTTGGGCAAGCCGTAGTTCAGTCAGAGCTGCTCTCTCAAGGGCAGTCCTTGAAAGAGCTCTCTCAGTCCCACCTACCTCACAGGGTGTCTGTTGTGGGAGGGGAAAGAGAAAGGAGTTTGTAAGCCAAGTGAAAGGTGGGGTATAAATTCAATCTCCTCCTCCTTCAAAATGGCGGTTTGAATCCCTGACCTGGATAGCCCAGACAAGCCCGATCTCATCAGATCTCAGAAGCTAAGCAGGGCCGATCCTGGCAAGTATTTGGATGGGAGACCACCAAGGAATACCAGGGCCAGGAGGCAGAGGCGGGCTGTCAAGCCACTCCTCTGAACGTCCTCCATGCCCCAGTAGGAGTCGCCGGAGGTTGCCACGACTTCCAGGCACGGGAGCGCACCTAGGCGCACACAGTGCAAAAATATCCCCCCCCAATAAATTATTCTTGTTTCTCTTCAACCAGGGAAGCCCGTTTGGGGGGAAAGCGGGGAGCTGGTGTGCACCAAGCCCATGCCCTGCCAGCCGACGCACTTCTGGAACGATGAAAACGGTATCAAATACAGGAAGGCGTATTTTTCAAAATTCCCAGGTACGTGGGGGTCGGGGTGGGGGGGCTGGTCTTCGGTTTGGAAGGGTGTTTGTCGAGGGGCCCTTTGCTCCCCTTGCCCCGATCCAGCCCCCCAGGCTGAACTGGACACGCCTTGCTCTGAGCTGACATCGGCTTGCAAAGTTACGAGCCCGGCGACGAAACTGTCTGGCAAGAACCCGCTCGCTGGACGAGAGGCCGACAGCCGTCTCCTGCTCAGAAGTGAAGCTGGCAGAGGCCATCGGACCCTCCCCATTTTTTGGTGCTTCTTCTCAGCTGAAGCGCCACATAATGTCAGGAGCTAACTCCAAGCCACATAATGTCAGGAGCTAACTCCAAGCCACATAATGTCAGGAGCTAACTCCAAGCCACATAATGTCAGGAGCTAACTCCAAGCCACATAATGTCAGGAGCTAACCTCCATCCAAGCTGCCTTTTTGTGTTTGTTTGTTTTTTTGCTGGGAGGCCTGTCCTTTCACACGTACATGCAATCCCGCCTTGTACCGCCTCCGACTGTTCACGTCGTCTCCCCTGACTGGCAGCTGCACTCCAAGGTGTCAGCCAGAGAAAGGTCTTCCATATCACCTGATCCCTTTAGCTGGCAATGGCGGGGATTTGACCCGGGGACCTTCTGCATGCAAAGAGCAGAGAAGTAGAGTTGGTTTCGACACCCTGTTTTTCTCTACCCTACGTAGTAGGGTTGTAGAGCCAGTTTGGTGTAGTGGTTAAGTGAGCGGACTCTAATCTGGGAGAACCGGGTTGGATTCCCCACTCCTCCACTTGCAGCTGCTGGATGACCTTGGGCAAGCCATTGTTCTGCCAGAGCTGTCCTTGAAAAAGAGCAATTTCTGCCAGAGCTCTCTCAGCCCTGCTTACCTCACAGGGTGCCTGTTGTGGGGAGGGGAAGGGAAAGGAGATTGTAAGCCGCTCTGAGACTCCCTTGGATAGTGAAGGGCAGGGTATAAATCCAATCTCTTCCTTTTCGTCTTCTGCTTTTAAACTTGGTTTGTTTCTGGGGCGTTGCTGCATTTGGAAGGAGGAGAAAGAGGCCGAAGGCAGCCTCTCTTTGCGAAAACGGACTGCGGCTCTTGCTGAGTTGTAGATTTCTCTTCCTGTTTTAAGGCTTGGGCGGTGTGAATTTCACCCGAAGGGTTCAAGTGCAGGTGATTAAAAGAGGCCCTCTGATCACTTGACAGCTGTAACCCAAAGAAGCTGGCACAGTAAAGACCAGAAGCTTTATTGCGGCATAAAAGTGCCGCAGACCAAACCCTGCTTCGTCAGGCTCAAGGATGCTTCAGCCTCTGAGAGCTTATGACCCCATAAGTCCGTTGGTCTTTAAGGTGCCAAGCGTCTGTTTTTTTTTGTGTGTGCACATGCTGCCGTAACACAGCTGCCCCTCTGGAGTTTCACTGCCCTGCCAATTCCCGCATCGCCACTGCGACACGCCGTGTTTCATATGTTTTGTGAAATAGCTTCGGGCGCTTTTAAGTGGAGGGAGAATTCATAAATATCCGAGAGTACACGCGAGCCAGGTTTGGACTGTTGAAATAAGCAGAACGACCGCGAAGCATTATGCCAAAGAAAAAAATATCCAAAGACTATTTAGTCCTTATCCAATACCCAGTTTACTTGGAGCGGATCAGTCTCTCAAAAACCATTCACAAGGACGCCCTCGACACTAACGGACCATGCATATCAAGTCTCGTTTCATTCACAAACTTTGTCAGAGTGGGTAGCGTTGAAATGTCTGTATAGTTAATTCGTTTAACAAGCAATGTGGCCATTTCTCATAATAACTTTCATCACATCCACTAGCGTGATGCACCTTCATCACACCAGTTTGGTGTAGTGGTTAAGTGCGTGGACTCTAATCTGGGAGAACCGGGTTGGATTCCCCACTCCTCCACCCACAGCTGCTGGATGACCTTGAGCAAGCCATAGTTCTGACAAGAGCTGTTCTTGAAAAAGGGCAGTTTCTGTCAGAGCTCTCTCAGCCCTACCTACCTCACAGGGTGTCTGTTGTGGGGAGGGGAAGGGAAGGGAGTTTGTAAGCCCCTCTGAGACTCCTTTGGGTAGTGAATGGCGGGATATAGATCCAATCTCTTCTTCTCTCTTAAATGAATTAACTATGTAGAAATTTCTACACTACACACTCTGACAAAGTTTGTGAATGAAATGAGACTTGATATGCATGGTCCGTTAGTGTCGAGGGCGTCCTTGTGAATGATTTTTGAGAGATTGATCTGTTCCAAGTAAACTGGATATTGGATAAGGACTAAATAGTCTTTGGATATTTCTCTTTGGCATAATGCTTCACGGTTGTTCTGCTTATTTCTACCGCCCATCCCGTGATCTCTCCTCTAGGTCTAGACTGTTGGCAAATGACCTGGCTAACCTCTTGCATTTCTCTCTTTTTTGGGATGGGGGACACACAGGTATTTGGTCCCACGGAGACTACTGCAAAATCAACCCCAAGACAGGAGGCATCGTCATGCTTGGGCGCAGGTAAGCTGTTGCTTTGGCACAACCCCGGTGCCAGGAAGGCTGGAGAGCCGCTTTCTGTACTTCTGCTGGCAGGGAGTGGGGAGGGGGCGATGCTGCCAGCCAATCCCACTTGCTGACTTCAGGCTAAAGAGGGGACTCCTGTGGGCTTTTCGTTACTTACGTGTCTCATGGTCCCCACTGGATAGGGGCAAGGGAACAGCAATCCAAGGCATTTCCCCCCCAAAATGGGTAAAAGCAGCCCCCAGTTAGAGTGATACCCCCCCAAAGTTCACTGTGAAAAAAATGATTCTATTACAGTTAGAAATTTGCTTCTTCTTTTGTTTCTTTATTTTACATCATGCAGTGCTGCTGCTTCCAAACAACAATCGACAGATTTCCTAGGTAAGTATTCCGTTTCCCCCAATGCTTCGTCAGGTCGCTTTTTTATACATGGAACCAATGCTCTTTGCCTCCTACTCTGAATTAATCCTGTGTTTCCCTTCGGCAGAGGTGAAAAGCATTGGCTCCATGTATTAAAAAAGTGACCTGACGAAGCATTGGGGGAAACGGAATACTTACGTAGGGAATCCGTCGTTGCTTGTTGGTTGGAAGTTGTTTGGAAGCAGCAGCAGCAGCTCTGCATGACTTAAAATAAGGGAATGAAAGAAGCAGCAAATTTGTGGACTGTAACTGTAATAGAATCGTTTTTTTCACAGTGAACTTCGGTGGGGTGTACCTTTGATTAATCACTGTGGTCCATTTGTGGCTTGAACTTACACAGTTAGAGTGATGGCTACTTCCGATGACGACCTTGCTCACTTCCCTCCCTCAGAGGCAAGATTTTCCCTCCGTTTTTCTCTCCCTTTCTGACTGAGCAGCCTTATTTATCCATTCTCTTCTAAAGAACTATGGCTGTCCCACCCTGTCACAGAACAATGTTTTGCTGTTGGCTCAGCCCAGGAACTTGAGGGAGGGGACAAGGTCTCCCTCTTTAACTTAAACTAGTGAAATGGAACTCAAGAGGCTATTAAAGTTCAAAAATAACAAAATATTTTATTCAATGTAGAGGGGAAAGGTCAGGTGAAGATCAGGGGTAAAAGGTCTGAGGTAAATCAATAAAGAACTCTGAGGTCAATCAGTACAGGCACAGACTATAGTTCATATGCTTTAACCAATGGAGAGTTTCTTAAGCTTTTCACAGTGACTTAAAATCTTTAAGATGAGAGACTTTTGTTTCAGTGTTTCCAGTATACTTTCTTGAGCGTATTTGGCTCTTTTGGTTTCCAGAAGGCGGGGGTACTCTGTGTGGCTTTGGCCATGGTTTGTACCATAGGAATGTTGTTGTATTTTATTGAGGCTTTTACATTGTTTTTAATTCCTTGTATATTGTGTATGGGTTCCTGTGTCTCATGGAACTCAGCCTGAGCCTGCCATGTGGAGAGGGCGGGCTACAAATCCAAAAGAGTAAAATAAAAATAAGAAATAAAATAAATAAGCCAGTGGTCACATCAGCGACTGCCTTGACGTTTTAACTGCAGATGCTGGGGATTGAACCTGGGGCCTTCTGCATACCAAGCACAAGCTCTGCCGTTGAGCCACGGCCCCTCGACACCTTAGTACCCATTCTAATCAAATCTGGATCTTCAACATGGGGGACTGCTGCCATCACTGGCCAACCCCTTGAAGGTCTCCCCCCACCTGCCTTAACAATTATGGAGACTTTTGTAGGCTGTCTTTAATTGGAAGATGTTCCCACAGTGTTCAGTGGGGCTTACTCTCAGAGGGAAGAGCACCTATGATTGAATCCCTAAGGTCTGACCCCAAGGGTCATTTCTGCAAATCGTAGTGCTTTCCTCTGGCTCAAGGAACCCGCCGCCGTGGCGGAAGTTCTCGAGAGCTTCCTTGCTTTGTGCCAGAGGAAGGAGATACCATTAGAGAAAGAGATCTGCCAGGCCTTCCCATGGGATTTCTGTTCCTGCAATTCAGGTTGCAAACTGTGCCAAACCAGCCTCCTTACATCTGCAGCGTTACGACGCGCTGTTGACATCCCTTCCTTTTGTTTAAATATGTATACTACTTTCTAACAGAATGGCATCTTGGAGGAGTACAAAGAAACCTCTTGGGAGTCAGGCCCGGTCCGAGGAGTTGCTTTTCTCCTTTGCATATTTAACCAAGGTGGTTTATCGAGAACCAAGATCAATTACATCAATTCGCTGCTTTTCATCAAACCTTGATTATATTTTAATGATTTCTCTCTCTCTCTCTCTCTGCTCTTCGGGTTGTTTTCAGCGACGGCACGCTGAATCCAAGCGGGGTGAGGTTTGGGAGTTCGGAGATCTATAACATAGGTATGAAAGCTTCGCGTCCGTGAGCTCTTCCTCTTGTTCCTGTTTAACTTTTATGTATTAGGTTAGTGTCTTCAAGGAGTCGGCGGTTTGGGTAGACAAGGTTCTCCTGGTTTATTGTCAGCACACAACAACCCTGTGAGGTAGATGAGGCAGAAAACAATATGGGGCCCTCAAGCAGGGTCTGTGTCCGCTCTTGGCTTCCTTCACTTGCAAGAGACGTGGGGCGTGCCAGTCCTCACCGCCGGCACACAGAGTGTTCCCCTTGCCCAGATGGCAAGCAGATTTCTCTGTGTCTTGGAGATGCCAGATGTGAAAGTAGCCCTGATCATTCTCTGACACAGTGCATGGAGTTTGAGGGCCAGCTCGGTGTGATGGTTAAGAGCGGTGGACTCTAATCTGGAGAACGGGGTTTGATTCCCCACTCCTCCTCTACATGAGGCCAGCTGGGTGACCTTTGGCCAGTCCCAGTTCTCTCAGAGCTCTCTCAGCCCCACCTGCCTCACAGGGTGTCTGTTTCGGGGAGAGGAAGGGAAGGTGATTGTAAGCCACTCTGAGACCCCTCCTGGTAGTGAAGAGCGGGGTATCAAACCGACCCTCCTTCTTCCTTTGTGAAGCTCGCCTTCCATTATTGAACATCTCATTGGGTAAAAAGGTAAAGGTTCCCTTGCTCGAAAGCCAGTCGAATCCGACTCTAGGGTTGCGGTGCTCATCTCCGTTTCCAAGCCGAAGAGCCAGCGCTGTCCGAAGATATTTCCGTGGGCATGTGGCCGGCATGACTAAACACCAAGGCGCACGGAACGCTGTTACCTTCCCACCGAAGTGGTACCTATTTATCTACTTGCAATTTCTTGCTTTCGAACTGCTAGGTTGGCAGGAGCTGGAACTAGAGACAGGAGCTCACCCCGTCATGCGGCACCCGGGTCTCGAGCTGCTGAACTACTGACCTTCCACAGCCTGCAGTTCAGCGTCTTAACCACTTGAGCCACCGCAGCTCCTTATCTCATTGGAGAACTCCTCATATACTTCTGTGGCACCCCTGGGCTTTTCCTGCTGCACCAAACTTAAATTCGAGCAAGGAAGTGCCTGGCAACTGGTGGGAGAGCTGAGGGTGAGGATATGGGGGGGGGGGCATGACTGCAGCTGTAACGTCATATCATTTCTCATTTAAAAAATGGAAACAACAGGTAGCTCTAGGAATTTTTGGAAACTCTGTGCCTTCTACCATAGTTTCTGGCAATTCCTAGAGCTACCCTGTGTCACCTCAGTTCCCCTCCCCCCGGAAGTGATGTGATGCCACATGGGGTTTGTTTGTTTTTCTCCGACCATTGCTCACAGTGGCGGTGGGCTGCCGGTGCTGGGAGGCAGGGAATTGCCCAGCTGGGGACTTAGCAGCCCTAAGCCATTTTGTTGGCCGGATTCCATCAGGAAACGCTTGCCTTCAGCAACCAAGAAGCCAAAAGTCTCCAAATGTGGAGGTGGGGGAAGATCTGACTTTGCATTTGAAGGGCTCGCCCCATTCCGGTCTTTTGGTCCGGGGCTTCCACGAGGGGCTTTGCGCAGCCGGAAGACACATTTACGAACCCATGTTCGAAAGGGAGGGGCTGGCAACTTTTTTTTAAAAAGTGGGAAAAGTGCAGAGAAGGGCAACTAGAATGATAAAAGGGTTGGAACACCTTCCCTATGAAGAAAGGTTAAAACGCTTGGGGCTCTTCAGCTTGGAGAAACGACGGCTGAGGGGTGACATGATCGAGGTTTATAAGATTATGAATGGGATTGAGCAGGTTGAGAAAGAAGTCCTTTTCTCCCTTTCTCACAATGCAAGAACTCGTGGGCACTCCATGAAATTGCAGAGCAGTCGGGTTAAAACAGATAAAAGGGAAGTCCTTCTTCACCCAAAGAGTGATTAACATATGGAATTCACTGCCACAGGAGGTGGTGGCAGCTGCAAGCATGGACAGTTTCAAGAGGGAATTAGATAAACATCTGGAGCAGAAGTCCATCAGTGGCTCTTAGCCACAGGGTATAGATGGGAACTCTCAGTCTGGGGCAGGTGATGCACTCTATTGTTGGTGCTGGGGAGGGGCAGCAGTGGGAGGGCTTCTGGTGCCCTGGCCCCACTGCTGGACCTCCTGATGGCCCCTGGTGTATTTTGGCCACTGTGTGACACAGAGTGTTGGACTAGATGGGCCACTGGCCTGATTCAACATTGGCTTCTCTTTTGTTCTTATGTTCTCTTATGTTCTTAAAAAAAGAAAAGGCCACAGAACGGAATCCTCACGCTGTGCAGGGTGCGGTCTTCTTCCGCCAATGCGGCATTTGCGTAATGAGGCCTGTGTCAGGAGGATTGTGTTGAACCATCTGGTGTGAACAGTTCTCCCCCCAGCTTTGGGGCTCTGCTCTTTCCTGAGAGAGACCCACACAGGGGCCTGGTTGTCTTGAGAGGAGCATTGTTCATAGATCTCCCCCCCCCGCCCCATGGCTCTCTGCTGCCATAACTCTTGCGTGCGCACAAAGATGTTGTCAGCGAGGCCCGTTCAGGCAGCGGAGAATCCGCAGCAACGGAGGGAGGGGAAGAGCGACTGGGGCGTAAGAACGGCAGCCCCGTGAATCGGCCCACTGTTTCCGCCACAGTTCCGCCCCCCTGTGTGGGCAGCGGTTCAACTCTAACGGGTCCTGGCTTTTCACCCTCCTTGTCTTAAAAAGTTTCTTGAAATGGTCTTATTGTTATATTCAGCCTGTCCCCCTCCCTCTGGGGTGGGGCGAGTGGAGGGGAAGAAATCCAAACTTGGGGTCGATTTCCTTTAGAATCCCGATTTCTGCACGTCTGGCAATATCGCAGGGAGCCCAGATAGGGTCGGTTCAATTCTCCGGAAGTCTCTCCCTCTCTTGCTTTTGCCATTAGTGCGCCAAAAGACTCGTAAATGAAAGTTTAACCACAAAGCCATCCTGTTAAGTTGGACGTGGCACTCCCCGCAATCCCCCAAACCCCTAGGAAAGGGTGTGACGGCAAAACTTCCAGAAAGAAAAGCTGGGCTGAGATCAGTGTTCCTTCTAAGCTGAGTTAGTGTGAACTAGTTCACAGTTTTTTAGCCTCCAGCTCGCACATTTTTGTCTTGGCTTAGGAAAGGCTGGCTCCAGAGCAAGCTACTGTATGTACAGAAAATGTACAGATAAAAGGAAATACTTCTTCACCCAAAGAGTGATTAACATATGGAATTCACTGCCACAGGAGGTGTTGGCAGCTACAAGCATGGGCAGTTTCAAGAGGGAATTAGATAAAACATATGGAGCAGAAGTCCACCAGTGGCTCTTAGCCACAGGGTATAGATGGGAACTCTCAGTCTGGGGCAGGTGATGCACTCTATTCTTGGTGCTGGAGGGGGCAGCAGTGGGAGGGCTTCTGGTGCCCTGGCCCCACTGCTGGACCTCCTGATGGCACCTGGTATATTTTGGCCGCTGTGTGACAGAGTGTTGGACTAGATGGGCCATTCGCCTGATTCAACATTGGCTTCTCTTATGTTCTTATGCAGCAGCCAAATCGCTTGCTCACAAAGTAGAATTTTTGCTCACAAGACTCCTACAGCTCAGAAGGAGCACTGCCTGGGACCTCTAAGCTGAGTTAGTATGAGCTCGCTCACAGGTTTTTAGCCTCCAGCTCACACATTTTTGTCTCGGCTCAGGAAGGAGGGCTCCAGAGCCAACGATTGTATGCAGTAGCCAAATCGCTCGCTCACAACTTTAATGCCAGCGGCTCACCAAGTAGCTCATAAGCCCCCACGGCTTAGAGGGAGCATTGGTTGAGAGATTCATTCAGAAAATTCCAAGCGAGTTGGGGGGAGCCGACGAGGAGGAGGCTGGGCATATCCCCCCCCCCAGTTGCACTTCTGTCCCCACCGTTTCCAGGTGGGCTTGTTGGGTCTGAGCAAAGACCACCCTTCCTCCCCCGCTGCAGCTCCATCGGCATTTTGACCCCCAGACCCTCACAATCCCATCACCAGTTTTTTCCAGAGCTGCCAGGAAAGGGAGAAGTGAGCAAGATCTTTCCACGGACACTTTTTCGGTCAGCCTTCGCACGCTCTCATGTTCTTATTTAAATCTTTCGACCCGGCTTTTCTCCCACGGCAGGGACTCGCTGTGGCTTAAAAAGCACACAAAATGAAATAGCTTTTTAAAAATAGACAATTCGACAAGCCCCACCCTGTCCACTTTTGAAGCAAGGGATGAGCTGCAGTAGGGTTGCCAACTTCCAGGTGTGGTGGCTGGAGATCTCCTGGGTTATAAGAAGAAGAAGATGAAGAGACTGGATTTACACCCTGCCCTTCACTCGGCGTCTCAGAGCAGCTTACAAACTCCTTTCCCTTCCCTGAGGGAGGCGGGGCCGAGAGAGAGCTCTCTTGAGAACTGCCCTTGAGAGAACAGCTCTGACAGAACGATGGCTTGCCCAAAGTCATCCAGCAGGTGCAAGTGGAGTAGAGTAGTGGGGGGATCAAACCCGGTTCTCCCAGATTAGAGTCCACGCACTTAACCTCTGCATCAAACTGGTGAGTTTACTGGACGCTGTACTGATGAGCATGTTTTAATGGTCAAATCTGCATTATTTGCAGATCTTTAGGTTTGAAACCCACCCTGAGCCTGCTGCATGGTGCGAGTGGGCTACAAATCTGATGAAATGAATAAAAAATAAACACGGTCACCCCTGGTTTTGACTGAGGGGGAAGGGGATGCCAGCCTCCCAGTGGGAATTACAGCTCCTCTCCGGACTACGGAGATCGGTTCCCCCAGAGGAAATGCCTGCATTGGAGGGTGGACTCTGTGGCATTGGGCCCAACTGAGTTCCATGTCCTCCCCATGTCCTTCCCAACCTCGATCCGGCAACTCTACTGGGAGGGAGTTACCCAGTCCCTCTCGATGTGCACTTAGTCGGGCTGGTAAACCTCAGCCAACGTTTGTGTTTCCACAGTGGAAGCTTTTGAAGAGGTCTCGGACAGCCTCTGCGTCCCTCAGTATAGCAAGGACGGGGAAGAACGGGTCATCCTCTTCCTGAAGATGGCCACCAACCAGGTGTTCAGCCTGGATCTCGTGCAGCGGATGAGGGAAGCGATCCGCGCGGCGCTCTCTGCCAGACACGTCCCTAGCCTTATTCTGGAAACCGAAGGCATTCCGGTATGTTAAGGCGACGCTTTCTTATTTCTTTTCTCCTTTCTTCCTCTCTCTCTCTCTCTTTTTCCCCCATTGTCACCTTGGAATAGTAATTAGGGAGCACTTGTCATCTGTCTTCAAAGCCCACACACGCCTGGAAGTTTTAGCCTCTCCGTTTTTGAAAAAAGTGGATTGGAGTTTTATAAATAGTTTGGCTGAGTTGCTTAGCAACTTGTGTGTGTGTGTGTGCCTTTCTTCGTGAATAAGTCCTCCTTGTTTTAAACCCCTCCCTTCCCTAGGAAAACATCTCTCTCTCTCTCTGGTTTATAAATATACATGTGCTCTGTTGATGTATCAAGTATTCTTGGGTGTTTCCAATCAAATGTGAACGGGACGATTAATTTTGGTGGCTTGGTATGCCGAGAGAGCCATCTCCATGCAAGCACTCTGATCTTGAAAACCAGAGGGGAGAAGGTTCCTTAGAAAGTTCTAAGAAAATCTGGGGAAGGACCTTGAAGAAATTCTGGCCGATCACAGGCCTGCTGGACTTTATTTGGGGTGAAAAGAAATTGCTCATGGAGGAAAAAAATCCTGGCTTTGAAAATTTTGTGTAAGAGACTCCACAACTTCATATTGTATATCAAGGCGTGTCTGTACCAGGACTTGAGCCTGTCTTGCCCCAAGGAATCTTGGGAACTGTAGTTTTGTGAGGTACCTTAGGCATTTCTGTCAGAACTCTTGGCACTGCTGCTAAGCGATGGTTTTGTCCGGGGAAGACTGAGCAGCTCAGTTCAGATTTCATGTGAAACCACATCTTGATTTAGTTAACCGTGGTTAGCGTGATCATCCAGACATGAGCCGCCCTTACCAACTGCGGTAAATTAGCAGACATCAAACCAGTATCCAAAGTCAGATGCTTCTGAAATCAGTTGGTTTATTTAAGTTATTTATAGTCTGCCAGTTTGGTGCAGTGGTTAGGAGCGGGGAGTCTAATCTGGGAGAACCGGGTTTGATTCCCCACTCCTCCACATGCAGCTGCTGGTATGACCTTGGGTCAGTCACAAGTTCTCTGAGAGCTGTTCTCTCAGGAGCAGTTCTCTCAGAGCTCTCTCAGCCCCACCTACCTCACAGGGTGTCCATTGTGGGGAGGGGAAGGGAGAGGAGTTTGTAAGCCGCTCTGAGACTCCGAGTGAAGGGCGGGGTATAAATCCAATCTCCTCTTCCTCCTCCTCTTCTTCTTTGTCTTCTTCTTCTTCTTCCTGGGACTCAAGGAAGACTACATAGAATAAATCAGTTCAGACAAGAGAGTGGGGCATCCCGAGGACAGTGCAGTAGGCACTTGAATTGCAGAGACTTGGAAAACTAGTCACAGGTGAAGCACCGTGTATGCATTAACACGACGCGTTAAACAAAAGCAAATATGACATAGTGGGAGGCCTATGGGCTGTGCCCAGTGATATGGTCCACAGTCCACAACTTTCCACCCCAACCCCCTCTCTCTGAACCACGTCAGTGATTATTCTGAACTATGGTTTTACGTGGCATCGATGCAGACTTTCTGGCTTCATTCTCCAGCAGCGGCACCTTTGCTGCACTGCGGCCTGAGGCAACACCAGCCAGGTCTCTGAAGGGGGAAGTGTCCAGGTGGCAGGCCCAGGGCTTAAACAAGGCTCTGATAGCCGAGTCCCAGTTTCACAAACCTCACGCCTTAGATCCTGTAGCATCGTTCTGTCGGCCCAGAAGTTTGTTCCTCCAACGGGGCCTTCTTTCCTTCTGCAGAGGAAGGAATTCTTCCTCCTGCTGCTGCCGCAGTCTCCCCAGTTGCTCCAGGGTCAGCAACCCCAAGGAGCGTGATTTTGGGGCACAAAGGAGGGTGCTGAGAGACGGAGGAGGTGGGGAACCGGCCTTCCCCTGGCACAGCTCTGCACACTCTGCTTAGAATCCAAACCCAGAGTTAAATAAACGGCAGTTTCAGTTTGCTGTCGTCTCAAAATGGATCTTCGCAGGTGGCTGCTGCCCTCCCCCTGGATGGCCAATCTTGGAAGCTCAGCGGGGTCGGCAGGGCTTTCACCGACGCGTGAGCCGAGTTCCGATCTCAGCCAGGCACTCCCTTCCCTCCGTCGTGGGGCTGATGGGCAAGGAGAAGAGAGCAGTCAGACCCTCAGCTGCATGATGCCACAGGAGAGATTTTTCTCCAGGCGTCTCTCTGACCAGAATGTGCAGAGGAAGAGCTTCGAGGTTGTTTGCGACAGCTGGCTAACTCCAGGGACCCTCGTTTGGATCATTAATTAGTTCACACGCTCGGAGGGGGGATTTAGGACTGAATTCTAATTATGCCGGTGTACCAGCTGAAGCATTCTGAAGCTGTATGCTTGCCTTTTGGGAGGGGGTGTGTGTCTGTTTGCCCCCTTGGAGTCAGGTGAGTTAGCGTGAGCTAGCTCACAGTTTTCTAGCCTCCGGCTCAAACATTTTTGTCTCAGCTCAGGAAGGAGGGCTCCAGAGCAAATTAACTTATGCAGTCGCCAAATTGCTCACTCACAGCTTTAATGCCAGGAGCTCACAAAGTAGAATTTTTGCTCACAAGACTCCACAGCTTAGAGGGAGCATTGCTTGGAGTAAACCGTTGTGAAGGAACAGAAGAAAAAACAGAGAGCATTTCAGTTCCTCTCGGAAGGTTTGCAGTAGAACCAGCAAAATTTGAGACCGACAAGAGTTGTAGGGTATAAGCATTCAAAGGGAGCCAGTTCGGTGCAGTGGTTAGGAGCGCGGACTCTAATCTGGGAGAACCGGGTTTGATTCCCCACTCCTCCACATGCAGCTGCTGGGGTGACCTTGGGTTAGTCCCAAGTTCTCTCAGAGCTGTTCTCTCAAGAGCAGTCCTCGCAAGGGCTCTCTCAGCCCCACCTACCTCACAGGGTGTCTGTTGTGAAAGGAGGGAAAGGAGTTTGTAAGCCGCTCTGAGACTCCGAGTGAAGGGCGAGGTATAAATCCAATCTCCTCCTCCTTCTTCTTCTTCTTCTTCTTCTTCTTCTTCTTCTTCTTCTTCTTCTTCTTCTTCTTCTTCTTCTTACTTCTTCTTCTTCTTCTTCTTCTTCTACCTCTACCTCTACCTCTACCTCTACCTCTACCTCTACCTCTACCTCTACCTCTACCTCATCCTCTTCTCCTCCTCCTTGCCTGTCTTCATGGCTTTGTTATTGAATCCCCAGTACACGATAAACGGAAAGAAAGTCGAAGTGGCCGTCAAGCAGATCATCGCCGGGAAGGAAGTCGAGCAGCGGGGCACCTTCTCCAACCCGGAGACGCTGGACCTCTACCGGGATATCCCCGAGCTCCGCGGCTTCTGAAACCATCGGCCTCCCCGCCTCCCTGTGTTTGTGTGCGTGCCCATGTGCGGGGCTTTTTTACCCTGTATATATGTATATGAATACTGTGTCCAAAGGAGAGCCTCTTATTTAAGCGATGGTGTTTTCCTTTTCGTGAGGAGCAACGCCGTCCCTTGGGCGCTGCAAGACGCGGCTTGGGGTGGAAGTTGCAGATTTCTCCTTATTTTTCAGTGCTCTTCCGCCAGCCTGGAAGAGTTCACTTGCCTCAACTCAGATACCGGGCGTGGGGCCTTTTATAAGATGCTTAACACCTCTCCCCCCCCCCCCAAACGTTCTTTTCCTTTTTTAAAAACTGAAACTGAGCAGGTTCCGCTCACGGGGAGTCATATCCCATTTTTGAAGAAAGTGGTTTTTTTTAGGTATGTTCTGGCAAACCATCAAGTTTCTGGGGAAATCCCTTCTCAGTCAGAAGATCAGCTACACACCTTTCCCCTCCAGCACACCTTTCCCCTTAAAAATACCCTTGCTGTGCTTGCGCTACGAAGCAGAGACGTGTGGTGCATTGCGCATGGAAGGAAGTGTTCTTGGTTCTCATAGAGCAGGGCGGGTCCCGAGAGGGCTGGTTGATACCCCCCCCGTGTGTCCTGAAGGCCCATTGTAAACTGTCTCCCAGAATGCTTTTCAGCATGCAAGTATGCTGTCTGTTGCAGTTTGTAGGAACCGCCTCCCGAGAAAAGAAAGTTAACTGGATTAACGGGTCTCTTTGCTTCTGCTGTGTTCACTTGCTTTTTTTTATTTTGGCAGACACTTTTGGATAGTTTTAACCTTTCTTTAAAGTTTTTAATTCAGCCTTTTAGAACCGAGCACAAGTGTTCCTGCAGCTGTTCTGAAGGACACTTTGCTGCTACGGCCGGAAGAGCAGGGACGGTCATTGACCAAGCCCCGTTGCAGTCACCGAGGCAATTTTTGAGAGAGCAGCAACTTTTGAAGCCTGCCAGTGTTGACGGGACGTCAGCGCGGCTAACTTTCCTTGCAGTGGCTTAGATCTCCCCCACTCCCCCATTCCAAATCACCTCTTGCAAAGAAAGGGAGGTTTGGGGCTCGAAGCACACGGCGTGCAGACAACTTCAAAATCTAGCTAGGATATCGGCGCTTCGGAAATGTAAGGGAAGCCTTCACGTGTATACAAAGACGGTGCAAAGTCCAGGAACGTGAGAAGTCAGCTGCTGCTTTTGCGAGACTCTCTGCTTTGAACACCCACAACTGTGTTGCTTGGGTTTTTTTTTTTTAACAATGGGGCTCTCTCCAGTGGCTCGCAGTAGGCAAAGGCCTCATTAACCCCTCCTTCTCCGGAGTGAACAACAGAGGCTTTGGCAGAGCACACCTGGAATGCCTCAGCTACCTAATCCTGTCAGCTTGTGTTTTGGCTTCCGCACAGGAACTGGCAACTGAGATGGATAGGCAGAAAATTCAGACTTCTCTTCCTGCTGCTGTTGGAAGCCTGCTTAAGAGCTCTTTGCCTGGGAACTTGGCTTGCAGAGGGAGAAATCAGGCGGGAATAAGGAAGGAGGGGAGAATTCACGGGGTTAAGGGCTAGGCTGGGGCCAATAGGGAAGCCCCTTTGGGGTGGAATTGAGCCTGCGGGCTGCCAGTTGCTTAGCCCCTACACCAGAACCCCATGGAGTTTGAAGTTTGTGACCAGTGTATGTAACCTTATAGAAAAAAAAAAACCTGTGCAATCTCTGAAAAATAACCTACAGTGGTTTCTTGGTGCTTGGATCTTTTTGGTTTGCAAAGGGATCTTTTCTAAACAGAATAAAACATGTTCTTACAACTGTGAATAACCAGTGAATGGCAGCAACTGCAACCTGTGTTTTCGCAAAGGGTGGGCTGGTGGTAGGAGCCATACAGGGAAATAATCTGGCGCTCGGCAATTCCCGGCCCGCTCTGAATATGTCGTGGGTAAATTCTGTGTTTTGAAACTTTAAAAAAGAAATCATGCCGTTGAGTGAGCCTCAGTGCTGTTTTAAGAGATTCAAACAATAAAACTGCAGAATCAGTGGCCGTTTGGAGTGGACTGAATGCCTTGCGCTAAGCACGGGTTTGCAAAAGGGCCCGACAGTCCCCAGACTTTGCGGGTTGGGGCAGTCGATGTCCCGCCAGGGGAGCCCGACTGACCCTTGAGAAAAATGAAGCTGCTAGTCGGATTCATTGCCCCTCCATGCCTCTAGTAGGGAAGGGTTTCTATTGGGTGGCGACTTTCTTCCCCAAGGGCTGTCACAATGCACTGGCATTTCCTAATGTAGTGAGCCTGGGGAGGGGTGGGGGACAGGAGGGAGTGTTGTTATTGCCCAGGAAGCACCAGCCCCTGGCCTGGAAAGCACTCCCAGCTAGGCTATACTGCAAGGAAGCTGACTGCATCCCGGTGGAGAGACCTCTGCTTGTGATCTAGAAATAAGCCGCTCTCTGAAATCAAAGCCTGCCCAAAGTGATCTGCCGGGCAACAGAAACTGTTTTGATCCGAGCTTGGCGGGGGCAGGGGCTACCTTCCATGATATGAACCATTGACCCACTGGGAGCGCATCCTGCCTTTCTCTCAACCCTCCCCACGTTCATTGATCAGGTCGCGCATTTGCCATGGGATGAAACCAGATTGTAAGCCTCTCTGAGACTCCCAAGTGAAGGGCAGGGTATAAATCCAATCTCTTCTTCTTTTATTGTAAAATTGTTTTATTTACTGATGTGTTGGTATGGTATATGTTGTACTCCGCCCTGAGCCCTTTGGGGGAGGGCGGTTTATAAACTGAATCAATCGATCAACTGTAATAGCAGGAGATCTCCAGTCGCAACCTGGGGGTTGGGAACCCTAGACACAAGCCTCCTGTCTCTGATTAAAAGTTCTTCTAGAGTCCAGTGGTTCTGGATCCCTCTTTTGCCTCCCACTTGTAAACGCTATTTTAACTCTCATACGTGTATTCATTAAGAGTTTATTACCCATTCTTTAATTCATGCGAAATAGCTGGAGTTTACAAAGCACTCCAATCATTATTAATAAGTAAATCTGGACTAGTTCATTAATCAGTGGCAGATGGTTCAGAGAGGCACTGATAAACTAAGGAAGAATGTGAGGAGTTAGCCAGAACGAGTTTCTTTTTTTGTGCGCTGGCTTATAACCAATGAGTGTCAGCACGGGCAGCAGATGGAATTTAATCTTTTGCTCCTGTTTCCCTGTATAGTTTGGAAGCCATTTTTGAATGCATACACCCACAAAGCACAGATAGGTTTCCTGTGTCTCTAGCTGTCACAGAAGAAAGGTGAAATAACTCTTTTCAGTGTCACCCCAGGGCACGTGTTGCCTTACACTGAATCAGATCATTCGTCCGTCAAGGTCAATATGTCTACTAATTAATTATCACATGGCACTGTGTGTAGAATAACAACAACAAGGGTTTATTCCGGTACATAACCAGCACAGATCAGTTAGAAACATAGCTGGATACCATACTCTAGGTACACAGCCGCTAAATTGGAAATAATTAGATAAAAATGTAAAAAATACAGATTAAGAAGTTCAAAAGGCTCAAGGACTGTCTACGCCACTCTCCTGAATGGTGTGTAGAATAGTCAGGACCAATGTTCCCTCTAAGCTGTGGAGTTTTGCGAGCAAAAATTCTACTTGGTGAGCTACTGGCGTTAAAGTTGTGAGTGAGCGATTTGGCTACTGCATAAATTAGTTTGCTCTGGAGCCATCCTTCCTGAGCTAAGGCAAAAATGTGTGAGCCGGAGGCTAAAAAACTGTGAGCTAGCTCACACTAACTCAGCTTAAAGGGAACACTGGTCAGGAGATCCTAAGATTGTCCGGAAACCAGATGTTCTAGCGCTAGCGTTATGCCCTACTAGGTGGCGAGCTAGACT
The DNA here is from genome assembly GCA_029375565.1 of Gekko gecko. Lineage (NCBI taxonomy): Eukaryota > Metazoa > Chordata > Lepidosauria > Squamata > Gekkonidae > Gekko > Gekko gecko. The sequence goes on along the minus strand of JAPDNY010000012.1, from coordinate 71,461,132 downwards.
TGTTTTTAAGGCAAGAGACGTTTCAGAGGTGGTTTGCTGTTGCCTGCCTTTGTGCCACACTCCCGGTATTCCTTGGAGGTTGCCCTTCCAAATTGAAATTGATCCTATTAATATGCAGGGTATTCACTCCCTTTACAACCTGAGCTAATACTGCTTAATCTATGGGAAGATATTCCAATTCCACAAATACGGAAGTCTTTGATTGTCACATTATTAACTGCCGCAAAGACTGCAATAGCTTCAGAGTGGAAGAACAAATCGGCACCTTCAGCTTCGTCACGGATGTCCAAGATATGGGACTGCTATATTTTAGGGGAAAAAATCACAGATAGGACTGTTACAACTTGAACATAAAAACAAATCAACTTTTGTTGAAAAACGGTTTCCGGTCATAAGTGACACGGCACAGAATGGAATTATTCCTGATTACTTCGTTTCATCTGAAGTGTTTATTCTATAAACCCCAGATTTAGAGTGTGTTTTAATTTTGATCAATAAATATTAGCTAGTGGAAAGAAAAAGAGAAAAAGAAGGAGCCCTGCTGGATCAGACCAGTGAGGGTCCACCTAGCCCAGCATCCTCTTTCACACAGCGGCCAACCAGTTCCTCTGGAGGGCCAACAACAGGGCAGAGAGGCCGAGGCCTTCCCCTCATGTTGCCTCCTGGCCCTGGGATCCCGCTCCCTGGGGGTGAGCCACCTCCTACTTCGGGGAAGACTTTTTATTCCTCCTCCTTATTCCTTCCACTCCTTGACTGGGGTAAGTTTCCCCCCAAATCCTCTGTTAGCCAATCACAGGGCCCAAAGGGTGACCTGGAAAAGGTAGGCCCAGTAGTCACTCTAATACAGGCCTCCCTGGAGCCACTAGGCCGCACTACTATAGGCCTAGGATCATGACGCCTGGATAGAGGCGTGCCCAAGCACTGTCGGCTTGGAGAGACGTATCCAAAATCAAAATTCATTGTTTTATTATTTCTTTGGCTCCCAGGGGTCCAAGCGGCTACTTGCTTGGATATTCTTAATAACTTGGTTATTCTTAATTATAGTTTTCTGAGCTTGTCCATCGCTACCCTCACTGGGCCACGGCTGTCTCTGTAGAGGAAAGTGCGAAGTTGTTGATACCCGCATTTGAAGTAAAGCGTGAATTGTGTGACTGGCTACCGGCCGCATCCTGGATTTACAAATGAGGCATAGTTAAAGTGACGGTTTTGTCCTATGTCTGAGCAGAACCAGAATATCCTATTCAGGGACTTCTTGGAAGCAGCTAGCTGCCCTCTGTTGGAAACAGGGATGTGGGACTAGATCAGTGTTTTTCAACCTTTTTTGTGCAAAGGCACACTTTTTTCATGAAAAAAATCACGAGGCACACCACCATTAGAAAATGTTAAAAAAATTTAACTCTGTGAGCCGAAGCCGCATGTTACGGATGAAATTGGAATTTTTCCCACGGCACACCAGACAATATCTCACGGCACACTAGTGTGCTGCGGCACAGTGGTTGAAAAACGCTGGACTAGATGGACATTTAGTTTGATCCAACTGGGTTGCTCATGTGGTGGATCTTTGCTACTTTGCTTCTTCCCCAAATGGGTTTTTACTGATGGAGAATCAGTACTTTTATGTTGACTTTCTTTGAAACATCCTAAATTGACTGGAATCCTGACCTGGATAGCCCAATCTCGGAAGCTAAGCAGGGATGACCCTGGCTAGTATTCGGATCGGAGGCCTCCAAGGAATACCTGGGTCGTGACATGGAGGCAGGCAATGGTAAACCATCTCTGAACATCTCTTGCCTTGAAAACCCTATGGTGTTGCCGTAAGTCCGCTGGGGTTTGACAGCACTTCCCGCCACACAAACGGATTAGAACTTTTGCCATATCTGTTTGCTGCTTTTTAAAACTGGCCTACCAATTAATAGAATCTCCCTAAAATCCCTCCCCTTGAATCAGTTGAAAATGGTGCCTGCAACTAGGCAGCAGGTAGTTTTGTAAGTATTAATTATGTTTAAAATGGAACATACAGGACTGGCCAGCAGTGACAAATGGCATTCCTTGGACATATCAGAGGGAATTCTGAAGAGCCGATTTCCAGGACTGGTCCCCTGGTCCCTTCACCGTGCTTCCAGAGAATCCTGGAGTCGCAACAAACACACAGCTCTTCTTAAAAACAAAACAGCATGATAAATTTTGTTCTGCCAACGGGGAGGCACCTGGGGGCTTATAGCATCCTTCGGGGCGGACCGAGCAGCTGTTGCTACCTGCAGCAAGGATGCTTTGCCAACCTGCTCGCTCCGTTTCATTGCTAAAAAAACTCCGGCCATTCTAATAACGGTTTCAGCATCTCTGGGGACAGTGCATCTGCGCATGATCTCTATTTTAAGAGAATGGGATTTAATCTGTGGGAAAGGAGCAATTTCTCCTTCTGCCCCCCCCCCACTAGGGACATCTTTATTGTTTAAAATCCAAAAATCAGAACAGTATGAAAATGTATGCTTATTGCTTTTTTTAAGAAGAAGAAGAAACTGAATCATATGCAAATCCAGCCGGCGCTGGAGTCGCGCATTGTAACAATATGGCAGCCGCTGGGCTTTGGAGAGCGCACTGATTTTTGCCTTCCTGGGATTTGGGGGCCTCGTTTAGATTCCAATCATGAGATAATCAACAGCCGTCGGAGCATCTTGCTCGACACGATCTGTGTGCAAATGGGAAGAAGTCTGCAATGCAAAAGAGGCTCTGGAAATCTGTCGGCTAACCCGAGGGTGAGCTGCCGGTGCAATGTTCTTTGGCCGACGCATACCCAAGGACTCCCCCAAATATGCATTCAGTGAGCAATAGCTCTTTGTTGCCGTTTCTCCTAATTGGTTCTGATGTTCAAAGGGCATTTTTTTTTGACCCACCTTAACAGCTGTCAAACAGAGAAGCACTTCATAGGGCTAGAGAACGCAAGAGAAGGTAGGAAGGCAGCAGATGCAGGGCGGACAGAGTGAAGTGCTTCTTTAGATAGGGAGTGATTGAAATGTGGGCTTCGCTGCCAGAAGATGTGCTGATGGCCGCGGGAATAGGCAGCTTTAAAAAGGGGATTCGGTAGATTCATGGAGGAGAGGCCTACCAGTGGTTACCAGCCGTGGTGACTGAAGGACCCTCCATGTTCAGAGGCAATCAACCTCTGAATCCCAGTGCAAGGAGGCAACATCAGGGGAGGCCTTTGCATCTGTGGCCTGTTGTTGGACTGGCAGAACAGGTAGGCCACTGTGTGAGGCAGGATACGGGTATAGATGAGTAGTGGTCTGATCCAGCAGGGCTCTTCTTATGTTCTCATGAAGGCCTCGGCCTCTCTGCCCTGCTGCTGGCCCTCCAGAGGAGCTGGTTGGCCACTGTGTGAGACAGGAGGCTGGACTAGATGGCTAATGATCTGATCCAGCAGGACTCTTCTTATGTTCTTACGAAGGCCTCGACCTTTCTGCCCTGCTGCTGGCCCTCCAGAGAAACTGGCTGGCCACTGTGTGAGACGGGATGCTGGACTACACGGACCACTGGTAAGAACATAAGAACATAAGAGAAGCCAATGTTGAATCAGGCCAATGGCCCATCTAGTCCAACACTCTGTCACACAGCGGCCAAAATATACCAGGTGCCATCAGGAGGTCCAGCAGTGGGGCCAGGGCACCAGAAGCCCTCCCACTGCTGCCCCCTCCAGCACCAAGAATAGAGTGCATCACCTGCCCCAGACTGAGAGTTCTCATTCTATACCCTGTGGCTAATAGCCACTGGTGGACTTCTGCTCCATATGTTTATCTAATTTCCTCTTGAAACTGTCCATGCTTGCAGCTGCCACGACCTCCTGTGGCAGTGAATTCCATATGTTAATCACTCTTTGGGTGAAGAAGTATTTCCTTTTATCTGTTCTAACCCGACTGCTCAGCAATTTCATAGAGTGCCCACGAGTTCTTGTATTGTGAGAAAGGGAGAAAAGTACTTCTTTCTCAACCTGCTCAATCCCATTCATAATCTTATAAACCTCGATCATGTCACCCCTCAGCCGTCGTTTCTCCAAGCTAAAGAGCCCCAAGCGTTTTAACCTTTCTTCATAGGGAAGGTGTTCCAACCCTTTTATCATTCTAGTTGCCCTTCTCTGCACTTTTTCCAATGCTATAATATCCTTTTTGAGATGTGGTGACCAGAACTGTACACAGTATTCCAAATGAGGTCGCACCAATGATTTATACAGGGGCATGATGATACTGGCTGATTTGTTATCAATTCCCTTCCTAATAATCCCCAGCATAGCGCTGGCCTTCTTTATTGCAGCTACACATTGTGTAGACATTTTCAGCGAGTTATCCACTACGACTCCAAGATCTCTCTCTTGGTCAGTCTCTGCCAGATCAGACCCCATCAACGTGTATTTATAATTAGGATTTTTGGCTCCAATGTGCATCACTTTGCACTTGGCCACATTGAACCCCATTTGCCACGTTGACGCCCACTCACCCATCCTCAACAGATCCCTTTGGAGTGCCTCACAATCCTCCCTGGTTTTCACCACCCTGAACAACTTCGTGTCATCTGCAAATTTAGCCACATCACTGCTTACTCCCAATTCCAAATCGTTAATAAACAAGTTAAAAAGCATGGGACCGAGTACTGATCCCTGTGGTACCCCACTGCTTACCACCCTCCACTGAGAAAGTTTCCCATTTATACTCACTCTCTGTTTCCTATTTATAAGCCAGTTTTTGATCCACAAGAGGACTTGTCCTTTTATCCCATGACTATTGAGCTTACTTAGGAGCCTTTGATGAGGAACTGTATCAAAAGCTTTCCGGAAGTCAAGGTAAATAATATCTATTGGGTCCCCCTTGTCCACATGTTTGTTCACTCCTCAAAAAACACTAACAGGTTAGTGAGACAAGATCTTCCCTTACAGAACCCATGCTGAGTCTGCCTCAATAGTTTTTGTTCATCAATGTGCCTACTAATTCTTTCCTTAATAACAGTTTCCACCAACTTACCCAGTATCGATGTCAGACTGACTGGCCTGTAATTTCCTGGATCTCCCCTGGAGTCCTTTTTAAAGATGGGAGTGACATTAGCTACCTTCCAGTCATCAGGAATGGAGGCAGATTTTAAAGAAAGATTACATATTTTTGTCAGGAGATCCACAAGATCCAGGAGGGCTCTTCTGATGTTCTTATGAAGGCCTCGGCCTCTATGCCCTGTTGTTGGCCCTCCAGAGGAACTTGTTGGCCACTGTGTGAGACAAGATGCTGGACCAGAGGACCACTGCTCTGATCCACTGGGGCTCATCTGATGTTCTTAAGACCCAGTATAGTATAGTGGTTAGAGTGCAGGACTACAGTCTAGGACTGGGAGACCCAGGTTTGAATCCTCACTCATGCCATGGAAGCCCTCTGGGCAAGTCATTCACTTTCCGCCTCACCTACCTCACAGGGCTGTTGTTAGGATAAAATGGAGGAGAAGGATGCAAACCTCACTGGGTGTCCCCATTGGGGTGAGAGATGGGGTATACAATGGGGATCAAGCTTGGTTGTTAGAAATGGCATTATCACAATTCCCTTGTTTCTCATGGTATACCAATGGACACGGGGAGATTTCCTTCTCTAGAGTCAGGCCTTTGGTCCAGTTAGCTCGGGATAGTCTACTCTGACAGGCAAGCTGCTCTCTGAGGCCTCAGGCACACGCAAGTCTTCCCCAGCATTGACTGCCTGAGCTTTTAGAACCGGTGAAGGCAGAGAATGAACCTGGGACCTTCTGTACGCAAAGCACGGGGAGTGCTTGTTTTTTAAAGCTGAACTTTGATATGGAGTAACTTGATATTTTTTAAAAAAGAATTCCCGACTCTGCAACAGCGTCCAGAGCCTTTTTGCAGGTAGGTCTGAGGTTAAACCACTAGACAGATGGGAAGCCGTGCCTCCCAAGCCCTTTCCGCTGCGGAGTACCGGCAGGGGTGGATTAAGGCTCACGGGTGCCCTAGGCAGCACTGGCCAATCTTGGTGCCCCCCTCCTTTCCACACTGACCAAGTCTTTTTTAGTTGTTGACCTGTCTGACCAGATATACAATGCATTTTGCTTTTAAACATAGCCTATGACTCAAGTGGTTAAGACGCTGAACTGCAGGCTGTGGAAGGTCAGTAGTTCAGCAGTTTGAGACCCAGGGTGCCGCATGACGGAGTGAGCTCCCGTCTCTAGTTCCAGCTCCTGCCAACCTAGCAGTTCGAAAGCAAGAAGGTGCAAGTAGACAAATAGGTACCACTTCGGTGGGAAGGTAACAGCGTTCCGTGCGCCTTGGTGTTTAGTCATGCCAGCCACATGACCACGGAAACGTCTTCAGACAGCGCTGGCTCTTCGGCTTTGAAATGGAGATGAGCACCGCAACCCTAGAGTTGGATTCGACTGGCTTTCGAGCAAGGGAACCTTTACCTTTACTTTATGACACCGCACCTCACCAACAAAAAATAGAAGATAACCCTAGGGTGCACCATGATCAATTTGCACTAGTTTTATCAATTTTTTTTTTTTTTTTACAAATCTTCATTTTTTTTCCCACCCTTTTCCCAACTTTGTGGTGCCCCCTTTGGCCCTGGTGCCCTAAGCACTTGCTCAGTCTGCTTAAGGGTGAATCTGCCACTGAGTACCGGCTACAGAAGTCATTGGGGCCACTCCGTGGGTACAACCCAAGTATTGCCGCTCTGGGATGTGAAAAGAACCGTAGTGATTCCATTAAGAGGAGGCAGAGCTGCTGGCTTTCCTGTGGAAGTTTTCTGCCATGGTTTTCTGCTGTCGGGGTACAAACCTGACATTGCCCGACCGGGAATTTGGGTTGCCAATTCCAGGTTTGGAAATTCCTGGCGAGATGGGGGTGGAGCCTGGAGAGGATGCGGTTGTGGGGCAGGGACCTTAGCAGGGTATGCTATACAGGGCGCCCTGCAGAGTGGCCATTTTGCCCAGGGGAACTGATCTCTGTCTTCTGGAAATCAGGAGAACTCCAGATCCAAGCTGGAAGTTGGCAACACTACCTGGAATTAGGGTTGTCAGCTCTGGGTTGGGAAATACCTGGAGATTTGGGAGGCGGGGCCTGAGGAGGGCGGGGTTTGGCAAGGGGAGGGGCCTCAGCATAGTTCAATGCCATAGAGTCCACCTTGCCAAGCGGCCATTTTCTCCAGGTGAACTGACCTCTGTCAGCTGGAGATCAGGTGTAATAGCAGGAGGCTGGCAGCAACTACCTGGACTTCCTGTTCACTGTAACGCAGGACCAATAGAGATGGCGACCCCCAGGTGGGGCCTGGAGATCTCCCAGAATCAGAACTCATCTCCAGGTGCTAGCGATCATTTTACCTGAAGAAAATATGCAAGCCACCAAGCAAAACTGTACAAAAGACAACAAATAGTGTCCTTAAAATGACTTCTCATTTTCTATTACAATCCTTTTGCACAGAAGTTATAAACCACTCCCTCTTTGTCTCTAAACATAGTCACAAAAAAAGTGGCTACGGATCACCTACGTCGCTGTCCGTTTCCTCTGACTTCTTCGCCGCTGTCTCAACGGCAGAGCTGTGAATACTTATTGATGCTTACAAACAAATTCCATACTATATAAAATAGCTCATGTATAGATATGGAAAATACAGTCATGGAGACCAGATAATCTTACCCCGCATCCCCCCCCAAGTTAACTCTAGAAGTTAATTATGGCGCTCTGTCTAAAGGTAAAGGTAAAGGTTCCCTTGCTCGAAAGCCAGTCTCCGTTTCAAAGCCGAAGAGCCAGCGCTGTCCAAAGACATTTCCGTGGTCATGTGGCCGGCATGACTAAACACCAAGGCGCACAGAACGCTGTTACCTTCCCACCAAGGTGGTACCTATTTCTTGCTTTCGAACTGCTAGGTTGGCCGGAGCTGGAACTAGAGACGGGAGCTCACTCCGTCATGCGGCATTCTCGGGTCTCGAACTGCTGAACTACTGACCTTCGACAGCCTGCAGTTCAGTATCTTAGCCACTTGAGCCACCGCAGCTCCTGTGGCGCTCTGTCTACCTTGCTTTAATTCGGCTTCTTCGCTGGGCTCTGATCACTAACTGAAAGCATCACGTTCCTCCATTTCCCTGGCGTAAATGGCTGCTTTGGAGGGTGGCCTCCATGGAATTACACCCCAATGAATTCCAGTGGAACGGCCAGAGCAGGGGACAGTTCAAGGAAGAAAGGAACCCAACAGCACCTTTTTCCTAGCCAGGTAACAGCGAGGCTTAATGTCTCACCTCTTGGCCTGATGCAAACAGATCTGCGCAGCCTCTGGGCCAGGCCAGCCTTCTCTTGATCCGGATCACAAACAAGGCCAAACGCGCTGCCGTCGGGTGTGATCTCTGCGAAACGACGCAACCGCCAGGAATTTGCATCTGCCTCCTTTCTAGCCGCGTCTACTGGATACTTGGCAGTTCGGGAATTAATGGGAGGCTGAGCGAGCGCAAAGTGAACTCATCGCACGAGGTTAATTTTTTCCCCACTGCAAACACACCGGGTTTCCAAGTGACCCGATGCGTGGAGAGCTCCAAATCTATTTCATGCTTCGTTCGCTTCAGAGGTTTCTGCCTTTGTGTGGGAACCATTTTTTCTGCCCTGTTGGGGCACAAAGAGGGATGGGGGGGGCGTGTGTGTGTGGAATACATCAAACTTTGAATACATCTGGGAGTTTGGGGGGAAATAATGACCGAGTGCTGGGATTCTTGGAAAGCAGCTCAGAGAGGCATCAACGTGTTAGATTGCCGTCCGCCGTCTTCTATAAATGTGTTGATGAAAGGCATTATTTAACTCCACCAGGGAGAACTGGATTGTGAGACTCGAGGATGTTTGTGTGTGTTTGGAGGGGAGAAATTCAATAGTGCATCTCTGTGCATGGCCAGCAAAGACAAGCTTGGAAAGAGAGAGAGAGAGAGAGAGAATTTTATTTTGCAAGCAAACGCTTGAGCCACTCGCCCGCCCATCACCAGTGCTCCCTCTAAGCGGCGGAGCCCTGTGAGCAAAAATTCTACTTTGTGAGCTACCGGCATTAAAGTTGTGAGCGAGCGATTTGGCTGCTGCATGAATTAGTTTCCTCTGGAGCCATCCTTCCTGAGCTAAGACAATAAATGTGTGAGCTGGAGGCTAAAAAACTGTGAGCTAGCTCACACTAACGCAGCTTAGGGGGAACACTGCCCATGACTTAATTAGGCTTTGAGAAAGGTCTGTCCCGAGAAGAGGGGCCGGCGACCTAATTTGATCATTATTGTCCCAAGGCTAAAAGGTTCTTCGTCCCACAACTCAGGCCCAGAGAGAGAAGGCTTTTGAAAATTTGCACCGTTGAAAAGTTATATACTGGCACGGCGGCCTTGATGACTGATATAGCCAGAGGACAGCAATGACTATATAGGGTTGCCAGCCTCCAGGTGGGGCCTAGAGATCTCCTGGAATTGGAATGGATCTCCAGACAACAGAATCTGTTTCCCCTGGGAAAATAGTGGCTGTAGAGGCTGAACTCTATGACATTATACCCTGGAGGAGGAGGAGGAGGAAGAGATTGGATTTATACCCTGCCCTTCACTCAAAGTCTCAGAGCAGCTTACAACCTCCTTTCCCTTCCTCTCCCCACAACAGACGCCCTGTGAGGTAGGTGGGGCTGAGAGAGCTCTGACTGAGAACTGTTCCTGAGAGAACAGCTCTGAGAGAACTTGTGACTGACCCAAGGCCACACTTGCTGGCTGCATGTGGAGATGGGGGGAATCAAACCCACTCCACCCAAATTAGAGTCTGCGCTCTTAACCACAACACCAAACTGGCTCTCCCTCTCCTCTAGGGTTGTCTGCTCTGGGTTAGAGATTTGGGAGCATGTGCAGCCCAAGGAGGGCGGGGCTTGGGGAGAGGGAGGGGCATAAATGGGGGGTATAATGCTTTCCACCTTCCAAAGCAGCCATTTTCTCCAGAGGGAAGTGATCTCTCTTGCCTGGAGATCAGTTGCAATCCCTGGAGGTCTCCAGCCACCACCTGTAGGTTGGCAACTCTACTCCCTCCCCAAATCCCACCTCCCCCCAAGCTCCAGGAATTTCCCAGCCCTGAGTTGGCAGCCCTAGCAATGAGGACGGTCAGGGGACTGGAAAACAAAGCTTACAAAGGAAGGTCAAAGCAAGTGGCTTGAGTTAGCTTGGAGAAGAGGGGAGACGGGATCGTGCCCTTTAGGTGCTGGAAAGATGGGGGCAGAATGGCCCTTTACCAGCTTCGCGGGAAAGAAGCTTTGCACATTGGAGAATGCCCCCAACGCGGAAGCCCTGTTCAGTTTATGGTCGCCAGTTCTGGATTGGGAAATTTCCGGAGACTTGGAGGCGGAATCCGGGAAGCGGTTGTAGTTCAGCTGGGATGCGATGCCCTGAAGTCCACCTTCCAAAGCAGTCATTTTCTCCCAGGAAACCTATCTCCAGAATCTGGAGGTCAGCGGTGATTCTGGGAAATCTCCAGGCTCCACCAGGATGTTGGAAAGCCTTATAGATGGCCCCTTCCCCGGGTGCCTTTAAGCCCCTTGGAACAGAGCAGCGGCCTTACAAGCTTCACCATTCGGGCGAACGGAGCTTACAGGAACATCTCGACAGCTCTTTGCTGAGCCTTGGTTTTCCCTTCCCTGCTCCGGTAACTGTACAAAGCATCGGTGTGGCCAGAGGCACCAGCTGCGGGAGGGGAGAGCCAAAGGGCTCTTGGACTTTTGGCTCCATGGCTTATTTTAAGTAAAAAAAGTTGTGTTTGTGTCCTTTTATAAAGTTTATATCTCCGCTACCTGGCATTACATTTTATGACACACGTGGCCCGGCCCGACAAGGTCTCATTTATGTCAGATCCGGCCCTCACAACAAATGAGTTCGGCCCCCCTGCTCTAAGGGAATGGTGACATAAACTTATGGTTGCCAGGTCCTTACTTCTTTCTGGTGTGTGTGGGGGGCTGCCTTCATCCAGGAGTGACCATAGAGTTTTTTCTCAAATACTAGAATGTCCCCCCCCAACACACACACAATGTGCCCGGTGTGATGACGTCACCTCCGGGACAGGGCTGCCTGAGGGGTGGGGCTCCCCTGCCAGCCAGCTGGGCAGTGGTGGATTGGGCCCCCCAAAGCGGGTAACCCCCCCACCCCCATCGGGGGGGGTGGCAGCCTTACCTAACCTGGTGCTTATACCAGGGGGGGACACACCTGCCTCTCTGCTTCTACCTTGAGCAGCTCCAAAATGACAGATTGATTTAGCAGCCAGGGAGAGGGGGTGGGGAGGGGAGACAAATCAAATCCCACCGTCTGCTAGATGATGAAATGTATTGATTGCCACATACAGTTTCAAATCTGTATTGATGGCTGCCGCATTCTCAGCTCTGCCTGGCGAAACCTGTAATTAGATTTAAGGGGAGGCCAGTCGATTCCCATGCCATCAAAATATTAAAAGGCTTCGTCGCGAGAGCGCGCCTTTCCAGGGGCTGGAGCCTGATTGAATTTCCAGGGAAGTATTATTTATAAACCCTTAAGACAGCAGTTTCCGAAATGGCTGGAGGACCCCGGCCCTTTTAAGACTAACTGTGGCGATTGAGAAGCCGGGGGCGGGGGGGGGGAGAGGCCCTCTGGACTCCCGCTAGAGGCTGCTGCCTCCACCCTACCTTGCATGGTCTGCGAGTCACTGGATGCTTCATAGGGTTGCCAACTCCACATTGGGAAATTCCTGGAGATTTGGGAATAGGGCCCAAGGAATCGTAGAATCATAGAGTTGGAAGGGACCATCTAGTTCAACCCCCGCACAAGGCAGGGAATTCACAAATACCTCCCTCCCCACACACCCACTGACCTCTGTGCCCAGAAGATGACAAAAAACCTTTAGGATAGGGGTGACAAACATGTGGCCTAGGGGCCGGATCAGGCCCCCCGAGGGCTTCTATCAGGCCCACAGTGGAGCTGGCCATCTCCTGCTTCCAGTTCTGCTGCTGCTGCTGAATCATAGTTTGCTTCGCCAGACTCTTAATCACTCAGCCGTTTCATGTTTTAACCTGGGTCCTAGACTCAGAACTCTGACCATGCGATTTCTGTGATTAATATCAATCAATCAAAAGTAGGTTTGCAGCTTGCAGAGCTAATGTTTTAAGCATGTTTTTATTTTAAGCAAAAAAACCCTCCTTTGTGTCTGTGTCCTTTATAAAGTTTATATCTCCACTACCTGGGATTACATTTTAGGGCACACATGGCCTGGCCCAACAAGGTCTCATTTATGTCAGATCCAGTGCCCATAACAAATGAGTTCGACTCTCCTGGCTTAGAGGGAGCATTGCCTCCAGGTGGTTACAAAAACAGGGAGATCACAGGACAGGTTGTCAACCCAAGTATACACACCGTGAAGAATGACAAAAATTGCGATTTATCTAAACAATTAAATTTATGCAATGCAAAAATTCAAGCGTCTCTTAGACTCTGATACAGTCACATTCGTTCAACAGGTGAACGCCATGTATTCCAGCCATTGAGTATCTTTGCTATGATCTGACCTTGTTGAAAACTGGAAGCGACGGAGGCCGTCAGCCGACTTACCTTCCGTTCTGTGCTCCCACAAAGCCCACAAACACAACTCTAACAGGCCTGCTATAATGCCTGTTTCACCAGCTTCTTTGTGGGAAATCGTGAAAAACAAGCTTCAAACATTCATCCAATTAAAGGTGAATAGTCAATCCTAGGTTTCCAAAACAGCAATAATTGCCAAAACTTTTCTCGTCACTGCCAGTGGCTCCAGCTGGGGGATGGAGATCTCCTGGTATTACGACTTGATCTCCAGTTGACAGAGATCGGTTCCCCTGGAGAAAATGGCTATTCTGGAAGATGGACTCTATGGCATTATACCTGGCTAAGGCCAGGGCATTTTTTGTAGAAAATGCCCAGCAGGAACTCATTAGCATAACAGGCCACAACCCCTGACAGCACAGCTCATTAGCATATTAGGCCACACCCCCGAGTTGCCAGAAGTGTGGTCATCCAGCCACACCCACCTTTTGCTTCTTATTCCATTTACATTGTTTGTTGTCAAAACCCAGGGCTTTTTGGGGGGCAAGAACTCCTTTGCATGTTAGGCCACACAGCCCTAATGCAGCCAATCCTAATGAGTTTCTGCTGTTGGATGTGGCCTATTATGCTAATGAGTTCCTGCTGGGCGTGGCCAACTCGGGAGCCAGCCAGAACTCCGTTCCTGTGTGTTCCTGCCCAAAAATAGCCCTGGCTAAGGCCCTCTCCCTCACCAAATCCTGTTCCCCTTGGGCTTTACCCCCAAAATCTCCAGGTACGTCTCAACCCAGAGCTGACAACCCTAAACAAAGCAGGAAGATTTGTTTTGAATAGTAATGCCCTGTGGAGGTTGGCTGAATGCCCTGTGCCTTCCCTGGGTAGCCTCGAGGTAAACAGAGCTTGTAGTTTGCATTTGATGGATGTAATGAGATGCACCATCTTCAACTCATCTGGCTGAAGGCCAAACTACACGGCTGGGTTTTTAACAAGATTGTATTGCCACTTTGGTGTAGTGGTTAAGTGCGCGGACTCTAATCTGGGAGAACCGGGTTTGATTCCCCACTCCTCCACTTGCACCTGCCGATGTGACCTTGGGTCAGTCACAAGCTCTGGCACAGCTGTTCTTGAAATAAGAGCAGTTTCTGTCAGAGCTCTCTCAGCCCCGCCTACCCCACAGGGTGTCTGTTGTGGGGAGGGGAAGGGAAAGGAGTTTGTAAGCCACTCTGAGACTCAAAAGTGAAGGGTGAGGTATAAATCCAACCTCTTCTTCTATTGGGATATTTGGTTATAATAGTTGCGTTTGCCCAGTGGTGAGCAGCGGTGGCTCAAGTGGTTAAGACGCTGAACTGCAGGCTGTGGAAGGACAGTAGTTCAGCGGTTCGAGACCCGGGTGCCGCATGATGGAGTGAGCTCCCGTCTCTAGTTCCAGCTCCTGCCAACCTAGCAGTTCGAAAGCAAGAAATTGCAAGTAGATAAATGGGTACCGCTTCAGTGGGAAGGTAACAGCGTTCCGTGCGCCTTGGTGTTTAGTCATGCCGGCCACATGACCACGGAAACGTCTTCGGACAGCGCTGGCTCTTCGGCTTTGAAACGGAGATGAGCACCGCAACCCTAGAGTCGGATTCGACTGGCTTTTGAGCAAGGGAACCTTTACCTTTTACCTTGCCCAGTGGTAGAAGCGTGATACTGAGTGCCGTAAATAAATCTCTCAAGAAATATATTGCCAAAAAAAAAAAGAGAGAGAGAGAGAGAGGTAAACTTACATTTATTCAAGTAGGTCCAGTTCATATTACGGTTGTGGTCGAAAGGAGAGAAAGAAGTCTGATCTCAAGAGTCCTTTCCCGATCACAGGCAGCCTGCTAGGCTCTGGCACAATCGGGAGCTGACTCGTTTCTGAAGACCGTCGAGAGGGGTCACCCAGACAGAACGTGGTACTGCTGTCTCAACCAGTTATAGAGTTGCCAGCTCTGGGTTTGGGGAAAATCTGGAGATTTTGTGGGTGGAGTTTGGGGAGGGGAGGGGCCTCCACAGGATGGAATGCCACAGAGCCCACCCTCCACAGCAGCCATTTCCTGCGGGGGAGCTGATCTTGGTCGTCTGGAGTTCAGTTGCAACAGCGGGAGATCTCCAGGGGGCACCTGGAGGTTGGCAATACTAGGCCAGTAAGATGATGGCGGGGCGGTTCCCGGATCCTGTCCCCGCTCTTTTAGTCTGCAACGCTGGCTTTTATTTCCGTTAAGTAAAGTCTGGTGTCCTGCCAGGCTGTGCAACACATAATTACTCATCCGTGGAAAGGATTCCGAACTTGGGCAAGTGTTGAGATTCCAATGTGACAACTCCATTAGGTTACCTGCTTGACCCTGCAAATTGAAACCCCCGAGAGGTCACGCCGTCTGTCGGATCCCCGCGTTCAATTTGCTTCCCTCGGCTGGGGTGGGTGGAGGGGGAGAGACACCCGATCAAAGCATCGTATAAATCTGACGCGGGTCGTAACTTTAATTCTTATGACTAGACACCCCCCCCCTTTTCGTAGTCTTCTGCAACAAACCGAATTCTATTACCAAGTGGTGCTTTCTTTGAAAAAGAAGAAGCTGAAGGCTCCCACTCCTGAAAGTAAAATACAATATTCGGCAGTGCAGTGATGGATTGGCTTGTCAGGATTTTGTGAGCTGTTCCATCAATGTGGCAACGTTGTTTATCATCTGCTTTGATCGAAGAACTAGGTTAAGGCGCGCCGTACCCGAAGCACTGGGATTTCTGACCGGGGAGGCGCTGAAAGCTGGTAAATGTAGCCCCTGACCTAGAAAGCTGCCTGCAGACCCCAGGTAGGTGGGGGCTGGGTGCAAGTGTCCTCAGGAAATGAAGAAGCACTCTATGCATGCTCAGAGGCTCTCTAGTACTAGTTCTCAAGCTGTTTTAAAAATTGTGGCTCTTTTGATCTCACCTTTCCTCCAAGGACCTCAGGGCAGTGTGCAGGCCCTCCCTATTTCATCCTTACAGCAATCCGGTGAGAAAGGCTAGATCCGAGGTCACTAGGGTTGCCAGCCTCCAGGTGGCACCTGGACATCTCCCGCTATTACAATTAAAGTAGAGAAAGAAGTACTTTTCTCCCTTTCTCACAGTACAAGGACCCATGGCCACTCAGTGAGATTAATGACCAGTAGGCTTAGAACAGATAAAAAGTACTTCTTCACCCAAAGGTAACTGATATTCAGAATTCACTGCAGCAGCAGCTAGGGAAGAGCTTTTGGGGGTTCTGCCCCCTTTCCTGAAGAAGAAGAAATTGGATTTATACTTCACCCTTCGCTACCCAAAGAAGACTCAGAGAAGCTTACAATCTCCTTTCCCTTCCCCTCCCCACCCTGTGAGGTAGGTGGGGCTGAGAGAGCTCTTTCAAGGATTGCTCTTGAGAGAACAGCTCTGAAAGAACTTGTGACTGACCCAAGGTCATGCCAGCAGCTGCATGTGGAGGAGCGGGGAATCAAACCCGGTCCTCCCAGATTAGAGTCTGTGTTTCTAACCGCTGCACCAAACTGGCACAGCCCTACAAGAATGCTGAGCAGTCGGGTTAGAACAGATAAAAGGAAATACTTCTTCACCCAAAGAGTGATTGACACATGGAATTCACTGCCACAGGAGGTGGTGGTAGCTACAAGCATGGACGGCTTCAAGAGGGAATTAGATAAACATATGGAGCAGAAGTCCATCAGTGGCTATTAACCACAGGGTATAGATGGGAACTCTCAGTCTGGGGCAGGTGATGCACTCTATTCTTGGTGCTGGGGGGGGCAGCAGTGGGAGGGCTTCTAGTGTCCTGGCCCCACTGCTGGACCTCCTGATGGCCCCTGGTATATTTTGGCCGCTGTGTGACAGAGTGTTGGACTAGATGGGCCATTGGCCTGATTCAACATTGGCTTCTCTTATGTTCTTATGTTCTCCTGTAAACACTTTTTCCAATCATTTAAAAACATTTTTTAAAAGTGTGCAGTCCTTTAAGCAGAGTGGGGTGCTGTAGTTGACTAATTCCCATACTGAGCAAGGGGGATGGAGTAGGCGACCTCTAGCATACCTTCTAACTCTGTGTCCAGAAACTGGTCTCCTTTAAGAGAGCCCTTCTCCCTAAGTCTTCGCTTTCTTGACTGTAGAAGTCATCACCCCCACCTGCCGGCTTGTTACCAGAATGGTTGCTCAGGCTGGTGGAGGTGATGAACTTGCAGCAGCTGAGAACTGTCATCTAAAGTGGTTGACAGCTTGCAATTTACAGAGCTATCCTGGTAGCAGCTTTCCTTTGGCTAAGTGGTTAATAGGCTAAGGGGTGATTGCTGGCACAAGAACACCTCCGTAGGATAGACCACTTGAGAAGACTCAGAGAGAGAAGAGGAGTTGAGTCATATAATCCCCAGGATTCTGGCTTTCCTTTCTGCATGGAGAACTTCAGCCCCACCAGGTAAAAAAAATTTGCCCCACAAACCATGAAATCCTGGCTGCGGGCCTGGCAGGAAGAGGTGGTGGCTGCAACCATAGACGGCTTTAAGAGGGGGTTGGAGAAACATGTGGAGCAGGGGTCCATCAATGGCTACTAGCCAGAAGGTATCGTGGCATTGTACCCCCATTGAAGTCCCTCCCCTCCTGAAGCCCCGCCCTCCTCAGGCCCCACCTCTCAAATCTCTGGATATTTCCCAACTCAGAGCAGGCAACCCTACATTCAGTCTTAATAGGCTGTTATTTAACAGGGGATGTTATTTATCTCCATGCCATGAAAAGTTTCGACTACCTGTTTCCATGCATTAATCCTCTATTCAAGGGACAGTTTTCTCCAGGTATGCTGGCGACTCCACTTTGCGGTAACATGTGAACGGGGCCATAGTTTATATGTGGAATCTGAACACAAATTTGAATACTCATGTGTTGTGAACCTGAATTCAGCTGAATGTGCACACCTCTTCCCTGAAAAGCGTAATATTCGGTTGGTATAAGATCCTCAGCAGAGTCTGTCTGATTTATCAGCAAGGTCTCATTCATGCATGCAAAGCCATCGCCTGGCTATGAGCAAATGGACAGGCATGCACAATCCATGCCCAGGTCTCTGGAAAGCTGTTTGGACAGGCAAAACCCCTGGTTCCATCCCCGTGGCTCTCCAGGTCAGATCTGTGCGCTCACTTGAATTCCTAATGCTAGCACTTGTTATGCTGCATGACAATAATAATAATTTTTTAAAAATAAGCAACACCATTAGCATGCATTTGCAGTCCTCGTTTGCTATTTATTCTAATTTCTCGGAGCGTGAACTTTTCAGGGTTGCGTTAATCCTCCTTCATTACATCCCCCCCACTTTGCACTTTGTGAGCCTGAGATGTAGTAAAGTTTGTGGAACTTGATTTCCTCACGCAAACACAGGGAATGTGTCATTTGCTTTCATGCTGGGTGGGGAGGTCTGATTAAATAGAAATGCCAGACTATTTGCCTTCTGCAAGTACACGGTACACTGCATTGGGCAGGCCGCACCTGGAGTATTATGTGCAGTTCTGGAGGCCTCGCTTCCAAAAGGATGTGGACAGAATGGAGCGGGTGCAGAGGAGAGCGATGAGGAGGATCGGGGGCCCGGAGACCAAGCCCTACGAGGAAAGGCCGAGGGACTTTGGGGATGTTCAGTCTGGAGAGGAGGAGGTTGAGGGGGGACAGGATGGCTCTCTGGAAGTATTTGAAGGGCTGTCGTCACTTCGAGGAGGGCAGGGAGCTGTTCCCCTTGGCAGCAGAGGATAGGACTTGCAATAATGGTGTTTAAATTACTGGTGGAAAGATACCGGCTGGATCTTCGGGAAAACATTTTTACAGTCAGAGTTGTGCAACAGTTGGAATCAGCTGCCCAGGGAGATGGTGAGCTCCCCCATCCTGGCTGTCTTCAAGCAGTGGCTGGACAAACACTTGTCAGGGATGCTCTCTAGGCTGATCCTGCATTGAGCAGGGGGTTGGATTAGGTGGCCTCTGTGGCCCCTTCCAGATCTGTGATTCTATGATTCTTTGCAGGTCTTTCCACATTGGATCCCCTCCCCCCCGTCCAAATCCTACACTGGCTCCATGTCTAGTTCCATATCCAGCAGTGTGCCCCTGGCCTCACCTACTTCTTTTATCTCTGACCTAGAATGATGTGCCTCCAATAAGTATTCATCTTCAGCGTGCCCCCCCCCCCCGGTCTTCTGGTATCTTAAATAGCTCTGCCCATTTCATCTGGTTTTAGGATGGCCAGCTCTGAGTCGATCTTTTATTCATTTACTAGGAATGAGGCCCGTTGTGGAAATAAATACAATAGAGCTCTAGAAAGAGGCTCTGGGAAAGTGCCCCGGCCTTGGGCGTTCAGCGTCAATTTGCTGTGGCAGCCTCAGCAGGGTATAATGACACAGAGTCCACCATTTTCTCCAGAGGAGCAGTTGTAATTTTGAGTGATCTCCATCCCTCCCCTGGAGATTGGCAACAATTCCCCAGGAGGAAATGGCTGGTTTGGAGGGTGGACTCTATGGCATTGTACCTATCTGAGGTCCAACCCCTCCTCGAACCCCACCCTCTCCAGGCTCCACCCCTCGAATTTCCAGGAATTTTCCAACCTGGAGTTGGCAACCCCGTCTCCTTCCCAGCTAACTATCAACCTACCGTTATCTGCCCCTCTGACTGCAGCTGACTTCTGCCCTCCCTCCTGGAGAACAGTTGTAATTCTGAGTGATCTCCAGCCCTCCTCTGGAGATTGGTAACAATGGCTCCCCAGGAGGAAATAACTGGTCCGGAGGGTGGAATCTATGACATTGTACCTGTCTGAGGTCCCACCCCTCATTACACAGTGGTGGCAGCTGTTGCCAAAGCAACCTTTTAAAAGATCTGCACAGCCAATCGAATCTCCAGTCATCAATCAGAATCCTTGCTGGGCAAAGCTTCACCTGGCCCTGCCTGCTTCCTAAAAACACTTGGGGGGCTCCAGGAAAAGTGCTGGCAGGCGCCATGGCTCCCATGGGCACCACATTGGGGACCCATACTGTAGAGTGCCATTGAGATTTATTGCACATTTTTAGCCCATCGTTCTCCCAATTAGGTTGCTGAGATGTACATGGAATGATGCTATGGTGTCTACATAGAGAATCTGAGAAATGTGCGGACTGCTTTAGTGGAAAACTACTTTAAAGTTACAGGCAACTTATGGTGCCCCCCTAGAGTTTGCAAAGCAAGAGATGAACAGAGGTGGTTTGCCATGGCTTGCCTCCCGGGCTTCCTTGGTGGCCTCCCATCCAACTACTAACCAGGGCCGACCCTGCTCAGCTTCCAAGATCTAATGAGATTGGGCTCTCCTGGGCCATCCAGATCAGGATAAGAACAGATGTTTCAGAGATGGGACGTGAACCCCTGCCTCCATAGAGAGACCAGGAGGCAGAGTGGTAATATGAAAATCTAGGCACTGAACAATTAAAAGTTGAGAATGGATTTTGGAAAAGGAAAGTTACAACTTTCAAGCAATTGAAAAAAAAAAAGCAAAGAACTTTACAAAAAGGCAAAACATTATCAAAACTTTATATATATATGTTTTGGAGTGGCAAAGTTTTATGCGCGCCAAAATCAGTTGGGTGCCTGCACTGCCAATCAGAAGGTGTCCCTATGCATTGGCTGCGTTGCCTGAGTCCCGCCCACAGAGGCAAGCGCCCGCCAAAACCCACCTCAGAACAGATTTTGTCCTCAGCAGATGCGGCTGTTTGCCAGTGCTCTGGAGAAGTTCAGCCACGTGGAGCCTTGCAGCAGCGGCAACCCTACTCCCTCAGGCACGGTTTGTGCTGGGACAGGCAGGTAGTGTGGGACCTCCCCTTCGGCTGGTCTGCTGCCCGTCTTCGCCCCCCTCCCCAGCTGGCTTGTGACAATGCTGGTAGGGATCCGGGAGGGACGGGTAGCATGGGGCCTCCCCTTCGGCAGCTTTTTTCATGTGGGGCGGGGGAGAAAGAGCCGCTCCACTTACCATCTGCTGGGCCCATGGCTGTGCAGCAGCACCAAGTAGCCAAACAAGGTGCTTTGCAGAACTCGGAAGACCAGGGTGCTGGGCGCGTTCAGGTTGTGGGGCTGAACTGCCCGAAGGTAGCGACAGCCGAGGGCTGGGAGCAGCTGCGTCACCCCCGCCAAGGAGAAGAGGAAGAAGCAGCTGCCGCCTTCCTTCAGCTCCTTCGCCAGCACCCTCATCCCTTTGCAAAACGGCCCGTCTCCAGACTCCCCCCCAAAAAAATACCCATCAGGCATGCAGGGAAAGGGACTCCCGGGCAGGGCAGGGCAGGGCTGGCAGGGAGAGGCTTCACCCACCTTTTTGTGCCCACATGGCAGAGGCGGCGGAAGACATGGCGAAAACAAACATACACCCTTGGGCCCAGCTCCCCAACCAGGCGCTGCGCGGGCTTTTTTTGTAGAAAGAGCCCAGCAGGAACTCATTAGCATAACAGGCCACACCAAACAGCAGAAACTCATTAGCATATTAGGCCACACCCTGACAGCACAGCTTATTAGCATATTAGACTGCACCCCCATCTTACCAGAAGTGTGGTCATCCAGCCACACCCACCTTTTGCTTCTTATTCTGTTTACCTTGTTTCTTGTCAAAACCCCGGGGGTTTTTTGGAGCAGGAACTCCTTTGCCTGTTAGGCCACACACCCCTAATGTAGCCAATCCTCATGAGTTTCTGCTGTTGGGTGTGGCCTGTTATGCTAATGAGTTCCTGCTGAGTGTGGCCAACTTGGGAGCCAGCCGGAACTCCGTTCCTGTGCGTTCCTGCCCCCAAATAGCCCTGGTTGTTAGGCTTGAAGGTGCCATCAGATTTCTGGTTTATTATCCTCAAGGTGAGCCAGTGTGGAAGAGTCATTAGAGTGCTGAAGATCTGGGTTCAAATCCTTTCTCAGTCATAAAGCTCATTAGGTGGCCTCAGGCCCGTCACTTTGTCTCCATTTAGCCTACCTCACAAGGCTGTTGTGGGAGGTGGGGGAGAACCACGTATGCAGTGCCCTCAGCTCCTTGGAGGCAGGGCGAGATAAAAATGTGATAGGTTATCAAATAAGCTTCGTGCCTTAGCTAACGACAAGGGGTTCGAACCCATTCTCCCGGGTCTAAGCTGATATAATTTCCTCAGTTTCCCGCCCTCACCTCCTTTTGCTCAGGCAGCCCGTGATATATTCTGCATCTTAAATATTTTCGTGCTGGGTTCCTTTCCAGGCGGCTAATTATAAACTTCATTATAATTGTTCATTATATTCTTCTATCGTTCAATTAGTTTAACAAGTTGCCAAGTGGAGTACAAGGCAGGCAATTAGCTAGATCTAATGGCAACGAACCCCTGGAACTGGGTTACCAAAAATATCCCTGTAGATACTTGCTCTTGCAATGGTTTCTTTACCAATTGAATGCAGACTAGCATAGGCAATGTGCCGAGCGCTTCCCAGATTTCTTTGTGAGTGGAATTTTCCCTCTTACCTCTATTAAAATGCAGCGTGGGAATGCTGAAGAAAAGAAATATGTCCGTAAGCATCAGAATAAGTCCTCTTGTAAGACATTCCTGATTTCCTTTTTCATTGGAAGGTTGGGAGGTCATGATGGTGTATGTGTGTGTGTGTAAAGTGTCTTCAAGTCCCGGCCCTCTTACCGTGACCCTATGAATGAATGGTCTCCAGAATGTTCTAGCATTGACAGCGTAGCTCAGGTCTTGCAACCCGAGGGCCGTGGCTTCCTTGTTCGAGCCGGTTCATCTTCTGTTGCGTCTTCCTCTTTTCCTGCAGCCGTTGGCTTTTCCTAGCATTATTATATTTTCCCGGGGCCCCTGCCTTCCAGCGTGACCAAAGTACGATTGCCTCAGTTGAGCCATTTTAGCTTCTAGAGAGAGTTCAGGCTTGATTTGAACTAAACCCCACTTCTTTGTCCGGTTTGTGATGGTTTGTTATATAGAATAGGCAAGATAATAGAAGAAGAAGAGGAGGAGGAGGAGATTGGATTTATACCCTGCCCTTCACTACCCGAAGGAGTCTCAGAGCAGCTTACAAACACCTTTCCCTTCCCCTCCTCACAACAGACACCCGGTGAGCAGTGTTCCCTCTAAGCTGAGTTAGTGTGAGCTAGCTCACAGTTTTTTAGCGTCCAGCTCACAGATTTTTGTCTTCGCTCAGGAAGGAGGGCTCCAGAGCAAACTAATTGATGCAGTAGCCAAATTGCTTGCTCACAACTTTAATGCCTGCAGCTCACAAAGCAGAATTTTTCCTCACAGGACTCCATAGCTTAGAGGGAGCATTGCCTGGGAGGTCGGTGGGGCTGAGAGAGCTCTCTTGAAGACCGCCCTTGAGAGAAGAGCTCTGAAAGAACTTATCACTGACCCAAGGTCACACCAGCAGCTGCATGTGGAGGAGTGGGGAATCAAACCCGGTTCTCCCAGATTAGAGTCCATGCTCTTAACTACTACACCAAACTGGCTCTGATTGAATTTTTGGGAGCTTTCAAACTGGACATGGGATTAAGGATTCACACATTATAAAACACACAGTTTGCATCTTCAGTCCCTAACCTGTTGTTCTGGGATGACTCTGGTCAGGCCTGATCCAGGTACAGAAGAAGAGAGAAGAAGAAGAGATTGGATTTATACCCCACCCTTCACTTGGATTCTCAGAGCGGCTTACAAACTCCTTTTCCTTCCCACCCGCTCCCCTCCCCACAACAGACACCCTGTGAGGTAGGTGGGGCTGAGAGAGCTTTGACAGAACTATTCTTGAGAGAACAGCTCTGACAGAACTGTGGCTTGCCCAAGGTCATCCAGCAGCTGCAAGCGGAGGAATGGGGAATCAAAACTGGTTCTCCCAGACCAGAGTCCGCACACTTAACCACTACACCAAGAAGAAATCCTAGGTGCCTAGTTAGCTTTCCTATATCAGATCATTTAACTCCTAGCCAGAAGTCCACCTCAGGAACGCTGTAGGTCCATTCGTTTCGGTATAGTACACAAGTAAATACTGTTAGAGAATCTCTGCTTCCATTCTAAGCTTGTTTATTCAAGCATAATTATGGCATTCTTAACATAGCCTAATCAACAAAGCATTATACCATATCTCCATCGTTGTTACATAGATAATTAAAGGGGAGCAATTACTTGAGCCCATAAAAATTTCTTACTCCAAAAGCAGGCAGGTCACCGGCGAGGACCCCCTTCTGAGAAGACACCCTCGATCAACACAACTTCCCCTCTTTATAGGATTTTAAAATCATCTCCCAACAATAGCTAACTGTCTCACTTAATAAGGGTGCACATTCTTGGCTAACTCATTATCTCATAACTTCAAACACTACACAAGGTTATCTATATTTAACATGCCTTCTTAGAATATATAACAAATGAACGTTCCTTCTTGTGACTTTTTATCTGAGCAAAGTCTATTTAAAAATAAAGATGATAAGTTTCTTATGTGTATGAATATCTTTTGGCCCTCAGCCAATACTCCCATCCTGGAATCGTATCTTTGCTTATATGAACTTGTGCCATTTTCTCCAGGGAGACGGATCTATGTAATTCTGGGGGATCTCTGGTCACGACCTGGAGGCTAGCAAGCCTAGATAAGATCCCTCCAGGAGCCGACTGTGTAGGAAGGTAGGTCCACAAGAAGCTCAAGATCCTTCCAGCAAGCTGGCCTTTTTCAGGGAGGAGGAGGAAGAGGAAGAGGAGGCGATTGGATTTATACCCCTTCACCCGGAGTCTCAGAGCAGCTTACAATCTCCTTTCCCTTCCGCTCCCCACAATAGAGACCCTGTGAGGTAGGTGGGGCTGAGAGAGCTCTGTCAGAAACTGCTCTTTTTCAAGAAGAGCTCAGACAGAACTATGGCTTGCCCGAGGTCCTCCAGCGGCTGCAAGTGGAGGAGTGGGGGAATCAAACCTGGTTCTCCCAGATTACAGTCCGCGCACTTAACCACTACACCAGACTGGCTAGCCCCATTTTCAGTCTCACACCATGGCACCGGATATGTAGCCAGGACAGGATGGTATGCCAACCTGCTCTATAAGACCTGCTGTGTTAACCTTATTCCTACATTAGCTATGGCACCTCTCTGTCCAGCCAGGATGAGGGTGAGTCCCTTCATCCGCATCCAGGGTGGTGTGGTTGAGATACCTAGGATACTCCCCATGTTGGATCCCTACCTGAGTCACAGCTAGAGAGGCCAACATCCAGATAGGAACTGGCAGTGTCCCAGATAGGAACTGGCAGTGTCCCAGAATTAATTACAACTGGTCTCCAGATTATGTAGATGGGTTCCCCTGGAGAAAATGGTTGCTCTGGGGGGGTGGATGCGCTCTATGGCATTATACCCCACACACATCTCTCTTCCCCCCAAAGCCCACCCTCTGCAGTCTCAACCACCAAGTCTCCAGGAATTTCTCAGCCCCAAGCTGACAATCCTATCAGGCAACTACAAGGGCCCCGATCCCACTCTCTAATCATACACGGCCTTGGACATTGTGGAAGACCATTACTAAACTGGAGGTTTTACACCAGTGCAAAACAAAAGCCATGGAACGCCTTTTATTGACCAAGCCAAATAGCATCAGACACAGCTGCAAGTTCTCCGCTTCTTCAGCATTCTTAAATGGGCTGGTGTTAAAGAGAATTAAATGATGGAGGTGGAGGGAGAGATGTTTCAGGGCCTGAACTTAAGGCCTCTTTCCATATCACTGGATCTGAATAGATAAAATGGCACCAAGTGGATCTGGTATCAAGTTGTGCCTTGGGCCTCCGGGAAGAAGAAAGAACAATGGCCAGATCCTTCCAGAGATCCCAGGCCGGGCACTTCACGAAGATTGGACTCCACACAGTTCTACCGGGCCCCCTTCCACGTCAACGCTTTTAATTTCAAATTTGGGAAATCTGATTGAATGCCACCCGCGCGCAATTTTCCGACTGAGCACCGCTTTGCTTCCCTTCCGTTCCGAGTGTCACCGCCTGACACACCCGTCACTTTGACTGATGGATGAGTTTTTGTGTGGTCCTCCTCTTAATGTGCTCCCTCGACATGCGCTGGCAAAATTTCCTCTCCGGGATCTCGTTCCTGCGCCGAAAGGGAGAGACAAATGGCTCGTCGAGTTGAAAAGATGAATGGCCACACCCAGGATGCCTCAGAGGCGGCTTCTCCCCCCCCCCTCTCTTCACGCTCATTTTTTACCCCTCAGAAAACTCTCATAATGTGGCATTATGGCGCCTGATTCCTACTAATTAGTTTCTCCTTTCCAGTCAGGGTTGGGAGGGGTTTGGTGCCAGCCGACAGTTCCCTTCACAGATTAAAGATGGTGCCACCACCCATGGCTGAGGGAATGGAGGGGGAAGATTCATGAAGAAGTTGTACATGAAGGAATTCATTTGATTTTTCCACCCCTGACTTTTCGGCAGCTATCTTGTCAGTTATGAAAATCTTAGTACTTTGTGTGTGTGTGTGTGTGTGTGTGTGTGTGTGTGTGTGTGAGAGAGAGAGAGAGAGAGAGAGAGAGAGAGAGAGAGAGAGAGAGAGAGAGAGAGAGAGAGAACATTTCTGGAATGTTCTAACAGAGTTCTCCTTCATTGTTAGTAGGTTTTCTCAGCTCTGGGTTGGGAAATACCTGGAAATTGTGGAGATGGAGACTGAGGAGAACAAGGTTTGGGGAGGGACCTCAGCAGGGTCCACTGTCCAAAGCAGCCATTGTCTCCAGGGGAACTGATCTTGTTCATCTGGGAAGTGATTATAATACTGGCAGATCTCCAGGTGCCTCCTGGAGCTTGGCAAGCCTATGTCAGAATCACCTCACGAAATGTGAGATGATCACCACCGGAGAAAGGAAGCCGTTTTGTTTGCCGGATGTATTTTAGGGAGAGAGATATGGCTTGGTTTTTGCAAACCCGTGGCCGCCGCCATTTGCAAACGTCTTGACCCACTTGATGTGAAATGGCTTATTTATTTTGAAACATTTCTGTGCTGCCTTTGAGCCCAAATTAGGTCCCCCACAGCAGCCAACATCAAAGCGTTAAACATTTAAAATATTGAAACAGCCATTAAAATGTATATGTAAAAATATTTGACAATATGTTAATAATGTGGACATACGGACACCATACAACCAGCCAGATTCGAGTCCTATCGCACCTGATGCTCCCTCTAAACTATGGAGCCTTGTGAGCAAAAATTCTACTTTGTGAGCAAGCTGTTTGGCCACCGCATAAATTAGTTTGCTCTGGAACCATCCTTCCTGAGCTAGCTCACACTAACTCAGCTTAGAGGGAACATTGGTCGCACCTTAGAGGCCAACAAGGTTTTCAGGGTGTAAGTTTTCGAGAGTCAAAACTCCCTTTGGTCAGATAGAGAGACTCTCGAAAGCTCATACACCGAAAGTCTTAAGGTGTGACTGGACTCCAGTCCAGCTCTTCTACTGCAGACAACATGGCTGCCCTCTGAAACAATACAACCAGGGAGGTCTATTACAATAGATCCAGGTATTACATTTTTATCTTGCTCTTTGACAAGTTCAGCATGTGAGGTCTTCTCCTCTGTTTCAGCCTCACAACAACTGTGTGAGGTAGGTTAGGTTTAGAGAGCACGAGTAGTTTGACATCTCTATGCTGAACTTCTCCGCTGCGTGAGGATTTGAACACAGGACTTCCTGTTTGTTGTTTGACATTTCCGACCACTGCACCACAATGATGCTTCCATTTCTTTCTCTCTTTGGAGGTGAAAAGTGCCATCAAGTCGCAGCCGGTTTACGGCAACCCTGTAGGTCTCCAAGGCAAGAGACGTTTCAGAGGCGGTTTGTCATTGCCTGCCTCTGCATGACCCTGGACTTCCTTGCTGGTCTCCCATCCAAATACTAACCAGGGCTGACCCTGCTTAGCTTCCAAGATCTGATAAGATCAAGCTAGCCCGAGCCATTCTCCTCAGGGCAGACAACAGAGGTGGGCTTAGCCATTGCCAGCCTCTGTGTCGTGACCCTGGACTTCCTTGTTTGGTGTAGTGGTTAAGAGCACAGACTCTAATCTGGGAGAACTGGGTTTGATTCTCCACTCCTCCACTTGCAGCTGTTGGTGTGACCTTGGGTCAGTCACAAGTTCTCTCAGAGCTGTTCTCTCAGGGGCGGTTCTCGGGAGAGCTCTCTCAGCCCCACCTACCTCACCGGGTGTCTGTTGTGGGGAGGGGAGGGGAAAGGGATTATACACCACTCTCAGATGCCTTCAGGTAGTGAAGGGTGAGGTATAAATCCAAACTCCTCCTCGTCCTCCTCCTTTGTGGTCTCCCATCCAAATACTAACTGGGGCCAACCCTGCTTAGTGTACATAAGAACATAAGAGAAGCCAATGTTGAATCAGGCCAATGGCCCATCTAGTCCAACACTCTGTCACACAGCGGCCAAAATATACCAGGTGCCATCAGGAGGTCCAGCAGTGGGGTCTGGACACTAGAAGCCCTCCCACTGCTGCCCCCCCCCAGCACCAAGAACAGAGTGCATCACCTGCCCCAGACTGAGAGTTCCCATCTATACCCTGTGGCTAAGAGCCACTGATGGACTTCTGCTCCAGATGTTTATCTAATTCCCCCTTGAAACTGTCCATGCTTGTAGCTGCCACCACCTCCTGTGGCAGTGAACTCCATGTGTTAATCACTCTTTGGGTGAAGAAGTATTTCCTTTTATCTGTTCTAACCCGACTGCTCAGCAATTTCATGGAGTGCCCACGAGTTCTTGTATTGTGAGAAAGGGAGAAAAGTACTTCTTTCTCAACCTGCTCAATCCCATTCATAATCTTATAAACCTCGATCATGTCACCCCTCAGCCGTCGTTTCTCCAAGCTGAAGAGCCCCAAGCGTTTTAACCTTTCTTCATAGGGAAGGTGTTCCAACCCTTTTATCATTCTAGTTGCCCTTCTCTGCACTTTTTCCAATGCTATAATATCCTTTTTGAGATGTGGTGACCAGAACTGTGTCTGAGATCTGACAAGATCTTGGCTTGCCTGGGCTATCCAGAGCAGGGCAGGGGCAATGTGCTTACATGCAAAGAGCCATCTAGCCATTTGGGGGAGGAAGTCGTGTAAGAGGAGTTCTCTTCCTGGTCATGAACGTGCATTAAGACCCTGCTTAGCTTCTGAGGTGTGAACACCAGGTCAGGGTGTTCTTTATTTAGTGCATCTTTTGTCTGCCGGGCCTTGAAGGAGCTCTGTGCAGTTGACGTTGTTCTCCTCTCCCTCATTTCATCTCCATCACCATCCTGTGAAGTAGGCTTGGCCAACAGAGGATTGATTGGCCCAAGGTTATCCAATGAGTTTCCTGGCACAATAGGAACCCGAGCCTTCTAGGTCCCGGTCTGAAGACTGAACCGCTGCACACCACCTCTTAGAAACGCTAAACCTGCCAAAAATCGCCACAACCCTTTTGGGTTTTCGTGAAAGGTTGCCAGTTTTGTATTTTAAAAATATTGGCAGAATCGGATGGTCTTGGTGTGTGTGTGTGTGTCTGAAACTGGAACTGCTTGAGAACCGGGTTGGTGTCGTGGTTAGAAGCGTGGACTCTAATCTGGGAGAACCAGGTTTGAGTCCTCATTCCTCCACATGCAGCTGCTGGTGTGACGTTGGGTCAGTCACAAGTTCTCTCAGCTGTTCTCTCAGGGGCAGTTCTCGAAAGAGCTCTCTCAGCCCCACCTACCTCATAGGGTGTCTGTTGTGGGGAAGGGGAAGGGAAAGGAGTTTGTAAGCCGCTCTGAGACTCCTACGGGTAGTGAAGGGCGGGGTATAAATCCAATCTCCTCTCCTTCTTGATCTCAATCTTGGCTATGGTTGAGACCACTAAAATATTGCTTGGATGACAACATCGCAACTCCTCTGGAGAAAATGGCCACCTCGGAAGATGGACCCTATGGCACAGTAGCCAGCTGAGGTCCCTCCCCTCCCCAAACCCCGCCCTCCTCAGGCTCCACCCCCAAATCTCCAGGCACTCCCCAACCCAGAGCTGACGACCCTATGCCAGCAGAGACTGGGGGAAATGGTGTCACGCGATGCTGTGATGTCATTTATGGCGGAGTACCCAGTAAAAGTCATAGAGATCGGGGAAAGTCCTACACTGTCGCGTGATGCGGTGACATCACTTCTGGTACTCAATCAGAAGTGATGTCACAACCTTATGCTGCTCCGTTTCTCCCATCATTCCTGCTCTTGCTGTTCTGTCGAGCAGCTGCAGGGGTCCCAGGCACAGGGGCGAGAGATTGCCCACCATGGTGACCCACCTGCAACAGGCTGTACCCCCACTCTTGTTACCATGAAATCAGAACAACCACAGGCCTTGCCAGTACAGATCCAACATGTGCACACGTATGCCTTTGTACACACAATGCTTTTATGTGCCGAGCAACCTGTACATTCCAAGCGTCTTTGCAATTTGCAAGTCGTCCCTCCGCACATTCTCTGCCTGCCGTTGCGATCAGCGTCGTGCTAGGCAGCTGAGAACAGCGTCAGCCCCATCAGCTCTGCCTGATCTACCTTCTGCGACCCCCGTTGTCTGCATGGCTTCCAAGATTTAATGTAGAAGTCTTCTCCCTACAGTGTTATTTGCATGTTTACGAGTGAGACTGTGCTATCCCACGGTGAGGGCAGGACACGGTGTACCCAGTGGTAGCTGTCTCGCCCGCCTTCAAATTGTGATAAATGTACATTCCTCTAACACAGAAGCAAAAGCTCATGAGATCACCATTAATATGCAACTTTCCCTTTTTTGGTACATTTCCCCCCCAGCCAAAGTGGAATCCTATAGTTCAAACTTCCCATCCAGACTCCATCTGCCTGCCATGTCGCGGAAAGAGCGCTTCCAGATGGCGTTCGGCAGTCTAGCTGATGGCTCGGAGTGTTAATGACTCCCAGCTAATCCTTAATAACGAGGAAGGATACATCTGGATTGGATCAGGCTGTCTTGTTAGGCTTGCCTTACCTGCGTGCAGAAAGTGCAATTACGTCCCGTTGCCTGGGCAGCTGCCGGAGTATTAGAACTGATTGCGCCGTTCAAAGCTGGGCTTACCCTCCTCTCAGAGGGTGATCCTGAGTAAAGGGCAAACTGCTTTCCTTCTGTTTATAGAAAGATGGAGCTAGTCATATCCCTGGTTTGGCCTGGACTCTTGACAACATCTGGTGATGGATCCACACTCTTGACAACATCTGCTGATGGATTTGGATAATATAGACGCTTGGGGGGCAGACCTGAAGAGCTCTTCTGGATCAGACCAATAGTCCATCTAGTCCAGCATCCCGAACAGTGGACAACCAGTTCCTCGGGAGGGCCAAAAACAGGGCAGAGAGGCTTTCATAAGAGCATCAGAGGAGCCCTGCTGGATGAGACCAGTAGTCCATCTAGTCCAACATCCTGTCTCACACAGTGGCTGGCCAGTTCCTCTGGAGGTCCAGCAACTGGGCATAGAGGCTGAGGCCTTCATAAGAATATGAAAAGAGCCCTGCTGGATCAGAACAGTGGTCCATCTAGTCCAGCATCCCGTCTCCCACAGGGGCCAACCAGTTCCTCTAGAGGACCAACAACAGGGTATAGAGGCCGAGGCCTTCATAAGACCATGAGAAGAGCCCAGCTGGATCAGACTGGAGGTCCATCCAGTCCAGCATCCCGTCTCACACAGTGGCCAACCAGTTCCTCTAGAGGACCAACAACAGGGCAGAGAGGCCGAGACCTTCCCCTGATGTTGCCTCCTGGCTCTGGGATTCAGAGGCTTAGTGCCACTGAATGTGGTGGTTCCCCTCAACCACCATGGCTAGTAGCCGCAGATACACTTATTCTCCATGAATCTATCTAGTCCCCTTTTAAATTAGTTTGTTCCCACAGCCATCGCTACATCCTCTGGGAGCGAACTCCACATTTTAATCTCTCTCTGTGCAAAGTAGTATTTCCTTTTGTCCATCTTGAACCTACTGCCCATCAGCTTCACTGGATGCCCTCGAGTTCTGGTATTTTGGGAGAAGGAGAAAAATGTTCTCTTTGTCAGCTCTCTCTCCATCCCATGCCTAATTTTATAATCCTCTATCATGTCCCCCCCTAGTCGTCTCTTTTCTAAACTGAAAAGTCCCAGACTCTTCAACCTTTCCGTGCAGGGAAGGAAGACCAGGGTTTCTGTGCCAAGGAAGGTAATGGCAAACGACCTCTGATCATCTCTGATTTTGAAAAAAAAAACAGCCCACGGTCCTGGGGTTGCCGCGAGCCGGCTGCGACTTGACTGCACGCAGTTATTATTATTAGAAAACATGTCAAAGGAGAACTTCTTTCTTCTTTCTATCTCGCAGTGCATTAAGACTTCTTCTGTTTAGGACTGGCTTCTAGTACTTCAGGTGAAGCTGGAGGCAAACAGTGTTTCTTTGATGCATGATTATGTTCGTATGCGTTGCCTTGGAGCTTTTTTTTTTTTAAAGGTTTTACATGGGCAGATGTCGACACTTCCTCTCGCTTCCCTGCCCAGTGTGACGGGGGCCGTCTCAGCCTCAGCCCTTTAAACTCAGTTCTGCCACTCAGGACTGAAGGAAGACAGACATGTCTTCCAGCCCCGCTTGGCTTTCTGATGCCTGCCCGCCGGCCTTGTCACTCGATTCCCTGGGAAATGTTCCCCGCCCACCGAAACTTCACCAGCCACCTGCTGAGATCTTCCCTACAAACAGAGCTTTGATGGGTTTCTTCTTCCATGTGGTTGCTGCTGCTGCAAATGGCACTGGCTGAAAAGATTCATCTTCCATCAAAGAGCCGGAACGCAGCCTTGCAAAGTCCATTCTGACGGCACCTTTCCGAGTGAACAGGGGTAAGTTCAAGCATCTAGATTCTCTGAGAGGAATTGAAGTTTCAGCCGTGCAGCCAAGGGGATCTGTAATCCGTCGACGGGACTATGGATTCTGGCGGGAGCACACAAAAGCCGTATTGCTGGTTTTAGAATTCAGTTTCTGGAGTATTTCCACTTTATTTTTTTTAAGTATGATTCTAGTCCTTCTGGCTTCCAAGGTATACTCGATAGCCCACCCATTGAGAGCCAGTGTGGTGCGGTAGTTGGATGAGCATCTGGAAGGCCCAGGTTCGAATCCTTGCTCTGCCGTGGAAGCCTGCTGGGTAACCTTGAACCAGTCACATACTCTCAACCTAACCCACCTCACAGGATTGTCGCGAGGCTAAAATGAAGGAGAGGAGAACTATGTAAGCCACGTTAAGTCCCCATTGGGTAGAAAGGGTAGAAATACACGAAGCAAAATAAACAAACAAACAAGAATAGACATTAGTTGCTGTAGATTTTCCTGGTTGTGTGGCCGTGCTCTTGGCATTGTAGGACCTGACGTTTCGCCAGTAGCTGGAAGGCCAGATCCTGAAGCTGAAGCTCAAATACTTTGGCCACCAAATGAGAAGGGAGCATTCACTGGAGAAGACCCTGATGCTGGGAAAGATTGAAGGTCAAAGAAGAAGGGGACGGCAAAGGATGAGATGGTTAGACAGTGTCATCGATGCAACGAACATGAAATTGAGCAAACTTCAGCGGACAGCGGAAGACAGGAGGACCTGGCGTAATCTGGTCCATGGGGTCGTGAAGAGTCAGACTCGACTGTGCGACTGAACAACAACACAATGCCAAGACCACGGCCACACAACCAGGAAAATCTACAGCAACTAATGAACTCCGGCCGTGAAAGCCTTCGACAACATATTAAGAGTAGACATTTTGTCAAATTGTCACATGTGGCTGTCTACATCCGGTTCTCCTCTGGAAGTATTTTCTCTGCTGGAAACGTATGACGCGACCAATGCTCCCGCTAAGCTGTCGAGTCTCGTGAGCAAAAATTCTACTTGGTGAGCGACTGGCCTTAAAGTTGTGAGCGAATGATTTGGGTACTGCATAAATTAGTTTGCTCTGGAGCCCTCCTTCCTGAGCTCGGACGAAAATGTGTGAGCCGGAGGCTAAGAAACTGTGAGCTAGCTCACACGAACTCAGCTTAGAGGGAACACTGAATGTGACATATTCCCAAGGAGCCTTTTGTGAACAGAAGCTGTGATCCAGCATGCCAACGCCCAGTCTTCTTCAGGGCTGCTTGGAGCCACACAGCCAGGTCCCCTCACTAAGTATATTTCTCATATGCATTTCTCTTGGAAAGCTCAGAGCAATTCTCCGGGGGGGCTCGAGTGGTCTTCCGCCCGTTCCTTGCATATCCCACCCTAACTTGAGAGAAAACCAAGCTTGTCATTCTTTTTATCTGTTAAAAAACATCTTCACTATTTTGCATGCTAATTTAACAAGCCAACCTCTCTCTCTCTCTCTATACAACTATGATCAGTAATTCCATTTCATTGTCTTTTTTTTTTGTAAAACTCTCCTAAAGAGGAGAGAATTTTATTGCTTTTTATATAGAAAAGGGGAGGGTATACAGTGGGACCAAGAAAAGGGGTGAGTGAAGTCAGTATTAGTATATTAATCTTTTTGTTAGTACATGTAAAGTTCTTGGCTTCTACCGTGGTTGACCGATCTTCTTTTCAGCTTACTGTGAATCCAAAATAAACCTGTTAAAAAGATTAGTAAAGTCTTTTGGGGTTAATTGGAGCTGCGGTGGCTCAAGTGGTTAAGACACTGAACTGCAGGCTGTGGAAGGTCAGTAGTTCAGCAGTTCAAGACCTGGGTGCCGCAAGACGGAGTGATCTCCCGTCTCTGGTTCCAGCTCCTGCCAACCTAGCAGTTCGAAAGCAAGAAATTGCAAGTAGATAAATAGGTACCACTTCGGTGGGAAGGTAACAGCGTTCCGTGCGCCTTGGTGTTTAGTCATGCCGGCCACATGACCACGGAAACGTCTTCGGACAGCGCTGGCTCTTCGGCTTTGAAACGGAGATGAGCACCGCGACCCTAGAGTCGGATTCGACTGGCTTTCGAGCAAGGGGACCTTTACCTTTACCTTGGGGTTAATTATTAGTATACTCCTTCTTTGCGCTCCACGAACAAATGTTCATATCTTGGGTTTTCTTCCTTTCAAGTCTCTCAAATTCCATTGCATTGTCTGATGAAGTGTGCCTTGCATGCGAAAGTTCACACCTTGAATAAAACTTCATTGGTCTTAAGGGTGCCCTGGGACTCCAACTTTGTTCTGTTGCTTCAGACCAACACGGCTGCCCACCTTGAAAGAAAACGGTTCCCTCAAAGTCACCAGGTGAGCCCCCTGACCTGATTGGGGATTCAAACCTGGGTCTCCCCAACTCAAGTCCAATGTTCTAACCACTACTGAGCACAGGAACACATGAACCTGTCTTATACTGAATCAGACTCTTGGTCTGCCAAGATCCGTATTGTCTACTCAGACTGGCAGTGGCTCTCCGAGGTCTTAGGCATCACCTACTGCCTAGTCCTTTTAACTGGAGATGCCGGGGACTGAACCTGAGATCTTCTGCATGCCAAGCCGATGCCCTTCCACTAAGCCAGGGTCTCAAGACAAGGTCTTTCTCATCACTTACTGCCTGGTCCTTTTAACTGGAGATGCCAGGGATTGAACCTGGGACCTTCTGTGCGCCAAGCAGATGCTCTACCACTGAGCCGCGGCCCCTCCCTTATTGGCTCTCATTCAGGTTAGAGCGACACCTGTTCGGCATCAATAACACTTCAGAATCAGCTGCTTCCAAACCGCTCATGGGTCCTTGATCTCTTGTGGATGCAGTTGGATTGGGTGGACCTGGGTTCTAATCCTCAGCCAGGCTCGAAGCTCACTGTCTGACATCGGCCAGTTAACTCTCTCTGTCTCTCTGAAACTAGTCTATCCTACAGCAAGGTTAGGATTAATGCAGGACAATTCGCTAGTCTGTTGTCTTGAACTGCTCTCAGGCAGCCGATGCCCAAAGAAAACAGACGGCCGGTAAGGCCAGGGTCCCCAACATGCCAGGGAGGCCACCAACACCTTTCCTAGCACTTGCCAAGTGTTTTTAGAAAACGGGTGGGGCTTCTGCCCAGCAAGGCTTCTGATTGGCCATTGGAGATGGGCTGTGCAGGTTTTAAAAAATGTTGCTTTGGCAGCAGCTGCTACCACAGCACAAGGATATTTGCTGAGTGGTTGAAGGTATGCTGCGGCAGCCATGTTGTGTCTGGGTCCACCTCCTGTGGCAGCCATTTTGTAGCTGTGCCCACCACAGTGTGTCTGAATTCCAAAGGTGCCCACAGGCTTAAAAAGAAGAAGATGAAGAAGAAGAGGAGGAGGAGGAGGAGGAGGAGGAGGAGGAGGAGGAGAAGAATGGATTTATTCCCACCTTTCACTACCTGAAGGTGTCTCAGAGCGACTTACAATCTCCTTTCCCTCCCCTTCCCCACACAGCACAAGGATCTTCACTGAGTGGCTGAAGCTATACTGTGGCAGCCATTTTGTGACTGGGTCTGCCTCCTGCGGCAGCCATTTTGTAGCTCTGCCCACGACAGTGTGTCCGAATTCCAAAGGTGTCCACAAGCTTAAAAAGAAGAAGAAGAAGAGAAGAAGAAGAGGAGGAGGAGGAGAATGGATTTATTCCCCACCTTTCACTACCTGAAGGTGTCTCAGTGTGGCTTACAATCTCCTTTCCCTCCCTTTCCCCACAAAAAACACCTTGTGAGGTAGGTGGGGCTGAGAGAAGTCTTGTGAGAACTGCTCCTGAGAGAACAGTTCCGAGAGAACTTGTGACTGACTCAAAGTCACACAGCTGGCTGCATGTGGAGGAAGAGTGGGGAATCAAACCCGGTTCTCCCAGATCAGAGTCCGCGCTCTTAACCACTACACTAAACTGGCTCTCAAAAAGGTTGGGGACCCCTCCCGTAAAGGGGATCCTGTTGTGATCTTACCTTTACAGGTAACAATTCTAAGTGTTGCTATTTGGAGTGTCAAGTGGCTAAACAACCTTTAAATGATTAGCCACTTAGCCTTTAGCAAATTGATTAATTGACGGGGAGTAAAATTGCAAATCACTAGAGCTTGGAACCTATGGAATCTACCAAGTACACCAATTCAAGTTTGCACTCATTATAGCCATTATTATAATTGCTTGGAAAGGTTGCTTCCGCTTATGTGAGCCAGAGAGTTGCTGCTGAGGACTAGAGGGGAGAGGAGATGGTTCCGCTGCCTCTCTTAAGGATGTGGCTTAACTGCTGCCGTGTACGGAGCTTCCGATAGCGTTAATTTTACAGTTATCCCTCTCTGTTGGGGTTTGTCTTGTGTTTCTGCTGTGTTAAATCAGTCTCTGGATTCTAGAGACTATCTGGGTTCCTCTTGCACCCTCTGGTTGAGAAGCTCTGGAACAAGAGCCCGTAGTTCTTATTTTGGAAGTCGTCTCTCCACCGCAGGGTTGCCGTCTCCTGTTTGGGGGACACCGGGAGATTGAGGGGGTGGATCCAGGGGAGGGCGGGGTTTGGGAAGGGGTGGGACCTCCGTGGGGTACAATGTCACAGCGTCCGCCCGGCAAAGCAGCCATTTTCTCTCGGGGAGCCGATCTCTGTTGCCTGGAGCGCAATGGTGTGCAGAGAATCCAGCGGCAAAGTAGGTGTCTCTAGCCAGTCTCCAAAACAGCTGCACTAGGCCACCACAAAAAGAAGAGATGTTACATCACTAGACTTGCCAACCTCCAGGTGGTAGCTGGAGATCTGGAATTACAACTGATCTCCCGGTAACAGAGGTCAGTTCCCCTGGAGAAAAGGGCTGCTTTGGAGGCTGGGCACTATGGCCTCACATCCTTTCTGAGTGTTAAGTCTGAGACATCAGTCAGCTCTTAACAAGTGATTCGGCTTTATTTCAACACAACAGTAAACCAACACAAAACAGGAGAGCAACAGGCAGGGCCGGCTCCAGGAATTTCTGCGCCCTAGGCGGGCACAGATCCCAACCTCCCAGTTGAGCCTGGAGACCCAGCCATGCTGCCCCCCCCTCCTTCCCCCCAGGGAGGAGGGGGAGGGCGGGCAAGCTGTGCCCCGGCTGGGTGCCCTACAGCGGCGGCGGCAGCGGCGGGGAGTCCCTGCTGGCCGCCGCTGCCTCCTCCCCCTCCAGGGAGGAGGGGGAGGGCGACTTGCGCCATAGCCGGGCGCTTTTCAGCGGCGGCGGTGGCAGCGGGGAGATCCTGCTGGCCGCCGCCAGCCTCCTCCTCCTCCCCCTCCCCCTCCCCAGGAGGAGGGTGAGGGCGACTTGCGCCCTAGCTGGGTGCTTTTCGGCAGCGGCGGTGGTGGGTGCCCGGTTAGGGCAGTGGGGGGGTGCTTTTGGGGGGGAGGGGGGAGCAGGGTGCCATTTGACGCCCCTGAGGCCGGCGCGCCCTAGGCAAGCGCCTAGTTCGCCCGATGGGTGATCCAGCCGTGGCAACAGGCTCTCTTTTAAACTACCCGGGCAAGTGAAACCACGCCCCTAAAGAAGTTAATAACCAATGAAACTGCTTAGATAACAACCAATAGTTTCTGTTCCCTCCAGAACCTTTCCGTATGCTCTGATTGGTCTACTGCACAGAACGTGCAGTTAAGGATACCAGTGTGAAGTTGAAGCTCAGGCATGTTTAAACATAAAACATAACTCTGAGGTAACCCTAACCTTCCAGTTTGGTGTTGTAGTTAAGGACACGGACTCTTGTCTGGAAGAACCGGGTTCGATTCCACACTCCTCCACTCGCAGCTGCCGGGTGACCTTGGGCAAGCCATAGTTCTGCCAGAGCTGTTCTCTCAAGGACAATTCTCAGTCAGAGCTCTCTTAGCCCCCCACCTACCTCACAGGGGGTCTGTTGTGGGGAGGGGAAGGGAAAGGAGTTTGTAAGCCGCCCTGAGACTCCGAGTGAAGG
This sequence comes from Gekko gecko, assembly GCA_029375565.1. Classification (NCBI taxonomy): domain Eukaryota; kingdom Metazoa; phylum Chordata; class Lepidosauria; order Squamata; family Gekkonidae; genus Gekko; species Gekko gecko. Next base: position 71,422,767 of record JAPDNY010000012.1, on the reverse strand, counting down.
GCGGGGTATAAATCCAATCTCTTCTTCTTCTTCTTCTTCCTCGAACTCCACACTTCCTAGGCCCAGCCCCCCCCCGATCTCCAGGAATTTCCCAAGCCAGAGTTGGCAATCCAACTGCATAACAGAGAGGGCTCCCCAGATGTGCAGGGGGAAAAATAATATGCCTTTGTAGATCAGGGCTCAACAAATCTGAGGGCCCAGTTGCCATGGCGCCTAGAGATTGCGTTGCGGGGCCTAGCGTTTTCAGCGAGCATTTCGTTACCGCACCTGTCAGCAATTCTAGGGGGAAAGACAAAGAGTCGTTATCATTTTATGTTAACAATGTTTTGTTGTGTGGCATAAGCATAAATATGCATGAAGTTATTATTGTTTGTTTATATGCAAACTTCACTTTATACCGCTCATTGGCGGCAGATGAATTCATTCCTTCGCCAGTCGCCTTCTAGACTGGCTCCAGTATTTAATTAAACAGAGATTTTTAAAAGCAATACTGGACTTATGAGAAAGTAGGAGAAGCTAGCGTTCGGGCCGGAGGTTAGGTCTTTTGTCGTGGCATTGAGTGTTGGGGTTACCCTTATATTTATTAGCATGCACCAGGAGGTGTGGGATTGTGGAGAACCAGTTTTAAACAAATAAAAACATACCAGAGAAGGTAGGGAAATTGCCCCGCTTAGTCCCCACAGATTTTACAAAATACTGGAGATATGGAGATACAAAGAAGTGAGCAGTGACTCACCAAAGCTCATCGCCTGCCCCAAATTTTGTTAGTCTTTAAGGTGCTGCTGGACTCCTGCTCTGTCCTACTGGAGATATGGGTATGTGTGGAGAATTCCCAAGACGTTTTCTCCTTCCTCTGCGATTCCTTGCAGGCCTCCAGTTTGTTTCATTGGGAAATCCTTTCTCTCAGGTAACTCTGTTTATATCCTTTATTTTATACCAGTCTGACTGTCTATTTCAATATTTTTGATGACAGGTTAGAAAAATGTGAGTAACATTTTTAATATTCCAGGTGTTTGTGTGTTGGTAACACAATTCATGGGGACAGGCCCATAAGGGGCCAGTAAGGTGGGGCAGAAAGGGATAGACTCGAACCTGCTCCCCCCAAAAGTTGATGGGTTGGTGTGACAGAATGTGCCTGCTCTGGTCCGTGGGCCTCATGTCCGCCCTGCACTCCTGGGTTTTTCTCAACACCTGGAGAGGTTTTTCTTCCACTCTTGGGTAGCTTTGTATGGAATTGCTTAATGGGAGGGTCAAGACTCCCAGCTTCCCTTCCAAGTTCCAAGGCCTTGTCTTTGTGTCTCCTGCTGCCCAGAGCTGGGTCACCATGGGGACAGTTTACAGCTTTGTGCACCCTTGGAGGAATAGCCACTTGCCAAATGCCTACCTTCCCCCTGGCTCTCCTTTTAAAATAGCATGTCCAAGATGGTGGAGGTCTATATGGTACAGAGAACCACTGCCAGCTTCAAAAGTTATAGTATTTATTACAAAGAAAATGTTGAGCAAGGGATTCCAAAAGAACTGGGTAAAACATATCCTCTGTCCCTTTCTCTATACATGCCCTATCAGATGTTAAAATAGGACAGACCCCTTTTTTCTAAGGATGTTACAGATCTCTATAGATTTCCATTACCTTTGGCTCTTGAGGCGAGCACTCGGTCAATGGCTGCCTTGCCTCTGGAGACGTCTGTGTGTGCCTCTGGATGCAGCACCCAAGGACAAAGGACCACCATCCTGTTGCAAGGAGTTTTTATCATATCTGTTCCTCCACCTACTGACCAAGTCACACCAGGTCAAAGAAGCATTTTGTAGGGCTTCTTCCTGGAGATTATTCCTGGATCTGTTCTAGCATAAAGTCCTTCAAGTCTCTGTCCCCTGCTTGGAGAAGGGGGAGATCCATTAGCATTTCTTAAGAGGTAGCTGAGGTGAGCCTAGAAAGCTATTGACTGACTTCCTCCTTCCCAGCCTGGGCTCTGCCCTGAGGGGGAAAATAAAATTGTTAAAACACAAAGTGGAGGTTTTGCTCCTTCAAACCTCACAGGAAAAAAAAATGCATTTCTTCACAGTGAGCTTTGAGAGTTAAAAAAAATTGGAATTATGCACACCAAGTCTGAGAGATGTTGGATCAACTTGTGTGGAATCCTGAATAAGGTATTTATTTGTTATATTTATTTATTTGACTTATAGACCTCCCTCCCCTCCACTGTAGGGCTCAGGGCAGGCAACATCAATAACGAACAATATTAAAACAATAAATACAAGTTCATCATTAAACATTAAAACCAAAATAATAATACAATTAAAATTGAACAGTCAGACGGCAGGCGATATTTCATCACAGTTTAGTGCGTCTTCTCTCAGTAGAGAGTCTCCTTCATGTGCATCCGTGGATGTTGGGAGGGTGATATTGCTGATGAAAAGAGGGGAAGGCCAATATTGATGGAATTACCGTCACCTCAACCAGGGGCCAGGTGGAAAAAGAAGAAGAAGCAGAAGAAAAAGAAGAGGAGGAGGAGATTGGATTTATACCCTGCCCTTCACTCGGAGTCTCAGAGCGGCTTACAAACTCCTTTCCCTTCCCCTCCCCACAGCAGACACCCTGTGAGGTAGGCAGGGCTGAGAGAGCTCTGAGAGAACTGTCCTTGAGAGAACAGCTCTGAAATAACTTGTGACTGACCCAAGGTCATCCATCGGGTGCAAGTGGAGGAGTGGAGAATCAAAACCGGTTCTCCCAGATTAGAATCCGCGCACTTAACCACCACACCAAACTGGCTCTCATCTTGCTCCGTCTTGGAGGCCCTGCCCAGATCTCGCTTGGGAGAGCGCGTTCCACTAGGCCAGCAGCAGAGCTGAAAAGGCTCTGGCTCTGGCTGGGGCTAAGCAGATGTTTTTCAGGCCGGGGATCATTTTATATGCCAGATTTCTCATCCTGAATGAAGCAACTGGGAGCCAGTTTGGTGTCTAGTGCAGGGGTGGCCAAACTGCTGCTCGGGAGCCGCATGCGGCTGCTCTTTCACAGTCTAATTTAATGTTAACGAAAAGCAAATTTGCATATTTCCCAACAAAAATGTGTGTGTGATATTTGTTCATGTCTCGCGGCTCTCAAACATCTGACATTTATTCCCTGTGGCTGTTATGTTAAGCAAGTTTGGCCGCCCTGGCCGAGTGATTAAGAGCGTGGACTCTGATCTGGGAGAACCGGGTTTGATTCCCCACTCCTCCACATGCAGCAAGGTGACCTTGGGTTAGTCATGGTTCTCTCAGAGCTGTTCCCTCAAGAGCAGTTCTCAAAAGAGCTCTCTCAGCCCCACCCACCTCACAGGGTGTCCCTTATGGGAAGAGGAAGGGAAGGAGATTGTAAGCCGCTCTGGGACTCCAAGTGAAGGGGGGGGGGCGGGGTATAAATCCAACTCTTCTTCTTCTGACTTTGATGTTTATGCGTTGCAACCAACTTATGGCGACCCTGTGTGGTTTCCAAGCTGAGATGTTCAGAGTTGATTTGTCATTGTCTGCCTCTGCGTAGCAATCCTAGACTTCCCTGGTAGTCTCCCATCCAAGTACTAACCAGGGCCGACCCTGCTTAGCTTCTGAGATCTGATGAGATTGGTCTAGCCTGGGCCAGTCAGGTTAAGTTCTTGGGCTCCAGAAAAATACTTTACATCCTAAAACTGTTAACGTTTAGCTTTTCTGATCACTGTTTGCTGTAGATTTTCTGGGTTGTGTGGCCGCGGTCTTGGCGTTGTAGGACCTGACATTTCGCCAGTAGCTGTGACTGGCATCCAGTCACAGCTACTGGCGAAACGTCAGGTCCTACAACGCCAAGACCGCGGCTACACAACCCAGAAAATCTACAGCAACTAATGAACTCCGGCCGCGAAAGCCTTCGACAACATATTTTTTGATCATTGTTTGCGTCATTGTTAGGAGCGCCTCTTTCCCTTAGCCGGAGAAGTTTGGGCTGCTGAATGGTGTGTATCATAGCTAATTAAACTTACTTTTCCTCATTAAAGCCGAGTTAGTTGCCAAATGCGCCGTGACGCTATTTTAGTGTAGCAAGTACAAAAGATGAAAAATAAAGGCACAAGGTGATCTTGATTATTATTACAGCGGCTTCACTTTAATTAATCTTACATTTCCTTAAGGAAATGTAAGTGGTAGAATTCCCCTCCTTCCCTCCTCCCCGGCTTCATTCCCCTTGAACGAATGAATGCTGGAAAGCTATCACTCACGAGCGGATAATGTTACATCTTCCCCTTCAGGAAAGAAGATCAGCGTTGGAGTGCGTTTTTTGTGTGTCTCTCAACTGGTGGCGGAGATGTAAGATTTAAATTTTTTATGACAATCATAGGAGCGGTTAAGCAGACAAACAAGATTACCCCCAGAGCTCGGGAAAAAGCTGGTTTAGAAGAATGCCAGAACAGAGAAATCTGTGTTGCTAAATTATAGAGAAACCCCATGAGGATTTGCTGCACATTCACCCTTTTTCTCTCCTTCTTCTTTACCCCAGTTGCAATCACATTAGTGATGCAAGAATCCGTCAAAAAGCTAGCTTTATTTTTAGAGGAATTTGAGGAGTCTGGCAAGGGTTTTTTCTGTTGTTGTTTTGTTTCTGTGCGAGAGACTGTGTACGGAGGGAAACGTGAACCACAGGGAACGAAGCGTTGAAAATGCAAGTTCGAACAAAGGCATCTGTTCTCAATCAGAAGAAGAAGAGCCCCGCTGGAGTAGGCCAAAGGCATGTCTAGTCCGGCATCGTATTCCCAATATTTGATGGCCAAATGCCCCCCTGCAGAGAGCAGAGATCACCCCCCCCCCCGCAAGATCTACCAGCCGAGAACGGAGGTCATAAGAACATAAGAGAAGCCAATGCTGGATCAGGCCAATGGCCCATCCAGTCCAACACTCTGTCACATAGTGGCCAAAAATACCAGGTGCCATCAGGAAGTCCAGCAGTGGGGCCAGGACACTAGAAGCCCTCCCACTGTTGCACCCCCCAAGCACCAGGAATACAGAGCCTCACTTGCCCCAGAGTCCCTATCTATACCTTGTGGCTGATAGCCACCGATGGACCTCTGCTCCATATGCTTATCTAATTCCCTCTTGAAGCCGTCCATGCTTGTAGCTGCCAACATCTCCTGTGGCAGTGAATTCCAAGTGTTAATCACTCTTTGGGTCAAAACCCCAAAAACTCTTTGGGTCAAAAACCCACCCAGCATCTGGGGTGCTCAGATCATCTTCTCTCTCCTCTTCAAAAATCATATGTGTATTGATTTAGAATGCTAGTTGGCAATTCATTTTTTAAAGAAGAAGAAGAGGAGATTGGATTGATACCCTGCCCTTCACTCTGAGTCTCAGAGCAGCTTACAAACTCCTTCCCCTCCCCACAACAGACGCCCTGTGAGGGAGGTGGGGCTGAAAGACCTCTTTCCAGATCTGTCCTTGAGAGAACAGCACTAAACAGAACTATGGCTTGCCCAAGGTCATCCAGCAGCTGCAAGTGGAGGAGTGGGGAATCAAACCCGGTTCTCCCAGATTAGAGTCCGCGCACTTAACCACTACACTAAACTAACCATTGAGACTAGATCCCGGATGAGGTTTAGGGTGGCCAGCTCTGGTTGGAAAATACCTGGAGATTTTGGGGGTGGAGCCTGGGGAGGGCGGAGTTTATGGAGGGGAAGGACCTCAGCAGTGTATGATGCCATAAAGTCCACCCTCCAAAGCAGCCATCCTCTCCAAGGGAACTGCTCTCTGTTGACTGGCGAACAGCTGTCATAGCAAGAGATCTCCAGGAATCAACTGGAGATTGGCAACCCTTTGCCCAACCGATCATGCTGCTATCCTGTCATAAGTTTGTTTTAATGTCTGCATTGTGCTCTTGGAAAAAGGTCAACTGACTGTCAAATCAGGAGACCACAGCGAGTTTAAGATTCATTTTTAAAAACTAGGGCCATGTTGTCAGCTGACCCAGGACTGAAGGGCCAGCAAAACTCATCCCGTCTAGCTCAATAGCATCAACTTTGACTGGCAGCAGCTTTTCAAGGCCTCTGAGGTTCTTTATCCAAGGATGGTGGTGTTTAGACTTGGGGCTCTCTGCACGCCAAACGGGTGCTTTTCTGCTGAGCGATCCCCTCCTTCACAGATATGCCTCTTTGTCCCTTCATGCCCTGAACACAGTTTTTGCCCTGGCTCTCTTCTGCTGGCAAAGGGCTCTTTAACCCTTTCTACCCCAGTGTGAATAACTGGAGGCTTTGGCAGCATTCTCCCTTTTCTGCAAAGCTGTCTCCTCCTTAACAAACAGGCCTCTTTCCCCCTTCGTACCTAAAATACAGTTTTGTCCTGGCTCTCTTCTGCTGGCAAAGGGTTCTTAAACCCTTTCTACCCCAGTGTGAATAACTGGAGGCTTTGGCAGCATTCTCCCTTTTCTGCAAAGCTGTCTCCTCCTTAACAAACAGGCCTCTTTTCACCTTTGTACCCAAAATACAGTTTTGTCCTGGCTCTCTTTTGTTGGCAAAGGGCTCTTAAACCCTTTCTGCCCCAGTGTGAATAACTGGAGGCTTTTGGCAACATTCTCCTTGATACACCACAGCCACGCACTTCCATTGGCCTGTGGCGTTGGCTTGCCTGCGAGCGTTGGCAGGCTGTGGAGAGGCACCACTGGAGAAAACTTCACTGTTGGAGAAAAAAACCCTTCAAATGTTTTGCACTTGGCAGAGAAACAGTGTGAGGGGGAGCTGTTATAGGGGGGTGTTTGATTTTGGGGTTAACTAGTAACTGCGATGGGAAAGTACTTCTCCTCCTCCAGATTTTCAGACTGTGCATGCAGTTATCTTTTAGAATTCAGTCAGGCACTGTTGGGAGCTGGCATAGCATACTGACTGAGAGAAGGAGCGAGTCCCTTATTCAAATTTCACCCTGGCCAATAAACCACTTGGGGGCTTTAGGACAACACACACCCCTGTCTGAGCCTCAGTCTGTCTGCCAGTGTGGCGTAATGAAGAGAGTGGCAGACTAGGAGCCTGGGCGACCCGGGTTTGAATCACTGCTTCTCCCGTGGAAGCCCACTGGGTGACCTTGTGCCTGTCACAAACTCTCAGCCTGGCCTACCTCATAGGCTTGTTGTTGTGAGAGAATGGTGGAGGGGAGAACAGTGTTCTGAAGCTGCTTTGAGTCTCACCCATGAGGGAGGGGAGAAAGTGGGATATAAATAAATAAATGCATGTGAATGCCGCTGCAGTACCAGAATAATTGTCTAGGTCTACCTTACAGGGCTGTTATAAGGATCGTTGATGTAATGCATGGGACACATTTTGAACCCTAAACTAGTGACGTGTATGCAAAGTACAATTATTTCTTTTTTTTTGTCTGCTCTTTCTTCCTGGATTAGTCACATGAGTGATCCTGCCCAATCGGAGGTTAGGTAACGGGATGATGCCGTAGCTCTTTCTGACATGATATCATCGGTGGGCATTGATAAATAAAACCACGTGTGTTGACAAAGACAATTAGACATGGTGACCTTATGCTGTCCCTGAGGGCAAATGAAGGCAAGGGAGAGTGAGGGCCAGTGCTCCTTCTAAGCCGTGGAGTCTTGTGAGCAAAAATTCTACTTTGTGAGCTACTGGCATTAAAGTTGTGAGTGAGCGCTTTGGCTGCTGCATGAATGAGTTTGCTCTGGAGCCCTCCTCCCTGAGCTAAGACAAAAATGTTTGCGCCGGAGGCTAGAAAACTGTAAGCTAGCTCACACTAACTCAGCTTAGAGGGAACACTGGTGAGGCCACTTGAAACAATAAGCACAACAAAGATGGGGGGTTTTTGGCCAAAGATGTTTGTGATTTGGTATGGCTCACACTTAAGCAGAAGCTCCAAACAGGAATCTGTTGCTAGATTCTATTCCCTTCTCCATTAGCTAGTCTGTTAGTTCTGCATCCCGTCGAAGGGTTTGAGTTGCTCTTTTTTATTAGAATTAAAATCCATCTGCGTAGGCAGTCAAGAACGGGAATGTTATTCACTTTGGCTGTGTCAGGCCTCTGTCAAACGGCTGTCGACAGATATTGCCGGACCCATAAATTATTTTTTTCCATTGCATTATATCTCGCCTTGTGGAGGTTTCCCCTGCTGTAGTTGAAACAACAGGCACAAGGGGGCAGTCTTGTTATTCTTTTCATTAAGGCGCCGGTTGGAGGAGGACTGAACAAAATGTGGACTTCGCTGAAACAGAAGTGATGGATGATATCAAAACAAAACAAAAAGAGACAAATTTCCTCTTTGGGTTGCAGAAGACCTTTTAGAGAAAAGTCTGCTTAATTGAATAAAATAATTGTAAACATAGACGCACAAAAGGAATGAATCTCGGCCTCTTTGGCGTTTGACAAGGATATTATTTGGCTACTGATCTCTGTGTAGGGTTCCCAAGTACTTACCACGTGGGGGCGGGGAAAACATGCTCCTGGCCAGATCATTCCTCCCTATAACGCACCATGCCGTCACCAGGAAGTGACGCCCGGCGATGCTCTGGCAATGGGGCTGAAAACTCGATGGTACCATCGAGTTTCCAGCCGCATTGCCAGAGCGTTGCCTAGCATCACTTCCTGGAGACGGCATCGTGCGACACATCTTTCCTTCCCCTGGGGATGGTCCTGCCAGGACGTATCCGTCCCCCGCCAGCATGAGGTAAGTATTTGGGAAGCCTATCTCTGTGTGTTTATGTGTGTGGGGGAATTTTTGAATCCATGAAGAAGTGGGTTTAGGGTTATCCTGCCATGCTGGATGACACACATTCTGCGTCAGTTCCCACATCACCTGTTTTTAGTGTACATCTGTGTTTTTTTTAAAAAACGCACATCTTTATTTTTTATTTTATTTAATTTGTAGCCCTTCCTCCCTGCCAAGGCAGACTCAGGGCGGCTTATAGAATATATATATATATATATATATATTTATATATACACACACACAGATACACACATACAGCAAAATATGTTACAACACAAAATTTAAAATAAACCCATAACATATAAAACCACAGGTACCTTAACATGTAATGTTCGGACCTGGATAGGCCAGGATAGCCAGATCTCATCAGATCTTGGATGCGAAGCAGGGTCAGCCCTGGTTTGTACTTGGATGGGCAACGACCAAGGAAGTTGAGGGTTGCCATGCAGAGGCAGGCAAGGGCAAACCACCTCTAAACATCTCTTGCCTTTTGAAAGCCTTACAGGATCATTGCAAGTCGGCTGCAACTTGACGGCACTTTCCACCACCGAACATGCAATGTGTGAGCATGCTTGTTTGGAAACCTGTGTGCCATACAGTTGTGCTCATCAGCCAGAGCTGGCAGCAGCTCCCTGTCACATGTATATGGGAACAAACAAACAGAAAAAAACCATACAACGTATGGAACCACCTAAAGTTGCCTTCAGTTGCCGCCATCATTTGCCATGCACTTCTAACTTTACTGTCGTAACTCAGTCTGTGCTCGGTGACAGCACAGATTCCGGAGATGAAGAGCTACCTGCAGCGGGGCCTCAGCCAGTAATTGAACAGCAGGCTGCAACTGGCTCTGAGCCAGGAGGAGAGCAACAAGAGATCAGGTTGCAGGCTGAGCAGAAGTCACAGCCTACAGCTGAAACCGAGCCAACACCTGATGCTGTCAGTGGCGAGCTGAGTTGCAGGAAAGGAGGAGGAGCGCAAGACTCATGACTTGTTGTCAACTGTCAGCTGACAAGATGGATGAGTTGTTTCAGGATGACTACCGAGGAATTGGCTGGGAGTGTAGCTATAAAATCAGCTGGGAGAAACAACAGCTTCATAGATGCAACAAGTAAACATTGTTGCTGAACCACTGACTTTGCTGTTACCAGACTGCTGGAACCTTGACCTGACTATCAGCTTTTCTGAAAGAAGAGGAGGTGGAGGAGATTGGATTGGATTTATGCCCTGCCCTTCATTTGGAGTCTCAGAGTGGCTTACAATCTTCCTTTTCCCTTAACCCCCCTGTAACAGACACCCTGTGAGGTAGGTGGGGCTGAGAGAGCTCTTTCGAGAACTGCTCTTAAGAAAGCAGCTCTGAGAGATCTGTGGCTGTCCCAAGGTGAGGCCAGCAGCTGCATGTGGAGGAGCGGGGAATCAAGCCCAGTTCTTCTAGATTAGAGTCTGCACTCCTAACCACTACACTAAGCTGGAACCCTTGGACTTGCTGCCTGAATCCCTTGACCCTAGACTGGACTTGGCATACCTGCTCTCTGGAGCCCCTGCCTTTTGGACTGGACCCTGGTTCCTCTCTGCACCCTGGCCCATGACCTGCCCTGCTGAACCCCAGCCCCTCCCTCTTGGGGTGGGGGGGGCTGCACCAGTCCATTGACTGTTCTGCTTTCTCCCCTCTGAGTTTAAAGCTGAAGCCCTAAAAATACTTCCTTAGGAAATAAGACCATCGAACTTGGTGGGACTTGCTTTCTGGATTTAGAGGATTTCTATCCTGCCTATCCGCTAAGGACGTCCTAAGAAGAGATTAAAGGGTGGGGAATGCAAAACGCTGCAGGGGAACCGAACAGGCGAGCAGCAGCGATGCAGTCTCAAACAATAAAATCTGAAATGCTGAGCAGCAGCACAAACAGCACAAGCATCTATAAATAATCCCCATTAATAAAAAATGAGAGTTAAAGTCAGGCGAACCGCAGCGTCAGCATTAAAGGCAGCAAAACAAACTGGGGGAAAAAAGGAAAGCAGTTAGCAGTGAACATCAACAAGATGGAGCAATTTGGACCCGACCATCATCAAAAGCCTTCCGGAAAACTACAGGCGGCATTCAGACATCATGGCAAACTGACGTTTATCAGAGATGATGACCGTGCTCTGGAGAGAAGAAGAAGAGGGAGAGATGGGATTTATACCCCACCCTCCGCTACCCAGAGTCTCAGAACAGCTTACTGTCTCCTTTCCCTTCTCCCCCTTTCCCTTCTCTCCTCCTCATGAACGAACAGCTCTGAAAGAACTGTGACTGACCCAGGGTCACACCAGCAGCTGCATGAGGAGGTGTGGGGAATCAAACCCGGCTCTCCCAGATTAGAGACCGTGCTTGTAACCACTACGCCAAGCTGGCTTTGGATTCCAGATTCGAGTCCACTAACACCTTACAGACCAACGAGATGTCCAGGGTATAAGCTTTGTCAGCTTTGACTCTCAAAAGCTGGACTTGAATCTTGCTCCTCTGCTGCAGATGAACACAGCTCCCCACGAGAAACTACCCTGCTCCCAGTCAATGTTCCCTCTAAGCTGTGGAGTCTTGTGAGCAAGAATTCTACTTTGTGAGCTACTGGCATTAAAGTTGTGAGCGAGCGGTTGGGCTGCTGCATCAGTTAGTTTGCTCTGGAGCCATCCTTCCTGAGCGAAGACAAAAATGTGTGAGCTGGAGGCTAAAAAACTGTGCGCTAGCTCACACTAACTCAGCTCAGAGGGAACACTGCTCCCAGTATGCCTGTATTTCAAACATCACAGCACGCTGAAGCGGGATCATGCCATGGAGTTGTGAACCCAGCTCTGTGCACAAACACGAGGCCTTCCTACCTGCTCTCACTTTATTCTAACTTTGCAGTGCACACCAATGCTCCCTCTAAGCTGTGGAGTCTTGTGAGCAAGAATTCTACTTTGTGAGCTCCCGGCATTAAAGTTGTGGGCAAGCGATTTGGGTACTGCATAAATTAGTTTGCTCTGGAGCCCTCCTTCCTGAGTTAGACACAAATGTGTGAGCCGGAGGCTAAAAAACTGTGCGGTGGCTCAAGTGGTTAAGATGCTGAACTGCAGGCTGTGGAAGGTCAGTAGTTCCGCAGTTCAAGACCCGGGTGCCGCAAGACGGAGTGAGCTCCCGTCTCTAGTTCCAGCTCCTGCCAGCCTAGCAGTTCGAAAGCAAGAAATTGCAAGTAGATAAATAGGTCCCACTTAGGTGGGAAGGTAACAGCGTTCCATGTGCCTTGGTGTTTAGTCATGCCGGCCACATGACCATGGAAACGTCTTCGGACAGCGCTGGCTCTTCAGCTTGGAAACGGAGATGAGCACCGCAACCCTAGAGTCGGATTCGACTGGCTTTCGAGCAAGGGAACCTTTACCTTTACCTTTAGCTCACACTAACTTGGCTTAGAGGGAACACTGGTGCCCACTAAATCTATCCCAGCAGATCTCCAGAAGGCCAAGTGTTAATGGGGTGAGGTAGACTTCCTGGGACTGGAAGTTCCAAAGCCTGCTGGCCATGTACACACACACACACACACACACCCCTGGCCTGCGCGTTCACTGACTCATTCATTGGAGGCAAACGGAGCAGGGCACTGGTGATCGATCTTCCATTGCAGACTGACTTCAGGCTGATTTCATAGGGGGGAAGGCTGACCTTCAGAATGAGCATGTTTATCAGCATGCTGCACATCTTAACTGAAAAGCCAACAGGGTGTGTGTGCGTGCGCGTTTCCTTTCCCTTTCATTCCATCTCTTTGGCATCGCGTGATCATTTCCCAGAAGGAGGCTGCCTTGCACCCCTCTTGCCTGCTGTTGCATTCTTACAGCGGACCATAGATAGGAGGAGGAGGTAGCTAGGCAAGCCACTCCGTTCAGAACTCTTTGCCCCTTGGAGGAAAATTTGAGTCCAGTGGCACCTTTAAGACCAACAAAGTTTAATTCCAGGGATAAGCCTTCGTATTTCTTACTAATAGATTGGGGAATTATGATATTAATGGGCAATTGGCATAACTATAGGGTCAGACCTGTGTATACTGGAGTCAGAATTCCCGAGAACCCAAGAATAGACACAGGCTGGGTGGCTAAACTAATGATTTCTTTACTAAATATTCTCAAGCATGCAAACAATATTCAAACATCACGAAAGTGTATCCCCAGAATTAAACATTGCTGGTCTTAAAGGTGCCGCTGGACTCAGATTTTGTTCTGTAGCTTCAGACCAATGCGGTGACCCCACCTGAATCTATGCCCTTGGAGAACTAACTCTCTCCTCTGCAAGTTACTCCTGTTCCAGTCTTACTTTGGGAATTGATTCATGCCTGACGATGATCTCAAAATTCTATTGTCTGATAAGTTCTCGGCAATTACCCTGTCTGTTGCTGAATTCTTAGCCTATGTTTGGAAGCTAAGGGTAAGGGCGTACAAGTCTTAATCTCCCTTGAGCTCATTTGGATTGTTATATTTTTAACTGAGTTCACTATTTTTGAGAAGCTTAAAAATGATCCATTGTTGGTGTAACTTGTAACCTGTTATGATCTATTAATTCGTTCCATTAATCTATCCGTTCCATTGCCTTCTCTATTGTTGCTGTGTTATGCCAATAAAGGTCTATGTATGTGTGTGATTCATGCAACATAAATCACTCACGTTGTACTCATGAGTGTCACATGGAAGGAACATACTTACGGGAGGTGCGGTAGAAATTTTTGTGAGTGGGGAATCCCACGTTCCCCTGAGGATCTTGCGCTCACGGGGGCGCGCAATGCTCCTCCAAGCTCTGGAGTCTTGTGAGCAAAGATTCTACTTTGTGAGCTACCAGCATTGAAGTTGTGAGCGAAGAGAGAAATGTGTGAGCCGGAGGCTAAAAACCTGTGAGCTAGCTCACACTAACTCAGCTTAGAGGGAACACTGCAGGCCACTGCAGACCACTTGTGTGAACTGTTATTTGGGAAAAGACAATGAAATTGAAACTTCACACGTGGGCTGCCCAGGCCCAGAAGGCAAATAAAGAATTGGTTTGCCGGCCAGAGAGTCAGCATGGTGTTGGAGTTAAAACTGGCAGAGTCCAATCCAGAGAACTGGGTTTGATTCCAGAGGATGTATTGATGGCCACAGGAATAAACAGCTTTCAAAGGGGATGAGATAGATTCATGGAGGATAATGTCTTATCAGTGGCTACTAGCCATGGTGACTGAGGGGAACCTCCACATTCAGAGGCACTGAGCCTCGGAATCCCAGTTTCAGGACCCAACGGCAACATCAGGGGAAGGCCCCGGCCTCTAAGCCCTATTGTTGGGTTTCCAGAGGAACTGGATGGCCACTATGTAAGACAGGATGCTGGACTAGGTGGACCACTGGTCTGATACAATGGGGCTCTTCTGATGTTCTTATCAGGGCGAAGGCATTGGCCTCTCTGCCCTGTTGTTGGCCCTCCAGAGGAACTGGTTGGCCTCTGTGTGAGACAGGATGCTGGACTGGATGGACCACTGTTCTGATCCAGCAGACTTCTTCCAGGGTTCTTATGTTCCCCACTCCTCCCCGTGAAGCCTGCTGGATGACCTTCGGCCAGTCACAGTTCTGTTGGACTTCTCTCAGCCCCACCTACCTTGCAGGGTGCCTGTTGTGGGGAGGGGAAGGGAAAGCGACTGTAAGCCACTTAGAGACTCCTCACGGTAGAGAAAAGCAGGGTATACAAACCAGCTCTTCTCTTCTCCTAAGTGAAAGCCAATCAGAGCTTGAAGAAGCTCCTCATCTCAGAAGGCAATATTATTTCTTTAAAACATTTCTGTCCTACCTTCTCCCCCCCAGACTCAAGGCGGCTAACGAAGCAAAAACAAGCCGCCGATGTAGAAACCATTTTTAAAAACCCAGCAGCAAGGTTAAAACCAACATCCAAGACCAAAACAGCCCAGCCAGATCTGCAGAACCAGTGTATCCTCCAACAAATGTCCTTTGGAAGAAGACCATTTTATAGGCTTTCTGGAATACAGACACTGAAGGTCTTCTCTGCACCCAGGATTGCCAGCTCCCGGTTGGGAAATACCTGCAGATTTGGGAGGCGGAGCCTGGAGAGGGCGGGGTTTGGGGAGCAGGGGGACCTCGGCAGTCTGCCTTCCAAAGTGGCCATTTTCTCCAGGGGAACTGATCTCTGTAGCCTGGAGACCGGTTGTAAGTCTGGGCAATCTCCAGCCACCACCTGGAAAATGGCAACCCTATCTGTCCCGATTCCAATGAACTGGACCTACTGCAGAAGACGTGTGGTGCCAGTTTGGTGCGGTGGTTAAGAGCGGCAGACTCTAATCTGGGAGAACCGGGCTCACATCCCCACTCCTCCGCATAAGCCAGCTGGGTGACCTTGGGTCAGTCACAGTTCTCTCAGAGCTGTTCTCTCAAGAGCAGTTCATTCAGAGCTCTCTCAGCCCCACCTACCTCACAGGGTGTCTGTTGTGGGGAGAGGAAGGGAAGGGGATCGTAAGCCACTCTGAGACTCCGAGTGAAGGGCGGGGTATAAATCCAATCTTCTCCTCCTCCTCCTCCTCCTCTTCTACTTCTTCCTTCGTCTTCCTCCTCCTCCTCTAGGAGGAGGCTGTCTGAAGAGAACAGCTGGCACATCTGAGTGTACCGTGAGATGTATTTCAATAAACGCGAAAGCCCGTCTGTTGGCAGCCGCTGCAATTGATACAGCACCGGAGCTGACCCTGGACAGAAGTCCCGCTGTCATATTTTGTACCAGTTCAATCTTCTGAGACATCTTCAAAGGCAACCCCACACGGCAGCGTGAATGACTGTGTCTGGGACAGCAGTCTAGATAAGAAGTCAGCTTACAAGTTGGATGTGATTGAATGACGGCGCTTGTAGCGACAGCGTTAACCTCTTTATCCATCGACAAGGCTCGGGTCCAAGAACACCCGCAAGCCCTTAACTCGATCTGCTAAAGAGAGATTAATCCCGTCTAAGGCTGGTCAATCAAAAGAATTTACTGCTTCCTTAATCTCACGAGACGGGGCTTTTAAAAATCGCCTCTCTTCAGGTAACCACATGGATTTGTCTGCTTTCCACATCGCCAAGGATCCTGGGACATATTCTAGGGTTCGTGAGGGCTGGCGTGGCATAGTGGATCGGGTGCAGGATCATGTGAGACCTGGGTTCGAATATCTGCTTCTACCATGGAAGCTGACTGTTGCAGAATTCGGGCCTCAACTGAGCAAGCCTCAGTCCCTTGCAAACCCGTTTTGTATTCAATTCTATGGCTGAATCTTTGGTTCTTTCCCATAAAGCTTTGTGGTTAGCTGCTCCCAAGCAAGCACTGTCAGAGACAATGCACTCTCTCCTAGAAAAGAATGGTTTACATTTCCAGAGACCAGGGTAACAGTCTAAACATCTCAATATGGGGTATGGAATTATAGAGTTGGAAGGGACCTCCAGGGTCATCTAGTTCAGCCCCCTGAACAATTTATTTATTTGATTTATACCCTCCCTTCCCTGCCAAAGCAGGCTCACAATGTGCAGTTCCTCCTTGACACAGAGAGGTTACCCAGAATAATCCTGAACCACTGATAATACACAGATCATCACTTGAAGAGACACCAGGATAGTTGGGGTTTCTCGTTCTCGTGGAAATCATTTTAACTACAGACAAAGTTCATGCTTTACTGTGTGAAAGGGGTTCACGGTTACATTAGCTCCTATGGATGGAAAAGGGTACTTACTATCTGGGTTTACTCCTGTTCCTTCTTGTTCTGGCCAGTCACCCTCCATTATGGGTCTTGACAGAGAAACCAAGGATATCCTTTATAGAACTACAGTGCACTGTATTTAAATATTGAACGAAGAATTATGAGTCAGTTTTGTATGCTGCATTCCAGATTCTTATATGACTGGAAGGCTTCACATTTTGGGCTTGAAGTTCAATAAATCAGAGGTTCTTTGAAACGACTGTCTCTCTTTCTTGATGCAATTGGGATCCCTGCCAGTTTCTCTCCCTCTCCAGTGAACACAGTGGGGATGGGAATCCATGAAAAGGTTCCTGCACTCCTAATTTCCCCTACACTTAATTTGTGGGGTTGTTGAGGGGAGGGGCCATGGCTCAGTGGAAGAGCCTCTGCTCGGCATGCAGAAAGTTTCAGGGTCAGTCCCTGGCACCTCCAGTTAAAAGGACCAGGCAGTGGGTGATGTGGAAGCCCTCTGCCTGAGACCCTGGAGAGCCACTGCCAGTCTGGGTAGACGATACTGACCTTGATGGACCATTGGTCCGATTCAGTGTAAGGTAGTTGCATATGTGCGTTCATGAGAGAATGGAGGTGGGCAGAACAATGCAGTAAGATGCCTTTGGTCCCCTTTGGTGGGGGGAACCAGGATATAAATAAATACAAGTGCATGCACATTGTTAGTTCATCTCCAGACTACAGAGATCAGTTCCCCAGGAGAAAATGGGATGCTTTGGAAGGTGGACTCTGTGGCACTGAGGTCCATGTCCTCCCCGGGCTCCATCCCCAAAGCTCCAGGAGTTTCCCAGCCTCTACCTGGCAACTCTGTCTCCCCCATCCTCTGCCGGTGGCCAGGGGGGACTTGGCAGCCCTACACACTGGCCTAACAATGGGCCCTTTGAGGGAATACCCCACAACACATCCAATTCCCCCCCTCGCCCCACGCCATGGCCATTCATTCTCCCTCTCCGCCTATCTTATCTTATTAAAAGGATACAATGGTGGATGAGAGACCCTCGTAATACTGTCCTGAGCTTCTGAGAAGAAAGGCAGGATAAAAATGTGACAGATTGATAGATCTGACTGCAGATCCTTCCTCTTACAAGGTCATTAGAGGGCCTCCGAACTCACAGAGCTCACTGGCAGCGCTCCCTCTAAGCTGTGGAGTTCTTGCGAGCAAAAATTCTACTTTCCGAGCGCGCGATTTGGCTACTGCATAAATTAGTTTGCTCTGGAGCCATCCTTCCTCAGACTAAAATGGGTGAGCCGGAGGCTAAAAACGGTGAGCTAGCTCACACTAACTCAGCTTAGAGGGAACACTGCTCGCTGGATATTCTAACGGAAGGATGTAGGTTCTAGTCCCTCCAGGACCCACATCCAAAAATGAAATTCTTGAAGTAGATCTTTCCAGTTGTCAAGGTAAGTTACTGTGAGTTCCAACCCTTCACAGCAGAACCTCACATAAATGCATGGCCTGGCCCCACTGCTGGACCTCCTGATGGCACCTGGTATATTTGGGCCGCTGTGTGACAGAGTGTTGGACTAGATGGGCCATTGGCCTGATTCAACATTGGCTTCTCTTATGTTCTTATGGCATCACAGCCCCCTTGTTTTTTTCCCCACCTTAGATATCTGTATTACAACAGGAGGAGGAGGAGGAGGAGGAGGAGGAGGAGATTAGATTTCTACCCCGCCCTTCACTACCCAAAGGAGTCTCAGAGCAGCTTACAAACTCCATTCCTTCCCCCTCCCCACAACAGACACCCTGTGAGGTAGGCGGGGCTGAGAGAGCTCTGAGAGAACTGCCCGTGGGAGAACAGCTCTGAGAGAACTAGGCTTGCCCAAGGTCATCCTGCAGCTGCAAGTGGAGGAGTGGGGAATCAAACCCGATTCTCCCAGATTAGAGTCCATGCCCTTAACCAGTACACCAAACTGGCTCTTTGGGCGGGTTCAGTTGGGACAGGAGAAGCGGCAGTGTTTGAGCCTCAGTCTCTTGACAGGGTGCTGTGCTACTTCTTCAAATCTCCTTCCTTCAAGTACACCCCCCCCATGTGGTTTCCCCGCTTCTTTCCCAGAAAAAGAACTTTTGCACTCAGTTCTCAAAAATATTGTGACTGAGACTGAACTGCATTGTGGGGAAGATACTGCCCAATCATGGAAAGAACCACTCGTTCCAGAATTTTATGACCGCCCCCCCCCCAATTTCCCATCTTCAGTTTTACAGAGGCAGCCGCCTTGCATGTTCATATATTTTGCGCAGATGTTATAATTCCTGCATAGGGAATAATGGTGCGGCTCTGGTGAATGAACTCGCTTTTCCTTTGCTCTTTTTTTTGGGGGGGGGTAAAGCTTTCCTCTCCTCTTTCTCCGAAAGAGAGGAGAGAGATTGTTTGCAAAGTGAACAGAGACGAGCCGGAGAGGTCATTGCTTTCTGCCAGGGATGGCTGGCCACAGCTGAGTTTTATATTCCCGGGTCCAGCTTTGCTGGAGATTCAACCGGAGCGGTAATCCATTCTCTCTCCAGCACAAATGTCCGTCCCGATTTCTAATTTCGCAGGTGAGCAGGTGGTTTAGACAACCCGACAGACCAAATAGCATGGAAAACATCTTTGAAATCCCAGCGCCCCAGCTGGGGCAAAAGCAGCGGTCTCCGCGTAATCCCTCAATTGAAACATTTTGTTGCCCCTGCCCGCCAATTGGGCCCAGTTGAGCATAATTGGGGGGTTCTGAAAACAGAGATTGGATGGGAAATCAGAAACGTAGGCCCCACTGTGGCAGGGGACTGAGAGGTGAACGTTTCGTCTGTACCAAGACCGTCAAACAAAAGTTTGGCTCCGATACAAAAAAGTTTTGTCGGCAGTGTTTTAGATCAAATGATACACAAGGGAATCTGGCTGTATTTCTTCAGGACTCCATTGTGAGGCCATGACCAGAACCATCCCTAGGGTTGCCAGCTCTGGGGTGGGAAATTCCTGGAGATTTGGGGGGTGGTGCTGGGGAAAGGTAGGGTTCAGGGAGGGATAGAGTGCCATAGACGCCATCCTCCAAAGCAGCCATTTTCTCCAGGGGAATTTGTCTCTATAGTCTGGAGATCATTGGTAATATGGGGAGGGCGGAAATCTCCAGGCCCCACCTGGAGACTGGCCACCTAACCACCACCCTGGCTGAGACAAGAGAGCACCCTAGGCTAACGGCAGGCCTGTGGGAAGGAACTTCCAAGACAGGCTTCCTCCAGACTCCAGGAATGCCTAGGCCTCGTTACTAGCGGCAACCAAGAGAGGAAGCAAAGCTGTGTGGCATTGGATGGATGCGGTACCCGTGGCCTGCTGTTAGAATGATGCTGATAAAGGTGGCAGTAGGGTTGTCCCGGGAAGAGGCAACTACAGGCAGGGATGGTGCAGAATTGGGACCGGCTAAAAGCTAATTCTGGAGCAGGAGGTCTTATTTATTTATTATTTATTGATTTTATTGATTTTTACCCCGCCCTTCCGGCCTAGGCTGGCTCCAGGCGGCTTACAACAGAATAAAAGTTCTCATAATACATAAAACACTATTCATTTCATTAATACAATTTCTAATAAATAATAATACAGCAATATAAAAACAATGTTAAAATCGACATGGTGTTAAAAGTGCTAGCCAATTCCAGTTTTGGCCTTAATTCTATTGGTCTGCTTCAGTTAGGGGAGGCTGAGACGGGCAGTAGTCGCAGGGACCAGCGGCTCAGGGTTTCCACGATGGTTGTCAATTGTTATTGATAGCCTGGTGGAAGAGCTCCGTTTTGCAGGCCCTGTGGAACTGTAAAAGGTCCCGCAGGGCCCTGGTCTCCTCTGGGAGCTCGTTCCACCAGAGTGGAGCCACCACCGAAAAGGCCCTGGCCCTGGTTGTTGCCAACCTGGCCTCCTTGACAGTTGGGAGGGCCAGTCAGTTCTGGGTCCCTGAACGCAATGCTCTCTGGGGCATATATGGGGAAAGGCAGTCCCTCAAGGTATGCCCCTGAGAGGGGGGCATCAGGTCTAGAAAGTCCCAGTTTTTATTTGGGTAATGATCGTAAAATGAGACTGTAGAGCACCGTATTCTCCATCTTACGAAGGGGAGCAGTGCCAGCCCAGGAGCCAGAAAGGAGAGGAAAGGATCCGGGGCAGTAACAGTGATCGACAGGCCAGAGGATCAGGCCCAGTTTTCAAGGCTCGGGGATGAAATGTTCATTTGGGACCCCTGCTCACTGCCCACCATGGACATGCCATTTCCTTCTCAGCTGGAAAATGCTAGATATGCATGCCGTCTTTTCAAAAACAATACACCAGTACCATGTTGAAGTTCTCTGTCCTGCAAACCAAGAGATGGGGGCGAAAGCAGTGAATCTGATAGTTTAAAACAGCAGTTCTCAATCTTTGGGAAGTTGGACTCAGAACAGAATTTATAGGCCAATCATCTGCAGAGTTAGTCCAAGCCCACAATAGTCTTTCGACTGGAGTATCGCTGAATATAGGACTGCAGAATATAGGATCAGACCAGTTGTCTATTTCGTCCCGCAACCTGCACCACATAGTGGCCAGCCACCTACCCTAGACTTGAGGGCCCAGATGCAGAGTAACCATGCTGGTTCAGGCCAGTGGCCAATCCAGTCCGTGTCACACAGTGGTCAAAACCCAGGTGCCATCAGGAGGTCCACCAGTGGGGCCAGAACTCCAGAAGCCCTCCCACTGTTGCCCCCCCCCAAGCACCAAGAGTACAGAGCATCCCTGCCCCAGACATAAGAACATCAGAGAAGCCATGTTGGATCAGGCCAGTGACCCATCCAGTCCAACACTCTGTGTCACACAGTGGCCAAAACCCAGGTGCCATCAGGAGGTCCACCAGCAGGGCCAGAACTCCAGAAGCCCTCCCCCTGTAGCCCCCCATCTCTTTCTATGCTATGGAAGTTCCCTTTTGTCACCACAGCTAGAAGCCACTGATGGACCTCTCCTCCATTTTGGTGGGAACGTCTGCACTTCCGTTTTCTGTATAGAAAGCATTTACAGATCACCTCCCACCTGCTATCTGAAGCGGTGAAGAATTCCGCGTCACGCATACGAGGGCTATCTGCTTGCTCTCGTCCTGGTTCAGATCTGCAGCGGTGACGGAGAAGGCCTCGAAGATCCCCGTGCCTCTGTGAGACTGAACATCACAAAGTGACAAGCTGCTGGGAGTATTAACAATGCATGAAGGGGAACGTGGGCTGATGGATGAAGCTTACTCACCAGATCTCTGGGACTCGGCTTTGAAATGGAGCGCTTTGGCCAACAGAGAGCGGGCAGAAGGGGGCCAGCAGGGTTCCAAGAATAGCGGAAGAAAAAAAAACCTGCTTGGTATCTGGTCATTTCTCTTTGCCAGCGGCCCCTGTGGCAGCTAAGCTTTAAGGCTGGCCTGTGCAACTTTGGTTCCACCCTGCTGGACACAAGCCCACTAACCCTGTACAGCGGTCTACCAGACGTGCAGAGCCGAGTATCACACAGAGAATCCGAGTTGGAAGGGACCTCCTGGGTCATCGAGTCTGACCCCCCGCACAATGCAGGAAGTTCACAAATACCTCCCCTTCCACACCTGCAGTGACCGCCATCCCACACCCAGAAGATGACAAAGAAAACCTCCGGGATCCCTAGCCAAACTGGCCTGGAGAACCATTGCTTCCTGCCCCCAATGTGGAATTTCCCTGGGCGTGTAAGAATCTGCCTGACGTTGCCTTAGTCCGTCAAGGTCAACCTTGTCTACTCAGACAAGAAGTAGCAGCTCTCGGGGGTCTCAGGCGGAGGTCTTTCACTTCACCTACTGCCCGGCCCTTTTTAAACTAGGGATGCCGGGCCTTAGATCTGGGACCTCGTGTGCGCCACACAGAGGCTTTGCCACTGAGCCACGGCCCCTCCTCGGCATTTCTCTGGACTTCTGTCACACACCTCTCCCCATCCCAGGATACAAGCTCTCAGGTCAGGGGTGGGGAAATCTATTTAATTTCTGAAATAATGTGCTTGAGGCCTGGGCCAAGCCCCAGCAACATTTCTTTATTTACTGTATTTATATCCCGCCTTCCACTCCAATGCGGACCCAAAGAGGCTTACACCAGTCTCCTCTCCTCCACTTTGTCCTCACAACAACCCTGTGAGGTATACTAGGCTGAGAAGGTATGACTGATATGCCTGTCCCCACCATGTTTGGGCCTTACAGGCCCCTGGTAGCCTCCTGTGCCAGCAGTCTGGAGGGTTCTATCCAATTCTGCCATGCACAGCTTTAGTGGGCCAGATCTCGGCATGTCATGGGGGTCCAGCGCTGGATCAGAGAGTTCTGCACCCTCCCATTCTGCCAGTTTGGTGTAGTGGTTAAGTGTGCGGACTCTAATCTGGGAGAACCGGGTTCAATTCCCCACTTCTCCACATGCAGCTGCTGGATGACCTTGGGCAAGCCATAGTTCTGACAAGAGCTGTCCTTGAAAGTGCAGTCCTTGAAAGAGCTCTCTCAGCCCCACCTACCTCACAGGGTGTCTGTTGTGGGGAGGGGAAGGGAAAGGAGTTTGTAAGCCGCTCTGAGACTCCAAGTGAAGGGCGGGGTATAAATCCAATCTCATCCTCCTCCTCCTCCTGAAACCTTTCTCCAGCCCAAGGAGCATTTCTCCACTAACAGAGCCTCTGGAATAATGTCGCATCACGAATCGAACGGCTCCTCACTTTCTCTGGCCCTGGTTCTTGGAAGAGTTGCGTTCATCAGAGGATGCTTTTGGAAGGCTTCGAACTGTGCTGAGCAGAGAAGACATGCCCCCCCCCCCGGGGTTTTGCCAGCACTGGGTTGGGAAATATCTGGAGATTTTGGGGCTGGAGACTAGGGAGGGTAGTGGGAGGGGCCTCGGCAGAGTATAATGTAGGGCTACCGTTTTTCAAAAAGCAAAAAAGAGGACATCTTGTTTATTATTTATTTATTAGATTTCTACTCTGCCCTCCCAGCAAAGCCGGCTCAGGGCGGCTTACAACAATATAAAAACAATACAATAAATAGCAAAATCAACAACATAAGTTAAAACCGTATTATACAACTTCATAAAAGTGCTATCTTTCCGGACTTGACTACTTCCAACGAGTGATCACGATGGCAAATCTCCTTTTAAATCCCCCGACTATTTCAGCGGTGAGAATTCCTACTGACTAGGAATATTCCTAACCTTTCAAAACCTTAAAAGAGGACATTTGCATTAGTTTTTTTTAAAAAGAGGGCCGGCATCAAAAAAAGAGGACACATCCTCTAGAAAGAGGGCATCTGCTAACCCTATAAGGTCATAGAGTCCGCACTCCAAAGCAGCCATTTCCTTCCGGGGAACCTGAGCTTGGTCATCTGGAGATGATGAGCTGTAATAACAGGAGGATTCCAGGTGCCACCTGGAGGTTGGCAACTTTGCCCCCAACCAGCAGCCTGCGATCTTGCAAAGGGTTCGTGGGGCGTTGTGGGAAGATGCACAGACGCATTACAAGCAAAGGCTTGTGTATAAAGCAGCCATTTGTGTTGTGAGAGAGCACCTTCTAAGGGCCTTTAAAAAATAAATACGTTCAGGGGCTCTGTTCTGGTTCGGATGAAGTCCTGAGTCAGGATGGAGCAGCTACCTTACCGAAAGCAAGACGCTTCAGGGAAGCCTTCTCTTGGGGTAGGGTTCCCAACTCTGGGAAATATCTGGAGATTTTGGGGGGTGGAGCCTGGGGAGGGCGGAGTTTGGGGAGGGGCGGGACCTCAGCAAGGTATAATTCCATAGAGTCCACCTCCCAAAGCGGCCATTTTCTCCAGGGGAACCGATCTCTGTCGACTGGAGACCAGTTGTAATTCTGGGAGATCTCCAGTCACCACCTGGAGACTGGCAACCCCGCTCATAGCCCCTCTCTGATGACAGAAAGGCACTCTGCACGTGCGCAGAGGGCAAAAGTGCTTCGTGGCACAGGTTGCACTGTCTTTGAGTCTTTAACTAGGGCAGTGACCGAAGCTGCCAGACTGAACACGACTAATAGTCCTTAGAATGCATGTGGGGCTTTCACTCTTCACAGCGTCCCAAGCAAAGGACCTTGCTGCCAATGCACCCTCTAAGCCATGGAGTCTTGTGATCAAAAATTCTACTTTGTGAGCTACCGGCATTAAGGTTGTGAGCCGTCGATTTGGCTACTGCATCAATTCGTTTGCTCTGGAGCCCTCCTTCCTGAGCGAAGGCAAAAATGTGTGAGCCGGAGGCTAAGAAACGGTGAGCTAGCTCACACTAACTCAGCTTAGAGGGGACACTGCTTGCTGCAGTCCTCATGCCAGCCCTGTAAGGTAGGGCAGTCATACCTTTGCAGCACCTTGACTACGGCTACCAGCAGTGCAATCTTAAACAGAGTTATCCCAGCTTAAGCCCACCGATTTCAATGGATTTAGATGACAGTAACTCTGTGTGGGCTTAGCATTACTTGAAAACAGTGGCATTACTTCTTACATAACCAGGCGCATGTTTTCACAGCATGAGAGTCGCTGTGGACCAGGAAGACCTCAGTTCAAATCCTGTATCTGAGAGCCAGCATGGTATATTGGAGGAGATTGGATTTCTACCCCACCCTTCACTACCTGAAGGAGTCTCAGAGCCGCTTACAATCCCTCTCCAGCCCACAACAGATACCCTGTCAGGAATGTGGGGCTGAAAGAGCTCTGTGGAAAACAGCTCTTGAGCCCTGAGAGAACTTGTGACTCACCCAAGGTCACACCAGCAGCTGCATGTGGAGGAGTGGGGAATCAAACCCGGTTCTCCCATATTAGAATCTGTACTCCCAACCACCACGCCAAACTGGCTGTTGCTTAGCCTGTTGGACTAAGATCTGGGAGCGCCAGGTTCCAATCCTCGCTCTGCCCAGGGAAGCTTTGCTGTGTGACCTAACCTACCTCACAGGGTTGTTGTGAGGACACCAGTGGAGGAGAGGAGAATGAGGTAGGCCACTCTGCGTGCCCATTGGGGAGAAGGGTATGAATAAAGTAAATGAGTAAATAAATATAATGTACTTGGCAAGCGGCCTTAGTCAACTCTCTCTGTCTTTCTCAGCCTCCCCCGTCTGGAAATTAATATGGCGATAATTTCTGTTCTCTTACTGTTCATTCGACTCAGCGGCCTCAGACAGCCGATCGGGGGGGAGTGGGGGGGTTATCAAACCGGCCGGCCTCGCAGGGCTGTTGGAAGAGTTGCCATAAACAGGCCCAGCGCTTTGAACGCCTCGGGTGCACACGACGGCCTCCCCGCGATGACCCTGGCGCGTCTACTCCGAAGTCAGTCCCTGCTACGTCCCGTTTCCTCCCCAGAAAGTGCGCCCGGGATTCCGGGACCGACTCCGAAGGCTGAGGCGTGGGTATCCTTCGGATCGCCTTGCGGAGATCCTCGGGCATTTGCAAAGCTCCGATCCTTGGCGGCGATCCGCCCCTTGCAAAAATGAAGTGGGGAAAAAAGCAGTCCTAAAAAAAAAAAACAACCCCCCCAACCCCGCTTCCCTTGCACGCGTCCCCCCCGCCCGCATTCCCACGACGCCGTTTAGCCCAGAAGGGGGCCGAGGCCTCTCCTCTCTCCGCCCCCCCACCCCCGCCCGCCCGGGCTTGTTGTGCTCCGCTCCGGCTTCTGCAAAAGGTCGAGGGAGGGACCGGGGGGGGGGCCCACTCGCAAGCTCTGCTTCTCCCCCCCCCGCTTCCCTCTGGGTCCCTCCGGGCCCTCCTCCTCCTCCTCCTCCCCCCGCAAGGAGATTGGCTGCGAGAGTTTGTCAATCGCCGCTCTTCCACCTCCCGCCCCCCCCCCCCGCGGGTGCCTGCCACCCCGCTCAGCCCCGGGTCTCCGAGAGAGTTGGTGCCAGAAGCGGCTGGCGGAGGAGCCGGGCGGAGCGCCTCGCCTCGCCTCGCCTCGCCTGGCCACCCACCCCCTCCCTCCCTCCCTCCCTCCCGCCCGGGCCCGCTCGCTTCTTGGTCTCCTTCTCCTGGGCATGGCACCGAGACTGGCATGGAGGAGGAGGAGGGCCGGGGGCCGTCGGGGGGGCGGCGGCGGCAGCAGCAGCAGGCAGAGGAGCAGCAGCAGCAGCAGCGCGGCGGCCGCCGGCCAAGTCCCCGGGAGGCAGCCGGGGGGGAGCCGCTGCCCCCCCAGCGCGCGTAGAGGGGGAAGAGGCGGCGGCGGCGGCCGGGTTCCTCTCGCTGCTGCAGCCGGCGGCGGATGCCGGGGAGGCGTAGCGGGGGGGCAGCCTCGTCGGGGCGGGGGGCGGCGGCGGCGGCAGGAGCCGCGAAGATTTTTTTTTTTTGGGGGGGGGGCTGGGCTCGGATTCCTGGAGGGGGGGCGCCTCGCCGGACCCGGAAGCCGCTCGGGCCGTTGGGCGTTTTGCAACCTGGGCAGCAGCAGCAGCAGCGACCGCGGCCATGTGCGCGGCGGCGGGCTGAGCGGGATCTCGCCTCTGCCCTCCGCCGAGGGACCCAGCCGGAGCAGCCGGAGCGAGCGGGCGATCTTCGGCGCAAGAAAAGCAGACGCGCCCGCCGAAAGCCCCGGGGGGACTCGGGAGACCTCTCCAGGGATGGATCCGGCGCCTCTTCCGGAGCCCCAAGACGACCCCGCGGCGGCGGCCCGGAGCTGAGATGCCTTCCAGCCTCCGCGCCCCTTTAACCGGAGGGGAAACCGGGCAGCCCTGAAGCGCGCCGCGGCGGCGGCGGCGGCTGGAGTTTTTTCCCCTTCTTTGCGCGCAGCTTGCGCGCCCGGCCGAGCGCCTCTCCCGCTTGCCCGCCTCTCGCCTCTCTGCGCCCGGCCACCATGATGTCTTCTGCCGGGGATGGAGGAGCCCACGTCGCCCAGGCTTCCTGCCTCCTGCTGCCCTTGGCCCTCTGGTGCGCGGGTGAGTCCCCAAAGTTTGACTTCTTCACCTACGAGTGCCTTTTCTTGTCGTTAAAGAAAAGCCCCCTTTATTTTGCGAGAGGAGTTGCTTGCCGGAGACCTGTACGGTTGGGGGTGTGTCTGTGGCGGTGGAGGTGTCCGGCTCTTCGCCTCCTTTCAGCTCCGGCTTGCGCAATTGTGAGAGGTTTCTTACATTGCTTTGGGGTCTGCCTTTCCGTGCCCGTGGTTCTCCCAACTCGTCCTCACAACTACCCTGCGGGGTGGGTTAGCCGGAGAACGGGAGACTTGGCCCAAGGTCACCCAGCTGGTAGGGTGGGAATAGGAACCCTGCGTTAATCTGCAACTCTGACCACTGTACAGCGCTGCCTCGACTGATTTGTAACATTCCGGTGGCGTCGTAATGTAATACCCAGTTTCTCAAACCAGTGGATGCCGGGTCTGTTGCCTAGGACACACTTGGGAGCCTTGATCCCGGTTGTGTAGCGGGGCTAGTTGTGGCAAATGGTGGGGGAAGCGATGTGCTTTGTGCAGGCTGAAGAGGGAGAGCATGCAGCGGTCAGAGCGTCATGCTAGGGTGACCTGGGTTCAAACTGGCCAGGCGGCTTCCTGGGTGACCTTAAATTAGTGACTCACTGTGATTTAGTCTAGCCGACCTTACAGGGCTGTCGTGCGGCTAAAACAGCAGAGGCGGGAATCACATACGAGCTGCCGGGAAGAAGGCTGAGATAACAGCGCGACAGAGATGCTCTCTCCGTTGCAAAGCCTATGGCAAAAACAGCAAAGCCGTACAGGGAAAGTGTTTGTTTTCTCTTGGCCAGCCTTTCCAACAACCCTGGAAGGTAGCTTGGTATTTTTGCATACAGCTGTCGGGGCTCTGTTTATTGTAGTTTGGTACGGCCTGGATATTATGTTCTTATTCCAGTGTGTGTGTGTGTGTGTGTGTGTGTGTGTGTGACCATGGAAGCCGAGCGATAGGGTCCCTACAAGTGATTGTCAGAAGTGAGATGTGCCCTGGTCTTGTGTCTTACAAGTAGTCTTACAAATAGGCCTTTGCATTTATATCACACTTTCAATGTTCAAAGGGTCATAATGCGGACTCTGTGCACTTGGACAGATCAGGAGAGGGAGGGCAGGAAGGGTCGCATCAGCGCTTAGTTCTCGTGGCCCTTCCTTGCACGCCCAGGGAAATGCTGATCGCCACTTTTGGGGTCAGGGAGCCATTTTTCTCCAGGCCAGTTTGGCTGGGGATCCTGGAAGCTTTTTGTCATCTTCTGGGCATGGAACAGGGGTCATTGAGTGTGTGTGTGTGTGTGTGTGTGGGAGGTATTTTTGAATTTCCTGCATTGTGCAGCGGGTTGGACTAGATGACCCTGGGAGGTCCCTTCCAACTCTGTGTTTATGATTCTATAATAATCCTTACAGTGGCCTCCTAAGGTAAGCCACTGTTGATTAGCCCCATACTGCAGATGAGAGCACCAAGCCCAAGTGGCTGGTGGAAGGTCACCTTGTGAGCTTGTGGCACGGATGAGACTCGAACCAGTAACCTCTTGGCACATTCTCTGAGCTCCCGAGCTGCCTCTTTCGAGCGATAGGTGGCCATGTCTGTCTCTTCCTTCCTACCTCCGCATATATAACAATTTTTGTGTTGGTTTAATCAGAAATCCATCTTTCCTGGTCTCCGGGAAATGCGATGCTTAGATGAAACGGACCTTGGCTTGGTCTGGCAAGGCAGGTGGTGGCTTATCACATCTCCATGCCTGGAGAAAGACCCCTGTTGAATTCCTGCCTGCTGGTAAAACCACGGTTGTTTGAAACGAAGGGAGGGTTCCTCTGTTTGAAAGTGGCCCTTTTAAACGGTGGGAATCTCACGTATCGAACCACGGCTTCCCAAGGCAAGGGCTTGAGGGATTCTCTTGTGTTTGCGACGGCTTCTGTCGCTTCCCCCTCCATCCAGCTCCTCAGCTCATTGACTTGGAAGTACACCCCGTCGATCTGAACGGCACGATGAAAAGCCACATTATGCTATTTATTAAGACCATCCAAAATAGCACGGCGCTGTGAGTAAGCTTTTGAGTTTGTCCGGAGCTCTTAATCAGGCTAGATACTTAATGAAGGCTTCTGGAGGGCAGGGAAGCTCATGCGTACTGTTGTGCCGTTTTGGATGGCCTTAATAAAAAGGTGAAGTGTGGCTTTTGGGTTCGGGTTACGCTCGGGGCCCTTGTGGTACCTGTTGAGGGATTGTGGCCTTAGTTTGCAAAGTGTGTCTGCATTTTGCAGAGGGGGAAACTGAGTCTGGGGGACAATCTACTTGATCGGGCGAATTGACTCTGTGCTAATGGCCAACATAGAATCATAGAATGTTAAGAGTTGGAAGGGACCTTGCGGGTCATCTAGTCCAACCCCCTGTACTCTGCAGGAGCATACCCGAAAGATAGCCCTGCAACGTACCCGAAAGATGGTCATCCAGCCTCCGCTTGAAAATGTCCAGCGAAGGAGCATCCAGCACCCCCCAAGGCAGTCTGTCCCACTGCTCAACCACTCTTACAGCTAGGAAGTTTCTCCTGATATTCAGCCGGTATTCACCCATTAGAGCAAGAGAGAATAGATCTGCTCCATCTTCTACATGACAGCCCTTCAAATATTTGAAGACTGCAATCATGTCCCCTCTAAGCCTTCTCTTTCCCAGGCTAAACATACCCAACTCTTTCAGCCTTTCCTCATAAGACTTGGATTCCAACCCTCTCATAATCCTGGTCGCCCTCTTCTGGACACGCACGAGCTTGTCAACATCCTTCCTAAAATGTGGTGCCCAAAACTGGACAGAGACCTCCAGGTGAGGCCTGACCATAGCAGAACATGACTAATGGGCAAGCTCCGTCCTGATGCATTTACTCAGAAGTAAGACCCCTTCTGTTCAGCCACACTTATTTCTTGATTACTTTGCTTTGGATTGTAGCCTTAAAACTGCTCTTGGGATCACGTTCTCCTTAGCATCAAGAATGTGCATTAGTCTTTCTCTAGAGACCTGACCTGGATGGTCCAGGCTAGGCAGATCTCAGAAGCTAAGGAATACCTGGGCTGTGAGGCAGAGGCAGGGAATGGCAAACTGCTTCTGAACATCTCTTGCCTTGAGAACCCCAGGAAGGCTCACATAGGTCAGCTGCGACTTGACAGCGCTTTCCACCCACCACCATCATTTCTTTGGAACTCCGTGGGTTATACTGAGATAAGTCCCTGCCCCAAAGAGAATGCAAACTACGTTCAGCGAAATGGGAGGCAGACCTGGGCTTCTCTTCAAGTACAATGTATGCCTGCCTGAGAGTCAACCCAGTTGCACTCAGCAAATCTTCCTTCCAGGCAAAATCCACAGAATCAGGCGGTTGAGTTGGGAGATAAGGACAAGGGTCTAAATGCAAAGCTTCAGAATAGTAGTCTCTGTTAGAACTGCTCTTCAGAATCCCAATTCCAGTTTCTGAACTCCAGAGAAGGTCTGAAGCAGGGGTGTCAAACATGCCGCCCGGGGGCCGTATCAGGCCCCCGGAGGGCTTCCGTCAGGCCCGTGGTGGAACTGGCCATCTCCTGCTTCCAGTTCTGCTGCTGCATCATCGCTTGCTTTGCCAGACTTTCTCAATCACTCGGCCATTTCATGTTTTCCCCTGGGTCCTGGACTCAGAACTCTGAGCATGAGATTTCTACAGTGAATGTCAATAAATCAAAAGTAGGTTTGCAGCTTACAGAGCTAATGTTTTAAGCATGTTTTTATTTTAAGTTAAAAAAAATCATTGTGTTTATGTCCTTTATAAAGTTTATACCTCCGCTACCTGGCATTACATTTTATGACACACGTGGTCCGGCCCAGCAAGGTCTTATTTATGTCAGTAGTTCTGTGAATGGCTCTCCTGGGTGGTTTTTAAATTGGTAAATAGCAATGGGGTGTGTGTGTGTGTGTGTGTATGGGGGGGGTTTGCACTGAAGCGCGAAGGGTTTCACCTGCTCCCAGATCATTTTCTGAGCACAGCCATGCCCCCCCCCCGCCACTGCTATCATCCTGCTGGGAGAAACAGGCAAGCAACAGCAGGGAATAGGGTTGCCAACCTGCAGGTGGAAACTGGAGCTCTCCTGGAATTACCAGTTCTCTTCAGACTGCACAGATCAGTTCCCTGGGAGGAAAAGACTGCTTCGGAGGGCAGGTTTATGTTGCATTGCGTCTCTGCTGAGCGCCTGCCCCTCCCCAAACCTCGTCTTCCCCAAGCACTGCCCCAACCTCCAGGAATCTCCCAAGCTGGAGATGGCAACGCTAGCCATGAGGCCTAATCGGGCTTCTGTCTTGGAACCTGGCGGATGAAGGAAAGATGAGACTTTCCCCAGCGAGGGAGAGAGTCGCTTGTTCGCCTCCAGCTCGTTCCCTAAGAAGGTTTGGAGAACTTCTGTAAGGCCGTAGCTGGTTATTTCAAAGGAAGAAGGGGGGCGCAGTTGAGGTCCTGTGTGGTTGTAGCCCTGGTAGCCCTTGGTTCACATTCCCACTGTTGCCAAGATGCTGGCTGGAAGATCCTGGGCCAGAGTCACTCTTGCTCTTTCAGCTCGGCCTACCTCACAGGGGTGTTGTGAAGATAAACCGGAGGATGGGAGAACCCTGAAAGCCCCTCCTTTAGAGAAGAGCGGGATGAAAATGCAGGTTTGTACAGGGCAGAGAGGAGTATGAGTGCGTAGACACTAGGAGGGAGCATTTCTGGGGGACAGTGCCCCACCACTGAAGCTTGGCACAGCTAGACTTCTGTGTCCGCGCGCTCTGCATTTGACACAGGGCGTGTTGCAGATGTTGGTCTTGAAGGATGAGCATGAAACTGCGTCTTCTGGAGAAGCAGTTTAGGCTGGTACCAGAATATGGCGGGCTTTTGAAATTGACATGACTTCTTTGGCCGAAAGTTACCTGGTTGAGGAAACCTGTTTCACTGTATCGGAAGAAGTGCGCTTCCGCACACAAAAGCTTATACCTTGGATAAAACTTGGTTGGTCTCCAAGGTGCCGCTGGACTCAAATGTATTGCGAGGACTTCCTTTTTTGAAAGCTGGATTCGAGTCCAGTCCTTTTATAGAAGCAGGATTCGAGCCCAGCAGCCAGTTTGGTGTAGTGGTTAAGTGCGCGGACTCTAATCTGGGAGAGCCGGGTTTGATTCCCCACTCCTCCACTTGCAGCTGCTGGTGTGACCTTGGGTCAGTCTCAAGTTCTCTCAGAGCTGTTCTCTCAAGGGCAGTTCTGGAAAGAGCTCTCTCAGCCCCACCTACCTCACAGGGTGTCTGTTGTGGAGAGAGGAAGGGAAAGACGTTTGTAAGCCTCTCTGAGACTCCTTTGGGTAGTGAAGGGTGGGATATAAATCCAATCTCCTTTTCTCTTCTTCTTAGAGACCAACAAGGTTTTCCGGGCATGGGCTGTCGAGGTTTGACTCTCAAAAGCTCGTACCTCGAAAATCTCATCTGTCTCTAAGATTCTGCTGGACTCGAACCCGGCTCTTCCACTGCAGACCAACACAGCTCCCCACTGAAACCACCTTTCATAAAAGGCTGCTGCACTAAATGGCAACTTAATGAAGAGGCCCCTGTTGACTGGATGGTAGGAGTGGGATTTTCTGGCCCTGTCCGCTCTGACGACTCGGCCTAGGGACACCTGCTTCCTTCTCTTCCCCCTCCCTATTGCAGACCCTAATAGTATTTCCCAAACTCCTGATGGCCTACAGGTGTGTCTCCTGAGTGAAAAAGGGTGGACTGGGACGCTCTTACAGAGGCAACAGTGTTAAGCATTTGCAAGAGAGAGAATTCCCTCCTGATGAGAAGCAGGCCAGGCCAAGAAGAGCCGTGGATGTAACAGGAGAGCAAGATTCAACAGCACCTTAAACCCCAACAGGATTTCCAGGGTATAAGCTGTTGAGAGTGGTGCAGCGGGCAGCCTCCTCGGAGGGTGGGCAATTGCTGCCCATCTCTGTGCCGAGTAACTGAATGATCAAATCGCCCCAGGGGCAGAGATCTGGCTGTTTTACCTGCACATCCTGCGAAGGCTGATTCATAGGGTGCAAGGTCAGTATATCATGCAGAGTGGCAGCGGGCAGCCTCCTCTAAGAGTATTTTGGTCTCACAGGTCGATTTAGCACCTTGGAGACCAACAAGACTTACAGGTTTGGTCCCTAAGGTGCTTCTGGATTCAAATGTACCTGTTCTACTGCAGACCGACCCAGAGGGTGGCCGTCTGAAACTGGGCTCACAGGAATTGTTCAGCTTGGTTGAATATGTGTGTGTGTTTTTGTTTTTTTTTAAAGGAAAGCATAGTAAAAATGCTTCAATAAAAGAATCAGTTGTTCACTTTAGGCAGTGGGAATTCTCGTACTATAGGTAATCTGTAACACATTTCCATCAGAAATCCATCTAGCCGGTTCAGTGGGCCTGCATATAAGCATCACGATGTGGGCCCAGATGTGCGTCCATGCATATGCACATTGGCATTGGTTGTATGAGTCGAAGACTGCTTCCACATAGGGACCACACTTGTTGGATTGGGGCACATTTGCGCAAACTCCTCGATGCTGACAAGGGTATCCCTAAACACAGAATTGCCAGGGGGTAACAGGGGCCAGAATTCCATGGGTGCACACCCTAGGCATGGTCTACCAGAGGTTCCCAAACTTATTTGGCCTACCTGCCCCCTTTTCAGAAAAAAAATTACTCAGGGCCCCCCTGGAAATCTACCTTCAAGAAGTGGACAAAAAGATGTAGTTTCTGGGTCTGCGCCTGGATCATTCCAGCGCCCCCCAGGGGGCGGTATTGCCCACTTTGGGAACCAGTGGCTCAGCCGATTTCTAAAATCTCAGTCTTTTCAGTGGGATGGATCAATAATTCCCAAACCAATTGAAGGTTTTCGGGAGGCCAAAAGTATGTACTTGTTTAAGAGGCAGCCTGTTGCATCTCTGTCTGATTCACTGCTTTGACCTTGCCTCGTTCCCACTGGTCTCTCGCAAGTTGTGATAATTTCTACCACAGCTCTGCCTCAGGAACTGAGAGACCAGTCAGCTACTCCCAATGCCGTTGTGCTGTGGACTTCCCTCAATGCCACAGAGGAGGCTTTGCGTTGTATCTCTGCATAAGCCACTGTTCTGAGTTCCCCTCCTTCCCATAAGGATGCACAGTGAATTGTGTGGAACCCCAGGGATCGTTCAAAGTTGGGGGATTATTGAGGCGACCCAGTCAAGACTGTTTGGCCTGCAAGACTGATGAGTCAATAAAATTTGTGTTCTCTTATCGGAAGTTTGGGTGTTACAGAGCTAGATAGCGTGGCTTGAGGCCACGGTGCTGGAAGGACCGCCTCCGCCTGTTCCAGGGGCATCAAACATGTGGCCCGGGGGCCGGATTAGGCCCCTGGAGGGCTTCTATCAGGTCCACAGTGGAACTGGCCGTCTTCTGCTTCTTCTTCCAGTTCTGCTGCTGCTGCGTCATCGTAGGTTTGCAGCTTACAGATACACGCCTGAACAGCAGACTCAAGATTGCAACAGCACAGACATTTTGATGCAATAATTCAGAGCAAGAGGTGTCAGTTATCAGACACTGTTAAATAAAACAAAATATTGCAAGAGTGCTGATGTTTTAAGGGTATTTTTATTTTAAGTTAAGAAAAACCCCTTTGTGTTTGTGTCCTTTATAAAGTCTATATTTCCACTACCTGGCATTACATTTTATGGCACACCCAGGCCGGCCCAACAAGGTCTCATTTATGTCAGATCTGGCCCTCGTAACAAATGAGTTCGACACCCCTATCCTATATTGCCCAGCCCACAAGATAATGTCCACTTCTGAGACATTGTTCTCTGTGCACCTGCCTTCAGAGGCGTGGCAGGTGGCAACCAGAGACGGGGCTTTTTCAGTGGTGGCCCCTTGCCTTTGGAATGCCCCTCCCCCCATAAGACTTGCCTGGCACTTACCTTCCTTTCTTTTGGGCACCAGGCTAAAATATCTTCCCCCTCCCACCGGGTTTTAGATAAAGGTTTTTGTCTACTACACCTTATGTGGTCTACTTCTGGCAAGAGGACTATTTTATATTGTTCTAGGCTGTTTAATGCATGTTTTTATTTGGTTGCATCCTGTCCTGTTCTAATAGCATTTGGCCTGTTTTTTTTTTTTAATGCTTGTGTTGTAATAGCTTTTAGAAAACGTTAGTTGTAAGCCACCTCGGTTGGATCTCTGGAACGGCAGCATATTGTCTTCCTAAAGGAACAAATAGCCCATTGATCTGATTCGCTGAGGCTCCTAATCCATGTTTTTGGGCCTTGTGTGTAAAGTGTTGTCAAGTCACAGCCAGCTCATGTCGGCCCCTTAGATTTTTCAAGGCAAAAGATGTCCGGAGGTGGTTTGGTATTGTCTGCCTCTGCGTAGCAACTCTGCGCTTCCTTGGTGGTCTCCCATCCAAATACTAACCAGGGCCGACCCCGCTTAGCTTCCGAGCACTGACGAGACTGGGGGTAGCCTGGGGCATCCAGGTTGGGGTTTTCAGGCCTCAGAGGCTGAGAAGACCTTTCGTTCCGATGTGTACCTTTTTGTTCCTGAACAGTGGAACGAGTGTCCCATGTGCCAGTGATCACCTACTGGCCTCAGTTTTAGTATGTGTCTTCTTCTTCTGAATTGCAACGTGCGTACATGCCCACGTGCCCATTTCTGGGGCATCTAGCTGGCGCAAGAAGGATGCAGAGCTGAAGACTTTCCATAGCTTTTGGAAGAGTGACTGAAATGTGGCGGCGGCGCAGCACCCTCTGGGATCTCGTTTCTAAGGAAGGATTCAGCTGCATCCGATGCTCCCTCTAAGCTGAGTGAGTGTGAGCTAGCTCACAGGTTTTTAGCCTCCAGCTCACACATTTGTGTCTTGGCTCGGGAAGGAGGGCTCCAGAGCAAACTAATTTATGCAGTAGCCGAATTGCTCGCTCACAACTTTCATGCCTAGCTTTTTGCTCACAAGACTCCACAGCTTAGAGAGAGTATTGGCTGCTTCTATGCTGTAATTGTATGCAGGGCCGGCCCCAGGATTTTCTGCGCAGTAGGCGAGGCAGCCTTGTGGTGCCTCCCCAGGCGAGGCTGCTTTGTGGCATACCCCACCACCACCACAGAGCTGCCCTCTCCACCGTTGGAGACCTGCCTGCAAGGGACGCCCCTTGGGCCTAGCACCCACCCGGGCTCACGAGCTCTCCAGCACCACTGGCAGCCACCTGCACTGGCTGGCCGCAGCGCCTCGCCAGCTGCCCGGCCGCGCTCACCTCAGCTGCCGTCGCTGCCACCATGCAGTGAAGAAGCCGCCGCTGTCACCTCTGCCAGGCCCCCAGAGGGGGCGCCTGCAGGCCATGCAGCTCGGCCGGGGCGCGGAGAGGCGGGATCGGAAGGGAACAGGGCGCTGGGGTGGGGGGAGAGGAGAAGGAGGCACGCTTTCCTGCAGCCGGGAAGCCTGTGGCCGAGCGCCCAAGGCAGGCGGATCACGGGCCGGCGCCCTCGTTAGGCAGGCACCCTAGGCATGGGTCTAAAATCTGTCAATGACGGGCCGGCCCTGATTGTATGCACATGAAAAGGCACATTAAATATAAATACAGAACAGTAAATATTGGGGGGGAAACGTTTACAGCAATTTTTAAAAAAAATACACATAGGGCATACGACATTCTGGGCTCTGTTGTGCCAGACGTTGTGAACATTCATCTCTCCGGCAACCTGATCCCCATCAGACGCATTTATGCTTCTTTGCCTTCTAGCGAAAGGAATTAATTTTTGTCAAAAGGGCTGCTTTCCACATCCGATCGAACCGGTCAGAAACGAGCGGCGGCTCAGCTTTCTTTCATGCGCTGGCCGCCAGGAGCCGGGTCTCCAATCCACTCCGTGTCAGGCCCATCAGGCACGTCTCTGAAATAACGTCACCTGGGTTGCCTTCAGCACTGGGTGCGGATTGGGATTGTGTCATTCCGTTACAACTGGGTTCGTCAACGTAGCCGAGTAGTTGAACTGGGGGTGGGGTGTGGTGGCGCACAATCGGAACCTGCGAAAAAAACCCTAATTGGAGTGTACAAATTGACTTCTCTGTGGAGTCTTAGAGATACGTGCCAATTTATGGGGAGGGAGTATTGATGTATAATCTTGAAGGCATTGCAATTAGTTGAAACACATCTCTTGCGGGGGGGGCTCAGTGATAGGGCTGGCAGCTCTGGGTTGGGAAATATGTGGAGATTTTGGGGGTGGGGTTTGAGGAGGGTGGGGTCTGGGAAGGGGAGGGGCCTCAGCAGGGTGTAACGCCACAGAGTCCACCCTCCAAAGCAAGCATTTTCTTCGGAGGAACTGATTTTGGTTGTCTCGAGATCGAGTGTAATAGTGGAAGACCTCCGGGTGCCATCTGGAGCTTGGCAAGCCTACTGGTAGGGCATCTGCTTGCCATGCCGAGTGCCCCTTTTCCATTCCCGAAAGGACCAGGTGCAGGCAGTAACGTCCCCTCAAAGCTGTGGAGAGTCTTGTGGGCAAAAATTCTACTTTCTGAGCGAGCAATTTGGCTGTGGCAAAAATCAGTTTGCTCTGGAGTTGCCCTTCCGGAGTGAAGACAGAAATGCATGAGCCGGAAGCTAAAAAACTGTGCGCTAGCTCACACTAACTCAGCTTAGAGGGAACATTGCAGGAGGTGATGTGAAAGGACTCGCTCTAAGGCCTTGGAGAGCTGCTGCCAGTCCGGGTAGTCAATACCGACTTTGATGGGCCGAGGGTCTGATCCAGGATGAGGCGGCTGTACGTGTCCAGCACTTTTGGTAGTTAAACCACATCCACTCCCCCCGTTGAAATTAGAACCACGCTTGTATCCTGTGTCTCCTAGTGGTTGATTGTGTGACCAAACAAGGATTACCCACTAAGCTTGCCGATCCCCGGATGGTCTCTGGAGTTCTCCTGGAATTGCAACTGATCTCCAGAGATCAGTTCTCTTGGATGAAACAGAAGCTTCACTGGGTGCTGAGGTCCAGCTCGTCCCCCGACTCCAACCTCCACAAGTTCCGCCCCCCAAATACCAAATTTCCCAGCTTGGAGTTGGCAGCTCTATTACTCACCTGTGGAGGCACTCATCCTCTCTGTCATGCTTCTGGGTCCACTTTCTGATTGGAAGGAGGTGAGGGCCCTATGGAGATGTAATTACAGAGACTCGTACAGAGATGTAGCAGGCATCCTCCTGGGAGGCATTCATTTTTAACTGAGGGTCAGTTTGGTGTAGTGGTTGAGAACACAGACTCTAATCTGGGAGAACCGGGTTTGATGCCCCACTCCTCCACATGCAGCTGCTGGTGTGACCTTGGGTCAGTCACAAGTTCTCTTGGAGCTGTTCTCTCAAGGGCAGTTCTCGAGAGAGCTCTCTCAGTCCCACCTACCTCCCAGGGTGTCTGTTGTGGGGTGGGGAGGGGAAGGGAAAGGGCTTGTAAGCTGCTCTGAGACTACTTTGGGTAGTGATGGGCAGAGTATAAATACAACCTCTTCTTCTAAAATTGCTTCTTCTGGAGCAGTCGCGTAAAACGCTTGGGGCTCTTTAGCTTGGAGAAACGATGGCTGAGGGGTGACATGTTCGAGGTTTATAAGATTATGAATGGGATTGAGCAGGTTGAGAAAGAAGTACTTTTCTCCCTTTCTCACAATACAAGAACTCGTGGGCACTCCATGAAATTGCTGAGCAGTCGGGTTAGAACAGATAAAAGGAAGTACTTCTTCACCCAAAGAGTGATTAACGTATGGAATTCACTGCCACAGGAGGTGGTGGCGGCTACAAGCATGGACAGTTTCAAGAGGGAATTAGATAAACATATGGAGTAGAAGTCCATCAGTGGCTATTGGCCACAGGGTATAGACGGGAACTCTCAGTCTGGGGCAGGTGATGCACTCTATTCTTGGTGCTGGAGGGGCAGCAGTGGGAGGGCTTCTCATGTCCTGGCCCCACTGCTGGACCTCCTGATGGCACCTGGTATATTTTGGCCGCTGTGTGACAGAGTGTTGGACTAGATGGGCCATTGGCCTGATTCAACACTGGCTTCTCTTATGTTCTTATGTTCTCCCTCTCTTCTCCGCACGTTTTTGTGTAAAGGGGCTGTGGCTTAGTGGTACAGCATATGTTTTGTGTGCCGAAGATCCCTGGTTTAGTCTCCGGCTTCGGCTCTCAAAAGCTTCTACCCTGAAAATCTTGTTGGCCTTTTCTGTAAGGGCTCCCAGACTCTAATCTGGCTCTTCTATGGCAGACCGACACGACCTCCCTCTGAAACAGTCTATGTCTGTCTTTCTTTTGGGGGGTGGGTTGGCAAAGGGCCGAGTCGACAAAGAGAGGCTTTTGCTCGGGATCTTGGGGCCGCCCTCTGCTGCTTTTCCGTCCCCTTTTTTCGCCGCCGCCGCCAGGCGACTGTGTGTGGTGTTACTAAAGTGCAGTGCATGAGCCGTTTTGTAAAGAGCTACTGAGGCGAAACCTCGCCTGATCTGTTTTGACAGCTTCCTCGTCTCTCTTTTTAAAGTAATGAAAGTCTAGGAAGCCAAACTGGGTGGCGAGGAGGCCGGAGAGGCGCATTTTCTTGGGTTTAATCAAGTTGTTTAAGGCAGAACGGGTCTTTCAGACAAACACCGTGCGGCTTTCCTGGCTAACTGAACACCGACGGGGGGATATCTTTCAGCGGAAAGGAGGGAGGCAGATCTGAGCCGGCCGCCTTCTGAAAAGATTAGCTGTTGTTGGTCCCGTTTGGAATTTCATACGTCGCTGGCTTATTTCTGTGTTCACTTTGTGCAGGGATTGATGCCCGGTTGCCCCCTTTCGAGAAACCATGGGGTTTTACTTAGTGAAACCGTGGGGAACTAGACATGCACGCCTCAATTCAAAACCTGCATTCATGCACACAATGATTGGTCCTGTTGGGAAAGATTTTAATCTGGACAAAATAAAGCGATCCCCCACCCCCTTTTTTAAAAAATGTTGAAGTTTATATTAGAGACAGCTGGACTTTTTTAGCTTAGCTTTTGGATAATCTGGTCTGTTAACCTTGCGAAGGTTAAATTGATGTAATGAGCTCTGAAATCAACAAAGGGAATTCAGTTCAAGTTCCTAGTCCTCATGACTGCAGGAAGCTTTGAAAAGAAGCGGCTGGATGATGAAGGACATAGAAGGGGCATTTCCTAATGTTGCCAACCTCCTGGTGGAGCCTGGAGATCTCTTGGAATTACAATTCATCTCCAGACTACAGAGATCGGTTCCCTGGGAGAAAATGGCTGCTTGGGAGGGCGGAGTTGATGGAGTTACACCTTGCAGAGGTCCTTCCCCCTACCAATGGCCTCATATTACTTTCACGATAACTGACCTGTCATGTCCTCCCCAAGGGATCTTGGGAGTTGTAGTTCAACAAGGGTGCTGGATTCTCTGTGGTAGATCTCTATCACCCCGCCTCTGGATAAATCCCTCTCTACCATGTCTTCAGTACTTAATAGCAATTCTGGCCTCCTACTTTTGAGAAACGCAACGCTGTCTGCAGCTTCCTGCTGGAAATCTTGCCCATTTCTGCTCCTTTGGAAAACAAGACGAGAAAACCCAGCCTATATCTTTGTGTGTGAAATGAGTGAGAATGAGAAAAGTCGTGTGGAGAAACTTTTTCTAATCACAAATCCTCCCGGCAAATTCACAGATCTCGAGTCGCAAATTACCTTTTCCCCATCTCCCTATGGAGTGGCTGAGCTGATGTTTTACCGACGTGACGTTTGCTGGGGAATGTAGGGAAACGAGTCTATAGCTCTTTCTTTGCCGAGGCCCAAGAAACAGGATTGGTGGGGACAGGGTGTGTGTGTGTGTGTGTAAGGAGGGGATGTGGGCCCAGACCAGCATACCTTGCGTGCATAGATTGGATTTCCTGCAAATTCTTAGGAAATATCGGGGGGGGGGGGGATTGTTATTTGAAATATTTATACCCCACTGCTAGGAGCTGCGGTGGCTCAAGTGGTTAAGACGCTGAACTGCAGGCTGTGGAAGGTCAGTAGTTCAGCAGTTCGAGACCCGGGTGCCGCATGACGGGGTGAGCTCCTGTCTCTAGCTCCAGCTCCTGCCAACCTAGCAGTTCGAAAGCAAGAAATTGCAAGTAGATAAATAGGGACCACTTCGGTGGGAAGGTAACAGCATTCCGTGCACCTTGGTGTTTAGTCATGCCGGCCACATGACCACGGAAACGTCTTCGGACAGCGCTGGCTCTTCGGTTTTGAAACGGAGATGAGCACTGCAACCCTAGAGTCGGATTCGACTGGCTTTCGAGCAAGGGAACCTTTATACCCCACTGCTGTGTTCAAGGCAGCTTAGAATATTAAACTCCAGACTCCGCCCTCTCCAGGCTGCACGCCCAAGTCTCCAGGAATCTCCCTGCACACGACTGGGAATGCTCCGCAGCAAAGCAAAAATAAGCCCCTCACACCCTGTGCCACCATCCCATCAACAGGCAAAACCGCAGG
The DNA here is from genome assembly GCA_029375565.1 of Gekko gecko. Classification (NCBI taxonomy): domain Eukaryota; kingdom Metazoa; phylum Chordata; class Lepidosauria; order Squamata; family Gekkonidae; genus Gekko; species Gekko gecko. Next base: position 71,380,948 of record JAPDNY010000012.1, on the reverse strand, counting down.
GGCTGAATATTTGAGACTTCAAGATGATGACGGTGGAAAGGTCGTCGCTGACTTACGGCAACCTCTGGAAGGGTCTCCAAGGCCAGAGATGTTTGGAGGTGGTTTTCCATTGCCTGCCTCTGCATAGCAACCCTGGTCTTCCTTTGGTGGTCTCCCTCTGTCAGATTCTCCAGATAGTCAGTCAAACACCAGGCTTCATAAGAAGATAGTATTTATTAAAGACCAGTCTTAGAGCTGCATGAACCAGTTCTTTGTCAGTGATGCCAGATAGTACAAAGCATTGTCAATTATAGCCCATTCGAACTACCCCCCCACCTACAAGCCAATGAGTACATTTCGCACGCGTGCTAAACTAGGAAAGAAAACACCTACACCAGTAAATTTCACATGCCAAGGCAGCATGGGACCCAAGGTCAGGCGGATTGATGACACACAGCAGAGACACTAATTTACAGAGGCTGGAGACTCCAAGTTCCTCCCGCATTCCAGAACAGTGAAAGATGTCTCTCTTCCACCCCACTCACAGCTATGGCAGGGTTACCTGACACCCACTCACGTAATAACCAGAGCCGGCCATGTTCAGCTTCTGAGATCTGACGAGAGGGCTAGCCAGGGCCTGCTGGGTGACCTTGAGCTGCTTCAGAGGGTGGATTCTCTGGTGGGTGTTATACCCCGCTGAAGCCCCTCCCCTCCCCAAACATGCCCTCCCCGGGCTCCACACTCAAGTCTCCAGGAATTTCCCAACCCGGAGCTGGCAACCCTAAGCTCCCCCTGCATCGTAGTGCTGAGTGAGCGTCACTTCGTTGGGCCGGGCCACGTGTGCCATGAAATGTAATGCCAGGTACCAGAGATAGAAACTGCTTAAAGGACAGCAGCTGCTAAGCTTCAAGTTGGTGTGTCCTCACTGCAAAACCCCACGGGGTGGGAGGGGGGTGCAGAGTAAAACCCACATAGGCGGACTGGAGAGGCGGCAGTGCAGTGCTGGGCAGGTGCCCCCACAATGCTCGACTGCTGCAGTCATGCCGGCCACGTGACCGCAGAAACGTCTTCAGACAGCGCTGGCTCTTCGGCTTAGAAACGGAGACGAGCACCGTAGCCCTAGAGTCGGATTCGACTGGCTTTCGAGCAAGGGAAACCTTTACCTTTAACCCGCTCCATGCCAGCACTTTCTCCCTTGCACTGGTTGCTTGTGGGCCACACAAGAGCCCTGGATGGGCCGGATCTGGCCCCCGGGCCTTATGCTTGACACCCCTGGCCTAGAATGTCCTGGAGTTCTTGCAGGGTCTCCTGCCTGCCTCTGGCTGTCAGCCGGGCCAAGCCGAGGGTGGTGGTGAACGGTTGACGTTCTGCTCGATCCCCTCGTACCTAAGGGAAGGTTTGCCAGAGAAGCAAAGTTGCGTTTGGGAGGACAGGAAGCCGCTGCGGGTGGACTGAGTCTCTCCCCCCCCGCCCCTTTCTTTCTCTGACATTCCACTGTCATCGGTTCCTGTCTTCTCCAGTGTGGGTAGCTACCATGGTGAGCGAGGCTCGGCTTGTGGGTGTCGTTCTCTGAAGGCTTCAGCTTTATGGAAATGCTCTTTCGAAACGGTTCTGCTGCAAACCTGCCTCTCTCTCTCTCTCTCTCTCTCTCTCTCTCTCTCTCTCTCTCTCTCTCTCTCTCTCTGTCTCTGTCTCTCTCAAAACGGACTTGTGTGGCTTTCTGCTCAGCAAATCCCTCGCAGCTTTGCAAATCTATTCTCTGGTTGCCAGGGGTGCTGGTGGCGATCACAGTGGGGTTGCTGGGTCCCGTCTTCTCCCCGGCGGGAGGGGGAGGGATTGGGTGGTGGTGGTCCAGGAGGGGGCGGGGCCATGCCCGACATGATGATGTCATGCAGAGTGATGTCATTGTGTCGGGGATGCAGCGGCATGCGCACACGCCCCCCCCCCTGCTTTCCCCCGACCTTTTAAAGGGAACCTGATTCTCATTCTAGGGTTGCCGAGGGAGCTTCAGGACTGAGTGTGAATTTGAACCTGGCCCTCCCGGATCCTGGCCTGGTCTATATGGCCAAGGCTACCCTGTATTGGTGTATTGTACCCAGTCTGGTGTATTGAGAGCCAGTTTGGTGCAGTGCTTAAGTGTGCATGGACTCTAATCTGGGAGAACCGGGTTTGATTCCCCACTCCTCCACTTGCAGCTGCTGGACGACCTTGGGCAAGCCATAGTTCTGGCACGAGCTGTCCTTGAAAAAGAGCAGTTTCTGTCAGAGCTCTCTCAGCCCCACCTACCTCCCAGGGGGTCTGCTGTGGGGAGGGGAAGGGAGAGGAGTTTGTAAGCCACTCTGAGACTCCCTTGGGTAATGAAGGGCGGGGTATAAATCCAATCCCCTCCTCCTCCTTCTCTGACCTCAGCAGGGTCCATTTGTCTCAGCTTGCCCCTGACCTCTGGTGGTTCTCTGAAACAATGGGCCCCCTGAAACTTTCCCTATCAGTCAGAGGGCCAGTCTGCCCCCTCCCCTGTTTATCCTCCCTGCTCCCTTTTTCAGCCTCACTGGCCCCCAAAGCGCTTGTACAGCCATTGAAAATGTAGACCATGGTCGGGGAGGGAGTTCCTGTAGAGCTCTGGATCTGGACATGTCGTCAAGGGACCTAGCTGCTGCCTTTTCTTCCCCTGGACATCCCGGATGTGGCTGGGAAGAAGGAGGTCTCTCAACCAGAGCTTGACCTGGCCATGATCGAAGGATGCCCGTCTGCTGAACACTCACAAAGCTGCCTCCTACTGCATCAGGCCATTGGTCCATCAAGGCCAGTGCTGTCTACTCAGACTGGTGGCAGCTCTCTGGGGTCTCCGTCTGAGGTCCTTCACGTGACCTTCTGCTTAGTCGCTTTTAACTGGAGATGCCGGGGACTGAACCCGGGACCTCCTGCGTGCCAAGCGGACGAGCTTCCGCTGAGCCACGGCCCCATCTCCGCGGCCTCCCCTCCCGATCACCGTGCCCCATGAAGTTGGGCTCTGGCTCTCCAGGACTGCCGCCACGAAGCACGTGGATGTCTTCGAGGTGCCACGAGATGCTCAATTGGCCGGGTCGCAGCAGACCGGCACGTCTCCCCCCCCACCCCCGGAGGATGTAATTGTACTTACCCTGCCAAAAAACACTGTGTTACGAGTTGCGAGTCTGTCATTTTTAAAAGTGTTGATTAAACCTTCGTCTCTCACCGCTTCGGGCGAGGAGAGAACAGAGATGCGGAGCGTCAGGTTCCCCTCCCCACCCGCCGCCGCCGCCGTCCTCTCTTCTCTTTGCTTCCAGCTCGGAGTATTTTTGGCCGGGCTGAATGGGACGTTTTGTTCCGTCTTGTGCGAAAGGCTGACATCCGGTCCCCGTCAATCCCTCCTGGTCATCTTCTAAAGTCTTTGTGGGGGGAAAAAAAGTGAAACTGGCCGGCTCGGTTCAGAACTGCGGAGAGTCACCGAGGGCCCCTCGACAAAGATTCCCTTTGTCCGCCCCCTCTCGCATTCAGAAGAACGAACACAAGATGCTTAATTAGGACAAGGATGTTGCAGCCGTTGTCTGGTTGTTCCCCTCCCTGGGCCCACGAGATGAACCAGGCCCCTAGAAGTTCGTCCCTCTAGTTTCCCCGCCCCCTGCTCGGGTTGCCAGGGGTCCCAGTATAGAGCCCCCGAACCCGCTACCGTCACTTGCCGGGACAGTGGAAGAAAAGATAAAAGAGCAATTTTTTTTGGTTTTGCTTCTGTGCTGGCCGTCGGGGTTAGGGGGGCGGGTTGTTACATTCCAGTTCCACAAATCCAGGTGCAGTCTGCAGATCAGACATCGCGGTTGTTGCGTGGCCGGCCGGTCGCTCCAGGCAAGTGACACAGACAGCTGCAGAAGGACCCGGGGAACCGTCTTTTGGTACCCGCTGGTTTGTCACGCCAGGAATTGTGCATGCTTTCCGGGGACAATGGCAGAACTCACCGAGCTATAGCAACAGCAAGCGTGTGAATCAGGAGTGGCCTCCCTCTCGTTTGCCCAGCTGCCCTGCCGGGAGCCACACAATACACGCGAAAGAGCTGCATGAGTTCGACCACCCCTGGTGTGAATCATAGCTCTGACCTCCCTCACTGGATAGCACAGTCCATGGTCTCAATCCTGAGTGCTTGGGGGGGGGGGAGTTCTTCTGCCCCTGATGTGTGGTTGTCTAAGTCAAAGTCAGGTTGTGTGTAAAGTGCTGTCAAGTCACAGCCGATTTACAGTGACCCCAGCAAAGGGGCTTTCAAGGCAAGTGAGAAGCAGAGGTGGTTAGAAGAAGAAGAAGAAGAAGAGATTGGATTTATTCCCCACCCTTCACTCAGAGTCTCAGAATGGCTTACAATCTCCTTTTCCTTCCGCTCCCCACAGCAGACACCCTGTGAGGTAGGTGGGGCTGAGAGAGCTCTCTTGAGAACTGCCCTTGAGAGAACAGCTCTGAAAGAACTTATGACTGACCCAAGGTCACGCCAGCAGCTGCACGTGGAGGAGTGGGGAATCAAACCTGTGCTCCTAACCACTACACCAAACTGGCTCATTGCTTTCCTCTGCAGAAGTATTACTTGGTGATCTCCTATCCAAGAACTAACCCTGCTTACAGCAACCCCAGCAAGGGGCTTTCAAGGCAATTGAGAAGCAGAGGTGGTTTGCCATTGCCTTCCTCTGCAGAGTCTTCCTTGGTGGTCTCCCATCCAAGTACTGACCTTGCTTAACTTCTGAAATTGGATGAGGTTGGGCCATACTATGCTGTCTTCCCTCCCAGAGTCAGGTTGGGGGAAAACCAGATGCCCAGTCTTCAAAATTGTCAGGCGTGGCTCAGTAGACAGGGCATCTGTTCGGCATCAGAAGGTCCTGGGTTCCATCCCCGGCATCTCCAGTTAAAAGGACCAGGCAGCAGGTGGTGTGGAAGACCTCTGCCTGAGACCCTGGAGAGCCACTGCCAGTCTGAGTAGATGATACTGATCTTGATGGACCGATTCACTATGGCAGCAGCTTCAAATGTATTCAGGTGTGACTCAGTTGTAGAGCATCTACTTGGCATGCAGGAGGTCCCAGGTTCAATCCCCGGCATCTCCAATTAGAAGGACCAGGCAGTAAGTGATGGGAAAGACCTCAGCCTGAGACCCCGGAGAGCCGCTGCCAGTCTGAGTGGACAATACTGATCTCGATGGACTGATGGTCCTATTCAGTATAAGGTAGCTTCATGTGGCCGATAGAAAGTGGAGCCATATGGAAACCCTGGGACATGGGGTTGTCAGTTCTGAACTGTGGAAACTCCTCTGGAGGGCCAGTTTGGTGTAGTGGTTAAGTGCGCGGACTCTAACCTGGGGGAGAACCGGGTTTGATTCCCCGCTCCTCTACTTGCAGCTGCTGGATGACCCTGAGCAAGCCATAGTTCTGGCACAGCTGTTCTTGAAAAAGAGCAGTTTCTGTCAGAGCTCTCTCAGCCCCACCTCCCTCCCAGGATGTCTGTTGTGGGAAGGGGGAGGGAAAGGAGTTTGTAAGCCGCTCTGAGACTTGGAGTGAAGGGCAGGGAATAAATCCAATCTCCTCCTCCTCCTCCTCCTCCTTCCCTCCTTCCCCAAAGTCCACCCCCCTGGCTCCGCTCCCAAATTTCCAGGAATTTCCCAGATTGAAGTCAGCCCCACCCGGTTCCCAGAGCTGTAATGCCAATTCATAGTGGGCTTGTCTCATGGTCGTTTTTTGAAGACCACGTTGGAAGTTCTAATAATAGAAATAGCTTTGGCTGGGGCTTTGTTTGCTCGCCACCAGCTGTTGAAGAATCCCGGTTCCCCGCGGGTCGCTTGACCACGCTTTCTCAGCCAGCACGGCTTCCTCACCTGCTCTCCTGTCCATCCGCAGAGTAGATGGAGATGGACATGGTGATGGGGGCGGATTGAGTGGTTTGACAACAAATTGTAGGTTAGCATTGCACCTTGGATTGTGCCGTCCATCAAACCCTCTTTGTCCAGCTCTCTGCCGTTACAAGAGTTGTAAACAATTGGAATGAACGCAGCGATAGACCCGATACCTGTGCTCCAACCGGCAAAAAGTTGATACGATTTAGTGGGGCCACCGTCGAAACCATCCTGGGTCAAAGACGTTCATTGCAGTATTATGCTTGTTCTTGGCGATTGTGATCTGCTCTGAGGGTCAGGCTTTCTGGATGGAAGGCTGGGATAAAAATAAGTTTTAATTTTGTACGAGAACAAACGAAAGCAAATTAGCACATTTGTAAAGCGGGGCGTACTGCTGATTTACAGATTTACCGAGAAATGCAGATCGCTGTAGAACTCAAACGTGTCACTTTGGTAGCCCCAATTAGCGAAATGCGAAACTGGCCTTTCACATGAGACAAAAGTAAGTCTAACTTATTATCTACCGTGATTAGCCAGTTTGTTAATAATAGAATAGGGACGTAACATTGGGAACCAATGGGATTGTATGTCTTTTTGGGCTCAGGATGGGACTTCTCTGGAACGGCCAATGCCGATTGGGAAGGGACCATGGTTCAGATGGCAGAGCATCTGCTGGGCATGCAGGAGGTCCCAGGTTCAATCCCCGGCATCTCCAGCTAAAAGGGACCAAGTGGCAAGCAATATGCCCTCTAAAGCTGTGGAGCCTTGTGAGCAAAAATTCTACTTTGTGAGCTACTGGCATTAAAGTTATGAGCGAGTGATTTGGCTGCTGCATAAATGAGTTTGCTCTTCTGGAGCCACCCTTCCTGGGCTAAGACAAAAATGTGTGAGCCGGAGGCTAAAAAACGGTGAGCTAGCTCACACTAACTCAGCTTAGAGGGAACACTTGGTGGTAAAGGTAAAGGTAAAGGTTCCCTTGCTCGAAAGCCAGTCGAATCCGACTCTAGGGTTGTGGTGCTCATCTCCATTTCAAAGCCGAAGAGCCAGCGCTGTCCAAAGACGTTTCTGTGGTCATGTGGCCGGCATGACTAAACACCAAGGCACACGGAACGCTGTTATCTTCCCACCGAGGTGGTACCTATTTATCTACTTGCAATTTCTTGCTTTCGAACTGCTAGGTTGGCAGGAGCTGGAACTAGAGACGGGAGCTCACCCCGTCATGCGGCACTCTCGGGTCTCGAACTGCTGAACTACTGACCTTCCACAGCCTGCAGTTCAGCGTCTTGACCACTTGAGCCACCGCAGCTCCTACACTTGGTGGTAGGTGATGTGAAAGACCTCTGCCAGGGACTCTAGAGCAGGGATGTCGAACTCATTTGTTACAAGGGCCAGATCTGACAGAAATGAGACCTTGTTGGGCCGGGCCACGTGTGTCATAAAATGTAACGCCAGGTAGCGGAGATATAAACTTTATAAAGGACACAAAGATTTTTTTTTTTTACTTAAAATAAAAACCTGCTTAAAACATCAGCACTCTTGCAATATTTTGTTTTATTTAACAGTGTCTGATAACTGACCCCTCTCGCTCTGAATTATTGCATCAAAATGTCGGTGCTGCTGCAATCTTGAGTCTGCTGTTCAGGTGTGTCTCTGTGAGCTGCAGACCTACTTTGGATTTATTGACATTCCCCACAGAAATCTCCTGCTCAGAGTTCTGAGTCTTAGGACCCGGGAAAAACATGAAATGGCTGAGCAACTGAGAGAGTCTGGCGAAGCAAACTATGATGCAGTAGCAGCAACAGAACCGGAAGCAGGAGATGGCCAGTTCCACTGTGGGCCTGATCTGGCCCCCGGGCTGCATGTTTGACACCGGTGCTCTAGAGGGCTGCCACCAGTCTGAGTAGACAATACTGCCCTTGATAGACTGGTGGCCTGGTTCAGCACCTGCAGCTAAAAGGGACTAAGCAGGAGGTGATGTAAAAGACCTCTGCCTGAGACCCGAGGGCCACTGCCAGTCTGAGGGGACAACATCCCCCTTGATAGACTGATTGTATGATTCAGTAGCACACAGATTCCTGTGAACGTGTGCAATCACTTCCTTGAGTTGGAATAAGGTTGAGAACTCCGAGTTGGGAAATACCCAGGGATTTTGTGGGTGGAGCCTGGGAAGGGCGGGGTTTGGGGAGAGGAGGGAACTCAGCAATGGAGTCCGCCCTCCAAAGCTGGTGTTTTCTCCGAGGGAACTGATCCCTGCTGTCTGGAAGTCAGCTGTTTATTCAGGAGATCTATCCACCTGGAGGTTGGCAACCCTCAGTTGGAATCAGGGGCCGCTCCCGTGCAGACTCTGGTCCTTTCCGCACTAGACCTTAAATCCTGACTCAAACCTGTCCCTGAACTTACATTCTACACTACACGCGAGGTCCCCTCTGTAATTATCACAGGCAGGGCTATTTTTGGGCAGGAACGCACAGGAATGGAGTTCCGGCTGGCTCCTGAGTTGGCCACGCCCTGCAGGAACTCATTAGTATAACAGGCCACACCCAGCAGCAGAAACTCATTAGGATTGGCTACATTTGGGGTGTGTGGCCTAACATGCAAAGAAGTTCCTGCTCCAAAAAAAGCCCTGGGTTTTGACAACAAACAAGGTAAACAGAATAAGAAGCAAAAGGAGGGTTTGGCTGGATGACCACTCTTCTGGCAACATGGGGTATGTGGCCTAATATGCTAATGAGTTTCTGCTGTTGGGTGTGCCCTAATATGCTAATGAGTTCCTGCTGGGCTTTTTCTGCAAAAATAGCCCTGATCTCAGGGTATTTTTTATTTCCACATTACATTGAGGTCATCCCGGTTTCGTGCCACACTTGTCCCAGGATAAACAGATGCTGTTATAACCAGGGATAAATGCAAGGTATTGTTTCGCGAGTTGAACTCTGATAAAACCAGGGGTGAGATCCCAGTGCGGAAAGGGCCACAATCTCTGAAGCCTCTGCCAGTGGTAGTAAATCCCCCCACCCCCACCCCCACCATGGTAGTTTGAAAATCTTTCAGAACAGATGGAGAAGCTGAGATTTACGTCCCGTTTTAAGTGCCAGGGCTTGGTCACAGGTCCTTATCTCCTCGTGGGCCTGGCGATAAACCCATCAGGCCGCTGATTTACACCTCCTCTCCCCCTGATTGGGAAGAACTGGCAGTCGATGTTATTTATGATCGCGATGGGCTAGTGTTAGATGCGAAGGCGTTGGGCGCGTTGTAAAAGAGGAAGCGGCGGCCACGTCTTTCCAAAAGGATCTTGTGTTAGTGAGAAGGGTTCTTCCGCCTTGGCCTTTTCGACCCAGTGGCTTGCAAAGGAAAGAGCATCCGTTTTGCTTTCGGAGAACTGCTGTTGGGGACAACTTGCATCCAGTCGTTTTTTTGTTGCTGACGCTGCCGGAAGGGAAGAAGTAATTGCAAGGAGAGGAAGATGGGCTGGGCCCCTTGCTTCGTATCTTGGGGAAATTGCAACTGGAACCCTCGCCCGATCAGCAGTGTTCCCTTTAAGCTGAGTTAGTGGGAGCTAGCTCATTTATGCAGTATTTATGTATTTATTTGTTTGTTTAATTTGTATCCCACCTGCCCTGCCCTGATATATATATATATGTTAAAACACAAAATTTAAGTAAAACTACAACGTATAGTTCGAGACCCGGGTGCTGCATGACGGAGTGAGCGCCTGTCTCTAGTTCCAGCTCCTGCCAACCTAGCAGTTCGAAAGCAAGAAATTGCAAGTAGATAAATAGGTACCACTTCGGTGGGAAGGTAACAGCGTTCTGTGCACCTTGGTGTTTAGTCATGCCGGCCACATGACCACGGAAACGTCTTCGGACAGCGCTGGCTCTTCGGCTTTGAAACGGAGATGAGCACCGCAACCCTAGAGTCGGATTCGACTGGCTTTTGAGCAAGGGAACCTTTACCTTTACCTTTACAACGTATAAAATCAAAAGTGCTAGTAGTCATAGGAGCTAGTAAACGATGGTGGCATTCTCTTGGCATTTTAATATTGTTGTTTTTAATACTGTTTGATATTATTGTATTATCTATTAATGTGATGAACTGTGTTTTATCGCATGTAAATTTTACTCTGTTGTGAGCTGCCCTGAGCCAGCCTAGGTCGGAATGGGTGGGATAGAAATCAATAAAAATAAATAAATAAATCCAGATGGTCAGCTGCCACTCTAGTCTGAGTTTTTGCCGGGCTGTTAGTTATTAGGTTGGTACTGATATTGGGCCAGGGCCACAATATTGGGAGGCGGCACCTAATCGAAAGCCTGGCGGAAGAGCTCAGTTTTACAGGCCCTGCGGAACTGTAAAAGGTCCCGCAGGGCCCTGATGTCATCCGGGAGCTCATTCCACCAGTTAGGGGCCGCCACAGAAAAGTCCCCGGCCCTTGTCACGGCTAGCCGAATCGCTCGCTCACAGCTTCAATGCCAGTAGCTCACAAAGCAGGCCTTTCGCTCACAAGACTCCCCAGCTTAGAGGGAGCATTGCCGACCAGTGTTTCTGAGATTGGGGACTTTGGACAGATGGAAGGGAGATGGTTAGTACCCCAAATGCAAGAGGCAAGTTGGAGCCGTTCATACAGTCTAATGCAGCAGTGCTTTCTCGGGGATTCTCAGAAGCTTCGTAGGTTTCAGGGGAAAGGGCCGGCAAAGCCTTTTCTGGGTGAGATTGGGTGGGAGGCAGGGAATTAAGAAAAAAATATTGGGGGGGGGGGTGTCACTAGGAAGGGCGGCCACAAAGGAGCAAGATATTATTCTGGTGTGTAAGGCTGTTTTGCTGGTGGCCAAGACTAAGATAATTCATACCACCAGGGCTCATTTCCTGCAGGAGCACACAGGAGCAAAGCTCCGGCAGTAAAGAGCCCAGGGGGCGGGCACATGTGGCAAGCCCCGCCCCCTGCTCCCAGCAGCCCCCCTCACCTTTCCTGGCCCGCTGGCCAACCCAGTGGAGCACTGCTGTGAGTTGGCCTTTGAGCTGCTTCACCACTGCCTGGGCCATGGCACCCAGCCCGCCCAGGCTCTGCCCGTCCTCATGCCAGCCCTAGCATGGCGCCTCTGCAAGGTGGGCCCTGGCGACTCCCACGAGGCCTGCGAGGAGCTCTGCCCTGGCCTCCTGCGCCTACTCGGCCTCCTCCTGCGCCTCTGCCCTACTACCACCCTGGCCCCTACCTGCTTGAGGCCATGTGCATCCTCTGCGCCACCCTCCTCAACCCACGAGCACCCACGCACTTTCCTGCACTTGCCGGCCATCCAAAAGAGTCCAGTGGCACCTTTAAAACCAAAGTTTATTCCTGTACAAGCTCTCCCTCCTCTGTAAGGGCAGATCTGCGCGCTTCTCTGCCCCATAGCTAGCAATCCAAAACAGTCCAGCGGAGCCTGAGCGGTGGGTGTTGCCTTCTGACACACTTCCGGTGATGCCAGGGGGTGTGGCATATGCAAATAAGTTATGCTAATGAGCTATGCTAACGAGCTCCTGCACCTCTTCTTCTACGAAATGACCGCTGCATACCACAGCATTCCCCATTAATGAGAGGACATTTTGGAGGACACTAATTCATAGGGTTGCCATGAGTCGGAGGTGACTCGATGGCACGTAATAGACATGCAGTTGCAGTTGAGCAGCCGTTGGGGCCTGCCACCTAGGGCTCACCAGGCCCGTAGCCAGGATTTTGTGGCCTGTGGGGCTGAAGTTCTCAGTGCAGAAAGAAAACCCATTTAGCCGATAAAAAGCTGTGACCAGGAGAGATCTCTAAGTTGCAAGCTGTCAACCGCTTTAGATGACAGTTCTCAGCTGCTGCAAGTTAATCACTTCCGCCAGCCTAAGCAGCAATTCTGATAACAAGCCGGCAGGTGGGGGTGAGGACAGGTGGGGGTGATGATGTCTATAGTCCAGAAAGCTAACACTTAGGTAGAAGAACTCTCTTAGAGGAGACCAGTTTCTTGACACAGAGTTAGAAAGGACCCTCCTAGAGGTCACCTACTCCAACCCCCCTTGCTCAGTGTGGAAATTAGTCAACTACAGCACCCCACTCTGCTTAAAGGAGTGCACACCTTTAAAAATATTTTTAAATGAATGAAAAAATCATTTACGGGAGAAATTCTTGTGGGGCTGTGCCTTTAAGAAAAGGGGGGGAGCCCCTAAAAGCCCTACTGCAGTGGGTCTGAGGGTCACCATGGAAACAGTGGATCAGTCTCAAGGGAAATGAGGCTGAGCTGTGACTGATGGGGTTCCCAGCTCTGAGCTGGGAAATACATGGAGGTTTGGGGGTATGTGGAGCCTGAGGGCAGGTTTTGGGGAGGGGAGGGACTTCAATGGGATATAATGCCACAGAGTCCATCTTCCAAAGCAGCCATTTTCTCCAGAGGGACAGATCTCCATCTCCTGGAGATGAGTTGTCATCCCAGGACATCTCCAGCCACCACCTGGAAGTTGGCCACCCTAGCTGTAAAGGAGGAGCTGTCACGTAGTTTCCTGGACTGAACATGTGTTTTGTGCATGGAATGTACATGAGAATGTGATTTCTTTTTGGCAGGAAAGCCCTTTCGGTGGAGTCAGTTTGGTGTAGTGGTTAGGAGCGTGGACTCTAATCTGGGAGAACCGGGTTTGATTCCCCACTCCTCCACATGCAGCTGCTGGTGTGACCTTGGGTCAGTCACAAGTACTCTCAGAGATGTTTTCTCAAGGACAGTTCTCGAGAGAGCTCTCTCAGCCCCACCTACCTCACAGGGTGGGTGTTTGCTGTGGGGAGGGGAAGGGAAAGGAGATTGTAAGCCACTCTGGGACTCCTTTGGGCAGTGAAGCGTGGGGTATAAATCCAGCGTCGTCATTGTCGTCTTCTTAGCAGGGAATCTTGCTGCAGTCCCATTTTAAGTTCTCAGTTTTGGGCAACCATTAGAATTTATTACAAAGGCTCCTTCCTTTTGCAAAGTAATAACCAGAAGGGTATGGATTTATTCCTTTGGTGGACTTTTCTTGGAAAGAAGCGTGTGCGCGTGTGTTTTAAAAAATGGTTTGTACTCCTAGCTTTTGGCCAGAAAACTAATCTCCATTAATGTTAAAAACTTCCTAGTACTCTGAAGAAGAATATTAATGTCCTCTGAAGCGGAGGTCTTGTTTTATATTCATGGGATGCACCGTTTATTGTAGGCCCTGATCGGACTTGGGGATAAATGTAGGGTTTCCGTGTCTTGGGTTTTTGCCCAAAGTTTCCAGTTTTTGGGATGCCACGTGGAAATCTCAGGACTGTTGACATGCCTTCAGTGGCTTCTGTTCCACGGATCTCTGTTGTTCGGAGATTGGTTTTCATTCTGGGAGGCTCAGCCTCCGCCGGTGTTGTAGCACCTCGTTTCTCCTAAGGTTTCTCCAAGATGGAACTGTAACAACTTAACAAGGTCCAAAATTACTGCGTCATAAAATATTTCATGTCATGGCGCTCTTCCAAATGGCTGTAGGCTTAATTAATTAATTGTTACAGTTCCATCTTGGACAAAGCTTTGGATGAAACGAGGTGCTACAACACCGATTTGCCCCGTCAGCTGGAACTAAACTGGCAGAGCCGCTATATAAACAGAACATTAAGTCTCCAGGAACAGAGGAGTCTACTCACCCGGAGTACCATGGGTGTATTGAATGGACTTTTGCTTTTGCAGTTTACATTTGAATCCTTTGTTCTGCGGCTCATGAACTCGGATCTTTCCCTGTTTGCGCAATTTATTTAGACGAATTTCAAGATTTGTACTCAAATTGTTTTGTATGTGTTGCCGATTACGTAAATAATTTGTGAGTATCATATTTAGTGTCTTTGAGTATTTGGGGGGGTTATTTAGGGCCAGTTTGGTGTCGTGGTTAAGTGCGCGGACTCTAATCTGGGAGAACTGGGTTTGATTCCCCACTCCTCCACTCGCAGCTGCTGGTGTGACCTTGGGCCAGTCACAAGTTCTCTCAGAGCTGTTCTTTCAAGAGCAGTCCTTGAAAGAGCTCTCTCAGCCCCGCCGACCTCACAGGGTGTCTGTTGTGGGGAGGGGAAGGGAAAGGAGTTTGTAAGCCGCTCTGAGACTCCTTTGGGTAGTGAAGGGCAGGGTATAAATCCAATCTCTTCTTCTTCTTCTATATGGAGGATTTTTCCTTTTCTTTTTGTACCCACCTGGCAGTTGGCAACCCCACTGGCATGCCAAGAGGTGAAATGGTGCTGCCGAGAAGTGGGAGCTGTCAGTGGTGGCCAGGGGGGTACTGCGATGGACGAGCTGGTAATAAGTTTAATAAGTTTCTTATTAGTTTTAGAACTGGCTGCTGACTCCACGTGGACTTTGACAGTCTGTCGCCACATCTAGCCCCCCAAGCTCTGCTGCGTTAAAGCCTTTGGGCACTCTGCTATTTTTCCGTGGTTCCCTGGCAGTGCCAAGGCCAGAGACTCCAACAGTCATCATCACCCCTGAAACTCTCTGTGAAGATTTAGGAGCTTGCCAGGAACACATTCTTCAAAGTGTCAAGCAGGGTTCCCTCTAAGCTGAGTTAGTGTGAGCTAGCTCACAGTTTTTTAGCCTCCGGCTCACAGATTTTTGTCTTGGCTCAGGGAGGAGGGCTCCAGAGCAAACTAATTTATGTAGTAGCCAAATCGCTCACAGCTTTAATGCCAGTGCCACAAAGTAACTTTGCTCACAGCTCACAGTTAGAGGAGCTTGGTGCGAGCATACAAACTATCTGCATGGCTGACCCTTGGCTGTGTTTCTTTATGCATTTCTCATGTCCTTGTAAGTTCTTGATGCCTGCCTCCTGTGTATTTGTGTGTCAGTGCTATCTGTTTGGGGGGGGGGGTCCCCCTGACATGGTCCCTGTGGGTACCAGGGCACCTGCTGATACCTTTACTGGTGCCCGCCAAGCGATTTTAGAAAGTGGGCGGGGCTTTTGCCCAGCAAGGCTTGTGATTGGCCATTGGAGACTGGATTGGCAGTGCAGATTTGAAAGAATTTTTTATCTCATTATTGATTGATTTGATTCGGTCTTTATCCCGCCCTCCCCACAAGCGGGCCCTGGGTGGGTTACAAGTCACACCGATAACAGTATAATTTAGATCATAATGCCAATGCTCCTTCTAAGCTGTGGAGTCTTGTGAGAAGAAATTCTACTTTGTAAGCTACTGGCATTAAAGCTGTGAGCGAGCGATCTGGCTACCCCATAAATTAGTTTGTTCTGGAGCCCTCCTTCCCGAGCTAAGACGAAAATGTGTGAGCCGGAGGCTAAGAAACTGAACTAGCTCACACTAACTCAGCTTAGAGGGAACATTGCATATGACTATTAAAACAATAAAAACAGCCGTCAGAGTGGATTTGCCTCAACGACGTTGTTCAGTTTGGGCTGGTCAGAGGGACAGCATTATCAGCAGGGGAGGCCGAAGATGGATTTGGATGTCTGTCGCCTCATTGGAAGGCCTGGCGGAACAGCTCCGTTTTGGAGTCCCTGCGGAAGTGTAACAAATCCCTCAGGGCCCTGATCTCAAGTGGGAGCTTGTTTCACCAGGCTGGGGGCCCTAATCGAGGACAGCCAGACATCCTTGGGGCCGGGGATAACCAGAAGACATTGATCAGCTGGACGTAGCGCTCTGCCAGGTTCATGTGGTGAAACCATCGCTTTGGTGGCAGCCGCCAGCACGGCACAAGGATCTTCACCATGGCAGCCATTTTGCGGCCGGCTCCGTGCCTGTGGCAGCGTTTTGTGGCTGAGCTCACCATGCTGTATCCAAATTCCAGCGGTGCCCCCAGGCTCAAAAAAAGGTTAGGGACCCCTGCTGCACAGTAATTGTGACTCTGTGGGCGAGACTCAGATCATCCGCAGCGTCCAGCCCCCGGTAGCTCTTCAAAGAATAAATTTCAGCAATGGGAAAGATTCCCCTAAAGAATTCTGCCTATCGGTCTGGTTGACATGCGTGTGCTTTATTTACATTGGCCCGGTGCTTATCAGCCTTGGAGGAAACACATGGGTCAGTGCATGAGATTAGGCAAATTAGGTTAGGGAGGAATTGATTCGATTTAGAAGAGCAGGCTCTCTCGGATCAAGGAGAATTACTCGCTGACGCGCTCCGCTCTCGCCCGTGTTCAGAGATGGGCATAATGAGACCGTCGGGGGAGAGGGGCATTCGGTGTGTGCGTTTTGTGTCCCCAAACGTTATCTGAAAGCCAAAGGAAGACAGCTCGGCCTGCTTTTCTTGGAGAGAGAGCAACCCCAACTTTCCTAGATGCGTGACTTGTAAATCGGCCGGGGAAAAAAAAGAAGAGAGAAACTGGGTTCATAGAATCTGAACCCAGACATTAATGTACTCGGCTTAGGGGCCAAGAACAGAAGCGTTTTGATCTTTGTATTCTGATGATAGAGGCCTTGGGAGGAAAACAGTTTCTTGTGCGTTTGCGCTGAGGGTGCGTTAGGACTGGAGGTGGGGGGGAGGGCAAGGAGGTGCCTGAAAATGAGCAGGCTACAGGCAGTTCAGAATGAAGAGTCTCCTCGGAGTCAGCAAGATTTGGGCCCAGTAGAAGAAGAAGAGAAGAAGAGATTGGATTTATACCCTGCCTTTCACTACCCAAAGGAGTCTCAGAGCGGCTTACAAACTCCTTTCACTTCCCCTCCCCACAACAGACACCCTGGGAGGTAGGTGGGGCTGAGAGAGCTCTGACAGAAACAGCTCTTTGTCAAGGACAGCTCTTATCAGAACTATGGCTTGCCCGAGGTCATCCAGCAGGTGCAAGTGGAGGAGTGGGAATCAAACCCGGTTCTCCCAGATTAGAGTCCGCGGACTTAACCTCTACACCAAACTGTAGCATCTTAAGGACCCAACTAGGTTTCCAGGCTATAAGCCAGGGCCCCCCAACATGGAGCCCGAGGGCCCTATGGTGCCTGCCAACATGGCGCCCGCAGGCATCGTCCCTGGCACCCACCAAGTACTTTTAATCATAGAATCATAATCATAGAATGTTAGAGTTGGAAGGGACTTTGCAGGTCATCTAGTCCAACCCCCTGCGCTCTGCAGGAGCGTAGCCGAAAGGTAGCCCTACAACATACCCGAAAGATGGTCGTCCAGCTAGGTGGGATGTGTGCCCAGCAGTGCTTCTGAATTGGCTTTGCAGATTAAAAGCCAGAATACAACCAACTGTGTTAGTAAGCGCTAATAAATTGTGACTCATCAATTTCAGAATATGTTCAATCCAAACCTTTTGTTAGGTTGCAGTAATTTCATCTAGATTTTGAGAAGACGGCCCGCCAGCAACGCATATTCTGAAATGGACGAGTCATGATATTTTGATATTCTGGAAGAAGACTTCCGAAACGAAGGTCACCGTCCGGAGACTTCGTTAATGACCTAGATTTCTGTGGAATACGAATTTATGCACAAATGAAATATGTATTTGTTGAAAGAAAGAAAAAAACACCCGCACATAAATGTTAATAGTTCCTTTATTATTTGTACATTTGTTATAATTTATTGGCGCTTACAGACACAGTTGGTTGTATTCTGGCTTTTGTAGATTTGACTGTGTGATCTCCTGTCATATTTTTCTGCAGACGAAAAGGCACCCTGTGAAACACGGCTTCTGTCTGATACCTCCGATCTGACTGCTAGAGTTATGTGTAACTTCCCTCCTTGACATCTTGCGGTCCTCCTGCAAGAGCCATTTTGTGACTGCCTGCACCTCCCGCGGCAGCCATTTTGTGATTCTGCCCGCCACCCTGTGCCAGCGTTCCAAAGGTGCCTGCAGGCTCAGAATGGTGGGGGGCCCCTTTGTCAGAGAGAGCTTTGACTCTCAGAAGCTTATACCCTGGAAATCTGGTTGGTCTTTAAGGTGCTTCCGGGTTGTATTTTTCTACTGCTGACCAGCACAGGTACCTAAAACTGTCTGGAGTGAGTACTTTTTACAGATGCTGGTGGAACCCTACTGATCCTAGAGTCTGGTTTCAGAGCCAGTTTGGTGTAGTGAGAGACAGTTTGGTGTAGCGGTTAAGCGGGCGGACTCTAATCTGGGAGAACCGGGTTTGATTCCCCCACTCTTCCACTTGCACCTGGCTGGATGACCTTGGGCAAGCCACAGTTCTGATAAGAGCTGTTCTTGAGAAAGAGAGCAGTTTCTGTCAAGAGCTCTCTCAGCCCCACCTACACCACAAGGTATAAATTGAATAAATAAATAAATTCTGTGTATTTCTACAGAGGTTTATATTGGTTTGATGGGCATTTGTCCTGAAACCCTCTAAGTGACTTAGAGTTTCCAGCCTCCAGGTACATATTTCCTGGAACTAGAAGTAGAACTCATCTCTGGACAACAGAGGAGGAGGACATGGCTGCCTTGGAGGGATGACTGTGGCATTATACCCTTCTGGGGTCCCTCCCCTCCTCAAACCCTGCCCTCCCCAGGCTCCACCCCCTAATTCTCCAGATATTTCTCAACCCTTGAGCCAGCCTGTCCTTTTTAGCTTAACCCACCTTACAGGGTTGTTGTAAATTTATTATTATTGTCATTGTTGTTGTTGTTGTTGTTGTGTGATATTATTACTATTATTATTAGTTGTTGTTGTTGTGTTGTTGTTGTTGTTGTTGTTGTTGTTGTGGGGGGATCCCACCTTGCCAGGGAACTGGCTCAAAGCGGCGAACAAGCATTAAAAGCAGTAAAACAGTGACTACAATAAAATACAATAAAATATAAATAACAGCTACCTAACATCTTAAAAATTCTAACAAGAACAGTACAAATGGTGATGGTGGCGTTCAATATACAGAGAAAGGCAGTATCCAACTGGTGTTCCATGCGGACCGTAGTGTGTTCTGGTGGCGCATTCGTCAGTGGTGCATTCGTCAGTGGCGGCTCCTAATCGAAAGCCCAGTGGAAGAGCTCCGTTTTGCAAATGGAGGGAGAGGAGAACTGTGTCCAGTGCCCTGAATCTCTCTGAGGAAGGGTCGGAGTAAAAATGTACTCAACAAATAAATCACCTCAGGATAGGTAAATCTAGGCCTCCCTCAAATCACCTGAGACTTTAGTTGGTTGAGGAACAGTTTTAATTTATTGGGATTAAGAACTGAAGGGGGGGGACTTTTTCAAAAAGCTTCTTTTTGGTTCTGATCTGCCGCTGACATAAGGCACAAAAAAGCATTTATTATATATATATCTCTTCTTTTCATAACCAGGGGTGGCTTTTGTCTCTTAAATTGTACATTCTTTCAGATTTCCTTTAATATCTCACAAAGGTGCCTATACAGATATTTTGGTAGTACGCACATCTATTTAAATGTATCTGACTAATTAGACGGCGAGCTGATTATAATAATCTTAATAAAAAAAAATAGGTTTTTTTGAAAAAATCACTTGACAGCTCAGCTTGTACCTGTTAGTTGATAATCGTTCTTCTTTTGGAAAGGTTTAACTACCTGCTTGGATTTTTGACATGGAATGAAAGCTGTGAACTGCCTTGGCGGGACCAGGGATCGAGGGGCTGGTGGGTTTCCAAAATGTCTAGGGCTGCCGGCTCCAGGTTGGGAAATACCTGGAGATTTTGGGGGTGAAGCCTTTGGAGGGTGGGTTTTGGGGAGGGACTTCAAGGGGGTACGGAGTCCACCTTCCAAAACAGCCGTTTTCGCCAGGTGAATTGATTTCTGTTGCCTGGAGGCTGGCAGCCCTAAAATGCCTCTTACCCTGATGTGCTCGCAAGATGTATTTACTCAGTGGCAAACCTCTGTCTGTAAGACAAAGGGGGGGTGCCATTTGCCCACTGTTGGTGGGCAATTTTCTTCCTAAGCGCCCCTGTTCCCCGCCAGCGCTTACTGAACTGGCAGCCGAAAACGGGGGAGGTGGGGGGTGAGTTTGCAGCACTGCACATTATTTTTGGCGGTGCAACCAGAAGTGATGTCATGGCCTCAACCGAATGCTCTGGCATTTCCCCAAAACTCTGTGGTAAAACTCTATGTCCTCTGATGTTACTGCTGTGTGGTGAGATCATTTCCAGCTTTGTAGCCAGAAATGATGTTGCTACGTTGGGGGCTCCATTCAGGTGAGTCTGCAAAATCCCCCCCCCAAATCTCCAGGGAATTGCTGGCTGAGAGTGGGCAACCAGAGACAGAGAGAGACAGAGACAGAGAGACAGAGACAGAGAGACAGAGAGACAGAGAAAGAGAGATGAGTTGAACTGTATTGTTGCACTGTATTGTTAGATTTTATTATGTTAGGGATCTGTTTATGTATATTTTATTATATTTTATTACAATGATTGTTTTATTGTTTTTATGTTGACCGCTGCCTTGAGCCAGCTCCTGGCAAGGCGGAATATAAATTGAAAATAATAAATAAATAAACTGTGGAGCCTGAAGTTCTCCTGAAATTACAACATCTTCGGGCTAAAAAGATTAGTTCCCCTGGAGAAAATGGCAGCTTTGGAAGGTATACCACAGAGTCTAGGAGAAACAAAGCTCCTAGAGTGACATCATTACCTCCACTGAGCTCCTTCCCTGGGCACTGTCTCCAAATGAGCAGGAAGGTCCCAAGCCGGAACTGGCAACCCTGCATCGGCTTGGTGGCCTCCCCTTCTTGCTCCATGTGGGCCCTTGCACGTTGTTGGTTTGTTCCACCCCCTCCTGCCAAGAAAGCCTACCAAATTCATACAAGTGTTTCTTCAAAGGTATTATTTTGATAGTAGAGGTGGTAAATCCATCAGTGGCTATTAGCCACAAGGTATAGATAGGAACTCTTAGTCTGGGGCAGGTGATGCACTCTATTCTTGGTGCTTGGGGGGGGGGTCAACAGTGGGAGGGCCCCACTGCTGGACCTCCTGATGGCACCTGGTATTTTTGGCCAACGTGTCACAGAGTGTTGGACTGGATGGGCCATTGGCCTGATCCAACACTGGCTTCTCTTATGTTCTTATCCTAAACCTCTGGTAACCGAGGGCATGCTCTTTTCAGCAGTAAAAGCGGAGGCACGCTGAAAGTTTTGCTTGGAGTGTGGGAAACGGTAAAAACGACTCACCTACAGAGGCTAATTTCCATGCGTCATTGTTCTGATCGCGAGAGCAGGAACTTAACAGGTTGCGTCCTTGGAACGTGGGCAATGTTGGTCTCCGGGGAGTGGGAAGCAGTTCTATGATCCAGCCACCCCGATGCTCAAATGTGACATCCTGAGTGGAAGGAACACAACTCATGCAGAGGTACAACAGGTGCAATGTTGGTCTCTGGGGAGTGGGAAGCAATTCTGTGATCCAGCCACCCCGATGCTCAAATGTGACATCCTTAGTGGAAGGAACACAACTCATGCAGAGGTACAACGGGTGCTCTCTTGTGAGCTCCCCACAACCGCTAATGTTTGCTTTTAACGTTTTTCGTGGCGTACCCAGTAGCCTCCTTGCAGTATACTGGTGCACTGAGGACACCCTTAGGCGTCGTTATGAGTTCAGTTTTTATTGAAAATTATGCAGGAGAATAAACACTGCCTAGCAGTGCTTGGGGGCATGAGCCGTATAGTCTGTTCGTGGTGTGTGTTCTTCCCTTTAAGTAAAGCCTCCCTTCTGGAACTTTGTTTTTGGCAGCACAGACGCCTCCTCTGCGGCACTCGAGACATGTTGCTTGAGAGCGAATTTCCTGTCAAGTGTCTTAGGTACTCCGAGCCCCCTGCGAGAGAGCCAGGTGGCGACTTGAAAGGGAGATGCAAAGCCGGTCGGACGTGCCAAATCGGAGCGCCCCTCCCTGCGGCTGAATTTCCACGCTGTAAAAAAAAAAGCCAAAAAGGTTCCGCAGCCAGCAATCCATCTGTCCACTTAGTGGGTGAAACGGAGATTATTCCTCCGTCATCAACCCCCTAATGCGGTGTTAGTTTGGGGGGGAAAGAAAAAGCGAAAAAAGAAATAAAAGTCCGTGTTTTTAGCTTTGATGGTTGCTGCCAAGTCTGAAACATGCCAGAGTACAAGAGGAGCAAATCAGACAGAATTAACATATTCTCTCAGTGGTCTCGGGCGCCTGCCGCTGTGTGTTTGTAGCTGGTTGGCTGCTGGGAACTGTTGACTGGGTAGCTTGAGTTGTTTTTTTTTTTTTTGAATAAAATCCGCAGGCAGGCGGCTCAGATTCTGCAGAAAGTGAAACTATGCGGCTTATATAAATTACACAAACAGGGTTCATTGAACGTCACTTGCTTTGCATATCTCAGGGTGCGGCTTGAATGGTTTCTTCTGGTTCTGCTAGTAGAAAGGATAACATGGGGCCAGGAACGGAAGCCCCGCCTCTTCCCAGGGGCCGACGGAGACATGAGGACTAGAAACTTGGTTTTGAAAACGGAAGCAGAGATTCCCAGCCGAATTCTGCGCCAGAAACACCGCTTTTTCTGTATACCTGTAGAAATCCGAGCATGTTGCCGGAATGAACTGAATGGATGAAGACTGCTGGAATGAATGACATACCTTATGTTTTGATTTTTAATCCCACCCTTCCTCCAAAAATGTGGGGGCAGCGTCCCTCCCTCCATGTTATCCTCACGACCAACCTGAATTCAGGGCTCTCCAGTCCGAGTCCAATGCCGCACCGCACAGTTTTGGGAACAGTTCCATCTAAGGAACTGGAAGCAGATTTTATGGCTGGTTTCCATGGGCTGTTGAAGAGAACTGACATGGGTTGTCCTGAGGGAGAAACTACTTTGCTTCTCTGGAGAAGTTGTGTTGAATTCCCCTGTCCTGTCCGTTCTATGCAAAGTGAGTTAAGCTGTCAGCGTGTTGAATGGGAATTCTAGTCATTCGCAACCCTTGTTCCAATCGCTCCTGGCTGACGTTTGTTGCCAACTCCAGCTTGGGAAGGTCATGGAGATTTGAGGGCCCTCTCGAGTGGCCTTTTTCTCCCAGGGAAACTGATCTCTGTCATCTGACGATCAGTTACAATTCTGGAAGATCTCCAGGCCCCACCTGCTGTTTGCTGTAAAGGTAAAAGTTTCCCTGGCCTGAAAGCCAGGCAAATCCATCTCTAGGGATGCGGTGCTCATCTCCGTTTCCAAGCCGAAGAGCCAGCGCTGTCCAAAGACATTTCTGTGGTCACATGGCCAGCACCAGTGAGGAGGGAGGGAGAAAGTTCTGCAGGCCGGTCAAGCCTTGCTGCCACTGCTGCCACTAGGGGAGGGGGAGGGAGAAAGCTGGTGCTGGGGGCGGAGGCGGAGGGAGAAGGCTTGAAGGGGCGCGGGCTTCACCGTGGGTGCCGGGGATGGGGGGCAGCTCACCTGCAGCTGCTTCCTTCTCCTCCTGCAGAGCTTCTCCCCCCTCTGAGTATTGCGGGTCCCCCTTCTTGTAACATACTATTAGCCACAAGGTATAGGTAGGAACTCTCAGTCTGGGGCAGGTCATGCTCTGTATTCTTGGTGCTTGGGGAGGGGCAACAGTGAGAGGGGCTTCTGGTTTCCTGGCCAGTGTTCCCTCTAAGCTGAGTTAGTGTGAGCTAGCTCACAGTTTTTTAGCCTCCGGCTCATACATTTTTGTCTTGGCTCAGGAAGGAGGGCTCTAGAGCAAACTAATTTATGCAGGGACCAAATCGCTCACTCGCTGTTTTGAGGCCAGTAGCTCACAAAGCAGAGTTTTTGCACACAAGACTCCACAGCTTAGGGGGAACACTCCTGGCCCCACTGCTGGACCTCCTGATGGCACCTGGTATTTTGAGCCACTGGGTGATAGAGCGTTGGACTGGATGGGCCATTGGCCTGATCCAACATTGGCTTCTCTTGTGTGTATGTATATATACATGGGAGAACACTGCTGATCTAAACAGATTGTCAGCCATTAATGCTCCAAAGGAGTAACTACTTAGGTGAACATGCATGGTAGCATTTTTGTAAGCAAAGCCATTATTTATGACAGATTTATATCGTTTGCAATGGTTTTGAATGTCTTAAACAACTGCTTGCTGACAGAGGCAGCCGTTCAGCAAGTAAAGGAGCGGGGGTGGAACTCCATGGGCCTGTGTGATGCCCTGCTTGGGCAAGAAGCTGGTTGCACAGTGCTGTAGTCTTAGGAAGGAATACAACGAAGCAGTTGGCCAATATTGGGTTTGCCAACCTCCAGATGGGGCCTGGAGATTTCCCAGGATCATAGCTGGTTTCCAGACGACAGAGATCAGTTCCCTTGGAGAAAATGGCTGCCTTGAAGGGTGGACTCGATGGCATTACATGAGAACATAAGAGAAGCCAATGTTGGATCAGGCCAATGGCCCATCCATAATGCTCTGTCGCACAGTGGCCAAAAATACCGGTGCCATCAGGAGGTTCAGCAGTGGGGCCAGGACACTAGAAGCCCTCCCACTGTTGCCCCCTCCCCAAGCACCAAGAATACAGAGCATCATTTGCCCTAGACCGAGAGTCTCTATCTATACCTTGTGGCTAACAGCCACTGAGGGACCTCTGCTCCACATGTTTATCCAATTCCATCTTGAAGCCGTCCATGCTCGTAGCCGCCACCACCACTTTGCTCCTTTCTGCAAACCCCGCCCTCCCCAGGCTCCACCCACAAATCTCCAGGTATTTTTTAAGTGGGAGGTAGCAACCCTAACCAACAGCCACAAATGTCTCAATAAACAGTCTGCTGAAAATTCACTGCCTGGCGAGCACGTTGCCAGTTGGACCGGTGGGTGTTTGCGCATCCCTGCGAAGGGCTAACTCAGAGCAGGTATGACCCCCACCTTGGAAGCTGGATCCTTCCCAGTGTGGTGTAGTGGTTAAGAGTGTCAGACCAGTATCTGGGGGACCCGGGTTTCAATCCCCACTCATTTTGTGGAAGCTTGCTGGGTGACTTTGGGCCATTCATATACTCTCAGCCTAACCTACCTCACAGGGTTGCTGTGAGAATCAAACAGAGGAGGGAAGAACAATGTAAGCTGCTTTGGGTACCTGTTGGGAAGAAAGACAAGTGAATTAGAGAGCCAGCTGGTATAGTGGTTTAGAGCATGGACTCTAACCTGGGAGAACAGGGTTTGATTCCTCACGCCTCCACATGCAGCTGCTGATGCGACCGTGGGTCAGTCACAAGTTCTCCCAGAGCTGTTCTCTCAAGGGCAGTTCTCGAGAGAGCTCCCTCAGCCCCACCTACCTCCCAGGCAATGCTCCCTCTAAGCTGTGGAGCCTTGCGAACAAAAATTCCACTTTGTGAGTCACTGGCATTAAAGTTGTGAGCGAGCGATTCGGCTGCTGGATAAATTAGTGTGCTCTGGAGCCCTCCTTCCTGAGCGAAGACAAAAACGTGTGAGCCAGAGGCTGAAAAACTGTGAGCTAGCTCACACTAACTCAGCTTAGAGGGAACACCGCTCGCAGGGTGTCTGTTGTGGGGAGGGGAAGGGAAAGGAGATTGTGAGCCACTCTGGGACTCCGAGTGAAGGGCGGGGTAGAAACCCAAGCTCTTTTTCTCAATAAATAAACAATCAAAACAATGACTTTGCTTCTCCCTGCCCTGGCACACAGGTCGACTGGGAAGCCTCTAGCCCTGTAGAGAAACATTATGAGTTCACCTCGTGAGGGGAGCATTCTATGGCTGTGTCCGCCCCGTGTGAGAGTTGTGCCCTGAGTTGCCAACTCTGGATTGGGAAATTCCCAGAGATGTGGGTATGGCGTTCGGGGAAGGTGGGATTTGGGGAGGAGAAGGGCCCTCGGCAGGGCATAATGTCAGAGAGTCCACCCTCCAACAATATATTCTGGGGGGGGGGGGATTGATGTCTGTTGTCTGGAGGTCAGTTGTAATTCCAGGAGATCTCCAGGCCTCACCTGGAGGGTGGCAACCCTAGTTGAGCCTGACGGTCATTCTGATTTAAAGTCTCGATAACCCTGCTGTTCTTCTGCCTCTGAGGGCGTGTGGGACAAGCCAGGACCAGTCATTTCTTTCTAGAGCAGGAGTTCTTGATGTACTGCCCATGGGCTCTACGGTCCCAGCCGATACCTTTCCTGTCACCCACCAAGTGTTTTCAGAAAGTGGGTGGGGCCAGTCGGGGCTTTTGCCCAGCAAGGCTTCTGATTGGCTCTGCAGATTTGTTTTC
Source organism: Gekko gecko (assembly GCA_029375565.1). Classification (NCBI taxonomy): domain Eukaryota; kingdom Metazoa; phylum Chordata; class Lepidosauria; order Squamata; family Gekkonidae; genus Gekko; species Gekko gecko. The sequence goes on along the minus strand of JAPDNY010000012.1, from coordinate 71,355,044 downwards.
TTTAAAAATTGTTTTCGCAGCAGCTGCCACCACAGCACAGGAATCTTCCCTGCGTGACTGAAGGTAAACCGTGGCAGCCATTTTGTGACCGGCTCCACCCCCTGTGGCAGCCATTTTGTAACTGGCTCTACCTCCCATGGAGGCCATTTTGTGCCAGCTATTTTGGGGATCTCCCACCATGCTGTATCAGAATTCCAAAGGGTGCCTGCGTGGTCAAAAGGGTCGGGGACCCCTGGTCTAGAGACTAACCAGAGTCCATTGCACAAACCCCAGGTGACTGGGACATCTGTATGTAGCTCTGGTAACCTTCAGGAGATTTCTCATGTTTCATTGTACTACACTGGTGTGTACAATCATTTTCTTGCTTATTCATTTTGCAAATGTTATGTGCTGCCTCTCCGACGAAAACAAAACCAATAAAACACAGCCGTGAAAAACAAGCCGGGCGTGAGACGCATGTCGAGCAACCTAAACCGAGATAGAGAAAATAGTCTTCGGGCCAGAAGTAGAATGCAAAACAGCGAAAAGATACAGAGTCTCAAGTGAAAAGGAATGTTTTAGCCTGGAGCAGAAAAGACAGTGAGGGAGGTGTGAGGTGAGCCTTGCAGGGGAGGGCAATCCAAAGGTGAGGTGCCACCACCGGAAAAGCCCCATCCCTGGTTGCCTCCCATCTCTCCCCTGCAGGATCACAGATCACTAAGCTTTCCGGGCTTCAGGTGGGGCCTGGAGAGCTCCAGAACGACAACCAACCTCCAGATGGCAGAGATCAGTTTCCCTGGAGAAAATGGCTGCTTTGGAAGGTGGACTCTGAGGCGTTAAGTCCCAATGAGGCCCCCTCCTCTCCCCAAACCCCACCCTCCCAAACCTCCAGGTATCCCCCAATCTGGAGCAGGCAGCCCTACACATCTGCGGGCATCTTCCATGGCAGGGGCACATTGTATGTCTCAGCGTCATTGTATGAAGCCGAAGCCGAAGACTCGGTTGTCCACCGTGTGAGACAGGATGCTGGATTAGATGGGCCGCTGGTCTGATTCAGCAGGGTTCTTATTGGGGCTGGTGCATTACACCCATCTGCACCCTCCTAAACCCAGCCTCAGTATGCTTTTCCTCCCATCACCGCACCAGAGAAGAGAGGGATGAGGTGGGGGCTCCCAGTCCTGGCAGCGGAGGGGGGCTTCCTTCTGTGCTGTCCCAAGCAGAATGGTCCGGCCAGGGAGCAGCCCCTGTCATCTGCTGACTTGCCACTGCATATTCCTGGGTGTGGTCTTCTTGGGGATTATGAAATTTTGGCTAGAGGGAACTGCCATGTTCAGAGGCAGTCAGCCTCTGAATCCCAGAGCCAGGAGGCAACATCCGGGAACAGGCCTCGGCCTCTGTGCCCTGTTGTTGGCCCTCCAGAGGAACTGGCTGGCCCCTGTGTGAGACGGGATGCTGGACTGGATGGACCAGTGATCTGATCCAGCAAGGCTCTTCTGATGTTCTTATCAGGGGAAGGCTTAGGCCTTTGTGCCCTGTTTTTGACCCTCTAGAGGAACTGGTTGGCCGCTGTGTGAGACGGGATGCTGGACTGGATGGACCACTGCCTTGATCCAGCAAGGGTCTCTTTATGTTCTAGTTTTGGGAAGTTGCTTGAGCTCTGGGGGGGCAGTGCCCAGGATGGGACTTAAGTTTCCCCTCCACTCTGTGTTATACCACAGAGTCACCCTCTGAACCTGCCATTTCCTCCAAGGGAGCTGATCTCCGTAGTCTGGAGGTCCGTTCGTAATTCCGGAAGAACTCCAGGCCCCACCTGAAGGCTGGCAACCCTAAGTTGGCCTCATCCTGGTCAAACCCTCTCTAGCCACACCTGTCTCGTCCAGGTAACTTCTGGGCCACGCTTCAGCTAGCTCCTCTCCCCCCTGCTTTGCTGGAGCCCGTTAATGCTTCCATTTCAGAGGCTGAGAAGGAGATCCCTGTAGGCCCAAGGCCTTTCGCACTTCCATCTTGGCAGCTGGGCTCCTACTCTTAGGGGGTTGTGTGTGAACTCGAGGGTGGCACACCTTGGGCACGGTGGGCTGTCGTCGTGGCACGAACCTCATTACCCGTCGATGGCAGGTGCTCTGTTTTTGCACAGCCAGTGGTAATTAAAACCAACTTCCCGGCAGCCTGATTAGGGTAAACGGTGAAAAATTAATTGACAATAATGGCACTTTTCTTCCCTGTACCCCGGGCTCCCCGCCTGCACGGTTCGCTTACGAACATACGAGGCTTACATCGGCTCGGTTAAAAGTTTATAAGGATCGATTTGCATATCAAAGCTGTTGCCATGAATCGGCCGATGCGGCAGCCTGGAAGCGGTTCGGCGTTATTGTAAAACGGTGTTTGCAGCCCACACGGAATTCGCCTTTGGAACACAATGTATATAGAGCGGGGGAATGTTCAACCTCCGAGTCTGGCTTTCAGATGACTCCATCTCCTGTAGGGATGGGGGTGGGCATTTCAGAGGGGCATATATATGCCTTTGGGGGCCGGCAGAGTCCGGAAGCAAGGTAGCCTACCTGAAATGGGCTTCTGCCACATCGCGCCATCCGGTGGTTGCCAGACCTATGGATCGTTGTGGGGGGAAGCAGGGGGAGGAATTGTATAAAACCTAGCTGTGATGTCACTTCTAGGTGACAGTCTAGGAATGCCCCAAATCTTTATGATAAAGACCATTGAGATTTGAGGGGATTCCTAGAGCATCATCCTGTTGTTTCTGGGTTCCGGTGCAATTCTGCCTACCTCGTGATGGCACCTGGTTTTTGGCCACTGAGTGGCACAGAGTGTTGGACAGGATGGGCCGTTGGCCTGATCCAACATGGCTTCTCTTCTGTTCTTATGTCTGGGGCAGTGATGCTCTGTCTTCCTGGTGCTTGGGGGCAAGAGTGGGAGGGGCTTCGGGAGTTCTGGCCCTGCTGGTGGGCCTCCTGGTGGCGTCTAGGTTTTGGCCACTGTGTGACACAGAGTGTTCGACTGGATGGGCCATTGGCCTGATCCAACATGGCTTCTCTTCTGTTCTTATGTCTGTGGACCTACAGAGAAACCTCAGATCCACCCACTGGGTGGTCAGCCAACTTGCAGAAGTGACACAAGGGTGGTTGCGGGAGCTGTCTGGAGAATGGCGGTGCTGAACAATGAGGATACAATGAGGGGGAAAATCCCACAGCGAAAGTTGTCTTGGTTAGAAAGAGAGGAGCAGCTGCTGAGATACATCTTCGGCTTCAGCTGGGGGAGCCCGTGTGGTGCAGTGGTTAAAGCATCAGATTAGGATCTGGGGGACCCAGGTTCAAATCCCCGCTCTGCCATGGAAGCTCGCTGGGTGATCTTGGGCCATTCACACGCTCTCAGCTTAACCCACCTCCCAGGGCTGTTGTGAGGATAAAATGGGGGTGAGAATGATGTAAACCTGTGACACTCTGTCACACAGCGGCCAAAATATACCAGGTGGACCTCCTGATGGCACCTGGTATATTTTGGCCGCTGTGTGACAGAGTGTTGGACTAGATGGGCCATTGGCCTGATTCAACATTGGCTTCTCTTATGTTCTTATGTTCTAAACCGCTTTGGTTCCCTGTTGGGGCAAAAGGCAGGGTGTAAGTAAGAATATTGTTGTCAGATTGTCACATGTGGCTGTCTACATCTGGTTCTCATTTCATTTCAGGTGGGTAGCCATGTTGGTCTGCGATAGAGGAGCTGTATTCGAATCCAGTCAAGAGCCAGTTTGGTGTAGTGGTTAAGTGTGCGGACTCTAATCTGGGAGAACCGGGCTTGATTCCCCACTCCCCCACTCCCCCACTTGCACCTGCTGGATGACCTTGGGCAAGCCATAGTTCTGTCAGAGCTGTTCTTGAAAAAGAGCAGTTTCTGTCAGAGCTCTCTCAGCCCCACCTATCTCACAGGGTCGCTGTTGTGGGGAGGGGAAAGGAAAGTGTAAGCTGCTCTGAGACTCCTTCTGATAGTGAAGGGCGGGATATAAATCCAATCTCCTCCTCCTCCTCCTCCTTCTCCTCCTCCTCCTCCTCCTTCTCCTCCTCCTCCTCCTCTAATGAGGTTTTCAAGGGATGAGCTTTTGAGAGTCAGAGCTCCCAACAGACTCTCGAAAGCTTGTACCCTGAAAACGTCCTTGGTCTCTAAGGTGGGACTGGACTCGAACCTAGCTCTCGAGCTGGAAGGGTGATGCCGATCTCTTCCGAGGTTATCTTGGCCGCACAGCTTCCGAGCAAAGAGATGAAACTTTTGATAAGGAAGATATTTGTGTTCTGGGCAAGCAGTATTGCCTCGATGAGAAATGCAGACTTTTTTCATTGGCGCTGATGGGGGAGAGGAGCCATTCATACCCCCTTGTCTTTAAAGGGAAAATCAGATAGCAGTGACGCTCGCTGTTTCTCACAATGGATGGCTGTTAGAGGTAGCAAGTGGTGGAAAAGATTGCAATATGGTAATGTCGGTATGTCGCGGGCATTAAAATATAAAGTGAGAGATCGCGTTCCAGCGCTCCCCAACCCCGTCATTTTGTAGCAAGTACAGGAAATGTGAACATTTTACTTGAAGCATCGATGAACAGATTATAGCGTTCAGGGGAAAGGACCTTCTTGCTTGCCCTTTTTGCATGTGCGTAGAGAGGTGCCGGGTGTGTGCCGCTTTTTAAACTGACTATCTTGGTGGCAGAAAGAGAGTTCTTATCCAACGGGATATGGTTTGTAGAAACCCAGTTCACTGGCTTGGCGCAGACTCTTGGCCAGGCATTGAAATCTCTGGTTTTACACCAAGGGTTGTTGAAGTTTCTCTTGGGTGTCGAAGAACTCTTTCTTGGAGGAACAAGGAAACCTGGAATGTTTTGTTCACATACCCGTGCTTGACTGTACCTGTTGGGGGAATTAAGAGTTCAGGAGCTTTTCCTTGAAAACCCATCCCTACCTTGCTTGAGAAGGTTGTTTTTTAAACTGGCAGAGAGAGAGAGAGAGGGAGAGGGAGAGGGAGAGAGAGAGAGATATACCTGCTCCAAAATACCTGTGATTTATTGAAAGAAAACCATACTCCCCAAATTTTCGAGCAAGTAGCGATCTCAGTATTCAGCTTACAGAAGGTGGCAGACAAACCAGTACTTGGAAACGAATAGTGCACTTCTTATTCATTTAGGAATTATTATCTATTTAGGGATGCATTCCGACCGCTCTGACAAGACCTAACCATAGTGTTGGCAGGGGGCCTCTAGCATCAACAGACACTGGTGTTAAATACCTTTAGAATCCAGATTAGCTGTCAGTCAAGAAATCGGGTGGTCCTGACGAAACCCAGACTCTTCCCTTTTCTGACCAGAAGAATCTGACCGGAGCTGCTATATTTCTAAGTTAAAAAACACCCTCCCTGTCAAGGCAGGAGCTTGAAGCCACATACCGAGATGTTCTGGCTTCGAGGCTGGAGCTCAGAAATGGAAACGGTTCTTTTAGAGCAGAGTGCAGGACTGTCAGGCTGAAGGGCCTCCTGCAAAGCCTTATGGGAGAGAACCAAACGGAGAGGCCTAAGCCAGTTCAGGCTCCTGTGCAGAAATGCCCCTGTCTTGCTTATAATTCTGTCACAGTCCCCCAAACCATCTTCTTCTTCCTACAGAATACTGTCCAGCAGGAACCAGCCGCCTTCTCTGTTGCTTTTTCCAGGGCCTGTACCTGATCCCTAAAGTGACCAGTTGGTGGGACTGCACTCAGGCACAGTATGAAGTCATGCCTTAGATGAGAAGAAAAAGAAGAGGTTGGATTTATACCCTGCCCATCACTACCCGAAGGAGTCTCAGAGCGACGTACAATCCCTTTCCCTTCCCCTCCTCACAGCAGACACCCTGAGAGAGTTCCTTTGAGAACTGGTCTTGAGAGAACAGCTCTGAGAGAACTTGTGACTGACCCAAGGTCACACCAGCAGCTGCATGTGGAGGAGTGGGGAATCAAGGCCAGTTCTCCCAGATTAGAGTCCACCGCTCTTAACTACTACACCAGACTGAGGGGTCCCCAACCTTTTTGAGCCTCCGGCCACCTTTGGAATTCTCACACAGAGTGTTGGGCGCAGTTACAAAATGGCTGCCACAGGAGGCGGAGTGGTGCACACGGAGGGAGCCCAAGCGCAGGGGAGAAGAGGGCTGATTTAAAAAAAATACCCTGGGAAGGAGGAACAACACAGAGAATAAAACCAGCACTGTGGTGGCAGCTGCAGCTGAAACATCATTGCAATCCGCGCAGCCAAACAGACCTACAGATCTACAGCCAAACAGATCTACGGTGCAAGAGAGCCAGTTTGGTGTAGTGGTTAGGAGTGCAGACTCTAATCTGGGAGAACCGGGTTTGATTCCCCTCTCCTCCACTTGCACCTGCTGGTGTGACCTTGGGTCAGTCACAAGTTCTCTCAGAGCTTTTCTCTTAAGAGCAGTCCTCGAAAGAGCTCTCTCATCCCCACCTACCTTACTGGGTGTCAGTTATGGGGAGGGGAAAGGGAAGGGAGTTTGTAAGCCGCTCTGAGACTCCTTTGGGTAGTGAAGGGCAGGATATAAATCCAATCTCCTCCTCCTTCTACCAGTCAGAAGCCCTGCCGGGCCAGACTTCCACCTGCCCCCACCCACTTTCTAAAAACAGTTGTTGGGTGCCAGGCAATGCTCCCTCTAAGCTGCAGAGTCTTGTGAGTAAAAATGCAACTTTGCGAGCTACTGGCATTGAAGCTGTGAGCCTGCGATTTGGCTACTGCATAAATCAGTTTGCTCTGGAGCCCTCCTTCCTGAGCTAAGACAAAAATCTGTGAGCTGGAGGCTAAAAAACTGTGAGCTAGCTCACACTAACTCAGCTTAGAGGAACACTGGTGCCAGGAAAGAGGCCAATGAATGCCATGGCACTGCTTTGGGGGCCCCTGCTTTAGCAAATCATTTCCATTGTTTGCTAGTTTCATTGTCTGTTGGGTACCTGCTATTGTCTCTCATGCTGGGAGAGCCCCAGTCCTACCTGATGGTCGTTAGCCCTGTTGAGCATGTTGCCTTGGTGCGGCTGATGGGGGCAGCCAGGCAAGGCCCAAGTTTTGCAAACAGATAACGGGAGCGTATTTGCTGTTTACGGCATAAGCTTGGGACGTTTCCTGGTACAGCGGCCAGTTCCTTCGCCCTTACATGAAGCTTTCCCAAGTACGTGATCTGCAAGGCGCGGCGTCTCTTTAAAATACACAGCCTTTTTTTGGGGGGGGGAACATCACGTTAATGACCGGAAAAATGTATCAACCGTGTTTGTATTCTCATGCAAATGGCTTTACGAGGAAAATGAATGTACCGGTTATAACCTGGCACAGCCGCCGCCGTGCTTTTCTGCCTATTGAAATGTCACATCAATCGTGAAAATCCTTCACTTAAGACAGAAGAAAATGTCTGTGTTTTACTTAAGACCTATAATTAATAACCATCTGCGTTTTGAGCAACAAAGAACTTTTTCAATAGAAAGTTGCCACCCAGCAGCCTTTTGTGTCGGGGAACACAAACAGCAGCTAATAGACGCGATCCATCTACGCTTGCTTCAAGGAACATCATGTTCTAGCCCCCAACAGTGGAAGGCCCATCAGGGCTCACTGGCCAGCAGCCAAATGAGACAAAAGGAGCCATCTCGTTACTCGACACAATGCAATCCATTCAGCGTTTTCCCGTTCCAAACTTCTGGCTGCCATAGCACTGCCTGGAGCCGCGCCTTTCGACCTCTCCGACTTCAGGGAGTGCGGTGACTTGGATATCGAGGAACCTCTCGGCATGTCTTAGGGCAGGGGTGTCAAACGCATTTGTTACGAAGGCCGGATCTGGCATAAACGAGACCTCGTTGGGCCGGGCCGCGAGTGTCATAAAATGTAATGCCGGGTAGCGGAGATACAAACTTGATAAAGGACACAAACACAAAGGGTGGGGTTTTTTTACTTAAAACATCAGCACTCTTGCAATATTTTGTTTATGCAACAGTGTCTGATAACTGACACACTCCTTGCTCTGAATTATTGCATCAAAAGGTCTGTGCTGTTGTAATCTTGAGTATGCTGTTCAGGTGTGTATCTGTAAGCTGCAAACCTACAGTGATGCAGCAGCGGCAGAACTGGAAGAAGAAGCAGAAGACGGCCAGTTCCACTGTGGGCTTGATAGAAGCCCTCCCAGGGCCTGATCCAGCCCCCGGGCCGCATGTTTGACTCCTCTGTCATAGGGTTCTGGGGTACGCTTGGGAATGCATTCTCAGTTCCTGCCAGGATCTCGCTTTCTCCCGACATGAGACTAGAAGGGAGTCTTCGCGGTCCATGAAAGGGTCTCCAGCATTGTCTTTATTGCCAAGTAGGAGAGGTCCTGACCTCAGTGGCCCAAGCTGTGCAGGGGGTTATTAGGAAGGGGACTGAAAACAAACCAGCCAGTATCATACCGGCCCTGCATAAATCTATGGTATAGCCTCATTTGGGAATGCTGTGTACAGGTCTGGTCACCACAACTCAAAAGGGATATTCTAGCACTGGAAAAGGTGCAGGAAAGGGCAATGAAAACTATTAAGGGGATGGGACCCCTTCCCTATGAATGATGGTTAAAGAGGTTCAGGCTCTTGAGCTTGGAGAAACGATGCCTGAGGGGTGACATGATCGAGGTTTACAAAAATATGCATGGGATAGAGAAGGTAGAGAAAGAAGCACTTTCCTCTCTTTCTCACAATACAAGAACTCGTGGGCACTCCATGAAATCAGTGAGCACTGGCTTAGAACAGGTAAAGGAAGAAGAGGAGTTGGATTTATACCCTACCCTTCACTGCCTGTAGGAGTCTCAGAGAGGCTTACAATCTAATTTCCCTTCCCCTCCCCACATCGGACACCCTGTGAGGTAGGTGGTGCTGAGAGAGCTCTGAGAGAACTGCTCTTGAGAGAACAGCTCTGAGAGAACTTGCCAGTGACCCAAGGTCACCCAGCAGCTGCAAGTGGAGGAGTGGGGAATCAAACCCAGTTCTCCAGATTAGAGTCCTGCCACTTTTAACCTCGACACCAAGCTGGCTCTCAGTTTCATCTGCAGAACCAATCGGAAGCAATGTTTATTTTTACATAGCCAATCAAAAGCACTGGCTCTCCGTTTCATCTGCATAGCCAATCAGAAACGCTGCTGAGCAAAAGCCCCATCTAGTCCTGCCCACTCTCTAAAAGGACGAGGTGGGTTCCAGAAAAGGTGGCCACCAGAAAAGGAGTCCACGTTGGGGGACTCCTAGTACAGTTTGACTCTGAGCTTGCGTCTCAGAATGCGGCCCACACTTGCTTGACATTGTACATTGCGGAGATGTTTTCCAGGAAAAGTTTGCTGGCCATTGCTTATCTTTTCCTTGAGGAATACTGGTTAATACCGCAGACTTCTGGGACTCCCAGGAAGACAGTGCAAACCACTGGCCTAGAGAACTCCATGGCCTTTGAGATAAAGCGTCCATCTAGCTGAGTGTCTAGTTTCACACAGTTGCCAAATAGATGACCCTGGAAGCCATCTCATGCACAAAGATTCTACTTTGTGAGCCACTGGCATGAAAGCTCTGAGTGAGCGATTCGGCTGCTGCATAAATCAGTTTGCTCTGGAGCCCTCTTTCCTGAGCGAAGACAAAAATCTGTGAGCTGGAGGCTGAAAAACTGTGAGCTAGCTCACACTAGCTCAGCTTAGAGGGAACACCGGTGCTCCCTCTAAGCTGTGGAGTCTTGTGAGCAAAAATTCTACTTGGTGAGCTACTGGCGCTAAAGTTGTGGGCGAGCGATTTGGCCGCTGCATAAATTAGTTTGCTCTGGAGCCATTCCTTCCTGTGCGAAGACCAAAATGTGTGAGCTGGAGGCTAAAAAACTTAAAGCTTAGAGGGAACACTGCTCGGCTGGAAGGCGTGTAAGCGGGGCAGGGGAGAGGCCAACGCCTTCTCCTCCTGTTGCCTCCTAGCGCTGGCATTCAGAAGCTTCCTGCCTCTGAACGGGGAGGTTCTCTTGAGTCACCTCCTCTCCCATGGATCTGTTCGATCTCCTTACAAAGGGCTGAGCCCCTGAACTGGCAGGAGCTGAATACCCCTGATCTTTTTTTCCTGGTGGGATTCATACATCTGTTCCGGCTTCACAATGGATTCTCGCTCGTCGCGAGCTGAGTCACGGCCACGTCACTGCGGTGCCTGAGGAAATGTGGCCTCTCGAGAGCCGTCAGCTCGTTCCCGGCGCTGAGACCTGTTTTTGTTTCCTTTCCAACGTCTCTGAAAAGCTCGTGAGCAACATCCCGGTGTGGCTGAGCTGGCACTTCCGCGCCAGCTTCTTGGCCCACCTAAATGCCGCGTGTTGTTGTTTGTGACTAGAGCATGCGGGCGTGCATGTGCGCCGAGTCCTCTCCTCCTCTTCCTGCCTCCTTCACGGTGACGAGGAAGTTGCTCAGAATCGCACGGCTCTGCTTTCTCCGGGCTCTTGGCCCCTTCAAGTGGCCTAGCTCTTTGCTCCCATCAGCGGAGGAGTTCTCGAGCAGTTCCCGCTGATTTAAGTCTTGCCGTCAGTCAGGTGGAAAGCATCTCGGGGAAACCGCTTAAAGATCCTGCATCGTCTGCCTGTTGTGGATTGCCTGTTCCCGTTCACTCGGTCATACTGTCCATTTTTAGGGTGTGGGACGGGGGAATCTGGGTCCAGCACATAGTGGCGACTTTTTAATACTTGCTTAGGAGATATTTATATGTTTTTGGCCCCCTCTCTGGAGTCTTGCTGACGGTGGCTTGCAACTAAGAGAACAGGAGCTCGATTCGAGCCCCGGAGCATCTTAAAGACTAACACGATTTCCAGGGGATAAGCTTTTGAGAATCAAAGCTCCTTTTTTTAAGGTGCTAGTAGGAATGGCGATCCCGCTGTCTATTTCTATCTGAGGAAAGGGCGCTTTGAGAGCCAGTTGGGTGTAGTGGTTAAGAGCGCGGACTCTAATCTGGGAGAACCGAGTTTGATTCCCCACTCCTCCACTTGTATCTGGCTGGATGACCTTGGGCAAGCCATAGTTCTGATAAGAGCTGTCCTTGAAAAAGAGCAGTTTCTGTCAAGAGCTCTCTCAGCCACACCTTCCTCAGAGGGTGTCTGTTGTGGGGAGGGGAAGGGAAGGGAGTTTGTGAGCCGCTCTGAGACATCTTTGGGTAGTGAAGGGCGGGGTATAAATCCAATCTCCTCTCCTCCTCCTCTTTGCTTCTTGGGAGTTTTGATTCTCTAAAGCTCATACCCAGAAACTCTGGTTTTGTCTCTAAGTTACTACTGGACTTGAATCTGGCTTTTCCACTGCAGACCAACATGACTACCCGCCTGAAATTAAGATAACAGATTCTCATGATGAAGTCATTGTAGATAACCCTTTCCTTCTTCCCAATACTCAGGCCTGTAGCCGGGATTTTGTGGCTTGTGGGGCAAATTTTTCTCTGGCGAGGCTGAAGTTCTCAGTTTAGAAAGAAAAGCCATTTAGCCAATAGAAAGCTGTGACCAGGATGGATCTCTAAACTGCAGGCTGTCAACCACTACAGATGACAGTCCTCCGCTGCTGCAAGTTAAATCACTTCTGCCAGCCGAAGCAACAATTCTGAGAACAAGCTGGCAGGTGGGGGTGATGACTGCTACAGCCAAGAAAGCTAAAGACTTAGGTAGAAGAACTTCCTTCAAGGAGACCAGTTTCTTGACACAGAGTTAGAAGGGACCCTAGAGGTCACCTACTCCAACCCACTTGGTCAGTGCAGAATTAATCAACTACAGCTCCCTACTCTGCTTAAAGGAGTGCACACCTTTTAGAAAAAAAATTAAAATGATTGAAAAAAGCATTTACAGGAGACATTCTTGTGGGGCTGTGCCTTTAAGAAAGGGGGCAGAGCCTCCCGAAATCCCACCGTAGCTATGGGCCTACCAGTACAGATCCGAAGTGGTTACAATGTGGTTTTCTCCCGTTGTGTTCTGTCCCAGTGACAACCCTGTGAAGCCGGTTAAGATGAGAGGGAGTCACCCAGAGCGCTTCCCTAGGAGAGTGGGGATTCAAACACAGGTCTCCTAGAGCCTAGCCTAGTCCTCTAACCACTGCACCACACTGCCTCTGAAGAAAGGTGCCCTGGAGAGAACACGCCTGCTTGCCACTTGCCTCCCAGGTTCCAAGAGTCTTCCTCTTGGTTGCTTGTCATTTCCTCCCTGCAGACGGCACGGATTCCTTGCCCCACCCGTTCTGTCCACCCTTATTTAATCTGGGCTGCTGTTTGCCCTGCTGGGAAGACGTATAGGAGCTGATGGAGTGTCCCATGGGTAAAATGGCTCTCTGGGGCCATGTTAGAGTGAGACAATAAGGTAAAGGTTCCCTTGCTCGAAAGCCAGTCGAATCCGACTCTAGGGTTGCGGTGCTCATCTCCGTTTCAAAGCCGAAGAGCCAGCGCTGTCCGAAGACGTTTCCGTGGTCATGTGGCCGGCATGACTAAACACCAAGGTGCACGGAACGCTGTTACCTTCCCACCGAAGTGGTACCTATTTATCTACTTGCAATTTCTTGCTTTTGAACTGCTAGGTTGGCAGGAGCTGGAACTAGAGACGGGAGCTCACTCCGTCTTGCGGCACCCGGGTCTTGAACTGCTGAACTACTGACCTTCCACAGCCTGCAGTTCAGCGTCTTAACCATTTGAGCCACCGCAGCTCCGAGTGAGACAATGGGGGACTCTTCATGCTTCCTTCCCTCCTGCTGTGGCTCTGCCTCAATCTGGCCCAGGCACTCCTGGTAATGACGTTTTTTTTAAAAAGCGCGCTGGGGACTGTGGAGACTGCTCTCGCACACCTCGTCTGCCTTTGGCCTTCGGGAGCTCTTCCTCCCTGGCTGGACAGCTCCTCTGTGCCTTTCAGCAGTTGCTCAGAACTTGCCCTTTTTGCCGAGCCAGGCTGGATAGCTCCCTGCCTCTTTTCTTGTTAGGCCCATCTTGCTCAGAGGTTAAGACCCTGAGCTGCAGACCGGAAAGTCCGTAGCTCAGCAGTTCAAGATCCGAGTGCCGCGTGACGGAGTGAGCTCCCGTCTCTGGCCACAGCTCCTGCCAAGCGAGCAGTTCGAAAGCAAGAAATTGCAAGTAGATAAATAGCCACTTTGGTGGGAAGGTAACAGCGTCCCGTGTGCCTCAGTGTCTAGTCATGCCAGCCACATGGCCACGGAAACGTCTTCGGACAGTGCTGGCTCTTCGGCTTGGAAACGGAGACGAGCACTGCATGCCTAGAGTCGGATTCAACTGGCTTTTGAGCAAGGGAAACCTTGACCTTTTACTAGCCCTTCCGACCTGGCTGGACAGCTCCTCTGCACCCTTCAGCAGTTGCTCTGGGTCTGAACCCGCCCCTTTGCTGAACCACGCTGGACAGCTCCCTGCCTCTTTTCTTGTTAGGCCCACCTTGCTAGTTAGGGGTGTGGGCTCTCAGCACCATCAGGTTGTTTCTGACTTACGGTGACCCTGCGAATTAATGACCTCCAAAATGCCCTGTCGTTAACAGCCTCGGTCAGGTCTTGCAAACGGAGGGCCTCGGCTTCCCCGACTGAGCCAAGCCATCTCAGGTTGGGTTTGCCCAGTTTGGTGTAGTGAACATGTGAAGCTGAAGCTGCCTTCTACTGAATCAGACCCTTGGTCCATTGAGGTCAGCATTGTCTACTCAGACTGGCAGGGGCTCTCCAGGCTCTTGAGGCAGAGGTCCTACCCATCACCTCCTGCCTGGTCCTTCTAACTGGAGATGCCAGGGATTGAACCTGGGACCTTCTGCATGCCAAGCAGGGGCTCTGCCACTGAGCCACAGGCCCTCTTTACAGCTGTCCAGGGTCTCAGGCGGAGGTCTTTCCCATCACCTCCTGCCTGCTCTTTTTAACTGGAAATGCTGGGGATTGAACCTGGGACCTTCTGCGTGCCAAGCAGATGCTCTGCCACTGAGCCACAGCCACTCTTGACAGCTCTCCAGGGTCTCAGGTGGAGGTCTTTCCCATCACCTCCTGCCTGCTCTTTTAACTGGAGATGCTGGGGATTGAACCTGGGACCTTCTGCATGCCAAGCAGGTGCTCTGCCACTGAGCCACAGCCACTCTTTACAGCTCTCCAGGGTCTCAGGCGGAGGTCTTTCCCATCACCTCCTGCCTGCTCTTTTTAACTGGAGATGCTGGGGATTGAACCTGGGACCTTCTGCGTGCCAAGCAGATGCTCTGCCACTGAGCCACAGCCCCTCTTTACAGCTGTCCAGGGTCTCAGGCAGAGGTCTTTCCCATCATCTCCTGCCTGCTCTTTTTAACTGGAGATGCTGGGGATTGAACCTGGGACCTTCTGCATGCCAAGCAGGGGCTCTGCCACTGAGCCACAGCCCCTCTTTACAGCTGTCCAGGGTCTCAGGCAGAGGTCTTTCCCATCACCTCCTGCCTGCTCTTTTTAACTGGAGATGCTGGGGATTGAACCTGGGACCTTCTGCGTGCCAAGCAGATGCTCTGCCACTGAGCCACAGCCCCTCTTTACAGCTCTCCAGGGTCTCAGGCAGAGGTTTTCCCCATCACCTGCCTGCCTGCTTCTTTTAACTGGAGATGCTGGGGATTGAACCTGGGACCCTCTGCATGCCAAGCAGGGGCTCTACCACTTAGCCACGGCCCCTCCAACAGCTATAGCCCCTCTGTGCACTGGAGGTCAGCACCACCGGTAGCAGAATGGACTTGTGTGATTCGACCCAAAGTTCTGTCCATATAGGATCCTTAGAAGAAGACAGAGGATGCTAGGATAGAGCCTAGGAGTGCAGACTCTAATCTGGGAGAACCAGGTTTGATTCCCCACTTCTCCATGTGCAGCTGCTGGGGTGACCTTGGGTCAGTCACAAGTTCTTTCAGAGCTGTTCTCTTGTGAGGAGAGGAAGGGAAAGGAGATTTGGGTAGTGAAGGGCGGGGTATAAGTCCAACCTCCTCCTCCTCGTTTTCCTCCTGCTGCCTTGAACTTTTCCTAGCGTTATTGTCTTTTCCGGTGACTCTTGTCTTCACGTGATGTGGCCAAAGTACGGCAGTTTCCCGTGCATCTAGAATGCACCTGGCATTTATTACAGCTTCGCAGGGCCTGTAAAACGGAGCTGCTCTGCCAGGCCTTTGGTTGAGGCGGCGGGACGCCCAGCCACCCGGCCTCCCTTGCTGAGAACTGCCCTGTTATATCTGCCTGTCCCATCCTTGTTCTGTCATCCCGTTCGCACTGCTGGAACTATAGGGAGGAATGTCTCTTTTAATGTTTTAAGTAATCGATTGTGTTGTTACAATTGGTTCGGGTGGTTTTGTAACTTCTTTGCTGCTAGCTGCCCTGAGCCCACTCCTGCAGAGGGTGGGATATAAATATAAATAAATAAATAAATAAAATTTGGTTTGGCTCGGAGTCATGGGCCGAGTTCGGCCCTAGCGCCTGTGATGCTTCCCCTCCACCCTTTTCCTCCAGAAAAGCCGGATTCGAGTCCAGCCGCACCGTAAAGACCAAAACGATTTCCAGGGCATACGCTTTCAACGGTCAGAGCTTTGACTCTCACAGGCCTACACTGGAAATCTCGTTGGTCTTTCGGGACCAATCTCATTGGTCTTACTGGACTTGAAGAAGAGGAGGAGATTGGATTTATACCCTGCCCTTCACTTGGAGTCTCAGAGCAGCTTACAATCTCCTTTCCCTTCCCCTCCCCACAACAGACACTCTGTGAGGTAGGTGGGGCTGAGAGAGCTCTGACAGAAACTGCTCTTTTTCAAGAACAGCTCTTGTCAGAACTATGGCTTGCCCAAAGTCATCCAGCAGCTGCGAGTGGAAGAGTGGGGAATCAAACCTGGTTCTCCCAGATTAGAGTCCGCGCAGTTAACCACTACACCAAACTGGCTCTTGAATCCAGCTCTTCTGCTATGGACCGACAGGGCCACCCATCTGAAACTGCCTTCTTTTCTAGAGTTCAGCTTGTGTGAGTGTTAACCTTGCCATGCCTTTGGCAGCCTGTCCTGAATTTGAATTTAAGAGCGGCTTGCCTAGCGCTCTTCCTGCCCTCTGCTGGCTTGTAACCCCAGAGTACTGAGGTCTTAGCGGCTTAGACTAGAAGGCAGAGGAGATGCCATTCCATTTCTTCTTGGCCTCGGTATATGACATCAAGAAACAGCTTGCACGAGGCAGAAGCCCTCAAGAAATCTGGGCTCTCTGCATGTCTAAAGCTGTAATTAAGATACCCAAAGCTTCCTGGCATTTCCCCCCTAAGCATATGCTCTGGTTCGGGGGGGGGAAGACAGATGTACAAGACCACTGCAAAACTGCAAGGCTCTCTTGGAATGGATATCGCCCTATTGAACAGCAAACTGGACAGTTTGTGCCAATCCCCAAGGCATAAATGCCTAAACCCGTTTACAAAGCAGAGGTTCTCCATTCTAAGAAGACTTCCCAAGTGTGAAAGACATGGCAGAGACACACACGGTCTGAGGCCATGTGTTCTGGGATATACCCACTGTAAGACAATGCGGCCCAATGGGTGGCCCTGGGGGCTGGTCTCAGGTGAGAACAAAAGATTACCTGGGCCAATCTGGGGTCCCAGGGGTGTGTGATGTCAGTAGAGGCAGACCTTAGGTTTGACCAATGGGCTTCCAGAGAGGCAGGGTCTGGATTTAACAATAGAAGCCAGGTGTTGGGTGTCTAGTTGAATGGATTATCTGACTCACTAATGGTCCTGGCCTGGGGGCTGGACAGAGGAAGCTGGCTGGCAGATGATCTGGCCAGGTAGCTGATGGATCTTCCATTGTATGGTTTGGGTGGGGTAAGCACTTAATCCCTTCATGCAAACGACTGGCAGAGGAAAAGTCCTTTGTCTGCTGTATGGCCTTTAATCCGTGTAGGTGACATGCAGCAGGTATGTAATGGAGTCCCTCAGAGTAAAAAGACAGCTTTTTCCTTTCTCTATGGGCTTCTACCTTGGCATCCATTTTACAGTCTAGACAGACCATGTGGCAACAGCAAACAGTCCATAGCAAAGCCCCATAATGGCATCGGGGCTAACAAAGAGGCAGCAGCAGCAGCAGAGATTGTATTTATACCTCGCCCTTCACTACTTGAAGGAGTCTCAGAGCAGCTTACAATCTCCTTTCCTTTCCCTTCCCCTCCCCACAACAGACACCCTGTGAGATAGGTGGGGCTGAGAGAACTCTCTCGAGAACTGCCCTTGAGAGAACAGCTCTGAAAGAACTTGTAACTGACCCAAGGTCACACCAGCAGCTGAATGTGGAGGAATGGGGAATCAGACCTGGTTCTCCCAGATTAGTCTGTGCTCCTAACCACAGGATTCTGTCCGTCAGCCAAAAGGCAACAGGACTCATTCAAAAGAAGAAAATCCACTGCCTGGTGATGACTGAGAATTCTTGAGGAGGTGCAGATGTGGTTTACGACACCCCTTGTAGATGCCCTGCTTCTCTTAGGACAACAGAATATGTAGGAGTTAAGAGTGGCAGAGCAAAGAAACTGTGCTCTGGGAGGTCCACGAGAAACTCTCTGTGTGGCTCTCCCCCTCCCACCTGCAGTGCAGTAGTAATAAGACTGGCCTACCTTATGGGGCTGTTGTAGCAGTACTATGACAATAGGTGTGATTCAGCACTGAAGAAGGAGAAGAGTTGGTCTCATACTCCCCCCACCCCCTTCACTACCCAAAGGCATCTCGGAGCAGCTTACAATCCCCTTTCTCTTCCTCTCCCCACAACAGACACCGTGTGAGGTAGGTGGGGGCTGAGAGAGCTCTGGGAGAGCTGTGACTGGCCCAAGGTCACCCAGCTGGTTGCATGTGGAGGAGTGAGGAATAAAACCCGTTTCTCGAGATCAAAAGCCACCGCTCTTAACCACGACACCAAACTGGCTCTCTGAGCATTTACTGCAGCATTTGCCGTGCTTCCTCATTCGGAAAGATCCTTGTCTGGAATCACGGACAGTCCGATCAGCTTACTGGGAAAGATCCTGATGGGTCACGGCCAATGCTTCCTCTAAGCGGTGGAGTCCTGTGAGCGAAAACTCTACTTCGTGAGCGACTGGCGTGAAAGCTGTGAGCAAGCGATTTGGCTACTGCATAAATTAGTTGGCTCTGGGGCCATCCTCATGGGCTGAGACAAAGATGTGTGAGCCGGAGGCTAAAAAGCTGTGAGCTAGCTCATGCTCACTTGGCTTAGAGGGAACACTGGTCACAGCCTTGGAGAGTTACTGGCGGCCAGTCAGAAGCTGAAGGAAGGGCTGTGGCTCAGTGGAAGAGGCTCTGTCTGGCATGCAGGAAGGTCCCCGGTTCAGTACCCGGCGTCTCCAGTTAAAAAGTTTGGGGCGGCACATGATGCTTTTTATTGATTGATGTAATTCATTTCTGCTCCGCCTTTCTCCCCAGTGGGGACTCACATCATTCTTTTCTCTTCCAACCCTGCGAGATAGGCTGAGAGCGTGTGACTGGCCCATGGTCACCCAGCAAGAGAAAGACCTCCACCTGAGACCCTGGAGAGCCGCTGCCGGCCAGGGGAGACACTACTGAGCCAGTTCGGTGTAGTAGTTAAGTGTGCAGACTCTAATCTGGGAGAACCGGGTTTGATTCCCCCACTCCTCCACTTGTACCTGCTGGATGAGCTTGAGCAAGCCATAGTTCTGTCAGAGCTGTTCTTGAAAAATAGCCATTTCTACCAGAGCTCTCTCAGCCCCACCTACCTCACCAGGTGTCTGTTGTGGGGAGGGGAAGGGAAAGGAGTTTGTAAGCCGCTCTGAGACTCCGTTTGGTAGTGAAGGGCGGGGCATAAATCCAATCTCTTCTTCTTCTTCAAGTCCAGTAAGACCAATGAGATTGGTCCCGAAGGGAAAGGAGTTTGTAAGCTGCTCTGAGATTCCACGTGAAGGGTGGGGCATAAATCCAATCTCTTCTTCTTCTTCTACTGACTTTGATGGACTGATGGTCTGATTCAGTAGAAGGCAGCTTCAGGGGTGAGCCAGGTGGCCCATTAGTTTTGGTGGCACCCGGACCAGGATGCCCGAGGAATGGGTGTGGGCTCGGCCAACCCACTTCACCCATGTTTGTCAAGCAAGTGTGCCGGTCACCCCCTACCCACCAATGATGAACTAGGCGCAGAGACAATTCAGTTTGTTCTTAATACATTAATTTCCTTAAGCAACCGGAGATTTAATCAACTCGTATTGTAAATTAATCTGGTCTGGGCATTCGGCCAGGCACGGCTGATAGCGAAGACAAAAACCCGGTCTTTGCATTTCTTTCGGTCTCGGTGCTTGAAAGAGAATTGTCGAGTCTGTGTTCCCAAACATTTTTTTTTGGGTGGGGTGGGGGGTATCATGTTTATTAAGCCTGGTGGCTTTTGTTGTTGTCAAGTCAAGTCAGGTCAAATCAACCAACCAACCAACCAATTGATCAATTTATTTTTTTATAAAGTTTTATTAGTTTATATATAGAAAAGGGGAAAGGGAAAAGAAGGGAGAAAAAAGAATACAGAGATATATGTAAAAAAACCAATTTGACATTCTGCACGCGAATCTTCTCATAAAAGTTTCACAACTATTATAACCCTCTTTCTTATTGTTCTTCGTTTAGTCTTAGCTTCTCAGGACTTATGCTTTAACCAGTCATAGAACGCCCTCCTTTGTTGTTGTTCAGTCGCACAGTCGAGTCCAACTCTTCGCGACCCCATGGACCAGATCACACCAGGCCCTCCTGTCTTCCGCTGTCCGCTGAAGTTTGCTCAATGTCATGTTCGTTGCATCGATGACACTGACTAACCCTCTCATCCTTTGCCGTCCCCTTCTTCTTTGACCTTCAACCTTTCCCAGCATCAGGGTCTACTCCAGTGAGTGCTTCCTTCTCATTGGGTGGCCAAAGTATTTGAGCTTCAACTTCAGGATCTGGCCTTCCAGGGAACAGTCAGGGTTGATTTCTTTTAGGATTGAATGATTTGACCTCCTTGCAGTCCAAGGGACTCTCAGGAGTCTTCTCCAGCACCATAGTTCAAAAGAATCTATTCTTCGGTGCTCGGCCTTCCTTATACACCCTCCACGGTCCCATAAATTCTTCTTCCATTTCTCCTTTTAGTGTATTTGTCAGTCTGTCCATTTCAGCACATTCCATGGAATCAATTGATTCATCGTGTTTAGCTATAGGTCGTCACAAAGTTACAGGGCCCACAACTGGGTAAAATACAGGTTATATTGTTGTTGTTGTTCAGTCGCACAGTCGAGTCCGACTCTTCGCAACCCCATGGACCAGATTACGCCAGGCCCTCCTGTCTTCCGCTGTCCGCTGAAGTTTGCTCAATTTCATGTTCGTTGCATCGATGATACTGTCTAATCCTCTCATCCTTTGCCGTCCCCTTCTTCTTTGACCTTCAGTCTTTCCCAGCATCAGGGTCTTCTCCAGTGAGTGCTCCCTTCTCATTTGGTGGCCAAAGTATTTGAGCTTCGACTTCAGGAACTGGCCTTCAGGAACAGTCAGGTTATATATACAGCACAAATTTACAGATACACAAAGAGAATTCCAGTAAAACAACAGTTAGTCAGGACCAAAATTCACCGTGTGGACAAACAGGTTCAAGTGACGTTTTCTTTCTTTGCAGCGTTCGACCTCATAGCAGCGACGGCAAAAAGTGAGTCTCTGTACCTAACATGCGCATCAGTATCGGAAAGCAAAAGTATGACTCGTGGCGACCCCGTAGGGCTTTTCAAGGCAAGAGACAGTCAGAGGCGTATGGACCCATCTCCCATCCAAATACTGACCAGGAGTGTCCCTGCTTAGCTTTGGAGATCTGGTGAGATCGGGCTAGCCTTGACCACCCAGGTCAGGGTTACTAATGGCTTTATGGCAATAATGCTTGCCTTTATCTAGCCAGGCTGCTCAGAGCGCGCAATACTTGTTATCACATTGCCATAAATACAAGCATCCCGTAAGGCAGGGCAGGGCGGAGGATGGAGGAATGGTGACGTGGTCAGGCAGTTCACGGCAGGGGGAGATTTGAACCCGTGGCATCCTGCCTCTTGCTGTTTCTCTCAGACTGAGCTGTGCATCCTTCCCTCTTAGCAGCCATGACCGGTCTGTGCTGAGAGGTGCTGAATTCTACAGGTTTGTCTCTGGCTGCAAACGAAGGGAGCTGCAGGTCAACACAGGTCAGGCCAACACAACAGAAGAGCAGTGGCCGTCCCTTAGGGGTTGCCAGCTTCCAGGCAATGGCTGGAGATCTCCCAGAGTTACAAACTGATCTTCAGGTTACAGCAATCGGTTCACCTGGAGTAAACAGCTGCTTTGCAAGGTGGACTTCAGGGCACTGCACACCACTGACGTTCTGCCCCTGCCCAAAGCCCCTAAAGTCACACCCATGAAATCTCCAGGGATTTCCCAACCTGGAGCTGGCGACCCTAGGCCTGTCAGGGATGCTGCAGGTAGTTGTGATTTATTAATTTTTAAAAAAAGACAAGGGTTGCTTCCAAATCCCCTCCCCAGTAGGAAATCTCCCTAAAATGCCCTGTTCTGATCCAAGTTGTCCATGTCATGTCACAAAACGGTCCAGTTTCTACTGCTCTCTTAGGAAGCGGCTCAGTGGTAGAGCATCTGCTTGGCATGCAGGAGGTCTAGGGTTGCCAACTCTGGTGTGGACAGTAGCCTGGAGATTTGAGGCAGGCCCTGTAAAGGCAGAGTTTGGGGTGGGAATGCAGCATGGAGGTAATGCCATAGATGTCTCTCCCCCCATTATTATTTCTCCAGAGGAGTGGATCTCTTGTAGTCCAGAGAACAGTTGTAATTCTAGGAGAACTCCAGGCCTCCCCCAGAGGTTAACAACCCTGAGAAGGTCTCGGGTTCAATTCCCTGGCATCTCTAGTTAAAGGATTGTTGACAAGCTCAAGCGTGTCCAGAAGAGGGTGACCAGGATGGTGAGAAGGTTGGAATCCAAGTCTTATGAGGAAAGGCTGAAAGAGTTGGGTATGTTTAGCCTGGGAAAGAGAAGGCTTAGAGGGGACATGATTGCAGTCTTCAAATATCTGAAGGGCTGTCATGTAGAAGGTGGAGCAGATCTATTCTCTCTTGCTCCCGATTGCAAGACTAGATCTAATGGGTGGAAATTACGAGGGTGTCGTTACCGGCTAAATATCAGGAGAAACTTCCTAACTGTAAGAGTGGTTGAGCAGTGGAACAGCCTGCCTCGGGAGGTGTTGGATGCTCCTTCACTGGACGTTTTCAAGCGGAGGCTGGACGACCATCTTTTGGGTATGTAGAGCTGTCTTTCGACTTTGCTCCTGCAGAGTACAGGGGGTTGGACTAGATGACCCGCAAGCTCCCTTCCAACTCTAACATTCTATGATTCTGCGATTCTATGATTGGATGGTAGGTGACGTGGATGACCTCCGCCTGTGGCCCTGGAGAGCAGCCGGAAGAGTCAAGGCTAACTACAATAGAGAGCCAGTTTGGTGTCATGGTTAGGAGCGCGGACTCTAATCTGGGAGAACCGGGTTTGATTCCCCACGCCTCCACATGCAGCTGCTGGCGTGACCTTGGGTCAGTCACAAGTTCTCTCGGAGCTGTTCTCTCAAGAGCGAGTCCTTGGAAGAGCTCTCTCAGCCCCACTTCCCTCACAGGGGTGTCTGTTGTGGGGCAGGGAAGGGGAAGAGGGCGTAAGCCACTCTGAGACTCCTTCAGGTAGTGAAGGGCAGGATGGAAGTCCGGTCTCTTCTTTGTCTTCTTGATAGATTCAGGCGGATCGTCGTGTCGGTTTGAAGCAACAGAACAAAGTTTGAGTCCAGTGGCACTTTTAAGACCAACAAAGGTTAATATCTGCTTCGGAGAAGTGCTTGTACCCAAAATCAAACTTTGCTGGAAATTAAAGTACCACCGGACTCAAACGTTGTATGATAGGCTGACGGTCTGATCCCATATAAGGCCGCTTCCTCATGTGCTCGTGTGCAGTCGTGAAGGCAAGAAAGTCGCGTTGCTTCCCCGAAATGCAAAAGCGTCGATTCTCAGGGATCTGGATGTAACATCAGATATCTCATTGTCCCCCTCCCACCCCCCGACATCCTCCGCTCCATCTCAGGCATACGTGCGGCTCCGTGGAGGGCTTCCGGCCGCCTTAAGCTGGCCGCTTTAAAAGCCTTGCCTTTAAAGACGAGGGGCGGAAAAACACCAGGCCTGGATGCCTCCCAAAACGTCTTTAACTGCTTGCCAATTCCGCCTGTAGCGCCAGGCCTCTGTGCATTGGGGACTCTCTTGCTGCGGGAATTGCGGCTGGCATATTGGAAGCCTTGTAGCACTTTGCGCTTTGCCTCCCACCCCATGCCAGCACGATGAAGGGGGCGTTTGTTTAAAAATCCATCCCGGGCAAAGGGGTGCCGCTGCCTCCTGGGTGGTCTGTTAGAACCGAGTCGGTGGCATTGAACACCCCCCCTCCCCCGGTCGTCTTGCCGTGTAAATCCCTCTGACGACCATCTGGCGACCCTGATCAAGGAAGTGAAGGGTCGGGACTGGATTATCCTCTTACGCCAGGAGGTGGCCTCTTCAGGCTAGAGATTAGATGCCTCCTGAACCGTCTACCAGCCTTGCATGGATTCCGATTTTATTTCCAGCTCCTTCCGAATACTTCTAAGCTTCCTCTCTCGGTCTCTCTCTCTCTCCCCCCCACCCGCACTTTTCTGGGGGCTTCTGCAAAGCTCTCTTTTTCTGTTTGGTGGGTCTGGGGAAAAGGAGATCTGCACCCAGGACTCCCCCTGGGCCCCCCTCAGACCCGATCGAAACAAGATACGAAAATAAATCACATGATGTGCCCAGCTGCATGAGTGACTGGTAGGGATGCCCGTTTGGTGCAGTGGTTAGGAGCGCGGACCCTGATCTGGGAGAACTGGGTTTGATTCCCCACTCCTCCACATGCAGCTGCTGGTGTGCCCTTGGGCCAGGCACAAGTTCTGTCAGAGCTGTTCTCTCACAATTAGTTCTCAAGAGAGCTCTCTCAGCCCCACCTACCTCACAGGGTGGGTGTCTGTTGTGGGGAGGGGAAGGGAAAGGAGTTTGTAAGCTGCTCTGAGACTCCATCGGGTAGTGAAGGGCGGGGTATGAATCCAATCTCCTCCTCCTCCTCCTCCTCCTCTTCCTCCTCCTCCTCCTCCTCTTCTTCTTCTTCTTCTTCTTCTTCTTCTTCTTCTTCTTCTTCTTCTTCTTCTTCCTCCTCTTCCTCCTCTTCCTCCTCCTCTTCCTCCTCCTCTTCCTCCTCCTCTTCTTCTTCCTCTTCTTCTTCCTCCTCCTCCTCTTCTTCTTCTTCTTCTTCTTCTTCTTCTTCTTCTTCTTCTTCTTCTTCTTCTTCTTCTTCTTCTTCTTCTTCTTCTTCTTCTTCTTGGGAGGGGAAGGGAATGGAGTTTGTAAGCCATTCTGAGACTCTGTATGAAGGCCGGGGTATTAAATCCAATCTCCTCCTCCTCCTTCCTGGTGGGACCCGGGGATTGCCCGGAATTCCGTTTAATCTTCAGACGACAGAGATCAGTTCCCCTGGAGACAATGGCTGCTTTGGAGGGTGGACTCTGTGGCCTTGTACCCCACTGGGGTCCCTGTCCTCCCCAGGCTCCAGCCCCAAATCTCCAGGAGTTTCCCAACTGGGATCTGGCAATCACACCCTCCATCCCCCACCGGTGACCCCGGGGGTAGACCTGGAAACCTTAGTGACCAGGAACCCTACAATTTTGATTTGAAGAAGAAGAAGAAGAAGAGATTGGATTTATACCCTGCCCTTCACTACCCAAGGGAGTCTCAGAGTGGCTTACAAATGCCTTTTCCTTCCTCTCCCTGTGAGGGAGGTGGGGCTGAGAGAGCTCTATCGAGGACTGCTCTTGAGAGAACAGCCCCGAGAGAACTTATACCTGACCCAAGGTCACACCAGCAGCTGCATGTGGAGGAATGGGGAAGAAGAGGAGGAGGAGGAGGAGGAGGAGGAGGAGGAGATTGGGTTTATACCCTGCCCTTCATTACCCAAGGGAGGCTCAGAGTGGCTTACAAACTCCTTTTCCTTCCCCTCCCCACAACAGACACC
This sequence comes from Gekko gecko, assembly GCA_029375565.1. Taxonomy (NCBI): domain Eukaryota; kingdom Metazoa; phylum Chordata; class Lepidosauria; order Squamata; family Gekkonidae; genus Gekko; species Gekko gecko. The sequence continues at coordinate 71,329,982 of JAPDNY010000012.1, read as the reverse complement.
CTGTGAGGTAGGTGGGGCTGAGAGAGCTCTGACAGAAACTGCTCTTTTCCAAGAACAGCTCTGAGAGAACTATGGCTTGCCCAAGGTCATCCAGTAGGTGCAAGTGGAGGAGATTAGAGTCCATGCACTTAACCACTGCACCAAACTGCAATTAATTAGTTAATTGCATCCACATATGTTTGTTGCAAACCCTGGCCTGGGTAGCCCGATATCACCAGATCTCGACAGATCTTGGAAGCTAAGCAGCGTCGGCCCTGGTTAGTATTTGGATGGGAGACCTCCAAGGAATGCCAGGGTCATGACGCAGAGGCAGGCAGTGGCCAACCACCTCTGAACATCTCTTGCCTTGAAAACCCCACTGGGGGTCGGTGTAAGTCAGCTGCAACCGGACGACACTTTCCGCTACCGCATTCATAGCCCTCCTTTCTCACCGAAGCCCAAGGCGGGTCACACAGTCTGCATCAATGTGACTGATAGGGCGAGAGGACTAATAAGCAGCATACCAGGACTGGGCTTACTGAGATCTGAAACGAGGCAGGGATGTTAGACGTGACTCAGCATGCAGATAACACCGCAGGAGAACGGCGTGAAAACGTTTGGAACCGTGTACGGAAATGGTAGCCTGATAGAGAAACAGTGCAATGACGGCAGAATACTACAGACAGTCGACAGATCATAAATACGTCCTTTATGCAGTAGATGGTCCACAGTCCCTGTAAACACTTTATAATGTCGCCCAAGACAACCGAAACAGACCAAGGTTGACTTTAAAATGAGGAACTACGCTAGCACTTATTATGTCTGGTTTTAACATTGCATTTATTTGTTTGTTTATTTAGTGTTTCTCTTTGTATCCCGCCTTGCCGGACACGCTGGCTCAAGGCGGCTAACAAGATTAAGATATCATAGAACAATACAGAGTTAAAAGAGTTAAAAATACAATGGAAAGTTGAACAGCATCAGTTTACGGATAAGAACAAGCGAATGATGGCGGCATTCCAAATCAACCCCATGATAAAAACAGCATCCAACGGGGTCTGATGATGGCAGTATTCCAAATCAGCCCAGTGGTAGAAATAGCATCCAGCAGGGTCCCAGGCCAGAAGATGTTCCAGGGCACATTCATCAGTGGCGGCTCCTAATCGAAAGCCTGGTGGAAGAGCTCCATTTTACAGGCCCTACGGAACTGTAGGAGGTCCCGCCAGGGCCCTGTTGTCCTCCAGGAGCGCTTTCCACCAGTGTGGAGCCACCACTGAGAAAGCCCTGGCTCTGGTAATAGTCAGCCTGGCTTCTTTTGGACTAGGGAGAGTCAGGCGATGTTGTGACCCTGACCTCAGTGCTCTCTGGGGCACATATGGGGACCTCAGTGCTCTCTGGGACACATATTTATAGTAATTGGTGTTGTGATTTTATATGCCTTGTTGGGATTTTATCCTTTTTTGTAAGCCGCTCTGAGCCAGCTTTGGCCGGGAGGGTGGGATAAAAATCGAATAAATCAAACCAAAACACTTTATAATTATAAATTATAATTAGTCGCCTTTGCTGGTTGGGGCCCTGCCCAAATTATGGGGGGAAGGGTACGGTTAGGTTTGCCAGACAACCAGTGGGAGACTGGGAGGGCATGGGGGGAGCGGCTGTTGGCAAGGATGTGACATCATTTCTGGGAAAACCCAGGAAGTGATGTCACTCCTCACTAGGAACGGACAGAAACGAAAACCATAGAGTTTTCAGGAATTCCTAGAGAGGGCTGAGTGCCAGTGGGCACATGGCAGCCCTCGGGGAGAGGAATTATTCCTCTAGGCAGGAGTGAAATTTCTTACTGGTATCGCCTCTCTCAAAGGGCTCAAAGCGGAAGACGCTCCAGCTGCTGTCCTACCATGTAAATCCCCTTTCACTTCTATGGGCCAGGATTTGGGAAGAACGAACCAGAATACCCCATTGGAGGCAATTCAAGGGTGTCATTCCTGGCTCTATCCCTTTGGCTCCATGGACCAATTTTGACCAGAACTTCTTGGGTGATGGCAAATTAGGGATGCCAGCCTCCAGGTGGGGCCCGGGGATCCCCAGAATCACAGCTGATCTCCAGGCTACAGAGATCAGTCCCCCTGGAGACAATGGATGCTTTGGAGGGCACTGTACCCCATTGAGGTCCCTGTCCTCCCCAGGCTCCATTCTCCAAATCTCCAGGAGTTTCCCAGCCTGCATCTGGCCACCCCTACCCCCATCCCGTGCCAGCATCCAGCAGGGACGTGGCAGACCTCTATATTTTGCACCTCTCTGTGTGCACAACTCAAGAGAAGGACGTCGGGATCTTTGTGTTTTTCGTTCTCTGCCCGACGGAGCTGCCTTCTTTCTGACTCAGAATGATTCTGCCCAGGCATTTGGGTTGCATCCTGAACGTACAGGCCTCCCCCCCCCCCCAACCATAAAAATAATCTGCATGAATCCTTCTCGCTCTGGAATTTTTCTCTCTCTCTCTGTCTCTCTGGAACATTCAGCATGTACCACCCACGTTGCATGGCACCTTTGGAGCGGCTGACAAGGCCTAGCGCGCGAGCCTCTTACACATGAACACTTGGAGTATTGTGGTGCGGGGTGTGTGTGTCTGTTTGTGTGTGTGTGTACGTTTGCATCATGCTCATCTCCATGGAATTCTTTGCCTCCTCCGGTGTACGCGGCCGGTATGTGCTGTGAGACTGTGTTCTCTCTCCCCCCCTCCCCACCCTCGCTCTTTCTTCCCTCTAAGGTGAAGAGACATCACGTAGGAGGACTTATTTTAAATTTGTTCCCATTCTCTCTGCACCTTGAAAACGATCAGAACCATAAAATCCTGCCTGTTTGTCGCAATTTAGCGCGACCAAAAGACACAACCTGGGGCGGGAACGTGGAGCTACGATCCCACTTCTTTCTTTAGGGATTCTTTTTTTTTGGTTTGTTTTGGAAGGCCTCCTTGGATTGAGTTGGCATTTCAGGGTCCCCAGGATGAGGGCTGGGGGTGGGTCTAGAATCAAGAAGAATCAAGAAGAGACTGGATTTATACCCCACCCTTCACTTGGAGTCTCAGAGCGGCTTACAAATTCCTTTCCCTTCCCCTCCCCACAACAGACACCCAGTGAGGAAGGTGGGGCTGAGAGAGCTCTTTCCAGAACTGTCCAGCTCTGACGGAAGAACTATGGCTTGCCCGAGGTCATCCAGCGGGTGCAAGTGGAGGAGTGGGGAATCAAACCCGGTTCTCCCAGATTAGAGTCTGCGCACTCAACCACTACACCAAACTGGCTTGGGGGGGGGGGGAAGGTAAGGTTGCCAGCTTCGGGTTGGGAAATACCTGGAGATTTTGTGGATGGAGCCCGGAGAAGGTGGGGCTGGGGGAGGGACCTCGGAGGGGCACAACGCCACAGAGTCCACCCCCCAAGCAGCCATTTTCTCCAGGGAAGCTGATCTCTGTCACTGGGAGATTGGTTGTAGTTCTAGAAGATCTCCAGGCCCTACCTGGAGGCTGGCAGCTCTCGTGGCAGGCCATCTCCTGCCCCCAGGTGCCATCTCCTGCCTCTACAAGGAACCCTTAGGTTCTTCCTCGATTTTTATCAGGCTCCTCCTCCATCCCACTAGGCTCCTCCCCCATTATCCCTAATCTTTCAGGCTTCTCCCCCTGATTCCCAGAGTCTGAGGGGACCTTGGCGTCCCTTGAGGTCTACGGGGCTGGTCCTGGAAGAGGGATGGGATGTGTTCCCTCTCAGGAGACTTGGTTTGTGGGACCTGGTGGCAAGTTCTGACCAGTGCTCCCTCCAAGCTGTGGAGCAAAAGTTCTGCTTGGTGAGCTCCTGGCATTAAAAGTTGTGAGCCGGTGACTTGGCTGCTGCGTAAATCAGTTGGCACTGGAGCCCTCCTTCCTGAGCTAAGGCAAAAATCTGTGAGCCAGAGGCTAAAAAACTGTGCGCGAGCTCAGACTAACGCCGCTTAGAGGGAACACTGGCCCCTGACCCACCTCCAAACTGCGTCAGTGGGTACAGCCCGTTAAGAGTTTATAAAGAAGGGGTCGACATCCCTTCTAGATGAGGTAGAATAAGTGGTCGTCTTCTGGCATGCCCACTGACTTTCCCCTGTTTTCCGGAGACAGTCCTTGTTTTCTAGGAACCTTCTCTGGTAAACGACTGTCCCAGTTTTGTCTAAATTTTTCTTTACTTATGCCACAGCTTTCTCCCCAGTGGGGTGTGGAATGGTATAAGATATAGCCCGATCGCGGCAGATCTTGAAAGCTAAGCGGGGACGGTATCTGGAGGCGAGATGAGGCAAAACCACCTCTGCTTCTCATTTGTCTTGACAGCCCCTTGCTGGGTTTGTAGGGTTGCCAACCTCCAGGGGGTGGCTGGGGATCTCCTGGGATTACAACTGATGCTGAAGAAGAGATTGGATTTATACCCTGCCCTTCACTGCCTGAAGGAGTCTCAGAGTGGTTTACAATCTCCTTTCCCTTCCCTTCCTCACAACAAGACACCCTGTGAGCTAGGTGGGGCTGAGAGAGCTCTTTTGATAACTGCTCCTGAGAGAACAATTCTGAAAGGACTTGTGACTGACCCAAGGTCACACCAGCAGCTGCGAGTGGAGGAGTGGGGAATCAAACCTGATTCTCCCAGATTAGAGTCTGCACTTCTAACCACTACACCAAACTGGCTGTCTGTGGTCAGTTCCCCTGAAGAAAATGGCCACTTTGGAAGCTGGTCTCTATGGCATTATACCCAACTGAAGTCCCTGCCCTGCCCTGCCTTGCCCTCCCTGCCCTCCCTCCCCTTCCCAAGCCCTGCCCTCCTCCACCTCTAAAATCTCCAGGAATTTTCCAACCCAGATCTGGCAACTATATGGGGTTGCCATAAGTTGGTCACCACCCAATGGCACATACATACGAATTTCCCCCCAACTGGGATTCAAACTGGCTTACGACATTGTTCCCCTTTCCATTTTTACACAACAACCCTGTGAGGTAGGTTTGGCTGAGAGTATGCCACTGGCCCCAGGTCACCGGGTTAAGAGCGCGGACTCTAATCTGGGAGAACTGGGTTTGATTCCCCACTCCTCCACTCACAGCTGCTGGATGACCTTGGGCAAGCCATAGTTCTCTCAGAGCTGTTCTCTCAAGGGCAGTTTCTGTCAAGAGCTCTCTCAGCCCCACCTCCCTCACAGGGGGGTGTCTGTTGTGGGGAGGGGAAGGGAAAGGAGTTTGTAAGCCGCTCTGAGACTCCGAGTGAAGGGTGGGGTATAAATCAAATTTCCTCCTCTTCTTCCTCTTCCTCTTCCTCTTCTTCCTCCTCCTCCTCTTCTTCTTCTTTCTTCTTCTTCTTCTTCCCGGTTCTCCAAAATCCTACGGAGATGCAGCGCGTTCTGTCTGACTCTCCTACTTAGGATGAACTGTTTGAGTGGTCGTTAGTCCATATAAGCACATGAACACTAATGCATCCAGCACTGCCGGGGCAGCCAATGGGGAGGCTCGTTTTGAATGGCTGAGAACAGCTTGTCGGACAACCCACGTTCCTTCCGGAATAGCGTCCACCTAAAGAACAAGCGTCGGCTTGGATTTTTTTTTTTCAAAAAAGGGAGGAGGAGAGGCTATTGCAGAGTTAATGAGCACACCAGATGGCAGAATTCAACCTTTAGCGACTGATAATGGATCTGTGTAATCCTCCGGTACAACAGAACAGGGACGTTACAGATGGGCTCCCCGTTTTCACTTGTGAAACATTAGCGGCCGTGTGTTCGGGACACGGTTGCAACGAGGGAGAAATAACACGTAATTATAGACCCAGTAGATCCACTTTGTTTGCCCAGGGCAGCCAATCTCCAGGTGGGTTTTTCTTTGCAAAAGCATTAGGAAAATATCAGTTCAGTTCTGTTTTTGCAGGTCTGACTCCTGATAAATAATCTTGCCCTTATACTACGCTTCCAATTTTTTTTTGAAACTTTGTTTTTTATTCACAAGTACATAGCTTATTTCTTCGTTATTTTATGAAATTTTGTAACCATTTTAGTTGGTTGTAACACATGGCTGTGGTGGCTCAGTGGTGAAGATGCTGAGCTGCGAACCGGAAGGTCGGTAGTTCAGCAGTTCGAGACCTGAGTGCCGCACGACGGAGTGAGCTCCCGTCTCTGGCCCCAGCTCCTGTCAACCTAGCAGTTTGAAAGCAAGAAATGACAAGTGGATAAATTGGTGGGAAGGTAACAGCGTTCCATGCGCCTCGGCATCTAGTCATGACCACGGAAACGTCTTCGGGCAGCGCTGGCTCTTCAGCTTGGAAACGGAGATGAGCACTGCATCCCTAGAGTCAGATTCGACTGGCTTTCGAGCAAGGGAAACCTTTACCTTTTTAACACATGGCATGTGTTGTAGTACATTGTCCATATTTTGTAAGGTTTTTGTCTGTTTCTTTACATATTATCTCCATCGTAGAAAATTGAGGTTGTAGGACCTGATGAAGGCACGCAAAAGGCAGATTGTGAGAGGGAGGGCAGGAAGGGTCGCCTCAGTGCTTAGTTCTTGAGGCCCTCTCTTACATGCCCAGGAAAATGCTGATGGCCACTTTGGGGCTAGGAAGCAATTTTTCTCCAGACCACTTTGGCCAGGGATCCCGGAGGTTCTTTTGTCATCTTCTGGGTGTAGAACAGGCGTCACTGTGGGCGTGGAGGGGGAGGTAATTGTGAAATTTCCTGCATTGTGCAGGGGGTTGGACTAGATGACCCTGGAGGTCCCTTCCAACTCCTTGATTCTATGCAAAACGGGACTCTTCTTACCGGCGCCCTGTAGCCTTGCAGACTTCATGTTGTGAATCTGACAACTTCCTGAAGTGTTAAATCTCCTGAAATATTGTGTTATGAGTTTTGTTTTGTTCGTATTCTTTAAGCTTGTGAATGTATTGCGCCTTTACAGCAACTGACACAGGACAGATATTGTTTGTATAAGTTGCATATTCATCTCATACGGTTCGTTGCGCACCGTGCTTTAGTATTTGAATGTAACCTCCGGGGGGCACCTGGAGAGCTCCCACTGCTGCAGCTTATCTTCAGACTACAGAGATCGGTTCCCCTGGAGAAAATGGCTGCTTTAGAGGATGGATTCTATGGCATTATAGCCTGCCGAGGTCCCTTCCTTCCCCAGCCACATATTTAGGGTTGCCATCCTCCAGTCGGAGCCTGGAGTTTTCCTGGAATTACGACTGATCCCCCAACTAAAGAGATCAGCCCCCCGACGTTTGGAAATGGTAATTTCTGATATTCACAGACCTCCTTCCTTTCCAAAACTCTGCCCGCCCCAGGCACCATTCCCCAAACTCCAGGAATCTCCTGTCTGAGAGTTGGCAGCCGCATGACATATCTCTGGGTGAGTTTCTTGTCCTCCTTCAAGCTCTGCTGGCAGAGACGCTATGGGGACATTGGGCTGGTCTCCTGGGTGCCCAGGGGAAGGCGATGGAGTTCTGTCTCCTTCAAACCCCCCCCCCACTGGTCACCACACCTCAAAAAGGATATTATAGCTTCGGGAAAAGTTTAGAAGAGGGCAACTAGAATGATAAAAGGGTTGGAACATTTTCCCTATGAAGACAGGTTAAAGCGCTTGGGGCTCTTTAGTTTGGAGAAACGACAGCTGAGGGGTGACATGATCGAGGTCTATAAGATTATGCATGGGATAGAGCAGGTAGAGAAAGAAGTCCTTTTCTCCCTTTCTCACAATACAAGAACTCGTGGGCACTCCATGAAATTGCTGAGCGGTCAGGTTAGAATGGATAAAAGGAAGTCCTTCTTCACCCAAAGAGTGATTCACACATGGGATTCACTGCCACAGGAGGTGGTGGCGGCTACAAGCAGGGACGGCGTCAAGAGGGAATTAGATAAACATATGGAGCAGAGGTACTGACCTTGATGGACCAAGGGTCTGATCCGGGACAAGGCAGCTTCATGAGTTCATGTGACCCTGCCAGTTCTTGACACCAGGGATTCTAATATTGACCAACCTTACAGGGTTGTTGCAACAGTTATTAGGATCATGTACGTAAAATGGTTTCAACAATCTAAACCATTAGGTTACTAGTAAGGAAGGTTATTTGATATCCAGTTGGAAAATTGAGGCAAGGTAGCGCAGTCTAGCTTGATCTGGTCCGATCTTGGAAGTTAAGCAGGGTCGGTACTTGGACGGGGGACCACCAAGGAAGGCTTTGCAGAGGAAGCCAATGGCAAACCACCTCTGCTTCTCACTTGCCTTGAAAGCCCTTTGTTGGGGTCACTGTGAATTGGTTGTGACTTGATGGCACTCATGTATGTATAAAGAAATGGGAGGTCCCTGCATGTTGGTACTTGGACGGGGGACCACCAAGGAAGGCCCTGCAGAGGAAGGCCATGGAAAACCACCTCTGCTCTTCACTTGTCTTGAAAGCCCCTTGCTGGGGATGCCATGAATTTGTTGTGACTTGATGGCACTCATGTACGTATAAGGATCTGGAAGGTCCCTACATATCGGTACTTGGATGGGAGACCACCAAGAAAGGCTTTGCAGAGGAAGACCATGGCAAACTACCTCTTCTTCTCCTCACTTGCCTTAAAAACCCCTTGCTGGGGATGCCATGAATCTGTTGTGACTTTATGGCATTTATGTACATATAAGGATCTGGGAGGTCCCTACATATCACTATTTGGATGGGAGACCACTAAAAAAAGCTCTGCAGAGGAAAGCAATGGCAAACCACCTCTTCTTCTCACTTTCCTTGAAAGCCCCTTGTTTGGGTCTTGTTGAGAGCCAGTCCGGTATAGTGGTTAGGAGCGCGGCCTCTAATCTGGGAGAACCGGGTTTGATTCCCCAGTCCTCCACATGCAGCTGCTGGTGTGACCTTGGGTCAGTCATAAGCTCTCTCGGGGCTGTTCTCTCGAGAGCAGCCCTCGAAAGAGCTCCGTCTGCCCCACCTACCTCACAGGGTGTCTGTTGTGGGGAGGGGAAGGGAAAGGAGTTTGTAAGCTGCTCTGAGACTCCTTTGGGTAGTGAAGGGCAGGGTATGAATCCAAACTCTTCTGTTCTCCTTTTTCCATGAGCTGATTGCAACTCGAAGGCACTTATGTATGTATTGAAAAAATATTTTGGGTATTAAGTTGGCTTTGCTTTCATTTGGGGGAATCTCTGCACTGAACCCAGCGAAAGTGGCGAGGGCAGAAACAGTTTGAAAGGAGACCGACCCCCCCCCACACACACACCTCGACCCTCCTTTCAGAGGTGTCCCAGATTGCCCGGCCGATAAACAGCAAATGTCTCCGATGAGCCTCTCCCTGCCTGGATCCAACGGAGCGCTTCCATTAAACGAATGTAAATGGCTTAATGTTCTCTTTTTGCTCACCTGGCTGCCTTTTAGTCAAAAATAGCTGGGAAGCCTCAGGTATTTCTTTGGGATTGACCTGGCATGCCGACAACCTGTTTTTTTGGGGGGGGGTTTTGCTAATGGGGAGCAGGGGTCAATACACAGTTGGAAACGTGTCCACAGGGGGGCCTGCTACAACTGGGCCATTCACTCTCTTAGCGGTGCCCTAGTTTCACCTGTGGAAAGCAACAGATAAAAACTTCTTCGGCTCAGTCCTCATGCACGCTTTCGTCTGTCCTCGATCATCGCCAGTAAACTGATTATATGCCACATTTCAATTTTTTCCCCTATTTTTTAAAAAAATTAATTCATTTTATCCCTGGTCTAATTACTGGGATAGGACTCGTAGTGATGGGTTTAAATTAAGGGTGGGAAGGTACCGGTTGGATATTAGGAAAAGCTTTTTGACAGTCAGAGCTGTGCAACAGTGGACTCAGCTGGCTAGGGAGGAGATGAGCTCCCTCTTTCTGGCAGTCTTTAAGCAGCGGCTGGACATATACTTGTCGGGGATGCGCTAGGCTGATCCTGCATTAAGCAGGGGGTTGGACTAGATGGCCTCTATGGCCCCTTCCAACTCTGGGATTCTATGATTTGTACCCTGCTTTTCTCCCCAATAGGGACCCAAAGCGACTTAGAAGAAGACGAAGAGTTTGGATTTATACCCCACCCTTCACTCGGAGTCACAGAGCGGCTTACAACTCCTTTCCCTTCCCCTCCCCACAACAGACAACTTGGGAGGTAGGCGGGGCTGAGAGAGCTCTGAGAGAACTGCCCTTGAGAGAACAGCTCTGAAATAACTTGTGACTGACCCAAGGTCACACCAGCAGGTGCAAGTGGACGAGTGGGGGAATCAAACCCGGTTCTCCCAGATTAGAGTCCGCGCTCCTAACCACTTCACCAAACTGGTTCTGACTTACATCATTCTCTTCTCCTCCGTTTTCTCCTTACAACGACCCTATGAGGCAGGTTAGGCTGTGTGACTGGCCCCAGGTCAGCCAGCGAGCTGTCATAGCATGAGTGAGGGTTCGAACCCGGGTCTCCCAGATCCTAGTATGACCCTCTTAACTTCACTGCCTCCCCCCCCACCCCAAGCAACACGGGGTTAGTTAGGTTTGGTGGTGGTGTGGAAGTGACCAGATCAGGGACATCCAGTGAGATTCGGGACTGGTTATATTTATTTATTCCAAACATTTTCATGCTGCCTTTCCACCCCATCAGGGGCCACGAGGCGTTGAACATAAAAAAACGATTAAAAACATTTAAACAATTAAAAATGCAGTTAAAATGATAAAATAATTCGGTTAAAACACACACACAGACGACGCTCGGAGGTAGTTCCGAAGTGTAGCGGTGTCGGTTGGCACTAGAACAGTTAGAATCAAGTCCAGGGGAACCTTAGAGACCCACAAGAGTCTCAGGGTATCCGCTTCCGAGAGACAAAGGCCTCTTCCTCAGATATGAGACTTCATCTTGTCTGACGAAAGGTGCTTTGACTCTCGGAAGCTGATGTCCCGAAATGTTTGTTGATCTCTAAGGTGCTTCCGGACTAGAATCTAACAACGCTAAAGGAGGGTCAATAACCCTTATTGTGGGTATGCCAAAAGAACCAAAAAAAAGAGCCAGCATGGTGTAGTGGTTAAGAGCGGCGGATTTATAACCTGGAGAACCGGGTTTTATTCCCCACTTCCCCACATGCAGCCAGCTGGGTGACCTGGGGTCAGTCACAGCTCTCTCAGAGCTCTCTCCGTCCCGCCTATTTCAAAGGGTGTCTGTTGGGGGGACAGGAAGGGAAGGAGATCGTAAGCTGCTCTGAAGCTCCTTCGGGTAATGAAGAGTGGGGTCTAAAAACCAACTCTCCTCCTCCTCTTCTTCTTCCTCCTCTTTCTTTTCCTCTTCTTTCTCCTCTTCCTCCTCCTCCTGGTGAAAGGCACCAATAGAGGGAGACAGATGAATTTCCCTGGGAAAGGAGTTCCAAAGGGATTTGGACTCTGGCGTGGCTCAGTGGTAGAGCACCTGCTTGTCATGCACAATGCTCCCTCTAAGCTGTGGAGTCTTGTGAGCAAAAATGCTACACTGCGAGCTACAGGCATTAAAGTTGTGAGCGAGCCATTTGGCTGCTGCATAAATCAGTTTGCACTGGAACCCTCCTTCCTGAGCTAAGACAACAGTGTGTGAGCCGGTGGCTAAAAAACTGTGAGCTAGCTCACACTAACTCAGCTTAGAGGGAACACTGGTCATGCAGAAGGTCCCAGGTTCAATCCCCGGCGTCTCCAGTTAAAAGGACCAGGCAGTAGGTGATGTGGAAGCCCTTTGCCTGAGATCCTGGAGATCCACTGCCAGTCTGAGTAGACAATATGACTTTGATGGGCCAAGGGCCTGATCCAGTGTAAGGCAGTTTCGTGTCATCAGTGTAGTCCATCTGTCACCACCACACTGTCTTTCAGCTATGACAAGGGCTCAGGAGGGTGTTCTACCCCCTATCTTCCACTGGTTCCCCCCCCCTTTTTAAATAGGCCAAACAACCCTTGGAATTACAGCCGTAAGAATCGTGGAATGGTGCCTAATTAAAATGGCTTCTTTGAGGTGGGAGCGATTCACTCGATGGGCATTCTCATCTTGGGATCAGATTAAATTGCCCTGTTTGAGCCAGCCAGGAATTTTTTTGCAGGGTCAGATTGGCTAGTGACCGTGTTCTGTGTTTTGCCTTAGTTTGGCTTGGTGTCATGACAGAGTCCTGTATGGGCCAGGGAGCTTATGTGCCGGTGGTGGTAGTTGGGGAATGTTCAAAGGTGCAGTTCTTTGGCCTGTAGTTTGAAAAGGTACAGTCCAGGACCGGGGTGCCCAACCGTGCTGAATCTATGGGCGCTCTTTGAATTCTGAGGACAATTAGCAGGCGCCACAACAAAATGTTGGACAGTTACAAAAACATCTGGAGATTGGAAGTCGAGCATCTCTCCTGCGACGACGGCAACAAAAGTTCCTAAATGGTGTGCCCTCCAGATGCAAAGGCAATATTTCCTGGGCTTTCTTGAAGCACTTCCTCTTCAGGTGAAGTAGAGGTCAGCCAGGACTGGCTTTTTGTTTGGAGAAGAGATACACTGGGGGAAGTGAGTTCAGTGCCGTGGCGCCCATGAGCACCGCGTTGGGGGCCACTGTTCTTGGAGCTCCGAAGGTCGGCTACAAGAGACGAGTCTTTCTTCTGTGTCGCATGATGCCCTTTTGGTGCCGCGCGCTGGTGGAAGTCGCAAGCACTCGATGCCCCCGTACCAGCGGATTTACTGAAATGAGCGGTTTGCAATAGATAAAACGCAGTTGGCCAATTTGGACTCTTCTTCAGGTTGCGAATTTCCTGGAAAGAGGGTAATCTATTTCTTACTCCCGGCAGAGAATGTGTCCAGGTTTCCACATGGAACATAAGCAATTTATGGCAAAGATTGCTTTGAGTCTCTGATGGACAGGACAAATGAACACCCGTTGTGCTTAAGGACCGAAAGGCCATATTCTGGGCAAGGTGGAGTTTTGCTCGCATCTTTTCTCTTCCTTTTGTTAAGGTGTGGCGTGCAGTGAGCTAATGCCACTATTCATGCCCCTTCAGGATCTTGCTCCTAGTTCCCCAAGGGATTCTTTCTCATGGGAACACCACCTGGTGTTCTTATACTCTCCGGCTTCTCTGGGGGGAATGAATCCATTCCACTGAACAGGAGTTCATCCATGGCTAACTAGAACCTCCCAGATCAGAGGCAGTATACCTTGGATTCTGCTAGTTGCTGGAGTGAAGCAGTGGAGGAAGGCTTTGGCCTCTGTGCCTTTGCTTGTGGGCATTTCGGGGAGTCTGGTTGGCACAGGTCACGGAGCTAGACCAGGGGCGGCCAAACTTGCTTAACGTAAGAGCCATGTAGAGAAAAGTCAGATGTTTGTGAGCCACAAGACATGAACACAAACATTTTTGTTGGAAAATATACACATTTGCATATGAAATTAAAGAGACAAATGCCTTCTCCGAGCCAAGCCAGTCTGCCGGTGTGGCGGGGCTTGGAGAACACATTTAACTTTAGATGGGGAGGGAGAGGAGAAAGACAGAAAGGCAGAAAGAAAGCAAACAGATGGGAGAGGGAGATGTAAAAAGAAAACAACTTTAAATTTAAATGCATCCTCCAAGCCCCCCACTCTTCCATGCTGGCTGGCTTGGCTTGGAGAAGGGATTTAAAGAGACAAATGCCTTCTCCAAACCAGCCATTGTGGGGGGTGGGGCTTTGAGAATGCATTTAAAATTGCTTTCTTTCTCTGCATCCCCCCACCTCAAGCCTACCCAGGGAGTGGAACACCGGCTGGGGAAGGGAAGACCGAATGGGGAGGCATGTCTCCCCTGCACTTCCACAGCCACCCTGCTGGGAGTCGCACAATATGCGTGAAAGAGCTGCGTGTGGCTCCCAAGCCACAGTTTGGCCACCCCTGAACTAGATGGTCTGTAGGTCTGCTATCTCCATACTGTTACACTCTTGTTCAGACTTCAGTTTGAGCCATGAAGTTCATAGAATCATAGAATCATAGAATGTTAGAGTTGGAAGGGGCCTTGCAGTTCATCTAGTCCAACCCCCTGCACTCTGCAGGAGCATGGCCGAAAGATAGCCCTATATACTGACATACCTACAACATACCCGAAAGATGGTTATCCAGCCTCCACTTGAAAACGTCCAGCGAAGGAGCACCCACCACCTCCCGAGGCAGTCTATTCCACTGCTCAACCGCTCTTACAGTTAGGAAGTTTCTCCTGATATTTAGCCGGTAACGACTCCCTTGTAATTTCCACCCATTAGATCTAGTCTTGCAATCCGGAGCAAGAGAGGATAGATCTGCTCCATCTTTTACATGGCAGCCCTTCAAATATTTGAAGACCACAATCATGTCCCCTCTAAGCCTTCTCTTTCCCAGGCTAAACATACCCAACTCTTTCAGCCTTTCCTCATAAGACGTGGATTCCAACCCTCTCACCATCCTGATGGCCCTCTTCTGGACACGCTCGAGCTTGTCAACGTCCTTCCTAAAATGTGGTGCCCAAAACTGGACACAGGCCTCCAGGAGAGGCCTGACCATAGCAGAACAGAGTTGAGCGGTTGGCCTGGAACCCGTCACTTTCCACCTGACCTCTCTCCCAGGGGTACAGCAGGGGAGAAGAGAACTGGGTACTCTGCTCTGAGGTCCTTGGAGGAAGGAGGGAAGAAAAAAGATAACAATAGAGAGGCACCTAAGTAGAGATCTCCAGGTATCCTTCGTAAATGTACCCATCTTGAACCCAAGACCCACAGTGGTTCCAGAGGTACCATTATAGATCTGTACTGCCCTCCCTTACAGGGCTGTTTTAGGGATTACTCAGCACTGCCTTAGAGGAGCTGGACTGCTCTGGAGACTTGTTAACATTTCCCATGGAATATCTTTGATTTTAGATCTCTCTCCTACACGCCACCTTGGTGTGAGAATCTACAGCAGTATGTCGGTCTCACAATTTAATTCCGATTATTAACGCTGAGGCTACCCTATGACTTAAAGCAATTTCCTCTTAACTCGGTCCCCTCAAGGGACCGGTGTGCGTTTTCCAAGTGTGACTCTTGAAAGTCTTTCCGCTAAGAATATTATCATCTCGGAAGCTCACCCCACGTTCTTTCCTTTCCTCAGATCTGCTGATGGAGGAATATCACCCATTTGCAAGACCAATTGAAAGGGGGAAGGGGCCAGCCGTGTGAACTGGTTCTTATTTTATTTCCTTGGGTATCTTCACCCCTTTCCCCTAGCGATAGGATTCTCTGTGACCTGTGAAAACCGCTTCCCCCACTCCGCCCCCTTGGTCCAGAGTTGGAGGCAGCTTCCATCTGCTCAGACCATCTGGAGTGTCTCAGTGTTGCTTTGTGTCTTCAAAAGCTTGCTTGTTGAAGCTTCTTGAAGCTGTCTGGAGCACACTCCTTGCGTCTGCGCCGGAGCTGGACAACTGGCCGATACCCGGAACCTGAATCAACATATCTGGCCTCGGCTTGTGTGCATGTGGTGCATGACTTTAGTTTTTGTGTTGTGGAAATGAAAGGACCGTTCTTAAACAGGTCTTCTCAAAGGCAAGTCTCATCGGGTTCAGTGGGGCTTACTCCCAGGAACCTGCTCTTGGGGCTGCAGCCTAAATAGGTGCTTTGAACACCTTTGCGTAGCAACCAGAGTAAAGCTGGTTTAATACAGTTATTTGTGTCCTTCTGTGAGTGAAGGGCTAAGTAATGTCCAGTCCAACAGCTAGATTGGGGTCCAGTAGCAACATAAAGACCGACAAGATTTTTTGGGGTATAAACTTCCCCACTCCTCCTCCACATGCAGCCGCTGGTGACCTTTGGTCAGTTACAAGTTGTTTCAGAGCTGTTCTCTCTCAGAACTCTCTCAACCCCACCTGCCTCACAGGGTGCCTGTTATGGGGAGAGGAAGGGGATTGTAAGCTGCTCTGGGACTCCAATTGAAGGGCAGGGTATAAATCCAACTCCTCCTCCTCCTCCTCCCAACAGAGAAGACTCAGGGCCCATCTCCAAAATACAGCTCTTAAGATACTTCCATTTGAAGCCACAGTTGTTTCTTTATTAGTCTTCTGTATTTATATATTTCTGTTAATTGTTCCTAAAGCCCTGACCTGGACAGCCTAGACCTGCCTATCTCACCAGATCTTTGAAGCTAAGCAGGGTCGGCCCTGGTTAGTCCTTGGATGGGAGACCTCCAGAAAGTCCCGAGTTGCCATACAGAGGCAGACAAGGGCAAACCACCTCGGTTCATTTCTGGCCTTGAAACCCCCATGGGGTTGCCACAAGTCAGCTGTGATTTGATGGTGTGTCATGGCACCCCGTGGATTGCCACCTTTCTCTGCCACTACTCTGGACTTAGGGTCCCTTGGGAAGGCCCAGAGTACCCGCCCAAGCAGAATGCCCCTTTTAAGCCGAGAAATATAGGCGTGATGACCAGTAATGGGGCAAGGAAAACAAGACAAGGTGCTTAAAGTATCTAACAGTGTCTAAAGGTAAATAAAACAAATCTAATGTGGCTACCTATACCTCTTAACTGGTTGTTATTCCAGGCCCACAGCCTCTTATACCAGGCAGGTGCCTGTACTTGTTCTGTCCCGAGTGAGGGATCTTTCTCTCAGACCAGACTGTCCTCTCAGCTTAACTCTGTGTGTGAGAAAAAGAACGCAGTTCCACAGCCCACAAAGTTTAAGTAACAATCCCCTCACACAGTCCCTGGACACCAATTGGTTACCACTGTCGCCAAGCATTGTGAGGATTGTAGGCTATGTCTGCTTTCCACTCCCACACAGGCCTCTTGGACCTAGGCCTCCCTAGGCCTTGTCTTCCAGTCCTACACAAATCATGACATGGTGCTTTCCACCACCTGTGTTCTCCAAACTATTTAATTTTTTTTAAGGCAGAACAATGGCAATAGTAAAGGCCAGAGGAAGGAATTCCTTGGATGGAGCTAGGTCCTTGATGGCTGGAAGGATGTCCAGCTGCTGCTTGTCTGAGCAGTGGTAGTTAGAAGCTGGAATGAAGTGGTCCTTAGCTGGACTTGTGTTTGGCCATCGGTGGAGAGATGCCTGGCTACAGCTTTCTCTCCCACTGATGGACTTAGCTGTGGCAAGCGGAAGGGACTCCAGACATGACAAAGGCATGCCTAGTTGTTGTTTGTCTCCTCAATGGTGGTTAGGAAAGGGTCCTCAGTCAATTTGGGTCAGAACGTGAAGGAAGGAGACCTGGCTGCTGCTTCATTCTCTCTGCCTCAGCAGTGGCAGGATGGTCCATTGCAAATGAAGGTCCATGAAACTCCATGGAGTTTGGTCCATTTGATCTTAGATGGAGGATGGTCCAGGATTTTGGTCCATTTAAAAATGAAGGTCTGTGAAGATCCATGAAGATCCATGGAGTGTGGTCCATTTGACCTTGGTTGGAGGAAGGTTTAGGAATTTGGTCAATTTAAAAATGAAGGTCAATGAAGAGCCATGGAGTTTGGTCTGTTGAACCTTTGCTGGAAGAAGTTTTAGGAGATCACTCCATTTAAAAATGAAGGTCCATGAAGATCCATGGGATTTGTTCTATCGAGTCTTTGCTGGAAGAATTTTCAGGAGATCGGTCCATTTAAAAATGAAGATCCCTGGAGCTTGGTCCATTTGATCTTAGCTGGAGAATGGTCCAGGAGATTGGTCCATTTAAAAATGAAGGCCCATGAAGATCTTTGGAGTTGGGTCTGTTTCACCTTAGCTGGAGGACAGGGGCTTGGTCAATTTAAACATGAAGGTCCAAGGAGCTTGGTCCATTTAAAAATGAAGGCCCATGAATTGGAGTTGGGTCTGTTTCACCTTAGCTGGAGGACAGTCCAGGGGCTTGGTCAATTTAAACATGAAGGTCCAAGGAGCTTGGTCCATTTAAAAATGAAGGCCCATGAATTGGAGTTGGGTCTGTTTCACCTTAGCTGGAGGACAGTCCAGGGGCTTGGTCAATTTAAACATGAAGGTCCAAGGAGCTTGGTCCATTTAAAAATGAAAGCTGGCCATGCTAAAACAGGCGAAGCCAGAGCAAGTTTCTAGTGAATTCCAGAACTTTCCCTCAGGCCCTTCAATCAGCAGCCTTCTACAAGCCAGCGTTGATTGAGTCAGGCTTTCCTCAGGTGGCCTCTGCCCTCCCCAGGAGAGGCGTGATGGGCTGCCTCTCGGCTTCCCTCCTCTCTACCGCCTACCTCATTTCACCCCTTGTTTGTCAAGCTTTGCCCCCCCCCCAGGGGCCTTTTGGTTTAATTGTGTTGTTGAAGCTGTGGTGAGCAGGGCAGCAATTAACACTTTAGGGGACTTGGAGGCGATTGACCCCATCACAGATCCTTCAGACTATTTTTACTGCTGCCTTAAAAAAACACCACAGTCATCTTTCTCCCGCTGCTGCCAAGATTTTTAGTATAGACTCTGGATGTTAAGTATAGAGTCTATACTGCTTAACCAGTCAGAAGGGGGGGGTTGGTTGGTTGGTATTTTTCCATTTGTGTACACATGCGCCTGCTTGTGCCCATGCCTGGAAGTCATGGTGACTGTTTTCAAGGGGTGTGGTTCCCTCTGTCCATCTTGTGTGTATTTTTTAGTCAAGTGAAATGAAACTTTTTGGTTTAGCTGTCCTTGCGGATGATGTGTTCGGCTGTATTTTTTTTTAATGCATTTATAGGTCCATGTGTTTGTTTATTTATTATTTGGATTTGTATCCCACCCTCTCCGAAGGCTCATGTGTTGTATAAAATATGCATGTCTTGGTCTTTTCCCACTTTATTAGAGCAGGTGTCCCCAACCTGATGCCCACGGGCCCCATGGTGCCCACTGACATTTTTCCTGGAACTTGCCAAGTGTTTTTTTTTTTTTAAGAAAGTGAGCAGGGCCTGGTATGGCCTTTTGCCCCGCAAGGCTTCTGATTGGCCGTTGGAAATCGGATCTGTGCATATTTAAAACAAAACATTGCTTTGGCAGCAGCAAGGCTCTTTATGCAACTGAAGGTAAGCTGCAGCAGCCATTTTGTGGCTGGGCTCACCCCACTGTGTTAGAATACCACAGGTGCCCACACAGCCTCAAAAAGGTCATAGTCGCCTGGGTTAGGAGATTTTCCTCAAGACCTGGACACCTGAAATTGAAGTGCAGGCATCAATCAGTTGCCAGAAAATTCTGAACAGTTGGCATGGGTATTTGTCTGTGATTTTGGTGTAGTGGTTAAGTGTGCGGACTCTAATCTGGGAGAACTGGGCTTGATTCCCCACATCTCTACTTGCACCTGCTGGATGACCTTGGGCAAGCCATAGTTCTGTCAGAACTGTTCTCTCAGGAACAGTTTCTGTCAGAGCTCTCCCAGCCCCACCTCCCTCACAGGGTGTCTGTTGCGGGGAGGGGAAGGGAAAGGAGTTTGTAAGCCGCTCTGAGACTCCGAGTGAAGGGCAGAGTATAAATCCAATCTCCTCCTCCTCCTCCTGCTGCTACTGTCTTTTCTCTGTGGAGTCAGGACTACATACCTGATTTTACCGCCACAACAACCCTGTGAGGTAGTTTAGGCTGAGATAGAGAATGAGTGACACAAAGTCCGCCAGTGAGCTTTGTGGCAGAGTAAAGATTTGAACCCAGGTCTCTGCAGTCTTAGTCAAACAGACCAGTATTGCTATAAGTCCTAAGACCTTATTTACAGATATAATGAAATGGGGGTAATGCAGAAGTCTTCAGGTAGAAGATTCTTTGTTTAAAAACACCTTGGAAATGGAATGCAAACGTAGCTGGATTAGTAATAATGTTATTGTTAGCATGTCAGTCTATCGGCACCAGTTTTTTAAAAAAACTTTTTACTGCTGTTTCTGGGCCCATTGTTTGTGGTTAGGTGGGCTGTAATTTGTAAAGTTTTTTCTTTCAGATGTTAGCTCCAGTGTTGTTATTTCCTTAAAATTCTTATAGTATTGACCTGTTTGTTGCTTAGGAAACCAGGTGATGTAAGCTGCCTTCACTGTTACTTGTAACAGGCAGGCAAGGCAGAAACCTTCTAAATAAATAATAGCTAAGAAACCGAAGGAGTTCAACATGTACCCCCTGTCAGTTCAGTTTTTCTGGAGCGTCCACATAGGTGAAAGAAAGGTAGTTGGAACGTAATCCCCAGACACCCTGATGTGCTAGGAACACACACAGAGAGACACATATTTGCCGACGGGACGTGAAATGTACCCCACAAATCACGTATTCTATTTATTCATTAAAAATGTATACTCCTCCTTTCTTTAAAAAAGAAATACAAGGCAGGTTGCGAAAGAAAACCCAGTGAGATCAGCACTCCTGACATCTTAAATCCTGAGATATTTCGACGTCTCTTAGAACACTACAATTTGGCTCCTGGGGACGGCAAAGGATGAGATGGTTAGACAGTGTCATCGATGCAATGAACATGAAATTGAGCAGACTTCAGAGGACGGCGGAAGACAGGAGGGCCTGGCGTGATCTGGTCCATGGGGTCGTGAAGAGTCGGACTCGACTGTGCGACTGAACAGCAACAACAACAAATCTGAGCAACTTGGATTACTAAAACAGAATGACACTGGGATGTTTTGTATGACTCGGGATGTGTGGTGATTAGAGTGTTAGCCCAGGACTGGGATGACACAGATTCGAATCCCTGCTCAGTTCTGAAGCTTCCTGGGTAACTTCAGGCCAGTCACTCGCTCAGCCTAATCGGCCTTACAGGGCTGTTAGGAAGCTGTGGAGGAGAGAACTGTGCCTGCTCTCCAACGTACCTTGAAGGCTGTATAAACAATGGGAGAAATGGATCTCTCTTCTCTGAAATAAAAGGCGAGAGGTACAACACTCCCAAATGGGAAAGTTGCTTTTGACGAGTACGTGAAGAAGTGACTCATCAAAGCTCATCCCGTGCCACAAGTTTTGTTAGGCTTCATGGTGCTACTGCACTCATACGCTTTTCTAAATGGCAAAGTAACGCCATCGTAGGTAGGAACCTGGCATTCGATACGCAAATAGAAGAGAAGAAGAGAAGAGATTGGATTTATACCCCGCCCTTCCCTCGGAGTCTCAGAGCGGCTTACAAATCTCCTTTCCCTTCCCCTCCCCACAACAGACACCCTGTGAGGGAGGTGGGGCGGAGAGAGCTCTTTCGAGGACTGCTCTTGAGAGAACACCTCTGACAGAACTATGGCCTGCCCGAGGTCATCCAGCGGCTGCATGTGGAGAAGTGGGGAATCCAACCCGGTTCTCCCGGGTTAGAGTCTGCGCACTTAACCACTACACCAAACTGGTGCTCAGAGCTGATTATTAGAACAATTCTAAATGCAGAACTTAGGGTATGGGAGTCGGTCTAATACTGGACGCCAGTAGTGACAGACACACAGAGAAACCACTGCCCGTGGAATGCGATTTTGTTTTTGTCTTTGCTCCTGTCCACAAATGAATTTTATTGATTGATTGACTGCCCACCTTTCTTACTGAGACTCAAAGTGGATTACACACTAGTAAAGTAGGGGTCCCCATCCGTTCAGCCTGCAGCCGCCTTTGGAGTTCTGACACCGTGTGTTGGGTGCAGCCACAAAATGGCTGCCAGCAGGGCTGGCCCTAGGGTTCTTTGCGCCCTAGGCCGGGCTACCTTCTAGCGCCCCCCCCAGCGTGGGAGCCCGAGAGCTGGGCCGCGCTTGGGAGGGCCATGGGGGGGGAACCTGTTCTCAGTGCCGGAGGTGGGACTGGGAGGGCCGTGTGGGGGGGAGCCGCGCCCCCGCGGCCCAGCCCAGAAGTCCTGCACCCAACAGTGGGCCTGGGAGGGCCGTCGGGGGGGAGGGGAGCTGCGCCGCCGGCTGCCCACCCTGCGGCTCAGCCCAGATGCCCCACGCCCAGCGGAGGGCCTGGGAGGGTCGTCGGGGGGGGGAGCCGCGCCGCCGCCTGCCCGCCCCGCGGCTTAGCCCAGATGCCCCGTGCCCAGCGGAGGGCCTGGGAGGGCCGTCGGCTGCTGCAGGAGAAGCCAGCCACAAAATGGCTGCTGCAGCTCACCTTCCATCACACAGTGAAGACCCTTCTGCTGAGGTGGCAGCTGCCGCCAAAGCAATGTTTTGTTTTGAAGTCTGCATAGCCAATCAAATCTCCAGTGACCAATCAGAATCTTTGCTGGGCACAGGCCCCACCCGGCCCCACCCCCTGTCTTAAATTTTTTCCTGGTGGGCACCAGGAAAGGTGTTGCCAGGCACAGTGATGCCCACAGGTACCACATTGGGTACTCGTGGTATAAGGCAATGCAATATACTGGGACTGTGTGTATTATGGGCTGTCAAGTCACTTCCAGTTTATGGTTATCCTATGAATTAATGATCTCCAAAATATCCTAAAAGCAACAGCCTTGCTTGGATCCTGTAGACTGAAGGCCACAGCTTGCTTTATTGTATCCATTCATACCATGCTGGGCCTACACTACAGTCTGGTGTCGTGGTTAGGAGCATGACCTCTAATCTGGGAGAACTGGGTTTGATTCCCAACTCCTCCACATGCAGCTGCTGGTGTGACCTTGGGTCAGTCACAAGTTCTCTCAGAGCTATTCTCTCAAGAGCAGTCCTTGAAAGAGCTCTCTCAGGCCCCCCCACCTCACAGGGTGTCTGTTGTGGGGAGGGGAAGCGAAAGGAGATTGTAAGCAGCTCTGAGACTCCTTTGGGTAGTGACGGGCGGGGTATAAATCCAATCTCCTTCTCCTCCTCCTCTCCTCCTCCTCCCTCTCCTCCTCCTCCTGTTGCCTTTAACTTTTCCTGGCATTCTTCTCTTTTCCAGTGAGTTTTGTACTAGGATTAGGGTTGAGGAAATTCAAACCCAGTGAAAATCCGGAGCAAAGCTGAAACAAGGCATAAGTATGACACAGCATATTAAACAGTGCAGAAATTACATAATAGGGTAATGCACATGGCAACAGATTGTGGACTATATACTGTGTATAGTACATACTGTCTCTTTCTCTTCAGACGACCGTTCCAAGGGAAGGAACGTGGTATTCCTTATCTGTTCTAAGTGGAGAATTAGATAGCCTTTCATCTTTCAGTTTTTGTTGCCTAGTATTCTACCACCTCCAGCAACCTACTTTAAAGACTGCTGTTACTGTATTAGAGCTGCAAACCTTGCGTCTCACGTGTTTCTCATGGCAGTATATGTATGGTTCTCCTCTCTCCTGTTTGATCATCACAACAACCCTGTGGAGTAGACTAGTCTGAAACCAATTACTCCGTGACCTTCATTACTGTCCGGGGCAGGGGTCCCCAGCCCTTTTCAACCTGTGGGCAACTGTGGAATTCCAACACAGGGCAGTGGACACAGTCACAAAATGGCTGCCACAGAAGGCGGAGCTAATCACAAAATGGCTGCTGCAGGAAGACCACAAAATGTCGAAGAGGAAATTTATATGAAACTCTTTTATAGTAAAACGTGACGTATCGGACGACAGCTCTGTGTACCAGGATGCCTTTTAATCTGCTCAGCCAATCAGAAGCCCATCCGGGCAAACACCCTACCTGGCCTCTCCCACTTGGGCGGGCAACAGGAAAGGTACTGGCGGGCACTGTGGCCCCCACGGTTGCCACATTGGGGACCCCTGGTGTGGGGCCTTGAACTGCCCCCCTTCTTGTTCAATGCTCTATCCACTACACCAGCTAACTCGGGTTTCTCTCTCCTCCTCCAACTTAACCCCCCCCCACCCCGAACTATGCATCAAAGTAATTGATCGGTAGCAAAGCATCGGAAAAGCCGTTAAACAAAAAGACCATCAAACTGCCAGTATTGGCAGACTGATGTGTGTTTTGACATTCATGCCTATAGATTGGCAAGTGCTTAGCTTCAAATAATCTGCAAATCTTGGTTTATTACCGAACTGTCAGTCGCTGGTGTGTGTGTGTGTGTGTGTGTATGCTGGTCGTGCCTCTCTGCCTTCCTTCCTGGAGGTCTGCCTGAAAGGTCTGGGGTGGTGTAGCTTGTGCTGGTTTGTACAGCCTTTGTGGGTGTGAGAGCGATGGTGTGGCTCAGCCGACAGGGGCAGGACCCTCTGGGGCACTGAAAGAAAGAGTTTGTTGATGACTCTGGCTCTGCTCGATCTCTCGTTGGCTCGCATATGTGCATGGACACCCACGGGACAGTGTCAACAGAGCGATTGGTTCAAAGGGCCTGCGTTCCAGGCAGGGGTGGATCTACTGTGAAACCAATGAAGCTTGAGCTTCCGGGGCCCCAATCCCGGAGGGGCCCTGAAGCGACTTTTTTTAAAAAAAATGAGTGAATTTTTCAAAAAAATGGACGATGCCCCTGTTATGTCTTAACAGTGAACGCTGCCTATTCTTTACCATGTCAAGCTTGAGTTTGTGTGCAGGATCTTAAGATGTAGCATTCCTATTGGCCATTCCTATGGACGTGTTTAAAACAACCAATCACAGTGTAAATACGTTGTATGGAGGGAACAAAGCTGATTGGCCTTTATCCCTGTAATCTGATTGGACTTTAACTTATTATGGGTGTGGCTTTGACAGCCCGGGATGGTTTAAAAGAAGGAGCTGTGCTCCCACTTGTTGTTGTGTGTTCCGAGTTGAAGTTTGCTGTTACAGATAAAGCTGAAATCACTTTTGCTGAAATCCTTCGTGTTGAGTTGCGTACTTAACAGCCCCCATGACAGTTCAAGCTTCAGGGTCCCAAAAATGTAGGTCTGCCACTGGTTCCGGCGGGAGCTGTTCAGATGTTTGGCTAACCCTCAGCAAAGGGACTGGTCCACAGGTTCAAACCCATCACCTTGCCTCTGCACTCAGCAGCTTGCAAAAGAATGTGTAATCCAGTTCTCTTTGCGTGGTGTTCTCCGTGTGGCGATTCCCCCAGAGGCCGCGGGCAAGCGAACCTCTCTGTTGGGTTTTAGCTGCCTAAGATCTTATTGGTCTTAGTACTGGAATCTTACAGAAAGCTACAGCTGGGTGGTAGATAGGGTCTGCGCCCTCCCCCCCCCGGCCACTGTATTCTTGGTGCTTGGGGGGGGCAACAGTGGGAAGGCTTCTAGTGTCCTGGCCCCACTGCTGGACCTCCTGATGGCACCTGGTATTTTTGGCCACTGTGTGACAGAGTGTTGGACTGGATGGGCCATTGGCCTGATCCAACATTGGCTTCTCTTATGTTCTTATATTCTTATGATGGGGAGGGAGTACAGTTGTCAGATCCAGGTTGGGAAATTCCTGGAGATTTGGGGGTGGAGCCTGGGGAGGACGGGGACCTCAGTGGGTAAGCAGGTGGTGGCTGGGGCCAAGAGTGCCTTTTACCAGCTTTGACCAATTATCCAGCTGTAGCCTTTCCTGGGCAGAAAAGATCTGGCCGCTGTGATTACGTCTAGATTAGATTACTGCAATTCCCCCTTTGTGGGGCTGTCCTTGAGAGCTGTTTGGAAACTTCAGTTGGTGCAGAATGCTGCAGCTGGGATGTTCACTTGAGTGGATCGTGGGGGCCATATCTTTCCAGTCATGGCCTATCTATGCTGGCTCCCAGTTTGTTTCTGGGCACTATTTGGGGTGCTGGCATTGACCTTTAAAGACCGTCTGAGGACAACCTGCACCCTTACAAACCTACCCAGCCATTATGGACATCTTCGGAGGCCCTGTTTCTGGTGTCCCCATCTTCTGAAATTAGACTTTTGGTAATTTCAGAGAGGGCCTTCTTGGTGGTGGCACCAAAATTCTGGAACTCGCTCTCTGGAAAGCTTCATCTATCTCCTTCTGTTACTTTCTTTTGTTTCATTCACCGTTCTCACAGCAATCTCTCCTTCCTGCCTTATGTTTCAGTTCTCATTTTTTATTTTTTTTGTATGTGTGCTTCAGCTTAGAGCCAGTTTGGTGTAGTGGTTAAGAGCGGCAGGCTCTAATCTTGGAGAACTGAGTTTGATTCCCCACTTCTCCACATGCAGCTGCTGGTGTGACCTTGGGTCAATCACAGTTCTCTCAGAGCTGTTCTTTTGAGCAGTTCTCTCTCAGCCTCCCCTACTTCACAGGGTGTCTGTTGTGGCGAGAGGAAGGGAAAGGAGATTGTAAGCTGCTCTGAGGCTCTGAGTGAAGGGCGGGGTATAAATACAACTCTTATTCTTCTTGGCTTTTATTGATTTAGTGATATGTTTTTGCTTGGTTCTAATGTCTTTTAAGGCAGTGTTTTAATCGTGTATCTTTTTAATCTGTTAGCCAACTTGGTGGTCTTGATGAGGGCAGAAAGGAAGGTATAACTTTTGTAATTAAATCAATCAATAAATGTTGAGGAATCACCATTCGGTGCCAGAGCCACAGAGTATACAATACTAAGACAGATGAAACAATGGTCCAAGTTGGTATCAGGGCTGTGGCTTGGTGGTACAGCATCTGCTTGGCATGCAGAAGGTCCCAGGTTCAATCCCCGGCATCTCCAGTTAAAAGGACCAGGCAGTAGAGAATGCAAAAGACCTCTGCCTAAGACTGTGGAGAGCTGCTGCCAGCCTGAGTAGACAAGAATGACCTTGATGGACTGGTGGTCTGATTCAATTTAAGGTGGCTTCACATGTCCATGTGTCTGTTATGCATGCAGAACATCCCAGGTTCAATCCCTGGCATCAAGAGTCAGCTTGTGTAATGGTTAAGAGTGGCGGACTCTAATCTGGAGAATTGGGCTTGATTCCCCACTTCCCCACTTGAAGCCAGCTGGATGACAGTGGGCAAGTCACAGCACTCTCAGCTGAAAAAATAAGCATAGCTCGCCACCTAGTGGTGCCAAAAAGAGCCACAGCTTCAGGCAGCCAAACAATCCTTTGGATCTCCTGGGTATTCCACACACAGTGCCATACAGTAATTAATTTTTTTATCTTTGGCATCCTCCATTAAAAGGACCAAGCAGTAGGTGATATGAAAGACCCCTACCTGACACCCTGGAGAACTGCCACCAGTCTGAGTAGACAATACTGACCGTGAAGTACCAGGGGATCTGATCCAGTCTAAGGCAGCTTCATGTATATCCTTGGGACTCGTTCCTTTGTATCTCACATGCCCTTTAGGTTTGCCAGATTCCTCTCTCCTCCAGAATGCCATTTGTTTAGGCAATAACTTAAATGTTAGGATTTATCTACAAAGATGCAATGCAGGGTGTTGTTGTTTTTTTTACAGATGGGAAGGGGAAAATGTCACAAATTCACAGTGGCTACAAAAGAACCATGCCTGGAACTTGACGATATAGTTAAAGGAATAGACGCCATTGGCCTGGATGGGGGATTATTAACTGTTTCTTAGTCCGGAGGAGGTCCAGTTGGAAGGAGGTTGAGCACATCAAGGGCATGTTTGACTTGCAATGGACGAAGATTGCGCTCCCCTTAAAGAGCAGATGCAGAGCTGCGGGGGTGTTATCACTCTGCTCTTTGTGGCTGGCAACAGATCTGTTTTTGGGTGGTTGTTCTAGGTTGTACTATTTAACTTTTCTTTCCTCATAGGCTGCCTGGTAATCCTGCCTCTCCTCCAAAGAGCTTGTCTGTTTTGGCCTCACAACAACCCTGTGCGGTAGGTCAGTCTGGGGCACAGTGACGGGCCCCAGGTCACCCAGTGAGCCTTCTGGCCAAATGGACGTTTGAGCGCCCCCTTCATCTGATACCCCGCAACGCTGCCGACTCTCTGGTTAGGCTGTCGGTTCTTAACACATTGCCGTCCATATTTAATGCCGCCTTTTGAACTAGGTTTGTCAGCTGGCTTGAAAGACTTAAACAGTGGCAGGCGGGATATAAATCTTTCAGATGGCAAAGCATCTGTCATATATAATCTCGGCGTTATTTTCCCTCTCGCGCTCCCTCTCATGAGCGATAATGGCCCTCTTTTGTGGTATAAGGAGCAGAGAAACCTTCAGCTCTCGGTCCCTCTCCGCTGGCTGGGTAGCGCCTGCCGTTTTTCAAATAATGTCTGAGAGGGATCCTCGATTGGGCTGCCAACCTCCAGGTGGTGGCTGGTGATCTCCGGGAGCTGTCTGTCGTCCTGGGCTCCCAGTTTGAGAGGGAGGGGTTCATGTCGATGGGTGTTTGCATGTGACGGAGGTCATTTTGCCCAGGGTCCTCCAAAACCCGGATGTTGGCCTTAGATTCTTGGAGAGGATGGCCGGTTCCCTTCGCATCGGAGCTTCCTCACTGGTTTTGTGGGCTCCCTTTGTTTGTAAAGATGCTCACTGAGCAGATCCTTAAATGGGTTTCAGGTGTCTGTGGCTGGATGTGCCACCCACATGTGCCAACGATGCACCACGGTTGACTAACGAATGGAATGCCATTGTGGTCAGCGGGTGCTAAAGAGTCAAGGAAAGGCACTATAGGTCATTGTTTAGAGCACTGGTTCCCAAAGTGGCCAATACTGCCCCCTGGGGGGCACTGGAACAATCCAGGTGGGCGGTAGGAGCCTTTGGTGCCATTGGGGGGCATTGAATAAAAATATGGGGGTGGTGGAAGCATACAGAAAGAAGAGTCCAGGACCTATCTAAAGCAGCCTTTCCCCACCTTCTCCTGGTCTTCCCTGGGATCAGGGAGGGAAGGAGAGATGGAGAGGGGTCCCCACGGCCTATCACAGCCATGCATTTGCAAAGTGCAAATGCATGTGCACCTTTGTAAGGCTGGTGCTGCTGCCGGGCTATTGTGTGTTGGTGGCTGCTGGCCTCTGGCTTCAGGCCAACAACGTCTTTCTTTACCATGCGCAAATTTGTCACTGCATCTTTTTGACCACTTCTTGAAAATAAATCTCCAGAGCGGCGCTGAGAAATTTTTTTTTCTGAAAAGGGGGCGGTGGACCAAATACGTTTGGGAACGTCAGGTTTAGAGGGTTGGAATAGGCAGATCTGGGTTCTGATCCTCTCTCCGGTCTGCAGCATGCTTGCTCCCAGTCTAGCCTACCTCACAGGGTTACTAGGAGTGTGGTCATCCAGCCGCACCCACCTTTTGCTTCTTATTCTGTTTACCTTCTTTGTTGTCAAAACCCAGGGCTTTTTTGGTAGCAGGAACTCCTTGGCATGTTAGGCCACACACCCCTCATGTAGCCAATCCTCATGAGTTTCTGCTGTTGGGTGTGGCCTGTTATGCTAATGAGTTCCTGCTGGGTGTGGCCGACTGGGGATCCAGCCGGAACTCCATTCCTGCGCGTTCCTGCCCCAAAATAGCATGCACCTGAAAGCTTATACCTCGAATAAAACTTTGTTGGTCTTCAAGGTGCCGTTGGACTCGGATGCTGTTCTGTTACTTTGGACCGACACGGCTGCCCACCCGAATCTACCTTTTTGCTGCGTTTGCTGTAGAAAAATGCTTCTTAAACAAGATGGCTTGGCCAAACAAAAGGATCTTAAAAAGTGTTTCCGTGCTTCCGGCAGGTCTAAAACCGGAACAAGGGAGGTCACTGTTTGTTTGTCTCTTGGGGATGTTTGGATGGGATTGCTACAAGGGGGGTGGGAAGGGAAAGGGGAGGAGGGAAACCTCCCCCTCGAGTTGCCAGTTCCTCAGACTCCGCCTGGGAGCCCAGATTCCAGCCGGGAGCCCTGACTTTGGCATCAACAGCAGTAATAAAGATTCTGCAGTTTGCCGGCAAAAGGTAGATAGCAATTAGGGAGCTAATGTGCGGGGCGGGCTCGGTTGGTTGTGCCTGACCTCCCCTGGGGTGCCAGTTGGCTTTAAGCGGTATTTGTTATGCCAGGGCAGAACTTTGATTTTCTTTTTCCCCCTGTCCTTAAATCCAACCAGTTTGCTGCCGGAAGCCAAAATGGGGGAAAAGTTTGGCTGGAGGGTCAGCGTCGTATCTCCTTTTGCGGGGTCCAGAACATAAGAACATAAGAACATAAGAACATAAGAGAAGCCAATGTTGAATCAGGCCAATGGCCCATCCAATCCAACACTCTGTCACACAGCGGCCAAAATATACCAGGTGCCATCGGGAGGTCCAGCAGTGGGGCCAGGACACCAGAAGCCCTCCCACTGCTGCCCCCTCCAGCACCAAGAATAGAGTGCATCCCTTGCCCCAGACTGAGAGTTCCCATCTATACCCTGTGGTTAATAGCCACTGATGGACTTCTGCTCCAGATGCTTATCTAATTCCCTCTTGAAACTGTCCATGCTTGTAGCTGCCACCACCTCCTGTGGCAGTGTGAAGGTTAGATGTTTGGGCCAACCTCTTGCTTATTAACCAGTTCGGAGATCGAATTTGGGTTTTTGGGGCTCACAGTTTAGGAGGTAAAGAATCATTTAGTACTTCTGTGGCAGAGCCCCTGTCTCATAGCTTGATTACACTTAGCCCAGAGTGCCTTTTGACTCAGGGTTCCCACTTCCTGTCCTTGTTTTTCACTTCCTGTGGTAGCCATTTTTCTTTATCTGGAGTACTAAAGGTGAAGGTAAAGGTTTCCCTTGTTTGAAACCCAGTTGAATCCGACTCTAGGGGTGCGGTGCTCATCTCCGTTTCCAAGCTGAAGAGCCAGCGCTGTTCAAAGACATTTCCGTGGTTATGTGGCCAGCATGACTAGACACCAAGGCGCATGGGATGCTATTACCTTCCCACTGAAGCAGTACCTATTTATCTGCTTGCAATTTCTTGCTTTTGAACTGCTAGGTTGGCAGGACCTGGGACCAGAGATGGGAGCTCACTCTGTCATGCGGCACTCGGGTCTCGAACTGTTGAACTACCGACTTTTCAGTCTGCAGTTCAGTGTCTTAACCACTGAGCCACCGCAGCCCTTCTGGAGTACTAGATTACCGTAATAGGGGCTTATGGGTGGGGCTAAGGCCGAATCTGGCATCTCATGGAAGACGTGCATTCATAAAGCCTAGCAAACTTCGGCCACTGCTGGCCTTTCAGATCGGGTGGCCGACCTCCGGGCGATGCAGACAAAGAAACAGAATAATCTTTCAGGAGGGAATTAGATAAACATATGGAGCAGAAGTCCATCAGTGGCTATTAGCCACAGGGTATAGATGGGAACTCTCAGTCTGGGGCAGGTGATGCACTCTATTCTTGGTGCTGGAGGGGGCAGCAGTGGGAGGGCTTCTAGTGTCCTGGCCCCACTGCTGGACCTCCTGATGGCCCCTGGTATATTTTGGCCACTGTGTGACAGAGTGTTGGACTAGATGGGCCATTGGCCTGATTTAACACTGGCTTCTCTTATGTTCTTATGTTCACGCTGTACAAATTACACTAGAGACTTCCACCACCTTATACAGTTCTCATTACAACTATAAGCAATGCACACAACAAATGGTTTTTGCCACTGTGCATGAATGACACCTACACCAGTTGAACAGTGACCTAAGAGTCCTTGAAAGTCTCCCTGTAGAATGATGCAGTTACCGGCTCACGATGCAGAGAGGTGTTTCAGAAAACACAAAGCTGACGGCACGGGCTCGGGGAGACTTGCACTTTCAAGGACTATTAGGTCACTATTCCACTGGTGTAGATGTTATTCATGCACTTGCTTGTAGTTGTAGTTAGAAGACGGAAGTCTCTAGTGTAATGCGTACAGCGTGACAAGACTGTTCTATTTGTTTGCATAACTGCAGTAGCTGTATTTCCATTCTTGTGTGGTTGCCAACCTCCAGGTGGTGACTGGAGACCTGCCACGATTACAGCTGACCTCCAATTGACGGAAATCAGTTCACCTGGAGGAAATGGCCACTTTGGAAGGTGGACTCTATGGCATTAGGCCCCAAACCCTGCCCTCCACAGGCTCCACCCCCCAAAATCTCCAGGTATTTCCCAACCCAGAGCCGGCAACCCTGCTTTCAGTCCCCGTTTCGGTACTGGTGAAAATAGTGGTTGGCTGGGAACCATGTTTGCAAGTGGTTCACACCCCAGGGGCCCAAGTGTCAGAACTGTTGAACTGAATGCAACAATCTCCCAACACTCAACAGCTGTAACTCACAAGCTTTACATGCACATTAACCACATTAGTATGAAATAAAAACACGTACTTCAGTGCATCTCCGCTAGTTACTGCTAGAGACAGTTGCCTTGTCGAGTCTCCTTGCTGGGTTTAGGATTTCTGGCAGACACATTGCGAGGAATCATCTTAGTCATATGGTTAGAGTTTTCAAACTTCATTGTAGCGTTGCCAATCTCCAGGTGGGAGCTGGAGATCTGCTATTACAACTGATCTCCTGCCGACAGAGATTGATTCCTCTGAAGAAAATGACTGCTCTGGAGGGCGGACTCTATGGTACTGTGCCCCACGGAGGTTTCTCCCCTCCCCAAACTGTGCCCTCCCCAGGTGCTACCCCAAATCTCCAGGTATTCCCCAAGTAACCCTGTTCATTATAGAGCGCAGAGATCCACAGGTGTATGCTGTGCTGATCAGTTACTACACTGAAGATACATTGGCCCTGATTCATGCTTCTAGATCTCAATAGTTGACTCTGATTTCTTCTGGTTAATTTTTTAAAAAATTTCAAGTAGTTGACTCTGATTGATGCGTCATCTTTCGAACCTGGTCCTCCTGAACTTCAGGTAGTTTCATTTCTGCAGCAGGGGTTTATCATTTTGGGAACTGGGCAGCCATCCTTGATGGTTGCATTTGCCTGTGCTCCATAATATCCCTCCGTACATCCGATTCTGCTTCCATTCTTTACCCTCCAGGTGGGACTATGAGTTTTTCCTTTTCTTTAAGGGAAGACTAGATAGGCTCTGACAGTTTCACGAACCCAATTAAGTCACTGCTGGCTGATAAACCACCTCACAGGAACTGGAAAGACAGATCAGTAGGTTTTGTCTTTCAGAGCTGGCTCTTGGAGGAGATTCCTGAATTGACAAGGAGTGTATCCATTCAAGCAGATGAAGCTTTCCGTTGCCAGGCCTGAAGTTTTCATACTTTAGGTATTTGCCAACAATTTGGACGATGTCATGACCAGGGACAGTCCCAGGAAATTTGGGGTGGTCTTTGAAGAGTGAAATAAATGCGACTTTCCTCCACCACAAGGCAGGAGTTTCCATCTGTTGTAACACTTGCAAGTTTATCCAGTGGCACCTTGACACCTGTCAGTGCTTTGGCCAAGGAGTTCTTTACATAAACACCACGGTCTGTTCCTTTCTGCTGCTAAATCCAATGTTTCTTCTTTTAGAATTATGTCTGCCGAAACACAGTGGGCTAAGATTATGAGTTGCATTGTGGGCCCACCTAGAGCTCGCTTGAACAGGAGAGAATTATTTCACATCCTCTTTTTGCAACATCAGTCCTGACGTGGGAGACTAGATTCCACTTTGCTAGGAAGTGACATTATGCCAGTGACGTCTGTGCGATGCTCTGGTCTTTGGGCAACCCCCCCTAGAGTAGAAGCCGTTTTTACCATAGAGTTGTTGCCCAAATACCAGAGGGTCGTCGTGACGTTGCAGCATAATGACATCACTTCCAGTGCATGCCAGAAATGATGTAGCCGCATTGTCGGTGATGTCACCTGAGCTTTTCTCCCACTTCCTGGTAAGTCCCCTCTGCTGGTTGCCAGAAGGGACCTGGCAACTCTAAGAGAGCCCCTCCTCCCAAATGTCCCACAATGATCTCCACTAAGGCTGGCTTCTCTTAGCAATGCCATTGATGCATTGGTCAGCATGGGCACAAAGGCATGTTCTTAGGGGCTGCTCTTAATTTGTGGAAGACTTTCCCTCTGGAGACTCTCCAAAGTCCTACCCTGAGCATCTTGGGGAGCTTTGCAAGAAATTTCCGGGCTGTTCATTTCGGTGTTCTGGGTTGAATGAAGAGACTGGAAAACTGCCACAAAATTGTTTGTGATGCAGTGTATTCTATTTAATTTATCGAAGATGTCGTCGGAACTCCCGTAATACATCTGCAGATACGCAAATGACCCCCGTAGCTGCCCTTGATGTTTTCACAGCTTTAAACTGTGTACTTAGCTGCAGCATGGTGTTTGTTATGTTTTAGCTCATAACCGACAAATGTGAAAGCATTACTCTCTAATCGTATTCTATTAATCTAGAATGATCGATTAAATCCTCAGCGCCGCTCCCATTACGGTGCTCGGCAAAGCATTTCTGTGTGCGCACGGATTTGTAAATGTAGCCTGTGAGAGCCGAGGGTTTTCCCCTTCTAAGCCGTAAAAGCAATCTGTGATCCGTTACTGAGCTGCCAGTCAGGCAGGACTCGGAACACATCCGATGCGAAGAAGTAAACCTGCAACGAAAAAAAAGGAATGCGGGTTCGCAATTAACTCAAAGGAACCAGAGTTGTCTGTTTTTGAGCATAGATCCTTTTGCCGGCCAGAAGGTCTGAACCTCGGGCGCCCCGGGGATTCCTGTTTGGATCGGCGTGTTCTTTTGTGTGCGTTTTTATACATTATTCATTCATAAGGCCGAGTCAGCTGAAGACTTGTGGATAAAACCAGTCGGAACAAAATTTGCCCTTCTCGACTCGGAATGGTGTCAGACGTTCCGAGCTGTTCTGAAAAACTTCCCCCAAATCAGGCCACATCTGGGGCAGTGAGGTTCGCGATCTCTGGGCTGGGAAATATCTTGAGATTTTTGGGGTGGAGCCTGGTGAAGGCAGGGTGTGCGGAGGGGAAGGGACCACAGTGGTCTAGAATGCCACAGGGCCCACCCTCCGAAACAGCCATTTTCTCTAGGTGACCTGTTCACTGTCGTCCAGGGAACAGTTATAATACGGGGAGATCTCCAGGCGGCACCTGGCGGTTGGCAGCCCTAACGGACTGCCATCTTTCAGGCTTGCTTGTTTCCTTCCCCCTGCCTTGCCTACGCGTTCAGAAATTTCAAAATTATGATGGGCTGTACAGTGGTCTTCTCGGGGGGCATCGGACTTCACCTGACCTGCACAGGTTATGGGGGCCTTCTGGAGGGCCTTTGCTGGGACGCAGGGGGGTTGGCAACTCTGCTCCCTCCCCATAAGATGCCTTCTGGGTCAGGCCGTGAGCGGTCATGGAACAGAACACCAGGATTTTGATCAAACTATGATTCGTTGTGATTTCTACAGGCAGGCATTGAGTCTTCAGGAGTCGAAATTTCAGAACGGGGGGGAAATGCATCTGTTACGCTGACCACGCCGAGCCAAGCTCCTCTTAGTTATACCAGTCCAGAGGCCTGCCACAGTTGCGAGTTGCGTAGGTCTGCCACTCATGCCCGAGGGTGGTGGGGATAGCAGACCTCCAGGCTAGTGTTGCCAACCTCCAGGTGGGGCCTGGAGTGTTCCCAGAATTACAGCCGGACTCCAGACAAAAGAGATCTGTTCCCCTGGAGACAATGGCTGCTTTGGAGGGTGGACTCCATGGCATTGTTCCCCCTTGAGGTCCCGTCTCTAAACCCCACCCTCCCCAGGCTCCACCCCCAAATCTCCAAGTGTTTCCCAACCCACAACTGGCAACCCTACTCCAGGTGGTGGCTGGAGAACTCCCATGATGACAACTGATCCCCAGGAGGCAGAGATAGAAGCACACAGTTCGAAGGGGGCCATAGAGGCCACCTAGTCCAACCCCCTGCCCAATGCAGGACCAGACTAGAGCATCTCTGGCAAGGCTTTGTCCAGCCGTTGCTTGGAGACGGCCATTGAGGCACCACCTCTCTCAGCAGCTGATTCCACCGTTGCGCAACTCTTTCTGTAACTCTTTCCCTGATATCCAGCTGGTGTGTTCTCGCCCTTAATTTAAACCCATTCTTGCAAGTCCTCTCCTCTGCTGCCCACAGGAACAGCTCCCTGCCCTCCTCCAAGTGGCAGCCCTTCAGATACTTCGAGAGAGCCATCGTGTCCCCCCTCAACCTCCTCGTCTCCAGACTCAACATTCCCCAGTCCCTCAGCCTTTCCTCGTAGGACTTCTTCGAGAGCCAGTTTGGTGTAGTGGTTAAGTGCGCGGACTCTAATCTGGGAGAACCGGGTTTGATTCCCCCACTCCTCCACTTGCACCTGCTGATGTGACCTTGGGTCAGTCACAAGCTCTGGCACAGCTGTTCTCTCAAGGACAGTTTCTGTCAGAAGTTCTCTCAGCCCCGCCTACCTCACAGGGTGTCTGTTGTGGGGAGGGGAAGGGAAAGGAGTCTGTAAGCCGCTCTGAGACACCTTTGGGCAGTGAAGGGCGGGGTATAAATCCAATCTCTTCTTCTTCTTCTTGGTCTCCAGGACCCCAATCATCCTCGTCGCTCTCCTCTGCACCCGCTCCATTCTGTCCACATCATTTTTGAAGGTCTGTTCGCCTGGAGAAAATTGCTGCTTTGAAAGGTGGGCTCTGTGGCATTATACCCCATTATAGTCCCTCCCCTCCCCGAATCCTGCCCTCCTCAGACTATACCCCCAAAGTCTCCAGGAATTTCCCAACCCAGAGCCGGTAACTCTAGTTGCCAACCATGGCCTGGCAACCAGCAGGAGATGGAGGGCGACAGGAACTTAACAGGGTGGCGATCATCATCCCTGCACAACAGCACAGCTTTCGGCACCACCTAGAGGTGATTCCATTGTGCCGTGGGAGACGCTCTAGCCCTCACCCAAAACTCTGTAGAAGCCGTAGAGTTTTTGGGGTGAACACTCGAATGCTGCCCTACCACAATGATGCCACTTCTGGGCAGCATTCCCTCTAAGCTGAGTGAGTGTGAGCTAGCTCACAGCTTTTTAGCCTCCGTCTCACCCATTTTTGCCTTCGTTCAGGAAGGAGGCTCCAGAGCAAACTGATTTATGCAGCAGCCAAATCGCTCGCTCACAACTTTAATGCCGGTAGCTCAGAAAGTAGATTTTTTTCTCACAAGGCTCTGCAGCTTAGAGGGAGCATTGCTTCTGGGTTGGCCTGGAAGTTGCGTGATCGTGGGGTGTGTGTGTGACAATTGTGCCCCCCCTTTGCCAGTTCTCTCCCACCACCCAGCCGAGTGGTAAGGTAAAGGTAAATGTTCCCCTGCTTGAAAGCCAGTCGAATCCGACTCTAGGGTTGCGGTGCTCGTCTCCGTTTCAAAGCCG
The DNA here is from genome assembly GCA_029375565.1 of Gekko gecko. NCBI lineage: Eukaryota > Metazoa > Chordata > Lepidosauria > Squamata > Gekkonidae > Gekko > Gekko gecko. The sequence goes on along the minus strand of JAPDNY010000012.1, from coordinate 71,293,127 downwards.
AAGAGCCAACGCTGTCCAAAGACGTTTCCGTGGTCATGTGGCCGGCATGACTAAACACCAAGGCGCACAGAATGCTGTTACCTTCCCACCGAAGCGGTACCTATTTATCTACTTGCAATTTCTTGCTTTCGAACTGCTAGGTTGGCAGGAGCCGGAACTAGAGACGGGAGCTCACTCTGTCATGCGGCACCCGGGTCTCGAACTGCTGAACTACTGACCTTCCACAGCCTGTAGTTCAGCATCTTAACTACTTGAGCTTGGCAGGCATCAGATATCCTGCCAGGAGTGGTTGTATGGTAAGCTTACCCATGTTCCCAAAGAGGACTCTGAGTTGAAGCACACAGTCACACTGCCAGGGGCCCTCCACAGCCCTTGGTGTGAACCGAGATCCAGGGGTGATTGTAAAAAGCCTGCAGGGAGGAGAGACAGATGGTATGACCGGCACTTGAATAAAAGCCCGTCTTCTCGACTAGTTTACGTCTCCCTCTGAGGAAGGGGAAGAATATTCCAGTCACGCTTCGAGTGCGCCGGCCTGCGAGGAAGATTCCTGCCTCATTGTATTGCTGTCTCTTTTACTCAAGAAGTGTGTATGATCCGGCAAATCAATATATGTTTTTTCTCTCCCCCTATTATACGTCTGTAAAAGAAGGACTCTGTAAAAACCGATGTAAACATACCCAGATCTAAACCGCTGGCTCCCGTGGTGTTACGGTTCCTTTTTTTCATCTCAAGACGAGCCGGAGTATGAAAGCCAACCTTAGTTTCCTCGTCTCTGTGATTTCAGCCTTTCTCAGAAGTCTTTTTCTTCATATATATCTTTTAAACAGGAGCAAAGTGCTGGGCTTCATTTGAGTTTTTGTTGGGCGGTGAGCGGCGGCAGTGAGGCGGCTTTGTTAGGCAGCTGTCATTTGGAGGCCGGAACGCGTCTCTCTGAAGCGTGGCAAATGTCAGGTGTAATTCCGGGTAATGACGAGATGGGGAAAGCAGATCTTTAGTTGCCTCGTAAACCTCGACTGGTGTAACCGGGGAGACTCGACTGCCCCAGGGCTTGGATCGGACCAGGACTCTCGAACGTCCACAGAAGTTTGTGTTTTTTGAACGTCCAAAATTACGGACCGCTTGGATGGCTGGCAGGTGAAAAAGGTGCATTCCCGCGCTGCTTTTTATGGCCATCCTCTAGGGTTGCCAACTCCGGGTCGGGAAATTTTTGGAGATTTGGGAGTGGAGCCTAGGGAGAGTGGAATTTAGGGAGGGGCGCGACGGGGATTTGATGCTGTGGAATTTGCCCTCTGAGGCAGTCATTTCCTCCTGGGGAACTGATCTCTGTAGTCTGGGGGATCTCCTGGCTCCACCTGGAGGTTGGCAAGCCTATCGCCTCGTCCTTGTATGCCCAAAGGGGAAAAAAATCTATCCTGGCTCTACCCCTTCGGGTGTTTCTGCTTATCTTATGGTCTCCATTTTGTTGGGGGGTGGGGGTTGTGTGCATGTGGATTTATTTATTTATTTATTTCATTAGACTTACGTCCTGCCCTCCCATGTTGTAGGCTCAGGGCAGGTACCAACATCTCTCTCTCTCTCTCTCTCTCTCTCTCTCTCTCTCTCTCATCTATCTATCTATCATCCATCTATCTATCTATCTATCTATCTATCTATCTATCTATCATCTATCTATCTATCTATCTATCTATCTATCTATCTATCTATCATCTATCATCTATCTATCTATCTATCTATCTATCTATCTATCATCTATCTATCTATCTATCTATCTATCTATCTATCTATCTATCATCATCTATCTATCTATCTATCTATCTATCTATCTATCTATCTATCTATCTATCATCTATCTATCTATCTCATCATCTATCTATCATCTATCTATCTATCTATCTATCTATCTATCTATCTATCTATCTATCTATCTATCTATCATCTATCTATCTATCTATCTATCTATCATCTATCTATCTATCTATCTATCTATCTATCTATCTATCTATCTATCTATCTATCTATCATCTATCTATCTATCTATCATCATCTATCTATCATCTATCTATCTATCTATCTATCTATCTATCTATCTATCTATCTATCTATCATCATCTATCTATCTATCTATCTCATCTATCTATCTATCTATCTATCTCATCTATCTATCTATCATCTATCTATCATCTATCTATCATCTATCTATCTATCTATCTATCTATCTATCTATCTATCTATCTATCTATCTATCTATCTATCTATCTATCTATCATCATCTATCTATCTATCATCATCTATCTATCATCTATCTATCTATCTATCTATCTATCTATCTATCTATCTATCATCTATCTATCTATCTATCATCTATCTATCTATCTATCATCTATCTATCTATCTATCATCATCTATCTATCTATCATCATCTATCTATCATCTATCTATCTATCTATCTATCTATCATCATCATCATCTATCTATCTATCTATCTATCTATCTATCTATCTATCTATCTATCATCTATCTATCATCCATCTATCTATCTATCTATCTATCTATCTATCTATCTATCTATCTATCTATCTATCTATCTATCTATCTATCATCATCTATCTATCATCTATCTATCTATCTATCTATCTATCTATCTATCTATCTATCTATCTATCTATCATCTATCTATCTATCTATCTATCTATCTATCTATCTATCTATCTATCTATCTATCTATCTATCTATCTATCTATCATCTATCTATCTATCTATCATCTATCTATCATCTATCTATCTATCTATCTATCTATCTATCTATCTATCTATCTATCTATCTATCTATCTATCTATCTATCTATCTATCTATCTATCTAATCTCCATCCATCCTCTATCATCTATCATCTATCATCCATCCATCCATCCATCCATCCATCCATCCATCCATCCATCCACCCACCCACCCACCCACCCACCCATCCATCCACCCACCCATCCATCCATCCACAGTTAATGCAGATTTACAAATTAAAACATATTACAACCAATGCTCCCTCTAAGCTGTGGGGTCTTGTGAGCAAAAATTCTACTTTGTGAGCTGCTGGCATTAAAGTTGTAAGTGAGCGATTTGACTGCTGCATCAATTAGTTGGCTCTGGAGCCCTCCTTCCTGAGCGAAGACAAAAATGCGTGAGCTGGAGGCTAAAGAACTGGGAGCTAGCTCATACTAACTGGCTGGATGACCTTGGACAAGCCATAGTTCTGATAAGAGCTGCTCTTGAAAAAGAGCAGTTTCTGTCAACAACTCTCTCAGCCCCACCTACCTCACAGGGTGTCTGTTGTGGGGAGGGGAAGGGGAAGGGGAAGGAGTTTGTAAGCCACTCTGAGACTCCTTTGGGTAGTGAAGGGTGGAGTATAAATCCAATCTCCTCCTCCTCCTCCTCCTCTTACGTTAACCCCTGGCCCTTCCTGGAAGATGGTAACCCTGTGCAGAAGTGGGATGGGCTACGATACAAGCTCCTAGCGGAAGGGGACTGCAGAAGAGAAGGACCAGTAGTCAGTGGTGGCACCGTAATTCTTGCAAATCCTCTTTCCCAGCTTGATTGATTACTGAGTTTTCAGAAGTCTTGCATCTGCTGGGCGAGCCGAGTTACTCAGAGTTATCCCAGCAGTTTAAGGCGGGGAAAAAATAATAATGCAATTTGAATAGGCGGAGATATCCCCGGAGGGCGGCTTAGGGGACAATGCGGTGTGTGTCCCCCCCCCGTACTTAACCAACCGTCCCTCCCTCGCTCTTACCGACTTTCCCTCCCTTGTCTTTTCCTAATGCTATTCAAGGTGACTGTCAAACCCGCAGAAGGCTTTTCTTAATGAATTGTAAAAAAGCTTGTAAAGCTATCTGCCTGAGCCCAGCAGCTTTTCCCTTTTTATCTCCTAGTAATTGTCCCCCTCAGGATCAACCGTGTGACTCTAAAAGGTTCCTTTCTTCTTGCGCAGCTAGTTTGAAAAACAGCCTATTCCACCCGGTGTATCCGTGGGTCTCTTTTCTTTGCTCCGTCCTTCCTTTTTGTTCTGAGGAAGCGGGGGGCCGTCGGCTGGAAAGTCCTTGGCGGAAGCCCCATACTTGCCTCGTCCCTTCAAGGGGGAAAATAACCGTGCTCCCTGCATATACAATCTATCGCGGGTGTCGGCTAGGAAGTAAATACGCGGACCACACAAAGAAGGTTAGATCTGTCAAGGCGGCGGGGGAAATGAGAATTTGTACCGTGGGGGGAAAAAAATAACACCACGAGAGGCCACACGGGGCCGGATGGACCATCACAAACAAGTGGCATGCTGGTGCCTTCATTGAAAGGTTTAAATTACAGGCAGAAAGATACTGGCTGGATATTAGGGTTTATTTATTTTTTTTAACAGTAAGAGCAGTGGGCTCAGCTGCCTCGGGAGGTGGTGAGCTCCCCCTCCCTGGCAGTGGCTGGATGAACACTTGTCGGGGATGCTCTAGGCTGATCCTGCATTGAGACCGGATGGCCTGCATGGCCCCTTTCAGCTAGGGGTGCCAGGGCCTTCCTGGCAACCTGGGGTGGGTGGTACTTACCAGGAACAGGAGGGAGGCCCAGGCTACGCCACTGGCAATATGGCGACTTCCCTTCCATCGTGTCCTGGAAGTGACATCATCATGTTGTGATGTTGCCGTGGTGCTCTGGTATTAGGGCAAAGACCCTTTGGTAAAAATGGTTTCCACCATAGAGTTTTTGCCCAAATCCCAGAGTGTCGCCGTGATGTCACTGTTGTGATGATGTCACTTTTGGCACACACCAAAAGTGATGTTGCTGGCGACGAAGCCTGGGCCTCCCTCCTGCTCCTGCTATGCGCCCCCATTGGCTGGCTGATCGGTGGCAGGGGGCAATGGAGGGGGACTTCCGGTTCCGTTCTGGAGGCAAAGGGAAGTGTTGTTGCTGTGCTCTGTTTTATTTTTAATTTTCTCCCTTGCATTTCCCTACTTTACCTCTTTTTCTGTTATCTGTTATCTGTTGTTTCTGCTAGAAGCATACGGAATCAATGTTTCTGCTTTTAGTTGGCTGGTTTGTTGACCAGGCTCACGGATTAGTCTTCAGCCTGCTTAGTCTTCCGCCTGCTGATAAGGCTTTGCTTCCAGAGCTTGAGTTCAGGGCCGGGAAGAAGAGAAGCTAGCCTTGAGAGTCTTCACCTATTCATGTAGCTTTGATAAGGATATTTAGACATTTGTTTGTACAACTTTTAACCTGTTAATAGCACTTAAAGGGTAACGATTTAAATAACACTTGGCTCTTTCAATAGGACTCTGTTGCATTATAGGACAGAATTTAGTGGTTGCATCGAGGTGAGAAACTGTTAAAATTTTTAAAGCCTTTCATCTTACATTTTTAAGAGTATTTTGCCCTATCTGATTTATTGCTTTTGTCTGCTTGTCTGCTTATTTTGTCAGAGTTATTTACATTTAAATGTGTCAATGTAGAATCCCCCATGTCCAGCAGGGAACTGACCACCCTATTTCCAACTCTCTGATTCTATAGTCCAGATCTAGCAAGACTTCCCTTGAGCATCCAGGGTCTCTAGGGACTGTAGTCTAGTGGTTACAGTGTTGGACTAGGACCAGGAGACTTCCCTCTTTGGCTGCAAAGCTCATTGTGTGATCTTGGACCTGCCACTTTCTCATCTTAGCCTATACTGGGAGACAGGCCTGGAAAGGCCTAGGCTTCTAGAGACCTGTGTGGGAGTGGAAAGCAGACAGCCTACAATCCCCATAACACTTAGCGACGGTTGTAACCAATCGGAGTTCAGGGATTGTGTGAGGAGATGTAACTTAAACTTTCTGAACTGTGAAACTGTGTTCTTTTTTCTTCTGTGTTCTTCCCTCTCACAGAGTAAAACTGAGGGGGAGTCTGGTCTGAGAGGGACAGAGTGAGTACAGGCATAGGCTTGGTATAAAAGGCTGTGGGCCTTGAAATAGGAAACAGTTAAGAGTAATAGGTAATCGTGTTAAATTTGTTTATTTTGCCTTTAGATACTGTTATATATTTTAAAGCACCCGGTCCTGTTTTCCTTGCCCCAGTACTATATTAATAAACCATTTGTTTAATGTTCTCTGCCTGGTCCTCATGCCTATGTTTCTCGGTTTAAAATGGGCATTTTGGTTGGGCTTGGGAGGGTACTCTTGGCCTTCCCAAGGGACCCTCAGTCCAGAGTGGTGGCAGCTGAAGGTGACAACCTGCTAGGGTCATGACACCGCCCTTCACTTAGAGTCTCAGAGTGGTTTACAAACTCCTTTCCTTTCCCTTCCCCTCCCCACAATAGACACCCTGTGAGGTAGGTGGGGCTTAGAGAGCTCTGAGAGAACTGCTCTTGAGAGAACAGCTCTGACAAAACTATGTCTTGCCCAAGGTCACCCAGCAGTTGCAAGTGGAGGAGTGGGGAATCAAACCCGGTTCTCCCAGATTAGAGTCCACACACTTAACCACTACACCAAACTGGATGAGTCAGATCTCAACTCCTGTAGCCCTTGGAACAGTGGTGGGCAATCAAGCTTGCCAGCTGGAATCATCCTACCATAGTGGGGAGGCCTGGCAAGTCTACCTGGGTGGACGGGAAAGTGAAGGAATGGGCAGTAAGGGACAGAACGAGTGGAGCACGTGAAGTGAAGGAATGTTGGAATCCCTTGAATAATCTCACAGGAATTCTGAGATGCATGGGTTAGTTGGTTGTCTCTTCAGAAGGCGACAGCATGCCCTTCCGCTCACCTGGTGGTGACTCCGGCATTGGGTTGCTTAATGGGCCTTGGTCCTGGAAAGCATTGGAACAAGCTCTGTGCTTGGGCAGATCATTTTCACGGTGGGTCTCTTGAACTCACGAAGCTGCCAGTGAATCAGACCCTTGGTCCATCAAAGCCAGTACTGTCTACTCTCCTGGCAGTATCATAGAATGTTAGAGTTGGAAGGGGTCTTGCAGGTCATCTAGTCCAACCCCCTGCCCTCTGTAGGAGCATAGCCGAAAGATAGCTCCACAACATACCTGAAAGGGGGTCGTCCAGCCTCCACTTGAAAACGTCCAGCGAAGGAGCATCCACCACCTCCTGAGGCAGTCTGTTCCACTGCTCAACCACTCTTACAGTTAGGAAGTTTCTCCTGATATTTAGCCGGTAACGACTCCCTTGTAAATTCCACCTATTAGATCCAGTCTTGCAATCCGGAGCAAGAGAGGATAGATCCGCTCCATCTTCTACATGACAGCCCTTCAAATATTTGAAGACTGCCATCATGTCCCCTCTAAGCCTTCTCTTTCCCAGGCTAAACATACCCAACCCTTTCAGCCTTTCCTCATAAGACTTGTATTCCAACCCTCTCACCATCCTTTCCAAGGTCTTGGGCAGGGGTCTTTCACATCCCTTACTGTCTGATTCTTTAACTGCCGATACCGGGGATTGAACCTGGGACCTTCTGCATGCCAAGGAAATGCTGTACCACTGAGCCATGGCCCTTGCATCTTGGGCTAGGGATCTTAGGGCAATCACGTGGGCTTCTATCACTGTACCTTTGCTTAGTGTTGGCCCTGGTCAAAGGAAGAAACTCCAGCAAGAACAGTGAATGAAGTTTCCTTGTTCCGAAAGGCCAGAGCAAGTCACCAGAAGCTGACTGACGCGCCCCCCCTCCCCCAAAGGTTTCTGGGATGGAAGCTTCTCACTGGGTGGCATGATTAGAAGACCTTTTTTTTTAATTGCCAGCAATCCTTTCCCTCTCCCTATCAATGGTGCTGGAATTAACTAATTAAAGTAGTTTTTAAAAAAGGTAATTGAAGGTTGTTCTTTTTTTAAAAAAAAAAACTTTTCAGGAATTTCTAATCAGTCCCTCATTTGCATTGGAGGCCGGCTAACGTTCGGCGATCGCATGGGCCATCGGTCTTGAAAATGAAAATTTCGCTCTGGCTTTGAAAAATGCCCGGCGCTTCCGCGAGTTCCAACGGAAGCAGAGTCCAATGCATTTCTCTGTCTCTCCCCCCATCCATTTGTAATTACTTAATTTATTAATCCCAGGAGTCTCGTCGGGGTTGGTGGCATCTCCGCTACTTAACAAATGGAAATAAAGATAAACCGGGCTTGCATAATAAATCTTGCTTGTTTATAGGAAGAGGAAATCCGAAGGAGCTTTATGCTTCCATTACCGCTGAATTAAATGTATCGGATGTTGTTGGTTTAGTAGACGGTTAAATAGCCTCTTGCCTGGATGCCCAGAAAGTCAGAATCATCTTCAGGCAACCAAGCAAGGAAATGTTTCAAAAAGATGTAACTTGTTCTTACAGACACAAAGATGTAACACAGATGTAGGGTTGCCAACTCTGCGGTTGGAATTAGCTGGAGACTTGAGGGTGGAGCCTGGAGAGGGTGGAGTTTAGAAGAAGAAGAAGAGAAGAGATTGGATTTATACCCCGCCCTTCACTCGGAGTCTCAGAGCGGCTTACAAACTCCTTCCCCTTCCCCACAACAGACACCCTGTGAGGTAGGTGGGGCCGAGAGAGCTCTGACAGAAACTGTTCTTTTGCAAGGACAGCACTGACAGAACTATGGCTTGCCCAAGGTCATCCAGCAGGTGCAAGTGGAGGAGTGGGGAATCAAACCCGGTTCTCCCAGATTAGAGTCCGCTCACTTAACCACTACACCAAACTGGAGAGGGGAGGGGCCTTGGTAGTGTATAATGCCATACAGTCCACCCTCCAAAACAACCATTTTCTGCTGGAGAAGTGGATTTTTTTGGCCATGAAGTCACAGCTAACCTACGGCGACCCTTTAAGGTTATCGAGGCGAGAGACGTTCCCCAGGTGGTTTGCCATTGCCTGCCTCCGAGTTGACGAATTTGGTAATTCCATCTCATCGAAGGGCCTTCTCTTTGGCTTGTTGTTATATTTTTCCTTCTGAGGTCGTAAGAGGTTGTTGCAAGAAGATACCTCTGGCTGAGCGTATCTGTCCTTGTGGTATCGCTGAAGCTGATACTATCAATCATATTTTGCTTGTGTGTGGGTGGTTCTATCAAAATATCCGAGCTACATTTATCCAACCCATACGGGAAAGGCTTTCAGGCCCTTCGGATTCTGGTATTAGTATTTTGCTTATGATAGATGCCAATCCACAGGTGACATTAGCATGTGCCAAATTTTTGGCAGCAGCCTACAGAATTAGGAAAGATCTCTTAAAAGCGTAACTTAGAGACTCTTAGCCTAATGCAGTGTATTATCTCGAAAATGGTTTTGAATTATTTTGAGATGTATGTATGTATGCATGCTTGGTTGGACTGTTTGTGCTGGTTACGAACCGTAATAAATATTTCAGAGCCTGCCTCCGAGTCATGACCCTGGTATTCCTCAGAGGTCTCTCCTCCAAACGGTAGCCAGGGCCAACCCTGCTTAGTTTCTGAAATTCACGGCCGCAGGAGGTGGTGGCAGCTGCAAGCATGGACAGTTTCAAGAGGGAATTAAATAAGCATATGGAGCAGAGGTCCATCAGTGGCTATTAACCACAAGGTATAGATGGGAACTCTCAGTCTGGGACAGGTGAGGCACTCTATTCTTGGTGCTGGGGGGTGCAGCAGTGGGAGGGCTTCTGATGTCCTGGCCCCACTGCTGGACCTCCTGATGGCACCTGTTATTTTTGGCCACTGTGTGACAGAGTGTTGGACTAGATGGGCCATTGGCCTGATTCAACACTGGCTTCTCTTATGTTCTTATGTTCTTAAATCTGATGAGATCAGGCGAGCCCGGGCAGGGCAGAACTGGAATACATGTTTTAAATAAAGAAACTCCGGAAGGCAGAAGGCGGAAGGCAGAACCAGAATGGCGCGGGGAGCACAGAGGCGCAGGCGCGGCGGAGTCGAAGGACAGAGCCAGAAGCCGCGCTGACGCAGAACCACGCGCCAGAGGGACCTACTGAAAAAAACTGAGCCGATCCAGGATGGAAAGAACACTCACTCCACGGGGTGCCGGTAGGGCAGTCCCTTCCCAAATGTCTATGTGGCCTTAGATAGGATTGAAAGAGTAACTGTAAGCCGCTCAGAGACCCCTTCGGGGGTTTGAGCGGGATATAAGCTGAAGAAATAAATAAAATAAATAATAAACGAATAGGCAATCGATGTAGTCTGGAGATCAGGTATGATTCTGGGAGATCTCCAGCCCCCACCTGGAGGTTGGTAACCCTCCTTAGATGTGCATGGGCAGGGAGGCTAGGACAAGCTTTTGGAGGCTGGTCGGTATCGTGGGCCCTGGCCTGGATAGCTCTGGCTGGCCTGATTTTGTCAGATCTTGGAAGCTAAGCAGGGAGACCACCCAGGAAATCTTTTTCAAGAACAGCACTGACAGAACTATGGCTTGCCCGAGGTACAAGAGGAGGAGGGGGGAACCCAACCCGGTTCTCCCAGGTTAGAGTCCATGCAGTTAACCACTACACCAAACTGGGCGGGTTTGTGAAAAACACAAAATGCTCTACAGCTGACAATAGCACTACAGATAAGATTAGAGTTTCGGTAGCCATTCCACACACAAAAGAACCTCCTCAGGAAACAGGAGACCTCCTCAGGAAACAATCCATAGACAAAAGAACCTCCTCAGGAAAGCTCCTCCATTAGCATGTTCATAGCCTGGAGAACTCCTACAACATAATGACTCAGCCCTAACCCACCTTCCAGGGTATATATAAGAAGAGAAGAAGAAGAGAGAGATTGGATTTATACCCCGCCCTTCACTACCCAAAGGAGTCTCAGAGCGGCTTACAAACTCCTTTCCCTTCCCCTCCCCACAACAGACACCCTGTGAGGTAGGTGGGGCTGAGAGAGCTCTGACAGAAACTGCTCTTTTTCAAGGACAGCTCTTATCAGAACTATGGCTTGCCCAAGGTCATCCAGCCAGGTGCAAGTGGAGGAGTGGGGAATCAAACCCGGTTCTCCCAGATTAGAGTCCGCGCACTTAACCACTACACCAAACTGGCTCTCCCTATAAATTACCTGCCTACCATTTGCCTTCTCACCTGGACAGAGAGTACTCCATCTTTCTATATTATACCTCTGACGACACCAGTCACAGCTGCTGGCGAAACGTCAGGTCCTACAATGCCAAGACCACGGCCGCACAGCCCAGGAAATCTACAGCAGCTAATGAACTCCGGTTGTGAAAGCCTTCGACAACATCAAAATCCAGGGTTTCTGTGCCGAGGCAGGCAACAGTAAACCATCTCTGTTCGTCTTTTGCCTTGGAAACCCTACGGGGCTCACCGTAGGTCGGCTGTGACTTGACTGCGCTTTCCCTCGCTGAGCATTGTGAAGCTTGTGGGAAGGGTTTCTTCGTTTTGTACGAACCTGTCTCCTGGCTAAGATCTCTGAACGGAGCCCCATGTTTGGAGGCAGAGTAGGTGAGCATTAGGGATGCTCAGACACCGCATGGCTCGGCTCATGCCTGGTCCAGTTGGTCACAAGTAGGATTTGCAACTCCAGCTTGGGAAGGAGACTTGGGGGCAGTGCCTGGGGTGGGTGGAATTTAGAGAGGGGCGGGAGGTCGGCAGGGCTGTGATGCCACCCTGGGAATTCCGTTTCTCCTAGACTCCGTGGTATACCATAGAGCCCACTCCTGAAGCAGCCATTTCCTCCAGGAGAACTGACCTCTGTAGTCCGGGAGGGGTGGGGGGGGAGATCGGTTGTAATTCTGTAAGAACCCCAGATCCCACCCAGCAGCTGCTAACCTTGGGAGACGTGAACACTTGAAGACATGAACTCATGAAGCGGCTTGATACTGAATCAGACCCTTGGTGCATCCAGGTCAGTATCGTCTGCTCAGTCTGGTAGTGGTTCTCCAGGGTCTCAGGCGGAGGTCTTTCTCATCACCTCCTTACCTGATCCTTTTACCTGGAGATGCCGGGGATTGAACCCGGGACCTTCTGCACGCCAAGGAGATGCTCTACCACTAAGCCATAGCTCCTCCCCACGTTGACCACTTTGATGGGCTGTATGGACGCCTTTGGGGGCCCAACCTTATGTAGCCTTTCCTATGCCTTCTCTGTCAACCAGGGGCATTTCATTCCCCACGCCAGGTCTGAAACCCAATTTAAAGGGATTTTTAGGTGTACACCTAAAAGCAACGTGTGAATGTAACATAAGTGTTTGGAAACACTTGTATCGTCCAGGTGCCCAGATCAGAGATCCATGATTAACTGAGGTTCCTTGGTAGCAAATCGAGATTTGTTTCTGTAGACGGGGGTCCCCGACCTTTTTGAGCCGGTGGGTACCTTTGGCATTCGGACACAGCACGGTGGGCGCAGCCACAGAATGGCTGCCACAATATGGCTGCCGCAGGAGGCGGAGCCGGCCACAAAAATGGTTGCCAGAGCTTCCCTTCAGTCACACAATAAAGATCTTCATGCTGTGGGGGCAGCTGCTGTCGAAGCAAAGTTTCAAAAAATCTGTACAGCCAATCAAATCTCTAGTGGCCAATCAGGAGCCTTCCTGGGCAAAACCCCACCCGGCCCTTTCCCACTTTCTAAAAACACTTGGTGGGCACCAGAAACGATGTCGGCAGGTGCCGTGGTGCCCGCGGGCACCAGGCTGGGGACCCCTGCTACGTACAGTGGAGTTCACCAAGCAATGCACAAATATCCACCTGGCTTGTTTCCTTAAGCGGTAGCGAGTACACTGGTGGACCTACTCTCCTGGCAGTCTGTAGCGGCAGTCGGCTTTCCACTCTCTCTTCATTCTGAACAGTTGGTGTAAGAAATCCTCGGGGTGGTTGCTTTTAATCGGCTCTGAGCGCCTCTGGGTAGCAGCTGCGGGGCAGACCTCCCATTCCCTTTCCATCCCGCCTGGGAGCCACTTGCCTAATTGTGTTTGCAGTGGATTCACAGCTTGGCAAGCAGAGCTGCCCCCCTTCCATTTTCCCCTCCCCTCCCCTCTTCTGTGAAGGGAATCCTTTTCAATGAGCCAGGTGCCTTACGCAGCGGGGCCGGGACGCTGTGGCGGAGGTCGCTCTCTGTCTCCCTGCCTGATTCCTCTGGCTAAGTGGCTGTGACATCCCCGAGGGGTGTTGATCAATGCTTCCTCTAAGCTGCGGAGTCTTGTGAGCAAGAATTCTACTTCGTGAGCGAATGGCGCTACGTTTTTGAGCTGGCGATTTGGCTGCTGCGGAAATGCGTGGAGCCATCCTTCCTGAGCTAAGGCAAAATTGTGTGAGCTGAACATAAGAACATAAGAGAAGCCAATGTTGGATCAGGCCAATGGCCCATCTAGTCCAACACTCTGTCACACAGCGGCCAAAATATACCAGGTGCCATCAGGAGGTCCAGCAGTGGGGCCAGGGCACCAGAAGCCCCCCCACTGGAGGTAGCTCACGCCACTCAGCTTAGAGGGGACACTGGTGCTGACAAAGGCCCCCTCTGCCCCACCAAGGATGTTAGGGCCCTGATAGTCGCCCGTGCAGTTCTGGGAGGAAAGGAGCGCTTGGTTCTAATTCTTGAGCTTCAGGCCGCCCAGTGCGACACCACCCCCTCCGTTTTTCCTCTCGCTTTCTCTCCCTCCCGCGTCATCGAAACCGAGCTAGCGGAGGAGGTGGACAGACAGAGAGACGGTTTTGATGAGGCGTCGGATGTGACGGCATCGGATCCCTGAACTCTCCTGTTAAACGGGGCGGAGGGGAGCTGAACTTGAGAGCAAAGGGGTCGCTAATTACCCGAGCTCCCGTGAATTCCTGCACTTTTTCAAGAGAGCCGTGTTGGCACCGGATCAGAGGAGCATGTGGTGCCAGGGTGCCAGGGTATTTTTATTGATATCTGATTCACAACTGTCGCCATGGCGATGGGGCAGAAGAAGGCGGAGGAATGAAATGAATTTTCGCCTTATTAAATGACTCCGGTAAAGGGAGGGGGGGAGAGAGGGGGGGAACGGGGGCATGAAGTTTTAATTTCACCGTGCAAGAGCGGCCTGCGTGCCAAGCTGTCTTCAATATTGTTCCAGAGTCATTAGTGTTTTCTCTTCTCTCAGAAGCACATTTTCTAATATTTTCATCTCATCTGCATTTCAATATGCCAGGGGTTAGGACTTTGCAGGAGGGTTGTTGCCGTAAAAAAAACAGAGGAGGCACTTATTGAAAAAGCTTGAAGTTGACTAGCAGTGTGAGTGGGAGAGGTACAATAGCCCAGAAGCTCCGGATCTGCTGGTGCTTAAATCTAGACAGGGCAGGGAGGCCTTCCAGATGAAGTAGAAGAGAAGAGATTGGCTTTATATCCCACCCTTCATTACCCGAAGGAGTCTCAGAGTGGCTTACATCTCCTTTCCCTTCCCCTCCCCACAACAGACACCCTGTGAGGTGGGTGCGGCTGAGAGAGTTCTCTCGAGAACTGCCCTTGAGAGAACAGCTCTGAGAGAACTTGTGACTGACCCGGGGTCACACCAGCAGCTGCATGTGGAGGAGTGGGGAATCAAACCCGGTTCTCCCAGATTAAGAGCCCGCGCTCCTAACCACTGCACCAGACTGGTTCTCAAGAAGAAAAAGAGCATGGCATCGAGTTGTGACCAATGAGGGCTGCCATGCCCCTAGGGGGGCAGTGCATCCCCCGCCCCCTGGTCTTGTTGCCTGCCACTACTGGAAGTGATGGTGGGAGAAAAACTGTAAAAGAATAATAAGGCCTCCTCTACTTACAGGAAATTCTTACCATAGAGTTCCTGGCAATTCCTAGAGCTACCTGGAAGTGACAATAGTGGGTCTAGGAATTGCCAAAAACTCTATGGTAAGAACTTCCTATAAGTAGACAAGGCCTTATTTTTCTGTTTTTCTCTCAGGACACTGCCCCCACAGTTCTCTTCTCAGTTGCCAGGCACTGCCTGACAATCCTACATCAAGTGTGTGGTGACTACCCTCAGGTTATTCCAGGCAAGAGATGAACGGAGATGGTTTGCTATTACCTTCCTTCACATAGCAACCCTAGTCTTCCTTGGTGGTCTCCTGTCCGATTACTGACCATGGCTGACCTTGCTTAGCTCCCAAGCTTTGATGAGCCTAGGCTAAGCTGAGCTATTTGGGCTTTTCCCACTGAGGGCCTCATCCATTCAGGAGCAAGTGGAACTGGGGGGCAAGCTGGGGCTTGAGCTGAAATACAGCAGGCTGCGGTAATGGATGCCGGAACGGTTCTCCTGTAATCAGTTCTTAATAGAAATTTGTCCTGTCCCTAATGCTTGGTTTCATGACATCTGGCATCTTTCCCCTGGAACTTGTAACAAAACATATTTGTAGTTGACGTCCTGTTGTTTTGCTGGGGGTGGATGGGTTGGTTTTCTTCCGACTGAGCATCTGTGGCTCGTAGCTGCGGTTGGGGCATGTGCAGAACTTGATTACTTTGACCTCCTTAATGGGTCTCGGTGAAAAATGGCCCTCCTTTGCTTGCTGAAACAGGCTATGTGGTTTTCTTAAACCGTGCTATAAGGTAACCCCAAATCTCCAGCTACTTTTGTAGTCCAGGAATCTAATAACCGCTGCATTTGTCCGGGATGTTAGCAAGCTGCAGTCTTGATCCAGAGCTGCCAGAGGTAAGCAACAAGCATAATATACCCTGAGGACAGTAACATGTTCTCCACCCACATAATAAAGATCCAACATGAACTTAACAGCAATCTAAAAGGGAAAAAGCAGCAGTAAGGAGGAAAGCAGTAACTTTAGAAATATAAAACCTGTTTTGCAATAAAAAATAAAAACAGCAAAAACAATTTGCAAATGTTTAAAGGCACCACACAATTTTGGGGGGAAAAATTAGTTCATGGCATAAAACCGACGAAGCAGAAGCAAAACCCTGAAACAGTGTATGAGCCCAGGATAAACAATTATCATGAAAACTGTGCCAAGTTGCATGGACACTGTGACTGAGTATGGGCATGCACCACAACATTAACGTTACCACCTTGAAGAATGCTGGTCTTATCTAGGGATGCTCAACCACTTACATCCTGGTCGCCTGTTGTGAGCAGAGAGCCAGTTATTTGATGGGCAGTTCAGGTTGCTCACTAGGAGTTTGAACCTGTTTTCTGGTTTACTTTTCATAATACTCCAACCCATTGCTACTGGCTTGCTGTGCTCCACTGCCCTTTTGTTTAAATGGGAAGTGAACAACAACTGTCACGTATAAATAACAATTGTGTAATTCTTTTTACTGCTGGGTGTTTGTCTGTACCTGACTGATCAACTATTAATGCCCCCTGACCAGTGTTCCCTCTAAGCTGAGTGAGTGTGAGCTGGCTCACAGTTTTTTAGCCTCCAGCTCACAGATTTTCAAGGCAAGAGAGAAGCAGAGGTGGTTTGCCATGGCCTTCCTCTGCAGAGTCTTGCTTGGTGGTCTCCCATCCAGGAACCAATGCTGCTTACAGCCACCCCAGCAAGGGGCTTTCAAGGCAAGAGAGAAGCAGAGGTGGTTTGCCATGGCCTTCCTCTGCAGAGTCTTCCTTGGTGGTCTCCCATCCAAGAACCAATGCTCCTGGGATCTTCTGCATGCCACACAGATTTTCTACCATTGAGCCCCCCGTAGTTTGCTTGATTACCCCATGGTTTTGCATTTTCTCTGAACTGAGCGAATGAGTAGAAGACAATCAGCACTGCAGCATGACTAGCTTGGGAGGTACAACTCATGGAGCCTTTATGGTCTGTACACAAGTATTGTCAGATTACAACCAACTCATGGCAACCCCAGCAAGGGGCTTTCTAGGCAAGCGAGAAGCAGAAGTGGTTTGCCATGGCCTTCGTCTGCAGAGTCTTGCTTGGTGGTCTCCCAAGCGAGTACTGATATATAGGAATCTTCCAGCCCCATATGTGTACACAAATGTCATCAAGTCCCAATTGACTTATGACAACCCCGGCCAGGGGCTGTCAAGGCAAGTGAGAAGCAGAGGTGGTTCGCCATGGCCTTCCTCTGCAGAGGCTTCGATGGTGGTCCCTCATCTAAGTCGCAACCCTGCTGAGCTTCTGAGATCTGACGAGATCAAGCTCTACCGGGCTGCCTTCCCTCCCGAGAAAGCCACCCAGGAAACCCACAAGATATACGTTGTAAATCTTTGATTTTTGCTGTAGCTCTGAACGGCGCCCGATGGACAGATGTTCCGCCAGCCCGTCCTTCAACGCACAGAACAGTCTGTGTCCCCCCTCCCCATGAATTCCCCACCTCATCATGTACTTCTTTTGAGACCGCTTTTCCTGATGATTGAGGCCTGCCTCAAAGTGGCCAATTCATGTGTAATAATTGAGCTTTTGCATTGAATCCCTGACTGGTTCCTACTTAGTCACTCCTCCGCCGCCTCCTCCTTCTCTTTCTTCTGCCTTCCCTTACGGGTTTTGCTTTTTGCGAGTGTGCGTGTGTCTATGACACCTTCCCTTCAGGTTGGCGCCACAAGAGGCTTCATTTTCTGCGTTTAATTGAATTGTTGTCATGGAAAAAAATTTTTTTTCTTTCCTTCCTCCACAGAAAGGCTTTTTTTAAAAAGAAAGAGATGCCTGCCCCGCGCTCTGTCACTTCTTGCAAACATCAGTTGGTTTTTGCGTTGCTGTTCTAAATGTTAGAAGTGGTCGCTCTTTAAATGCTTCCGTTGCACGAGGTTTGGGTAGAAGCAACACGTTTATGTTGAGTCAGACAATTGATTCATCTAGTGCAGCGTTGACTGGCAGCAGCTTTCTAAGGACGTGGGCCGGATCTTTTAACTGGAGATGCTGGGGATTGAACCTGCAACCTTCTGCATTCCAGTCATGCCCTCGGCTACCGAACCACGGTCCGTCCTTCCTTCCTTCCTTCCTTCCTTCCTTCCTTCCTTCCTTCCTTCCTTCCTTCCTTCCTTCCTTCCTTCCTTCCTTCTCCCCAATGGGGACCCGAAGCACCTTACACCATTCTCTTCTCTTCCCTTTTATCTTCACAACAATCCTGTGAGGTAGGTTAGGTTGAGAGAGCCTGACTGCCCCAAGGTCACCCAGGGAGCTTCCATGGCACGAGTGGGGATTTGAACCCTGGTCTTCCAGATTCTAGTCCAACACTCTTAACCACTACACCGTACTGGCTCTCCTTTTCTGATATGCATCTTCCGTGGTCCCTAGGAAAGTTGGGGAGCAACTGAGGAGTGCCCTGCCAAGGTTCGCTTAGTTTGGTGCTCTCTTGCTTGTACTCTGGTATTCAGAGGCCGAAGCACTGAACTTGGTCGTTTCCTTCGGTGGTTCCTTCATTATAACAAGGGAAGCTTAGAAAGATTTCACCGTGGAGGATGGAGCTCAGTAATGGCTCTGTGACTGTGGAATTTGTTCCAAACTCCAGACTATACGGACCTGGCCCAGACAGATAAGATTTGTGTCTCAAAGTGTTTGGAGATATGAAGTATTTTTTTTTTTTCTTGCTTTCTACTTGGTGGATTGGGCGAATAAGGAGTCTGCTACGAATTGTCTTACTTAAAGCATGTTTTGTGAAGAACGGGGCTGTTGCTGAAAATGGAAGCCGTGTGTTGAATCTTTTCCTTCCGTATCGCAGGGCGGAGCTTACCTCAGTCCGTATCAAGAGTTTCCCCCCTATTGGTTGCCGTGACAGCCAATGACGTGGCGCTGAGGAAGGGAAACGTGCAGTGTGAGGATGTCAGCGGCCTCTGCAATAAAGCCCTGACTAATCAACTGGAGGTTCCGCTGATGAATCGATGGGGATCAATTTTGAAAAGCCTTTCTGGATCATACCAGTGGGGGGCATCCAATCCAGTTTTCTGTTCCTATAGTGACCAGCCAGATTTATTTAATTTATTTAAAATATATGCCTGCATTTCAAATGCTAACTCAAGGCCCACACAACACAGAGAAATTAGGACACACTTTTCATTTCATTCCATTCCATTTTATTTTTTTGGAGGCTGTCTTGGTCTAGGAATGCCGTGGAGGAGAAAAGAAACATCAAAGGCTTTCTCATTCTCAATGGTAATTATTTTGTAAGAATCATAAGAAATCTCTGATGCTTTGTTAAATTTCTCAAAAAGCCACCTGTGTTGAGGTGTTGTAATATGCACATTGACTTAATCTTTTTTTAACTGTTCAATTATTTTTAGTTTAACTAACTAAAAAGAATCTTTAATTGGTTAACAGCCAAGGATTATGACTCGGACTAGGTGCTTGGTCACAGATGTTGTCTTTATTTATTGAGTTAAATTCTTCAAAATAACTTTGACTGTGCTTTCCACCGCCAAGTATTGTGGGCTTGTGGGAAGGATTTCTTTGTTTTGTATGAACTTGCCTACTGGTTAAGATCTCTGTATGAGGCTCCATGCTCAGAGGCAGAGCAAATGAACGCCAGAGATGTTCAAACTCTTCATGGCTCGGCTCATGCCTTGTCCTCCCAGTCACAAGTAGAATTGCGGACTGCAGCACAGGAAGAACTGGGTCAGTGCCGGGGAGTGAGTGGAATTCAGAGAGGGGAAGGAGATCAGCTGGGCCTGTGATGCCACTCTAGGGATTCCATTTGTCTTAGAGTCTGTGTTATACCATAGAGTCCACTCCTAAAGCTGCCATTTCCTCTGGGAGAACAAATCTCGGTATTCTTGGTGGGAGAGCAGGGGAGAGGTTGATGTTCCAGAGAGAGGCATTGACATATAAAGTGGGGGCAGAGACACCTTGTGTGGGATATGGTTGCCAACTCTGGGTTGGGAAATTCCTAGCTATTTGGGTGATGGAGCCCAGAGATGGCAGGCTTATAATCATAGAGAATCTTAGAATCATAGAGTTGGAAGGGACCTCCAAGGTCATCTAGTCCGACCCCCTGCACAGTGCAGGAAATTCACAAACACGTCCCCCCCCACCTCCTGTGATCTCTCTCTCTCTCTGCCCTGAAGAGGCCAAAAAAACCCAAACCCTCCAGGATCCCTGGCCAAACTGGCCTGGAGAACAATTGCTTCCTGACCTCAAAGTGGCGATCAGCATTTCCTTGGGCGTATAAGAAAGGGCCACGAGAGCTAAGCACTGATGGGACCCTTCCTGCCCTCCCTTCTTGTGATCTGCCATAGAGTCCACCCTCCAAAGCAGCCATTTTCTCCAGGGGAACTGATCTCTGTAGTTTGGGAGTCAGTTCTGATTCAGGGAGATCTTGAGGCCCACATGGAGTCCCGAGAGGAACATCCAGCCATTACAAACCTCAAGCTTTATTGCAAGTGTTCTGGTGAACGCCTCACGGCTTCCTTCAGTCAGTCTCACTCTCCCGATTCTTTTTGCGAAAAGCCTCAAATTATCCTGGAAACATTCTGAGTTTCCAGCTTGCGAAAGCTCCGACGGTGCTAATAACGGGGAGATGGATGAAGCATATGAAGGAACAGTCCTCTGAGCCGTGATTTCACGCTGCTGAAAAGGAAGGTGCTGTTTTGCGCTCGGCCTATCCATAAAGCATGCCGGCTGCCGTGCCAGGGAGCGGGCAAATTTCAACCTTGTGGAAGGATATATTTTTCAAATCCCTCTCGCGGAGTGCCGCGTCAAACCGGGATTTGATCGGCGGTGGCTTACTTCAGCTTTGTTTGGATAATATCGAGGGGGTTTGGGATTGTGCTGCTGCCGAGATAATGGGAGCCGGGAGTTTTCGCACCTGCCAACTTTTTCAAAAGCCCAAATCCAGAGATCAAGGGCCTTGCCAGTCCTTGCAAAGGAGATGCGTGAACAATTTCACCGTCTTGTGAAGGTGAAAGGCAAGGAGCTGCTAGGTAGAACGGAGGAATGGTGAGGGGGGAGGAGGTAGAGACGGCTTGTCCCTTTTGTGCTGGCTGTTTGTCTACTTCAGGGGTCCCCAGCTTGGTGCTCGTGGGCACCTTGGCATCCACGGTGATGTCCGTGAAGTGTTTTTAGAAAGTGGGTGTGGTTGCATGGGGCTTTTGCCCAGCGAGGCTTCTGGTTGGCCACTGGAGACTTGATTAGAATCTTCACTGTATAATTGGAGGTAAGCCATGGCAGCCATTTTGTGACTGGCTCCGCCTCCTGCAGGAGCCATTTTGTGGCTGCCATTTTTGAGACTGCGTCCACCACACCGTGACAGAATTCCAAAGGTGCCTGCAGGCTCAAAAAGGATGGGAACTCCTGGTCTACTTAATACCCCCCAAAGTTGCTGTCTCCCACCTACTGCTAACCGGCCATACCTGCCTACATCAATGGGCCGAACTCTCCCCGTGGTAAGCTATGATTACTGATTTTATATGCTTACAATGTGTCTTAAAATGTTATTGTATCTATGGAAACATTGTAACTCGCCCTGAGCCCGTTTACGGGATGGCCAGGATAGCAATACGAAAAAATAAATAAATAAAAATACTACCCTTCTCCACCCTGCTTTTCCCCTGCAGGGAAAAGTGACAGAGATCTTTTTTCCCCATCCCGTTGCAGGAAACTCAGGGTTGGAGAGGAGACTCTGAGTGGGCAGGAAGTAGGGATGCAGCATTCCCTCTAAGCTAGCTCAGTTTTTTAGCCTCCAGCTCAAGTATTTTTGTCTTCGCTCCGGAAGGACGGCTGCAGAGCAAACTAATTTATGCAGCGGCCAAAATCGCTCGCTTACAACTTTAATGCCAGGAGCTCGCAAAGTAGAATTTTTGCTCACGAGACTCCACAACTTAGAGGGAACATTGGTTGCCACCTCTGTGGAATGACAGCTCATTGCCAGACTACAGAGGTCAGTTCCCCTGGAGAAAATGGGTGCTTTGGAGGGTGGACTCTATGGCATTGTATCCCACTGAGGTCCCTGTCCTCCTAGGCTCCATCCCCAAATATCCAGGGGTTTCCTAGACTGGATCTGGCAAACCTACTCCCCCCCCCCAAATGGCCAGGGGGGACCTAGCAACACTAGCAGGAAAGGAAACGGTTAAGTATTGGAGGCCGTCTCTTTCCATTCTGGATTGTACCCTCCAAGGCTGCTTTTCAATTACAAAAAAAATAAAAATGCATCTCTCCAGTAACTTATCTGATCCCTAGGCTGGGTTTAAAGGAACCACATTAGCCGCATCCAAAGTTCTGGGTCAAACCGGGTGGAATTATTGCCTTAAAAGCAAATTTCCTGTGCCGCATTACCATTAAAATGCGAAGTTCCTCCTCTCAAAGTCCCCCTTTCTTTTG
The DNA here is from genome assembly GCA_029375565.1 of Gekko gecko. Classification (NCBI taxonomy): domain Eukaryota; kingdom Metazoa; phylum Chordata; class Lepidosauria; order Squamata; family Gekkonidae; genus Gekko; species Gekko gecko. Next base: position 71,271,008 of record JAPDNY010000012.1, on the reverse strand, counting down.
CGTAAAAATGGTTTCCTTATCTAAATTCAGGTGGCTTCATAAATAATAAACTCAAATATATATATATATATATATATATCTTGCTGGCTACAATGTTTTTTTCTGCGAAATAAGCTTAAAACACCGGCCTGCCTGAGATACCACAATAGGTAGCTGATTAGTCAGATGGCCAATCTGACGCCTGAAACGGCTGTGATTGACAGCTCTGTCTGGCGTGGATCCTCCTCCATCTGTCGGATGTCCTCTTCTGCAGGCCTAATTGAAGGAGTTGTGAACACAAAGGAGAGCATTTACATGCAAGGGACTGCCACAGGCTCACATTGCCCCCCACCTACTGGAGAAATTTCAAAAGATCCGCACATTGTTAGAGCATCAGAAAGTCTCGGGGAAGTTTCCCGGAGGGGAAGCAAAAGCTCTTGGGATTGGAGTGCAAAAAAAAATAATTATTATCAGCTGGCAGAGCAGAAGTGCTCCAGGGCATCCTTCTCAGCGCTTCCGATGCAACCAAGAACAATCCGCGTCCCCCCCGACTGAAATGACAAAAGGCAATAGAATGTGTTGAGGAGAAGGGGAAGATATAACCAGCCTTTTCTCTCTTGCCCGGAATGTTACCCTTGACTTTCCCTTCCCTCTGTTCCCTCCGATGCTCCCTCCAAGCCAGGGGTGTTGAACTCATTTGTGATAAGGGCCGGATCTGACATAAGTGAGACCTTTTGGGGCCAGGCCGTGTGTGTCATAAAATGTAATGCCAGGTAGCGGAGATAGAAACTTTATAAAGGACACAAACACAAAGGGTTGGGGTTTTTTTTTACTTAAAATAAAAACATGCTTAAAACATCAGCACTCTTGCAATATTTTGTTAATTGAACAGTGTCTGATAACTGACGCCTCTTGCTCTGAGTTATTGCATCGAAATGTCTGTGCGGTTGCAATCTTGAGTCTGCTGTTCAGGCGTGTATCTGTAAGCTGCAGACCTACGATGATGCAGCAGCAGCAGCAGAACTGGACGAAGAAGCAGAAGACAGCCCGTTCCACCGTGGGCCTGATAGAAGCCCTCCGGGGGCCTGATGTGGCCCCCAGCCACATGTTTGACACCCCTTCTCTAAGCTGTGGAGCCTTGCGAGCAAAAATTCTACTTTATGATCTGCTGGCATTAAAGTTGTGAGCAAGCGATTTTGGCTGCTGCGTACATTCGTTTGCTCTGGAGCCATCCCTTCCTGAGCTAAGACAAAAATCTGTGAGCCGGAGGCTAAAAGACTGACAAGAGTGGGCTAGCCGGAGCCATCCGGGCCAAGGCAAGAGAAGAACAGAGGTGCTTTGCCGTTGCCTGACTCTGTGTAGCCAAAGTTTTCTGGAATATAGATATGTCCCGCTCCTTGGGAGGAAAGCGGTGGCAAACCTAGACAGCATAATAAAAAGTAAGAGACATCACCCGGCCAACAAAAGTCTGTATGGTCAAAGCAATGGTATTCCCAGTAGTACCATATGGCTGCAAGAGTTGGACCATAAGGAAGGCCGAGTGTCGAAGAACAGAAGCTTTTGAATTATGGTGATGCAGAAGAAGAGCCAGTTGGGTGTAGTGGTTAAGTGGGCGGACTCTAATCTGGGAGAACCGGCTTTGATTCCCCAATCCTCCACTTGCACCTGGCTGGATGACCTTGGGCAAGCCATAGTTCTGATAAGAGCTGTTCTTGAAAAAAGAGCAGTTTCTGTCAGAGCTCTCTCAGCCTCACCTACCTCATAGGGTGTCTGTTGTGCAGAGGGGAAGGGAAAGGAGTTTGTAAGCCGCTCTGAGACTCCAAGGGAAGGGCAGGGTATAAATTCAATCTCCTCCTCCTCCTCCTCCTCTTCCTCCTCCTCTTCCTCCTCCTCTTCCTCCTCTTCCTCCTCTTCCTCCTCTTCTTCTTCTTCTCCTTCTCCTTCTCCTTCTTCTCCTTCTTCTTGAGAGTCCCTTGGACTGCAAGGAGTTCAAATCAGTCAATCCTAAAATAAATCAACCCTAACTGTTCCCTGGAAGGCCAGATACTGAAGCTGAAGCTCCAATACTTTAGCCACCAAATGAGAAGGGAGCACTCACTGGAGAAGACCCTGATGTTGGGGAAGATTGAAGGTCAAAGAAGAAGGGGATGGCAAAGGATGAGAGGGTTAGACAGTGTTATTGATGCAATAGGCATGAAACTGAGCAAACTCCAGAGGACGAAGGAAGACAGGAAGGCCTGGCTTGATGTGGTCTGTGGGGTCGCGAAGAATCGGACTCGACTGTGCAACTGAACAACAACAATTGGGGGTGTCATCCAGTCACAGCAGACTTGGGGTGACCCCATCAGGTTTCCAAGGCCAGAGACAAACAGAGGTGGTTTGCCATTGTCTGCCTTTGCGTTGCGACCCTGGACTTCTGTGTGTGTGTGTGTGTGTCTCCCATCCAAATACTAACCAGGGGCCGACCCTGCTTAACTTCTGAGATCTGCTGGGACTGGCCGAGCCCAGGGCCTTTACAGAATACCCTCTACAGAATCCATCACAATCCATCACAATCAAAACTGGCCAGCAGATACCAACAGTCACTTTCTGTCAGAGCTGACTAGAAAAGCAGCTTCATGCACCTCTGGGAGGCAATTCTGTGGGTTGGAGTGAGGGGCCACCACCAAGAAAGGTGTTGCTCTCATTGAGGTCGAACTAGCCTCCCAGAAGGAGGGAACACCCAGGAACAATTGTTGGGCCGCCTGAAGTTGGTGTAAGAGCGTGAGGAGAGCCATGCTGGCTCCGACAAAAGGCCCCTCAAGTCCAGCATTCTGTTCACGCGGTGGCTGACCGGCTGCGTTAAGGAAGTCCGCCCACAAGATAACAGCAACAACATTCTCCCACCTCCGTGCCTGATTCTCCCTTCCTTTTATCCTCACAAAAGCCCTCTGCAGTGGGTAAAGTTCAAGGAGAGTTGGTTTTTATACCCCACTTTTCTCTACCCTAAGGAATCTCAAAAGCGGCTTACAATCCCATTCCCTTCCTCTCCTCACAACACGCACCTTGTGGGGTAGGTGGGGCTGAGAGAATTCTGAGAGAAACGTAGGAGAGGAAGAGTTGGTTTTTATAGCCTTCTTTTGTCTACCTTAGGAGCTGCGGTGGCTCAGGTGGTTAAGACGCTGAACTGCAGGCTGTGGAAGGTCAGTAGTTCAGCAGTTCGAGACCCGAGAGTGCCGCATGACGGAGTGAGCTCCCGTCTCTAGTTCCAGCTCCTGCCAACCTAGCAGTTCGAAAGCAAGAAATTGCAAGTAGATAAATAGGTACCACCTTGGTGGGAAGGTAACAGCGTTCCGCGCGCCTTGATGTTTAGTCATGCCGGCCACATGACCATGAAAATGTCTTCGGACAGCGCTGGCTCTTCGGCTTTGAAACGGAGATGAGCACCGCAACCCTAGAGTCGGATTCGACTGGCTTTCGATCAAGGGAAACCTTTACCTTTACCTTTGTCTACCTTAAGGAGTCTCAAAGTGGTTTACTATCACCTTCCTTTCCTCTCCTTGTGAGGTAGGTGGGGCTGAGAGAGTTCTGAGAGAACCATGACTGGTTCAAGCCTTCGCTGGGAGGAGGAGTGGGGAATCAAACATGGTTCCCCACTCTTAAGTGCTATACTATGCTGGCTCTCACCATGCTGAGTCTGGCGTGGATGTGTGGTGTGTCTGTATGGAGAGTTGCAGTCCTTCAGATATGGGGGATCAAAAGTCATGAAGAACTTTAGAGGTCAAAACCAGCACCTGGGACTTAGTCTGTTTGGCTGTTCCCAAGTATAAGAAGAGAAGAGACTGGGTTTATAACCCGTCCTTCACTCAGAGTCTCAGAGCGGCTTACAATCTCCTTCCCCTTCCCCACAACAGACACCCTGTGAGGGAGGTGGGGCTGAGAGAGCTCTGAGAGAACTGCTCTTTCAAGAACAGCTCTGACAGAACTATGGCTTGCCCAGGGTCATCCAGCAGCTGCGAGTGGAGGAGTGGGGAATCAAACCCGGTTCTCCCAGATTAGAGTCCACGCACTTAACCACTACACCGAACTGGCCCTCTGCACTGTAGGGAAAACTATGCTGTTGGAGCCAAACGTTGTGGCTGTGGAGAGCAGTAAACCTCCTTCTCCCATAATATTAAAACTCATGGGCATACAATGAATTTGATGGGCAGTAGACTGAAGGCAGACAAAAGGAAGGACTTCAAAGAGCAATTCTCTGCCGTGGGATGTCTGCTGTGGGATGTGGCGATCGGCCCTCAGTTTCTTTCGCTTTGAAATTCATGAAGAGCAGAATCATCAACATCTATTAATAGTGCCTTTAAGCAGCTTGTGGTCAGCTCATTACCTGCATCCATCTGCATCCTTTTTTTAAAAAGCCAGATTTGGACACAAGCTACAATCGCACACAGACTGCCGTGACCTCCAGATGGGGCTGCCTTTGAAGACTGTTCAGAGACTTCTGTTAACGCAGAATGCTGCCGCGCAAGTGTTAAGCATTTCATTTCACCATCGAGAATTTAGAAAAGATTTAAGAGCTTTGATCAGTGAGCCTGTGTTGACTTGATAAACTTTACGGATGTTATATTCCTCCTTCCCCCCCCCTCCCCCACTGCAAATCTGTTCTTTGACCTCTGAACTCCTTGCACCATTATCCAGCCAAGGGGTTGGGGCCATTTTATCTCTCACAGTCTATGGTTTGTTTTCCTTTTCTCCCCGTTAGGAATGAGGATGTACTCCAAACCGAGGGAAGGGTGAATTATTACAGACTCTGAGTTTCTTTTTTCTTATCTATAAAAAAGGGGGACTCTCTGTCTTTTCAGAGTACCAGCTTGGTAGGGAGACCTGAGATTTTCTCTCTTGAGCTTGCATCAAGAATGATCATTCTTAATAAAACTGTATTATTAAGAATTATCATTCTTGATGCAAGCTCAAGAGAGAGATCTCAGTTCTCCCGTAACAGTTAACTGCAAAAACTCCACTGACAGTTACCTGTAACATCTGCCTGGGGATGCCTCTTGCCGGGTTTGAAAGAGCTTTGCTGGCTACCGATTCACTCCTGACAACGGTTCTAAGTGCCAAAGGTGATGATTTTTTTTAAAGCTATCCGAGTACCTGAAGAACCATTTTCTCCTGTAAGGACCTGCCAGAGGACTATGCTGCCTTAGAAAGGCCTTGCCATACATGGTCCAATTCTCCGAGGAGAGGTGGAAAGGCTGTCTGCTGAAAGGGCAGGGCCTTCTTTGTGGTGGGTCTCCTTTGCTGTGGTCTGCCTGGCATCTTCACGGCTACATTTTGAGCACCTGTTGAAAACATTTCTGTCCACCCAGGCATTTAATATGTGTGTTCAACTGGCAGTTATTTCTAATCAGCTGTGGCTCAAGGGCAAATGATTTATCACCGCGTCCATTCATCTGTTAATTTTTAAAAGCTTTTGCTGTTTCTGCTTTTATTGACATTAGCATAGCTGACTTTCATGTTAGCTGTTTTGAAAAGCCATATCACTTTGGGTAATTCTATGATTTCAAGGCAGAATAGAAATGAATTTAAGTAAATAAGAGCCATCACTGGAAACATCTTTATCTTACACAGTACTAAGGGGAAAATACATCTTGAGAGTCAGTGTGGCATAGTGGTTAGAGCAGGGGTGTCAAACATACGGTCCGGGGGTCGGATGAGGCCCCTGGAGGGCTTCTATCAGGCCTGCAGTGGAACGGGCTGTCTTCTGCTTTTTCCTCCAGGTCTGCTGCCGCCGCCACGTCATCGTAGGTTTGCAGCTTACAGATACACACCTGAACAGCATACTCAAGATTGCAACAGCACAGACATTTTGATGCAGTAATTCAGAGCAAGAGGGGTCAGTTATCAGAGACTGTTAAATAAACAAAATCTTGAAAGAGTGCTAATGTTTTAAGCATGTTTTTATTTTAAGTTTAAAAACCCCTTTGAGTCCTTTATAAAGTTTGTATCTCTGCTACCTGGCATTACATTTTAGGACACACACGATCCGGCCCTTATAACAAATGAGTTCGACACCTCCGGGTTAGAGTATAGGACCCTTCAAATCCCTATGCTGCCATGAAGCTTAGGGCTTTTCCACGTCCTCATTTCTCTCACTTGTATGATCCTGTTGCTTCAGGTTTCCCCCACCCCCTGTTCCACATGTTTATTTCTCCCTCTAGTGGTCAATTCGATATTACACAGGTAATGTTCGGTATATCTCCCTGCAGGTTTAAACTGCAGTTTTTTTATACTGGACGTAAAGAGATGTAATATTGTATTGACCACTAGAGAGAGAAAAGCACAGACTTCCTCCAAAGCGACAGGAACACACAAGCAAGGAAAATAAGAATTTGGAAAAAGCCCTTACTTACTTCTGCCAGTTGGGGTGAGAGTAAACTGCTTCGCAGGGTTGTTGTGAGGGAAAAAATGGGGAAGTGAGAACCATGTATGCAGCCTTGAGCTTCTCAGAGGAAAGGGAGCATAACAGTGTGATCCACCACAACCAGTGTGGTTCCCTTGCAACTGTGAAGTGACCAACCGCATCTTCATTCTTACGGGATGATGAGATGGATCAGCATTATTGGGCTTTTATTTGTTTTGGCCTCATCAACACAATTCCTTGTCCTACTGAGGCTGGTTTCTGCAAGTGATCTTGCGCATTAGCTCTTGGAAGTCTTTTCCTTTTTTATCTTTATTTTATGCAGCTGATGTTGTGGGGCTGAATTTCTACCGTGAACTCCCGAGACATCGGTCGGCCCTAGTAGACAGGTGCGCCTCCTCTTCCCGACTTGCAGGGGCGTGCATCGTGGTGTCCTTGTCCTTCAAAGCCGCTTGGTGACAGCCAATCAAATCCGACGCTACGACGGGAGGTCGTTGCCAAGGTCAAAGCGGCACACCTGTGGTCTTGCATTAGTAGTTTTGATTGACAGGTTTGTGCTCCCCGGCTTAGTCTGCCCTTCCATGTTTGAGCTCCTGTCTCACACATCTGTCGCTGAAAGCTGAGATTGGAAAGATATTTTTTTCAAATATAAAAAAGGGTTCATTGGTACCCTGGAGCCGATAAATATTTGCTCCTCTCGTTCGTGCCCAAAGTCCTCTGAGATGATGTTGAAAATGCCTTTTCAAGGTGTGCCGTCGTGCGTCTTTTTCCTTTCTCCCCACACACTGAGAGGGGGGAAAAAGATTTTGGGTCGAGCCTTTTGCGGCAGGGGGAAGGCTTCTTGGGCTGTGAAAAAGAACTGTCTGTAGTGGCAGAGCGCGGCAGGATCCAACCCGTTGCCTTTTTGGGAGCGAGAACGAGTCTGTGAGAATTTGTCTCCCTCCCCCAGATTTAGCAGACGGAAGAGCCAGTTGCAGTCCTGGAGACATCAGAAGAACCCTGTCTGTTCAGGCCAAAGACTCATTTAGTCCAGCATTCTGTTTCCCTGCAGAAGACAGCCAGATGTCTTCAAAAGACCCACAGAGCTGCAGCCTACTGAGTCAAGCCATTGGTCTATCAGTGTTGCTGACTCTGACTGGCAGCTGCTCTTCAGGTTCTCGGGCGGAAGTTTTTCACATCACCCACTACTCGATCCTTTTGATTGGAGACACTGGGAATTGAACCTGGGACCTTCTGCATTCAAAGCAGAAGCTCTAGCACTCAGCCACTACCCCTCCAGAAAAGATACTAGGGATGGAAGGGTGGACTTTCTGCATACAAAATATTTACTGTTCCACTAAGCCGTTGCTTCTCTCTCAAATGAGAAATCTGCTTGGCCTTCATGGGAAGTGGGAGGCCAGACAAAACAAACCTTTGGTCTGACCCCGCAGTACGTGATTCTTGGGATTGCAATCAGTTGTTCTGCCTGTCCAATTTTTTAAAAAAATCCCTAGCCATGTTATGCCTTCTCAAAGGCAAAGAACAGTAGTCTGAAGTGGTGGTCTGGATTGTTATCATCTCCTTCTGTGCAATGTGTGGATCAGCTCAAGGAGAGGGGGAAATGGGCAGATTTAAAGTAGGGGCGAATGCTGGCCTGGATGAATCACAAGCTGGAGTTAAGATTGCTGGGGAAAAGATCAATAACCTCAGATATGCAGACGATACCACTCTGATGGCAGAAAGTGAAGAGGACCTAAAGAGCCTCTTGCTCAGCATGAAAGAGGAGAACGCAAAAGTGGGCTTGAAGCTCAACATCAAAAAAACTAAGATCATGGCATCCGGCCCCATCACTCCTTTGCAAATAGAAGGGGAAGTCGTAGAAGTAGTGACAGACTTCACATTCCTGGGATCCCAGATCACTGCAGATGGTGACTGCAGCCATGAAATTAAAAGACGCCTGCTACTTGGGAGGAAAGCGATGGCAAACCTAAACAGCATGATAAAAAGCAGAGACATCACCCTGCCAACAAAAGTCCACATGGTCAAAGCAATGGTATTCCCAGTAGTAATGTAAGGCTGCGAGAGTTGGATTATAAGGAAGGCCGAGCACCAAAGAATAGATTCTTTTGGACTATGGTGCTGGAGAAGACTCTTGAGAGTCCCTTGGACTGCAAGGAGATCAAATCATTCAATCCTAAAAGAAATCAACCCTGACTGTTCCCTGGAAGGCCAGATCCTGAAGTTGAAGCTCAAATACTTTGGCCACCAAATGAGAAGGGAGCACTCACTCAGTGGAGAAGACCCTGATGCTGGGAAAAATTGAAGGTCAAAGAAGAAGGGGATGGCAAAAGATGAGATGGTTATACAGTGTCATCGATGCAACGAAAATGAAACTGAGCAAACTTCAGAGGACAGCAGAAGACAGGAGGGCCTGGCGTGATGTGGTCCATGGGGTCACAAAGAGTCAGACTCAACTGTGCAACTGAACAACAACAAAAAAGTAGGGGTTAAACCCTGACTCCCCTCTGCTTGGCTCCTCCGCCTCCCCCTTCACCCTGGTGGATGTGGCTAGCAGGCACAATAGGCACCTGAGCAGAGAGACAGTGCCAGAATAGTCCAGAAAGCAAAGTCAAAGCCAGTCCAAGGATCAGTAATTCATTTGCTGCAGACAGGTCTGAGAAGCAGAATCCAAAGGCAGTCCAGTTAGCCAAGTCCAAGGTCAGTTCATAAATCACAGGGAGCAAGGCAAACATTGCAGTCACTGGTTTCACAGATATGTGACTTGTTGCTTCCCCAGCTGGAAAGGCATGCCAGCTTGGTTTAAGTAAGCCTCTTACTAGGAGCTGAGTTACGCAAAGCAAGGTCCTGCAATCACTCAGGACCGCTGTCAGTCAAATGCCTACGTTAAGCCATGAGACATGCACCGCACCTTCTCTGTGTAAGTTACCGGTGAGTTCGCTCCCAGCGTTGGTCTGCTACTGAGAGGGAATCAGGAGTCATCCTGTCCCAGCTGTTCATCATCATCCCTTCCCCGTAGTCTGCCTGAAGTAGTGAGGGTCAGCTGTCAGTGTTGTTTCCTGGAGCTCCTGACTTTCCTCAGCTGCTTCTTGTGAGCTGGGCCCAGGCTCTTCCTCTAAAGTGAGTTCCGACTGGTCAAGCTGACCCATGACAGCATGTCAAGGGGATGGAGTTTACTTCATCCACGGCCTCCGTCCCCTTCAGCTCTCCTCCAGTCTCTGAGGTAACAGAGCTCTCGTGCTATTTCTGCTACCTGGCCATCCATAGAGATTCCCCTCTTGTCCTCCCCCACCTCTCCTGATGGGCCCTGCATCCCATTCTTTCTCTCTCTGCCCCGCCGGCTATTCCCTCTGGCTCAGCTATTGGCTGGGCCCCGCCAGAGCCCGCCAATTTTCCTGCCCATCCACGCCCATCCTGGCTGGCCACTGCCAGAAAGCGTGGCCAGTTTGAGACAAATATTCCCTGTCTCATGGGTGTTTTCTTGGTCCCCGGCCTCCGTTGGCATCGGTGTCTTCTGCAGGCTGCTTCTCTGGGCATCTCCCTGCCCTTGTGGTTGGGCTGCTGGCTCCTCCCTCTTACCTCCTCCCAACCTCCCATGCTCTGTGCAGGGGTGCAGAATCTGCTTCAACCTTTCTGCCTCCGTGCAAGGTGGGTGGGGGTCTGCAGGCTGTCAGGACATTGTCCATGTTGCCAGCAAGGGAGGGCCTAAGGGTCAAGAGGCTGGGTGTGGCATTGATGCGTCTGGACAGCAGGGTTTTTGAAATTAGTTCTTCTGGAGTCATAAAAATAAAGATGTGGTTATATGTTCAGGCAAAGAAGTGTTCATGCATAAATTCTGTGCAAGGTTTGAGTGAAAAGCTACTCTTTGCTCAGTGACCCAAAAGACATTGGGTTGCATCTTCCAAAATAAAAACAACTTTTGTGGATTTCCCCCCCAAACAAGACAAGGCAACAGAAAGGGGTCCAGAAGTACTGAGATGCAAAAGCTTAAAATCTCTCAGTTGCCTTGACGATGGCTGAAGAGGAATTCTGACAGATCTTGTCATGAAGGAAGTAACCTTGGTAGCTGTTTGGGAATCAGTGAGACTCCAGGAAGAATTTAGTGAGAAACATGAGCCCTTGGACATGCACAGATTCCGCTCCCTTGAATGGATGTCCTTACAAGAGTGTGTCCTGAAGTTTCTGAACATAAAACATACACAACAATAATTGTTTCAGGTTGTTTCTGCGATTTTCAGAATGATAAACACACATCTGGGATTCTTAGGCATAATGGAAAGCACCCCTCCCATTAATGTTTATTCATGTTCAGGTGCTTCCCAACATCATCATCATCAGCAGCAGGTGTCTTGTTTTTCTTTGATTCTCCTGTTTTCCCGGGTAATAGCGTTTCTTCCTTTCAGCTGGATCCTAGCAACGGATCAGGACAGCACTCCCAGCCAATCAACATTGGATACAAGCCCCAGAGAAGGAATGTGAGGCAGTCCCTCACGAGGACAGAGCCGATTTCTGTAAAATTCCCTAAATAGCAGTAGTAATTAAGGTACCCCTACAGTGGATGGATAGTGTGAAGACTTGTCTCGTGCAATCATACACGTAAACATATACTTTGTTTTTAAAAAAAAATAACTGAAATTCTTTCAAAGATTGCAGACATCGACAGGTGGGGAGGTGTTTTCTGCAAAGCCTTACTTGTTGTGTGAAAAGAGATAACAGACCACAACAAGGAAGGATGGCAAATGTAGAGGGTTTTTTTGTGGAAAGGTAATTTTTTTTTTTAAAAAAAATGCCAGACAGTAAGATTATGTAAAGAAACCAGATGCGGTTAGGGTTTTTAAAAAATGCTGTCAGCCAGTGTGGTTGTGGGGGCTGCTGCTGTTTCCCCTCCATAGGATATAGTGGCACTGGGGGGCACCTACTTTGGGGGGTCAGTAAAATTGAATTCCTCTGTCCATTCTGCTTGCAACTTAGGATATCTTTAGATAAGTAGATAAATAGATAAGTAGATAAATAGGTACCACTGTGGTGGGAAGGTAACAGCGTTCCGTGCGCCTTGGTGTTTAGTCATTCCGGCCACATGACCACGGAAACGTCTTCAGACAGCGCTGGCTCTTTGGCTTTGAAACGGAGATGAGCCCCGCAACCCTAGAGTCGGATTCGACTGGCTTTCGAGCAAGGGAACCTTTACCTTTTACCTGTAGATAAGAGGGAGGACCATGTTCTGTGCAAATTCAGTGCCATTATCTTTACAAACAGCTGCCTCAGATTAATTCCCTCATTGAAACCAACGATCCTGTCATTCTAGGACTCCCTCCCAAAAACCCACAGATTTGAATCCCACCGAAAATCAGGAACAATGATGAAGGTGTCTACCCTGAATCCCAGATTTGGAACCGTAATGAAATTTTTATTGGCACATAATTCTGCTCATGTTCCTTGGTTCGGAAGTGTTTTCTTGGAGTTGCCACACGATACAACTTTTCCCTCGTCTTTCAGAGCCAGCCTCCCATGTGTTAAATAATCGTGCAGGCAGAAAGATAACTGGAAGTGGGAAAAACGAGTTCGATGTGTCATTCCTAGAAAGCGCAGAGACGTGGGGGTAGAACCTTCTGTGAACTTCCTTAGGAAAAAAAGAGGTTTTCTTTTTTTGGGGGGTGAGTAGTGGCGTTGGGATTCACAGGCAAATAACTGGGTTAATTTGATTATTTGATTTTCATTCACTCTGATACACAGAGCAGTTGGGGATTTTTTATGCCTTGTGCTTTTTGCCAGAGTAATAAATTGCTAACTGGAGCTATATATATATTTTTCCGTACAAGCTGCATTCCTGGTATCTTTTCGTGGGATTAGAGCATCTGACCTTGTTAGGAAACTTAAAAAATCCCAGTTTCCACTGTATTCTGCAGGCAGGGGTGCTAGGGGATATATATATAAATACTGTCAGTAAGCTCTGCACTTGTATCCTCCCACACGAATATCTGACTGCATCCCCATGACAAATACATCCCCCAACCCATGGCTGGGTTCATGCGTCTCTGGCAGTGTCGCCAGATGCCAATTTGAAATGGTAATGCAACAAACAAAACTCTCTGAACTGAATCATGCTTTTTGATTTTTGTTAAAAAAAATAAAAAATCTGCAGGAACATTGGATTTAATATTGCATAGCGGATGGAAAAAAAGAAGAAGTGACAAAATCAATGTATTTATTTTTCTATTTCTGGCAAATTTAGGCAGCTGCTAAAAAGTTGGTAAGATAAAACGCTTAATTTTAAGTCTGGGTAAAATGATGTATTTTGACCTGGTGCCTGAAAGAAAGCAAAGTCAGTACAAGGCGAGCCTCAAGGGGCACTGAAAAGGCCCCGTCTCTAGTTTCCGCCCGCCTCACCTCTGAAGACGGGGGCACAGAGAGGAGGGCATGAGAGGCAGATCATAACTGGTGGGCTGCATAGTATGGGAGGAGATGGCTCTTCAGGTACGCTAGTCCCAAGCCATTTAGGGCCTTAAAGTCAGAACCTGTGCTTTGAATTGTGCCCAGGAACAGGTGGGTAACCAGTGCAGATCTTTCAGCACAGGTATGATATGATCAGTGTTCCCTCTAAGCTGAGTTAGTGTGAGCTAGCTCACAGTTTTTTAGCCTCCAGCTCACACATTTTTGCCTTAGCTCAGGAAAGATGGCTCCAGAGCAAACTAATTTATGCAGTAGCCAAATCGCTCACCCACAACTTTAATGCCACTAGCTCGCAAAGTAGAATTTCTGCTCACAAGACTTCACAGTTTAGAGGGAGCACTGGATATGATCCCTGTAACCGACCCCTGACAATAGCTCGGCCCTTGATTTTTGGATCAATCGAAGTTCCCCAATGCTTGCCTGCGGCCTTAATGTGCAATAGAGAGTCTGTTGGGTTAAGACATGTTCCGAGAGCAGACAAGTCCACTGGACCATTTCAACTTGAACTTTCGTGCGTTGAAGGGGAGATCCAGACATTTTGGGCCTTTTCCCAGTTCAATATACCTTTTCACTTCTCCTGATTGTCGAATCTTCAGACACCTCGAGATGTTCTATCAGGAATAATTTAAAACCAGAAATTGTAGAGAGTGAAATATCAAAATGCCATGTGCAATAGTCGCCGGTGAAATAGTCACCTGTGCAATAGTGCCTGGCCCTGAGAGTGCAGAAGAGAGTCCAGGTGACTGGTCCAAAAGTGGAGCTGAGCGGAGATGCTGCAGATTAAGTGCAGGGGAGAGGCGCAGCCGGAACAGAGGCTGGCGAAGCGGAATACTGACCACGTGTCTTCCATACTTGTGTCTGGTGTCATTCTGCCAAAGTCAACGGGTCTTCTCCAGGGAGCCGGTTGGAAGACTGCCGCTCCGGCTTACCTCTGGAGCATGGCGCGAGGCCCATTTTTAATGACTGATGGGGCCCCCTTCTCGACAGTGGCTGGGGCTTTTTGGAAGTCTGAGGAGAAAAACCCTGTCTGTCAGGGATTAATGGGGTGGGAAGTCCTACCATAAAGCAAAGCCTTGAGTGAAATTCCATAGCTTCATGGACTGTTAATTCTTTATTAGGTTTTCCTAAGACTGAGATAAAAGGCATTTTATCTTTTTTAAGGTTTGCATTAACATGTCATTGAGTTTTATAGGTACATTGATCTTCATTTGGCTAATCTGGAAAGGGGTAATAGAAATGTGTGTTCTTTTGCCATTGCAAAGACAACTCTGTAATGCTTCCGGCTCAGGACAGGGAGGGAGGGAGGGAAGGAGGGACGGGGTGGTTATTTTGTATCTGAGATGGGCCCGCCAGAGCTGGGAAGGGATTCCAAGGGGAGCTGCCAAAGTTTGAGAAGACAAGGGCAGCTTCTCGGGAGACATCCCTAGGTCTTGCAGGAAGGCGTCTCAGATCATTTTAAGAGCCGTAGGAAACGGCACGTTGTAGTATGCGCCTGCTCAGCCTTTCGTAAGGACAAAGGTGTTCTGCATTTTTTGCCTGCCGAGACCCATAATGCAGGGCGGTTGGCATACACATTCGGTCTGTGCTCTGCGAACTGCACCGGCTGAATTCTGGCACTTACCTCTAAGGCCTTGAGCGGCCAGGGACCAACATACTCGTGGGATCACCTCTCCACGTATGTGCCCCACAGAGCCTTGCGCGCATTAGGTCAACGTTTTATTGATGATCCCCAGTCCAAAAGACATCTGTCTGGCCTCGATCAGGGCCAGGGCCTTTTCAGTCCTGGCCCCGGCCTGTTGGAATAAGCTCCTGCTAGGGATCAGGGCCCTGCGGGACCTTTTACAGTTCAGTGGGGTCTGTAAGACGGAGCTCTTCCACCAGGCTTTTGGGAGAGGCAGTGAGTGTCAAATATCATCTGGTCCCTCCTGTTACCATCTGTACCATGGTCTTCAGTATTTGAGGACATAAAGTGATAACCGCCTTGGCTTATCCAAAGTAGGGTATCTATAGGAACCCCTTTTGGGATCTAGACCTCTCTGCCTTCAATTGTCTAACACCCAGGGCACCATTGTAAGAGCTGTGATATAGTTTGATGGCCATCGTTTAAGGGTTAAGTTCAGGGCTATTTTTGGGCAGGAACGCACAGGAATGGAGTTCCGGCTGGCTCCCATGTTGGCCACGCCCAGCAGGAACTCATTAGCATGATAGGCCACACCCAACAGCAGAAACGCATCAAGATTGGCTACATTAGAGGTGTGTGGCCTAACATGCAAAGAAGTTCCTGCTATCGAAAAAGCCCTGGGTTTTAACAACAAACAAGGTAAACAGAATAAGAAGCAAAAGGTGGGTGTGGCTGGATGACCACACTTCTGGTAACATGGGGGTGTGGCCTAATATGCTAATGCACTATGTTGTCAGGGGTGTGGCCTAATATGCTGCTGATGGGTTTGGCCTGTTATGCTAATGAGTTCCGTCTGGGCTTTTTCTACAAAAAAAAGCCTTGGTTAAGTTTATAGTTTTAATTTGGATTTTATTGTTTCATGTTAACATTGTAACCTGCCGTGAGCCCACTTGCGGGAAGGGCGAGATAGAAATTGAACTAGCCAGCCAACCAACTGAACAAACATAACCCTGAATGAGGCTAAATTCAGACATTAAGTACCTTTCCCCATCCATAGGAGCTAATGTAACTGTCAGTCAAGTCTCTTGCTGAGCTTCTGACGTACACCCGACATACACGACAAAGCCCAGCCCTCCCTTTCTGTCTCCGGGGTCAGGAAAGTCAAGGAAAGTCAGGGAAAGCTAGGGTGACTCAGAGAGTCAAGGAAGCGAGTTCCAGATACCCTATTTATAATTTCATAGTGCATAAACATTCCAAAAGGCACAAGTCGTTTAAAGCAAAAGTCACGTACGGGGTTGTCGGTGCCAGAAGGCCACGGCACTTAGCGGCGTCCTGAAACCTCCAGGGAAACAGAATCAAAGATTCAACTGCAGAGGGTATAATTACAATACAAACTAAAGAATCATAGGTTTAACAGAGGACTGAGGCTCAATCCAGGCCCTAATTCCGTGACGGCTTCTGTCACAGATTCCGCCCCCTCCCCTTTTTTGATGGCTAGTTGTGTTGGTCTGAAGCAGCAGAACAAAGTCTGAGTCCAGTGGCGCCTTTAAGACCAACAAAGTTCTATTCTGGGTCTAAGCCTCCGTGTGCCTTTGAAGAAGTGTGCATATATATGGAAGCTGAGACCCAGAATAACACTTTGTTGGGCTTAAAGGTGCTCTGGACTCAAACTTTGTCACCTCCCCCCATTTTTAGTTATTGCTTTGTGTGCAGCACCTTTTAATCCTGGAGGTGATCAGTTGGGTGCACCTTTAAAATGGGCACAGCGAAGAAGAATGTCTACGGGCCCTTCCCGCTCTGTTTCAAAGGGCTGGTTCATGGGAGGACGCCTCTGGCTTGGTGATAGCACCATCAGCTGTGGCTGGCTTGTGTGAATACAGTGTGCTGTTTTGGGCTTTCTCTCCTGTAATGGGACTTCAAAGGGCTGGCTGGAAAAAGCACCCAGAGAACAATAAAATCTCATTACGATGAATGATTCGAAGCGCCTCACATCAGACCCAGAATCTGCATAAGAGTGATTTATGAGCAGTGAGTGAAGATGGTATCATTGATGCAGAGAGGACTCCATCTTTCTGTAGTGTACCTCTGAGGATGCCAGTCATAGCTGCTGGCGAAACGTCAGGTAGTACAATGCCCAGGGCCAGCTCACCCGCTAGGCGAGCTAGGCGCTCGCCTAGGTCACACCGGCCCACAGGGGCGCCAAACTGGCCCCCCAACAAAAGCCCCCTGCCACTGCCTCCCCGCTGCCGCTGCCAATGAAGAGCACCCTAGTGGGGCACAGGAGGCAGCGGCGAAGCTTGCCCGCCCTCCCCCTCCCCCCCGCCCCACTGGAAGGTTGGCATCTGTGCCCACCTAGGGTACAGAACCACCTCGAGCCGGCCCTGACAATGCCATGACCACGGCCATAGGGCCTGGAAAATCTACAACGACTAATGAACTCTGGCCGTGAAAGCCTTTGACAAAATAATGAATATGGTATCAGTTCACCAGTTCGTTTGTCAGTCCACTGTCTGTATTATTTTACCGAAGCAGAAGTTGCAGAATGTGGTGCCACCCTCAAAAAGGCCCTGCTCCTTTCCCCCCTTAATCTGGCTTCAGGAAAAAAGAAGAAGACTAGACTCTGAGTAAGTCTCCTCTGATCCTATTTTAGGAAGGGGCTTGTCAGGAAGGAGTCGCTCCCAGAGTTTTGGGCCGTCACAAATGCAGCACTCCAGACAAAACTTCCAGATCACCCAATCCACCACAGGCTCTTCCTGTCAAAGTCATTTTTCACTTCCAAGTCCGATCCTGCAGTATTCTGGTCTTCAGTCCACAACAATCACACAATGTATATTTGTTCTGGATGGGAGCTTGCAAAAATCCGAAACCATCCCTTGCATAGCCGTAATCTTTTCATGCCTGTAAAGTATCGTCTTGCAGGTTCAGAGCTCTTTTCCTGCTCCTTCTGAGCCAGTAGTGGTTAAGTGTGCGGACTCTAATCTGGGAGAACCGGGTTCGATTCCCCACTCCTCCACTTGCAGCTGCTGGATGACCTTGGGCAAGACATTGTTCTGTCAGAGCTGTCCTTGAAAAAGAGCAGTTTCTGTCAGAGCTCTCTCAGCCCCGCCTCCTTCACAGGGTGTCTGTTGTGGGGAGGGGAAGGGGAAGGAGTCCGTAAGCCGCTCTGTGACTCCTTTGGGTAGTGAAGGATGGGGTATAAATCCAATCTCTTCTTCTTCAAGTTAATAATAATCTTCCGGCGAGCGAACTCTGTATGTTCCCGTGGAACCTGCAGTCAACTATCTCCTGTGCCAGAACTTTTGTGATGCATTCTCCTGCAGTTAATTTGTTTGGAGCTATGGAGGGGGGAGAGATTTTTGAAGAGTGGGGAAAGCAGAGGAGAAGCGGCAGCTGACTCAGGAGGGAAGCTGTTTTGCTTCGTCTGTAAATGGCACTTTGCGAGCCTTTGATCGTCGTGGTAGAAGACGAGCGGTACCCAGGGAGGCTTCTCCGCTCCTTCCTGACAGCACCTGCCATGCATTTATAAAAGATGTTCTGCATATACAAAATATATATATATATATAAATTAATCTATCCATTCTCAGGGAGGCAAGAGAGGAGCAGGAAACATTAGACTTTGTTCTTGCGCCGGGATGTCCCGGAGTGGGCGACGTCGAAATAGGCGTGGGGTTTAGTCTGTGCAAGGGGAGAGAGCCGGCTTAGAAGAGCGAAGATGGTTTATTCGGAAAGATTTTAATGAAATGGCTGGAGGCTGTTTTGATTTCCAAACGAGGTTGGAGGCGCTTGAACGTGACAGCGCGCTCGGATGCCGGTCTCAGGATGCCGGCCGCAAAATTAAGCGTAAGGAGCTGTCCTTTGCAAGAGGATGGTGTCTGTTTCAAGTCATTCTTTTCTCAAGCAAAAGGCCCAGGAGGCCTAGGTGGGATGGGACGTTTGTGAAAAAGGTTTCCTTTTAATTTTTTTTTAAATTATGATGATTTGTATGCTTGGAGAAACCTTTACTGGTAATGAATGCTGATTTCTCTCTCTGTCTCTCAAAAAGAATTGCCAAAATTTACATACGGTTTTTAAAGAAGAATATCGGAAGGAATGGAAGACGGTGCGGTAGAACGGAACAGAATATTTACAAAAGTTGACATTATATTAAATAGGAGGTTTTAATGTGCTGTTATCTAAACAGCAACCGGTTTGCATAGCTTTTCTAAATGGCCTTTGGGAACGATTTGGCATATATTTAGTTTTTTTAGTCTCTTCGATTCGAGGAAGAGTAGGTTTTTATAGCCCGCTTTTCTCTCCCGGAAGGAGTCTCAGAGTGGCTTGCAATCTCCTTCCCTTCCTCTCCCCACAACAGACACCTTGTGAGTCAGGTGGGACTGAGAGAGCTCTGAGAGAGCTGCGACTAACGCTCCCTCTAAACCATGGAGTCCTGTGAGCAAAAATTCTACTTTGTGAGCTACTGGCATTAAAGCTGTGAGTGAGCGATTGGGCTGCTGCATAAATTAGTTTGCTCTGGAGCCCTCCTGCCTGAGCTAAGACAGAAATGTGTGAACCGGAGGCTAAGAAGCTGTGAGCCGGCTCACACTAACTCAGCTTAGAGGGAACACTGGCTGTGATTGGCCCAAGGTCACCCAGCAGGTTTCATGGGGAGGAGGAGTGGGGAGTCTTAACCTCTACATCACACTGAACATACTCTGTTTAATCATTTCAGCAGTTTCCCATACTTTGGTCAGCCGACACTGTGGTATTGGTGCGAGGTGGGTTTAAGTTGATTCCTGTGCTTAGCTATACAAACCTTAGCAAAAATACTGGAGATCCAGTGTTGCGTCATGGTTAGAATGCTGGATCAGAACTTGGGGAGTCTTGGATTCAAATCCCCACTACTATGAAGTTGAGCCTGACCGTCTCAGCGAATGGATGTTATTTTGGGGGTAAAATGGAAGGGAGGGGAACATACGCAGTCTTGAGTTCTTCGGGGGAAGAGCAAGATAAAAACTCATCTGTAGATTTCTCGGTGTCCGTTTGCATTGATCTCTGCATGAATACCAATTAGTACAGTCAGTAGAACATCAGTGGATCGTTAGTTTAACACTTTCCCAGTTAGACGTCTAATCAACCCAGTACTCAGTTCTGTAGGCAAATGTTAACTCCTCATCTCTGTTTATTTGGCAAACTTGTATGCCGCTTCTTCAGACACCCACTTGAGGTGACTCACAATTAAAAAACAGGAGCAGAAAACAGCGTACATTTCAAGTATTAAATGCAAGTCATGGGCATGTAAGAACAACATAAACCAAATATTGGGACAGCCTACCAAACATCTGGTCTATAGTCTAGACGCAAGCCATAAAACAAGATAACACCCCCCCCCCGGTATATTACCCGTTTGCCAAAAGTAATAGCAAGTATGCAGAACTGGTGAGTACTGAGTATACAGCAGTGATGAAATTATTAATTCAGTACGAAAAACAGATTCGCTATGAAACCTGAAGTGCAAAATGTGGAATATAAATATATCCCAACAGAAGTAAGCTTTATTGTATTTTATAAACAGTGTCCCAAAAAACCTTTCAGTGCAATGAAGGGGGTGGGTGTTGGGAAGAAATATTTTCTGTTTCATATATTTTGTTATGTATAATCATTACCTTTTGATATATATGTAGTTACGATATGTAACCATTCTTTCTTTTCTGTATTTTCTTTTCATTATCTCTTTGTTTTCCAAGAAAACAAAACAAGAAGATAAAAGCCCTCTATTTACAGTAGCCAGTGTTCCCTCTAAGCTGAGTTAGTGTGAGCTAGCTTACAATTTTTTAGCCTCTAGCTCACACATTTTTGTCTGAGCTCCGAAAGGATGGCTCCAGAGCAAACTGATTTATGCAGTAGCCAAAATTGCTCACTCACAACTTTAATGCCAGTAGCTCACAAAGTTGAATTTTTGCTCACAAGACTCCACAGCTTAGAGGGAGCATTGAAAGTAACCTCATTGGGTGCCACACTGTCCCGAGAGCCCTTCCCCCAAAAAGAAAGACAAACCAGTGCTTGGGCTGAGCTACAAGCCCCGGAACACTGTGGAGCAATTATTATTGTTATTATTATTATTATTATTGATTAGTGTCAAGGCCCAATGCAAAGAGATGGGCAACAGGCACTAGGCAGAGGGCCAAGGGGAGCACGGCGGCCTGCAGCATGTGCCTGGGCCAGCGGTGGTCAGTGCCCCTTAGAAGCGTGGGAGGTGATGGGCAAAGATGGGGCGGCGGCAGTGAGTGCACCGCTGGTGAAGAGGCCCCACGGCACCCTCCCCTCCTGGAGGCCTCCCAGTGGCCTCGGAAGCCAGGTGGGGGGGGGGGTTGAGTGGAGATGGGCCGGAGAGGACCCATGCCACCGTCCCCTCCCGGAGGCCTCCGAGCAGCCTTAGAAAGCAGGGGTGGGCAAAGAAGGGTTGGCGGGGGTGGGAGAAGGTGGGCCGCCGGCAGTGAGCACGCCACTGCTGGCGAGGCTCCACACCAGCCTCCCCTCCTGGAGGCCTCTGAGTGGCCCTAGAAGCCGTGGGGCTTGGGCAAAGATGGGCCGTCGGTGGGCAGCACGCCATCGGTGGAGAGGCTCCACGGCACCTAGCCCTACTGGAGGCCTCCCAGCCAGGTGGGGGGGGGGTTGGGCAAATGCGCCCCATGGCACCCTCCCCTCCTGGAGGCCTCCCAGTAGCCTCAGGGCTGGGGCCGGAGGGAGCGACCAGTCTGTGCGGAGGCCAGGTGGGCCTGTCCTCCTGGCTCTCCACCGGAGTGGCTGCCAGAGCATCCATCCCAATCGATGGCCCCGTGCAGAGTAAGGGCAAGATCCTGGGCGGCAGGTCTGTGGGCTGGACTGATGCCATGGTGGAAGGGAAGGGAAGGCAGCCAATCGAGGGACACCTTGTGATGGGCAGTTCCTGCAGCCAGTTGATTTTCCCATGCATAGATCATTGCTCGTCCACTACAAGTTTATATAATAGGACAGGATATGTACCCCGCCCTGCCCTTAACGAGCTCAGGGTGGGTTCCAACAATCTAAATAGAATACAAGATAAATACAATACAATTAAAACCACATTAAAAACATGTAAAACATATGACTCTTATAAAAGGCCAGGTGCCTCAGTGGTTGGTACCACTGGGAATAAGTTTCCCAGAGATCTGTACAATCTGGGATCTCGGGCTATAAAATAGGGGCCGACCCAAGGAGAGGGGGACACACACACGCCCGCTGCCTCAACCGAAAGCCCGGTGGTGCTGTCCTTGGTGCTGAAAGGTTCACCCGGGTGCCATTGCTGGTATTTTAGCTTGCCTTGCCGGACGTCTGGAAGATGTGGCCGCTAGTTTTCTGAGGGGCGTCATCAAATCACCGCACTGTAACCGACACCTCGCTGTGATACCGGCGACTCGCTTTCTGAGAGAGGGCAGTGTGCCATGCTATTCAACCTTAGCTGTTGAGATCAATATCTTGTAGCAGGAGACTGATTTTAATAAAAGGACTCTCTCGGCTTTCCTATCTCTGTGACAGATAGGCCTCAGCTAACATAAATCCTTGCTTTGGTCCTGTCACTCGCTTTGCTTGGCGTGACACATGCGTCACGACGCGGAATACAAATTATTCTAAAAGTTGGTGAGCATCCCCTTCTTCTGGGTAGCTCGGAGCTCGTTTTTGCAATTCCTCCTGGAACCTTGAGAACCGCCAGCTGCCACAACCAGCTCAATGGGGGACAGCTTTACATCAGCCTTGCAAATGAGACTACCCGAACTGCTAGGTGAAAGCTTTTCACCAGCATGCCTGCTTATATATACACACGGGAGTTACCTACTAGGGCAGGGGTGTCAAACTCATTTATTAGGAGGGCCGGATCGGACATAAATGAGACCTTGTTGGGCCGGGCCACGTGCGTCATAAAATGTAATGCCAGGTAAGGTAAAGGTAAAGGTTCCCTTGCTCGAAAGCCAGTCGAATCTGACTCTAGGGTTGCGGTGCTCATCTCTGTTTCAAAGCCGAAGAGCCAGCGCTGTCCAAAGACGTTTCCGTGGTCATGTGGCTGGCATGACTAAACACCAAGGCACACGGAACGCTGTTACCTTCCCACCAAAGTGGTACCTATTTATCTACTTGCAATTTCTTGCTTTCGAACTGCTGGGTTGGCAGGAGAATGCCAGGTAGCGGAGGTATAAACTTTATACTTACTTTATATTTTTACTTAAAATAAAAACATGCTGAAAACATTAGCCCTCTTGCAATATTTTGTTTATTTAACAGTGTCCGATAACTGACCCCTCTTGCTCTGAATTATTGCATCAAAATGCCTGTGCTGTTGCAATCCTGAGTATGCTGTTCAGGCGTTTATCTCTAAGCTGCAAACCTATGATGACGCAGCGGCAGCAGACCTGGAAGAAGAAGCAGAAGACGGCCAGTTCCGCTGTGGGCCTGATAGAAGCCCTCTGGGGGCCTGATCCGGCCTCTGGGCCGCATGTTTGACATTCCTGTACTAGGGCCTCAAAGAAAGACAAAGGAAAAAAAATATGGAGGGTGGTGGAGGTGCATAGAGCATCCCTGCTTGCTCCCCTGGGGTTGATATACTGGCCCAAGGTAATCAAGAAAAATCTTTTTTAAAAACTAAGCAGGGTCAGGCCTGGGAAATATTTGGATGGGAGACCTCCAAGGAATACCAGGGTCATGACACAGAGGCAGGCAACGGCAAACCACCTCTGAACTTCTCTTGCTTTGAAAACCCTAGGGGGTTGCCGTTAAGTCAGCTGTGAATCGACGGTAAACAACAACAACAACAAATGGACTTCAGGCTGAAGATTTACTTGTCCCTGCTTCGATTGTGGGTTTTAAAAAAAGGTTATGTCCATTTAATCCCCCCCCACTTGCTCTCCAAGGAATTCTGGAGAGTGTACAGGGCTGTCCCTTCCTCCCTTTAATTCTCACAACAACCCTGAAAGAAAGCTTAAATGTAAGGTGGTGACTGGCTGGAACTCACCCACTGAACTTTGTGGCAAAGTTAGGATTTGAACCCAGGTCGCTTGTCATCCTGGTCTTATTTGAAGCATCGTGCTACTCCGTCTTTTCCATTTATCCAAACGACTGCTGTTGAGCACAAAAGCGGGGCAGGTGGTCCCGGTTCAAAGAATTAACGGAGCCCTGTCTTCTCAGGCAGTAAGTGGGCATTTGGTAATCGTTTGATCCGGTGCAGTATCCCCGGAGAGGCTGCCTCTTTTCTCCGAGATCAATGTGTCACTGTCATTAAACTTTCTTCTTATTCTAATGAATGTGCAGAAATCTCAAAAGGAGAAGCAGATTGCTTTGGACGCTGTGCCCACTGTTATCCAACTGGATTTATCCGTGTGTGTTTGCTGAGATGGTAAATACGCATCCGAGAATCTGCAAGCCTGTACTTCTTTGCGCCGCTCATAAGCAAACAAAAACAAATATGTCTGGGTCTGATGCTTAATGACCGCATGGTTATTTTCTTATATGTGTGGCGGCAATTATATCGCCGTCACTCACACGCAGGCCGTTTGCAGAATGGGCTCGCCAATTAACGTTTTCATTGAATGGAACCCTCCATAATGCAGTGCTGAGTACAGAGGACGATGTTGCCTTCACAAGTGATAATGATCTATTTATTTCAGCCGTGGATCAGTGATCAGTCAGGTTGGGAACGGTGCCTCCACATCTTGGTGGTCCAGGCAGTTCCTGGGTCATCTTATATTCTTATAATCAAGTGTGGATACTTAAATCCACAGTTTGGTGTAGTGGTTAAGTGTGTGGACAGATTGGGGCCACGTTGTCATAAACTATACAGTTTGGTGTCGTGGTTAAATGTGCAGACTCTAATCTGGGAGAACCGGGTTTGATTCCCCACTCCTCCACTTGCACCTGCTGGATGACCTTGGGCAAGCCATAGTTCTGGCACAGTGGTTCTTGAAAAAGAGCAGTTTCTGTCAGAGCTCTCTCAGCCCCACCTACCTCACAGGGTGTCTGTTGTGCGGAGGGGAAGGGAAAGGGGTTTGTAAGCTGCTCTGAGACTCCTTTGGGTAGTGAAGGGCGGGTATAAATCCAATCTCCTCCTCCTAACTTGAGGGATGTAGAAAAACCTGAAATCGTTAAAGCATTACATTGGGGGTTTAAATGCCCCTTGAAAACAAAAACTTTGTGCATGCACAGACACTGCATTTACCTTTGTCACAGATAGTGGGCGGGGACAGCCGGGAACTTTGGTGGGTGTGATGGCAGTGAAGGAAAATAAGAAAGCCTCCTGTGTGTATTGTGGGTCCCCACTTGTGTGCTCCTAAATTCAGCTCTGGTGGTGAAAAGGGCTGTCGAGTCGCAGCTGACTTGTGGCGACCTCGGAAGGCTTTCAGCACAAGAGACTAACAGAGGTGGCTTGCCCATTGCCTGCCTCTGCAGGGCCAACCCTGCTTAGCTTCTGAGATCTGATAAGCTCAGGCTGGCCTGGGGGCCATCCAGGCTCTAAACCCTACAGTTGATTTAAAGAAGTATACTTGGTTCCTCGTTATAAATGTGGATGTGCAGAAGAGCAAGAAGACTTTCTGGGGGGTTCATTTCTTGTGCAGGCTCCCCTGATCTTGTCAGAGCTCAGAAGCTGAGCAGGGTCATCCCTGGCTAGTATTTGGATGGGAGACCTCCAAGGAATACCAGGGTTGCTATTGCAGAGGCAGGCAATGGTAAGCAACACAGAGGCAGGCAAGTGGCAAACCACCTGTTTGTCCCTTGCCTTGACATGGCTGGCCCAGCCTCGCCTGATCTTGTGAAGAAGAAGAAGAAGAGAAGAAGAGAGTGGATTTATATTCCGCCTTTCACTACCCAAAGGTGTCTCAGAGCGGCTTACGAACTCCTTTCCCTTCCCCTTCCCACAACAGACACCCTGTGAGGTAGGTGGAGCTGAGAGAGCTCTGAGAGAAACTGCTCTTTTTCAAGAACAGCTGTGCCAGAACTATGGCTTGCCCAAGGTCATCCAGCCAGGTGCAAGTGGAGGAGTGGGGAATCAAACCCGGTTCTCCCAGATTCGAGTCTGCGCACTTAACCACTACACCAAACTGGCTCTGAGAAGCTAAGCAGGGGTAGCCCTGGCTGGTACTGGGATGGGAGACCTCCAAGGAATACCAGGGTTGCTACAGAGAGGCAGGCAGTGGCAAACCACCTCTGCATATCTCTTGCCTTGAAATCTCTGTGGGGTCGCCATAGGTCGGTGGCGACTCGACAGCAAAATAAAAACATATCTTATGCACGTATTTGCAAACCCTTCTTTCTTTCCTGGCTCTGGCTGGAACGAAGATCCCCGCCCTTTCCGGACTTGGCTGTGATGTAGCAAAACAGTGCTGTGAATAGAAACCTCTCCCTTCCACGCTCAGCGAGCCCTAAGCAAAGAGGCACGCTATTTTTTCCCTTGCTTTGCAGTTGATGGGAAAATAACGAGCAGGGTGGGCAGAGAGAAATGGGTTTTGGATAACAGCTGCGTGGACGGACATGTCACAACCGGCCTCCTTAGCAATACACGGCCACAGTTGCCGCAACAGTCCCGATCGATTATATCTTCGGAGAAAAGGCAGCAGTGCCGGGGAGAGGTGCAACAAAGGGTTTGGAATGCTTTATGCGCTGAGGCCGGTGCTGTGGATTGATCCGCGTGATCGAGTAGGTGCAGCCGTTGTAGTCAGTGGCTTCGTGTGGCAGCGGGTTCACGGTTGCGCGGGTTATTCAGATCGCACATCAGCTTGTGGCTCCCAGGTATATTTCCCCCCCCCCACATACAAAGATTTGGGAGAGTAGGTGGGACCATGTAGGGTCCTGCCCAGAAGGGCCTTTGATTGTTCATTTGAGATCTGATTGGCTGTGCAGATTAAAATAACATTTCAGTTTGGGGGAGTGGTTAAGAGCAGCATGACTCTAAACTGGAGCACCAGCTTTGATTCCCCACTCCTCCACATAAAGCCCGCTGGGTGACCTCGGGTCAGTCACAAGTTCTCTCAGAGCTCTCTCAGCCCCACCTCCCTCACAGGGTGTCTGTTGTGGGGAGGGGACGGGAAGGAGATTGTAAGCTGCTCTGAGACTCTTTCCGGTAGTGAAGGCTGGGGTATAAACCCAGCTCCTCCTCACTGAGCTCCTGTGTCTGTGTACATTTTGGAGAATGCTCAGCTGAGTAAGAAGAATATTTCTCCCCGCCCCCTTGAATTTGACTACTTCATAAAGCAGGGGTCCCCAACATCGTGCCCGAGGCCTTCATAAGAACATCAGAAGAGCCCTGCTGGATCAGACCAGTGGCCCATCTAGTCCAGCATCCTGTCTCACACAGTGGCCAACCAATTCCTCTGGAGGGCCAGCAACAGGGCAGGGAGGCCGAGGCCTTCATAAGAACATCAGAAGAGCCCTGCTGGATCAGACCAGTGGCCCATCTAGTCCAGCATCCTGTCTCACACAGTGGCCAACCAGTTCCTCCGGAGGGCCAACACCAGGGCAGAGAGGCTGAGGCCTTCATAAGAACATCAGAAGAGCCCTGCTGGATGAGCTCAGTGGCCCATCTAATCTAGCATCCTGTCTAACACAGTGGTCAACCAATTCCTCTGAAGGGTCAACAACAGGGCATGGAGGCCGAGGCCTTCATAAGAACATCAGAAGAGCCCTGCTGGATCAGACCAGTGGCCCATCCAGTCCAGCATCCTGTCTCACACACTGTCCAAACAGTTCCTCTGGAGGGCCAACAACCGGGCATGGAGGCCGAGATCATCCCCTTCTGTTGCTTTCTGGCCCTGGGATCCAGAGGCTGACTGCCTCTGAATGTGGAGGTGCCCCACAGTCACCATGGCTAGTAGCCACTGATAGACCTATCCTCCGTGAATCTCTCTAATCCCCTTTTAAAGCCGTTTATTCCTGTGGCCATCATTGTCAGTAGGGGTGATCCGATACCGGTTTGGCCTTTACCCCTCAACATATTTTGCTCCGACTGAGGAACCGGGTCAGAATTGGAGTCTTTATAGGATTAGGTGGCGCCTTGTATCAACTTGTCTTCTGCTGAGCTAAGAGCTGCAGTACCGCCCTGTGACCTTCTGCACTGGTGGCGCCCAAGAGCAGCAGTGGAGGCCAGCAGCTCCCTCTTGTGGTGAGCACAGAAAACAGTGCACTTGGGTCTGGATGCCCTTTGTCTCGACAGTCTCCTGGGGCTTCACTGTTGTAAGCAGTACATTTGAGCGGCTGATGTTCCACAGACTCTCCTGAGTGTGAAAATTTCATCCTAGGCAGCAAAGCATATAAACACAGACCTGCGCCTGGCGACTTAAGACTCCGTGCCAATTATCCTTGGAGACCATTTCCATTTTGAGAATCCAACGCTCTCGGTGTTCGCAAATGCGGTCTAATATTAGCTATGTATCTGCCTCACCTTCTGGGTCTAAGAAACTTGGCGAGTGACAGAGAACGAGACGTTAATCCCCAGGCCTCCCGGGTGTTGGATTACAGTTCTGCCTCGCTTCTCCGAGCGGGAACCGCATTTCCGCCGACAATGGCTGGGCCAGCGAAGGAATGCTAATCTAGCCATGCCTGTTCATTGACTTGCTGACGAGGAGTAGGAGCAAACAAACCGCTGGCCCGAGTCTAAATTTAGTTTTATTCAGAGGGAGTTAATTTATAACACTAAGTTTCGAGCCGTACCATCTTATCGTGTGTTGGTTAGGGGGGAGGAAATGAATTTTTTTATTATTATTATTCCAGCAGAAAGGCGACCCCAACATTCTGGGACCGGGGAAGAAGGGATTAGTTTAATAAGATTTATAGGCATTCGGTTGAGCGGGAGGTTGGTTGCTAGGAAGGTGGTCGTGCCCTGTGTACGGATGACTGGCAAAGGGAACCCGGGTGCTTCATAATTGTTGGAGTGGGCTGGGTTGCCAACCTGCAGATGGGGCCTGGAGATCTCGTGGAATTACAATTCATCTCCAGACTACAGAAATGGCTTTTTTAGAGGGTGGACTGTATGGCATTATAACCCCCGGGCATCACAACCAGCACAGCAAGTAGCACAAGGTCCCACACAATTGGCAGTTGACCAGATAGCTGTATACATCAGTTATATTTTTATTCTGTCTTTCCTGCCGGGAGTTCAAGGACATTTGCAGCTATCCTTCATTTTATCTGTAATGTAACGCTGTGAAGCAGGTGAGATGGCTTACCCAAGGTCACCCCGTAAGATTCATGGCTGAGTGAGGATTTGAACCTGGGTCTCTCTAGTCCTAGTCCGGCGCTCTGACCCTGCCATCATGTTGGCTTCTGCTTACAAGTTTTGCAGTATGATTCATGCATTCCAAGCCCTGCCCACCTGCTGCTCCGCTGTTGTTCGTGAAGAGCAGAAAGCAGGGGTTTAAATAGCTTGGAGCCATTTGGGCCCTGCTTTCTGCTCTTCATGAGCCTCCGGGAATGACATAAAAATCCATGGAACGTTATGGTGGTTCTTTGGAGCGCAAACATCGCTTCGCGAACCATGAATTGCCCAAAACTTGTGACGAACTTTAGTTTGTGAGCCGGTCTGTGCCCATCCCTAGTTCTGGCTGCTGTGTGGCACAGAGTGTTGGAATGGATGGGCCACTGGCCAGATCTGACATGGCTTCTCTTACGTTCTTATATTCCCCGAGGTAAAGGATGAATCAGGCCTCCACGAGAACAGCACAGGAGGCTAAAGTGAAGTAAGCATTCCCACACTTGAAGTAATTATTGGCATAAATGCTGCCATACTGAAAGGAGCCATGGCTCAGTAATAGAGCCAGTTTGTTGTAGTGGTTAAGTGCGCGGACTCTTATCTGGGAGAACCGGGTTTGATTCCTCACTCCTCCACTTGCACCTGCTGATGTGACCTTGGGTCAGTCACAAGCTCTGGCACAGCTGTTCTCTCAAGGGCAGTTTCTGTCAGAAGTTCTCTCGGCCCCCACCTACCTCACAGGCACTGCTGGCTTGCCCACTAGGCGAGCTAGGCGCTCGCCTAGGGTGCTGGGGCCCACAGGGGCGCCAAAGCGCCCCCGGCCCCACCCCCGGTGAAGCCGGCGCTCCACCCCCTGTCTCCAGCCGGCGCTGGGACTGGGAGGGAAGGGGCGGCTGGCGCTCCACCCGCGGCTCCCCCCCCAAGCCCTTGGGGGGGGTGGAGAGGTGGGGCGGTATGGCGGCGGCTGGCCAGCGGGGACAGACCCCGCTCGCTGGCCGCCGCCAGTCTGAGCGCCCGTCCGGGCGCTTCAGAAGCCCTTGGGGGTGTGGAGAGGTGGGGGCGGCATGGCGGCGGCCGGCCAGCGGGGACAGACCCCGCCGCTGGCCGCCGCCAGTCTGAGCGCCCGTCCGCTGGGAGGGAAGGGGCGGGCGTTCCAAGGCCGCCCCTTCCCCGGCTCTCCCCGGTGCCCCGCGGCTGCGAGGGGCCCGGGAGAGCCGCCCGCCCGTTCCCCAGCTCTCCCCGGCGCCCCGCGGCTGTGAGGGGCCCGGGAGAGCTGCCCGCCCGTTCCCTCGGCTCTCCCCGGCGCCCCGCGGCTGCGAGGGGGCCGGGAGAGCCGCCCGCCCGTTCCCGGCTCTCCCCGGTGCCCCGCGGCTGCGAGGGGCCCGGGAGAGCCGCGCCGCCCCTTCCCCGGTTCTCCAGGCCCCACCGGGAGGTTGGCATCTCCGGTGGGGGTGGGCGCCCCAGGCTCTCCTGCCTAGGGCGCCCAGACACCTGGGGCCGGCCCTGCTCACAGGGTGTCTGTTGTGGGGAGGGGAAGGGAAAGGAGTTTGTAAGCCGCTCTGAGACGCCTTTGGGCAGTGAAGGGCGGGGTATAAATCCAATCTCCTCTTCTTCTCTTCTTCTTGAGAGCCAGTTTGGGGTAGTGGTTAAGAGTGGTAGACTCTAATCTAGAGATCCAGGTCTGGGTGACCTTGGGTGAGTCACAGCTCTCTCAGAGCTCTCTCAGCCCCACCTACCTCACAGGGTATCTGTTGTGGGGAAAGGAAGGGAAGGCGATTGTAAGCCACTCTAGACCGAGAGTCCTTCGGGTAGTGAAGAGCAGGGTATAAAAACCAACTCCTCCTCCTTCTCCCTGCAGAAGATAACAGGTTCAATCCCTGGCATCCTGCAGTTAGAAGGACGAGTTAGCAGGTGATGTGACAGGCCTCTCCCTAAGACACTGGAGAGCTTCTGCCAGTCTGAGTAGACAGTATACCGACCTTGGTGGACCAGTGGTGGAATTCGGTATTAAGCAGCTTCATGCGTTCATCGTTTTTGAGGACAAAGGTTGAATATTCCTTCCTATAACAGGTAGATGTGCAACAGGATGCTAGACTAGATGACTCATTGGTCCAAACTAACAGGGCTCATTGTACATAACACCTGCACACTGTGAATGACTGAGAAGTTTATTCTTCTGCTTTTGGTTTCAAAAACTCTATTACCTGGGAGGGCCAGGGGTTCAGAATCCAGCACCTTGGCGTTAACCCCAAACTGCCCACGAAGTGTGCAACATTGTGAGGAAATGCCCTTCCAGCCAATTTAAGAAATTAGGGCATAGAAGACAAAGGGGGAAATGTATAGTTACATTTATGACATAAGGTTCACTTACCAGAAGTTCTTGCTGGGAACGACAAAAGGTGACTCTAGGGATCGCCGGGAAACCATAGAGTTTCCAGTGATTCCTAGAGCTACCCTTCGTCACTTCCGGCAAGGACGTCTGCATTTTTAAAACTTTGTAATTTTTAAAAAAATCTCCTGCGATATTGCGCCCCCACCCTTCCGCCACTGCCTGACCACCCGTCGGACACAACGGGAGGACTGACCAACCGTGTTCACTGCTCTGTGCCAATGTTCCCTCTAAGCTGAGTTAGTGTGAGCTAGCTCACCGTTTTTTAGCCTCCGGCTCACACATTTTCGCCTTCGCTCAGGAAGGAGGGCTCCAGAGCAAACTGATTTCTGCAGCAGCCAAACCGCTCGCTCACAACTGTGATGCCGGTAGCTCACCAGGTAGAATTTTTGCTCACAAGCAGTGTTCCCTCTAAGCTGTAGGGCCTTGTGAGCGAAAATCCTACTTTGTGAGCTACTGGCATTAAAGTTGTGAGTGAGCAATTTGGCTACAGCATCGATTAGTTTGCTCCGGAGCCGTCTTTCCTGAGCTAAGGCCAAAATGTGTGAGCCGGAGGCTTAAAAGCTGTGAGATAGCTCACACTTGGTATTCCCCGTAGTAATGTATGGCTGCGAGAGTTGGACTGTAAGGAAGGCCGAGCGCCGAAGAATAGATTCTTTTGAACTATGGTGCTGGAGAAGACTCTTGAGAGTCCCTTGGACTGTAAGGAGATCAAATCAGTCAATCCTAAAAGAAATCAACCCTGACTGTTCCCTGGAAGGCCAGATCCTGAAGCTGAAGCTCAAATACTTTGGCCACCCAATGAGAAGGGAGCATTCACTGGAGAAGACCCTGATGCTGGGAAAGACTGAAGGTCAGAGAAGGAGGGGACGGCAAAGGATGAGATGGTTAGACAGTGTCATCAATGCAACAAATATGAAATTGAGCAAACTTCAGCAGACAGCGGAAGACAGGAGGGCCTGGCGTAATCTGGTCCAGGGGGTCGCAAAGAGTCAGACTCGACTGTGCGACTGAACAACAACAACCAAAAAGCTCACACTAACTCAGCTGTCCTTCCTGAGCTAAGGCCAAAATGTGTGAGCCGGAGGCTTAAAAGCTGTGAGCTAGCTCACACTAAACTCAGCTTAGAGGGGACACTGCTCACAAGACGCCACAGCTTAGAGGGAGTGTTGCTCTGTGCTCCTAGCGGCTTCGTTTTATTTTACAGCTGTCGACATGGAGCCTCACAGTTCTGCCCGCTAGCCCCAAAGGTTAAACCCTTCAGACTTTTGATTTTCCAGCCGCAGAGCTGAAGGCTGTCGGTGCAGAACCAAAAAAAGAAGAAGAAAAAAAGAATCCGCTTCTGTATGCAACAAAGAGTGATCACTCCCTGCCTTGTCCCCGTTGCAGGTGACTGGTTAGGGAGCTCTCGGAAGGTGAGCCGCTAGCTCCCTGCGAGAAGCGATGCGGGAGATTGCGTTCAGCGCACTTGCAAAGGAGCCTCTGGTATCATCGGTATGCGGCTGCCGTCACGGTGGTGCGCGAGGCGAAAAGGCGCCAGCAAAATATCTGGGGACGCAGTTGTGGATTTCCGTGCATTTTTGTTGTGCCTTTGGAGAGAGAAGCGCGGCAGGCGGGGCTGAGGGAAAAAAGCCCTTCAGTGTGGGACGGGGTAAAGAAGACACTCGCCATGCCAGGGGTAACAGAGGTCATGTTTTGAAGGAGCGTACCCCGGAGCATGCCCTGACCCGGACGGCCCAGGCTAGCCCGAGATCTCATCAGATCTTGTAAGCTAAGCAGGCCCAGCCCTGGATAGCACTTGCATGGGAGACCACCATAAGAACATAAGAGAAGTCAATGTTGAATCAGGCCAATGGCCCATCCAGTCCAACACTCTGTCACACAGCGGCCAAAATATACCAGGTGCCATCAGGAGGTCCAGCAGTGGGGCCAGACACTGGGAAGCCCTCCCACTGTTGCCCCCCTCCAGCACCAAGAATAGAGAGCATCACCTGCCCCAGACTGAGAGTTCCCATCTATACCCTGTGGCTAATAGCCACTGATGGACTTCTGCTCCAGATGTTTATCTAATTCCCTCTTGAAACTGTCCATGCTTGTAGCTGCCACCACCTCCTGTGGCAGTGAATTCCAAGTGTGAATCACTCTTTGGGTGAAGAAGGACTTCCTTTTATCTGTTGTAACCCGACTGCTCAGCAATTCCGTGGAGTGTCCACGAGTTCTTGCATTGTGAGAAAGGGAGAAAAGTACTTCTTTCTCAACTTGTTCCATCCCATGCATGATCTTATAAACCTCGATCATGTCACCCCTCAGCCGTCGTTTCTCCAAGCTAAAGAGCCCCAAGCGTTTTAACCTTTTTTCAAAGGGAAAGTGTTTCAACCCTTTGATCATTTCTAGTTCTCTGCACTTTTTCCAATGCTATAATATCCTTTTTGAGGTGTGGCGACCAGAACAGTACACAGTATTCCAAATGAGGTCGCACCAATGATTTATACAGGGGCATGATGATACTGGCTGATTAGTTATCAATTCCCTTCCTAATAATCCCCAGCATAGCGTTGGCCTTCTTTATTGCAGCTACACACGGTGATTTCCCACTGCGCGCGTTTGCCCGGAGATTTTAGTCAATTCACCGGCGTGCATTTGACCCGCGCTGATTTCGCAGGTTCGAATCCTCAAAACAGGATTACGAACTGCGGGGAAGCGCGGGTCAAATGCAGCCCGCTTCGGGTGTGCAAAATCTCGCAAGCAGCACGACCCCGCAAGCTAGTGGAAATCACCCACTGTCTAGACATTTTCATTGAGTTATCTACTACGACTCCAAGATCTCTCTTGGTCCGTCTCTGCCAGTTCAGACCTCATCAACGTGTATTTATATTTAGGATTTTTGGCTCCAATGTGCATCACTTTGCACCAAGGAAATTCTGGGCAAGGGCAACCCATCTCTGAGTGTCTTCTGCCCTGCCCTGAATGACCTAGGCTAGCCCTCTCTCATCAGATTTTGGAAGCTGAGCAGGGTCGGCCCTGGTTAGTATTTGAATGGGAGAATGCCAAAGAAGTCCAGGGCTGCTATGCAGAGGCAGGCAAGGGCAAACCACCTCTGCTCATCCCTTGCCTTCAAACCTGCCAAGGAGTCACCGTAAGCCAGCTTGATGGCACCTTCCACCAGCACCCCAGAGCATGGCACTGGTAGAGTCAGTTTGGTGTAGTGGTTAAGTGTGTGGACTCTAATCTGGGAGAACCGGGTTTGATTCCCCCATTCCTCCACCTGCAGCTGCCGGATGACCTTGGGCAAGCCATAGTTCTGTCAGAGCTGTTCTCTCAAGGACAGTGATGGAAAGAGCTCTCTCAGCCCCGCCTACCTCCCAGGGTGTCTGTTGTGGGGAGGGGAAGGGAAAGGAGTTTGTAAGCCACTCTGAGACTCCTTCTGGTAGTGAAGGGCGAGGTATAAATCCAGTCTCTAATTCTTCTCTCCTTCTCCTTTTCTTTCTCCTCTTTCCCTCCAGGATATGATGCTCCTTGCGTCAGAGAGAGTGCCGCCATTAGTAGAACGGTTCCATGAGATCCAACCCTTTAATGTTTTTTTAAGCCAGTGCGACTGTGAGTTTGCTGGCAACTTCCTGCTCCAGGAGATGTAGAATCTACATTTGGATGCTGTGAGCCGCAAAGGGAAGGGCCCAAAGGGAGAGGGGAGTTGGCAACAGAAGGAGGAGTGTGAATAAAGGGACTGTAGTAGTGTTCTTAGGGAGTCAAACTAGGAATGGGGAGAGGCCCGGGTATGAATTTCCTATGCAGCTGAACCCACCTTGCAAGGTTGTTTTGAGGACGAATCAAAGGAGAGACGAAGAACAAGAGATTGGATTCATAACCCACCCTTCACTACCCAAAGGAGTCTCAAAGCGGCTTACAAACTCCTTTCCCTTCCCCTCCTTGCAACAGACACCCTGTGAGGTAGGCGGGGCTGAGAGAGCTCTGACAGAAACTACTCCTTTTCAAGAACAGCTCTTATCAGAACTACAGCTTGCCCAAGGTCATTCAGCAGCTGCAAGTGGAGGAGTGGGGGAATCAAACCTGGTTCTCCCAGATTAGAGTCCGCTCACTTAACCACTACACCAAACGGGCTCTACCAGAACCATGGGTACTGCCCTGATTTCCTGGAGGAAGGAAACGGTAGGAATGGGAGGGAGGGTTGACTGGACTGAGACCTGGCTTTATCAAGCAAGAAGGAGCTGATCTTCACAGAGTGACAACTGGGGAGGGGCCGTGGTTCAGTGGTAGAGCATCTGCTTGGCACACAGAAGGTCCCAGGTTCAATCCCCGGGATCGCCAGTGAAAGGGATCGGGTAGTAGGTGATGTGAAAGATCTCTGCCTGAGACCTGGATTGCTGATGGCCCCTGGGCTTGGCCACTGTGTGCCATTGAGTGTTGGACTGGATGGGCCCTTGGCCTGATCCAACATGGCTCCTCTTATGTTCTCATGTGATTTTAAGCCACTTTGAGACTCCTTAAGGTAGAGGGAAGTGGGGTATCGAAACCACCACCTCTTCTTCTACGAATTTGTGGGCTGGCTCCCTGTACCTTGCCTCCCCATCCCCTGCGTGACACTAAACGTGGACTGTTCTTTGCCAGGGCTCATCTGCATTCCGCGTCGCGCCCGCCCATCTCCCATTACGACTCTTTGTTTGATTACTTTTAAATGGTGCTGGCTGACGGTTCGTCTCCCGCTCGCGACGCGACTGCCATTAGCATAATAGATGTTGCCTCCTGCGCCCGTCACCCGATCGGCGTCCCATTTTTCACCACTTCCCCAAAGAGATTCACGCGGCGCTCCTGAATCTTGGAATTGGAAGGGAGGGTTGCTTGTCTCTTCCGGGATGAAGGATGGCTTCTTGCAATGTTCCTACAGCCTCATAAAAACGCTGCTAAATTCAGATATCGCCCTCGGTCGCAGACAGGTTCCGGGACAGACCCTGCCCTGTCTGTTGGGCTTTACGGCTCGCCGTATAAGTTCTCGGGCGCAATTTGTGCACCGTTCCTTTTGACTTATGGCGGGCGGGTGTTCCCCCGCCTCGCACTCGGCTCTCAAAAGATGGTCTGAATTGCACTCGCTGGAGCAAAATTGAAATGAGGGAGAGGAGCGTGCTTTTTATAGATGGTCTTGTAAATCAGGGCCTGAGAAAGGCAAAAGACCTCTCTGCCGCAGGAGGAAGGAAAGGGCTGTGTTCTGTCACTCTGCTTAGCTAATGGTGGCGCCGTCTTCCCGAGCATGAAGCTGTTCGGCCAACAGAAGAGGGAGTGGCGTCAGCCAAAGGCTCCTTCTGCCAGCGGAGGATGCCGCTGTTAGCTCACTGGAATGGCAGGATATGGCCCACAGATCTATATGAAGTTTAATATGAATACGTGTTGATAGGGAGTAATGGCATTTGGTCGGCCACTTCAATCAAACTCCATTGGCCCGTCGTCTATGTACAGGGCTTTTTTTTGTAGAAAACGCCCAGCAGGAACTCATTAGCATAATAGGTCACGCCCAACAGCAGAAACCTATTAGCATATTAGACCACACCCTGACAGCACAGTACATTAGCATATTAGGCCACACCCCCATGTTACCAGAAGTGTGGTCATCCAGCCACACCCACCTTCTGCTTCTTATTCTGTTGACCTTGTTTGTTGTCAAAACCCAGGGCGTTTTTGGTAGCAGGAACTCCTTTGCATGTTAGGCCACACTCCCCTAATGTAGCCAATCCCAATGAGTTTGGGTTGGCCTATTATGCTAATGAGTTCCTGGTTGGCCCCATTATGCTAATGAGAACCGGGTTGGATGACCTTGGGCAAGCCATAGTTCTGATAAGAGCTGTTCTTGAAAAAGAGCAGTTTCTGTCAGAGCTCTCTCAGCCCCACCTACCTCACAGGGTGTCCGTTGTGGGGAGGGGAAGGGAAGGGAGTTTGTAAGCCGCTCTGAGACACCTTTGGATAGTGAAGGGCAGGGTATAAATCCAATCTCTTCTCTTCTTCTTCAACTGTGCCAAAAATTGTCCCATCATTGGGACTGACACCACCAACGGCACCACCAATTGAGGCTCCATAGCCGGGTGCAAACTTAGAGACGCTGTTCAGTTGACAGTGATTGGAAGATTCACCATCTTTTAATATAAGTTATGTTTATGAAGTACAATTTTATATCAATTGATAGTCTCAACAGAATTTTAAAGTATTTTTATGTATGTTATTAGCTGCCCTGAGCCTGCCGGAAGGCAGAGAGGGTGGGATATAAATGTAAATATAAATAAATAAAATTAGTTTGCTCCGGAGCCATCCTTCTTGAATGAAGACAAAAATGTGTGAGCTGGAGGCTAAAAAACTGTGACATAGCTCACATTAACTCAACTTAGAGGGAACACTCCCTTCCTCCTTCCTTCCTTCCTTCCTTCCTCCCTCCCTCCCTCCCTTCCTTCTCTCCCTCCCTCCCTTCCTTCTCTCCTTCCATCCTTCCTTCTCTCCCTCCTTCCTTCTCTCCCTTCCTTCCTTCCCTCCCTTCCTTCCTTCTCTCCCTCCCTCCCTTCTCTCCCTTCCTTCCTTCCTTCCTTCCTTCCCTCCCTCCCTTCTCTCCCTCCCTCCCTTCCTCCTTCCTTCCTTCCTTCCCTCCCTCCCTTCTCTCCCTCCCTCCTTCCTCCCTCCCTCTCTCCCTTCCTTCCCTCCCTCCCCCTCCCTCCCGTGTTCTTCCAAAGAACTGAACGGCGAATCCTTCCGATATGGTGAGATCTGCCGCCTGTCGCTGAGCCAGCCCTGGGGTTTTTCTTTCCTTCTGGGTCTTGTTGGGTTTCTCAGTCTCTGATGGACCGGCACAAAGCCGCTTGCCTTCTCTCGCCTCGCCTCCTTTCCCTTTCCAAGGAAACCGAGTCCCAGCATGAGGTGGCAAAAATGTGCAGCTTTAGATTCTGACGCGGCGCGTCATGCCTTGTCAAAATCCCCCCTATAAATAGCAACCTTGTAATGGAGCTGCTGTAACTGCCCTCCGTGGCTGCATCTCAGACGCTGGCTGTAAGCAAGGTGTGGCCCAGAGTGTTGGCTCGCAGAGTGCACCAGGGAGCATCCCCGGAGGGGTGCAAGGATGGAAATGTGGAACAGCCCACCGTTGCCAGCCTTATGGCTCCAGGCATGTCTCCCTGCCAAAAGGAGCAATGCTATTGCTGCATGTTATTTATTGAGGCATCTTAAATCCGACCATTCTGTCACCAAGGCAGTCAAGAGGCTCAAAAACCAGCTGTCTCAAAACACCCTGTCCAAGTGTGTGTGTTTGTGAGGGCAGTCAAGTCACAGCTGACATATGGTGACCCTAGAAAAGGGCTTATAAGGCAAGTGGTGATTGGTGAAGCAGAGCTGGTTTCCCATTGCATGAAAAACATAAGAACGGAAGAGAAGCCCTGTTGGATCAGGCCAGTGGCCCATCCAGTCCAACACTCTGTGTCACACACTGGCCAAAACCCAGGTGCCGTCAGGAGCAGTGTTCCCTCTAAGCTGAGTTAGTGTGAGCTAGCTCACAGTTTTTTAGTCTCCGGCTCACACATTTTTGTCTTCGCTCAGGAAGGGATGGCTCCAGAATGAACTAATTTAGGCAGTAGCCAAATCGCTCGCTCACAACTTTAATGCCAATAGCTCATAAAGTAGAATTTTTGCTCACAAGACTCCACAGCTTAGAGGGAGCATTGATCAGGAGGTCCACCAGTGGGGCCAGAACCCTAGAAGCCCTCCTACTCTTGTCCCCCCAGCACCAAGAATACAGAGCATCACTGCCCCTGACATAGGAGCATAAGAGAAGCCATGTTGGATCAGCCCAGTGACCCATCCAGTCCAACATTCTGTGTCACATAGTGGCTAAAAATACCAGGTGCCATCAGGAGGTCCACCAGCGGGGACAGTGTCAGAAACGGCAACTTGAGTCTAGCATCACACTGAATCCATTGTTTCCTGTTCCCTATCTTGTCTCTGCTTATGTGCTTGCGTAGCATTGCCAGCTGCAACGTGGGAGCCTCGCTACTGCCGCTCGGTCTTATCACGGTGGCCTTGAGTACAGGCTTTGGGCTATTCTTGTGTCTACGGGAATTTTCCAGTCCTGTGAATCCGAGGGGTGGGGGGAGCGTTCTCCCGACCATTAAGTAATCCTCCCGCCGGGAGTTTCCCGCGTGCGTGCTAAAAGTTCATTCGCTAGTTGCGCTTTTGCATCACACTATAACTATGCCTGAGCAATATGCCCCGCCATTCCTGATAATAACCTTGTTACTGTGGGTTATAGCACTGTACTCCAATAAAGCTACTTCAAGAATGCTTGGATTTACTGGCTTTCGAACCTGACAGCCAGAAACCCAGAAGCCCTCCCACTCTTGCCCTCCAAGCACCAAGAAGACAGAGCATCCCTTGCCCCAGACAGAGTGTTCCATCTACACCTTGTGGCTAATGGCCACTGATGGGCCTCTGCTCCAGAGGTTTATCCAATCCCCTCTTGAAGCGGTCTGTGCTCGAAGCCTCCACCACTTCCTGCTTCCCTCTGCAGAGTCTTCCTCAGTGGTCTCTCTTCCAAGTACCGACCCTCCTTAGCTTCTGAGATCAGATGAGATCAGGCTGCATGGCACGCCGCCTTCCCTCCCCCAATCTGTCCAATACCACCCTGTTGAAATAAGCGTACAACTCCAGCGACATTGCTTGAAGAAGGTTCCCTCCCCCTCCATGATTTGTACCCAGTGAAAAGCACAGGGAGACACAGTTTGCTCTGAAGCCATCCCTTCCTGAGCGAAGACAGAAAGGTGTGAGCCGGAGGCTAAAAAAACCATGAGTTGGCTCACACTAACTCAGCTTAGAGGGAACACTGGTCCTCACTGACTTACGGTGACCCCCGGTGGGGTTTTAAAGGCAAGGGACGTACTCAGGTGGTTTGCCATTGCTCGCCTCTGCATCGGGACCCTCGTATTCCTTGCTGGTCTCCCATCCAAATACTGGCCAAGGCGAACCCTGCTTAGCTTCTGAGATCTGACCAGATTGGGATCGCCTGGGCCATCCCGGTCGGGGCGGAGACACTCAGAGGTGGCTGGCCGTTGCTTGCCTCTGCGTAGCAACCCAGGACTTCCTTGGTGGCCTCCGCTGCAAGGACTAAGCACGGCCCATCCTGCATAGCTTCTGAGATTGGGCTAGCCGGACTGAGCCCTCCAAGCCAGGGCGTTGTTGTTGTGGTTGTTCAGTCGCACAGTCGAGTCCGACTCTCTGTTGATGTTTTTCCTGGCAATCCTGATTCCGGTTTGTGATTCATTGAGGCCGACATTTCCCGTGACGCACTCTGCATATGAATCAAATAGGCAGGTTGGCAGTATGCATCCTTGCTGTACGCCTTTCCCTGTTCTAAACCAATCAGCTGTTCCATGTCCAGTTCTAGCTGTCGCTTCTTGACCCTTATGCAGGTTTCTCAGGCGACATGGGAGGTGGGCTGGAACTCCCATCTCTTGAAGGGCACAGTTCGTTGTGGGTCCACACAATCAAAGGCCCAGGACATGAAGAGTTGCGATCAAAGGCTCAGGGCACGATCGAGGTTCATAAGATTATGCTGGGCTTTTTTTGTAGAAAAAGCCCAGCAGGAACTCATTAGCATAATAGGCCACACCCAACAGCAGAAACTCATTAGCATATTAGGCCACACCCTTGACAACACAGTCCATTAGCATATTAGGCCACACCCCCTTGTCACCAGAAGTGTGGTCATCCAGCCACATCCAACTTTTGCTTCTTATTCTGTTTACCTTGTTTGTTGTCAAAACCCAGGGCTTTTTTTGTAGCAGGAACTCCTTTGCATGTTAGGCCACACACCCCTAATGTAGCCAATCCTAATGACTTTCTGCTGTTGGGTGTGGCCTATTATGCTACTGAGTTCCTGCTGGGCGTGGCCAACTCAGGAGCCAGCCGGAACTCTGTTCCTGTGCGTTCCTGCCCCAAAATAGCCCTGAGATTATGCATGGGATAGAGCCGGTTGAGAAAGAAGTCCTTTTCTCCCTTTCTCACAATACAAGAACTCGTGGGCACTCCATGAAACTGCTGAGTGGTCAGGTTAGAATGGATAAAAGGAAGTTCTTCTTCACCCAAAGAGTGATTAACACATGGAATTCATGTCGGCATCTGAATAGATATGCCAACAAGATAACAGCTGGTCAAGTTCTCAGATGAAAGTGATCTAAGTTGACAGATATATGGTCACTTGATATGTCATATGACAACTGGATTGCATCAGCCTTGCATGGAGTCACTATGTCTCAGCAAGTGTGTTGTGATTGGCTGACTGCTGTATATATTCTGCAGTGTACTGTACATTGATGTGCCTACATGGTTACTGGTGCCTGGTGTAGCACTCTGTTGGACTGACAGCCTGTTTGGAGTGACTACTTGGACTGTGTAAATATTTGTATAATAAATCTGTAAATAGTCTTCTACCAGCGCTATGTTTTCTGCTTTATTACATCACGCACACTCCGTCAATTCACTGCCACAGGAGGTGGCGGCGGCTATAAGCATGGATGGCTCAAAGAGGACATTAGATAAGCATATGGAGCAGAGGTCCCTCAGTGGCTATTAGCCACAAGGTATAGAGAGGAACTCTCAGTCTGGGGCAAGTGTGATTAACATATGGAATTCAAAGAGTGATTAACATATGGAATTCACGGCCACAGGAGGTGGTGGCAGCTACAAGCATGGACAGTTTCAAGAGGGAATTAGATAAACATATGGAGCAAAAGTCCATCAGTGCTATTAGTCACAAGGTATAGATAGGAACTCTCAGTCTGGGGCAGGTGATGCACTCTATTCTTGGAGCTGGGAGGGGCAGCAGTGGGAGGGTTTCTAGTGTCCTGGCCCCACTGGTGGACCTCCTGGGGGCCCATGGTATTTTTGGCCACTGTATGACAGAGTGTTGAACTAGATGGGCCATTGGCCTGATTCAACATTGGCTTCTCTTATGTTCTTATGTAAGTGATGCTCTGTATTCTTGGTGCTTGGGGGGGGCAACAGTGGGAGGGCTTCTAGTGTCCTGGTCCCACTGATGGACCTCCTGATGGCACCTGGTGTTTTTGGCCACTGTGTGACACAGAGTGTTGGACTAGATGGGCCATTGGCCTTATCCAACATTGGCTTCTCATACACTCTTATGTTCTGAAGAGTCCTTAATTGTATTAAAGATGCTTGAAAAACTCCTTGCAACTTCCAGCAATTCACTCCAAGAGTTCTTTCGCCTTTTGCAAGAAAAAACTAAATTTTGTTCAGAAATGTTTATGAAAAGATGAAAGATTTGTGAGGACTAGAAGCTTGCACTAATTACCACAGTTCCATCGGGCAAAATGGGGACAATTCTGGCATGTCGGAAGCCAAGAACCCTGTCCCAGGCCGAACAGCAGAGAGGCTTCCTCAAGAGATGTGGGGGATTTTAAGTAAGACATAAGTAACACCGAGCAGTTGGATAATGAAAATGCGATGGCTCGGGAAAAAAACGAGAGCGAGAGAACACGAGACTGGAGCTCAGTCAAATGACAGATGTAGTGAGTGATTTGTCCCGAAAGCTGCACGGAGAAATGTCTTTTCAAAAAAATAAAATAAAAGTTCACGCCTTCGAAAAATGCAGCCGGAATGCTTCAGCGTTTCTCTCGGCAAACTCGTTGCCGGCGCCGTCTGAGTCATTCATGCTTGTAACAGGTGCCACCAGAGTCTTAATTGTTTCTGGGGAGAGATCATTATGCATCTGCTATCCCAAATAGCGATGAGTATTACATCGGCACCTTGAGAGTTAGAGACAGACGATACAGCGTTTGACCTTAATGTGTTGGCGTTCCTGTGTTATTGCTCTGTGACGTGACATCTTGGCTCTTGCTTTTTGAGTTCAGCCGGTTTCTGCGCGTCTTCTGGTTCAGATCCTGGAGGATTAGTGTCTCGTGGAATTTAGCCACAAAAGGGAAGATGTTAGCTTTGGCAGAGCGCCGTTTCTTTCCTTTTGCATTTAACAGCTTCTGGCTGCATCCCCGTCATTGGGGCAGGTTGTGTGTTTTTGTGCCTAGGGCTTCTCTGTTGCAAGCGGGGTTTTGGGGGCTGTGTGCATGGCTGTATACCCACATGGGTTGCTTAGGCTAGAGCCTGGTCATACCTCTCCCCCCTTAGTCCGGGGAGCTGTAGCAAGAATTTGAACTCAGATCTCCCCCTTCAGGTCTGCTGAAGCACGCTGGGCTTCACCGTTGGTGACTTCGTGAAGGTCACGTGGGCTGTCAGTTCCATTTCTGAAGCTCCCTCTGACACTCTTAGGCACCTGGGGACCCACTTTCGATTGGGACTGTGATGCTTGGGGAGAAGGGGATTCCGCCTCTCCTCCTCCGCCTCCTGCCAGTTTGGTGTAGTGGTTAAGTGTGCGGACTCTGATCTGGGAGAACCGGGTTTGATTCCCCAGTTCAACATGTGAAGCCAGCTGGGTGACCTTGAGCAAGCCACAGTTCTCTCAGAGCTGTTCTCCCAAGGACAGTTCTCTCAGAGCTCTCTCGGCCCCACCTACTTCATAGGGTGTCTGTCGTGGGGAGGGGAGGGGAAAGGAGACTGTAAGCCACTCTGAGACTCCGAGTGAAGGGCGGGGCATAAATCCAATCCAATCTTCTTCTTCTCCTCCTCCTCCTCTTCCTCTCCTCCTCCTCTCCTCCTCCTCCTCCTCCTCTCCTCCTCCACTTCTTCTCCTCCTCCTCCTCCTCTCCTCTCTCTCTCTCCTCCTCTTCTCCTGCTCCTCCTCCTCTCCTCCTCTTCCTCTCCTCCTCTCCTCCTCCTCCTCCATAGTCCTGACCCAATGCAGTGTAGTGGTCAGGGCACTGGCCTAGGGTCCTGGGAGTAAACGTAAAGGTTTCAGTTTCCCTTTCTCGAAAGCTAGTCGAATCCGACTCTAGGGGGCACTGCTCCTCTCCGTTTCCAAATCCCCTCTCTGCCGCGGAAGCTTGCTGGGGGGACCATCCACACCCTCTCAGCCTGACTCACCTCACAGGGTCGTTGTGAGTATAAAACAGAGGAGAATGCTTTAAGCCACTTTGGGTCCCCGTTGGGGAGAACAAGGGGTCATAAATGAAGGCAATAAATAATTGGAATGGCTTTGGGGGAACTTGGGGAGACTTGCGGGTGGCGATGAGCTGCGTATAAGTTTCCCCGACGGGGCTAGTCAGTAGCCACCTGGCACCATTTCAGGTTGGGAGGATGCCGCGGGAGGGAAGGAAAGGCCTCAGCCCCATTTCCCTGTGCGCCACAGTCCCGATCCAGATCGGGGCCTCACGCGCCTGAGAGTGAAGACTCAGAAAACTCCCAGTGCATCATTAGACAGATCCAGAGGTCGACCTGGAAACCGCACAAGAAGAGGTGCAGCCCAGCGTCTTCTCAACTCCCTGTGCTCACTGAGACTCATCTGATACCAAAGTCTCGCTGCCTGTCCTTTCGGGGCCAG
Organism: Gekko gecko; assembly: GCA_029375565.1. Lineage (NCBI taxonomy): Eukaryota > Metazoa > Chordata > Lepidosauria > Squamata > Gekkonidae > Gekko > Gekko gecko. Next base: position 71,226,461 of record JAPDNY010000012.1, on the reverse strand, counting down.
CCAGTGACTTCAACACCATTGCAGCCTCTGCTCCCTCGGTATAGCCTTTGTGTCTAGGTTTGTCAGCCCCCTACTGGCTGGCAGGGGGGCTTCCTGGTAGGGGATGCAGGTCTTACTTTTAGAGGGGACAGGTGAAGGGGACTTACTGCTGGGGAGTGCTGTCACCAGCGACACAGTGACTTTACTTCCGGTGTGTACTGGAAGTGATGTCGTCGTGCTGCCGACGCTGTGGCGTCACCCTCGTATCCGGGCAAGAACTCTATGGTAGAAGCCATTTTTGACGTAGAGTTTTTGCCCAGATTACACAAGCATCGCGGCAGTGTCGTCAACACAGTGATGTTACTTCTGGTGCACACTGGAAGTGATGTCATGCCTATGCCTCCCTCCCGCTCCTGGTTAAATCCTCCCCATCCCCCGTCGGTTGCTCGTTGTGTCCCCTACCTAAGATGTGAAGTAAGGAAAAGTAATTGGGAATATATATATTTTTTAGATCAGGGTAGGTGACTGTTTTTGGCCTGTGTGCCCCCTCCTCCATAACATCAGCATGGGAAGAAGAAGAAGAAGAGATTGGATTTATACCCCACCCTTCAGTACCCGAAAGAGTCTCAGAGTGGCTTACAATCTCCTTTACCTTCCTCTTCCTCACAACAGAAACCCTGTGAGGTAGGCAGGGCTGAGAGTGCTCCTTCGAGGACTGCCCTTGAGAGAACAGTTCTGAGAGAACTGTGGCTTGCCCAAGGTGACAGCAGCAGCTGCATGTGGAGGAGTGGGGAACCAAGCCCAGCTCTCCCAGATTAGAGTCCGCGCTCCTAATCACTACGCCAAACACAAAGGAGAGGGGCGATGGGTTGTACTGGAGCAGACGCGTTAGGATGATGTCGTGCCCAGTACTTCAGGGACTTTCTTTGGAACTCCGGATAAAGAACCAATACTGTGTGGCCCCCCCCCCACTGGTCTGGCAGGCTGCTGCCTGGCACATGTGTCTAGGGCTGTCTACCTCTGGGTGAGGTAATGGTTTGTCTCTCGTCATGTACCATCACTTGCTTCTACTTGCTGGGCATTGGAGGCCCCTAAGGACAGAGTTGCAGGTCACACGCCTTTTCTCCTACATGATGTGTAGGGATACTTACTTACCCTGCTGCTGCCACGGGTGTTGGTGGGGCTGCCACTAGAGGCGGTGGAGAAATACACTTTTGGGGAGCCCTGAGTTTGGGCGGCTGGGGACACAAGCTCTGCCTGTAAAGCAAAACCCTCATTGTTCTCAATGTCCTTACAAAGTGTGGCACAAAATGAAGGGGGCAGGAGAGAGGGCATAGAATCATGGAGTTGGAAGGGAACCCCAGGGTCATCTAGTCCACCCCCTACACGATGCAGGAAATGCAAAAATACCTCCCCACCCCCACCCCCAGTGACCCGTGTTCCACACCCAGAAGATGACAAAAAACCTCCAGGATCCCCTGGCCAAACTGGCCTGGAGAAAAAATGCTTCCTGACCCCAAAGTGGTGATCGGCGTTTCCCTGGTGTCTCTCTCTTTACCTTTCTCCTTCCCCTTCTCTCTCGCTTGCAGTGGTGGAAGGTCGAGGAGGGGTTGTCGACAGCCTACAGCGGTTTTCCAGCTTGCCCGTCTACCTGCCGGTGAGTTACCGCATCTCCGGGGCCGAGGTGTCCTTCTTCCTGAAAGAAACCAACCAGGACATTATGAGGAATGCCAGCCTCCAGTCCCGGACGGAATCTTTCCTTCTCTACCAAGCCGCCCAGTTGCCTGTTTTAAACGTGACTTACGGCCCGTTCACCCTCGAGCAAACGGTGCCCCCGAACCTCCTCCTGCTGCCTGCGGCCTTCCAGTCGGCCGACCGGTTGACTTTCAACTGGAAACTGCGGTCGCGCATCATCGACAGTGCCGTGTTTTCCAACAGGCCGAGAGTTCAGGCTTTGTTCTACATCGCCGGCAAAGACTGGGAGGATGAGGATCCCGCAGAGACCTTGCCTTGCGTGCAGATGGCGGCCTTCCAGGAGGAGAGAGTCGCCGTCAGCAGCTGTCGGTTGAAAGGTCACCTGGGGTTATGCGTGGCACGGTTGGAATTTTCGCCGAGCTGGTTCGACGTCGTGTCGCCGTCCTCTCTGTCACCGCTGGACCCAGAGTATCAGCCGACGGTGGAGTCCTTCGAAGGGAACACTGTGGAACTGTTGTATAGGATGTACGAAGCCGATGGGGAATGTTCTTCGGGAGACCAGCCGTCGAAACGGTTTCTTCGCTCAGAGGGTCCGGAAGAGGCCCAGGTGCCTCCGGCGATGATGGGGAGAATTGGCAGTGTGGTTCTGTACCCGACTCGGGGCCAGCTAAAGAAGGCCTTGCTGAGTCTCGACGATAACCTTGTGCTCTCTGTGCCGCTCCGACCGGTCAAGGAAGGGGACCTGGTCACGTTTCACATCTCCCTCGCTGCTGGCTCTCGAGTCGATCAGTTTACATTAAGGTAAAGGTTCTTCTCTCTCTCTCTCTTTTTTTTTTTGGAAAGGGGGAGAAATGCCTATATTCTGTCATACTTTTGTAACTTCAGCGGGTCATGATCCTGTTAGGTTAGTTGGTGTGTTCATCTTCCGCAGGGCTTTTTTTTGTAGAAAAAGCCCAGCAGGAACTCATTAGCATAACAGGCCACACCCAGTAACAGAAACTCATTAGCATATTAGGCCACACTCCTGACAGTACAGCTCATTAGCATATTAGGCCACACCCCCATGTTACCAGAAGTGTGGTCATCCAGCCACATCCACCTTTTGCTTCTTATTCTGTTTACCTTGTTTGCTGTTAAAACCCAGGACTTTTTTTGTAGCAGGAACTCCTTTGCATGTTAGGCCACACACCCCTAATGTAGCCAATCCGAATGAGTTTCTGCTGTTGGGTGTGGCCTATTATGCTACTGAGTTCCTGCTGGGCGTGGCCAAATTGGGAGCCAGCCAGAACTCCATTCCTGTGCGTTCCTGCCCTAAATAGCCCTGATCCTCCATATTAACTCCAGAAAAGCTGGCTCTTATTTATCTGTGTAAGGGATTTCTGTCCTGCCTCTCTGGAGTCCTGCTCAGCTAGAAGACAGACTGGTCTACTGGTGGACCTTTATATGGTGTATAGCAGGGGTGTCAAACTCATTTGTTACGAGGGCCGCATCTGAAATAAATGAGACCTTGTTGGGCCGGGCCATGTGTGCCACGAAACGTAATGCCAGGTAGCGGAGATATAAACTTCATAACACAAACACAATGAAACATTTTTTAAACTTTAAATAAAATCATGCTTAAAACACTAGCACTCTTGCGATATCTTGTCTATTTAACAGTCTCTGATAACTGACACCTCTTGCTCTGAGTTATTGCAGCAGCAGAACTGGAAAAGGAAGCAGGAAACAGCCAGGGCCTTGCGGGCCGTATTGCAGCCCTTTGAGGGCCTGATACGGCTCCCGGGCCGCATGTTTGACACCCCCGGTGTATAGGGTGTAGGTGGCCAACTCCAGGTTCAGGAATACCTGGAGATTTGAGGGTGGAGCCTGGTGGTGTGGGGTTTAGGAGGGGGAACAAACTCGGTAGGGTATGATGCCATACCGTCTGCCTTCCAAAGCAGCCATGTTCTGCAGGAGTAGTGGCATAAATAGCTTAGAGAAAGAAATAATAAAGATGGGTCACCATGTTATTGCAGCAGCAGAACTGGAAAAGGAAGCAGGAAACGGCCAGGGCCTTGCAGGCCGGATTGCAGCCCTCTGAGGGCCTGATACGGCTCCCGGGCCGCATGTTTGACATCCCCGGTGTATAGGATGTAGGAGGCCAATTCCAGGTTCAGGAATAACTGGAGATTTGAGGGTGGAGCCTGGTGGCGTGGGGTTTAGGAGAGGGAGCAAACTGGGTAGGGTATGATGCCATGCCGTCCCCCTTCCAAAGCAGCCATTTTCTGCAGGAGTAGTGGAATAAATAGCTTAGATAAAGAAATAATAAAGATGGGTCACCGTGTTAGCCTGTCTGTAGTAGTAGAAAAGAGCAAGTCTCCGGTTGCCTTTTAAAGACAGACAAAATATGTGTCAGGGGAAGAGCTTTCGTGAGTCATGGCTCACGAAGAAGCAGCGTACCTGAAGAAGGGAGCCGCAACTCGGGAAAGTTCACTCCCTGCCACGTATTTTGCTTGTCTTTAAGGTGCTCGTGGATTCTGGCTCTTTTCTACGGCTGAAGAAATCATAAATCAGTGATTCAGGTAGTTTGGAGATCGGTTTTGTAAATTTGGGAGATCTCCAGCCTCCCATCTGGAGACTGGTAACCCTCCTGGGGCCGACAACTTAATGCCTTTTTTTTTTTTACCATACATTTTTTATTGTTTTAACTGTCACAGAAACAAAACATTAAAACAATACAGTAATTTTTTCAGAAGGTTAACGTTTTATAAATTTAACTACAACAAGAAGTGCTATTATCCTTTACATCGAAATTTCTCTGAAACAATACGAAGTCTGTCTGTATCAATTGGCATCTCGCCTCTTAGTTGCAGGTATTCTAAAGCAGGAAACCAAATTGCAAATATCAATTTGCTCTTTTTATAACTAGAAATTTTAACAGAACATGCTATTTTCTCCATTAAGTATAAATACCGCCGTTTACTATGCCGTACATCTAAAGATGGTGTTTTCTCAGACTTCCGATATGTAGCAACAATAGCTTTTGCAACACACAGAAGTAAAGCTGTACGTATTTTGTTTATATAATATGTGTTGCGTTCTTCTCTATCAAACTTAATGCCTTCTCCGTGGTCCTTGTGAAGATTCCTTGATGTGAGGGCGGCAGTAAGGCACATCTGCCATTCTGACGTGGGAAAGCACACTCAAGATCACTTAACCACAGGTGGCAATTTCAAAGGGCCGGCCGTGGTAGTCTTGCAGCAAAGTGAAATGGGAATCCAGTGGCTCCCTAAGGACTAACAGAGTCCATTCCTGCGTGAGGTTCTGTGAGCGAGACCTCCCTTCTTCCGACGTGCATGAAGTGTGTAGCTATTTTGTGCGTGTAAACTGCCACGACCTGTATAGCCTGCTCTTGTCAGATCTCAGAAGTTAAGCAGGGTCGGCTCTGGTTAGCATCGGGATGGGAGACCACCAAGGAATACCAGGGTTGAGACCAACTGCCTCTGAATGTCCGTTGCCTTGGAAACCCTACAGGGTTTGCATAAGTTGGCCATGACTTGAAGAGAATGCCCCTATATAAATTGATGGTGTGACCTCATTTGGAATACTGTTTACAGTTCTGGTCATCACACCTCAAAAAGGATATTATAGCTTTGGAAAAAGTGCAGAAAAGGGCAACTAGAATGATCAAAGGGTTGGAGAACTTTCCCTATGAGGAAAGGTTGAGGTGCTTGGGGCTCTTTAGCTTGGAGAAACGACAGCTGAGAGGTGACGTGATCGAGGTTTATAAGATTATGCATGGGATAGAGCAGGTAGAGAAAGAGGTACATTTCTCCCTTTCTCACAATACAAGAACTTGCGGGCACTCCATGAAATTGCTGAGCAGTCGGGTTAGAACGGATAAAAGGAAGTACTTCTTCACCCAAAGAGTGATTAACACATGGAATTCATGGCCACAGGAGGTGGTGGTGGCTACAAGCACAGACAGCTTCAAGAGGGAATTAGATAAACATATGAAGCAGAAGTCCATCAGTGGCTATTAGCCACAAGGTATAGAGAGGAACTCTCGGTCTGGGGCAAGTGATGCTCTGTCTTCTTTGTGCTTGGGGGGGGTAAACAGTGGGAGGGCTTCTAGTGTCCTGGCCCCACTGGTGGACCTCATGATGGCCCCTGGTATTTTTGGCCACTATGTGACAGAGTGTTGGACTGGATGGGCCATTGGCCTGATCCAAAATTGGCTTCTCTTATGTTCTTATGAGAATCAACATCAAAGTGCCGCCAAGTCACAACTGACTTACACATGCAGTTTTCACGGCAAGGAACTAACAGAGGTGGTTTGCCCTTGCCCGTCTCTGTGTTGTGACCCTGGATTTCCGTGGTGGTCTCCCATCCAAATAATAACCGGGACCGACCCTGCTTAGCTTCTGAGATCTGTTGAAATTGGGCTAGCCTGGGCCATCCAGGTCAGGATGGGTAGTTATTTTACAGGGACTTTTATAACCCAGGTCACAGAGAGGGGGTAGACAGGAGTTGCAGCTGAGAGACGCATATTGTAAATCATTCTGGTGGGAGTCCCTGAGCAGGTAGTGGAACAGATGTGGCCGTTACACTTAATGGCCGATGAGAAAGGCCAGAGGTTCCAGCCGCACTTGGCTGCAAAGGGATAAATGAAGTCTAATTCATGGTATGAAGCAGGAGAAAAGGTTTACAGTGTGATGCAGCACAATAATACGATTACGGCATGATAAGAAGAACCGGTTGATACCTGTCAAGAGTGGAACCTGATGAACTGTCCTTACCTGGATGGCCCAGGCTAGTTGCCAGATCTTGGAAGCCAAGCAGGGTCAGCCCTGGTTAGTCCTTGGTTGGGAGACCACCAAGGAAGTCCAGGGCCACTATGCAGAAGCAGGTGATGGCAAACCATCTCTGAACACCTCTTGCCTTGAAAAGGAACACAATGGAGTCACTGTGTCGGCTGCAACTTGATGGAGCTTTCTAACACTATCTTGCAGAACAAAGAGGAACGATGGTACATTAAGAAAACCCAGGTCTTTGTTTAAGCCGGGAGTGATGTGGCATTTATTTGTTCTTCTGATGAGGTCTGATTCAGCACCTTTGCATCACAGATTAGATCTGAGCTGCTGTGAGACCCTAAGGATGAGTTCTAGGTAAGCATTTGAAATAAGAAGGTGGACCCCACCAATGTTCCTTCTAAGTGTGAGCCAGCTCACAGTTTTTTAGCCACCAGCTCACACATTTTTGCCTTAGCTCAGAAAAGATGGCTCCAAAGAAAACTGATTTATGCGGTAGCCAAATCGCTCACTCACAACTTTAAAGCCAGTAGCTCACAAAGTTGAATTTTTGCTCACAAGACTCCACAGCTTAGAGGGAGCATTGGACCCCACAGTTCTAGGGCAAATAGAAGAGGCCATGCAAGACTGGGACCAGCTCACCCTGAGCAAAAAGTACGATAGTCATTAGGGTTGTGTGGATACTGTATACCGGGGTTCCCCACCTTTCTGAACCTGTGGGCACCTTTGGATTTTTGGCATGGCATGGTGGGCGCAGCCACAAAATGGCTGCCGGATAAAGGCTGCCACAGAAGGCAGAGCCAGTCACAAAATGGCTGCCGCAGCTTCCCTACAGTTATACCCCAAAGATTCTTGTGCTGTGATGGCAGCTGCCGCCAAAGCAACATTTCTGAGTATCTGAGCAGCCAGTCAAATCTCCAGTGGCCAACCAGAAGCCTTGCTGGGCAAAAGCCCCACCTGGCCCCACCCACTTTCCAAAAACCCTTGGCAGGTGCCATAAAAAGTGTCAACAGGTATCATGGCACCCACGGGCACCCTGTTGGAGGCTCCCTGGCATACTCAGGGCCATCGACATTCTGAGCAATGAATCATACATTTTGTGGGAAGAAAGCTGAACTCTGATTTGTGTAAGTGAAGCACGGTGGGCATATTTTTTCTTATTTCCCATAATTCCTTGAGCAGTTTCCACTATTTGGTATTGTATACCCCATCTTCATAATAAGCATCTGAAACGGCTTTTGGGCCAATGTCCTGTCTAGCTCCGTATTTTCTTCTCAGTTTGGCAGTGGGGCTCGGCGGGGCTTCTCCAGAGGCAAACTGAGAGGCAAAAAGAAGCCTAGAATGAGACTGCTCAGCCCCCTGTATAAAATAAACAAAAAAAAATGGCCATTGCCCTGATGTTGTGATGTCATTTCCAGGGATAATCTGGAAGTGACACCAGTCCTCTCTAGGAACTGCTGGCAAAATCTGTGCTATCCCCTGGAAGTGATGTCACGGTGTCCCCTGATTTCCCCTGGAAATGATGTCAGACTGTGCCTGGCACTGTTTAACAGGATGTCTTTCAGTCTGCACAGCCAGTAAGATCTCCAGTAGCCAACCCCGATAGGTGAAAGCCCAACCTGGCTCCCTGCTGGCATTGTCAGCTCTTGCTTGGGAAATACCTGGAGATTTGAGCATAGTGCCTGGGGAGGGCGGGGTTTGGAGAGGGGGGAGGGACCTCAGCAGGGTATAATGAAGAGGAAGAAGAGATTGGATTTATGCCCCGCCCTTCACCCGGAGTCTCAGAGCGGTTTACAATCTCCTTTCCCTTCCCCCCTCCCACAACAGACACCCTGTGAGGAGGTGGGGCTGAGAGAGCTCCTGACAGAAACTGCTCTTTCGAGGACAGCTCTGACAGAACTATGGCTTGCCGAAGGCCATCCAGCAGCTGCAAGTGGAGGAGTGGGGAATCAAAGTCGGTTCTCCCGGATTAGAGTCCACGCACTTAACCACTATACCAAACTGCCATAGAGTCCACCCTCCAAAGAAGCCATTTTCTCCAGGGGAACTCGTCTCTGTTGCCTAGAGCTCAGTGGTAATCTGAGGAGATCTCCTGTCTCACCCGGAAGTTGGAAACGTTACTCCCCTCTCACTTGGCGAGGCACTCTGGTGCCCCCTGGCATCACCCCGGGGCCTGTAAAAAAAAAAAAAAAGTTCACCGGAGCAACTGAAAAAAATGTCCTAATCGCTTTTTTTTTTTTTTAATAACCAATCTGTTTTTGCTGTACCCTTAACTGTCAGCCTTTCAGTTCCGAGTTCTACAACTCCAAGAGAAATTGGAGCCGGGACTTTCGGGGAATGAAAGGCCAAGAGGTAATTGGAAATGTTCGGTACGAAGAAAAATGGTAGGCGCCGGGGAAGGGAGAAACTAGAACTGGCATACGAGAGAGAGAGAGAGAGAGAGAGAGAGAGAGAGAGAGAGAGAGAGAGAGAGAGAGAGAGAGAGAGAGAGAGAGAGAGAGAGAGAGAGAGAGAGAGAGAGAGCGAGAGAGAGAGAGAGAGAGAGAGAGAGAGCGAGAGAGAGAGAGAGAGAGCGAGAGAGAGAGCGAGAGAGCGAGAGAGCGAGAGAGAGAGAGAGAGAGAGAGAGAGAGAGAGAGAGAGAGAGAGAGAGAGACACACTCCGATTTCTAATTTCGTGAGGTCAAAAGAAGTGAAGCTATTCTATGTATTCATTAATGAATTGCTTCTGTGTTTAAAACTAATAAAGAAGTGTCAACCTAATAAGAACACTTGTGACCAGTGTTCCCTCTAAGCTGAGCCAGTGTGAGCTAGCTCACAGTTCTTTAGCCTCTGGCTCATGGATCTTTGTTTTAGCTCAGGAAGGGATGGCTCCCATGCAAACTAATTTATGCAGCGGCTCAATTGCTCGCTCACGACTTTAATGCCAGTAGCTCACAAAGTAGGATTTTTGCTCACAAGACTCCACGGCTTAGAGGGAGCATTGCTTGTGATGTGTAAACACCACAATACTTGTAGCTTTTGGGGTTCTAATCGGGTGCCAACCTCCAGGCAGGGCCTGGATATCTCCCACCCTTACAATTGACCTCCAGACAATAGAGATCATAGACTCCACCCTTCAAAGCAGCCCTTTTCTCCAGGGGAACTGATCTTTTTTTTGTCTGGAGATCAGTTATAGTTCTGGGGCAGGGGTGGCCAAACTGCAGGTCGGGAGCTGCACGCGGTGCTTTCACGCTGTCTAATTTCATGTTAATAAAAAGCAAATCTGCATATTTTCCAATAAAACCGTGTGTGTAATATTTGTTCATGCCTTGCGGCTCTCAGACATCTGACGCTTATTCTGTGTGGCTCTTACTTTAAGCAAGTTTGGCCACCCCTATTCCGGGGGATCTCCAGGGCCCACCTGGAGGCTGGCGACCCAATACTTAGCCGTAGTGCATGTCCTTTTAAAAAAATATGGAACACGTCACCATCCTTGCACCTGGGATCTTACTGATCTTCTTGGCACTGATTTTGGTGTATGTGCAAATGACGCGGACACGAAGGCTGAAAGCTATAAGCCCCTCGTGCGAGTCCTGTCCACAGAGAGAACCCTGGGATCTGTCGGTAGATGGGATTGTCACCACCTGCTCCACGTCCTTTAGGACGGGTGGGATGTAACTTTGAATGCGTAAGCCCCCTCCCCGCGAGGCTTTCGAGTGTCATTGAGGCTGCTAGGGAGAATTTATCCAACTGAAGTTTATGCGTTTAGTGCCAGAATTACACTGTGGGAAATAAAAATCACTGTCGCTCCGACATCTAATTTATACAACTTTCCTCACGGGCTCTCCTTATTTTCAGTCCATTAGTAATGTCCATAAAGACCCAGGAGGCTGTTGTTCTTTTACTTAAAAAAAAAAAATACATAGAATTTCTCTTTTCTTCTAGCCATATATATTTATAGGAGTATGTTTGCCTTGGGAGATAGGGCTTCCTTCCCCCCTCTTTCTGAGTATAACTGATTGTTTTTAATCATGTCTGTGTATTAGCGGAGCGTAATGTATTCCGTTCTGGGGTGTTCGGGGTTATAGATCACAGCGGAGTCGCTTTCCGCCACCTCTCTGTGATGGGAACACCGGTCTTGGGAATGTGAAGAAATAGCCTCGATCTGCATATTTTTTATGGACTTGTTTTGCCTTGTCCCCCCCCCACCCTCTTTTCGAAATGAAATTGAAATCTTTTTTCCCCCCTAGTCCTCTCTTACGTACGGTCGTCACGTTTTGGCTCATGAACCGAGTTTGATTATCGAGCGGTTTAAGGAAGCGGGCTAAAAATAGACCCGGTGAGAAATCTTTTCCCGTCACTCCGGTCTTGGCGCCCATTCCTGCAGCCACGGCATAAAACCCTCTGAAGCATCCCGTTGGAATTGGCCCGGATGTGACGCTTCTGTGCTTTAAGGAGCAAGAACATCTTCCTTCTCTGCATGGGTAGCTTTTTAAAAGACCGGGCTTCTGTTACCCAAACTGGACCCAGAAAAGGGGAAGCGAGCTTTAAAAAGGGTTCCGGGAAGGAATCACCTTTGTAGCCTCTGTGTACCAGGGTGAATCTCGGTAGGGGTACCCCAAAATAAAATTACGAGGAAAGAGTGTGTGAGAGAGTGTGATTGTGAACCCAGACAAATAATTTTATTGTATACGGAATAAAAAGAATAAAGAATAAAATTTAGTTGTTATTATTATTTATTGATTTGATTTATACCCCGCCCTCCCCACCAGAGCGGGGAGAACTAATTCCCTAAGTAACCACACATGCACAGACATGTACCAAGAAGAGGGCATGCTTATAAAAGGTAGGAAGGACGAAATTGGGAAATTATGGGGAAGGGACCTATGACCTGCAATAACGGGTCTGAGGTCTGGAGAGGTCCAGGGGCAACCACAGCTGAGGTCCAAGGAGCAGAGCAAGGAGTCGGCTAAGTGAAGAGAAACCAGCACACCCTTCCACTCCGTCCCTGGGATTTCCCAGTGTCATGGCCAATGCTTCCTCTAAGCTGTAGAGTCTTATGAGCAAAAATTCTACTTTGTGAGCTACTGGCATTGAAGTTGTGAGTGAGCGATTTGGCTGCTGCATCAATTAGTTTGCTCTGGAGCCCTCCTTCCTGAGCGAAGACAAAAATGTGTGAGCCGGAGGCTAAAAAACTGTGGGCTGGCTCACACTAACTCAGCTTAGAGGGAACACTGGTCATGGCTGCATCTGGGTGTCTTTATGAGACTCCCCAAGTTTCAGGTCCCCTTGGCACTTAGGCTGTAAAAGGGGGTGCCTATTAAAACAACTAAGTCCAAAATAAGAAGGGGCCCCACTAACCCGGGGGTCTACGTCAGCAAGGCAGTGGGTCAGTAGATCACAATCGACCATGTCGAACGCTGCTATCAGATTGAGTAATAACAGCAGTGCCAACCTGCCCCGATCCAGATGTCTACGGAGGTCATCCGTAAGGGCAACCAGAGCTGTCTCCGTCCCATGGCCGGGGCGGAAGCCAGACTGGAAAGGATTGAGGATGGAAGCGTCATCCAGGAAAGCTTGGAGTTGTTCGGCCACTGCTCTCTCAACTGCCTTACCCGGGAATGTTAAGTTCGACACAGGGCAGTAGTTGGCCAGGACCTTAGGGTCCAGTGCAGTGTTCCCTCTAAGCTGAGTTAGCGTGAGCTAGCTCACAGTTCTTTAGCCTCCAGCTCACACATTTTTGTCATAGCTCAGGAAGGAGGGCTCCAGAGCAAACTAATGTATGCAGTAGCCAAATGGCTCGCTCACAGCTTTAATGCCAGTAGCTCACAAAGTAGAATTTTTGCTCACTAGACTCCACAGCTTAGAGGGAACATTGGTCCAGTGTTGGTTTCTTTAAGAGCAGACAGACTACCACCTCTTTTAAAGCTCCTGGGAAAGTCCAACTAAGCAGGGGCAAGTTGATGATTTCTCCCAGAGGGACCCGAATGCTCTCCCCGCTAGCCTTCACTAGCCGGGAAGGGCATGGCTCAAGGAGGCAGGTAGTGGGCCTCACAGCTGCCAAGATCCTGACAACTTCCACCTGGGAGAGTCGGCTGAAGTAGTCCAATATTGGACCTGAAGACAGACAAGGGGCTTCCAGTTCCCTTACTGTCTCAAGTGTGGTCGGGAGGTCGTGTCGGAGCGTCATGATTTTGCTTGTGAAATAGCTCGCAAATGCCTCGCAGCCAATAGCCAATTCCCTACTGTTTGATCTGCCCTGCGGCGGAGTCGTAATAGACCGAATAATTCTAAATAATCGGGCTGGGCCCAAGCTCGCAGGTGCAATGAAGGCCGTGCAATGAATCTCTCTTTGCGGCCTTCACCGCAGCTTTGAAAGGTTTGTAGGGTAGTGATGACACCGTTTCTGTAGGGTTGCCAGCTCCGAGTCGGGAAATACCTGGAGATTTTGGGGGTGGAGCCTGGGGAGGGCGGGGTTTGGGGAAGGGAAGGATCTCAGCAGGGTACGATGCCATAGCGGTCCACCTGCCCAAGCAGCTATTTTCTCCAGGGGGAACTGATCTCTGTTGCCTGGAGATCAGTTGTGATAGCGGAAGGTCTCCAGCCATCACCTGGAGGTTGGCACCCATAAGGTTCTGGGTAGAGAGGTGCAAAGGTTGGGGACAGCTGCTGAGAAGGTCTCCATGCTGATCTCCTTCCCGCAAAGCTTTGAGGGTTAGAATCATAGAATCATAGAATGTTAGAGTTGGAATGGACCTTGCAGGTCATCTAGTCCAACCCCTGCACTCTGCAGGAGCGTAGCGGAAAGATAGCCCTACATACCTACATCATACCCAAAAGATGGTTGACCAGCATCCACTTGAAAACATCCAGGGAAGGAGCATCCGCCACCTCCCAAGGCAGACTGTCCCACTGCTCAACCACTCTTACAGTTAGGAAGTTTCTCCTGATATCTAGCCGGTAACGACTCCCTTGTAATTTCCACCCATTAGATCTAGTCTTGCAATCCGGAGCAAGAGAGAATAGATCTGCTCCATCTTCTACATGACAGCCCTTCAGATACTTGAAGACTGCCATCATGTCCCCTCTAAGCCTTCTCTTTCCCAGGCTAAACATCCCCAACTCTTTCAGCCTTTCCTCATAATACTTGGATTCCAGCCCTCTCACCATCCTGGTGGCCCTCTTCTGGACACGCTCGAGTTTGTCAACATCCTTTCTAAAATGTGGTGCCCAAAACTGGACATAGTACTCCAGGTGAGGCCTGACCATAGCAGAATAGAGCGGAACGACCACCTCCCGGGATCTGGACACAATGCTTCTGTTAATGCATCCTAAGATTGCATTAGCTTTCTTCACAGCCACATCACACTGCAGGCTCATGTTATCAAATCCATGTTGGGGAATTCCTGAAGATTTTGGGGCTGAGCCTGGGGAAGGCAGGGTTTGGGGAGGGACCTTGGTGGAGTACAATGTCATAGAATGCACCTTCCAAAGTAGCCTTTTTCTCCATGGGAACTTGTCGTCTGGAGATAGTTGTAACTCTGGCAGATCTCCAGGTTCATCTGGAGGCTGGCCGCCCCAGCTGCGAATGTATAGATTGTGTGTGCTGAAATTGCAGGAGCCAATGAGCTGATCTCCAGCGTTCTTTTGGAACTAGGGGCCTCTGTTTTGCTTCTAATTCCTTTTCTTTGCATATATGTCCTTGGAGGGGGGAGAAAAAAAGTAATGTATTTTAAACACAGCAACAATCAATTCAGTCATGCCCAAGTGAAAGCTTAGTGCTGAGCAGAGAGCCCGTCCCAAATGTTCAATCGTGTGCTGATTAAGAAAGCAATTTTTTTTGCATTCTCCCCCCGTTTCATAGGGATTTCCCCCTCCCCTGTAATAGGAGTAAGCTATGGTTGTGTAGCAGTTTCTCGATAAATGGCTTTTAAGATTGATTAAGGGCCTCTGCTTTACTTTGGCCATTGATCAATCTCGGCAGACGTTTTATTGCTTTTGCATGCTGGAAAGCGGGCAGTGTGGATTATGTCTTAATTCATCTGGCCCTAAGTATGCCATAATAATGTGCAATCGGGGAAAGGCGCTGCACTGAACTGAAAAGAGCTCTTGGGAATGCAGTCCAAACTCTTCTTTCCTGAGACCTGAAGATCCTTTAGTTGGAGATGATGGGCTTTGAGCTGGGGTCCTTATGCCGGAGAAGCGGGACTTTGACTCCCGGGCCACAGCCTTTCCCGCTGTTATGATGCGAACTTGATTTCAGAATTCCTGCTCAGTGTACAGGACATCAGGGTGGAGACTGTGTTTAGCATGTGATTGTGTGGACCGCAGCAGTGCCAGGAGTCCTCCATGCCCTGTTGTTAGTCCTCTAGAGCAGGGGTGTTGAACTCATTTGTTACGAGGGCCGGATCTGACCTAAATGAGACCTTATTGGGCCGGGCCATGTGCTTCATAAAAGGTAATGCCAGGTAGCGGAGATATAAACTTTATAAAGGATACAAACACAAAGGGTTGGGTTTTTTTACTTAAAATAAAAACATGCTTTATCATAGAATCATAGAATGTTAGAGTTCGAAGGGACCTTGTAGATCATCTAGTCCAACCCCCTGCACTCTGCAGGAGCATAGCTGAAAGATAGCCCTACAACATATGCGAAAGCTGGTCATACAGTGTCTGCTTGAAAACATCCAGCGAAGGAGCATCCACCACCTCCCAAGGCAGTCTATCCCATTGCTCAACCACTCTTACGGTTAGGAAGTTTCTCCTGTTATTTAGCCGGTAACGACTCCCTCGTAATTTCCACCCATTAGATCTAGTCTTGCAATCCGGAGCAAGAGAGAATAGATCTGCTCCCTCTTCTACATGGCAGCCCTTCAAATATGTGAAGACTGCAATCATGTCCCCTCTAAGCCGTCTCTTTCCCAGGCTAAACATACCCTGCTCTTTCAGCCTTTCCTCATAAGACTTGGATTCCAATCCTCTCACCATCCTGGTCACCCTCTTCTGGACACACTCGAGCTTTTAAAGATTTTTAAACATTAGCTCTGCAAGCTGCAAATCTACTTTTGATTGATTGACATTCACCACAGAAATCTCCTGCTCAGAGCTCTGAGTCCAGGACCCAGGGGAAAACATGAAATGGCTGAGTGATTAAGGGAGTCTGGCGAAGCAAGCGATGATGCAGCTGCAGCAGCAGACCTGGAAGCAGGAGATGACACCCCTGCTCTAAAGGAACTGGTTGGCCACTGTGTGAAACAGGATGCTGGACTTGATGGACCATTGGTCTCATCCAGCAGGACTCTTCTGATTTTCTTGTTTTCGGGCATCAGGTATGATCGGTTAGATTGTGATGGATTAGAGGGACTGAGATTTGGAGTCAATAGAAAGTCGTCTGGTTTAAAATCGGCCTGGGGCCAAAATACTGACTGGCAAGGCAAATTATGGGACAGATGGTTATTTGAGTACTAGCCAGCGTTAGTGAAGTAAATGGGAACCAAAGTTTGGATCCTGATTTTGATCCCGCGTTTTGAACCTTGGATACTGCTTTAGCCTTGAGTCAGGGCATTTGTCAACTGGGATTGGCAATAGCTGAGACAAGGGCAATGTTTCCTCACACCTGCTGCCTGAAATCCTGTATCTTGAGATGCTGCGGATTGACTCTGGCACGTTTTGCAAGTGAGGAAAATATGTGATCTGCTAGGGTTGCCGGCCAGTGGTTGGCGTCCAGTGGGAGACTGGGGTAGCGGGAACATGGGGAGGTGCCATGGTATTGACAGCTTGATGTCATTTCCAGGCCAAACCTGGAAGGGATGTCACCCCACTCTAGGATTCAGTAGAAACTCTATGCTTTACCATAGAATTTCTGCTGAATCCTAGAGTGGCATGACATCATTTCTGGGATTGGCACAGGGATTGACATCATGTGATGGTGTTATTTCCCTCCTTTCCTCACTACTGGTCAATAGAGGGGGGGCAGGGGTCGGGGGGAGGTTGCCGACAGGAGGCCCCCACTACAACAGGAGACATGGCAGCCCTATTTACAACTTGGCTCTGGGCTTCCAGATTCTAGGAACAAACTGGTAGCAGTTCTAGCTTTTTTCCACAACTGCTCAAGGTGGTACTCATACATTGTCTCAATGGTTTTAACAGTTGGGTGCTGTTGTTGTTGGAAGGTGCCATCAAGTTGCAGGTGAGTTACGGTGACCCCGTAGGGTTTTCAAGGAAAGAGATGCTCTGAGGTGTCTTGCCATTGCCTTCTTCTGTGTAATGACCCTAGACTTCCTTGGTGGTGTCTCATCCAAGTACTAACCAGGGCCGACCCTGCTTAGCTTCCAAGTCCGAGCAGGATCAGGCTAACCTGGCCCAGCCAGGTCAGGGCGTTGGGTTAGTTAGGCCACGCCCCCACCTCCGTATGGAAGAAACGCAATCTGAGAAAGCAGAAGAGTTGCTTAATTTAAGGCAGAGGATTTCCTGGTCCTCCCAGTCCCGTTGGCTCTCTCTTACTCGCTGGATTATCTATCTAACTCCCAGAGATCTCTCAAAACAGTGCACTTGGGTTGCAACTTTCTTTTGTAGCTAGGGTTGCCATCCTCCAGGTGGGGCCTGGGGACCTTCTGGAATTACAGCCCCCCTCCAGACTACAAAGATGAGTTCCTCCAGAGAGAACGGATGCTTTGGAGGGCGGACTCTATGGCAGGGGTGGCCAAACTGTGGCTCGGGAGCCGCATGCGGCTCTTTCACATGAATTGTGTGGCTCACACAAGGGGAGCCATGCCTTCCCGATCTGTCTTCTCTTCCCCAGCCAGTGTTCCCCTCCCTGAGTAGGCTTGAGGTTGGGAGGGGGAGCAGAAAAAGAAAGCAACTTTGACTTTAAATGCATTATCACTCCCTCCCCCCAGCCTGGAGAAGTCATTTGTCTCTTTAAATCCCTTCTCCAAGCCAAGCTGGATGGCATAGGGGCACGGGGTGGTGGTGGCTGGAGAACACATTTAAAATTAAAGTTGCTTTCTTTCCGCCTCTCCTTTATTTCCTCCCCCTCATCTATTTGCTTTCTTTGTTTCTCTCTCTCTTTCCACCTCTCTCTCTTAGACAAATAAATATCATTAGCAAAGAAATAAATATCGTTGGACAAATAAATATCATTATCAATATCTGTTTTTACCCCTTTTGTTTTTATCATTGGCAGTCTCCTTTAATGTTAATTAAAAGCAAATTTGCATATTTTTCAATTAAAACATGCGGATTAATATTTGTTCATGCTGTGCAGCTCTCAAACAAATGATGTTTATTCTATGCGGCTCGTATGTTAAGCAAGTTTTGCCCACCCCGGCTCTACGGTATCGTACCCAACGGAGTCCCCTTCCCTTCCCAAACCCTGCCTCTCCCAGTCTCCACCTCCCAAATCTCTGGGCCTTTCCCAACCTGGAGTGGGCAACCTTATTGGTAGTACGGATGAGAGCCGCTTGACGTCGGTTTTACAGCGATGTCTTTCGGCGAAGCTCTGCCAGTTCTCCTTCCCTCCGAGGTACACAGGAGGACCTGGGAGCCAGTTTGGTGCAGTGGTTAAGTGCGCGGACTCTAATCTGGGAGAACTGGGTTTGATTCCCCACTCCTCCACTTGCACCTGGCTGGATGACCTTGGGCAAGCCATAGTTCTGATAAGAGCTGTTCTTGAAAAAGAGCAATTTCTGTCAAGAGCTCTCTCAGCCCCACCTACCTCAGAGGGTGTCTGTTGTCGGGAGTGGAAGGGAAAGGAGTTTGTAAACCTCTCTGAGATTCCTTTCGGTAGTGAAGGGTGGGGTATAAATCCAATCTCCTCTTCCTCCTCCTCCTCCTCCTCTTCCTCCTCCTTTCTCCTTCTCCTTCTCCTTCTCCTTCTCCTTCTCCTTCTTCTCCTTCTCCTTCTCCTTCTCCTTCTCCTTCTTCTCCTTCTCCTTCTCCTTCTTCTCCCCCCCACCCAAGCAGGCTGGAATAAGGTATTTTGTGTTTTGATTTTGTGCCGGTCTTAACACTTGACCTGAATCTTCAGTTCTTGTAAATAAATAGTTGCTACTGAAGCATAAATTACTTGCGCCGTTCTCAAAAAAGAAGAGTGCCTTTAAGATTTCAGATAATTGAGGGATCATGGATAGAAAGGGGGGGAGGGCACTCGCCAAAGAAAAACGGAACTCGATGGGGACACGGCGATACACAGAGTCTATTAGAATGCTCCAAGGCGTGCGGAATAATAGTCAAATATTTGTAATGTTAATGAACACGCGGACATGCTTTGTGAACTCTCCTTTGCTATATCCATCCAGCAGTTATAAATATATAATGTGATGTGCATACGATATGAGGCAAAAACGGAAGCTATAAAAATACAGATGGGTGGGGGGAGGTTTGGTGGTGGTGGTGGGGGAGAAAGTTCCAGGGGTTATTTCTCAGTCGATGTTCCCTGGGAATCGGCCCCTTGGTATGAACTGGCAGAGTTGCGTAAAAATCCTATGAATAATGGCTCCGTGTGTTTAGGGGATAATTTATTATCTCGCCTGGGATGTGCAAAGAGTATTTAACTCCATTAGGAGAAGGAAGGAGGCGTTGGAAGGGGGGGGAGAGGCAGCCGATTCCGTTGTCTGACAAAAGGGATTCTTAATGAACTTGGCATAGTTCGGGAGGCGAAAGACGTTTCCAAAGGTGTTTTTTGTTTTCTCTGACAAATGCAAACCGGGGATGAGTGAACAGGCACTCCTTTAGGGGGGGAAAAATAATAATTTGTGTTTTTGGCAGAGGTTTCAAGCTTGCCATGGGCTTTGTCAGCGCATTTGTGGGGAGTGCGCCCGGTGTGTGGTTTCGATATGCCATTTATACGGTACTTTCAAGCACAGTGAAGTCATTGACACACATCGGATTGATTGATTGACACTTTCGCAATGCTGAAGAATGCCGACGTTTTTCGGGGGCAAATTGGGGGCGGGTGGGTGTGAAAATCAAGCACCCGGGGTTTTATTAATTAGGGTTGCCAGCTCTGGGTTGGGAAATATGTGGAGATTTTGGGGGTGGAGCTGGGAGAGGGCGGGGTATGGGAAAGGGAGGGGCCTCAGCAGGGTATGACGCCACAAAGCCCACCGTCCAAGGCAGCCATTTATTCTGGGGGGACTGATCTTGGTCTTCTAGGGATAAATTGTAATTACAGGAGATCTCCAGGGACCACCTGGAGGAGGTTGGCAACCCGATTTAGTGATATATTGTATTTTTACCATGCCCTTCCTTTGTGGAGGCTTAGGTGTTTCACACCTTTCCTTCTCTATTTTTATCCGCACAGCAACCTTGTGAGGTATGTCAGGCTGAGAGACGGTGAGTAGCCCAAGGCCTGCCCAGTGAGTTTCAAGGCTGAATGGGGATTTGAACCATCGTTTCCTTGGTCCTAATCCAGCACTCTGGGCGCTCCACCACTCCACTGGCTTGATTCAGCTGAGCCTAGATGGGCTGTGGGGGGAGAGATGGGGGAGCTGCGAGACTGGCTGTGATGTCATGTGCCTTTTGGTTTAAAAAAAGGAAGTAACACAGGTAGCTCTAGGAGTTGCCAGGCACTCTGTGGCAGGGGTGTCAAACATAAGGCCCGGGGTCCAGAACCGGCCCTTCCAGAGTTCTTATGCGGCCCGTGAGCAACTAGTACAAGGGGAGGGCAATGTTCCCTCTAAGCCGTAGAGCCTTGTGAGCAAAAATTCTACTTTGTGAGCTCCTGGCATTAAAGTTGTGAGCAAGTGATTTGGCTGCCGCATAAATTAGTTTGCTCTGGAGCCCTCCTTCCTACGCTAAAACAAAAATGTGTGAGCTGGAGGCTAAAAAACTGTGAGCTAGCTCACACTAACTCAGCTTAGAGGGAACACTGGGGGAGGGGACAGGAGACTGCTCAAGGGGGAGTGGGAGGAGCCATTATGATTGTGGCTTCAGTAGGGTGGAACAACCTCATCTGCCGCAGTCAAGCAGCGTGGGAGCGCCTGCCCAGTGCTGCCCCGCTGGCTCTCCAGGCTGCCCATATGGGTTTTCCTTTGCACCCCAATCCTTCCCAGCCCAGGGGGCCTTGCAGTGAGGATACGCCGACTCGGAGCTTACCAGCTGCTGTCCTTTATACAGTTTATGTCTCCGGGATCTGGCATTACGTTTTATGGCACAAATGGCCCTGTCCGACAAAGTGACATTTACGTCAGATCTGGCCCTCATGACAAATGAGTTCGACACCTCTGCTCTATGGTAACCATAGAGTGTCTTGTAATTCCTAGAGTGGCTCTATGTCACTTCTGTTTTGTTTAAAACCAGGAGTGATGTGACCCTGCAGCTACTGTCGTGGGTTTATAATTTTTTTAGTTGCTCTAAGTGGCAGCGGATAAGAGGAACAGGGGGTTGGGGGATCTGCCTGCCCTTAGCAGGGGAATGGGACCCCGAGTTGAGCCGTAGAAGCAATTGTGGGGTATACATTCTTAAAAGAATCTGAGACCTGCATACTGTGTGAGCTGCCATGCTAAATACAGCTCCCCCCCATTCCAGAATTGCGGTCCAATGGGGACACGGTAGCGCCTTCCCTCCAGTTCCCTGATTTCCCAGGCTTCTTTAGGCTTCTATTGAGCCTCTGAACCCAGCTGTGTTCGGCTGGCTGGGGTCGCCAAAGGCAGAAGCCTGTCTTTATCTGTTACCTCTCAAGATTGGCTACCTCTTTGTAATTAGCACCAATTTCTCTTTGCAGAAATATGCAATTAACCCTCTGGCTCAGGATCACGAAAGAATAATGTGTGTGTGTGTGATTGTGTGTGTGAGCGAGTGTGTGAAATTCCCTCATCAGTGTTGGGCACTACATTGCTTTGGACTGAAGTTCTCTGTGCGTGTGCACCCGCGAAGGGGTTAGCTTATCCCAATCAATCTGACTAGCAGAAGTGGCCATTCTAGGAATTAATATTCACAAACATAGACCCGTACATGAAAAGGGTAAATACATGTCTAACGAGGGTTCAGGGAAAAAAAAATTATAGGGGGATGCTGACTATCTAGAATTTGCCATTAATAACAGGAGGTCGATAGAGATGCAGACCGCGTGATAGGAATTGTAAAAAAGGACACGTTTCTTGAATATTTTTAATCGTCGCTTTTTGGAAATGCACAAAGAATATTTGTACATTTAATGAGGAGGAGGAAAGAGAACATTCCGAAGAGATGGCCTGTTCTCGGGCAAGAGATTGATTATTTTTTCTTGACAGTGTGTCAACCAAGACGTGCAAACATCCTTGTAGGCAAGATTCCGTTGGCATTTCCATTACAAACCCAATGTTCCCATTATCATTGTTAAATGCACATTCTTGACTTCCCGGGAAGTGCTGGTATGTGGGAGTTTATGTCTCGAACTGTATAGTCCATCTGTTTATGTCTCGATCTGTATACTGCATCGTTCGAGGTGGTCGGACAGAGATTGGGAGCTGCTTTCTCAACTCAATGGTGCCACCACTGTGGGTGGTCAGAGAGCAGTACTGCAGCTCAGCAGGGATCAAGGGGTATGAAGCGAGCCCACGGGATTTCGAGAGGGAAGGCAGCATGGTATAGCCTGATCTTGACAAGCCTTGGAAGCTGAGCATAAGAACATCAGAGAAGGCAATGTTGGATCAGGCCAATGGCCCATCCAGTCCAACACTCTGTCACACAGTGGCCAAAAATACCAGGTGCCATCAGGAGGTCCACCAGTGGGGCCAGGTATAGATAGGGCATAAGAAAAGCCAATGTCGAATCAGGCCAATGGCCCATCTAGTTCAACACTCTGTCACACAGAGGTCAAAAATACTAGGGGCCATCAGCAGTGGGGCCAGGACACCAGAAGCCCTCCCACTGTTGACCCCCCCAAGCACCAAGAATAGAGTGCATCACCTGTCCCAGACTGAGAGTTCCTATCTATACCCTGTGGCTAATAGCCATTGATGGACTTCTGCTCCATATGTTTATCTAATTCCCTCTTGAAACTGTCCATGCTTGTAGTTGCCACCACCTCCTGTGGCAGTGAATTCCATGTGTGAATCACTCTTTGGGTGAAGAAGTACTCCTTTTATCCGTTCTAACCCGACTGCTCAGCAATTTCATGGAGTGCCCGCGAGTTCTTGTATTGTGAGAAAGGGAGAAAAGTACCTCTTTCTCCACCTGCTCTATCCCATGCATAATCTTATACACCTCTATCATGTCACCCCTCAGCCGTCGTTTCTCCAAGCTAAAGAGCCCCAAGCATTTTAACCTTTCTTCATAGGGAAGGTGTTCCAACCCTTTTATCATTCTAATTGCCCTTCTCTGCACTTTTTCCAATGCTATAATATCCTTTTTGAGGTGTGGCGACCAGAACTGTACTCTCAATGACTGTGCTTGGATGAAGTCAGGCCACTAGTTCACCTAGGTCAATGCAGCTTACTCTGTTTGGCCGCCACTCTCTGGCGTCAGGCAAAGTCTTTCCCATCACAAATGATCCTTTCAGTAGAGAAGCTGGAGACAGAAGTTGGGACCTTTTGCATGCAATGCGGGTTTCTGTTCTCATTGCCTTTTTATCCCACTGTTCCTCCAAGAATCTCAGAGAGGTCCCCCTTCCTCTATTTTTATCTTCACAACAACAGCAACAACAAGAGACGAAGAGATTGGCTTTATGCCCCGCCTTTCACTACCCAAAGGAGTCTCAGAGTGGCTTACAATCCCTTTCCCTTCCCTTCCCCACAACAGACACCCTGTGAAGTAGGTCGGGCTGAGAGAGCTCTGACAGAAACTGCTCTTTTTCAAGAACAGCTTTGACAGAACTATGGCTTGCCCAAGGTCATCCAGCAGCTGCAAGTGGAGGAGTGGGGGAATCCAACCCGGTTCTCCCAGATTAGAGTCTGCACACTGTACGGACAACAGTGTGAGGTAGGTTTCTCTGAAAGTGGTTGACCCAAGTTACATAGCGATCCTCATGGCTGAGTGGGAATTTGACCCTGGTTGAATGCGCTGACCTTGGTGGCCCAGGCTAGCCCAATCTCGTCAGGTTTCAGAAGCTAAGCAGGGTCAGCCCTGGTGAGTACTTGGATGGGAGACCACCAAGGAAATCCAGAGTTGCAACAAAGAGGCAGGCAATGGCAAACCACCTCTGAATGCCTCTTGCCTTGAAAACCCTACAGAGCCACATAAGTCAGTGGTGACTCAATGGCAGTTTCCACCACCCACCAACCTTCTAGCCAGGGCACCCCAGTCTCTTTCGTATACTCAACCAATGGTCCCTCCTCGCTTTCGTCTACTTCTACTTCTACTTCTTGTTTCAAGGGGGAATTGGATAAACACCTGGAGCAGAAGTCCATCAGTGGCTCTTAGCCACAAGGTATAGATAGGGACTCTCAATCTGGGGCAGGTGATGCACTCTATTCTTGGTGCTTGGGGGGGCAGCAGTGGGAGGGCTTCTAGTGTCCTGGCCCCACTGGTGGACCTCCTGATGGCACCTGGTATATTTTAGCCACTGTGTGACAGAGTGTTGGACTGGATGGGCCACTGGCCAGATCCAACATTGGCTTCTCTTATGTTTTTACTGATCTCCTGCTGGAATGCACAGGGGCATTGCACATGCGCACAACCTCGAAATCTCTGCAACGTGCACAGTTTCCATGGGAGACGTGCGAGCGGTTCTCAGCTGTGATCGGTCATTGTGGGAAGGTCTTCCTAGAAGGCAGAAAATGTGACCACCACACACTGGAGAAGACTTTCCCAGCCTTCAGGAGCATAGTTACCTATGAGAATAGATCGGGGCTTCTCATCCGTTTTGAGCCTGTGGGCACCTTTGGAATTCCGACACGGAGCGGTGAGCGCAGCCCCCAAAACATGCCACCAAATGACCCCCACGGGAGGCAGAGCCAGCCACAGAAATGGCCACGGCCGCTTCTCTTCAGTCACATGGTAAAGATCCTTACGCTGTAGTGGCGGCTGCTGCTAAGGCAACATTTAGAAAAATCTGCACAGCCCATCAAACCTCCAGTGCCCAGTCAGAAGCCTTGCTTAGGTAAAAGCTTGGCCTGGCCTCAAACGCTTTCCGAAAACACTTGGAGGGGACCAGGAAAAGTGTTGGTGGCTCCCATGGGCACCACGTTGGAGACCCCTGCACTAGACTGTAAAAGTTCTCAGCTTGAGGAGATGGTGTGGGGGGAGCACAACACTTTTCCCAAGTCCTGCCTTGTAACTTGAAAACTTAATGACTTCTCTACCTGGGGCTTTTTCCCCCCTTGACAGGGGATTGAACGTTTCTTTTGCCTGTGTGCCTCTCGCCTGCGATTGCATTGATTAATCCCCTCTGCAGGGCTGCATTAGTCTGGGCGAGCCGCGAGTCACACTCTTGTTTATCCAAATCAGAGGAAGTGAGAGAGACGGCGGTCACCGCGGAGTCTCACGGCGGCTCAGGCTTTGTCAGAGTGAGCTGCCCCCCCCGACACGCCCGTCAAAATCGATCGAGCCCAGTTTTAGCTCTGTTTCCGTAGAAGACCCGTCCGTCTCAATGGGACGTACTTCCAAGTAAAGCTGCCTGGGCTCACGGCCTTCGCGGAATCTGAGTGCCGGACTAGCTGGAACTTCCGTCTAATCCAGCAGGGCTCTTCTTAGGTTCTTATGAAGGCCTTGGCCTTTCTGCCCTATTGTTGGCCTTCCAGAGGAACTGGTTGGCCACTCTGTGAGATTGGATGCTGGACTAGATACAGACCACTGGTCTGATCCAGAAGGCCTCTTCTTAAGTTCTTACGAAGGCCTCAGCCTCTCTGCCCTGTTGTTGGCCCTCCAGAGGAACTGGTTGGCCACTGTGTGAGACAGGATGCTGGACTAGATGGACCCTCACTGGTTTGATCCACCAGGACTCTTCTTATGTTCTTATTGGGGAAGGCCTTGGCCTCTATACCCTGTCACAGTACTGGTTGGCCATTGTGTAAGGTGGGATGCTGGACTAGATGGACCACTAGTCTGATCTAGGAGGGCTTTTTTTAGGTTCTTATGAAAGCCTTGACCTCTCTGCCCTATTTTTGGCCCCAGGCCTGTAGCCAGGATTTTTTGTTTGGGGGGATTTAAATTTATAAGGGGGCAGTTAAATTACAGTTAAATTAATCTGAATGCCTGTCTTTAAAGGGGGAGGCTCTGAGCCTGTTTCTAACTCTTCCTTTCAAGGGCAGCAAGTGCATTAGTTCCTGGGGGAGGACAGCTCAGAGGGCATTTAATTGCCTTCCGAATGCATTTAAATGCCTTTTGAGTTCCCTTCCACAGGGCAAGAAAGCTTAGAAGGGCATCTTCAATACCCCTCCAACAATCTTCCTTTCCGCTAGCCCAGTACCACCTAGGTCATGGTCAAAAATAAGGTTTCTGGCATGACTGTTTGTGGGGCGGGGCTTTTAATTAAGGGGCCAGGGCCCCGAAATGCCCCGCTGTAGCCACGGTCCTCTTTGGCCCTCCAAAGGAACTGGTTGGCCACTCTGTGAGACAGGATGCTGGACTAGGTGGACCACTGGTCTGATCCAGCAGAGCTATTTTTCTGTTCTTGCTGTTAATCACAGATCTCTAATATTTTATCTGATTTGGCCCTCATATCTCCCCCCCCCATTTAACTTCTAGGCGCTTCCCCCAACTCCATCCACTTCTGAAGATGGGGAGAAGTAACAGCTCTTAAATGAACACCCAGACCGATGAGTTCACAGACCTGTGAAATCGCCTCATACGGAGTAACACTTTTGGTCTGCCAAGTTCAGGATTGTCCTGTTCTGAATGGCAGCCATGCCGCGGGGTCTCAGGTCGAGGGCACGGCCGGCTACCTGATCCTTTTTACTGGAGATGCCAGCGCCAGAAGGAAGGGGAGCGACCTTAGAAAGTAGCTCTTAGATAACAAGAATTAGGTCAGATTAAAATGATCTCTCGTCAGCTGGGTTTTGCTACAGGCCATCTTAATTTTAAAACTGTAATTCCCTTCTTAAGGTACGTGCTTTTTTGAAAACAAACAAACATTTTTTTTAACCAAGATATAAGTCTTGGGGGTGTTCTTTTGCTGCCAGCCGAAAACTGACCACAGCTCAGACCTCCGGGGCCTCTCCCTTGTGCCCACCGGCAAGAACCATCAGGTTGAAGCCGCTAGCCAAGGAAGTGTCCCCCATTTACTCAGTCTATCTGACTTGGACCGCAAGTGTCTTTTATGACGAGAATGCTGCCTTATGGGCTCTGCGAGATGCCATAAAATGCTTTATAGCGTGCCGTAAAATGTTCAGTAGTCATCCAGTGTGTGCCGGAGTGTTATCTAGCCCGCCATATATTTCCGAGCAGGCAGCCCCCAAACGTCCCCCTCCGGCTTGTTGGATTCACACTTAACCACGCTGATTAAAAGTTTAAAATTGCAAGGAGAGGCGACTTCTGTTCCGAGCACTATTTCTCTCTCTTCCTCCCCCCCCATTTAGAGAAGAATTTTTTTTAAAAAACAACCCATAGAACCGCGTTGCACAAGATGACCTGATTTGCTGATGTTAATGACTGTAGGCCCCTCTCAAAATAAAAATGAAATGAATCCGATTCTGTCTGGGAGCGGGAAAGAGGAAACAACAGACTGGAGGAACTTGGCATGATTTCCCAGTGTTCTCCGAAGTGCTAGTCTTCAGCTGGTGGAATGGGACGCACACGTGTGTCGCAGACTGATCTAAGTCAGGAAATGTGCCAGTTCTAACACTTTTTTAAAGTCCATTTTGGTTGTTTCACTGTACGTGTTCTTTAAAAAAAAAAACCACTGGTAGCCAGTGCTCCCTCTAAGCTGTGGAGTCTTGTGAGCAAAAATTCTACTTTGTGAGCCACTGGCATTACAGTTGTGAGAGAGCCATTTGGCTGCTGCACAAATTAGTTTGCTCTGGAGTCATCCTTCCTGAGCTAAGTCAAAAATGCGTGAGCCACACTAACTCAGCTTAGAGGGAACACTGCTGGTAGCTGCCGCTGGACAGCACGGGTGCCCAGGCATCTGACCCCGACCATCCTTCAGCTTTCCCTTTTGCTCTACTCAGGTGCAGTGTTCCCTCTAAGCTGAGTTAGTGTGAGCTAGCTCACAGTTTTTTAGCCTCTGGCTCACACCTTTTTGTCTTGGTGTAGTGGTTAAGTGTGCGGACTGTAATCTGGGAGAACCAGGTTTGATTCCCCTAATCCTCCACTTGCAGCTGCTGATGTGACCTTGGGTCAGTCACAAGCTCTGGCACAGCCGTTCTTGAAAAAGGGCAGTTTGTGACAGAGCTCTCTCAGCCCCACCTACCTCACAGGGTGTCTGCTGTGGGGAGGAGGAGGGAAAGGAGTTTGTAAGCCACTCTGAGACTCCAAGTGAAGGGTGGGGTATAAATTCAATCTCTTCTCCTTCTCCTTCTCCTTCTCCTTCTCCTTCTCCTTCTCCTTCTCCTTCTTCTTGGCTCAGGAAGGAAGGGCTCCAGAGCAAACTAATTTATGCAGCAGCCCAATCGCTCGCTCACAACTTTAATGCCAGAAGCTCCCAAAGTAGAATTTTTGCTCACACGAACCCACAGCTTAGAGGGAGCATTGCTGTGTCACATTTTTACCCTGTTCTTCCTGCAAGAAGCCAGCATCCGTGGTCCCCTCCCTTGAGTTGACCCTCTTAGCCACTGCCCTGTGACGGTAGAAAAGAGGAAGCGTCTGGGAGCACCTTAAAGACTGACCGGATTTGTGGGGGGGGGAGGTTTCGGGAGACCTCTCTGCACGTCACGCCTAATCCAGTCACCCCTGCTATTGCCGATGTCATTCGGCCTCGGAGATCACTCTGCTTTCTAATATATAGGACGGATGGACTCCCATTCGAGCTGTGTCTGAAGAAGCGGGCAGTGGTTCATGAAAGCTCCTCCCCTGCCCCAAATGTTGTTAGCTGCTCCTGGACCGTTGCTCTTTTCGATTGCCGCACACAGACCAACACGGCTGTCCATTTCGATCTCTCACTGCTCTGTGAAGTAGCTGGAGAGCTGGAGAGCCAGTTTGGTGTAGTGGTTAAGTGTGCGGACTCTAATCTGGGAGAACCGGATTTGATTCCCCACTCCTCCACTTGCACCTGCTGGTGTGACCTTGGGTCAGTCACAAGCTCTGGCACAGCTGTTCTCTCAAGGACAGTTTCTGTCAGAAGTTCTCTCAGCCCCACCTACCTCACAGGGTGTCTGTTGTGGGGAGGGGAAGGGAAAGGAGTTTGTAAGCTGCTCTGAGACTCAAAAGTGAAAGGGCGGGATATAAATTCAATCTCCTCCTCCTCCTCCTCCTCCTCCTCCTCCTCTTCTTCTTCTTCTTCTTCTTCTTCTTCTTCTTCTTCTTCTTCTTCTTCTTCTTCTTCTTCTTCTTCTTCTTCCCCTTCCCCTTCCCCTTCCCCTTCCCCTTCCCCTTCCCCTTCCCCTTCCCCTTCTTCTTGAGAGAGAGAGAGAGAGAGAGAGAGAGAGAGAGAGAGAGAGAGAGAGAGAGAGAGAGACTGGCCCCGGGTCACTCACTGAGAGCCAGTTTGGTGTAGTGGTTAAGTGGGCGGACTCTAATCTGGGAGAACCGGGTTTGATTCCCCACACTTCCACTCACAGCTGCTGGATGACCTTGGGCAAGCCATAGTTCTATCAGAGCTTTTCTCTCAAGGACAGTTCTGTCAGAGCTCTCTCCTCCCCACCTACCTCACAGGGTGTCTGTTGTGGGGGGGGAGGGAAAGGAGTTTGCAAACCACTCTGAGACTCCAAAGTGAAGGGCGGGGCACAAATCCAATCTCCTCCTCTTCTTCTTCTTCTTCTTCTTCTTCTTCTTCTTCTTCTTCTTCTTCTTCTTCTTCTTCTTCTTCTTCTTCTTCTTCTTCTTCTTGAACTTTATGGCAGAGTGAGGATTTGAACCTGAGACTCTGGGCAGCTAGTCTGACATTTGAACTGCCGCGCTCCATGCTGACTGCCGTGCCAACTTTCCCCTTTTTGTGTCTCGTGTGTACCGGTGTCTCGTTTCTCATGGATTTACATTCTCGCCCATAGGAAAGCTAATGCTTGCTGTGGTTCTCTTTTATTATTTAAAGAGTCCTCGTTGAGCATGGAAGGCAGTTGACATAATGGGCTTTGAACGCGTTCTGTTGGATTTGCCTCTTCAGCAGAGAAGACAAAAAAACGGGGAAATGAATGTCTAGGGGGCAGAGATCTTTTTTTTATGTATATAGACAATGTTTGCGAGCTACCCGAAGCCCACGAGTATTTCTTCCTGCTTTAATTAATTGAAATGTCTCTTTCTGTGTTTTGCAGTGTGCCAGGAGAAAAGCCGATTTCGCTAGGGGTATAGACAAATGCTTTTGGGCGGGTGTGCGCGGAGTTCAGTGGCGTAAGGTTCTGAAGGATTTGTGTATTGCGGGAGAGCGATAGCTGGGTACTGTTTTGTCAACAGGGTGCCTTTGGGAATGGAGTCTGCTCTCTCATTTTCTTTAGTCTCTCCCCCCCTCCCCCAGTCTGGTGACTAAAATCCTGGAAGTCTTTGATTCTACATATTGTGTGTGTTAAGTCTTGTCAAGTCCAAGAGCTCCTTAAAGACTAAGCAAATCTGTGGCAGGGGATGAAGTTTCATGAATCACCGCTCACTTCTTCAGATATAGCTAGAATGGGAGTCCATCTGTCCTTATATCTTGGAGAGTACAGTGATTTCAGATGCCGAATGACAATAGCTGGTGAATGACAATGGCAGGCATGACAGGGTTAGGTGTGATATGCAGAAGGATAGTAGGTGGGGGGAAATCAGTATTGGTCATGAGACAGGAAACCTAGGTCTCGATTCAGTCCAGGAGGCTGCATTGCCTTGAGCTTTTTTTATCAGTGGCGATCCAGCGATCTCTCTTTCTAATCTCCCTTTGAAATTCCTTTGTAAGAGAACTGCTACTCTTAGATACTCTGTTTATCATTTGCATTGGGGAGTCTCATTAGCTCACACCAGCCCAGCTTGACCAATAATATCTCATGTAACCTTCAGATTAAAGGGGGGGGCTTGCACTGGCACAATGGCTTCCAACAGAGCCAAGAATGAATTTCTTTCTGGACGGGAGTGGGATATAGCCTGCTCAAGACCCTTGCTGAGCAGATACAGTTTCTGAACAACCTCAATAATGGATGTCAATAGTTGTTGGGCTGATGGAGAGGGTTTGAAAAATATCTGGAGATTTTGGGGGATGGCACCTGGGGAGGGTGGAGTTTGGGAAGGGGAGAGGGCTCAGCAGGTATAATACCACCTGCCAAATCTGCCATTTCCTCCAGGGGAACTGACCTGACTTCTGGAGATCAGTTATAATAGCAGGAGGTCTCCAGCCACCACCTGGAGCTTGGCAACCCTACTGACGGGTCTTCTCCCAGGCCTCCCTCCTGCTCTTCCTTCCTTAGCAGTCCCGGTTCTCAGTCTGGCAAACATCTGCCCCCTGTCCTCCGATGACCCCTGTGTCCACGTCGTCCGGAACTTCTTTCAAAAAAATTAGAATGTCTTCCGTCAGTCCTCTTCCACTCATTATTTCTCTTTCTCTCTCTCTCTCTGTAGCACTTAAACTGGGGCTTAATTGCAGGTAATTATTGATCACTGAGGGATCCCCAGTTGACAAATCCAATTTCCCCCCTTTTATTGAGCGTGACTGATACGGGCCCAGAGAGGATAAAAAATGGACACGAGCTGTCGCGGAAACCTGCTGTCGCGTGCAGCTGAGGAAACATGGCACTTATTTCTTCCTCCCCCCCGGAGACGGCTGCGGCTGTCTTGTGGAAGGACTGAGAATTCAACTCTGTCATGATATATTAGGTCCGCCAGGTGTGAAGGGGAGGATGCTGTGTCGGTGCGGTCCCCGAGGGAACCGTGGGACAACGCCGGGGCCCTGATCTCGTAGACTGTCAATCTCGTCTGCGTGTCCCTGATTGGCTGTTACTTTCCCCTCTCGCTCATTAGTTGCGGAGCCATGTAAGGAGTCTAGACGTTTGCCCTAAAACATGGTAAGGCTTAGTAAGCCGGCGTGCAGAACTGCATACCCTTCCAAAGGCTAAATATAGACTCGACGTGTCGAAAAAAATCTGAGTAGACAGATTGCAACAATGCGTTTCCCTCCCGTTTGACATATTTCAATTTTGTACGAAATGGATATGCTGACAAGATTAGCCCACGGGAACCAGATGGAGAGGGATGAGGTGGCGACAACGGTGGAACGGTTCTTAATGGAGAGCCTCAAATCCCATTGCAAATGAATTTGCCTTCTACCATCAGATCACTAATCCACATAGCTCAGTGGTGTCTCCTTTGAGTCTTCTCGACATACCTCAGCAGTGTCCTCTCTGAGCTGTCTTCCACAAGTCAAACTCTTGATCCACCTAGCTTAGCGTTTTCTCCTCAGAGTCTTCTTCATCTACCTCAGTGGAGTCTCCTCTGAGCTGCCTTCTAAAAGTCAGATCATTGATCCTCTTAGCTCAGTGGTCTCTCCTCTGAGTCTTCTCCATCTACCTCTGCGGTGTCTCCTTTGAGCTGCCTTCTAAAAGTCAGATCATTGATCCTCTTAGCTCAGTGGTGTCTCCTCTGTGTCTTCTCCATCTACCTCTGCGGTGTCTCCTTTGAGTTGCCTTCTAAATGTCAGATCATTGATCCACCTAGCTAAGTGATGACCCCTCTGAGTCTTCTCCATCTACCTCAGTGGAGTCTTCTCTGAGCTGCCTTCTAAAAGTCAGATCATTGATCCACCTAGCTCAGTGGTCTCTCCTCTGAGTCTTCTCCATCTACCTCAACAATATCTCCTCTGAGTCTTCTCCATCTACCTCAGTGGTGTCTCCCCTGAGCTGCCTTCTGCAAGTCAGATCACTGATCCACCTAGTGGTGTCTTCTCTGAGTCTTCTCCACCCAGCTCAGTGGCGTCTCCTTTGAACTGCCTTGTACAGGTCGGATCATTGATCCACCTAGCTCAGTAGGGTCTCCTCTGAGTCTTGGGCAGTGGGTGTTCTTTCCTAATCCGTGCTACTGGAGATCCCGAGGATTGAACCTGGGACCTTCTGCATGCAAAGGAGGAGCTCTGCCACTGAGCCGTGCTTCCTCTTGATAAATTGACTGCTTGGTGTCCCTGGGGGAACTTCCCAAGTGTGCAGTTTGTCCAGGTTAAAGGGCATCCAGCTCTTGCGTGGGGAGAGTTAAAAAAATTAAATCAGGTAATGCTGCATCACCAAAGTTTAGAAGCTATGCTTTTGATAGTAGGTAAACGCTTGACGTGCTGTGCGTATTGAGTAAAACCGGCACTGTAGTGTGGTCTGTGGCAATACACGGGCTCTGTTTTTCTGGACAGCAACTCTGTTGGGATCACTTCCCCAGGCTGCCCTTTTCTGGCCCTGTCTCTTCCAGTCCCCGAGTCCCGCTTGTTGACCAGCCACAACCTGCGTGGCTGCAGGACTGTTGACTAAGCCGCTTGGGACCGCGCCAGCAAACTTGGCTTCCGACCTCCTTCCAGGTGACGAAGCGGCTGGCTCAGGTCTCTGGGCTGTTTGTTTGTTTGGATCCTATCCTTCTCCATCCGGGAAACGTGCCTCTCTTCCAAACAGCTTTTCCTTTCTACATGAGAGCAGCTTGTTTGTTTGCCTGTCTGGAGAGAGACAGAACGGTGTTCAGCCCCACTGCTTGATACTCTTTGCCTGGAGTTTGTGGGACTTAGTTCTGCAATACACATCCGATGTGCTTGCCGATGTACAGTTTGTGCCAGTGTGCTTTGGGGTTTCTTGCTAGGGCCAGGAGTCCACAGCCTGTGGCCCTAAAGCCAGACGTGGCCCAGTATAGAAATGAATGCAAAAAATGAAATCTTTAGGCGAAGGTGTTATGCGAGTTGCTAGAATAACCCAGTATTGTGAAGAGAAGGGACGGTGAATATTTTTATGGGACAAAAGCCTTCTTTGAAAAGTTTTACGGAAAGGGAAATTGCAGCGGTGAACCGTTGCTAGTAATTCATGCAAAAACCATGCACCGATTTATGTCACTGCACTAAAGCAACCGTGCATGGTCCTTCTGTATATATTTATTACTTACGTGAGAGTTTGTGGATGCTCCTAATAAAGGACTCATAACAGTGTTTGGGCTGCGGAAACTTTATGAATTATTAATCCACCTGGTATTTTTGGCCACTGTGTGAGACAGAGAGTTGGACTAGAGGGGCCATTGGCCTGATCCAGCATTGGCTTCTCTTACGTTCTTAATTATCAGTGTATTTCCAGCTACGCAAATGCGCCCTCATACTTTGTCTCTTTGCCAAACTTTGAATTGTGTTGTATGTATGTATGTATTTATTTATTTTATTTGACTTCTATCCTGCCCTCCCTGCCGTAGCAGGCTCAGGGCGGCGCACATCATCATTACAGGTAAAAGTAAAATACAATAAATTAAGTTTAAAACACTACATAAAGTACTAGCAATAACATATCCCGTGGTGGGAGTCCACGGTTAGCACATGGTCTGGGTCGTATCAGTATGGATGTAAGTGCTGACAAGTCACTGTCAACTTCTGGTGACCCCAACAAGGGGCTCTCAAGGCGAGTAAGAAGCAGAGGTGGTTTGCCATGGTCTTCTTCTGCAGAGCCTTCCTTGCTGGAGAAAACTATGGAGAAGAGGTCCATTAGTGGCTGTTAGCCACAAGGTATAGATGGAACACTCTGTCTGGGGCAAGTGATGCTCTGTATTCTTGGTGCTTGGGGGGCAAGAGTGGGAGCACTTCTGGAGCTCTGGCCCCACTGGTGGACCTCCTGATGGCCCCTAGGTTTTGGCCACTGTGTGACACAAAGTGCTGGACTGGATGGACCATTGACCTGATCCAGCATGGCTTCTCTTCTGTTCTTATGTCTGGAGCAGTGATGTTCTGTATTCGTGGTGCTTGGCAGTCAAGAGTGGGAGGGCTTCTGAAGTTCTGGCCCTGCTGCTGGACCTCCTGAGGGCACCTGGGTTTTGTCCACTGTGTGACACACAGTGTTGGACTGGATGGGCCATTGACCTGAGCCAGCATGGCTTCTCTTCTGTGGCACTGATGTTCTGTATTCTTGGTGCTTGGGAGGGCTTCTGAAGTTCTGGCCCTGCTGGTGGACCTCCTTATGGCACCTGGGTTTTGGCCACTGTGTGACACAGAGTGTTGGACTGGATGGGCCATTGGCCTGATCCAACATGGGCTTCTCTTCTTTTCTTATGTGGTCTCCCATCTGAATTAGCGTTGGAAATTGTCTATGCTATCTGGATGACCTATGCAAAACTGGAAAACATTGGGGTTTGGTTGGCAGATCTTCAGTGTTGGGATGAGCCTCTACCAGCTACTGGAGGGGGTCTTAGATCTGCATTTGTGTTTATGGGGCCCCCTTGAGTTAGAATCGATGAGAATACATAATAAGAGAAGTTTTCTCTCTCTCTTGCTTCTGGGCAGTGTGTTGCAGGGGAGGGAGAAATGGATCATGAGACCCTGCTTGGATATGTATGGATTTATATGGATGTATGTGGATACGGGAGGGGCTGTGGCTCAGTGGAAGGGCCTCTGGTTCGCATGCAGAAGGTCCCAGGTTCAATTCCTTGGCATTGTGGAGAAGTGCCATTTTGTGGATGTAAGTTGGTATGGGATCGATAGGAGGAGGCCATCAAACTGGAGGTAGGCTTGGGCCTAATCTCCTCCTCATTCCCCCCCCCTCCTGTCTCCAACTAGCAATCTGAGGGCAGCTCCCTGGAGAGGAGGAGGAGGAGGAGGAGGAGGAGAAGAAGAAGAAGAAGAAGAAGAAGAAGTAGAGATTAGATTTATACCCCGCCCTTCACTACCCAAGGGAGTCTCAGAGTGGCTTACAAACTCCGTTCCCTTCCCCTCCCCACAACAGACACCCTGTGAGGTAGGTGGGACTGACAGAGCTCTGACAGAAACTGCTCTTTTTCAAGAACAGCTGTGCCAGAGCTTGTGACTGACCCAAGGTCAAATCAGCAGGCGCAAGTGGAGGAGTGGGGAATCAAACCCGGTCCTCCCAGATTAGAGTCTGCCCAGTTAACCAAACTGGCTCTCAACACCAAACAGGAAGTCCATCAAGGCTGTGAGGAGATCTGCCCCAGAATGCTGCAGGAGGGAGAGGCAGTTCCTGGGCAGGAGACTGCTGTTTTTATACTGGCGTTATGGGCGGGAAGCCAGTCAGTCAGTCTGTGAGAAGTCTGAAGCCAGTTTTGGTTGGAGTCTGCTGGAGGCAGAGGCCACGTTGGGAGACATGCTGGTCTAACCTTCTCCAACGAAAGGAAGTCATGTGCCTGCCCCGCAGACCATCTAGACGGGGCCTGAGTGTAGAGAAGGGAGAGAGGGAGCGGTTTTGTTGCCTTTATTTTTGATTCTTCGGTTCACTGCATGCCTGTAAATAGTTAAAAGAGTTTTGAAATAAATCCATAAATAATAAAGGAGTGAGATGCCTCTGTAACACCTAGTTCCCCCAGCCACTTGGGTATGCTAGGGGTGGGTTGGGGATTTCCTAAGGGTAACGGGGCAAAACGGCCAGTTGCCAATTCTCCAGGAGAGACCCAAAGATTACCAGGAAGCCCGGGGGTGGGTTCCTAGTGACGCCGGAGGGAGGTTAGGAGGCTGTCCTGCCTAACCAGAGCCCAAGAGAGGGACAGTGGTGGCAGCAGTACCCGGAGGCAGTGGAGAAGAACTGCCCCTTCAGGTGCCAGGTCAGGCAAAGGAGGAGCGGGCAGAGCGGGGCCTGCCAGCTGATGTAGGCCCGTTCTGCCACAGGCGTCATTTTCAACTGAACATTAGGAGAAATTTCCTGACTGTTACAGCGGTTCCTCAGTGGAACAGGCTTCCTCAGGGGGTGGTGGGCTCTCCTTCCTTGGGGGCTTTTAAGCAGAGGCTCGATGGTCTTCTGACAGCAGTGAAGAAGAAGAAGAAGAAGAGATTGGATTTATACCCCACCCTTCACTACCCAAAGGCGTCTCAGAGCGGCTTACAAACTCCCTTCCCTTCCCCTCCCCATAACAGACACCCTGTGAGGTAGGTGGGGCTGAGAGAGCTCTGAGAGAAACTGCTCTTTTTCAAGAACAGCTCTTACCAGAACTATGACTTGCCCAAGGTCACATCAGCAGGTGCAAGTGGAGGACTGGGGGAATCAAACCCGGTTCTCCCAGATCAGAGTCCGTGCACTTAACCACTACACCAAACTGGCTCTCAGTGCTGATTCTGCGACTCATGAATTTAGCCAGATTGTGAGAGGGAGGGCAGGAAGGGATGTGCAGTGGTTGGCTCTTGTCGCTCTTCCTTCCATGCCCCGGGTAATACAGGCGGTGGACTAGATGACCCTTGAGGTACCTCCCAGCTCTGTGTTTCTGCGTTCCCATCTCCAGTTAAAAGCATCAGGGAGTCGGTGCCGAGACAGGCCTCTGGCCGAAACCCCGGAGAGCTCCTGCCGGCCAGGGCAGACAACTCTGACCTTGATGGCCCGATGCTCTAATTCAGGACAAAACCGCTTCATGTGTGATTTCTACCCTCTCGGCTTGAGGCCCATTTTTTGTCTTTTCTGATGTCATTAAAATGACACACAGCCGCTCAAATGTCAGGGGAGGGGAGGGGAAGTGAGAGACTGGCGAGTCATCCTCGCCGCACGCCTCTCTGTGTTTTTCCAAGCGGACGAGTGTCACCGAACGCAGGGGCGAGGCTTTTTGAAGTTTGCTGGCTGCCTCATCCGCTCTTGACACCTGGATCTGTAGTAACCTCCTCGGAGCCTAAGAGGAAGCGGCAGACCTCGTCTTTGGGATGAGCCATCCATGGAGGTGTTGAAACGCAGCTGGCGGAACGCAGCGCCTTGGGGGGCTGAGAGGGATGAATCACAGTTCAGATCTCGCCCCGGCTATGAACTTAGCAGGTGGCCTGAGGCAATCCTCAGTCTCAAACCCCCCCTCTGCAAAATGGGGACAGTAATACTGACCCAATTTATTTCTTTTCTAGATCATAACACACAGACTGATACTGTTATTAATGGATTAATATTGTTGATGGGATATGGAACGGTACGGCATAGCCCAAGGGTCCCGACCCATTGGAGCCTGCGGGCACTTTTGGAATTCTGATACAGGGTGGCAGGCACAGCCACAGAAGGGCTGCACGTAATGGCCGCTGCAGGGGGTGCTGCCACAAGATGGCCGCCCCAGCTTACTTTCAGTCGCACAGTGAAGATCTTTCTGCTGTGGTGGCAGCTGCAGCCAGAGCAATGTTTTTAAATATCCACACAGCCGGTCAAGTCTCCAGTGGCCGATCAGAAGCCTTGCTGAGGAAGCAGCACTTGGCCGGCGCCAGGAGAAGTCTTGGCAGGAACCATAGTGCCCACTGGGACATCTGGAGTAGCCCAATCTCATCAGATCTAAGCTAGGTTAGTGCTTGGATGGGGGACCCCCAAGGAAGACTCTGCAGAGGAAGGCCATGGCGAACCACCTCTGCTTCTCACTTGCCCTGGAAGCCCCTTGCTGGGGTTGCTGTAAGCAGGGTTGGAGACCACCAAAGAAGACTCTGCAGAGGAAGGCCATGGCAAACCACCTCTGCTTCTCACTTGCCCTGGAAGCCCCTTGCTGGGGTTGCTGTAAGCAGGGTTGGTTCTTGGGAGACCACCAAGGAAGACTCTGTAGAGGGAAGGCCATGGCAAATCACCTCTGCTTCTCACTTGCCTTGGAAGCCCCTTGCTGAGGTTGCTGCAAGTTCGGTGTAGTGATTAAAGGCGTGGACTCTAATCTGGGAGAACCGGGTTTGATTCCCCACTCCTCCACTTGCACCTGCTGGATGACCTTGGGCAAGCCATAGTTCTGTTAGAGCTGCCCTTGAAAAAGAGCAGTTTCTGTCAGAGCTCTCTCAACCCCACCTACCTCACAGGGTGTCTTTTGTGGGGAGGGGAAGGGAAAGGAGTTTATAAGCCACTCTGAGACTCCAAATGAAAGGGGGGTATAACTCATATCTCCTCCTCCTTCATCACCCTGGAATTCCTTGGTGGCCTCCCATTCCAAGTACTAATCAGGGCTGACCGTGCTTAGCTTCCAAGAGTTGACAAGATTGGGCCATCGAGAGCCATCCAGGCCAGGGCTTAAAAAATATACATACCGAACAAAAAGATGTTGGTGTTACTGGGGGCAACTCTCCATAAACTGGGCTGTAACCCATTTGCGGCTCCTGATCGACCAGCTAGTGATTGGCTCACTGGGCTTGCCAGCCTCAATCTTTTCTCCTGAGCCTTTGTCTTGGGCCCTGATCTACACGGCATCCTCCCTTGCCCCTACTGGACTCAACTCTTGGCAGAATTTAAGAGAATACCCGCAATCCAAGTACCCAACTCCTGGGTATTGGCTCCCCTACAGGCCTCAACCTTTCTCTTTCCTGTCCTCACCTGTGTTTGTTACGGGTATTAAACGGGGGTGGGGGGGGGATGATGGATCGGAGGTGTATGACAAAGGAAACAGGGAAGCAAATGACTGTATCGAAGGCAAGCTGGAAGCCATCCATTGCATTTAGGGGAGTTGAGATAAAACTTCTTTAAGAGCTTCCAGGCATAGATTAGCTTCCTTTTAACAATAGCACTCATAGATAAGCTATGGTGCTGAGTGACTTAGAGACAGGAGCTAAATGTGGTGGCACTCTGGAGGAAATCAATCGGAGGGGAATTGTGTCTGTTGTCCTGGTTGATGCCTGAAACACTCCTCGTCCTGCAAATGGAGATTTCAGTCCGTGTGTGTTTGTGTGTGTGCGTTTGAGAGAGAGAGAGAAGCTACCCTAATCAACTCCAGGGTAAAATTAGGGATGGTTTTGGACTTCTGGTCATTGTTCTTTCAACCCAAAAGGGAGACTGCACCCAAGACATCAGAAGGAGATTGAGGCTGGGAAGGGCTGCCATATAAGCAGGGCTCTTTCTGTGGCAGGAACTCCTTTGCATATTAGGCGACACACCCCTAATGCAGCCAATCCTCCAAGAGCTTACAGAGCTCTTCTTAAAGGGGCTCCTGTAAGCTCTTGAAGGATTGGCTACCTTAGGGGGTGTGTCGCCTAATATGCAAAGGAGTTCCTGCTACAAAAAAGAGCCCTGCATGTAAGGATGTATCACTGGCGACCAAGATCAAGTTAGTTCATGCCGTACGATTCCCCGTTGCTATGCATGGGTGCAAAAGTTGGGCAATGTAGAAAGCAGACTGGAAGAATGTAGATTCCTTTGGAATGTGGCATCAGAGGAGAGTTTAGTGGAGACCGTGGACTGACAGAAGGTCACATAAGGGGGCTCCAGATCAAATCCAGTCTGAACTCTCCCTTGAAGCTATCATACTGTGTTCACATTGTGAGGAGACAAGAGTCACTGGTAAAGACAACAGTACTAGGAAAAGCTGAAGGTAGAAGGAAAAGAGGAAGACCACCTAACATCAGATGGGATAGACTCAGTCAAGGAAGCTGAGGGGGCCCTCAGTTTTCAAGACCTGGGCAAGGTTGTTGATGGCAGGACATTGTGGAGGGCATTAATTCATAGGGTCACCATAAGTCGGAAGTGGACAGCACTTATACACACACACAAACACACACACACACACAAACCAGATCCTTAATTTGGTTTCGCTGAATATGAATTGATTGCCGCTAGGTTGCAGCTCTCTGGAACGTCGCAGTGGTCTCTTCCCACAGCTCTCTCTGCGTGTGCTGCAATTCTGGCAAACGTTAGCAAGGGACTCTTGAATGGGGTATTTTTAATAACACAGCAGAGAGTTATTTGGGGGGGAAAAAGTAAGGAAGCCTATGGAAACTTTTGGTATGATTTTTGCTAATGATTCCCTAATTGTAGAAATGCACACCCGGGGACATCTTGGCTCCGGCACTCGGTAGACAAGAGGGAAGCTTAGCTTAGCCCAGGGCTACCTATTTTAATGACCCTAAATCGTGGCCGCCCAAACGAGTCCGCACATGGGATTTTAAAAAATGTCTTTCCCAATGTTCTCAGTTTTGGCAGACACCGGAGGAAGACGGCCCCAGTTTCTAATTAAAACAACTGCCGTAGAGTGGGTTTCAATTTGATAAGTGATCTGGGGGAAGAGACACCAGGATTCTTTTGTGAAATCTACCTAACTTCAGATTTTACAGTCGCCTTTGCTATGGAGCTATTATGGTGAATATACTGACTGTTCTGTCCTCCATGCATTCAATTTCCTTTTAAAGTAATCTGCACTGCTGGTCTTCACGGCTTCTCGTGGTAGTGAGTTCCACAAGCTAAGAGCTTGTGTGAAGAAGGGTTTTCTTTGGTCTCTTCTTCATCTTCCATGGATCAGTTCCATTGGGCGATTCTCCTGTTTCAGGCTATCCCCTGGGGGGGATGTCTCAGCAAGGTGAGGCAAGGAACCAGAAGGATTAGCTTTCAGGACCATGGTCAGCTCACAGAGGGATACATGACTACCCTGGACAGCTGAGAGTTTTCCCCCCAGCAAGGAGAGGAACCAGAATAAGAGCTCAAGTAGTCCCGCAAGGAGAATTGTCACCTCCATCGAGAAGATCCGGCTCCACCACTGATAGGGAATGGCCACAGTCCTAGCTCGTTTCTTTATTTTCTTCCTTTAAAACATTTATTTGTTGCCGTTCTGCCTCAGTGGAATTCAAGGTGACTTACAATGCAAATCGAACATAAGACATAAAAATTACTGTTTGGAAGGCTTGAAAAGGGGCATGGTCAAATTCAAGGAGGACAGAGGTCCATCAGCGGCTATTAGCCACAAGGCCTAGATAGGGACTCTCAGTCTGGGGCAAGGGAGGCTCTGTCTCCTTGGTGCTCGGAGTGAAGCAACAGTGGGAGGGCTTCTAGTGTCCTGGCCCTGCTGCTGGGCCTCCTGATGGCACCTGGTATTTTCGGCCACTGTGTGACACAGAGTGTTGGACTGGATGGGCCATTGGCCTGATCCATCATTGGCTTCTCCTATGTTCTTATGGCTACAAGCCTAGACGGCTTCAAGAGGAAATTAGATAAACATATAGAGCAGAGGTCCATCACTGGCTATTAGCCACAAGGTATAGATAGGGACTCTGGGGCAAGTGGTGCTCTGTATTCTTGGTGCTTGGGGAGGGGGCAACAGTGGGAGGGCGTCTGGTGTCCTGGCCCCACTGCTGGACCTCCTGATGGCACCTGGCATTT
This sequence comes from Gekko gecko, assembly GCA_029375565.1. Lineage (NCBI taxonomy): Eukaryota > Metazoa > Chordata > Lepidosauria > Squamata > Gekkonidae > Gekko > Gekko gecko. The sequence goes on along the minus strand of JAPDNY010000012.1, from coordinate 71,184,870 downwards.
TTGGCCACTGTGTGACACGGAGTGTTGGACTGGATGGCCTATTGGCCTGATCCATCATTGGCTTCTCCTATGTTCTTATGGCTACAAGCCTAGACGGCTTCAAGAGGGAATTAGATAAACATATAGAGCAGAGGTCCATCACTGGCTATTAGCCACAAGGTATAGATAGGGACTCTGTGGCAAGTGGTGCTCTGTATTCTTGGTGCTTGGGGAGGGGGCAACAGTGGGAGGGCGTCTAGTGTCCTGGCCCCACTGCTGGACCTCCTGATGGCACCTGGCATTTTTGGCCACTGTGTGACACGGAGTGTTGGACTGGATGGCCCATTGGCCTGATTCAACATTGGCTTCTCTTATGTTCTTATGACGAGGCTGTGTGGGAATTAGTCAACTACAGCACCCCACTATCCTTACAGGATCACGCACCTTTAAAAAATGTTTAAAATTATTGAAGAAAAGCAATTCTTATGGGGCTTAAGAAAGGGGATGGAGCCCCCCCCAAAGTCCCAGCCATACCTACAGGCCTGAAGTCTGCCACTGTTGACCAGAGCGAGGGAACCAGGTCCACCCCTGCCTGCTTCTCGGTAGAGGGCATCAACCAAAGGTGGCCAAAGCAGCCTCTATTCTACCCTGGGTCTGTGAGAGTAATCCTGATTGCTAGTAAAGGGGGTGCACAAAAGAGAGAGATGAGGCCTCTTACACCGAATGCGTTCGCCTCCTCTGTGGCCTCTGAAAGTGGCCGGCCGCCTCAGGATCTCAGCACCGAACAGGTTAATGCGTATCTGTGTGAGGATATTTTCCTCCAAAGCCTGTTAAAGAAAGGAAGTTGACTGGAGAGCGCTTCTGAGGTCTTTCCTCCCACCGTGCTTTTCAGCCGACATTGTTAATATTCTGTGGAAGTGTCTTCTCCCCCCCCCCCAAGTCTGCTCTTGGTCTAAGAGGAGCCCCTACAGCTGTTTAATGGGGATGTGGAAAGCAAAGTACACCACTCTCTCCTTTTTGATATCCTTTTTTTCCCCTCCTCCAGGAAAAAAACAACAGAGACTGTTTACAGAGAGCTGGGAAATTGTGGTTTGACCTGAGCTCGAAGCGAAGCGGTGTGTGTTCTCTTGATCGTTGCGCACTGAAAAGTTCCCATGCAGAGAAGCACTTCTTGCCAGGGCCGGATTGAGAGCTGCCAAGCATGTTTGAAACAGGGGTGGCCGATCGTAGAGGCGCTCTCCAAAAGAGCTCTGCCGGCCTTCCCCTCTCCCGTCCCCTGGGTTCACCCTCGAAGCATAAGCGAACATAAGAGAACATAAGAGAAGCCAGTGTTGAATCAGGCCAATGGCCCATCTAGTCCAACACTCTGTCACACAGCGGCCAAAATATACCAGGTGCCATCAGGAGGTCCAGCAGTGGGGCCAGGACACTAGAAGCCCTCCCACTGCCGCCCCCTCCAGCACCAAGAATAGAGTGCATCACCTGCCCCAGACTGAGAGTTCCCATCTATACCCTGTGGCTCATAGCCACTGATGGACTTCTGCTCCATATGTTTATCTAATTCCCTCTTGAAACTGTCCATGCTTGTAGCTGCCACCACCTCCCGTGGCAGTGAATTCCATATGTTAATCACTCTTTGGGTGAAGAAGGACTTCCTTTTATCTGTTCTAACCCGACTGCTTAGCAATTTCATGGAGTGCCCACAAGTTCTTGTATTGTGAGAAAGGGAGAAAAGTACTTCTTTCTCAATCTGCTCAATCCCATTTATAATCTTATAAACCTCAATCAGGTCACCCCTCAGCTGCCGTTTCTCCAAGCTGAAGAGCCCCAAGCGTTTTAACCTTTCTTCATAGGGAAGGTGTTCCAACCCTTTTATCATTCTAGTTGCCCTTCTCTGCACTTTTTCCAATGCAATCCCAGCTATACCTGTGACAGAAGGAGATGATGCCGTTCAGTTTCGTTGTGGCCTTTGGCTCGGAACACTTGTGGATTTTTCTGAGTTGGCCCTCTCATTTTGGAGTCCCGGAGGTCCTCGTTCTGTGGAACTGATGCTTTATTTGCTGCCAGTTTGGTGTAGTGGTTAAGAGCGCGGACTCTAATCGGGGAGAACCGGGTTTGATTCCCCGCTCCTCCACATGCAGCTACTGGTGTGACCTTGGGTCAGTCACAAGTCACTCAAATATTTGTCAGAGATGCTTTAGGCTGGTCCTGCATTGGGCAGGGGGTTGGACCAGATGGTCTGTATGGCCCCTTCCAACTCTATGATTCTATTCTTTTTCAGAGCTGTTCTGGAAGAGTAGTTCTCGAGAGAGCTCTCTCAGCCCCACCTACCTCACAGGGTGTCTGCTATGGGGAGAGGAAAGGAAAGGAAAGGAGATTGTAAGCCACTCTGAGACTCCTTCAGGTAGTGAACGGCGGGGGATAAATCCAATCTCTTCTTCTTGGGCATCTTCTGTACTCTGTATCTGCTGCAGAGTGTTTACATGTGTGGTTTGACACCAAACCTCTTCACGTGACTACGTGAAGCTGTCTTATACTGAATCAGGCCTTTGGTCCCGCATGGTCAGTATTCTCTGCTCAGATTGGCAGCGGCGCGCCTTCTGCAGCTCCAAAATAGACGAGAAGTTGGGAGATCCCTGACCGGGTCTTTCCAGAATGTTGGAAAAACATGAATTGCAATCTTATGTGTTTCCCCAATTCAGATTGGGATCACCCAGGGACCGAGGTAAGGATAAGAGCATAAGAGAAGCCAATGTTGGATCAGGCCAATGGACCATCCAGTCCAACACTCTGTCACACAGTGGCCGAAAATACCAGGTGCCACCAGGAGGTCCAGCAGTGGGGCCAGGGCACCAGAAGCCCTCCCACTGCTGCCCCCTCCCCAAGCACCAAGAATACAGAGCGTCACTTGCCCCAGACTGAAGAAGAAGCAGAAGAGATTGGATTTATACCCTGCCGTTCACTACCCAAAGAAGTCTCAGAGCGGCTTACAAACTCCTTTTCCATTCCCTTCGCCACAACAGACACCCTGCGAGGTAAGTGGAGCTGAGAGAGCTCTGACAGAAACTGCTCTTTTTCAAGGACAGCCATGCCAGAACTATGGCTTGCCCAAGGTCATCCAGCAGGTGCAAGTGGAGGAGCAGGGAATCAAACCCGGTTCTCCCAGATGAGACTCTATATCTTGTGGCTAAGAGCCACTGATGGACCTCTGCTCCACATGCTTATCCAATTCCCTCTTTGTAATCCTTCTCCCCATGTACTCCGTGGGCTTGGATTGTAAGGCCTGGGCTGCTTTTTCTGTACTAGAGACAGGGGTCTTTTTGGGGGGAGCGCACCGGAGCGCAGCTCCGGGAGCTCAGGAGCCAAGCCCCGCCCCCAGCCGGCGTCCCGGGGAGTCTTTCAGGCAGCCGGATGTCAATTTCAGCTCCATTATATTCTATGGGCCATTGAAGTCAATGGTGAAAACATAGGGTATATTCTGGGGGCTGGAGGGAGGGAATTTGAGGGAGAAGCTCTAAACTCACAGGGTACCTGATGGAGCCTCTCCCCAAGATACCCACCAAGTTTCAAGAACATTGGATCAGGGGGTCCAATCTTATGGGCCCCTAAACAGGTTGCCCCTATTCCCTCCATTGTTCTCTATGGTGGGAAAAAAAATAACTTTTTTTCTCACCATAGAGAACAATGGAGGGAATAGGGGCAACCTGTTTGTGGGCCCATAGAATTGGACCCCCTGGTCCAATGTTCTTGAAACTTGGTGGGTATCTTGGGGAGAGGCTCCATCAGCTCTTCTGTGAGTTTGGAGCCTCTCCCTCAAGCCCCTTCCCCTCCAGCTCCCAGAATATACCCTATGTTTTCACCATTGACTTCAATGGCCCATAGGATATAATGGGGCCAAATTGCCGCCAAATTTCTTTCATTCCCTCCTTTACTTCTCTCTTTTTCCTGTTTCCCTCCTTCTTCTCTTCTTTCTTTCTTTCTTTCTTTCTTTCTTTCTTTCTTTCTTTCTTTCTTTCTTTCTTTCTTTCTTTCTTTCTTTCCTTCCTTCCTTCCTTCCTTCCTTCCTTCCTTCCTTCCTTCCTTCCTTCCTTCCTTCCTTCCTTCCTTCTTTCCTTCTTTCCTTCTTTCTTTCTTTCTTTCTTTCTTTCTTTCTTTCTTTCTTTCTTTCTTTCTTTCTTTCTTTCTTTCTTTCTTTCTTTCCTTCTTTCCTTCTTTCCTTCTTTCCTTCTTTCCTTCTTTCCTTCTTTCCTTCTTCTCTTCTCTTTTTCCTCCTTTCCCTGTTTCCCTCCTTCTTCCCTCTATTTCTTTCCCTCCACTTTCCTTCTCTTTCTTTCCCTCTTTCCTTCCTTCTTTCCTTCTCTCTACTCTCTCTCTTTCCTTCCCTCTTTCCTCCTTCCGTGGCCCAACTCTCATGAGAAGGAGTTTAAATTTTAAACCCCTTCTCTCTTTGCTCCCCCACCCAGACCAGCTACGGAAGGGGGGGTTTGAAGATGCCTCCCCCTTTTGCTTCCCCTTCTGACATCACTTCCAGTGATGTCAGGGGGCGTGGCATATGCTAATAGCCTAATAGCTCATTAGCATACCATATGCTAATGAGCTCCTGCAGCTGTTTTTCTACGAAAAGACCCCTGACTAGAGACATAACTTTCTTTTTGGCTAGAACTGGTGGACGCTTTGGGCCACAACTGCTGCCTCCGTGGCAAAATGCTTTCCTTTCTCTTCCCCCCTTCCCTACAGTCATTCCCACTTTTCTTTGGGTTCTGCAGCCTGGCCGCCAGCCACGGCGCTCGTTTGTTCGTGACGCTGCCCCTTCCTCGAGGACCTCGACAGCTGCCCTGCTCAGGCCGGAGATGGATTTTCTCCCTGTCATGCAGCCTTGTCTCAGGAAAAGCCAATCTGAGCAAATATTCTTTTTCTTCGCCCCAAATCTTATATGTTCTGTGATAGAAGAGGGTATTGTCAGCACTGCTTGAGTTCAAGGAAGTGTGGTCCTGAGAAGTTCTGTACAGGATGGTGTCTGCTAGGAAGTTTTATATCATTTATTTTTAAAACCTCTTTTTTTAAAAAAAACCACAACAACACCAAACCCCAAGATTCTAAACTTTATAATTACGGTGAAATATGTTTGAGCATGTGTAAGAGAGTGGCTAAGTGCACAGACTCTAATCTGGGAGAGCCGGGTTTGATTCCCCACTCCTCCACTTGTGCCTGCTGGATGACCTTGGGCAAGCCATAGTTCTTGTAAGAGCTGTTCTCTCAAGGGCAGTTCTGGAAAGAGCTCTCTCAGCCCCGCCCATCTCCCAGGGTGTCTGTTGTGGGGAGGGGAAGGGAAGGGAGTTTGTAAGCTGCTCTGAGACTCCCGAGTGAAGGGCGGGGTATAAATCCAATCTCCTCCTCCTCCTCCTCTATACTTATAGAACATATCTCCCTAGCCAGTGTTTTAGACTATTGCGGTGGCTCAAGTGGTCAAGACGCTGAACTGCAGGCTGTGGAAGGTCAGTAGTTCAGCAGTTCGAGACCTGAGAGTGCTGCATGACAGAGTGAGCTCCCGTCTCTAGTTCCAGCTCCTGCCAACCTAGCAGTTCGAAAGCAAGAAATTGCAAGTAGATAAATAGGTACCACTTCGGTGGGAAGGTAACAGCGTTCCGTGCACCTTGGTGTTTAATCATGCCGGCCACATGACCACGGAAACGTCTTTGGACAGCGCTGGCTCTTCGGCTTTGAAACGGAGATGAGCACCGCAACCTTAGAGTTGGATTCGACTGGCTTTCGAGCAAGGGAACCTTTACCTTTTTTACTTTATCTTTTGTACTTATTTTAAACTCTGGTTTTAACTTGTTTTCACGACGTATTCTCATATTGGCTTGGGCGCCTTTGAAGGTGAGATTTCAATTTTGTATGTTTTAATCCGTTAGCTGCCCGGGGGGTCCCCCCAGAAAGGCAGGTTGAAAATCTTGTTAATAATAATAGCATACTTAGTTGCAGGGTTTCAAAAAGCATGTTGCTAGTAGGAGATAAGAGCTGCTTCCAGCTACGCAAGCAGTGAACTGCTCATTGTAAAAAAAAAATTAACGCTCTGTCGTTTCGCCCACACGCCGGCTTGTTGATCGTTGCAGGTATGTATTGTTTGCGCCGTGCCGGGGCTGTCGGTGGAGAGCTTTGCACCCTGCTGGACCACTGTTTCAGTTCTGTTTGCACCCCACACTGATGGACGGGGGATAGTGTTTCCGTTTGCACCAGACGGATTGACTGGAGAGGGTAGCCTTCTGTGAGTGTTGATGCATGACAGGAGGCGCTGTCGGCAGTCCAATCAAGGAAGGGCATTATTGTACCAATATTCCTGCCTTGAGACAAGCACACTTTAAAAAACAAAACAAAAACAGAAACTAAAAATGGTCAGGGAGAATTGAATCTCGGCTTAACCGGCGAAATCACTCACTCTTGCCATCGTACCCGTCAGTCTATCGAGTTGAAACTGAAAGTGTGATTGGAATGGATGTGGACGCAGTTCCCGCTTCCCCGATATGGACCTCTCATCCATCACGGAGGTGCTCAGCTTTGTGTTTATGGAGCCCTCGCTCACCGGGAGCTTCGGGTGTCAAGCACTGGAACAAAGAATGAGTCTGGATCAAGAGTGGAGTCAGATGTCTTCCGTTTGATGAATGACACCTCTCGGGCGTCGGAGCCCTGCAGCTTCTGTGTATTAGGTTGTGATGGATGGTGAGCAAAGATGTGCCCGTTCCCCTCTGTTGAAAGAGCAGAGAGCCCAGAGGATCAGATGCAGAGGGAGAGGGTAGACCTCCCGTCCCTTTAATTAAGCTTATTAATCTAAAAAGCAACCTGTGATCTAGAGGGGGGAGTGAGTGCATCACAGTCAGCAAATCCCTATGGAGAAGGAGTGCTTGAACATAAGAACATGAGAGAAGCCATGTTAGATTGGGCCAGTGGCCCATCCGGTCTAACACACTGCGTCACACAGTGTCCGGTTCCTCAGTCAGCTCGCGCAACACAGGGCTTCTTCAGAAGACAATGTTTAATGGTGAATAAGAACTAAAGACGCGTGTACAGCTTGTGTCTGTAATGGCCACATACAGTAGGGCCTCTTAAGATATACTACATTCAAGCATCCCCCCCCCTACAGTAGAAGCCAATGAATGATATCCGCGCGTGTGGGAGAAAGCAGCGGGCAAGCAAGCAAAACAATCTAGAAACCGTTTTGGTTCCCGGCCGAAGCTCCAGCAGCTGGAGGAGCAAGGTCGGAGACCTGATAAGAAACATTGAGTGAACGTTCAGAAGATGGGAGACTGGAGTACTCCCTGTGCATACCAAACACATGACAGGGCTACCTGACACACAGTGGCCAAAACCCAGGGGCCATCAGGAGATCCACCAGTGGGGCCAGAACTCCAGAAGCCCCTCCCTTACTCTCGCCCCCCCACTCTTGGGCCACAGGCGGTGGTGGCGGATGCAGGCATGGACAGCTTCAAGAGGGAACCGGATAAACATATGGAGTGGCAGGGTGAGCTGTGGAGGGTTATTGCGATTAGCTGTGTTTACTAAGCTGGGCAAAGGTGGACTGTTAAAGGAATTCCCTTGGCTTTTGCTCTGTTTTAACAGTGCAAACCATTCTTATAAAGTAGCAACACAGCTTGACTTGCCTGGTTTACTTACCTGGCAGGGGAGACACCTTGATCACAAAAAACTTATGGAGTAGAGCTCCATGAGTGGCTGTTAGCCACAAGGTATAGAGGGAACTCTGTCTGGGGCAAGTGATGCTCTGTATCCTTGATGCTTGGTGGGGGTGGAGCAACAGTGGGAGGGCTTCTAGTGCCCTGGCCCCACTGCTGGACCTCCTGATGGCACCTGGTCTTTTTGGCCACTGTGCGACAAGAGTGTTTATTTATTTTATTTTACTTTATTTTATTTCATTTTTATCCCGCCCTCCCCGCAAACAGGCTCAGGGCAGCTTACATTCATTGGTAGAAACACCATAAATCCACATAAAACAGTTAAAACTTTTTGAGCATTTTAAACATTTAAAATAATCAATGTGCTAAGCAGTGGTAGCCCTTTTTTGTTCGTAGGAGTTTGCAACCATGGCTAGAAGCGACAGAGTGACACCGTATCATGACCCAGACAGGGGGTCGGAACCAGTTCCGCCAGTTCCTCTTCCTGCCAGTTTGGTGTAGTGGTTAAGTGCACGGACTCTAATCTGGGAGAACCGGGTTTGATTCCCCACTCCTCCACTTGCACCGGCTGGATGATCTTGGGCAAGCCATAGTTCTATCAGAGGTGTTCTTGAAAAAGAGCAGTTTCTGTCAGAGCTCTCTCAGCCCCACCTACCTCACATGGTGTCTGTTGTGGGGAGGGGAAGGGAAAAGGGATTGTAAGCCACTCTGAGACTCCTTTGGGTAGTGACGGACGGGGTATAAATCCAATCTCTTCGTCTTCTGCTGCTGCTGAGCCCCCACATGTCATTCCTCTGAATCCTCTAGGGGCTACATTTTGTGGAGGTCAGTGGGCAGACGATGGAATCCTCCATTCCATCCCTGGAAATTTTAGTTTGAATCGGGGTCTGCATTTGTGTGTTTGGCCCCCTCCACGGTTAGGTCCAGCCACAATCTGATGCCTCTTCCCAGACTGCATTTGAAGTTTTGTTTGAGAAATGAAGTTGTATATTTTTTTTATTGCACCTTAATAAAGAGTCCCAGAACTCCTTTGTGCCCCCCTGCCTCTCTTCCCCCAGTGAAAGGCATTTGGAAGCTTGCATTTTCTGCAGGAAAAGGGAGTGAGTTTGCTGGCGAGGAATCAATCATTGCTTGGATCCAGTCCTTTCATTCTGCTAAATAAATAAAAAAATAGAATTCAAATTTCTGGCACATTCATGACTCGAGCAGCTGCAAAAGATTCAACACGGATTATGGTTGAATCACAATTTAATTTTTTAAAGAACTGACGGTGATGTGGTTCAGACACAGTTTTGCCCTCTCTGATATCACTGGTTAGAAGATCAGGAGTAGTCTATGAGGTCATTGTCACTTCCTCTCCTCCTCCTCTCCTCGATAACTTTCTTTTCCCCTCAATTTTAGAGGTTAACTGGGGTTAGCGGTACACAAGGATCCAGATTTTTGCTAGCTGCAGGTATCTCAAATGAGCGTTTGCAACCATGGCAAGTTGCTTTGTATATTGTCTGTCGTGGGTCAGCCAGGGCTCAGCAATAGTAAGGACTTCTCAGGAGAAGAGGAGCCCCATGTAGCCGACCTTGAATTAACAGAAGTTGAGCAGCAAGAGAATTAGATGCAGGCTTGTCAGGATTCACAGCCAATAGCTGGTGTAGAGCCATCCGACACCCTCCAGCCCTGATTCAGCAGGTGAACCTCAGTTAGCCATTCCCAGCCCACCAGTATCTCCTACACCCTTAGAGCACTGCAAACAGAGGCAGAGAACAACAGAACTACAGGCGAGAAGGCAGACAGAGGCTGAGAACAGAAGTACAGGCAAGAAGGCAGAGTGCACGCCTCTTGGCCTGACACAAGCTGCTGGCTGGTGACAAAGAGTAGTAGTTGCAAGAATCCTTCTGAGCAGCCGGCTACAAGCATGACCCTTAGACATGGGGCTATAAAAACCAGCCAAGAGAAGCTGTTAGGTATGGACGTAACATGTACGATAGATGCTAAACCACAGACTCCATCTTACCTAATTCTTGGAACCCTGACCTCGGACTGAATGACTCCGCCCTGCCTAACTTCTGGAACTTGATACTCAGAGCCTGAAAGCCAGGACATTGTTCTTTGAGCTAATTGTGATTGGTGTTATGTCTTGCATTGGTATTGGTATTATGCCTTGCATTGGTATTTTTATTAACCATGGTTAGCCCTAACTGCAGTTTGTAATGCTGTTTCTATCTAAGGTTACAGCTTCTGATTCAAGCTCCCTAGTGTGCACCCGTGGTTAGAAGCTGCTTTCCAAATTGTGGCTTCAGTCATGTCTGATTTGGTGTTCGGTCTTTGTCAGCATTCCTTCCGCAATGTTTCAGTGTTTCTATCCACAATTGCAACCCCTGAATAGTAAATAGTGGCTAGCAAAACCTCATTAGAGCACCAACATTGGTTATCTACCAAAAAAAGGGTTTTCTTTTAAATAAATGTATTTGGTGTTCGGTCTTTGTCAGTGTTCGTTCTGCAGTGTTTCAGTGTTTCTATCCACAATTGCAACCCCTGAATAGTAAATAGGTAAAGGTAAAGGTTCCCTTGCTCAAAAGCCAGTCGAATCCGACTCTAGGGTTGCGGTGCTCATCTCCGTTTCAAAGCCGAAGAGCCAGCGCTGTCCGAAGACGTTTCCGTGGTCATGTGGCCGGCATGACTAAACACCAAGGCGCACGGAACGCTGTTACCTTCCCACCAAAGTGGTACCTATTTATCTACTTGCAATTTCTTGTTTTCGAACTGCTAGGTTGGCAGGAGCTGGAACTAGAGACAGGAGCTCACCCTGTCATGCGGCACCCGGGTCTCGAACTGCTGAACTACTGACCTTCCACAGCCTGCAGTTCAGCGTCTTAACCACTTGAGCCACCGCAGCTCCGAATAGTAAATAGTGGCTAGCAAAACAGTGAAATATAATTAGAGCACCAACATTGGTTATCTGCCAAAAAAAGGGTTTTCTTTTAAATAAATGTATTTGTGGGAACTCCAGTCTCTTAGTTACACTTCAGAATGCAGGGTGCTCTCCCCCGCCCCCCCCCCCAAATCAGTTTGCTGAAGAGTTATGGGCACGTTATCTGACATCTCAGTGACCTGAAGCTCTCACGCCTTTTATTGAGAAAATGACAATTGTTGTTTGATTGGTTTAAAAAGCACGTTATCATTTAACTGCTGTTCATCCAAAGCTTTGATGAACCAGAGCAGGGGCGTCAATCATGTGGCCCGGGGGCTGGATCAGGCCCCCGGAGGGCTTCTATCAGGCCCACAGTGGAATTGGGTGTCTTCTGCTGCTTCTTCCAGTTCTGCTGCCGCTGCGTCATCGTAGGTCTGCAGCTGACAGATACACACAGCTGAACAGCAATACTCAGGATTGCAACAGCACCGACATTTCGATGCAATAATTCAGAGCAAGAGGGGTCAGTTATCGGACACTGTTCAATAAACAGAATATTGCAAGAATGCTAAAGTTTTAAGCATGTTTTTATTTTAAGTAAAAAAAACACACCCTGTGTTTGTGCCCTTTATAAAGTTTATATGTCTGCTACTTGGCATGACATTTTACGTCGCACGTGGCCCGGCCCAATGAGGTCTCATTTATGTCAGATCCGGCCCTCGTAACAAATGAATTCACCACCCCTCTACTAGAGCAGTGGCTAAGAAAGGAGACTATATGCCAGGAGTCCCCAACCTTTTTTTTTTTTTTTTAAGAAATTTTATTAACAGGATATAATAATACGTTCCATAATTGATAACCAATTCTTAACATATCCTTTTCTACAATTTTCTATCCCCCCCCCCCGGCTTCCAGCGACGCTCCACCCCCATTAATATTTCTATCAGTATTCTCTTACATTCAATTCTTATTCAATATTCAAATCTCCATTTTCAGTGTTTTCCTTTTCTATTTCTCACTATTAGGTAACATTTCTAATACAATCCGTTTTCTTGCTGCACTTCTATTCTTAATGATCGTCAAAGCAAAGCAGTCTATTTTTTCACATCCCAATTGAGTTCTAGATAGTCTTTAAAGTCTTTCCAGTCTGCTAAAAATTCTTCGTCTTCTTTTCCATTAAGCTTTCTTGTCAGTTTGTCCGTTTCTATCATGAAAATCATTTTCCTTATCCATTCCCATTGGTCAGGTATCTGCTCCTGCTTCCAAAATTGAGCATAAGTCATTCTTGCAGTTGTAATTAAATACCATAACAATGTTCTCTTTGTCACTTTAACTTCTTCCAGTTTGAGCCCTAGAAGTAACATTTCTGGCTCCTTTTTGGAGTCCCCAAGCTTTTTAAATCTGTGGGCAGCTTTTGAATCCTGACCCAGGTTGGTGGTCACAGGCACAGAACGGCCACGTGGGAGGTGGAGCCAATCACACCCACATGGAGGAAGCTCAGATGCAAGGGGGAAGTGGAGTAAATTTTAAAACACACCAGGAAAGAGGAGTCAGAGAAAGGATAAAACTAACACCTATAGTGGCAGCTGTTGCTGAAATGTTATTGTAATCTGCACAGCCGCTCAGATCTCAAATGGGCAATTCGAAGCCCTGCCGGGCCCCATCGCTTTCTAAAAAACACTTGGTGGGTGCCAGGAAAGGTGTTGGCAAGCAGCATGGTGCCCCTGGGCACCGTGCTGGAGACCCCCTGCTGCATGCTAATGGCAAAACCAACCAACCCTGGATTTTGGAATGCTTCACAGTTGTTTCCTCCCAGCAGCTGTGGTGTGTACTTTGCTAGAACACGTGGAGGTTCCTGCTCTCCACAGTAAATGCTGTTTTCTGGTGACCTTTGGTAGTCCTGGCTCAGGAGCATTTCTGACCGGTGGCACTGTGGTCAGTGTTCCCTCTAAGCTGAGTTAGTGTGAGCTAGCTCACAGTTTTTTAGCCTCCGGCTCACACATTTTTGTCTTAGCTCAGGAAGGAAGGCTCCCGGGCAAACTAATTTATGCAGCGGCGGAAATCGCTCGCCCACAACTTTAATGCCAGCAGCTCACAAAGTAGAATTTTTGCTCACAAGGCTCCACAGCTTAGAGGGAGTATTGGCGGTGATGACCATTCCCACCTAGAACAAAGTTATGAAGGCCTTGGCCTCTGTGCCTACGTGTTGACGGCCCTCCAGAGGAACTGGTCAGCCGCTGTGTGAGACATGATGTTGGACTAGGTGGACCCCAGTGACCTGATCCAGCAGGGCTCTTCTGACGTTCTTATGAAGGTCTCAGCCTCTATGCCCTGTTGATGGCCCGTGTGAGATGGGATGCTGGACTAGACAAACCACTGGTCTGATCTAGTAGGGCTCTTCTGATGTTCTCAGTGTACAATATCCAGGCCTTAGCTCATACTCTTCTTGCAGACGCCACTATGTCACCACTATTTCCTTTTTTTAAAAAGAAAATTTATTAACCAGATATAATAACATGTTCCATATTTGGCTAACAATTCTTGCCATATCCTTTTCTACAAATTTTTATCTCCCCCTCCCCTGGCTTCCAACGATGCTCCGCCCCCATTAACATTTCAATCGATATTCTCATACATTCAAGTCATTTTCAGCATTCAAATAATAAATTTCAATATTTTCCTTTTTCTATTTTAACGATTAGGTAACTTTTCTGTTACAGTCTCTTCTGTTGCAACATTTCTATTATTAATAGCTATCGAAACAGAGTAGTCTATTTTTCACGTCCCAGTTAAGCTCTAAATAGTCTTTAAAATCCTTCCAGTTGGCTAAAAATTCTTCGTCTTCTACTCCACGAAGTTTTCTTGTCAGCTTGTCCATTTCAGCCATAAAAATCATTTTTTTTAATCCACTCCCATTTATCAGGTACCTGCTCCTGTTTCCAGAACTGAGCGTAAGTCATTCTTGCAGTTGAAATTAGGTACCATAACAAAGTTCTTTTTGCCATTTTAACTTCTTCACTATTTCCTTTTTACACACAGCATCCTTTTGTCTCACACTAACCCCCCTCCCCCCCGAATTCCTAATGTCTTTTTGGAAATTGAATTCTGCATGGGGCTTCCTAAAACTCATTTTGCTGGGGTTGGTCGTGTTCAGTGCCAGCGCCAAAGATGCGGTGGATGCTGCACTTTTAAAACTCGCTGGCAGGAAATCACATTAAACTCGGTGTAATTACATTGTTCTAGAAATGTGATTATGTGTTTCAACTACCAACTTCCCATTAAATTACTTCAGATCTGTCTCAATCTATAGGACAGAACCCTCCTGATTTAGATATTAAAAGTATCATAAATCTGAGGCTGAGTGATCTGCATTTATATTTTATGCTGTCGTCGAATGCTCACAGATTGCATTCTGCCGTTTCACCTTGCTCTCGTGGGACATAGCTCACCTGCTACCTGGTTGAGAAGCTCAGAGCCCAGCTTTTGGGATTATTATGGTCTGCCGTCTGCTGCACCACATGTAAGAGTATAGTCTTTCCTGTGCAAGGAGCTACTCGTGTACTTTAATTCAAGACTACTGTAAGCTTGAAGTACTCATTCCCAGAGGAGGCTGCCTGTTGCATCTCTGTATGTTCTGACTCTGACTTTTCCCTCTGTTGTGCATTGGGAGAACTGTGGGCCTTCTCTGCTGTGGCCTGTAATAGGATCAATCAGTTGTTCCAGAGAGGCAATCTCACATAATTTCTTATTCTCCGAGGAGGCTGGCTGTTGGATCTCTGTATGATTCATTGTCCTGACCCTGATTTTTTCCTCTCCTGTGTGGTGGGAAAACTGTGTCCCTTCTCTTCTGTGGCCTGTAACTGGATTAGTCAGTTGTTTCAGAGATGTAATCTCACACAATTTCTTACTCTCTGAGGAGACTGGCTGTTGGATCTCTGTATGATTCATCGTTCTGAAATTTCCTCCTCCCTGAGAAGGCTGGCTTTTGGATCTGGGCTTCCAGCTGAAAGGCATGCCTACTGTTGAGTTTTAATAACTTATGATTATTTTTGTTGGTAGTGTTTTATTTTGTGTCTTGCCTAGGGCAGGTTCCTTGGAGAGGTGGCACAGAAATGTTCTAAATAAGAAATGGGGAGAGGCGAATTGGACTCTACTGCTGACAGGCAGCCGAGGAAGGGGGCCCATTACCCTGTCCCAGGGACTCGACAGAGGCAGATGCATGGCTGTCGAGTAGGAACTGCTGGCCACTCAACATTCACATTCTTGCACTGTGCAGGGTCAGCCCCGTCACATGCTGGCTGACAGCGATGCCTACTGGTTACAGTGGATGGGACCCTTTCCTTTCCAGAGGCTGGAGGCTAATTTGGGGTTCCATTCCTCTAGGGCTGAAGATCAGCAGGCCCAGAACAGTGACTGTGCTGCCGATACAGCAGAGGGCCCCTTCCAACTCTGTGATGCTGTATGAAACGGTCCAGTTCCATTCACTTATTTCTGAAGTTTACCACCACTTTCTCCCGCATGTGTGAAGCGGTCCCAGTGACACCCAGTTGTGTTGTCACCAGCTCACAGTCTCAAAGCAAATGTTTTTAAGGTCTGGGGATGAAACGTGGCTGCACTTTTGATTCTGAATAAAGGTCTGCCGGAGCGTTCTGAAATTTGGCAAGCCCCCCTGGGTGCGTGGTCGGGAGCGGGGGCTGTCTCCTAATTGGTTAGAGGAATCCAATAAAATCCTTTTGATTGCCCAAGGTGTCCTAAATTAACTGGGGGAATTGAATTTTTAATAGAGTGGTTTTTAATCCAAGGCCTTGCAAAAACAATGAGTGGCGGTGCCATCTTGGAAGAGACATCCCTCCCCTAAGAGAATTCTGTTTCGAAGGCGATGGCTAAAAACATGAAAGCAGCCATGCCGGATCAGAGCAAGGGTCTATCTCCTCTAGTGATACCCAGTGGCTTGGGAAACACATGCGGCTCTTTGCCGTACCACCTGTGTTTCTAAGCAGTACCCAGCATTCCAAGGGAGGTTGTCCAGGGGGCTTGCCTAAGGGTGATAGTATCCGGGCAGTCCCGTTCCTGATGATCCCTAGCATAAAATTTGCCTTTTAAAAAAGTCGACGTTGCACACCGTGTTGGTTTCTTCAGGGAGCTATCCACTACAACCTCAAGGCCCTTTTCTTGCTGTGTCCTCACTTGTCACGATTTGTGTCTCTGTGAAACGAGGATTCTTTTTTTTGCTTTTGCTTACATTGAACTTCGTATTGCGTTTCATGGCCTCTCCTTTGAAGAGGTTCTGTTGGACCTCCTCGCAATTCCCCCCCCCCCATGTTTTCACCATCATGGACAGTTTGATCTCATCCACAAGCTTGGCCGTCTCGCTGTTCCACCCCAGTTCCAGATAAGAACGTAAGAACATAAGACAGAAGCCATATTGGATCAGTCCATATTGGATTGAGTCCAACACTCTATGTCACACAGTGGCCAAAACCCAGGGGCCATCAGGAGGTCCACCAGCGGGGCCAGAACTCCAGAAGCCCTCCCACTCTTGCCCCACAGGAACCAAGAAGACAGAGCATCACTGCCCCAGACATAAGGACATAAGAGAAGCCATGCTGGATCAGGCCAGTGGCCCATTGAGTCCAACACTCTGTGTCACACAGTGGCCAAAACCCAGGGGCCATCAGGAGGTCCACCAGCGGGGCCAGAACTCCAGAAGCCCTCCCACTCTTGCCCCACAGGAACCAAGAAGACAGAGCATCACTGCCCCAGACATAAGGACGTAAGAGAAGCCATGCTGGATCAGGCCAATGGCCCATCCAGTCCAACACTCTGTGTCACACAGTGGCCAAACCCCAGGGGCCATCAGGAGGTCCACCAGTGGGGCCAGAACTCCAGAAGCCCTCCTGCTCCCTTACCCTAACCCCCAAGAAGACAGACCACCAGTGCCCCAGACAGCGTGTTCCATCTGTGCCTTGTGGCTAACAGCCACTGATGGGCCTCTGCTCCATCACTTATAGCTCTGGTCCCAACACAGACCCCAGCAGAATGCACTGCTCACCCTCCTCCACTCTGAAAACCGTTTCTTTCTACCTTCTGCTTCCTATTTTGTAACCAGTTCCCAATCCATGAAAGGGTGTATCCTCTTAGTGGATGGAGGACTGGTTCATTTTATTCAGAACACTCTGGTAAGGCATCATGCCCAGTGTTCCCTCTAAGCTGAGTTAGCGTGAGCTAGCTCACAGTCTTTTAGCCTCCAGCTCGCCGATTTTTGTCTCAGCTCAGGAAGGAGGGCTCCAGAGCAAACTGATTGATGCAGTAGCCAAGTCACTTGCTCACAACTTTAATGCCAGTCGCTCACAAGGTAGAATTTTTGCTCACAAGACTCCCCGGCTTAGAGGGAGTATTGATCTTGTTGTATGCCTTTTGGAAGTCCAGGTAAAAATATAGGAAGATTCCCTACTGGATCAGACCAAAGATCCATCTAGCCCAGTTTGTTCCCTGCAGTGGAAGTCCCAGAGGGCTTGCAAGCCAGGACACAGAAGACAGAGCTTCTCCCGGCCCCGATGTTGCCTGTCCCAGAATACTGCCTCTGAACATGGAGGTTCCATTTAGTCATCACTGGTTGTTGATCAACCTCTTCCCCCTTAAATTTTTTTCCCCTCATCCGCCTTTAATGCTGTCTGAATTAGGGGGTCGCCGCAACATCACGCGGAAGTGGATTCTGCAAGTGAATCACGCATTGAACGAAGGGCCCTTTCCTGTCGCAATCCATGCGCATTACCCGAAAGCAAAGGGTGCGTGCCCCCCCTTTTGAATACTTGATTGGTATGCAAATGTATGCAGGTTTAATAGATGTAATGAATCGGTTAAAGCTAATATGATTAATTGCCCAGTTAGCACTTCTGCTCAGTTTATTTGTTTCAGCCGTAGCAATAAAAATATAATTAAAAAAGACGAAAGCAGGGGAGTATTCGATGCAATTTAAAACGGAGGCTGGAAAATAAAACGGAGCCCGTCAGCAGAAACTTAAGAGCATCTGCTAATAAGGTGTCTGAGAAGAACCCTCTTGCAGCAGAACAGGTTTTGTTGGCATCTAGTAGCAGCCAAAGTAAAAGGGTAGCCATAATTTGGATGATTTACGCATTATTATTATTATTTTTTTTAAAAAAAAAATTCCACCTTTCAGACGCAACTTGACTTCCAGAGGAGCTCTTGGGAAGAAAATGCTAATCTAGCCTCAATAAACATGTTCCTGGGGAGGATATTGTGAGCTGGATCGGGACTTAGGTATGCTGGAGGTTTTACCCGGCTGCTTCCTCTGGTGACCTCGTTGGTGGATGTTTGAAGAAGAAGAAGAAGAAGAAGAAGAAGAAGAAGAAGAAGAAGAAGAGGAGGAGGAGGAGGAGGAGGAGGAGGAGGAGGAGGAGGAGATTGGATTCATACCCCACCCTTCACTACTCAAAGGAGTCTCAGAGCAGTTTACAATCTCCTTTCCCTTCCCACCCCCACGAGAGACACCCTCCGAGGTAGGTGGGGCTGAGAGCGGTCTCTCGAGGACTGCCCTCTGAGACAACTTGTGACTGACCCAAGGGCACACCAGCATCTGCAGTGGAGGAGTGGGGAATCAAGCCCGGTTCTCCCAGATTGGAGTCCGTGCCCTTAACCACCACAAACTGGAGTCTCAGAGCAGTTTACAATCGTCTACCCTTCCTCTCCCCACACTCTGTGAGTTAGGCAGGGCTGAGAGAGCTCCTTCCAGAACTGTCCTTGAGCGAACAGCTCAAAGAGAACTTGTGACTGACCCAAGGGCACACCAGCAGCTGCATGTGGAGGAGTGGGGAATCAAACCCGGTTCTCCCAGATTAGAGTCTGCACTCCTACCCAGTACACCAAACTGGAGTCTCAGAGCAGCTTACCATCGCCTACCCTTCATCTCCCCACCTGGGCCATCCAGGTCGGGCCTCCCCCTCTTTTGATGGGAAGCTGAAATTCTTGCACATGATATGCTCAGTGGATGAAGGAAGTTACTTTTTTTTGCCATCGGGTCACGGCTGACGTGTGATGACCATGTAGGGTTTTCCAGGCAAGAGACGTTTCAGAGGTGGTTGGCCATTGCCTGTCTCTGCACAGGGACCCCGGTATTCCTTGGTGGTCTCCCATCCCGATACCAACCAGGGCCGACCCTGCTTAGCTTCCGAGACCTGATGAGATTGGGCTCACCGGGGCTATTCAGGTACTTTCTGCGGGCTCATAAATTGAACAAAAGCGCATGCGGCATTCAACAACTTCTGTATCAAGTTCGAAGGCATGCTTTGATGCTGCCGCTTCTAACCCCTCTGGTGGCATTCTGCTGAAATCTCAGCATCGGGAGAGTTTTTCTCCGCTTGAGTAGATCATTTAGAATAACATTCTCGACGGTAATGAAACTCTGTTATTGAATATCAGGGTGTCCTTTATTGCCAGTTAAGGTGAAATCATTCTTTGAATGAAGATCTCTCTCAGTGTGGGGTTTTAAATTCCGAAGACAGTAACGGGTATTTTAGACTCTGAAAAATAATTTGCGAAACAAACATCTTTTTTGATCAGTCAGACCGTTTTCGGAGTCCAAGTGGGTCATCGGGGAGAATTTAATTCATCTTCTTGTAAAGACGGCGGCTGATATGTTTATTTTACGAGAGAGTTGATCGTTTCAACCAGTTGTAAAATGAATGCAGGGATATGTTATCCTTTTTACAGAACTGTTCCAATTTCCAGTTCTGAATTAGTATCAAAGACGTGTCTCGAGGAATACCTCGGATTATTTCCAAACTGTTTCCAGTGCCAATTGACTCCAGATCAGGGATACCCAATCGCCCCCTCTGTTTTCCAAAGAGGACTCCTGAAAAAAACAATGCTCAACCGTTTTCGCATGTCCGAAATTGGATCGAAAATGTGCTGTGTACGCGCATTCTCCCACAGTTATACCCTCCGCCCCCACAAGGGTTTGAAAAATCAATTTAAAAAGAAGTGTTTCAATTCAGCTTGGGGAGGGGGAAGGGGAGAGTATTGTTCTGTGTCTTGTCTCTCCGTCCTGGGCAAGCAGACAGAATGTTCCTTAGCTCTGAGCTGTGGTTTTTAGAAGAGCGCATCAAGAACATGGCACGAGGCCCTTTGCTGAAAGCGATTTGGCACCTTTGATGGAGGCAGTGGCACCTCTTCTTCCAGCCCACCGAATCCTCTGCTGAATTAACTGGCCTTTCTTTGGAGAGCCAGTTTGGTGTAGTGACTAAGTGCGTGGACTCTAATCTGGGAGAACCTGGTTTGATTCCCCACTCCTCCACTTGCACCTGCTGGTGTGACCTTGGGTCAGTCACAAGCTCTGACACAGCTGATCTTGAAAAAGAGCAATTTCTGTCAGAGTTCTCTCAGCCCTGCCTACCTCACAGGGTGTCTGTTGTGGGGAGGGGTAGGGGAAGGAGATTGTAAGCTGCTCTGAGACTCTTCCTCTTCCTCTTCCTCCTCCTCCTCCTCCTCCTCCTCCTCCTCCTCTTCTTCTTCTTCTTCTTCTTCTTCTTCTTCTTCTTCTTCTTCTTCTTCTTCTTCTTCTTCTTCTTCTTCTTCTTCTTCTTCTCCTCCTCCTCCTCCTCCTCCTCCTCCTCCTCCTCCTCCTCCTCCTCCTCCTCCTCCTCCCGTGGATCCCAGCAAGGGCTGTCTCCAGGGCTTCAGAACAGGTCTGGTTAATGGCCAGTTCAGGACTAACTAGGCAAAGGACAAAGTCAAACTGGACAGGGAGGAAGGCACCTTGTAAAATGGGAGAGGAAAATACTCTCTTCGTGCCTTACTGTGAGTTCAGTTGCCACTGAAAACGTCTAAATGCATTATAAGAGGTTATTACCCTAGTAGAGGCTGGCTTCTTGTGCACTGCCGAATTCTTCTCAATGTACGTGCAAGGTGTCCTCAGCATGGTGCCCGTGGGTGCCGTTGCACCCGCCAGCACCTTTCCTGGCACTTGTGAAGTGTTTTTAGGAAGTGGTCAGAGCCAGGTGGGGCTTTTCCCCAGCAAGGCTTCCGATTGTCCACTGGAGATTCGGTTGGCGGTGCAAACTTTGGAAGCAGCTGCCACTACAGCATGAGGATCTTTCCTGAGTGTATGTAGTAAGCTGCAGCAGCCATTTTTTGTGGCTGGCTCCGCCTCCTGCAGCACCCATTTTTTGTGGCTGGCTCCACCTCCTGCAGCAGCCGTTTTGTGGGTGGCTCCGCCTCCTGCAGCAGCCATTTTTTGTGGCTGGCTCCGCCTCCTGCAGCACCCATTTTTTGTGGCTGGCTCCACCTCCTGCAGCAGCCGTTTTGTGGCTGGCTCCGCCTCCTGCAGCAGCCATTTTTTGTGGCTGGCTCCACCTCCTGCAGCAGCCGTTTTGTGGCTGGCTCCGCCTCCTGCAGCACCCATTTTTTGTGGCTGGCTCCGCCTCCTGCAGCACCCATTTTTTGTGGCTGGCTCCGCCTCCTGCAGCACCCATTTTTTGTGGCTGGCTCCACCTCCTGCAGCAGCCGTTTTGTGGCTGGCTCCGCCTCCTGCAGCAGCCATTTTTTGTGGCTGGCTCCACCTCCTGCAGCAGCCGTTTTGTGGCTGGCTCCGCCTCCTGCAGCAGCCATTTTTTGTGGCTGGCTCCGCCTCCTGCAGCAGCCATTTTGTGGCAGGGTCCACCATGCTGTGCTAGAATACCAAAGGTGTCCGGATGCTTGAAAAGGTGGGGACCCCTGGTATGTGCACTTCTTTCACAGTCAGAAGTGGTACGCTCCAGGGATGGTTTGACCACGTGATGAGCTGTTTCTTGCTCAGCCTTTCCCATGAAGGAGGTGTTCCAGCAGGATCCATGCACACAAGCCAAGTCACGAGCTTGGGGGATCAGCTGACCATCACCTATCATGTACCTAAATATCCATTCTTAGGATTTGACAGGAGGGGCTGTCCTCCCAGTTCCGGCCCACGGGATGCACGGCTAATAAGACCGGAGGGGATTTTTTCCGCCTCTTTCTCTGCTTTTCCTACTGAACCGTGAGGTTTCCCTTTTTTTTTTTGTTTGCCCAAGTCCTGCTGTTTGTATAGCGAGCAATGCTCTAATAGGCTATTTCATACCCGCTGCATCCTGGCATAGATGACAGGGGTTAGATGAGGCAGCTGGAAAAGGTTATATAAAAATAGCAGCAGGAGAAGGAAAAAAAGACGAAAAAGCTCACAAGGGGGAAGGTGGGAGATTTGGGGCCTGTTTCGCAGAGACGGTCTTTCTGGGGAAGCGAGGCTCGAAACGTAGAAATTCTCCCGTAAAAATGCTTCTTGACGTTTCTTGACAAAGGGACAGAATTCAGGCACGGGCTGTGGGCAGCTCTTGGCGGCTCCCAGAGGCTGAGTCTAAAATTACTGCCGGGGGGGGGAGAGCCCTGATGTGGGGTTGCCAACCTCCAGCTGGTTAAATGCATGGGGGAAAAAATGTGAACCAATGACAAGAAAGATATAGTAAACATTCAATGCTTATCAGAGATATTAATATCCGTGTATCCTATTCATACAACAGTTCCAAAGTCCAATACATGTATGCTCGGTCCAGAGTAATTTCCATTCTCATCCGGTATGTTTAAAGGAATAAAGTGCCTGTGTCAAAAAACATTGTCAATTCGTTGTTTTCAAGATATAGCAGTTGAGTCTTTCAGGCAATACAGTTTCCAAGTCTGTGCATGGAGACTGTAGGAAGAACACGGCCGTTCCTCCTCTGATGGAGCCTGCTGGCCTTCACGCTCCCGTTTCCAAAAACCTCTTTCAAAAAGGGGATCGGACATTGTCTGAAAAGTACCGAGGCCGGAGACTCAGCATAGTGAATCCGCTCTTGTTTATTAGATTACATCAGGAACGAAGAACAAACTGGCCGGTCAGTAACCGGTTTGTATGTGTGCCCCATACCACACCCCCATCACCCGTGATTGGCCTTATTTACAAGTCAACAATTCAATAGGTCTCCTTTCTGATCTGGGCAAGCCCATAGATGCGCCTTTGGATCCCAAGTGCCTATTGTCTTTAGAACGAAGGTCTGAGGTTTGTCGAACCGCGTGGTCAGGCCACCACTGTGGCGGCCATCTTATTACAGCTAATACATAACATTGTCCATCCACGCAGTACTGCCATTCCAATATGCATATCTCAAGTTTTCGCAAGCACAATTTACAGGAGAATAACATCTGCAAACTGTGCTTGAGAGAACTTGGGGAACTTGCTTTTACAGACATTTCAGGACACTGGATGGCCTGAAAAACACAACACGCCCTACATCTGACAATAGCACTACAGATAAGATTAGAATTTCAACAGGCAATCCATATGCAAAAGAACCTCCTCAGGAAAGCTCCTGCATTAGCATGTTCACAGCCTGGGGAACTCCTACGAGATAATGACTCAGCCCGACCCCACCTTCCTGAGTAGATCTAAATTACCTGCCTACCATTTTTCTTCTCACCTTGACACAGAGAGTACTCCATCTTTCTGTGTTATACCTCTGAGGATGCCAGTCACAGCTGCTGGTGAAACGTCAGGTCCTACAGTGCCAAGACCACGGCCAGACAACCCGGAAAATCTACAACAACTAAAGCTGGCGATTATTTATTTGCTTTATTTGAATCCGACTTTTCTCTCTAGTGGGGGCCCAAAGAGGCTTACATCATTCTCCTCTCCTCCATTTTGTACTCACAACAACCCTGTGAGGTAGGTCAGGCTGAGAAACTGGCTCGAAATCACCCAGCGAACTTCCATGGGTCAAGTGGGGATTCGAACTGGGGTCTCCCAGATCCTAGTCTTGCGCATGAACCCCTGCACCATGCTGGCTGAGTTGTGCTCACCCTGACTTCGTCCTGGCTTGTCGTGATATCCGCGCACGGCCGTGGTCCTTGAGATGACACAAGAAGGTTCTTTTTGTCTCATCCGGCTATGAAAACAGCAGCATTTGTCAAGATTAATAACGCACCAAAGTGACTAAAGGGAGCCGTAACAATAGCAGCACATAAACAAGTAAGACTATTAATCAGTCCACAAATTTTGGTTGTTTTGACGTCACAACTCTTCTTGCTGCTGCTAAGTTGTGCTCAGTTTTTTTTCTCTCCCCAATGCAAGGCTGCCATTCTGTTTCTCCTGCTTGCTTTTTCGTATAATTGATTTTGTTAAAGGAAAAAAAAAATTCTGCAGGATGTGGAGGCTAGCAAGTAATCTCTATAGCAGGGGTCCCCAACGTGGCACCCACCGAGTGATTTTTACCAGGCGGGTGGGGCCAGGTGCAGCTCTTGCTCAGCAGGGCGTCTGACTGCTCACTGGAGATCCGATCGGCCACGCAGATTAAACTGTGCTTCAGTGGCAGCTGCCTCCGCAGTGGTTGTGTTCAGACTGGCAATTTGGCCCCGTATCGGCACATTTCACAAACGGATCAAAGGGGCCTGATCACACAGCCACATCTGCCAGGTGTCCCCCAGGCATTCTCACCCCGTCAGAGGATGACTTGGAGCCGGGTTAAAAAGCCACCACCTCTGAAGTGGTGTTTTTGTTTTCCCGCGCATTCATCGCGCATGGCGGAATGTCTGAACATGGGGGAGCGCACACAGAGCGGATCTGGCAGTCTGAACCTCCAGATCCGTTCTGTCACAAGGGAGGCTTTTTTAAAAATTGCCTATGTGCGCATGCACACTCATGCGCACTATGCATACACATGGATTTTGGGGGGGAAATTGCAGTTCGCTCCGTGGCTGATAATGTGGATGTTTTACTATGGGACATCTCCATGGGTAACCCGCAGCAGGGTGTGCTGTATGGCTGATATTTCCTACTACACTTTAAACCGGTTCAGTTAGAGGCGGCACCATATCGCGCCAAGCTGCCAGTGTGATCACAGCCAGCCTCGGTTTCATTGTCTCACTCCTCTTTCCCAGTGTATTTTGTACAATCCCTCCTCTTCTCCCTTGCCTCCTGTGGCAGCCATTTTGTTGTCGTGCCCACCACCCTGTTCCAGAATTCCAGAGATGCCCGCAGGCTCCAAAAGGTTGGGGAACCCTCCTATAAAGCGTTTTCTGGGGGGCAGGCAGCTTAGAGTCTGCGCTCCTAACCACTACACCAAATTGGCATCTAGAAAGCTTTTGGAGGGGTGTGTGTGTGAGATGGGAAGGGAGCGTCATCTGATGCTAACGTGGCAAGACAGGGAGCGAAATCTGCTTCCTCAGACGATGAGGCAGCTCTGCCAAAACCCGGGGAGGCTTGCCATTCAAAGGCGGCACCCCTGAGGGGTCGGAGCAAATGGCGATCCGGCAGGAGAAGCGGCGTCAGCAAATCTCCTCGGCGGCCCGGCTGGGCCGACGTCGTCTTGTCAGCACCCTTGGATGGACACGGAACACGCTTGGCTGCTTCCCGGCTGGAGGGCCTGGGAATGTGCCGTCGGCTTGAGCAGATGGGGATGTCAGGGCTTATCGGATCTGGCCTCTCACGGAGACTGGGCGCAAGTGGCCAAGATAACACGGCGGCTGCCAAGCGGAGAAAGAGAAACACTCTCACGTCCCGGTGAATCAGTGTGACTGACAATGCTTTGTGGGACAGGCAGATCCCGTCAGCTTGTTTTTAAAAGAAAATTCTGCCTCCCCATCGCTCTGGAGGGTGGCTACCCGCCGAGAAGGCTTGGATCTTGTTAAATACTGGGTTCCATGGATGAGCAGAGCCCAAGTCTAGTGACCAGCTCTGCTCTATTAGTGAATTCATCAAGAACACAAGATTAAACTCCAGGGCCTCAGCCCTGTTTAAATAGCATGCAATTGGAGGAGGAGGAGGAGATTGGATTTATACCTCACCCTTCACTGCCCAAGGGAGTCTCAGAGCGGCTTACAAACTCCTTTCCCTTCCCCTCCCCACAACAGACACCCTGTGAGGCAGGTGGGGCTGAGAGAGCTCTTGACAGAAACTGCTCTTTTTCAAGAACAGCTGTGCCAGAACTATGGCTTGCCCAAGGTCATCCAGCAGGTGCAAGTGGAGGAGTGGGGAATCAAACCCGGTTCTCCCAGATTAGAGTCCGTGCAGTTCACCACTACATCAGACTGGCTCTCGCCACGCCCAAACCCAAATTGCCATACCCAAACACACCCCACTCCCAACAATAGGCTATTTACATAACATTGCTTCTTGTTTGGTTACTTCCAGAGTCCTGGTGGGCTATTGTTCTTGGGCTCCAAGCTCAGCCAGTCTCTGGTAGAAAAGTCCTGGGACGTTTCATTCCCAATACATAACAGATCTGGAGAGAGGGCCCGGCGGTACGAGAGCTCAGTCTGCGTCGAGTGATCAGTTGCTCAAATAGGATCCCAGCCAATGCCGGCCCTTTGCTAAGGCCAGGGGAAACCTGATTAGCCTCCGGGATGAATGAACACCCTCCCCCCCATTTCAGTTCTCTTTTAATATTTGTTTATGTTTTTGGCAAGGGTTTTGGTCTTCTGCTTTTTGATTTTTTTTTTGTGGATTCGTTTGAACTGTGCGTGCACACTGATTGGTTGATGCGTGCAAAGCTTGTACATTTACAGGTACAAAAATGGTACCTCATCATGCTTCTGATTTGCACAAGGCAGAAATGAGGTCAGAAATGGAGGTTTGGGGGTCAAAGGGATGAAAGACTCCAAACAGGGTACAAGTGAAAACTAGTCTGGTCTTTCCCCTGCTGCACCATGAGGTGTAGTACTACCTCCAGGCCACCTGTGGCACTGTAGCAGAGAGCAGGAGAGCTGGTATCACAGTGTGGCAGAATGCCTAAGAGAACATGCTGAGCCTAGGCTGGTTTTAGGATCCCGGGTTCCTTTGTACATCCATGTTGGCTTGAATCCTTAGGATTTTTATGTCTTCTCTTATGAGATAGGAATCCAGTCATACTCTGGCAGAGCAATATATTAAAAACATGCTCATTTAAAAGCACGCTGCCCTAACCTGGATTGGCCAGGTACGCTGATGTCATCAGATCTTGGGAGCAAAACAGGGTCAGCCCCGGTTAGTATTTGGGTGGGAGGAAGACCAGGGTTGCTACACAGAGGCAGTCAAATGGCAAACCGCCTCTGAACGCCTCTTTCCTTGTAAGCACTATGGGGTTGCCATAAGTCAGCTGTGACTTCATGGCAATTCCCCCCCCCAAAAAAACACCCCAAAACATGAAGGATGCAATTCATGGTGCTGGCCATACAACGTAGCTTCTTTTCCTTAGGCTGCACATTTGTCAAACCCAGATAAGATCTCTTGGGACAGAGCTTCTCATGAACTTCATTGGGTGCAGCAAGTCCCAAATGCCGATATTCCTTGTGCCTGCTTTGAAATCGATCTTCAGAGTTCTCAGGATGGGCTGACCTCTGTAGTGAGCTTCCTGAGTTCGAATGCCAATAGAACACCCAGGGTTTTTTCCCTGCGGGAACGCACTGGAACAGAGTTCTGGAACCTCTCCGACAAAATTCTTTTGAAACTGTTTAAAAGTTCATGAGTTTTTCAGTATACAGATTGAAAACTTCATTTCCCTCTTAAGAGTTCCGGCACCTCTTTTTTTAAAAAAAAAAAACAAAAACCTATGAACACCATAAGAAGCTTCCACATGGGTCCCATATCCTACCCAATGTAGCTGAGCCCCAGTAACCATGCTTCCAATTGTGAAGACTCTTGACACATTTTGTTCTGGATACAAAGAGAAATGTCTCCTCCTTCCTAAATGCTTCCTCAATTTATGCAATTGAGAGCGGCCCATGATAGACGACATGGACATGTTCCAGTCCTCCAAACCTTCGTGTCACAGGGTCCCTTTCTTTCTGCATGGATTCTCTCCTCCTTTGCTTGATTTGCCATACCGCTGTTTGCCATGCCGTCCAGATGAGGCTAACTGCGGTCCTGCTCACCGGGTGTTGCTGCCATCCACGATTTGAAATAGATTTGCCAACCATGGTCTGCAGGCAGTTACGGTGAGCAGAAATGGTAGTTTCTTCAGTTTGGCTATCACAGCAAATTGAAGAGCTCAATTCGAGTCCAGAAGCTTCTTGGAGACCAACCAGATTTTGGGGCTGTAAGTTCCTACCAACCTAGCAGTTCGAAAGTGAGTAGATAAATAGGTACCGCTTCGGTGGGAAGGTAACAGCGTTCCGTGCGCCTTGGCATTTAGTCATGCCAGCCACATGACCACGGAAATGTCTTCAGACAGCGCTGGCTCTTCAGCTTGGAAACGGAGATGAGCACCGCCCCCTAGATTCGGATTTGAGTAGCTTTTGAGCAAGGGAAACCTTTACCTTGACCTTTTAAGCTTTTGAGAGTCAAAGGTCCCTTCATTGGACACTTATACCCCCAAAATCTTATGTCCCCAACATTTTATTACCCCCTCCAAAAAAAATCTGGACATGAATCTAGCAGTTTTCCTGGAAACCAACATGGCTACCCTCTGAAACAACAAACTGAATTATCACACTCCAGGAAACAGAGAAAGGAGTCCTTGCTTGAGAGAAGAGCATGGCGCATCCTCTCCTATTCAGGCTAGGAACGAAGGCCCCCTCCCAATCTCTGTGTTTTCTTGCCTCTCTGGAGCACACGGTTATTCCTGTCCTTAGGCGGTCTATAAGATTGCTTTTCCACTCAAAGGATGCTTTTCCTTGCAGCCGCTGAGCGGAGAGTCAACGTGATATGACTGACCCTTTCCCCCCTGCAGTTGGAATGTTTGTAAACATTCCGTGACATCACATTTAAGGTTTTGAGAGGCTTATGGGTGGCAGGGATTTGGTGTTCAGTGACATTGTCGTGTGTGTATGTGTGAGTGAGAGAGGGAGGGAGAGGGAGAGAGAGGAGGGCAGGATGTACAAATGAGTGCTCCTTCATTTCCTTCTGTTTTTAGATGTTTTCACGAGCCCTCTCATTTCCCCCACTTTTGTTGCTGGGTGTTCCAGATGTGCTTATTTCTTCCGTGGCATTGTTGCACTGCACGTACATGTTTGATGCAAAAATGAGCATCAGTCCTAGCAGTGTTAAATTGCATCAGTTTTTTTTCTGAACGTTCAGGGAAAAACTGGCCTGGCTGGTTCGGACGTGGCATCTCCCCAATCGGGAACTGGGGGCTTCTAACCGAAAGGAGGTGCCCATCCGCGCGGTAACCCCAAGAGAGAGGGGTTGGCTTTGCTCATGTTCCTCGGGCTGGCTTAGTCTCCATCCCTTCATTTGCCTCTTAGCTGGTCTTCAAAGCCACATGATCGATTAGGGAGGCCAGCCTCCCAGTGGGACCTGGGGACCCCCCAGAATTACAGCTCATCTTCAGATGACAGAGACCAGTTCCCTTGGAGAAAATGAATGCTTTGGAGGGCGGACTTTGAGGTCTTGGTCCTCTCTGGGCTCCACCCCCAAATCTCCAGGAGTTTCCCAATCTGATCTGGCCACCCTACCCCTCCATCTCCTGCCGGTGGCTGGGGGGACCTGGCAACCCAATGTGCATGAAGCTGCTTTGTACTGAATCAGAACACTGGTCCATCAGGGCCAGTATCGTCTACTCAGACTGGCAGCAGGTCTCAGGCCAGAGGTCTTTCCCATCACCTCCTGCCCAGTCCTTTTAACTGGAGATACCGGGGATTGAACCGGGGACCTTCTGCATGCCAAGCGGAGGCTCTTCCCCTGAGCCCCGCCTCCTCCACCTGCAGCTTCTCCTCTTCTCAGCTGCCACTTACTCCCTGGGTAGCCCAGCACTTCAGTGTCATTTTCTGCCTGTCCTCCTTGTTCCCTCTGGCACGAAACCGCCCGAGCGAATGAGCAGGCAGAAGCAGCAGCTCTCCTCTCCAAGGGCAGGAGACGGATTGAGAGGGAGTGGATCTCCCGGCTCGGCTGCCTGCAACTGCTTTGGCAGCTGACAGCCATCACAAGGGCTCGGGGGCTTCCCCCCCCCATCGATGGCTCGTTAAGAGGCAGATCGATGAACTTGGGCTCGCTTGCCTCTGCCTTCAGAGCGGTGCCTGGCGGGTTGCGCAGCATGCTTGGTTTTAATTCTGATTAAATATTTAAAGAATAACTCCCCCTTCTCCCCCCCCCACACCTGGTTATTCAAGGAAGGATTCGTCTTGCTTGGCTGTTTGCCTAACCGGGGATTGTTAGCAGCCTCGGCGGGGCCGGTTGGCATCTCGTTGACTCCTCTGAAGCTAGTGGAGTAACCTGGAGGGGAAGAAGGGATTAGAAGCTGCGTGGGAAGGGCTGAGTGACAAGGCAAAGCAGACCTGCCTGGGGAGGAGACCATCACTTGGCTTAGAGTCATAGAATCCCAGGGTTGGAAAGCGGCCTCCAGGGTCATCTAGTCCAACCCCCTTGCACAATGCGGGAAATTCACAAATACCTCCTCCCCACCACACCCCCAGTGACCCCCTGCTCCGTGTCCAGAAGAGGGCAAAAAAGCCTTCCAGGAACCCCAGCCAAACTGGCCTGGAGGAAAATTGCTTCCTGACCCCAACTAGCATTTCTCTGGGCATGTAAGAAAGGGCCACGAGAACTAAGCACTGACACTTGCCTAGGAGTAGGGATGCCAATGTCCAGGTGGGACCTTGGGACCTCCCAGAATTACAACTCATGTCCAGACTACAGAGATCAGTCCCCCTGGAGAAAATGGGATACTTGGGAAGAAGAAGAGAAGAAGAGATTGGATTTATACCCACCCTTCACTACCCGAAGGAGTCTCAGAGTGGTTTACGAACTCCTTTTCCTTCCCCTCTCCACAACAGTAGGTGGGGCTGAGAGGGCTCTTTCGAGAACTGCTCCTGGGAGGACAGCTCTGAGAGAACTTGTGACTGACTCAGGGTTACACCAGCAGCTGCCTGCGGAGGAGTGGGGAATCAAACCCGGTTCTCCCACATTAGAGTCTGCACTCCTAAATGCTACACCAAACTGTACAGCATTATACCCTGCTGAGGTCCCTGCCCTCCCCAGGCTCCACCCCCCAGGAATGCCCTGACTCACAGAGGGTGCCCTACGTGGATCTGTGTTAAGGATGCCAGCCTCCAGGTGGGGCCTGGGGATCCCCCGGAATTACAGCTCATCTCCAGGCTACAGAGATCAGTTCCCCTGGAGGAAATGGATGCTTTGGAGCTTGGACTGTATGGCCCTGTACCCCACTGAGGTCCCTGTCCTCCCCAGGCTTCAAAGCCCCAGGAGTTTCCCAATCTGGGGAGGACAGGGAGCCAGTGGCTAGGGGGGACCTGGCTAACCTACCTAGGAGAGGTGCCCTCCCAGGAGGAAAGGCCCCCAGGTAGGATAGGTGCAGACCTGGGTTCAGATCTAGGCCATGGAGTTTGGTGTAGTGGTTAGGAGGACGGACTCTAATCTGGAGAACCAGGTTTGATTCCCCGCTCCTCCACATGCAGCTGCTGGCGTGACCTTGGATCAAAGTTCTCTCAGAGCTGTTCTCTCAGGAGCAGTCCTCGAAAGAGCTCTCTCAGCCCCACCTACCTCACAGGGTGTCTGTTGTAGGGAGGGGGAGGGAAAGGAGATCGTAAGCCGCTCTGAGACTCCTTTGGGTGTGAAGGTAAAGGTAAAGGTTCCCTTGCTCGAAAGCCAGTCGAATCCGACTCTAGGGTTGCGGTGCTCATCTCCGTTTCAAAGCCGAAGAGCCAGCGCTGTCCGAAGACGTTTCCGTGGTCATGTGGCCGGCATGACTAAACACCAAGGCGCACAGAATGCTGTTACCTTCCCACCGAAGTGGTACCTATTTATCTACTTGCAATTTCTTGCTTTTGAACTGCTAGGTTGGCAGGAGCTGGAACTAGAGACGGGAGCTCACTCCATCTTGTGGCACCTGGGTCTTGAACTGCTGAACTACTGACCTGCCACAGCCTGCAGTTCAGCGTCTTAACCACTTGAGCCACCGCAGGTGTGAAAGGCAGGTGTAAATCCAATCTCCTCCTCCTCCTCTTCCACCTTTTGACCTTAGTCCAGTTGGGGCCTCTCAGTCTAACTGACCTCACAGGGCCGTTGTGAGCAGTGTTCCCTCTAAGCTGAGTTAGTGTGAGCTAGCTCACAGTTTTTTAGCCTCCGGCTCACACATATATGTCCTAGCTCAGGAAGGACGACTCCAGAACAAACTCATTTATGCAGTAGCCAAACGGCTCGCTCACAACTTTCATGCCAGTGGCTCACAAAATAGAATTTTTGCTCACAAGACCCCGCAGGTTAGAGGGAGCATCGGTTGTGAGGTTAAAATGGGGAGGGCAGGAGACCCCACCCCTTTGTTCTTTGGAAGAAGCAGCTGGATAAAAATGTGATAGCTAGATACAGAGACTCCGAACCGAGTTCCAAGGGGGAGTTTATTTTTTTTACTCCTTCTTTATTTACAATTTCCCAGCCAAATATTAGCTCTCAAAGCTGTTCGCGGTTTCAAAGCAAACACAGGCGTCCGTTAAAATTAGAGCCAGCGTGGCAGCGGCGGCAGTTGGGATGTCGGACTACAATCTGGGAGACCTCCGTTTGAATCCCCGCTCTGCCCTGGACGCTTGCTGGGTGACCTTGGACCCGTCACACACACTCAGGCCAGCCTACCTCGTCGGGTCGTTGTGAGGATAAAATGGGGAGAGGAGAATGACGCGAGCCCCTCTGGGCCTCCGTTGGGGAGGAAGGTGGGATAGGAACGAAGTAAATCCAATAAATGGCACAGATGAAATGAAATGCTGCTTGAGGATTGGGTTCCCAGCAATGTTCCCGCTAAGCTGTGGAGTCTTGTGAGCAAAAATGCTACTTTAGGAGCTGCTGGCATTAAAGTTGTGAGCAAGCAATTCGGCTGCTGCAGAAACTGGTTTGTTCTGGAGCTGTCCTTCCTGAGCTAAGACAAAAATCTGTGAGCCGGAGGCTAAAAACCTGTGAGCTAGCTCACACTAACTCAGCTTAGAGGGAACACTGGTTCCCAGTGAGGTATGGGTCCAAGTCTGGCCAGGGCAAGGCGCCAGGCCATTTCCTCTTCTCCCCCTGGCACTGCTGGATGGTCCCTAGGAGAATTTGCCCTAGATGATGATGATAAAGAAGAAGAAGAAGAAGAAGAGATTGGATTTATACCCCGCCCTTCACTCAGAGTCTCAGAGCAGCTTACAAACTCCTTTCCCTTCCCCTCCCCAACCTAGCAGTTCGAAAGCAAGAAATTGCAAGTAGATAAATAGGTACCACTTCGGTGGGAAGGTAAACAGCATTCCGTGCACCTTGGTGTGTAGTCATGCCGGCCACATGACCACGGAAACGTCTTCGGACAGCGCTGACTCTTCGGCTTTGAAACGGAGATGAGCACCGCACCCCTAGAGTCGGATTCGACTGGCTTTCGAGCAAGGGAAACCTTTACCTTTACCTTTACCCCACAACAGACACCCTGTGAGCAGTGTTTCCTCCAAGCTGGGTTAGGGTGAGCTAGCTCACAGTTTTTTAGCCTCTGGCTCACACATTTTTGCCTTAGCTCAGGAAGGAGGGCTCCGGAGCAGCTTAACCGATGCAGTAGCCAAATGGCTTTAATGCCAGTGGCTCACAAAGTAGAATTTTTGCTCGCGAGACTCCACAGCTTAGAGGAAGCATTGATTGTGAGGTAGGCGGGGCTGAGAGAGCTCTTTCGAGGACTGCTCTTGGGACAGCAGTTCTGAGAGAGCTTGTGATTGACCCAAGGTCACGCCAGCGGCTGCATGTGGAGGAGTGGGGACTCAAACCCGGTTCTCCCAGATTAGAGTCCGTGCTCCTGCCCACTACACTAGACTGGTTGATGCAGAGAGGTTCCGGAGAGGGCTGGTGTCAGCAGTCACCAAGGTGGGGCAGGCAGTGGCAGATTCACCCTTAAGCGGACTAAGCACGTGCCTAGGGCACCAGGGCCAGAGGGGGCACCACAAAGTTGGGAAAAGGGTGAAAAAATGTAGAAAAAGGCCTTTCGGGTCATGAATCTTGGGACTTTGATACGTTTAACTTGTGAAATATTGAAATGGATGTTGCATTGCATTTTTGTAGAACTTGATGTAGCCAAAGCTACAGTATAGGGTGTTCTCATAGGAATCAATTTTTGTATGGCTGCAACCTGCATGGTATATCTGGTCAGACAGGTCAACGACTACAATGGACTGGGGTCAGTGTGGAAAGGAGGGGGGGGGCACCAAGATTGGTCAGTGCGGCTTAGGGCACCAGTGAGCCTTAATCTGCCCCTGGGGGCAAGTGCCAGGGCCCAGGACTTTTGGCCACACCCACTGCTGTGCAGGCCCCCCCCCCCCGTGAAAAGCGAAAAGACCCCCCGCCTCTTCCCTGGCTTGCTTGGGTGCCCTGCAGCTGCAGAGTGCCCAGGCAAGCCAGCACTGGGAGGGAAGGGGCGGGGGTTAAAACCTCCTTCCCTTCCCTAGCTTGCGTCTCGCCCGCCCTCCCCCTGGGGGGGAGAGGAGGCAGGGGCGGCATAGTGGGTGTCTCCAGGCCCCACCGGGAGGTTGGCATCTGTGCCTGCCTAGGGCACAGAGCCACCTCAAGCTGGCCCTGGTGGGGGGGATTAGCCTTGAATTTCCTGCATTGTGCAGAGGGTTGGACTAGATGACCCTTGGGGGTCCCTTCCAGCTCTGTGTTTTCATGTTCTTCGTATCTGTCTACCTTCTAGGGTTGTTGTGTGGATAAAATGGGGCTGGGGAGAGTTGTGTGTGCCAGCTTGGACATGTATAAAAAATGTGATTGATAGATGCTCTTTGTCTGCTCCGAGCTTATTCACTGGAGACCTTCTGTGCTTCCCCCTCCCAGTTTTTTCCTCCAACATTGTTTAGGACTAAAGTTATGCCTCTTGTTCGCCTGCAGAATTAAGGCTGCCTCCGGTATGAAGATAATAGACATCCGAGTCAATGATCCCGACCAGTGGGGAGTCCAACAAGACGTCGACAATGGGAGGACACAGACCACCGCCACCATTGTGTGTGAACGTATCGATCCAAACGCCGAGAGCAGGTAAGAAACCCAAGCTGTGCGGTGTGCGTCCGGGCTGCTCTTTCTCGTTAAGAAAAAGGAACGGATCCTTTGAAAGATGTGGTCCTCTGCTCTTGAGTCAGATATAATTCCTTTTCACGTTTTCCGATACCGCCGCGGCTTTCTACAGTCGGAAGGTCTTACTGTGCTTTGCCTCTTTTGAAACCGAGATACGAAATTCAGCTTCTTCCCCGCCCCAATCCACATTCTCACTGTGTTACCCTCCACCACAGCTCAATCTGCCTTCCCCGTCCCTTCATAGTTTCTGTACTGATTATCAGAACTTTGAGCTCTCCTTCAGCTTCTCAGCACTCTGTGACATCACGGCAGCCCTGCCAATGGCCATTGCATAGAGAAAAAGTTAAATCGTTGCTTTGGGGTGTTAAAGGAGAATGAAGCCAACTCAGATTATTTGGAAGCCGTCGTCTGTTGCCCCAGATGAGTGCCGAGAGTCGGTTGTGGTTCATCAGCGGTAAAGAAAAGATTCTCTGCACATACTCAGAGGCACTTATCGTTTTCTAAAACAGCAAGATATTGCCGCCTAGACCTCCTTGCCCACCTACAAATGGACTGCGGTCATATATCACCTGAAGCCCTAGGGAAGACTAACTGTAGTTAGGCTGAGGACAGACTGGCAATTTGCTGCGGGAGCCAGTCGCAGCAAAAAAGCCCTGGAACAAACTGTTTCGGGGTTTCTTGTTTACACAGCCTGGACTGCTGCGGGAGCATACTGGGAGGAGGCGCACCAGAGCGTTCAGACTGCTGCCCCGGAGGTGCAGTGTTTCCCCATTAATTCGGCTGTGGGTGTATGGGTGTATGTGCGCATGAGCTGATTGTGGGAGGGCCCCGCAGCGCCAGCACCGCATTGGGCAGTAAAGCGGAGCATGGCCAATCATACCGCTGCTGCCTTCTGCCCAACGCGGGTTTCTCCCGGCTTTTCAGCTGCGCGCTCAGACTTCCCGGAAGCTGAGAAACACGCGATGCACGTGCGCTTTAGGGATTTGTTACCGGTTTCTTCAGGTATCTTTTTAATGCGGCAGTGAAGCGGAACAGAGCGGGTTGGCTACGGGTCGGGGGACGCCAGGCAGATGTGCCTGTGTGAACGCCCTGTTGACTGCGGGTTTGAAGCATCGCTGAAACGGATCCCTACCGGGGCAAATTGCCAGTCTGAACTCAGCCTTAGTAAACCAACTGCAGACTATGGTTTCAGATCCTGGTATAACAGATCCTAACGAACTGTAGGTCGTGGTATGGCCTTTAATTAGGTAATCATGATAGCCATAGTTAGTTTAATTAAACGTTAGTTTTGCATTATAGATCAAGCTGCGTGGGCCGCGTTAATCTGTTTGTAACAGCAGAAAAGAGCAAGAGTCCAATAGCGTCTTCTCCTCACTTCTTCAGGTATCTGACACACGAAAGGTCATCCCCTGCCACAAATGTTGTTAGTTTTGCATTATGTTTAGGGTTGCCAACTCCAGGTTGGAAGATTCCTGGAGATTTGTGGGCGGAGCTTGGGGAGGGCAGGGTTTGGGAAGGGGAGGGCCCTCAACGGGGTACAGTACTGTAAAATTTACCCTCCCGAACAGGCATTTTCTCCAGTGGAACCAATCTCTGTAGCCTGGGGGTCAGTTGTAATTCTGGGGAGCTCCAGGGCCCGCCTGGAAGTTGGCAGCCCTAATTATGCTTGAACTGAGCTTCCCTTTGTGTTTCCAGTTGCGCCCCCTCCCGACCTGGCACTGGGTCGAAAGCTATACGGTCCGTTTGATCCAGTTCAGATTTTGGCCGTAGGTTGCCAGCCGTGTTCCCTCTAAGCTGAGTGAGTGTGAGCTAGCTCACAGTTTTCTTAGCCTCCGGTTCACACAGTTTTGTCTCGGCTCAGGAAGGACGGCTCCAGAGCAGACTGATCTATGCAGCAGCCAAGTCGCTCACTCACCACTTTAATGCCAGTAGCTCACAAAGTACAATCTTTGCTCACAAGACTCCCCAGCTTAGAGGGAGCACTGGAGTCGCCGACTATACCAACGGAGAGAGGGGAGAGAAGGGCAGTGAAAAATTCCCTGCCTTCTGTTGCGCCGCGAGCCAGGGAAAAACGGGGCATGCAAAAACGGTCGCGCTTGTGCTCGAGATGGCCAGTCGCAAGCTTTGCGTGCCGTCGAATAACATCACGCTCTAGATTTTTCCATTACTGCGCTGGTGACCCGAGTTTCCATTTAGAGCAGCATGAAAGAAAAATCACATTAATAAAGAGGTATTGAGGTTAAAGGGAAAAAATGTAATGTAATTTTCATCTGGAGGGGAGCGGGGGGGAAAAATCTCCCTTAATTGAAGTGAAGTCAGTCAATTTTTTTTAAAGTTAGCTGGAAACCCAGCGAGAACGCTGAAAGTTTTGCTAATCCGTGAAATTATACCTGTCACAGTAACTTAGTTTTTATTAACACCGGTCCCGGCTTTGTGTTGAACGGCTAAATTATACAAAAAGCAATAGATCACAAGTTAATTAATACTCTGCCCCTTTCCTTTGTGAGATTAGTTTTAATATTTTTGGATTAATTAAAGTATGCAAATGGAAAACTCTTGAGAAGGTCCGTTCCAGATTTGCAAATAGTGTTGTGCTCAGAGTAAATATTTGACTTTGATCTTTCTTTTAATGTGCTCTTCTAGTTTATGTTGCTGCTAGTTTGGAAGGGTGAACTGCTCTCTTGAAACAACATCCCCCTCCCTGCAAACAACAACAACACCCCATAATATTTCTAGGCAAAGCCAGGTGTTTTCTAGTCATTTTTGGACTGGGAAACAAACAAACAAACAAACGTAACTCCAGTTCACCTGGGAAACAACGAAAATTGACTCTAGTTCAGAGCGGTTTGCTTTGCTCTCCAGGGTCGCAGGCAAAGAAAGGGTGTCTTGATCCTTCCTTAGATTCCCTTGCAGGAGGTAGCAGGGGATCACCCATAGAAGGTCCTGAGTTCAAATCAGGGACTTTGGCATTGAGTCACGCCCATCTAGTTCTGCCGCTGAAGCTTTGGAGCTGTCTCCAAGGGCAGCCCAACGTCAAGCGCACTGCAGCAGTCCAGTCTTGATGGCAGTAGCGCCTTGATCACCGGCGGCCATTTCTGCTGAGATTTTCAGAAGTTGGCAGAAGAGGTTTTGCTAGCTCCACTTCGCAGAAGCACTCCAAGGGACTTCAGAGGAGCTGTGTGCACGAAGAGAAGAAATCAAGCACTCTCCTTAAATTTCCAAGATGGCTGTTAAGGGCACTCAGCTCGCCGAGCGCCTCCCCCCCCCCTTGTGCTCGTAGCTGCTATTATTCTCTCGTTCACTCGCCTACCATAAAAGTCGCAATGTACCCCACAGTCAGGCAAACGGCGGCATTAGACGGTAATGCGTTCATAAATCCCGTCTTTATTCCTTTCTGTTAGCCTTATCTCTCGGAACCCTTTTCAAATTTGCTTACTTTTAAAATCTTTTTTTTCCGCCGCCGCCTCCTCTTCTCCACAGTATTATCCCTTATCGGGCCTTTTTCATCTCAACTTCTCCAATTTGCTCACACAAATGGAGTGTTCATTAAGATAATTTAAATTAAGACCTTTCCTCCTTTCGTGCCTATAGTGCCTTCGTGTAATTCTGCCCCCCCCAATCCTCGCTCTCTCGGCGAGTCTGTGTATTTATAAATTCCCCGCAAAAGGCCTGATTGCCGTGTCTCAGAAGGCCGACATTATATTTCATTAGAAATCCATTTTGTTCAAGGTTGTTTCAATTCATAGATTAAAGCTGCTCCCAGGGTTTGGCATTGTTAGGAACACATCCCTGAATTTGCTTCTTTAGTAGTCAAACGCCTGCCATTTGCTGATGATGCCGCCGGTCTTTGATACTGTAGTTCAGCATGGGCCATTTTCTTTTTTTTTTCTGTTTGATATATAATTTCAAGGCGCTGCTGATAAGCAAGCGGTGGCCGTGGTTTCCGAAAGGGGGCCGTTCAGATCCCTGAAGTCCAGCGGAGGGGTTGGATCCAAGGAAATGGGAGCACATTTTGGTGTAGTGGTTAAGTGCGCGGACTCTAATCTGGGAGAACCGGGTTTGATTCCCCCATTCCTCCACTTGCACCTGCTGAATGACCCTGGGCAAGCCATAGTTCTGTCAGAGCTGTTCTTAAAAAAGAGCAGTTTCTGTCTGAGCTCTCTCAGCCCCACCTACCTCACAGGGTGTCTGTTGTGTGGAGGGGAAGGGAAAGGAGTTTGTAAGCCGCTCTGAGGCTCCCTTGGGTAGTGAAGGGCAGGGTATAAATCCAGTCTCCTCCTCCTCCTCCTCCTCCTCCTCCTCCTCCTTCTTCTCCTCCTTCTCCTCCTCCTCCTCCTCCTTCTCCTTCTCCTCCTCCTTCTTCTCCTTCTCCTTCTCCTTCTTCTCCTTCTCCTTCTCCTTCTCCTTCTCCTTCTTCTCCTCCTCCTCCTCCTTCTCCTCCTCCTCCTCCTCCTCCTCCTTCTTCTTCAGGGCTGGTTCACCTAGGCATATGCATCACTCAGTTTATCTGTCATTGGATGACTGATAAATAGGACTGCCAACCTCCAGGCAGTGGCTGGAGATCTTCTATTACAACTGATCTCCTGGCAACAGAGATCCATTCACTTGGAAGAAACGGCCACTTTGGAAGGTGGACTCCAGGGCTTTATACCCTGTTGAAGTCCCTCCCCTCCCCAAGCCCCACCCTCCTCAGGCCCCGCCCCCACAGTCTCCTGAAATCTCCCAACCCAGGGCTGGCAACTCTACTGACAGATGGGTGGGTGAGTAAATCGTTTGGCAAGTGAGCTGTTGTCAGCACTGGCTGAGTACTTCAGGTTGCCCCTTCCTGGTTGGAAAAGACATAGAGATTTAGAGGGTGGAGCCTGCAGAGGGCGGGGCTTGGGGAAGGGGGGGACCTCATTGGCACATCATGCCATAGAGTCTAACCCTTGAAAGTAGCCCTTTTGTCCAGGTGAACTGATCACAGCCGCAGGTGGGTATGGAAGGCGGTATGAAAGAGGAGCCCGGCAGTGGGCACAGGAGGGGCAGGGCCCCCTGGACACACTCTGCCTGCCCCCCAAACTTGGAGCTGTCTCGGATCCAGGTAATAACTCCAGGACCTCGTCAATGGGCAGAAACCAGGGACCAAGTTCTACCTCTACCCCCCCCCATCTGTTTCCACCACTCCATACAGAAGTCCCTTGGTCTGGGTCTCCAACGTGGTACCCGTCAGCCTTCTGACACCCTCTCTGGCTCCCACCAAATATTTTAGGAAGCGGCTTTTGCCCAGCAAGGCTTCTGATTCGCCACTGGAGATTGGGTCACCAGTGCATATTTTTTCTAAATGTTGCTTTGGCAACAGCTGCCTCTGCAGCACGAGGATCTACATGATGTGGCTGAAGTTAAGCTGTGGCAGCCATTTTTTGGCTGGCCCCGCCTCCTGCAGCAGCCATTTTGTGGTTGCACCCATCACACCATGTCGGGATTCCAAAGGTGCCCACAGGCTCAAAAAGGCCGGGGAGCCCTGCATTTGGTCCACCCCCGGAAATGGATGTTAAGAGCATAAGAACATAAGAGAAGCCAATGTAGGATCAGGCCAATGGCCCATCCAGTCCAACACTCTGTCACCCAGTGGCCGAAAATACCAGGGGCCATCAGGAGGCCCAGCAGTGGGGCCAGGACACCAGAAGCCCTCCCACTGTTGACCCTCCCAAGCACCAAGAATACAGAGTATCACTTGCCCCAGAGTCCCTATCCATACCTCGTGGCTAATAGCCACTGATGGACTTCTGTTGCAGTGGTCCGAGCCACGTTCCACTTCTCAAACAGGTTTAAGCAACCTTTTTTTGACCTAAGAGCAAAAAAACCTTTGCAACATCTACCTACGGCAATGCTGGTGCGCTGAGAAACAAAAGGGGCTGGGGAGGCGAAGGTTGTCCTTGGCCAGATGCGCTTGGGGCAAGGCAAAGCCCAGCTGCAGTGCCAGTGTCTCAGAACTTGCCTGGTGGTCGTGCAGGTCCAGGTGGTGATGATCGGCACGAGCCGTGCCAGTTGCCTTCTCCTGCACTGCAGTCCCCGGCATTGCAGCTGGTGCCTCGGTCGCTGGGGTGGAGATCTGGCCCAGCCTGCTGAGCAGAATCGTCGGGCGTTCTGTTCTTGCCATGGATGCCAGGGGCTGCCCGCCCCTTTTCTAGAAGGTTAAAGTCACACCTGGCGACATGCAGCTCTTTGAACGCATCATCATATTTTGCATTTCTCGTCCTTTTGGCGGGCTGGAAAGGAGCAGGAAGGGTACGAAAGGGAGGGCTCTGTCTATTCCCCCCCCCCGTGGGAAATGGGGGATTGAGCCCAGATGCCAAGCAATGTTCCCTCTAAGCTATGGAGTCTTGTGAACCAAAACTCCACTTTGTGAGCTACTGCCATTGAAGGTGTGAGCAATCAATCTGGCTACTGCATACAGTAGTTTGCCCTGGAGCCATCCTTCCTGAGCCAAGATAAAAAGGTGTGAGCTGGAGGCTACAAAACTGTGAGCTAGCTCACACTAAACTCAGCTTAGAGGGAACGCTGACCAAGTGCCCGTTGTTGGCTGTGAGCCCGCTGCCAGATTGTGGGCCTTGGCAGATGCCCTACTGTGCCAACCCCGGCCCTGGAAAACACGGGGGTAAGATTTTTGCAGCTGTGGAATCGGCTGGCTGGGAGGTGGTGCTCTCCCTCTCCGTGGAAGTCTCCCAGCAGCGGCTGGACCGACACTCGTCAGGGATGCTCTAGGCTGATCTTGCACTGAGCAGGGGTTTGGACTGGATGGCCTGTCTGGCCCCTTCCGACTCTATGGTCCTACGATTCTGTGATCGTTTCCCTTGACTCAAAAAAGGCAGCAGAATGCAGTTCCGGCGGTTCCTGGTTTGACCCCTGGTGGCTCCCATAAGAACATAAGAGAAGCCAATGTTGAATCAGGCCAATGGCCCATCTAGTCCAACACTCTGTCACACACTGGCCAAAATATACCAGGTGCCATCAGGAGGTCCAGCAGTGGGGCCAGGACACCAGAAGCCCTCCCACTG
Organism: Gekko gecko; assembly: GCA_029375565.1. NCBI lineage: Eukaryota > Metazoa > Chordata > Lepidosauria > Squamata > Gekkonidae > Gekko > Gekko gecko. Next base: position 71,143,269 of record JAPDNY010000012.1, on the reverse strand, counting down.
CTGCCCCCTCCAGCACCAAGAATAGAGTGCATCACCTGCCCCAGACCGAGAGCTCCCATCTATACCTTGTGGCTAATAGCCACTGATGGACTTTTGCTCCATATGTTTATCTAATTCCCTCTTGAAACTGTCCATGCTTGTAGCCGCCACCACCTCCTGTGGCAGTGAATTCCATGTGTTAATCACTCTTTGGGTGAAGAAGTACTTCCTTTTATCCATTCTAACCCGACTGCTCAGCAATTTCATGGAGTGCCCACGAGTTCTTGCATTGTGAGAAAGGGAGAAAAGGACTTCTTTCTCAACCTGCTCAATCCCATTCATAATCTTATAAACCTCGATCATGTCACCCCTCAGCCGTCGCTTCTCCAAGCTAAAGAGCCCCGAGCGCTTTAACCCTTCTTCATAGGGAAGGTGTTCCAACCCTTTTATCATTCTAGTTGCCCTTCTCTGCACTTTTTCCAATGCTATAATATCCTTTTTGAGATGTGGTGACCAGAACTGTACACAGTATTCCAAATGTACACAGTATTCCAACAGTAACTGTTTTCTGGCTACTCCTCTCCTAAGATATTTGGGACTGGAAGGAGGGTTGCCAGCCTCCAGGTGGGGCCTGGAAACCTCTCGCAATTGAGACTCGTCTCCAGATGACAGAGATCAGTTCCCCTGGAGGAAATGGCTGCTCGGGAGGGTGAACACCTATGAGATTATACCCTGCTGAGGTCCCGACTCGCCCCAGACCTCACCCTGGGGTTGCCAGCTCCCTCCTGGACACTGGCAGGGGATGGGGGGGGGAAAGAGCTGCCAACTCCCAAGTTGGGAAACTCTTGGAGATTTGGGGATGGAGCCTGGGGAGGATGGGGATCTTAATGGGGTACGAGGCCACAGAGCCCACCCTCCAAAGCTGCCATTTGCTCCTCGGGAACTGATCTCTGTAGTCCGGAGATGAGGTGTAGTTCCGGGGGATCCCTGGAGCTTCCCAGCCAACAACGGACACTTGGCATCTGTACTCAGTAGGATCCCCAGGTCCTGCCTGGAGGCTGGCAGTTCACTGTATGAACCTGCAGTGTGATGAGCCTGCAGTGGGATGCGGCTGTGAAGAAAGCGAATGCAATCTTAGGATGCATTAACAGAAGCCTTGTGTCCAGATCACGGGAGGTGGTCGTTCTGCTCTATTCTGCCATGGTCAGGCCTCACCTGGAGTCCTGTGTCCAGTTTGGGGCACCACACTTTAGGAAGGATGTTGACAAGCTCGAGCGTGTCCAGAAGAGGGCAACCGGGATGGTGAGAGGGCTGGAATCCAAGTCTTACGAGGAAAGGCTGAAAGAGTTGGGTATGTTTAGCCTGGGAAAGAGAAGGCTTAAAGGGGACATGATGGCAGTCTTCAAATATTTGAAGGGCTATTATGTAAAAAGATGGAGCAGATCTATTCTCTCTTGCTCCGAATTGCAAGACTAGATCTAATGGGTGGAAATTACAAGGGAGTCGTTACCGGCTAGATATCAGGAGAAACTTCCTAACTGTGAGAATGGCTGAGCAGTGGAACAGTTTGTCTCGGGAGGTGGTGGATGCTCCTTCCCTGGACGTTTTCAAGAGGAGGCTGGACGACTATCTTTTGAGTATGTTGTAGGTATGTAGGGCTGTCTTTTGGCTGTGCTCCTGCAGAGTGCAGGGGGTTGGACTAGATGACCTGCAAGGTCCCTTCCAACTCTAACATTCTATGATTCTATGTAGTGGTTAAGAGCCAGTTTGGCATAGTGGTCAGGAGTGTGGGCTCTAATCTGGGGGAGCCGGGTTTGATCCCTTCACTCCTCCACATGAAGCTGCTGGCGTGACCTTGGGTCAGTCACAAGTTATCTCAAGAGCAGTCGAAATAGCTCAAGGGCAGCTCGAGAGAGAGCTCTCTCAGCCCCACCAACCTCGCCGGGTGGCTGTCTGTTGTGGGGAGGGGACGGGAAAGGAGGTTGTAAGATGCTCGGAGACTCCTTCTGGGAGTGAAGGGCGGGGCATAAATCCAATCTCCTCCTCCTCCTCATCTCCGCCTCTTCCTCCTCCGTTATTCTTGTTTTAATGACTTTTGCGTTGTGCCTCAATTTTCTGGCGCCTGTTGGCTTGGAAGCCTCTTTGACGAAGGGAAGAAGCGATATGTAGATCTTGCTGGCTGCTTTGGTTATAAAGGATGGAAAGATGAAGATGCAGATCTTTTACATATGGAAATAACTGCTAGAAGAATGGAGAAGGGAGAGGGGCAACTCGACACAACTTGGCTTAATTTTGGCAAGGCGAGAGGACTTGACAAATGGCTTTGATGGAAAGGAAGGCTTTGATGTGAATATCTTCTTCTTCTCCTCCTCCTCCTCCTCCTCCTCCTCCTCTTAGAATCTTAGAATGTTAGAGTTGGAAGGGACCTTGCAGATCATCTAGTCCAACCCCCTGCACTCTGCAGGAGCATAGCCAAAAGATAGCCCTACATACCTGCAACATACCCAAAAGATGGTTGTCCAGCCTCAGCTTGAAAACTTCCTCCTCCTCCTCCTCCTCCTCCTCCTTCCTCCTCCTCCCTTTTCCTCCCCATCCTTCAGGCTCCGTCCCCCAAATCCCCAGCTATTTCCCAACTGTGGCAGAGCTGAAAACCCCGAGTGAAACCCTCCTGGATCCGAAGTAAAAGGAATCTGAATAAGTGCAGATTGAGAAGTGAGATTCTAGCCGAGGGGCAGCAGAGTTCTGAGTCTGAAAGGGTTTGGTTAATAGTACCTTAGGGAATGGTTGCCTCCCTCTCGCGGAAAACCTGAAACTGTTCCTTCCTCTCTCCTTCGTTTTTTCTCCCTGCTTTTGTTTCTCAGGCCAGGGAAACGCAAGCACCTGTGGGTGGTACATAAACTGTTGCCCAGCAACTTAAAGTGCACGGAAGATTGCTATAGTAGCAGGCTAGGAACTCTTTGTTCCCCGGGACCGCTCAAAAGTCAAGCAAGAGAGAGAGAGAAGGGGGAATTTCAGGGAGGGAGAGGCAGGAGCAGATCTCCAGAAATGTTTTCAAATAGCTGCTCGGCGAGTGTCAGGAGATTGTGTTGAGGTCCCCCCGGTGTTGAAATGGGAAAAGAAGAACACCCAAGCAAAACAGCTTAAAGCAACGTCACTGGAATTGCCTTGGTTTAGACGTCAAGAAAATGTTGAGATTGTAACTCTGGGGCAAGCGATGCTCTGTATTTTTGGTGCTTGGGGGGGCAACAGTGGGGAGGGCTTCCAGTGTCCTGGCCCCACCGCTGGACCTCCTGATGGCCCCTGGTATTTTTGGCCGCTGTGTGGCACAGTGTTGGACCGGGTGGGCCATTGGCCTGATCTAACATTGGCTTCCCTTCTGTTCTTATGAGATATTGGGAAATTGCTCAGGATTTTCTATTCCTTGGCTCCATCATCAACCAAAAGGGAGACTGAGACCCCAGAAATCAGACGGCGCTTGAGGCTGGGAAGGGCAGACATGAAGGAGCTAGAAAAGATTCTTCTATCTAAGGATGTGTTGCTGGCGACGAAGATCACATTAATTCATGCCTTAGTATTCGCCATTACTATGGATGGGGGTGGAAGTTCGACAATGAAGAAAGGAAGTAGATTCCTTTGGAACACAGTGTCGGAGGAGAATCGTACGGTTCCCGTGGACTGCCAAAAAGAGAAATCAGCGGGCTCTGGACCAAATCAAGCCTCAGTAACTTCCTAGAAGCTAAAATAACTAAACTGAGGCTGTCATGCTTTGGTCACATTATGAGAAGGCAAGAGTCACTGGGAAAGACAATTATGCTGGGAAGAATTGAGGGCAGCAGGAAATCAAGGAGGCCACGGCCCTCAGTTGGCAAGAACTGAGCAAGGCTGCTTGCGACGGGACGCTTTGCAAGACATTAATTCACAGGGTCGCCCTAAGTCGGAAGCAACGTGATGGCATTTAGAGTTATAGAATCATAGAGTCATAGGATCGTAGAGTTGGAAGGGACCTCCAGGGTCATCTAGCCCAACCCCTTGCACAAGGTAGGACATTCACAAATACCTCCTCCCCCACACCCCCAGTGACCGCAGTTCCACGCCCAGAAGATGACAAAAAACCTCCAGGATCCCCGGCCAAACCGGCCTGGAGAAAATTTGCTTCCTGACCCCAAAGTGGCAATCAACATTTCCCTGGGCGTGTGAGAAAGGGCCACGAGAACTGAGCACTGAGGAAACCCTTCCTACTCTCCCTTCTCACGATCTGCCTAAGTTCACAGGATCCGCATTGCTGTTAAGTGGCCACCTAGCCTCTGTTTGAAAACCTCCGGAGAAGGAGAGCCCCACCACCTCCCGAGGAAGCCTGTTCCACTGAGGAACCGCTCTAACTGTCAGGAAGTTCATCCTAATGTTTAGCCGAAAACTCATCTGATTTAATTTCAACCCATTGGTTCTGTTCCTACCTTCTGGGGCAACAGAAAACAACTCCACACCATTTCTCTAGATGACAGCCCTTCAAGTACTTGAAGATGATTCTCATATCACCTCTCAGTCGTCTCCTCTCCAGGCTAAACATACCCAACTCCTTCAACCTTTCCTCACAGGACTTGGTCTCCAGACCCCTCACTGTCTCCGTTGCTCTCCTTAGCTTGTCTATGTCCTTCTTAAATTGTGGTGCCCCAAACTGAACACAACACTCTAGGTGAGGTCTAACCAGAGCAGAGTAAATTGGTACCATCACTTCACATGATCTGGACACTGTACTTCTATTGATGCAGCCAGGGCTATTTCTGGGCAGGAATGCGCAGGAATGGAGTTCTGGCTGGCTCCCAAGTTGGCCGTGCTCAGCAGGAACTCATTAGCATAACAGGCCACACCCAACAGCAGAAACCCATTAGGATTGGCTACATTAGGGTTGTGTGGCCTAATATGCAAAGGAGTTCCTGCTACAAGAAAAGCCCTGGGTTTTGACAACAAACAAGGTAAACAGAATAAGAAGCAAAAAGGTAGGTGTGGCTGGATGACCACACTTCTGGTAACATGGGGGTGTGGCCGAATATGCTAATGTGCTGTGCTGTCAGGGGTGTGGCTTAATATGCAAATGAGTTCCTGCTGGGCTTTTTCTACAAAAAGAGCCCTGGATACAGCCATTTAATGCATACAGTATGATTGTCTGAATGTAGGCTTCTCTGGCAACTCTGGTTAGTCTGATTCTCTCAACGGGGTCCATTCTTGGTCAAACCAGGGTTGATGTGGGCTTATTAATTCCAGCCTTCCTTAGGGTTTCAAATGTCATATGACCATCAAAGCCCTGGCTTGCTCCCTGGGCCCACCCTTGCTGCAGTGCAGACTGGGATACCTGCGGGGTCACTGGGAGTCACTGTGGTCACTGTGGAGGGACACCGACCACTATACCAGGACACTTCCCACCAATCCTCTTTATTGCCTGCTACCTCTCTGAGTGGGTGTAAAAAGAAGTCACTGCTGTCTTCTGTACTGGTAGGTTGCTTCCAAGCACAGCACTGAAGTGAAGATAGGTTGCTCTAGGAACTGCCGGAAACTCTATGATAAAGAAAAAGAAGAGAAGAGATTGGATTCATACCCCGCCCTTCACTACCAAAGGGAGTCTCAGAGCGGCTTACAAACCCCTTTCCCTTCCCCTCCCCACAACAGACACCCTGTGAGGCAGGTGGGAGGCTGAGAGAGCTCTCTCGAGAACTGCCCTTGAGAGAACAGCTCTGAAAGCACTTGTAACTGACCCAAGGTCACACCAGCAGCTGCATGTGGAGGAGTGGGGAATCAAACCCAGTTCTTCCAGATTAGAGTCTGTGCTCCTAACCACTGCACGAAGCTTAGTGACTGCCAGGAATTGCCAAGAGTTCTGGTATGGATAGAGAAGCACTTCTGGGGAGGGGATCATATAGAACATTTTTGGATCCCAGACAATGAGAAGACGATTTATACCCCGCTCTTCACTCGCAGTCTCAGAGCGGCTTACAATCCCTTTCCCTTCCTCTCCCCACAACAGAAACCCTGTGAGGCAGGTAGGGCTGAGAACTCTGAGAGACCTTGTGACTGACCCAAGGTCACACCAGCAGCTGCATGTGGAGGAGTGGGGGATCAAACCCGGTTCTCCCAGACTAGAGTCCGTGCTCCTAACCACTAGACCAAGTTGCCAACTCTGAGTAAGGAAATTCCTGGTCACTTTGGGGGTGGAGCCTGGGAGGGGCGGGACTTGGGGAGGGGCGGGACCTCTGCGGGGTGTGGTGCCACAGAGCCCTCCTTCCAAAGCTTCTGCTTTTTCCGGGGAACTGATTGCTGCAGTTTGAAAACCGATTTAAATAACAGGGGATCTACAGGCTCTCGTTGGAGTCTGGCAACTCCTTCCCCAGATTCGCTGCCCTCTCCCACTTCCCTGCCGGAGCCACGTAAAGGGTGGCCCGCAGCCTGGGTGAATTTTTCCCCGGAACCATGTGCCCGAGCTCTGGATGGAGCAGGCGTGAGCAGCAAATGCCAAGCAGGCTGCCCGAACTCCAGATGTGGTGGGCACGAATGGGGCAGGGATCTCACAAGTAGGTGGGCTTACCCATAATTCCATTGGGGGCAGCTTTGAGGGGCTGGGAAGCCGGGCCTGAGGGCTGGAAGGGGGGGGGCGGTGCTCAGAACAGACTCGAGAATCATTTTCATTCCGGGCCGGGAACAAGGAAAATAATATGGTCGCTCCCCGCTGAGAATCTAATAGCCAGGTAACCACATGGCGCCGGAATAGCCAGACAGCCGTGGGTCTTCCCCCCATCCTCCCCCGTCTTATTTAGGTAGGCCGACTGCCGGTTCAATACGATCCCCAGCCGAGACGGGTCATTGTGATTATTGACTGGTGTCATCCGAATAATTACTATTCGGCTTGACTTCTCTCCGTCGCTCCCCAGACAAAAGCCGCTCGGGGATGGGTCAGGACGATTTCTCCCCCTGGTCTCCCCTTCGAGATTTTACCTTTTTTAAAAAAAATTGGCTTTGTTCTTGCTGTGCCGGCTTATTGCAGTGGAAAGGGCTGTTTTACCAAGTTATAAAGCTGGTGAGAGAGAGAGAGAGAAAGAGAGAGATTTAGCCCTCTGGTGTTACAGCGGGGGACCTCCACAAAGTGAAGAAGGACTATTGTATTTGTTAAAGCCTGGGAGACGGCAAGGTTTTCCTCTGTAAAGAGACCTGGAGAGAAGGGGGGGGGAGAGAGAAACCACGTGGAAGAAATTAGTGTAAGTGGATACACGGCTCCCTTCAGGTCTTGTTATCCTTGGAGTGTCTCGTACAAGATTAAAGGGGAATGCAGCCCAAGTCAGGGTAACCCTATACCTCCTCAGATGGGTGTAGTGGTTAAGTGTGCGGACTCTAATCTGGGAGAACTGGGTTTGATTCCCCACTCCTCCATTTGCACCTGCTGATGTGACCGTGGGTCAGTCACAAGCTCTGGCACAGCTGTCCTTGAAAAAGAGCAGTTTCTGTTAGAGCTCTCTCAGCTCCACTTACCTCACGAGGGTGTCTGTTGCGGGGAGGGGAAGGGAAAGGAGTTTGTAAGCCACTCTGAGACTCCCTTGGGTAGTGAAGGGTGGGGTATGAATCCAATCTCCTCCTCCTCCTCTTCTTCTTCTTCTCCTCTCATGAGCAGTTTGTGTTAGAGCTCTCTCAGCCCCACCTACCTCACAGGGTGTCTGTTGTGGGGAGGGGAAGGGAAAGGAGTTTGTAAGCCGCTCTGAGACTCCTTTGGGTAGTGAAGGGTGGGGTATAAATCCAATCTCCTCCTCCTCCTCCTCCTCCTCCTCCTCCTCCTCCTCCTCCTCCTCCTCCTCCTCCTCCTCCTCCTCCTCCTCCTCCTCCTCCTCCTCCTTCTTCTTCTTCTTCTTCTTCTTCTTCTTCTTCTTCTTCTTCTTCTTCTTCTTCTTCTTCTTCTTCGTCTTCGTCTCTGTCTCCATTTCCTCCTTCTGCACCGTCTCTCCTTCTCCCTTCTTCTTCTTCTTCTTTTAGGACAGACCCCCCTCTTGGCTGGATCTGGGCACTTACGGCCCTAGTTGGCAACTGTTCAAGCCAACGCCCCCCCCCTTAAATAATGCTGTCCAGTTCCTTGTGTGTGGGCTTATCGCTGAGGATTTGCTTAACATGTTTACACAGAGCTATCACATCGCGTGAAGCTGCCGTATACTGAATCAGACCATTCGTCCCATTGAGGGCAGGCCGGCAGCGGCTCTCTGGGGCCTCAGGCCTGGAGCGTGGCAATGAGATGGTTAAATGTATTTTCAAAGTAATCCCGGGGATCTGCACTGCCATCTCGACCCCATCACCATTTGATGTGCCCAGAGTTAGTTTAACAAGAGAGATGGCTTTAATTTCAGGGTAGGGTAGTCTGTAAAAGGAAGGCTGCCGAGAGCATTATTGGTCGGCCGCAGTGTGTGTGTGTCCGTGTGTGGTGGTGGGGGGGCAGGGAGGGACACTGGCGACTTCATGCTTGCAGGACAGGAGTTGCCTAAATGCTGCTCTGCGGTCTCTTGAGGAGCGACGTAGCTGGAGTTGGCTCTCTCTCCTCGGAAGCTGTTCTTTCGCTCCGGGCGCTACGGAGCCCCTGGGCAGCGAGGCTGCTGGATTTGTTGGAAGAAGTGCTGGATTGTTGTTTCCGTGTTGACATTAACTTGAGATGAAAGCCCCAGCCTAAGGGGTCTGTCCTTTTGTGGCCGGCGCTGCCAAGTTTTGGCGCCAGTAACACCACTCCAGAATGATGGGTCCTCCGAAAGCCCAGCTTGATTTATGAGAAACAGACTGGAGTTGTGGCAAGAAGTGCCTTTTCCCTGTATCTGCCTTGTTTGGGGGCTGTCCTGCCCTCCTGGACCATTTTGACCTCACCGTGCTAACTCGTAGGCTTGGCTACAGAGAGGCATTCTATGTGGGGCCACCCTTGGAGACTGTTCGTACGTTTCAGATGATGCCGAATGCAGCCATTTTCGATTAATCGAATGCACATCCCTACTTGTGGCCCTTCCTTACATGCCCCAGGTATGCCAATCACCACTTTGGAGTCCGGAAGGGATTTTCTTCCAGGCCAGATTGGCTTTTTGGCTTCCCCTGGGTATGGAGCAGGGGGTCACTGGGGGAGTATGGGAGGAGGGAGCTGTGAATGCCCTGCAGGGGTTGGACTAGATGACCCTCGGGGGTTCCTTCCAACTCCGGCTTTCTGTGAAGTTCCAACATGGCTACATTTGTTCAGCCCCGGTCGTTTCGGAGCTGTGGGCCGAGTGATTTGCCGAAAGTCTTGTTTATAATTTGACTTTTTAATTAGATGCATTTGGTACGGGTGTTGGGGGGAGGCGGCTGGGGGAGGCGTGACATTTCACATGCAAATCGTAACGTTGGCGTAACCGTGGCAAGGCTTTTTAATTTCAGGGTAGGATAGTTTGCATAAATAAGGGCTCTGTTTTTTTTGTTTTTTTTTTAAAAATAGCAGCAGGGGAGGTGGGGGTGGGAAAAATCTTTCCAAACATTCCCACTGAAACATTACTGTGTCACTAACCCCCCCCGGGCACTCACCTACTCTGTTGTGTCAGGTATGAAAGAGAGCCAGGATTGTGGGCTGGTGATTAAGAGCTCCCGTTGGCACAGGAGAGCCACGGGAGGCCTTTGTTGGGTCAAAGGTGGGCCTGGCGGAACAGCTGGAGAACATCTGTGGCCACAGGAACAGATGACGCTGCCTTACGTGGGAGCCAGACGCTGGGTCCGTCTGGCAGGAAGGAAGACGTCCCCCGTGAAAGCTTCCGGACATAAAACAGTGACCCTTCTGCTGGCCTTTTCCGCCACTAGCAGTTCCGAGGCGTGCAAATGGCTTTGTGCTAGGAGAAAGGGGGTTACGGGAAGTGCTCTCTCTAAGCTGTGGAGTCCTGTGAGTAAAAATTCTACTTTGTGACCTCCCGGCATTAAGGTTGTGAGCGAGCGATTTGGCTGCTGCATCAATTAGTTTGCTCTGGAGCCCTCCTTCCTGAGCTAAGACAACAAATGTGTGAGCCGGAGGCTAAAAAACTGCAAGCTAGCTCACACCAACTCAGCTTAGAGGGAACACTGCTCTGGAGTCATCCTCCCTGGGCGAAGACAAAAATGTGTGAGCTGGAGGCTAAAAAACTGTGAGCTAGCTCGCACTAACTCAGCTTAGAGGGAACCCTGGTTGCAGGTTAGGTAGTTATACGGAGATGGGTGACATGCCAGGAATGGGGGCAGAGGAGAAGGGTGGCTACAGCCTTCAGAAGCCTTGCTGTGATGCATCGTGTCCCCCCACTGCCCAGTTTAGAATACATTATGCAAAACAAGAAAAAGAAGAGAGAAGAGATTGGATTTATACCCCACCCTTCACTTGGAGTCTCAGAGTGGCTTACAGTCTCCTTCCCCTCCCCCTCCTCACAACATCCTGTGAGGTAGGGAGCTCTTTCAAGGACTGCCCTTGAGAGAAGAGCTCTGAGAGAACTTGTGACTGACCCAAGGTCACACCAGCAGCTGCATGTGGAGGAGTGGGGAGTCAAACCCGGTCTGCGCTCTTAACCAAGAAGAAGAGGTGACTGGATTTATGCCCTGCCCTTCACTTGGAGTCTCAGAGCGGCTTACAACTTCCTTTCCCTTTCCCTCACCGCAACACACACCCTTTGAGGTAGGTGGGGCTGAGAGAGCTCTTTCAAGGACTGCTTTTGAGAGAACAGCTCTGAGAGAACTTGTGACTGACCCAAGGTCACACCAGCAGCTGCACGTGGAGGAGTGGGGAATCAAACCCGGTTCTCCCAGATTAGAGTCTGCGCTTCTATCCACTACACCAAACTGGCTGTCCTATCAAGAGGGGGTATACAGATGTCTTCAACCAGCCTCCTTTCTACAGTGGGCCTCATTTTCTTTTCCGGTGCAGCATTTGGATTGCTGGATGAATGCAGCTAACCGCCCGTGTCCTTTCTCCCAGTGGATGTTGTTCTGTCTGCCAGGAGTAGGGGGGCCAGCCTCCAGGTGGGGCCTGGAGATCTCCTAGAATCACAACTGATCTCCAGAGACCAGTTCCTCTGGAGAAAATGGCTGCTTTGGAGAGTGGACTCGACGGCATTATACTCTGCTGAGGTCCTTCTCCAAGACCTCCTCTGAAGTTTCCAGGGGTCTGCCAGCACTAATGGCACCGGGGATCGATTTATAAAAAGAAAGAGGCATTTGTAACACAGGCTCATTGGCAGAGCGGACGTGCCCAGGCTTTGACTCACTGCGGAAACGCGACGTTGACGGTGCTGGCGAGGAGACGGTTCTGTGGGAAGGAGCCGCAAACGCCCCCCCCCCGCTCGCTGCCACCACGATTGGGATGCCACTCTTCAACTGCGTCTAATTGATATCTTGCAAATGAGTAATCTATTCCGAGTAAGAACCGAGTGGTGAAAATTACCACAGAAGGAGTTCTTAATAACAGGTGTTCTGACTAGAGGAACGAGAGGTGGAATGGAAATGAGGAGGGCGATTTCTCTTCTCCCCCCAACTCCAATTCCCACTGTAATGTATCTGTTGCCTCTGATGCTGAGATATTATTCTGCAGCGATACAGCTGGTTCTTCTGGTACTTGGGCGGAAGACGTGCCATTTGAAACATTTGTTTGTTTTTTGAAACTTCATTTATACGCCACCTTTTCCCTCAATGGAGACCCAAAGCGGTTTACATCATTTCCCTCTCTTCCCGTTCGTCCTCACAACGACCTTGTGAGGTAGGCTGGGTGGAGAGTGTGTCATGGGCCCAAGGTCACACAGCAAGCTTCCAGGGCAGAATGGGAATTTGGGTCTCCCAGATCTCAGAGGAGATCGCAAAAGTTGGCTTGAAACTCAACATCAAAAAAACTCATGATGGCCCATCACTCCTTGGCAAATAGAAGGGGGAGTCATGGAAGCAGTGAGAGACTTCACGCTCCTGGGATCCAAGACCACTGCAGATGGTGAGTGCAGCCATGAAATTAAAAGATGCCTGCTCTTTGGGAGGAAAGCGATGGCAAACCTAGACAGCACAGGAAAAAGTAGAGACATCACCCTGCCAACAAAAGTCCGTATGGTCAAAGCGATGGTATTCCCAGTAGTAATGTATGGCTGCGAGAGTTGGAACATAAAGAAGGCCACCAAATGAGAAGGGAGCACTCACTGGAGAAGACCCTGGTGCTGGGAAAGATTGAAAGAAAAAGAAGAAGGGGACGACAAAGGATGAGATGGTTAGGCAGTGTCATCGAGGCAACGAGCATGAAATTAAGCAAGCTTCGGAGGACGGTGGAAGATAGGAGGGCCTGGTGTGATGTGGTCCATGGGGTCGCGAAGGGTTGGACTCAACTGTGCGACTGAACAACAGCCTGGAACTCTTATCACTGCACCATGTTGACTTTGATACGGGCTTGTGGGGTTCAGTGGCCAGAGTGTCTGGCTAGGGCTGGAGAGGCCCGGGTTCCAATCCTCACTATTTTGCGAACCGATTGGGTGACCTTTGACTAGTCTCTGTCTTCACTGAACCTACCTTTTGGGGCTGTGGTGATGATCCAATGTGTGGGGAAACGTATCTGAGCTCCTTGGAAGTTGGAAAAAACACCCTGGTAAATCGATGATGAATGGGCTTGTCGTTTGCCAAAATTCTATGTCGCCTTCCACCTCTGGGGTTCTATGAATATTCCATGTTGATAGTTAACAGAGATGGTTAAGTACGCGGACTCTTATCTGGGAGAGCCAGGTTTGATTCCCCACTCCTCCACTTGCACCTGCTGATGTGACCTTGGGTCAGTCACAAGCTCTGGCACAGCTGTTCTCTCAAGGACAGTTTCTGTCAGAAGTTCTCTCAGCCCCGCCCACCTCACAGGGTGTCTGTTGTGGGGAGGGGAAGGGAAAGGAGTTTGTAAGCCGCTCTGAGACGCCTTTGGGCAGTGAAGGGCAGGGAAGAAATCCAATCTCTTCTCTTCTTCTGATGATGATGATTGAAAAGGGCTACCTCAGGGGGATCGAACTTAAGGCCCAGGGGCCAGAACCGGCCCATCCAGAGCTCTTACCCGTCCCTCAAGCAGCTCTTCTGGTATGGAAATGTAAGGTACTCCTGCTTTTATGGTATCCTTTGGGGAAAAAACCTAGTCTTGCATTAGGATGAAATATATTTATTGGGGTTTCTGTGGGTTCCCCAGTAAATTAATTGCTAGGTATCAACTGATTTCATTTATATTTTGAGTAAAAAATGGGTTGGCTGGTGTCCTTTATAAAGTTTATATCTCCAGTAACTGGCGTTACATTTTATGGCGTACGTGGCTCGGCATGATATTTATGTTAGAGCCGGTCATCATAACAAATGAGTTTGACCAATGCTCCCTCTGAGCTGTGGAGTCTTGTGAGCAAAAATTCTACTTTGTGAGCTACCGGCATTAAATTTGTGAGTGAGCGATTCGGCTGCTGCATAAAGCAGTTTGCTCTGGAGCCCTCCTTCCTGAGCGGAGACGAAATTGTGTGCTAAAAAACTGAGAGCTAGCTCACACTAACTCAGCTTAGAGGGAACACTGAGTTTGACACCTCTGGGCTAGTGTGACCGGCTTTATGACAGAGCAAGGATTTGAACTCAGGTTCCTTGGTCCTGGTATGTCCACTTCACCACTCCCGTTTTGGGTTGTCACTGGAAGCCCACAATTTGTTTTTATATACCACATGGCAAGGGAGCTGCGGTGGCTCAAGTGGTTAAGACGTTGAACTGCAGGCTGTGGAAGTCAGTAGTTCAGCAGTTCGAGACCTGAGAGTGCCACATGACGGAGTGAGCTCCCGTCTCTAGTTCCAGCTCCTGCCAACCTAGCAGTTCGAAAACAAGAAATTGCAAGTAGATAAATAGGTACCACTTTGGTGGGAAGGTAACAGCATTCTGTGTGCCTTGGTGTTTAGTCATGCTGGCCACATGACCACGGAAACGTCTTCGGACAGTGCTGGCTCTTCGGCTTTGAAACGAAGATGAGCACCGCAACCCTAGAGTCGGATTCGACTGGCTTTCGAGCAAGGGAACCTTTTACCACCTGGCAGTGTACGTATGTGTCCTTTTACGAATAATATGAGCCCAGATCCAAGCCTAGTGGGGCTTGTTCCCTTTGGGTTCTGGTGTTGCAAAGAGAGTGAACGTTTCTAAATTGCTTTGCTCCCAAAGAGGAGGGATCCAGAGTCGGAGAGCAACTTTTGATGTTTAGTTTATCGATATAATGCTTTTGTAACCCAGCCAGTTGGAAGCGCGGCCTTCCATTTAGAAGTCCATTAGCGCTGTGTTGATATGCTTACTTACCAATCAATGCATTAATGTGCAAAATGCTAACAACCAGTTTATTAGGCCTTCCGCCAGACTTTAAGCCCCATTTTAGTGGCGGGAGAGGCTGCCGTCAAGATTGGCGAGGCTCTCAACGCCGTCGCGTTGATTTATTTGGGGTTCCGCCCGGTGCCAAATATTTTATAAAAACAGCTCAGCGTGAACTTTGCGTGCATTAACGCGGTTCGCTTGGCATTTCCCCAAGAATATCTCTTGTGCTTTATTTTAATTTTTTTTAAAAAGAGCTTTGATTTAAAAGCTAATGCTAAAAAGGCCATAAAACAAACAAAAAACATAACGTAAATATCATCAAAATTAATGGATGAAAAGAGCGTTCCTAACAGTCTTTCGTTATCAGGGTTGGTTGGAGATTGTGACTTGATTTCATAAAGCTTTTCTAGGAAGGAACCCAAGTGGGCGGAGGGGAGCCATGGAGGGCAGATAAACCCTGGGACTGGGAACTCTGGGACTGGGACTCCAGAAGTGGAAGGTGGCCCGTCAGGTTTCCTGTCTCATCCAACCGGCCTAAATAGCCCTGACCAGCTTGATCTTCTCAGAGCTTAGAAACTAAGCATGGTTGGTCAAGGTGAATACTTGGATGGGAGACCACCAAGTAAGACTGGGGTTGAAATGCAGAGGCAGGCAACGGCAGACCACCTCTGTTCCTCTTGTGCCTTGAAAGCCCCATGAGGGCTTTCCACAGGTCGGTTGCCCTCACCTGCCTCTGTGTAGCAACCCTGGACTTCCTCGGTGGCCTCCCCTCCAAGCCCACCCAAGCCCAAACCAGGGTTGACACTGCTTCACTCTCCAAGACCTGATTAGACTGAGCTTGTCTGTACCGTCCAGATTGGGGGTGGACAGAAGAATTTTGGCCCTGCTCCAGGAGACAGGTTGTGGGTTCCTGCTCACAGATTGGTGTAGTGGTTAAGAGCGGTGGACTGTAATCTGGAGAACCGGGTTTGATTTCCCCACTCCTCCGCATGCAGCCAGCTGGGTAACCTTGGCTCAGTCACTGTTCTCTCAGAGCTCTCTCAGCCCCACCTGCCTCACAAGGTGCCTGTTGTGGGGAGGGGAAGGGAAGGAGATTTTAAGCTGCTCTGAGATTCTGAGTGAAGGGCAGGGTATAAATCCAATCTCCTCCTCCTCCTCTTCCTCTTCTTCTCTTCTTCTTCCTCTTCCTCCTCTTCTTCCTCCTCTTCCTCCTCCTCCTCTTCTTCCTCTTCCTCCTCCTCCTCCTCCTCTTCTTCTTCTTCCTCTTCCTCCTCCTCCTCCTCTTCTTCTTCCTCTTCTTCCTCTTCTTCCTCCTCCTCCTCATCTTCTTCCTCTTCTTCCTCCTCCTCTTCCTCCTCCTCCTCTTCTTCTTCCTCCTCCTCCTCCTCCCCCCACCCAGCCTGCCTCTGGATTCGAAGGGTGAGAGTGGCGTGTGGCTCCTGGGGGGGACAAATTGTGCAGCTGTTTTTAGGAGGCATGCCTGGGCCCCCACTGGTTTGGCTCACATCCTCCTCGCCAGTCATGAGCCGGGAGCCAGCCTTTCAGTGGGAGGCTGCTTGTGAACAGCACGAGCCTTTCTGCCAGGTTGCTTTCCATGTTGGTGGCTTCTGGTTGCGCCGTAACGGCCCAGTCTGCAGCCTTGCCGCACGCCACTGTCAATTACTTAAGTGAAGGATCACAGAAAGAAATGCTCAGTAAGGGGAGCCCGACCTTGTCAGAACTGGGAAGCTCAGCAGGGCTGGCCCTGGTTCATATTTGGATGGGAGACCAACAAGGAAGTCTGGGGTCGCTGCGCAGAGGCAGGCAAGGGCAAACCGCCTCTGAATGTCTTTTGCCTTGGAAAAACCCTACAGGGTCGCCTTAAATCGGCTGTGACTTGATGGTCCTTTATTATTACTATTATTATTACATTATTATTTGTATGAGATGTCAAATTATGTTTACACAAGGCAGGGAGGGCGGGAAGGGTCACATCGCAGTGCTTAGTTCTCGTGGCCCTTTCTGACCTGCCCAGGGAAATGCTGATCGCCACTTTGGGGTTAGGAAGCCATTTTTCTCCAGGCCGATTTGGCTGGGGATCCTGGAGGTTTTTTGCCATCTTCTGGGCGTGGAACAGGGGTCACTGGGGGTGGGGAGGTGAGTTCCCTGCATTGCTGGGGGTTGGACTAGATGACCCTGGAGGTCCCTTCCGAGACTATGATTCTACAGATTCCTCTTGGCAAAGCCCACACACAAAACACGTAGGGACTTTGTACGATAATAAATCAGTCACCTGTCCCTTGGCATGTGTTTCCTTTTGTTCTGTCGGCACATGGCTGGGTGCAGCCCATTTTGTCTTCATCCTTGGACTTTACACACAGACAAAATGGTAAGAAAAAAACCTCCAGCCTTGGCATTTGGTGTTTGTCTGAGCTAAGTTTTCCAGCTTCCAGGAGGGGCCTGGGGATGTCCTGGAATTACATCTGATCCCCAGACTACAGTGATCAGTTCCCCTGGGAGAAAATGGTTTCTTTGGAGGGTGGACTCTATGCCAGGGCCCCCTGCTGAAATCTTTCCCCTCCTCAAACCCCGCCTTCCTTAGCCTCCACCCCCAGATCGCCAGGAATTCCTCAACCCATGGCTGGCTACTCTCGGTCTGTCTGACACGGCAGTGTGGTGGGATCAGCAACTTTTTGTGCATGCAGATTGCTGGGGGGAGTTGCAGTATCCCCCCCCCCACATATCATTGTAAAGAAGTGAAGAAGAAGAAGCAGAAGAGGAGGAGGAGGAGGAGGAGGAGGAGATTGGATTTATACCCTGCCCTTCACTACCCAAATATGTCTCAGAGGGGCTTACAAACTCCTTTCCCTTCCCCTCCCCACACCCTGTGAGGTAGGTGGGGCTGAGAGAGCTTTTTTCAGAACTGTCCTTGAGAGAACAGCTCTGAAAGAACTTATGACTGACCCAAGGTCACACCAGCAGCTGCATGTGGAGGAGTGAGGAATCGAACCCGGTTCTCCCAGATTAGAGTCCGCGCACTTAACCACCTCACCAAACTGGCTTCATAAGAACAACGAATAGGCCTTGCGCATGGAGCAGGCCCAGAAAAGTGCTAGTAAATTGTCCTTTCCATCAGGACCGACCGGCGTCAGTATAGATAAACTGCTGGGACCTGGGGTTTGGGGGGGGCACTGCTGCCCACTCGCTTCCTAGCATTTTGCCACGCATACTCCCTGCTGCACTTCCTTCCTGGTGCCACTGGAGAAACACATTGAGGCAGCTGTGAGCATGGGCAGTAGGAGTTGTTGTGAACAGACAAGGGAAGGATGCACAGGCGGGGGTAGGGGGAGGCATGCAGGTGGATGGGAGGGCACAAGCACCTGGAAGTAGGCAGAGGAGGGGAGGGGTGCCCGGGGACTCTGTGCCCGTGCTCTGCAAAACCTGGAACTGGCTCTGCTTTCCAGGACTTTTAATCTAGCATTTCTGGTGCTTGATTGCCGGACCTGGCTCACCACCCTGGGGGGGAATTGATTTCCTCTGCTGCTCGTGTGCAGAGGTCTCTGTCAGGTGAAAGGGAGTGAAGCTCTGTAACCGCCGCGATGGCCCAACAACAAAGCTGGCCAGTGCGGTGCTTGCATTGGGTGGCAGACAGTGAAGGTGACATGGGTTGACGGGTGAAATGTGCTCAATGCAGTTTAACGTTGATTGTTTTATCTTGCTTTTATGTTGTTTTATGCTTTGGCACATGGTGCCCTATTGTAAGCCGCCCTGAGCCTGTTTGCGGGGAGGGCGGGGTAAAAATATAATAAATAATAATAAATAATAATAATGCTCAGTGTGCAGATTTCGGGATGCCTAATTTCAAGGGAATGGGAGATTGAACACATGAAGACGCCTTATACTGAATCGGAGTATCGGTCCATTAAGGTCAGACTCAGACTGGCAGCAGCTCTCCAGAGCCCCAGGGGGAGGTCTTTCTCATTGCCTACTGTCTGGCCTTTTTAACCGGAGATGCCAGGGATTGAACCTGGGACCTTCTGCATGCCAAGCAGATGCTCTTCCACTGAGCTATAGCACCTCCTGTAAGACATGAAGTTGCCTGATACTGAATCAGACCGTTGGTCCATCAAGGTCAGTATTGTCTACTCAGACTGGTAGCAGCTCTCCAGGGTCGCAGGCAGAGGTTTTTCTCATCACCTACAGCCTGGTACTTTTACCTGGAGATGCTGAGGATTGAACCTGGGACTTTCTCCATGCCAAGGAGATGCTCTTCCACTGAGCCACAGCCCCTCCTCTAAATGTCTGTCAACTCGAAATGGACGTGTTGGGACAGCAAACATCACAGGGAAATAAAGAAGAAGAGATTGGATTTATACCCCGCCCTTCACTACCTGAAGGAGTCTCAGAGTGGCCTACAATCTCCTTTCCTTTCCCTTCCCCTCCCCTCCCCACAACAGACACCCTGTGAGGGAGGTGGGGTTGAGAGAGCTCTTTCCAGAACTCTCCTTGAGAGAACAGCTCTGAAAGAATTTGTGACTGGCCCAAGGTCACACCAGCAGCTGCATGTGGAGGAGTGGGGAATCAAACCCGGTTCTCCCAGATTAGAGTCCATGCCCCTAAGCACTACACCAAAATGGCTATGTTAAGAATGCAGCAAATGTTAGAATGCAGCAAAGCCATGCAGACTTTAGCAGTCAAGACCAAAGTTCCCATCAAATGTATTTCTGAATAACTTTTCCCCAGGATTTTTTAAAAAAATTAAAAGAAACCGTGGGTAGCCCTAAGGAGAAATGGAGAGAAGGTGGCCATAGCGGGAATGCACATATTCATTTCCTACTGGTGATTGTTCCTCTCAAAATCACTCTATTGAAGTTGCTTTTTTGGCCTGCACGGGGGAAATCTGACAACAGTGTGTGTGTCTGAAACGTGGGTTCACTCATGGGGGTGGTGGCTGTGGAACATCCTTGTGTGGATCATTTTCTGGAAAGTGTTTGGGAAGCAGGGCCACCAGTGGTGGGCTGAGCCACAAACGGAACCTGGAGGCTTTGTTCATGAACTGAACTGCTTTGTGTGGTTTGTGGTCCTGCAAACCCTGTGGACAGAGACCTCAGTCCATTCACGGGGTTTTCAGAAAGCCCCAAAACAGCACCTCCCCACCGTGGAGCTGTTTTTTGGCCTGTCTCCTGCAGTCCTTTTAAAGTTTAAAGGGACTGCAGAAGACAGCCGAAAACAGCTGAGCGGTGGGGAACAGCTGCCCAATGCTCAGCTGTTTTTGTGGCTTTCTTGGAGAAAGTCTGGAGGCTTTGTTCATGAACTGAACTGTTTTGTGTGGTTTGTGGCCCTGCAAACCCCATGGACAGGGACCTCAGTCCATTCATGGGGTTTTCAGAAAGCCCCAAAACAGCACCTCTGCCCTGTGGAGCTGTTTTTTGGCCTGTCTCCTGCAGTCCTTTTAAAGTTTAAAGGGACTGCAGAAGACAGCTGAAAACAGCTGAGCGGTGGGGAACAGCTGCCCAATGCTCAGCTGTTTTTGTGGCTTTCACGGAGAACAGAAAGCAGGGGTCTAAAGCGACTTGGAGTCCCTTTGAGCCCCCACTTTCTGCTCCATCCGCGAACCACCATGACCCACATGAACCGCTCTAAAAATTCGTGGAAGTTTGTGATGCCGAACCCGTCATGAACAATACAGAATTCATCACTCATTTTGCTTCGTGATTCGGTTTGTGCCCATTCCCAGTTCCAAAGCTTCGCTGGCTGTTTCTTCCTTCCCTCTTTCACAACTTCCTTCTGCAGGACTTGGCTCGGAGAATGCAAAAACTGGCATTTGGAGGCACTTGTCTCGATGGCGTGCCGCTACCTATTTTTACTGTCAAGAGGAGGAAATTAGCCCCCCCCTTTCAAAAGGCTGGATTTTAAGTAGGAGATAATGAATGCAAAACGGTGCTTTTTAAAAAAAAAATAAATCTGCAGATAAACTGATGACTTGTCTGTCACCCTCGAGGGTAAAAAGAGGGGATGTCACCAGGGCTGTGTTGCCATCCTGCTTAGAACATTTAAATTGGGCAATTGGGTGACCTCTTTGGCTTCTGGGTAGGGTACAGCATGCTGGTTCTTATTAGAGATGAGACCAGATTTCAGAAGCTGGCTGGTTTGATCTGAGTTTGTGGTGCCCTCGCGGGAAGCAAACCTGAGAATCTCTTTCTGCCCTGGCTTGTCTTTCCTTACACCGTTTTTCTCCATGCTAAAACAAACACAGTGGCAGAGGGTGTAAAACGGTGAATAAACGGGAAAGAAGAACTAGAAGAGCCCTCAGTGTAGGTTTGCCAGCACTGCTTCGGCAAATGCCGGGAGATTTTTAGGGCAGTGCTTGGGGAGGGGAATGCGACATCGCTTTCCAGTGAGGCTTAGGAATTTCTCTGAACCTCTGTGGTAGAGAGCCAGCTTGGTGTCGTGGTTAGGAGCACAGGCTCTAATCTGGGAGAACCGGGTCTGATTTCCCACTCCTCCACACGCAGCTGCCGGTGTGACCTTGGGTTACTCACAAGTTCTCTCAGAGCTGTTCTCTCAGGGGCAGTTCTCAGGAGAGCTCTGTCAGCCCCAGCTACCTCACAGGGTGTCTGTTGTGGGGAGGGGAAGGGGAAGGGGAAGGGGAAGGAAAGCAATCGTGAGCCACTCCTGTGGGTAGTGAAGGGCGGGGTATAAATCCAATCTCTTCTCTCTTCTTCTTCATCATAGAGATATGAGCAAATTCCTAGAGCATCACTGTGGAAGCCATTTTGTGGACATTCCCCCCCCCGCCCCCCGGCTCCTTCATTTCTCCCAGCTGGGAATTTACCTGCCACGGGCAAGCGAATGGGGAGCCTTCCTCAGTGGCAGCAATGAAAATGAGATGAATCAGAATAAAAGAAGAAGAAGAAGAAGAAGAAGAGGAGATTGGATTTATACCTCACCCTTCACTACCCAAAGCAGTCTCAGAGCAGCTTACAAACTCCCTTCCCTTCCCCTCCCTACAACAGACACCCTGCAAGGTAGGTGGGGCTGAGAGAATTCTGACAGAAATTGCTCTTTTTCAAGGACAGCTGTGCCAGAACTATGGCTTGCCCAAGGTCATCCAGCCAGGTGCAAGTGGAGGAGTGGGGAATCAAACCCGGTTCTCCCAGATTAAAGTCTGCGCACTTAACCACTACACCAACTTGCACAGTCATGACAGAAAAGAAAAGAACCGTATTGGTTTGTGCCGACTGCCTGCCTTTGCAGCTGTGGGGAACCCGCTGGACATTTAGAATCAGCCTCTGAGAGCCTGTTCTGTGAAACCCCCGTCTTCTGACATAAGTGAAGACCAGACACAGGGCCTTTTCTGTAGTGGCACCTCCATGATGGGTTAAGGGTGAAACCCATCAGTCATGCAGTGGTGGAGAGGAGTCAGGGTGGAATCTGAGAGGGCAGAGGTGAATCCTGGACAGGGTCCAGCATCTACAGACTTTTCAGCCCCCAATACTGATTCCCAGGCAGAACGGGTAATCCCTAGGGTTGCCAACCTCCAGGTGGTGGCTGGAGATGTCCTGGCCTCCAGAAGACAGAGATCGATTCCCACTGGAGAAAATGGCTACTTTGGATGGTGGACGGTATGGCGTTTTACCCCACCGAGGCCCCTCCCCTCCCCCAATCCCGCCCTCCCCAGGCTCCACCCCCAAATCTCCAGATATTTCCCAACCTAGGGTACCTTTAAGGTATGAGCTTTCGTGTGCAGGCATACTTTTTCAAGTGTGGTGGAATTTTATGAGAAAGTGCGCCTTGCATATGAAATCTCATACCTTGAATAAACCTTTGTTGGCCTTAAAGGTTCCCAACTGGACTCGACATTTGTTCTACTGTTTCAGGCCAACACGGCTGACCGCCAGGGTCTAGGTATAGTTGAGTTAGGGCCAAGTCCCAATTGAAAGTGGTG
This sequence comes from Gekko gecko, assembly GCA_029375565.1. NCBI lineage: Eukaryota > Metazoa > Chordata > Lepidosauria > Squamata > Gekkonidae > Gekko > Gekko gecko. The sequence continues at coordinate 71,121,041 of JAPDNY010000012.1, read as the reverse complement.
GAGCTAACCAGTGTTCCCTCTAAGCTGAGTGAGTGTGAGCCAGCTCACAGTTTTTTAGCCTCCGGCTCACAGATTTTTGTCCCGGCTCCAGAGCAAACTAATTCATGCAGCAGCCCAATCGCTCCCTGACGACTTTAATGCCAGTCGCTCACAAAGTAGCATTTTTGCTCCCAGGACTCCACAGTGTAGGAGGGAGCACTGGAGCTAACATATTCCCCGCCGATCTCGAATGGGACTTTGCAAACACGTTTTAGCCGCTTCACGGCCAGCGTTGCTGTGATTATGGTTCGCGTCCAGGTCCTTTCTGTGGGTAACGGGAAGGTCCAGAAAAGCCCTTTTTTTCTGATCGCCGCCTGATTGTGTTTGCCGAAGGGTGACTTCTTGGCCGGTCGCACTTGGCCGGGCCTTGTCATTTTAAATCTTTGCAAACAGCGGCAAGGCGAGAGCCAATTGAGCGGTGCCCCAGTTCTGCTTTGTCGGTTTGCAATTAGCAAAACTTTTCATGTCTAATTACTCTTTTATAGTCTCTCGGTGCCCTCGCCCTGGGTGAGCGTGCGTGTGCGCCTCTTGCCGAGCCTCAAAGGAGGTTAGCGGGAGCCCGAATGACAGGGTACGTTTTCGGTTGGCTCCCAAGTTCCGAGCTGTTTTTGCGTCGTTCTTTTTCTGTGCCTTTTGCATTCCTCCCTGAAACACTCGGCTCATTTGTATTGTGCGGGAAACCACGTTTTCCTGGAACCCTCTTAATTAGCAGAAACTCTCCTGAATAGCGGGAGAAAGCGGGTGGGCGAAAGCCAGATGGGTTGGCATTCTTGGGATGGGAAAATGAGCTCCAGCATCTGCGGGTGGTCCTGGGAGGAGAAGCCACCCAGGCCCACTCCGCTGGTTGTTTGCTCCACGGCTTGCTCGGTTGAGGTGGGAATGTGGGCACATGGGGCTCGAGCGTCACGGAACGCGTGATGATGACTGGAGGCTCTTGAGAAGCCAAACGAAGGGGAAAGTAGACTTGCCTCCTCCTCCTTTCTGAGTCCTTCCTGGTTTGGGCATGATGATGACTGCAGGGGACCAGATTTCAGCGAAGGGTGTGTCTGGTCTCCATCCTGCTGTTTGGGTAGGCTTGGGATGACTACCGCCACACATTCAAAGCGGCGGAGCAGTTCCACGGTGTGTGTTTGCTAAGTGCCGTCAAGTCCCTTCTGACTCTTGATGACCCTATGAATCAGTGGCTTCCAGAATGTCCCCTCCTGAAACGTCCTGCTCAAGTCTTGCAGACGGAGGGCCGCGGCGTCCTTGATCGAGTCCTTCCATCGCATGCCAGGTCTTCCTCTTCTCCTGCCGCCTTCAGCGTTTCCTGGCATGATTGTCTTTCCCAGTGACTCTTGTCTTCTCATTGAGAGCCAGGTTGGTTTAGTGGTTAAATGCGCAGACTGTAGTGTGGGAGAACCGGGTTTGATTCCCCACTCCTCCACGTGCAGCTGCTGGATGACCTTGGGCAAGCCATAGCTCTGTCAGAGCTGTCCTTGAAAAAGAGCAGTTTCTGCTAGAGCTCTCTCAGCCCCACCGACTTCACAGGGTGTCTGTTGTGGGGAGGGGAAGGGAAAGGAGTTTGTAAGCCGCTCGGAGGCTCCAAGTGAAGGGTGGGGTATAAATCCAGTCTCCTCCTCCTCCTCTTCTTCTGCTGCTCCTCCTCCTCCTCCTCCTCCTCCTTCATGTGACCAAAATATGATAACCTCAGTTGAGCTTCTAGGTAGAGTTTGGGCTTCGTTTGATCTAGAACCCATTTAGCTGTCTTTTGGGCAGTCCACGGTATCCTTCAGACTCTCCAACACCACGTTTCAAATGAATCAGCTTTCATCCTGTCAGCTTTCTTCATTGTCTGATAGACAAGCCCTAGAGAACTTGAACCGCCTGACACCGCAATTAATGCACGTATATAAGCGCCATCAAGTCGCAACTGGTATATGGTGACCCCGGCAAGGGTCTTTCAAGGCGAGAGATAAGCAGAGGTGCTTTGCCCTTGCCTTCCTGTACAGAGCCTTCCTTGGTTGTCTCCTACCCAAGTACTAGATTGTTGGACTAGATGACCCCGGAGGTCCCTTCCAACTCTATGGTCCTGCTGACCCTGCTTCACTTCTGAGATGCCACCTTTCCTACTGCAACTCAACAGGAAAAGAAGTCATCAGTATCCAGAAGCTGCATTTCAGCAGCAGAAGAAGAACGGAGGTGGTCCATCCATTTCCAGCCTCTACTGTGGCGACTCGGCGATGATTGCCACCTGAGACCTGTGACCCCAATCAGCCCCCCCCATGTATGCCGCCTCCCACATCGCTGCCCTCTGATTTCTTCCAGAGCAGCTAATTATCCTTCCCTTCTCTTTCCCCCAGACATCGTTCAACCCAGCATGACAAGCCACGCCTACCCAAGTGCTTCCTGAACTTCCGTGAGAGTTCAGGCAGTCCTGTTCAGCCTGCCTGGCCTGCTGCACTGTGTTGAGAGAAACCTGGGGGGGTGAGGAGGGGGCACTGTCTGTTCCACCTTCTGGGTTTGAAGTCCAGGCTAGGGGCAGCGGCGGCGGCACAGGCTTTTCTCATCTGAGGCCACGTCACCACCTCATTGTAGAGGTAGCCCTGATTTCGCTTATTGGACCAGATGAATGTGACGGGGAGGGCTGTGGCTCAGTGGTAGAGCATCTGCTGGGCATGCAGAAGATCCCAGGCTCACTGAAAGACCTATTCTCCATTCATCTAATCCCCTTGGAAGGCCGTCTGTGCCTGTGGCCATCACTAGATCGTCTGGCAGCGAATTCCACATTTTAATCCCTCTCTCTTTAAAGAAGTATTTATTTTTGTCCGTCCTGAATCTACTGCCCATCAGCTTCACTGGATGCCCTCCTCTGTTGCAATAGGGGAAGTCTCCTTGCAACAGGAAAAAGCAACACTCCACTTGGAAGGAATCCTCAGGGCTGTGGCTCAGTGGCAGAGCATCTGCTTGGCGTGCAGAAGGTCCCAGGTTCAATCCCCCGGCATCTCCAGTTAGAAGGACCAGGCTGTAGGGGATGGGAAAGACCTCTGCCTGAGACCCTGGAGAGCCACTGCCAGTCTGAGTCGACAAGACTGACCTTGATTGACTGAGGGTCTGATTCAGTACCAGGCAGCTTCGTGTATTAGGAGAGGTCCTGTAGCTTAGTGGAAGAGGATCTGCTCGGCATGCAGAAGGTCCCAGGTTCAATCCCCGGCATCTCCAGTTAAAACCACCAGGCAGTAGGTGATGAGAAAGACCTCCGTGCCCGAGTTCCTGGAGGGTCACTGCCCAGTCTGAGTCGACAGTACTGACTGTGATGGACCGATGGTTTGACTCACTATAGCACCATTTTATGTGACCGGCATTCTTACCGCACTGCTTTGGTGGAGCGTGGTACTCTTGCATGTCTTGACTCCGGTGTGTGCATTAGATGACCAGGGCAGTGGCGGGTGGCCTCTTTTTTGTCCTTGCAATTTCCATCCTCCCCCTGCCACCGGGAGCTCCAGCCGAGATCAACCGGCCTTCTGTGGCTGTGTTGAACTATAATTCTCCTTCAGCTGTGATTATCCATTGGCGTGTTGTACCGCTTAAGTGGCACTTCTTGTTTCCTGCTGGGAGAGGTTGATTAGATTCTGGTGAGGCTGGGTCCTGCACAGGAGAGATTCCCCCTCCCCCTTCAGCAAAGACAATTTGTGCTGTTTCCCTCCCTCTACGTTCTTGGTGACGAAACCCCCCACTGTTTTGGACTTAGGGAGCTCCTCCCTCCTGGATATAATGCAGAGACACAGAAGGGAACCGTTCAGAGAGCCAGTTTGGTGTAGTGGTTAGGAGTGCAGACTCTAATCTGGAAGAAGAAGAAGAAGAAGAAGAAGAAGAAGAAGAAGAGGAGGAGGAGGAGGAGGAGGAGGAGGAGGAGGAGGAGGAGGAGGAGGAGGAGGAGGAGGAGGAGATTGGATTTATACCCCGCCCTTCACTTAGAGTCTCAGAGCGGCTTACAATCTCCTTTCCCTTCCCCTCCCCACAGCAGACACCCTGTGAGGTAGGTGGGGCTGAGAGAGCTCTTTCCAGATCTGCTCTTGAGAGAGCACCTCTGACAGAACTATGGCTTGCCCAAGGTCATCCAGCAGCTGCAGGTGGAAGAGTGGGGAAATCGAACCTGGTTCTCCCAGATTAGAGTCTGTGCACTTAACCACTACACCAAACTTCCCCACTCTTTCACATGCAGCTGCTGGTGTGACCTGGGGTCAGTTACAAGTTCTTCCGGAGCTGTTCTCTCAAGAGCAGTTCTTGAGAGAGCGCTCTCAGCACCACCTACTTCACAGGGTGTCTGGTGTGGGGAGGGGAAGGGAAAGGAGATTGTAAGCCGCTCTGAGACTCCTTCGGGTAGTGAAGAGGTGGGGTATAAATCCAATCTCCTCCTCCTCCTCCTCCTTCAGAATCAAGCAGTGACGCTGCAGACCAGAGTTGATCATTTGGCATGCATTTAGTCCATTCCCAGAGAGCTTCACTGGTTCCGTTTTCTGCAGGATCGGGGTGAACGGGTGTTCCCGATTCTGTCCCTTTCTGTATTTGTTCCTAGTTTGTCAGTAGTTTGGGTTTGGCCATTTGGTTTTTATAGGTTTGTTTGCGCTGGATGGTTTTTATGTACAATTTATCAGGTGATTTATATGTTCAGTCGTTTGACATTTATATGCTCGATGTCTCTTGCGGTTTTCTTGGGCGTAGGGCGGCTGCTTAAATTGTCCGTGCGCCAGAAGACTTTCTGCTGCTTTGTTATTCAATTCGAAAAACTATAAAACTGGATGTGGAGTTTCTGAAAGAGGTTCCACCCTCCACACCTTCAAGAGCAACTGGTTTACTGCAAAGGTAGATTCGGGTGGAGAGCAATGTTGGTCTGAAGCAATAGAACAAAGTTGGAGTCCCGTGGCACCTTTAAGACCAACAATGTTTTAATTCCAGGTATAAGCTTCCGTGGGCATGATAGGTTGGTTATCCTCCAATTTTCCACAAGACTCCCTTTGGCGATGACAAGTGAGTGCCACCATTCCATTGCATCTTGTGGCACTGAGTCCCGTAGGTTGTTTGTGCAGCAGGGCTTCTTTCCATCAGCGCTCGAGACCTCTTGGTGATCAGCGTTCTTCGTCGAGCGTGACTTCCAGTGTTACGAGAGAGGGAGGGACACGCCGCTCTCTTTCCGCCGCGCATAATTTTATGGACCTCCGTTACCTCCTCCTTTCCTTCTCTTCTCTGTCTCACCTAAACAGCCCCCCGTTCTTTAGCCTTTTCTCAGGGGGAAGGTGCTTCCACCTCCCCTGACGCTCGGTCCATTTGCCAACGTTGTTACGCCCTTGGAGGCTTGGAGATAAAAAAGAATAGGCCAATAGAGAAAACGAAAATAGCCTTTCCTTACAAAAATTGTGAATAGAATGCTCAATTTGGAACTTGGAGCCAGGCAGCGGTAGCGGCGCCTCGAGTATTTATAGCTCCCTTCTTTCATTCCTCATTGTCAACGCTTCTCATCGCGTATCTCTCTGACCGAGGGGAAGAACCGATTCTTCTTCGCTGTTCCCACTGGTGTCCGTATTCATCCAGTTTCTCCCTTGCTCCTGTGTGCACGTTCTCTCTGTGTGTCTTTCCTTAACTATCTCCTCAGACGTGCTGGGCGAAACAGATCTTAATTGTGCCCAACTTGGCTCAAGGGCTTGGATTATTTCTGTTCCTGGGAACACAAGTCAGCTGCTAGTCCAGGAGACAAGCGGCCCTTCTGGAAAATTCCGCACACCATGTGTTTCAAAGCTTGGCAAGGGCCTAACAACCGGAAGCAGAAAGTTTACGTCTCCTTGGACAGCTTGAAAACTGGGGAGGGACCTCTGTAAGAAGGAATCTGCCAGAATCTGCATCGGGGATCCTGCACACCACAAGACAGCTTGAGGTCAACCTGGAGGAAAAGCATTCTTCAGGCCAGTACAAGGATTTGGCATTCAACTCAGATTCAGAGTCCTGACGTAAGGAGTCAGGACAAGATTGCTGCCTCGGAACTTCTCAAGTTGCCCAAAGTCCAGTCTGGGGGTGCATATGAACATTACACACTAGAGTATTACCCCTTTAAATTGGTATTCACTCTCAGCAAAGGGGATGGGCCTAGGCAAGCCATCTGTCTGCTCTGTTGAGCTCTGATAGTGCAGTGTTCTTCAGCCCTTGGGATGGGCCATGGGAGCTCTCCCTGGTCCTGAGGAGCAGCGGTCTTCAGCCCTTGGAATGGGCCCTGGGATCTCTCCCTGGTCCTGAGCAGCAGTGGTCTTCAGCCCTTGGAATGGGCCCTGGGATCTCTCCCTGGTTCTGAGCAGCAGTGGTCTTCAGCCCTTGGGAGGTGCCCTGGGAGCTCTCCCTGGTCCTGAAGAGCAGTGGTCTTCATACCTTGGGATGTGCCCAGGAAGCCCTCCCTGGTCCTCAGCAGCAGTGGTCTTCAGTCCTTGGAATGTGCCCTGGGAGCTCTCTCAGGTCCTGAGGAGCAGTCTCCCATGTCTTGAACGGCAGTGTTCTTCAGCCCTTGGGTTGTGCCCTGGAGGCTCTCCCTGGTCCTCAGCAGCAGTAGTCTTCAGTCCTTGGAATGTGCCCTGGGAGCTCTCTCAGGTCCTGAGGAGCAGTCTCCCATGTCTTGAAAGGCAGTGTTCTTCAGCCCTTGGGTTGTGCCCTGGGAGCTCTCCCTGGTCCTCAGCAGCAGTGGTCTTCAGCCCTTGGAATGGGCCCTGGGAGCTCTCTCAGGTCCTGAGGAGCAGTCTCCCATGTCTTGAACGGCAGTGTTCTTCAGCCCTTGGGATGTGCCCTGGGAGCTCTCCCTGGTCCTCAGCAGCAGTGGTCTTCAGCCCTTGGAATGTGCCCTGGGAGCTCTCTCAGGTCCTGAGGAGCAGTCTCCCATGTCTTGAACGGCAGTGTTCTTCATCCCTTGGGATGTGCCCAGGAAGCCCTCCCTGGTCCTCAGCAGCAGTGGTCTTCAGTCCTTGGAATGTACCCTGGGAGCTCTCCAGGTCTGAGGAGCAGTCTCCCATGTCTTGAAAGCAGTGTTCTTCAGCCCTTGGTTGTGCCCTGGAGCTCTCCTGGTCCTCAGCAGCAGTGGTCTTCAGTTCTTGGAATGTGCCCTGGGAGCTCTCTCAGGTCCTGAGGAGCAGTCTCCCGTGTCTTGAACGGCAGTGTTCTTCAGCCCTTGGGTTGTGCCCTGGGAGCTCTCCCATATCTTGAACCTCAGTGATCTTCAGCTCTTGGGATGTGTCCTGGGAGCTGTCCCATGTTCTGAAAAGCAAGTTGTCTTCAGTCCCTGCTTTGGGACACTCAGATGAGTCTCAGAAGCCCATCTGCTGGTCCAGAAGCCTCTACAGAACAATTTTGTACTGCTTTTTTAAAAAGGATCTGTTGGTTCTCTCCATGTGTAAAGACTGGTGGTGAGAATACTTCATCGTTCTGACCTTTGTCTTGCTCCTTGCTAGACTTCACCTCCAGATTCTCGGCTTGCGTTTCTGCTTCTCTTGGGTCTGCTGCCTGCAAGTCCTGACGAGCAGCAGACACAGACAGACAGCCCTCCCGATTCGCCCCCAAGGGTGGCTCGCTTGCGAAATAAACTCCGGCAAGACTTAGCAGCAAGGTGACTTGCAGCTTGGCTGAGAAACAGGCGAGCTGTCAGTCCTGAGTATTAACAGACGCTGAGCCACCGCTGCGCTAATTGGAGACAGCAGCAGAGGGCTATTTAGTTTCAGGTGAAGCCGGCTTCATTTGTGGATGCAAACTTGGCATTACTCTGCGACGCCTTGCTGCTCTCCACCCCCCCCGGTTCCGAGACCTCATTCCTGCTATCTCCTGCTGGCTTCTGACCCTGGCTCAATCGACCCTGCTCCTGGTTTGTGATTGGAGTGTTCCTCTCGGCTCCTGCTAACTTCCTCCGGCTTCTGACTCTGGCTTGAACGACCTTGCTTCTGGCTTGCGCTCTGGACTTTCACTCTCAGCTCCTGCATCCCCCTTTTGGCTCCAGACCCCGGACTGAGCTCGGACTTCCCTCTCCCTGTGCTCCAGACCTTGACACGGCCCAACAAGGTCTCATTTATGTCAGATCTGGCCCTCATAACAAAGGAGTTCAACACCCCTGATCTAGTTGGATCAAACTTATTTCTCCCCCAGCTTGTCTTTTGGGCCTGGCTTCTCCTGTGTCCTTTAGGTGAAAAGCTGGGCGAATCTTGCTGAGTTACAGTGCTGCAAAAATCATGTTAAAGCTGCCAGAGAGTGCATTGCTGAAAATGTCGTGAGAGACATGCAAAGACAAACCGTCTAAGGAGGGAAGAGGGATAGGAAATGAGAGGGGTATGTGCGCCAATAACATGGGTTTCGCTGTGGTGAGAGAATGAGGACAACAGGTAGACAACCAGTAGTCACAATAGACTTTGTGACTTTCCTTTTCCTTCCCGCTGCGTGTGTTTCTGTGGATGGATCTGTGCATACATGGATGACCTTCTCCTTTCTTCTCTGGGAATCGTTCCATCCTGCATTCATGCTTCCTTGCCATCGTCATTTGCCACAAGCCCTCTCCTTCCCTCCAGTTGACTGGGAGCCTGAGATTAACAGGAGCTGCTAATCAGAAATGGGTCTTCCATTTATTGGTCATCAGCTAGAATCCAGCGGAGGTCTTGGGTCAGCCCAACACTCATTACAGGAGTGCGATTCTGTATCCCGAGCGGAATGAGTTATTGATTTTATCCGTCCTGTAAAGGACACTCCCGTTCAGCATTAGACGTGGCCGTGCCTGGCATCCGACGGCTGAAACGGGCAATCACGCCTTGCCTTGGCCGGGTTCTTAAGCTCATTTTCTGACGCCCTGGAACTTTCTGGGTTTGAAGAACGCTTAGATCCATTTGAGAGCGTGTGGAAACTGTAAATGCAAAAGGACGGTAGAGTATGCGTCTTGGCTCTACGTCTCCAAAACGTGTTTGCCAATGCTATGGTGGTGCTGGAAGGTGCCCTCAAGGCTCAGCTGACTTATGGGAATCCTGTGGGGTTTTCAAGGCAAGAGTCGTTCAGAGGTAGTTTTCCATCGCCTGCCTCCACATCATGACCCTGGTATTCCTCGGTGGTCTCCCATACAAAGAGCTGCCGGTGCCAACCCTGCTTAGCTTCTGAGATCAGGCTAGCCTGGACTATCCAATTCAAGGCTTCGTTGATGCTATAGTTGGATGTTTTCCAATGAACCACTCTAACACTCTCTGAACAGCTGCTGACCTCCTCGGCCTCTTTCCGTTGTGCGTGATTTGAAGATTCAAAAAGCTGTCATCGGAGGCAAGGATCCAGTCAGCAGCAGGACTGAAAGGGAGCTTGGGGGTGGCATGTGGTATGCTGGACGGCTGCTGGTTTTACTGTAAATACAGGCGAGTTGCCTTGAACGACAAAACAAATTAATAAGCAGCAGGTCATATCTGGAGCTGCAAAGGCTGACTGGTGCTTTCCAGGTTGCAGAAGGGCAATGTGACCTTTAACAGCAATGCTCCTGGGAGTGGAACGTGGTCGTCGGCATGACACTCCCTGCCCTTAATCGCAGAACGTCTAAAGTTTGGGCTGTTATTAGTATTTATTTCCAGACTTTGTACGATGCCTTGCTGCCCAGTGAGGGCCACCAAGGCCAATAGAGATGTTTGAGTATGAGTGGACTCCTCTTTGGGAAAGGGTGTGTGGGTGTGCTAAAGCTTTCACCAGTTTTCCTCTCTGGACCCCGGCGGTGAAGGCTTGGAAGAAGTGTGCAGGGGATGCCGACTGGACGGAGCCAGGGCTGGGACAACAATGCAGCACGGTTCAAAAGCTCCTTAAACCGTGTGTGTGTGTTGCGACATCAAGTCATTTCTGACTTACGGCGACTGTACGAATGCGTGACCTCCAAAACGTCCTATTGTTAAATGGCTTCTTTGATCTAGTCCATCCACCCCAGGCTGGGTCTTTCTCTTTTCCTGCTGCCTTCAGCTTTTCCTAGCATGACTGCCTTCTCCAGTGACTCTTTTCTTAAGAACGTCAGAGAAGCCCATGTTGGATCAGGCCAGTGGCCCATCCAGTCCAACACTCTGTGTCACACGGTGGCCAAAAAATACCAAGTGCCATTAGGAGGAGGTCCAGCAGTGGGGCCAGGACACTAGAAGCCCTCCCACTGTTGACCCCCCCAAGCACCAAGAATGCAGAGCATCCCTTGCCCCAGAGTCCCTATCTATACCTTGTGGCTAATAGCCACTGATGGACCTCTGCTCCAGATGTTTATCCAGTCCCCTCTTGAAGCCGTCCATGCTTGTAGCTGCCACCACCTCCTGTGCCTGTGAAGTCCATGTGTTCATCACTCTTTGGGTGAAGAAGTACTTCCTTTTATCCATTCTAAACCAACTGCTCAGCAATTTCATGGAGTGCCCATGAGTTCTTGTACTGTGAGAAAGGGAGAAAATGACTTCTTTCTCTACCTGCTCTATCCTATGCATAGTCTTGTAAATCTCGATCGTGTCACCCCTCAGCCGTCATTTCTCCAAGCTAAAGAGCTCCAAGCGCTTTAGCCATTCTTCATAGAGAAAGCGTTCCAAGCCTTTGTATCATTCTAGTTTCCCTTTTCTGCACTTTTTCCAGTGCTATAATATCCTTTATGAGGTGTGGTGACTAGAACAGTACACAGTATTCCAAATGAATACTGTCTTCTCATAATGTGACCAAAGCACAATAGCCTCAGTTTCATCCTTTGAGCTTCTGTGGAGAGTTCAGGCTTGATTGGATCTAGAACCCAATGATTTTTGTTTTGGGTGGTCCACGGTATCTGCAAAACTCTTCTCCGACTCCACCTTTCAAATGAATCAAGTTGCCTTCCTTCCAATGTTTATTTGATTTCTCTTGGCTCATGTTATGACCTCCACAATTCAAGCACTATGAACATGAAAAATGAAGAGTTCTGGATGCCAGCCCTTGGCTCTGATAATGAACCCGGGGAAACACTCGACCTAGTGGCCTCAAAGATGGAAACCTCCCGGTAGCCTGGAGATCCTCCACTCCTAAGAAACCAGATCCTCCCAAGCGGTTAGTCTCTTGACTAATTCATGACCTCTGTTGAACAGCGAAGGCAGGTTCTAGGTTAAAACTCCTGGAATGATGGCAGAATGCTGAGGTAGAAGCCAGCCATGTATCCATTTAAGACACACTGTTTTCCAGGAGGGGATAAAGCATGGACCAAGGCAGTTAGGAACATAAGAAAAGCCATGTTGGCTTAGGCTGGTGGCCCATCCAGTCCAACACTCCTGTGTTCCAGTCACCAAAAACACCAGGTGCCATCAGGAGGTCCACCAGTGGGGGCCAGAACTCCTGAAGCCCTTCCACTGCTGCCCCCCAGGCTCCAAGAATACTGAGCATCACTGCCCCAGACAGAGTGTTCCATCTATACCTTGTGGCTAAAGGACCTAATCCGATTAACATATGGAATTGGACCTAATCCGATTAACATATGGAATTCACTGCCACAGGAGGTGGCGGCTACAAGCACGGATGGCTTCAAGAGGGAATTGGATGAACATATCAAGCAGAGGTCCATCAGTGGCTGTTATCCACAAGGTATAGATAGGGACTCTCAGTCTGGGACAAGGGATGCTCTGGATTCTTGGTGCTGGGGGGGGGCAACAGTGGGAGGGCTTCTAGTGTCCTGGCCCCACTACTGGACCTTTTGATGGCACCTGGTATTTTTGGCCACCGTGTGACAGAGTGTTGGACTGGATGGGCCATTGGCCAGTTCCAACATTGGCTTCTCTTATGTTCTTATGACCTCTTCTCCGTATGTTTCTCCAGTCCCCTCTTGAAGCTGTCTGTGCTTGTAACCACCACCACCACCACCACCGCCACTTCCTGCAGCAGTGAATCCTACATGTTAATTACTCTTTGGGTGAAGACGTGCTTCCTTCTATCTGTTCTAAGCCTACCGCTCGTTAATTTCATTGAGGCTTTTGTATTGTGTGAGAGAAAAGTACTTCTCCCTCTACCTTCTCGGTCCCGTGCATAATTTTGTAAACCTCCCGTCATGTCACCCCTCAGCCATTGTTTCTTCAAGCTCGAGAGCCCTAACCTCCTTTAACCTTTCTTCATAGGGAAGGTTTTCCATCCCCTCAATCAGACACAGGAGAGAAGAAAGAGCTTAGTTGGCCTCAGACTCTTCAGCAGTGCAACTCCATGGATCGCGGAGAGCTACACGCATAATTCCCATTGTACAAAATAACCACATGTCTACCGTTTGACCTGGACACCACTTCAAACATGCACAAACAACAATGTATGACTCCTTTAATTACCGGAGCACTCCTGAGCATCTGTGGCTGTTTTTGCTTTACTATTGGGAATCCTGTTTTATTGGCTAGCATTCAACAGTGGTATGCCCTGTTCCACCACCTAATTCAGCTGCATATCTTGGCGGGTGGGAAATGCCATCAAGTTGCAGCCAACTCATGGTGACCCCATAGAGTTTTCAAGGGACGAGAAGAATACTTATTGATTTATTTCATTCGACTTGTAGCCCGCACTCCCCGCATGGCAGATGCAGGGCGGGTTACATCAGATTGAATAAAAATACGATACATAAGGTACAAAGACATGGGTAAAAATACAATTAGAACACTAATAAATTACAACTCTCTCCTGCAGCCGGTGCAGTTATCATTAGAATTAGGTCTCATAGATGCCATCTCTGGTAAGCAATTCTGACCCACTGAGGGGAGGCCCAGAAAGGGAGAAGGGACGTCGGTCACTCTAGTTAAAAGCCTGGTGGAAGAGCTCCGTCTTGCAGGCCTTGAGGAACTGTAAAAGGTCCCGCAGGGCCCTGATCTCGTATGGGAGCTCATTCCACCAGGTAGGGGCCAGGGCTGAGAAGGCTCTGGCCCTAGTCGAGGTGAAATGGATGTCCCTGGGGCCAGGGACCACCAGAAGGTGTTGACCGGGAGATCATAAAACCCTTCGGGGCTCATAGAGGGAGAGGCAGTCTCGTACATACGTGGGTCCCTGGCCTTATAGGACTTTAAAGGTAGAGGTGGTTTGCCATTCCTTGTCTCTCCATAGCATCCCTGGACTTCCTTGGTGGCCTCCCACCAAGTACTATCCAGACCTGATGCTGCTTAGCTTCCAAGATCAGACAAGATCGGGCTAGCCTCGGCTTAGGCCATGTTGACCCATCCTCAAAATGAGAATTCCTACAGCTGGGACAACCCTGAAATAATTGTCTTGGGCAAGTTGTATTGCATGTTAAAAATAAAAGATTTTTTTCCCCCTTGGGCCCACGAGAACAATGATATTCTATCGATTTATCAAGGAACTGCCCACTTGGCTGAAATGTGAGGCAGCTGCCACGGGAGGGAAAAGTGCTCAGAAGAGCTGCAGGTGGCATGTTAAGGAGGCACATGTGAAGAGCAACCTCTCAGCCTCAGTGAGCTGTCCATGGTACTGAAACTGCCTGTCCGCTCCATGAAAGGTGCTGCGTGTCTGGTCCTCCTGACTACCTTAACCTCCTGCATAACTAGTAAACTTGACATTGGCCTTATTATGAGATGGCACTTCTGGGTTTGCTCAGGCCTTGCCGGCCCAGATTGTCTGCTGCACTCAGCTTGTCTGTGCCCCTTCATTGGCAGTATCACATCAGAACTTGATAGAACAAGAACAGCTCTCTTACAGCACACGGTCTGGAAATTACGACTCCGGGGGGGCATAAGGCTGGGAAATTATCTCCTTAAGAAGGCGCTGCTCCAACAAAAAGTTGACCTTTCCCCTCCCCCTCCCCCCAAGGTGCCCCTTTAGCTCTGAGAAGTAGGGAAGCGAAAAGAGTAATTAAATTAATCTGAGATTTGTATCCGCATAATGCCACAGTGTTTTCCGGGTGCCTTTATCTGGAGCTGCGGCGTTCCGATGTGACTCCTGTACGATGAGGACCAAACCGTGGTGGGGCTTTATTCCAGCTCGGCCTCCCAAACTCATCAAAGCGTGCAATGAAACCAGCACACACAAAAAATTAAAGCAATTTATTGTATTACCAGCCGTGACTGTTAGCATTGGCTCCGTTCCCAGTGCCGAGCGATTAGAGTAAACTATAGAAATATTAATTAACAGCACCAGGATCTGCTGGACTGATAGTGTTTGTGTTAATGGGGTGTTAACAAATTGAAGGCCGTTGTGCTCAGCTCTGAAGGAGCGTGCTTCCCGCGTTACTGTGGATGGATGAGAAATCAGACATATGGTTTTCCCAGGGCAAGAAGATTAGGGATGCTTTGGAACGGGGATAAAGGGAGCCAGAGATGCTGCCAAATTCTCAATCAGCTGACTCGCCAAACGTACAATGAACTTGTACTTGCAATTTAAAGCGACCCCTGGTCAAACACTCGCCTGCAATTTCCCACTTTTGCTAGGGCAGGCTGAAATAGCTCGTCTTTTGGGGGAGAAAAGGGAGGCTTAAAACACTGCCCCCCTTAGCACAGTTGGAGGAAATGTCCACTTTCTCTCCTGCACTGCCGTCGCTCTCTTTTGACTTCGTTTGCCCTCAGTGGGATCCCTGCATAGCCCAATTGGATTGGCTGCATACCACAGGGATATCATCCTGTTCCCTGTGTGAGCCCCTTTTGACTGGTCTTATGTCTGCGAACCAATGCTAGAAGCAGAAAGGAGCAGGAACTAAAAGGAGGGATGGCACAAAAGAACCCGGGGAAGTCGCGTAGCCAAACCAGGCGAATGTTAGCAGAAAGCAATTCTGGGCAAGTATCTCTACCTGCCTCTGCTCAATACCCTAGCATAGAACCTGGCTGCTGGAGAACGCAGCTGTAATTGAACAAGAAACGCAAGCTTCTGGTCTTTACAGTCACAAAGCTATGTTTGGAAGTGTGTGTGAGCAATGCCTGGGGGAAACTTCCCCAAAAGGGGGCTTCAGAAGAGATGTTGAATATGATTTACTAGAAGGGAGGGGAGCGGAAGATCAGTACTCTGCATAGGTGCTTCTCCTCCTATGACCAGCCATGTAGTCTTAAGCAGAGTTGCACCCTCTAAGCAGGGCTGCCAGGTCCCCATTTGGGGTGTGGGATCACGTGCCCCAAGTTCCCAGTCACTGCCACTGCTTGGAGTGGCAGCAGGGAGAAATGGAAAAAAAAATAGTAATCAAACCTCACCAGCATCATCTGTGTGATGATGTGTCAGACTTTTGGAGAAATCAGTTCTCAACACCAGTCACGTCAAGGAAGGATAAGTTTATTGAGACATTGATAGGATCCAGCCTGTACACTGGCTGTGTTAGAACTGAAGATGGAGGCACGAAAGCAATAGATATACAAGGTTCAAACAAGAGCCCTAAAAGGTTAGGAGCCAATCACACCCAGGTATTTCACCCAGCCAAACCAATGGCTAAGTGTTCCCACCTTGGTGACATCCCCTCATCCTACAGACAAAAGCCAGACAGTGTAAGATGAGACCCAAGGCCGGTGGATATTCCCAGGCACAATGAGCAACAGCCTACTTCAGAGCTTTATAAGTGAAAGTATGTGGAGTTCACACTCTCTCTTACAACTCCTCCCAGTTTCCATGGCAAGCAAGCAATAAAATGCTGAGCGAGTTTGATATGACATCCCTTCCGGGGAATAACCAGGAGGTATGGTGGTAACTCTAGGAATCTGCCATCACTTCTGGGTATTCCTTGGAAGTGACATGATCACTGAGATGATGTTGTCCCCCTACCATGTCCTCGTCATCCTTGTCCCTCCAGTTGCCAGGCTTGGCCTGGGAAGTTCTACATCTTCAATGCACTTCAGTAGACTTTAGCTCCATTTAGGATAGCTCTGTAGGAGAAACAAACAGCCAACTGAGACAGCTTCAGTGAAGAGACCAGGATCTCCTTGAGCACTTCTTGACTCAGTTGGAATCTGAGACAAGGCCTTCCTGGACCATGCAGTGCTTCATCTACTACCCCAAATTGATTTTTTGCACTGCTCTAAACAGACAATGCCCGAAGGGAGACTGGTCTGAGGCAAGAATCCAGCTGTGATTAGCAGGTATTAAGGTTCGGTCGTTCTGTGCAGCAGCAGTCCTTAAAGTTTCCAGATTTGGGACTTGCTGAGCAGTAGGCATGTGACAGGAAAGGGCAGGGGAATGTTGTTTAGGAGGGGGCTGTGGCAAAACTGTGGTTATTCTCAGGTGTCTGGGTGCATGCTGTTTGGATTGTTGGTAGTTGAAAGTTTTGGTGTAGGAAAGCCAGTTTGGTGTAGTGGTTAAGCGTGTGGACTCTAATCTGGGAGAGCTGGGTTTGATTCCCCACTCCTCCACTTGCAGCTGCTGGATGACCTTGAGCAAGCCATAGTTCTGGCACAGCTGTCCTTGAAAAAGAGCAGTTTCTGTCAGAGCTCTCTCAGCCCCACCTACCTCCCAGGGTGTCTGCTGTGGGGAGGGGAAGGGAAAGGACTTTGTAAGCTGCTCTGAGACTCCCAAGTGAAGGGTGGGGTATAAATCCAATCTCTTCTTCTCCTTCTCCTTCTCCTTCTCCTTCTCCTTCTCCTTCTCCTTCTCCTTCTCCTTCTCCTTCTCCTTCTCCTTCTTCTTGGCTCAGGAAGGGATGGATCCAGAGCAATCTAATTTATGCAGCAGCCAAATGGCTCGCTCTCAACTCTAATGCCAGTAGCTCACAAAGTAGAATTTTTGCTCAAAAGACTCCACAGCTTAGAGGATTCTCCTCCTCCTCCTCCTCCTCCTCCTCCTTCGTTATTTTGGTTTTAATGACTTTTGTGTTGTGCCTCAATTTTCTGGCGCATTTTGGCTTGGAAGCCTCTTTGATGAAGCGAAGAAGTGAGATGTAGATCTTGCTGGCTGCTTTGGTTATAAAGGATGGAAAGATGAAGAGCAGATCTTTTACATATGGAAGCAACTGCTAGAAGAATTGAGAAGGGAGAGGGGCAACTCGACAACTTGGCTTACTTCTGGCAAGGCGGGAGGACTTGACCAATGGCTTTGAGGGAAAGGAAGGCTTCGATGTGAAGGGAGAGGTGGAGATTCCATGACCTTCTGGGACGGAGTTGGCAAAGGGGAGGGGGGCTGTGGCTCAGTGGAAGAGCCCCTGCTTTGCATGCAGAACATCCCAAATTCAATCCCCAGCATCTCCAGTTGAAAGAATCAGGTAGTAGGTGATGAACACCTGAAGCTATCTTATAATGAATCAGACCCTTGCCCTATCAAGGTCAGTATTGTCTACTCCGACTGGCAGGGGCTCTCCAGGGTCTCAGGCAGAGGTCTTTCACATCAATTACTGTCAAATCTGGTAACTGGAGATGCCGGGGATGGAAACTGTGACCTTCTGATGTGAAAGACCTCAGCCTGGGGCCCCGGGGAGCCGCTGCCAGCCTGAGTAGACAATATTGACCTTGATGGACTGATGGACGGATTCAGTATAAGGCAGTTTCGGGTGTCCATATGTGTGGAAAAGCAAGAGAGACTGGGTGGAGTCATCTACGAGCGTCGAGGTCTTCAAGTGTTCACCTTCTTGCCTGTTCCATTCCATCTCCCCGCTGAAGTAGCAGAGACCTTGCAAAATAGTACACTGAGGTTTAAATCAGGGGTAAATGCCCCTCTTCTTTGGGTAAATTAAGGGTTTTAGGCAGGTTCCGTGCAAGTGTCAAATCTGAAGCCTCCCGGCCCAAATGATTTGGGAGGATTGCATGTGTAAACACACAATTAAAAGCAATTTCCCCAACCTCCTGATTATGTGGATTTTCTCTCCCCCCTCCTGCATTTTCAGTGCACCTGGCTGTACCGACTTCTTCGAATCCATCACTTAGGAAGTAAACAAGTGTGTCCCGGAGAATAATGTGACAGATGCAAATGACGGTGACACATCATATGAGTCCCCGTCCCCCCCCAAACCTACAGCGTCGGAATGCTGTTCCTTTCCAGAACATTCAGAAAAGAGTGAAAATACAATTTTTTTTCTTTTTGGCCTTCTCAAATCAGAATCTCGCATAGACACTTGGAAACTTTCACTGCGTTGAATCCTGATTGGCTCGTGTCGGGGCTTTCAGTCTTCCTTGGCAGCGGGGACTGAATCGCAGTGCTTCTATCCACCTGGATGTATTATCCTAGACACGCCGCTTGTCCCAGTTAGTCAAATTAGAGATAATGTTTGGGGTTTTTTTGCCACGAGGCAGCCATCCACAGCCCCTCGCTTCAACTTGCAAATTGGCCAGCTCCTGTTGCAGAGCTCTGCCGTTCAAGCGATCCTTCACAGTTCTTGTGTTAAATTCTTTGGTTCTAAAAAAGGAGAGGAGAGGAGCCTTGGTTTGCATCCCAGATTGCCTTGCCAGCACCAGGTGGGTCCCAGAAGTATGTCTGACTACGGAGATTGGTGGAGGGAAGGTGGTATGGCATAGCCTGGTCTCATCAGGATTCAGAAGCCAAGCAGGGTCAGTACTTGGAAGGGAGACCACCGAGGAAGACTCTGTAGAGGAAGGCCATGGCTAATCATCTCGGCCTCTCACTTGCCTTGAAAGCCCCTTGCTGGGGTTGCTGTAAGCAGGGCTGGTTCTTGGCAAGGAGACCACCAAGGAAGACCCTGAAGAGAAAGGCCATGGCTAATCACCTCTGCCTCTCACTTGCCGTGAAAGCCCCTGCTGGGGTTGCTGTAAGCAGGGTTGGTTCTTGGAAGGGAGACCGCCAAGGAAGACTCTGAAGAGGAAGGCCATGGCAAACCACCTCTGCCTCTCACTTGCCTTGAAAGCCCCTTGCTGGGGTTGCTGTAAGCAGGGCTGGTTTTTGGAAAGGAGACCACCAAGGAAGACTCTGCAGAGGAAGGCCATGGCTAATCACCTCTGCTTCTCACTTGCCTTGAAAGCCCCTTGCTGGGGTTGTTGTAAGTGATAATTGATCAGCTCACCTTGATGTTCCCTGGAAAAGTTCTCCTCAAGCATAAGCATCGTGCTGGTCAGCTTTGCACTTGTGAAGCGGCCTCTTGTGCTGTAGAGTCAGGTCATTGCTGTTTGTGGCTGTTTTGCTCAGTCCAAGAACGTGTGTCATCTACTAATACCCTGCAGACTGAAGGTCAAATCCCTGCCTTGACCAACCAGTATTGCAAAGTATGAAAATCATGCACTGTTCCTCTCCTGTTTACATCTTTGGCATCAGGTAGATGGCATTGTCAGCTTTCTGTTCCTGTGCGGTCAGGGGCATGCATTTGAGAAGTAATCACAGTAACCGATAGCCAGATTAACAAGGTTCAGGGGCAGACACCCAAGACACACCTAAGTAGTAAGTCTCAGCTCAGAAATCTCAAGTCAATTTTCTTTGTGCCTTCTAAAAACTGGACATGGGTCATGGAGGAAAATGCCCCTGTCTGAAAGTGGCAGCAGAGAACAAGCCTGGCAGCTGGATGCTTGTCTCTAGGAGGTGTGGGCTTGTCTCCTCAGCCCCATTGGTTGTTTGTTGGCATCAGCAGCAGAAGCCAAGGTACTGGGGGTGGGGGCAGTCTTTTTCCAAGCCCTCCCTTCTTCTGAACTGGCCATTGTGGTGCTGCTGAGGTTCTGATCTGGTGTGAACCTCTTGATTTGGAAGAGGTGGGGTAAGTGTGGACCTTAACCTCTATGAGCTGGGTTCAAGCAGCACCTTGAGGGTTGCAGAGCAGGAGTTGTTAGAGTCCATCAGGATTCCATCACCCTTTCCAGGGGCTGTGCCCACCCAGGTCCAATTTCAAATGAGTTACTTGTTGCTGAACATCCAAAACAGGTTAGGGATTCTCTTGGTGTGCTTTCTGCCACCGCCCGAGCATTTCTTATTCTCCCAGGCGTCGGTGGCTTGCTAATAGTGAAAGCTGGTGATGGCGGTTTAACCCCATTCTAATTTTCATACGTTCCATTGCTCTGATCTCTGCCCTGCCTTGTCTTTGTGGTTTCACTGCTCTGATTTCTGGAAATTAAGGTTTTATTTGGTGTGTGGTTTTTTTAAAAACGCTGCTGCATTGCTGCGTTTATGCCTCTCTTAATCCATGCTGACTTTTGTCAAATGCTTAGAGTAAAAAGCTTTCAGTTCAAAAGTTGTCCTGACCGCATCATGTCCTTAGAAACCAGGTCACCTGAACGTCTGAGCATTTGAAGGTGACCCGAACATTCGGGCGTTTTACTCATCCTGTTTGAATATCTTCTTCTGGGTCTGTATTTCTCTTTTGGAGATGGTGTGTTGAGAGTCGGAGGGATGTAGTGGTGAGAGGGTGGTCCTGGAGAGGAGCCTTGCTGTTCACTGCATTCTTCTCGGGATGCTCCCTCCGTCTGTGGCTCAGTGGCAGAGCATCTGCTTGGCATGCAGACGGTCCCAGGTTCAATCCCCGGCATCGGCACTTTAAAGGAATGTGTAGAAGACGTTGTGAAAGACTTCTGCCTGAGGCTCTGGGGAGCCCCTGCCAGTCTGAATAGACAAGGGCCCTTTATGGACCGATGGTTTGAGTCAGTGTAAGGCAATTTCATGTGTTCATGATTTACTTTACCGGGGGGGTGGGGAGGGCGGTGTTGTGGAGACAAAAATGGGAGACGAGGACAGAGAAAAGGAAATACTTCTTTACCCAGCGAGTGATTAAACTGTGGAATTCGCTGCCAGAAGATTTAGTGAAGGCCACAGGCATAGATGGCTTTAAAAGGGGATTAGGCAAATTCATGGAGGACAGGTCTAGCAGGAGGCCACATCAGGGGAAGGCCTCAGCCTCTATGCCTTGTTGTTGGCCCTGAAGAAGAAGAAGTTGGATTTATACTCTGCCCTTCACTACCCGAAGGAGTCTCAGGGCAGCTTAAAATCTCCTTTCCGTTCCCTTCCCCGCAGCAGACTCCCTGTGAGGTAGGTGGGGCTGAGGGAGCTCTTTCGAGAACTGCTTGTGCGAGAACAGCTCTGAGAGAACTTGTGGCTGACCCAAGGTCACCCCAGCGGCTGCATGTGGAGGAGTGGGGAATCAAACCCGGTTCTCCCAGATTAGAGTCCACGCACTTAACCACTACACCAAACTGGCTCTCACGCTGTGAACTGATTGGCCACTGTGTGAGACAGGATGCTGGACTGGATGGGCCACTGGTCTGATCCAGCAGGGCTCTTCATCTGTTTTGAATATTGGACACAATATTGTAAGCGTCGCTTTCACTGCAGGCGTTGGGAATGTTGGTTTCTTTTCGGTGCCTTTTTTTGGAGCTTGTTAAGTGGCTCGGGGGCCAGTGGGTCAAATCCCCCCTGCAGAGGGGCAGCGCATCCCCCCAGGAGAGCTTGGCAACAAACAAGCCCCCCCGTCCACCACCGCGAGGGGCACCTTGCTGCTTGCGTGAATGAGCCTTGCCGCAGTCGGGGGTGCGCGCGCCTGAGTGGATGTCACTTTGCCCCTGCCAAAATGGAGCAGGTGTTTTTGTTTATGGGAAGAAAAAAGAGAGCGAGCTCTTCGGGTTGCCGAGAATGGCAGCTGCCCGGGGCTTGGTGGGCGCCCTGCCTTCCCTTTGTACGGGCACCCAGCCGAGAATGGCAACGCGGCCTCTGATTAAGCGGGAGGAAATAAATGTTTCCCCCCTTCTTTGCCTCAGTGCCGTTTCAAAGTGGGGCTTGCCTGTCACCGAGTTCCACCAGCACTGATATCGGGGAAGACAAGGGCCTGAATGGTCCGTGGCTCACGTGAAGCAGCTGGGCGACCTTTCCTGCAGACGGCTGGGCGTGGCAGCTGGGCGACCTTTGCAGTCCCGGCCTTGGTTCAAAGTCTGTTCCTTTCCCTTTTTTGCCAGTTTAGTGTAGTGGTTAAGAGCGCAGACTCTGGTCTGGGAGAACCGGGTTTGAATCCCCACTCCTCCATATTCAGCTGCATGGGGTAGAGAAGGGTGCGGTATAAATCCAATCTCCTCCTCCTCCTCCTCCTCCTCCTCCTCCTCCTCCTCCTCCTCCTCCTCCTCCTCCTCCTCCTCCTCCTCCTCCTCCTCTTCCTCTTCTTCTTCTTCTTCTTCTTCTTCTTCTTCTTCTTCTTCTTCTTCTTCTTCTTCTTCTTCTTCTTCTTCTTCTTCTTCTTCTTCTTCTTCTTCTTCTTCGTCGTCGTCGTCGTCGTCGTCGTCGTCGTCGTCGTCGTCGTCTCTGTCTCTGTCTCCTTCTCCTCCTCATCACTGTCTCCTCCTCCTCCTCTTCTTTTCTGTCTCTGTCTCCATTTCCTCCTTCTCCTCCTCATCACCGTCTCCTCCTCCTCCTCCTCTTCTTCTTCTTCTCTGTCTCCATTTCCTCCTTCTCCTCCTCATCACCGTCCTCCTCCTCCTCTTCTTTTTTTCTGTCTCTGTCTCCATTTCCTCCTTACACCCAACAGCAGAAACTCATGAGCATATTAGGCCACACCCCTGACAGCACAACTCATTAGCATATTAGGCCACACCCCATGCCTTCCCTTGGCTTGCCTGGGCACCCTGCAGATGCAGGGAGCCCGGGCAAGCCCCCTTGAACGGAAGGCAGTTTAAACTGGCCGGGGAAGGCATGGGAAGGCATTTAAATGCCTCCCTGATCCTTCCAGGGCCCCCCTGGCCCCCCCGACTTGGAGTCTCTGGGGTGTGTGTCGCTCTCTAGGTCTTCCCTCTGTAGCCACGCACGCAGAGGTTTTGGATGTAGTGGGCGTGGCCAGGGCTCTTTTTGTAGCAGGAACTCCTTTGCATATTAGGCCGCACACCCCTAATGTAGCCAATCCTCTGATAGCTTACAGAGCTCTTCTCACGGGGGCTACTGTGAGCTCTTGGAGGATTGGCTACATTAGGGGTGTGCGGCCTAATAGGCAAAGGAGTTCCTGCTACAAAAAGAGCCCTTGGCGTGGCCAACTCTGAAGCCAGCCGGAACTCTGTTCCTGTGCGCTCCTGCCCCAAAATAGCCCTGGAGATACCAATCTGTCACTTCTTTTATACTGATTGAACAATAACTAGGTGTTTGTTGCGATAGATTAGTAATAACGTAAATCAACCAAATGGCTCCGTAGATGATAGAGTATCACCCTCGGAAGCATGCGGATTTCTGTGCTTCCAAGTGCTCCTGGCTTTTTGTTCAAAGGTGGCCCCGTCCTGGGTAGCTTCTTGCTTGCCGTGAGTGTCCCTGGGCCAGTGCTTCACAAGAAGGGGGAGGGGGGCTTTCGGAGGGCCGCCCCTCTCCAAAATGACTGTCTGCAAATGGCTCGGGGGGGGCACCAGGAAGCCATCTCCCCCTTGAGTTTCTTATCCTTGTTCTGCTGTATCCCCACGGGTGTCCCAGGTGAGGGGCCTCTGGTTTGCCGGGGGGAGAGGACGTTATCAAAAAGTTCTGTGGAAAATATACGCTCCCTCCTTCACCTCCGTCTGTGGCTTTATTAACCTCTCCAAAGGACTCTAGCAGGTTAGCGGAGCGCCTTCTCCTACTGTGTTGACATTCTGCTGACTCAAGACTATGGTACTTGGCCCCAACTTCTGCCAGATACTCCTTAATTAGGGATATATGTATTTTTTTTTTAAATCAGCTTCCCAGAAATGGAGGCGAAGCTCATTGGTTGAGAGTTGCCAGCATCCTTAGGGGGACTGGAACAGAACAGCTCCGTTTCCTCTGTGTTGGCTCAGAGTGATGGATTGGTCAGTATAGCTGCTGGGAAAAGTTCTGGTGGGTTTGATGACCTCTGGGGCTGTTTCTCCTGAACTCCCTTCCAGCAGGTCTGGGGAAGCAAGGTTATGGGCCCCACTGTCTTCCAGATGGTCTTGGTGTTCTTCTGTAAGAACATAGGAATGTAAGAGAAGCCATGTTGGATCAGGCCAGTGGCCCATCCAGTCCAATACTCTGTGTCACACAGTGGCCAGAACCCAGAGGCCATCAGGAGATCCATCAGAAGGGCCAGAACTCCAGAAGCCCTCCCACTGTTCCCCCCACAAGCACCAAGAAGATAGAGCATCACTGCCCCAGAGATAAGAAGAGAAGAGAAGCCATGTTGGGTCATGCCAATGGCCCATCCAGTCCAACGCTCTGTGTCACACAGTGGCCAGAACCCAGGGGCCATCAGGAGGTCCAGCAGTGGGGCTAGAACTCCAGAAGCCCTCCCACTCTTGCTCCCCCAAGCACTAAGAATACAGAGCATCACTGCCCCTGACATAGGAACATAAAAGAAGCCATGCTGGCTCAGACCAATGGCCCAACCAGTCCAACACTCTGTCCCACAGTGGCCAGAACCCAGGGGACATCAGGAGGTCCACCAGCGGGGCCCGAACTCCAGAAACCCTCCCACTGTTGCCACTCCAAACACCAAGAATAAAGAGCATCACTGCCCCAGACATAGTGTTCCTTCGATACCTTGTGGCTAATAGCCAGTGGCGGACCTCTGCTCCATAGATTTCTCCAGTTCCCTCTTGAATCTGTCTGTAGCCTGGAATTACAGCTGACCCCCAGACAGAAGAGATCAGTCGCCCTGGAGAAAATGGTAGCTTTGGAGGGTGGACTCTGTGTCACTATACTCCAAGTGAGGTCTAAGGGCAAACTCTACCCTCTCCCGGCTCCACCCCCGAATCTCCAGGAACGTTCAGCCATGGAGCTGGCAATCCTAGGTTCTGGGCACAGTGGCAGCAAGGGGATATGGGAAGAGTTCTTTTTGGAGAATGGCTTTGGAGAGAAGATCCATCAAGGTTAGTTGTTTTAGAACACGTCGCAGGTTTTTGTTTTGTTGGGAGCTTGGGGGGGGGGGGCAATTGATTGGGGGGTGGGTGGGGGAGGAGAAAGCTCCTAGATTTAAAATGGGCACTGGCTGGAAAGACATCGTCTGGGAGGGCCAATCGATGGCAGCCCATTCTCCTTGCGGGGCCTGCCTGACTCCCGCCATGGCGGTGATACAGAGGGTCATCAACGTAATGGATTTGTCCACCAGACTTGAGCAGGGAGTCGTGCGCAGAGACCAAAGGGAAGTCTGTAACTTTCAGGCAGCAGGTTTTTTGTCTGGGGAGCATTTTTTTTAAAAAATAATTATGGACGGCAGGTCTCGAACTCCCCCCCCTTTCTGGCCTCAGCAGTGCAGAGTGAGAGCTTTCTGTGGCGTGAGCATGCGAAGCCGCCTGGTACTGAATCGGATCCTTGGTCCATCGAGGCCAGTATTGCCTACTCCGACTGGCAGCAGCTTCCCAGGAACGCAGGCTGAAGTCTTTTCACATCATCTACTCCCTGGTCCTTTTGACTGGAGATGCTGGGGGATTGAACCGGGGACCTTCTGCATGCTGAGCAGATGTTCTATCACTGAGCCACAACCCTTTCTCTTTGCATTTGCTGCTCTCCAGGATTCATGCTGGGACTTGAGGGCCCTGCAGGTGTAATGGCCCCTGGAATTATTCAGGACTGAGCTGTGCCCTGGTCAACCACAGAACAGAACGGGGTAGGGACTGGTGGAAACTTGCGGGGCAGGTACATTGGAGGGCATGTGGCATAGCATGTTGCGTAGTGCTTCCATTTTCCTGGAAGTGATGTCAGGTGGCTCTAGGAATCCCCAGAAATTTGATGGTCTCTTCCAGCCTAAAAAGCTTTCCTTCAACCTAAGTGGCTCTTCCATCGGAGGAAGGCTTCCAACTTTGCCTAGTAGAGTTGTAGGCTAGAGGATCCCCATCAACTGCATGGAAAGGTGGTATCATTGGGTACTCCATGAAGTTGCTGAGCAGTGGGGTTAGAACAGATAAAAGGAAATCCTTCTTCACCCAAAGAGTGATTAACACATGGAATTCACTGGCAGCTACAAGCACGGACGGCTTCAAGAGGGAATTAGATAAGCATATGGAGCAGAGTTCCATCGGTGGTTATTAGCCAGAAGGTATGGATAGGAACTCTGAGGCAAGTGATGCTCTGTATTCTTGGTGCTTGGGGGGGTGTCAACAATGGGAGGGCTTCTAGTGTCCTGGCCCCACTGGTGGACCTCCTGATGGCACCTGGTATTTTTGGCCACTGTGTGACAGAGTGTTGGACTAGATGGGCCATTGGCCTGATTCAACATTGGCTTCTCTTATGTTCTTATGTTCTTATCTACCAAGCCTGGCCTTCAGGGGGGAGATTGGAGGGTGGGGATGGGGCGGGCACGTGACATCAGTGACATCATTATGCCACTTCTGGGCTCAAACCCGGAAGTGACAATGGGTAACTCTAGGAATTGCTGGAAACTGTGGTTTTACTGTAGAGTTTCCAGCAATTCCTAGGACTACCCATTGCATACTGGTGCTGAGGCCAGCTGCATTTTCCCCCTTTATTGTTCTCCTGCTGCCGCTCTGAATGGTGGCGGGCAATGGAAACAATTGGCCGGAGTCCATCTTTCCACCTGATTTTGCTGGGAAGTTTTATCTTTGAGGGGTGAACGGCTCAGACGGGCTGTAAGAATTCCACCATAATAATGATGGTTGGTCTTATAGAGCTAGCTGGCCTACAGTCTTCTGTTAACTACACTTAGGGTTGTGTTCTTTTCGGGGGTTTTCTTATGGGGGGGGGAGTCATCTGATTTATCACGTTTCAGCGTTGCTGGCTGTAGCCGCGGGGCTCCGAGCCATTGTGTCTATTATATATCAATGCGGGAGGTCCGAAAAGCAATTCAAAGTGTGGTGAGAAGTCAAATGATTTGGAAAGTAACTAATTAGCCATGTCGAACCGGTGACTGTATTTTCCTCTCTTCTCACAATTGCGCCGACCGCAGGATTCCACCCCCCCCTTTCCACCCTGCCTTTATTTTTTAATCTGTGCTGATTTGTGGCTGAAAAAAAGGAAATGCCTCTTGGGAATGAAACCGGCGGTGGCCGTCCCATAATGGCAAGCAAACTGTAAAGCATGACTTAATGATCTGCCGTGTTGGAGTAAATGAACACGCCTGTGAGGAGAGAAGCAAGGGGAAGAGGGCACTGTTAAATTGGGGACGGCCGGTGATCCACGGCGGCCCTGAAGGAGAGAGAAAGGAGATGGCTGACCCCGCCTTACGTCTGTCTCTCCGGAAGCCAGTCTTCGAGTTCTCAGCAGGGTTTACCGCTGAGGAGCGGTTCTTGTTTTATAATTCCATCTATCGTGTTTTTATCCCATCTCTTCTTCCAAGGAAGTTAGTGCCCTGCCTCAGGGGGAGAACCGTTTCTCGGCTTGCAGGAAAATTCTCGGTTCCATCTTCAGCATCTCCGTTTCAAAGGAGAGAGAGAAGAAGAGATTGGATTCATACCCCTCCCTTCACTTACCCAAAGGAGTCTCAGAGTTAGCCTCTGAATCCCAGTGTCAGGAGGACACGTCAGGGGAAGGCCTCAGCATCTATGCGTTGTTGCTGGCCCTGAAGAAGAAGAAGTTGGATTTATACTCTGCCCTTCACTACCCGAAGGAGTCTCAGGGCAGCTTAAAATCTCCTTTCCGTTCCCCTCCCCACAACAGACACCCTGTGAGGTAGGTGAGGCTGAGAGAGTTCTCTTGAGAAGGGCCCTTGAGAGAAGAGCTCTGAGAGAACTTGTGACTGACCCAAGGTCACACCAGCAGCCGCATGTGGAAGCGTGGGGAATCAAACCCGGTTCACCCAGATTAGAGTCCGTGCTTCTAACCACTACACCAAACTGGCCAGGGTGATGATGTGAAAGACTTCTACCTGAGAACCTTGAGAGCTGCTGGTAGTCAGGGTAGGCAGTACTGACATTGATATTCCAGTGGCCTGACTCCGTACGAAAACAAGAAAGCAAGAATCGACACAGTTCAGACTTCTCCAAAGCAGAAACAAAAATAATAACCACGTGTAGATTTTCATGGGATAAGCACAAAACCCCAAAGGTGTACATCGATTATCCCAACAGTAAGTCCCTTCAACACTTCTGACAAGTTCACGGGCAGCACTCGTTTCAGAAAGTAATCTTCTTCAGTTTGTTTTAAACCTTCCCATTAACCGGAGATCAAATAAGTGGTTCATGTTCTGCCGTGTCTGTCTGAGGAAAAAGAGAAAATTACAGATTGTAGAACAGAGCAAGAGTCCAGGAGCACCTTAAAGACTGATAACATTTGCGGCCCAGTCTGAGCCTTCATGAGCCACTGCTCACTTCTTCAGGAACTTCTTCAGATTCTTCAGTATCTGAAGAAGTCAGCAGCGACTCACAGAACCTCCTACCCTGCCACAAGTTTTATTAGTCTTTGAGGTACTACTGCTGGACTTCTGCTCTTCACCAAAGATTCTGCTCTTCACCCTGCCATAGATTCTGTCAGTCTTTAAGGTGTTCCTGGACTCTTCACCGAAGCTCGTATCCTGCTAACAATTTTTTGATTCATCTTTAAGGTGCTACTGGACTCTTGCTCTTCACCAAAGCTTCATATCCGGCCACAAATTCTGTTAGTCTTTACGGTGTTCCTGGACTCTTGCTCTTCACCAAAGCTCATATCCGGCCACAAATTCTGTTAGTCTTTACGGTGTTCCTGGACTCTTGCTCTTCACCAAAGCTCATATCCGGCCACAAATTCTGTTAGTCTTTACGGTGTTCCTGGACTCTTGCTCTTCACCAAAGCTCATATCCGGCCACAAATTCTGTTAGTCTTTACGGTGTTCCTGGACTCTTGCTCTTCACCAAAGCTCATATCCGGCCACAAATTCTGTTAGTCTTTACGGTGTTCCTGGACTCTTGCTCTTCACCAAAGCTCATATCCGGCCACAAATTCTGTTAGTCTTTACGGTGTTCCTGGACTCTTGCTCTTCACCAAAGCTCATATCCGGCCACAAATTCTGTTAGTCTTTAAGGTGTTCCTGGACTCTTGCTCTTCACCAAAGCTCATATCCGGCCACAAATTCTGTTAGTCTTTACGGTGTTCCTGGACTCTTGCTCTTCACCAAAGCTCATATCCGGCCACAAATTCTGTTAGTCTTTACGGTGTTCCTGGACTCTTGCTCTTCACCATAGCTCATATCCGGCCACAAATTCTGTTAGTCTTTAAGGTGTTCCTGGACTCTTGCTCTTCACCAAAGCTCATATCCAGCCACAAATTCTGTTAGTCTTTAAGGTGCTATCGGGGTTCTGCTCTTCACCAAAGCTATTATCTGGCAACAATTTTTGTTAGTCTTTAAGGTGCTACTGGACTTCTGCTCTTCACCAAAGCTCATATCTGGCCACAAATTCTGTTTGTCTTTAAGATGGTCCTGGACTTCTGCTCTTCACCAAAGCTCACATCCTGCCACAAATCCTGTTAGTCTTTAAGGTGCTGCTGGACTTCTGCTCTTCACCAAAGCCCACATCCAGTCAGGAATTTTGTAAGTTTTGAAGGTGTTCCCGGACTCTTGGGCTGATTTCCCACTACAGCTGCCTCGGGGTTGCGCCGCCGTTTGCCCCGATACTATTCGTCAATTTCACACCGAAGCCGCGGGGCTGCATTTTGATCCGCGGCTTCGCCTGATTTCCCCGCAGTTTCCTGATCCTGTTTTTTGAGGATTACGAAACTGCGGGGGAAATCGGGCGAAGCCGCGGGTCAAAACGCAGCCCCGCGGCTTCGGGTGTGAAATTGACGAATAGTATCGGGGCAAACGGCGGCACAACCCCGAGGCAGCTGTAGTGGGAAATCAGCCTTGCTCTTTTCTACTGCTACAGACAGACTAACACAGCTACCCATCTTGGTCTATTACATATTGTGTATAACAGCAAGATTGTTACTGTTCTACACAACCTTCAGAACCAGCCCAACCCGGGCCAGAGTTGGTGAGCCCAAGGGCAGGAGCCCCCAAGGGCTGTTGGCCCTTGGCACCCAGCCGGTGACCTTGAACGGTTAGATCCCAGACTAGATGGGGATGTTTAGCCTATCTCTTTCCTTCCTGTTTATTTCATCACATACCTTTACAATTTTTCATTTAAATGGTATTGGTATTTTTAGTAAGCCAATTTGGGGCCTCGTTAGGGAGAGAAACGGGATGAGCAATATATAAGACATAAATAAGCCGGTTCTGCAGGGTAGGGGGCGACCACTGGAAGCGCTGGCTTCTCTTAGCCCTGAATTTACCACCAGCAAAAATTAGCAATAACTTTCTCTGATGCAGGTCTCCGTGAGCAAGGAGAAATATTACAGATGAGCGAATGCTTCCTAATTTTCTTTTTTTTTTTAATGTTTGTTTGCGTCAACGGTCTTAGCTCTCTTCTTTTCTGTGGCAACGGTTTGAGGAGTTGGTATAAGTTATGGAGCCCGGTTGTGCGGTTTTGGTATGCTGCTTCAGTGGTAAATTGTTCATAAAATGTCTGTCTCTAATGTATGATTCTGGTTTATGGATGCCCTAGTAACTCTGGAGGAGCTGCAGTGGCTCGAGTGGTTAAGACGCTGAACTGTAGGCTGTGGAAGGTCAGTAGTTCAGCAGTTCGAGGCCCGAGAGTGCCGCATGGCGGAGTGAGCTCCCGTCTCTGGTTCCAGCTCCTGCCAACCTAGCAGTTCGAAAGCAAGAAATTGCAAGTAGATAAATAGGTACCGCTTCGGTGGGAAGGTAACAGCGTTCCGTGCGCCTCGGTGTTTAGTCACGCTGGCCACATGACCACGGAAACGTCTTCGAACAGCGCTGGCTCTTCGGCTTTGAAACGGTGATGAGCACCGCAACCCTAGAGTCGGATTCGACTGGCTTTCGAGCAAGGGGAACCTTTACCTTTACTTTTAGTAACTCTGGAAAGGGCTCCCCCTCTCCTCAGTCCTGGATTAACCATTAAGCAAAACAAGCACGTCCTTAGGGTGCCAAGGGAAGGGGGGCTCCCCAGAGCTCCCCCTAGCTATCATGCCCTTAACCCTTTCATTGCCACATTCGACTTTAGTCAAATTTTTTGAAATTTTCCTTATCGGCCGTGTTCGACTTTAATCTGCATTGTTTTTTTAAAAAAAGTTTAATTATTTCACCTTCCACACTTCTTGAGTCTTAATGTCTTGCCAGTTAAGCAGTGGAAGGGCCGAGGGGTGCCACGGTTGTGCTGTGCCCAGGGCATCTGTTGGCCCGAATCCGGCCTGTCCTCTCTTCTGTCTTATTTTTACAACAGTCCTGCATGGAATTTTAGGTTGAGAGAGAATGGCTCTCCCAAAGTCATCTGCTGATCTTGATAACCATGCAGAGATTCGAACCAGGGTCTTCTAAGTCCTAGTACAATGCTGTAATCACAGGGTTGCCAACAGGGTGTGGAAATTCCTGGATATTTGGAGATGGAGTTAGGGTTATCAGCTCTAGGTTGGGAAATACCTGGAGATTTGGGGGTGGGGTGGAGCCTAGGGAGAAGAGTGGGTTTGAGGCTAAGAAGAAAACGAAGAGATTGGATTTATACCCCACCCTTCACTACCCAAAGGTGTCTCAGAGCAGCTTACAAACTCCTTTCCCTTTCCCTTCCCCTCCCCACAACAGATACCCTGTGAGGGAGGTGGGGCCGAGAGAGCTCTGACAGAAACTGCTCTTTTTCAAGAAGAGCTGTGCCAGAACTACAGCTTGCCCAAGGTCATCCAGCAGGTGCAAGTGGAGGAGTGGGGAATCAAACCCGGTTCTCCCAGATTAGAGTCCATGCACTTAACCACTACACCAAACTGCTAGATGGCCACCTGACAGGAGTGCTGATTCTGTGAACTTGGGCAGAGCATGAGAAGGGAGGGCAGGAAGGGTTGCCTCAGTGCTTAGTTCTCATGGCCCTTTCTTACACGCCCAGGGAAATGCTGACTGCCACTTTGGGGCCAGGAAGTGATTCTTCTCCAGGCCAGTTTGGGTGGAGATCCCAGAAGTCTTTTGCCATCTTCTGGGCATGGAGCAGGGTTCACTGGGGGCATAGGGGGTGGTATTTGTGAATTCCCTGTATCGGGCAGGGGGTGGACCAGATGACCCCGGAGGTCCCTTCCAACTCTATGATTCTGCGGAGAAGGATCTCAGCAGGGTGCAAAGTCCACCCTCCAAAGCAGCCTCCAGGGGAGCTGATCTCTATAGTCAGGAGATCAGTTGAAAGAGTGGAGGATCTCCAGGCCCCATCTGGAGGTTGGGAACTCCAGGTGGCTCCCAGAGAAGACAGAATTTGAGGAGGAACCTCAGCAGGGTACAGTGGCACAAAGTCCACCCTCCAGAGCACCCATCTCTGTCATCTGGAGGTCAGTTCTGATTCCAGGAGATCTCCAGGCCCCACCTGGAGGCTGGCAACCCTACTCTTAGTGTCCCGCAGCACTGCAGGTCACGGAACGCCCTGAAGCAAAGCCCAGAAGCCTGAGAATGGATCCGTAGAGCTGACAGTGGCTTGGCTTCTCCTGACGCTGCAAAATTTAAGAGTAAACCTCGGGGGCACGGTGTAATTATTTACTTTGCTAAATAACACAGAGCGGCTACGGTTTAATTACAGTAGTTTAGCGATGAAATAGAAATGCTGCAGTGTTAGCGTCAGCGCGTTCCCTTTAATGAGCCTTTTTCCAAATGGCCCCGCTCTTGTAATATCTGCTTAATGCCCCTTTTGTTTTTAAATCATCTTTTAAAATGAGCCAGGGCGGAGGGGACAAAGAACCTTTCTGCGGGTCGGCTTCCGAAGCGGCGGGGACCCGGGAACGGCAGCGGTCCTTTCTCATTCGCCAAGATGCAAATCAGCGGGGCGCTTGATAAGAGAAATTACCCTGTTGGGCAGATTGGGCTTGGTTTTGCAAGCCCTTTTGGACGTGAAGATGGTTACCTGCTTCGAATCCCCTTTGGCACTGTGTGCCCACCGGGAGTAGATTTTTTGGCATTATTGTTCTGCAAGGGAGCCAATGTGCATGCTCGGTTTCCACTGCCATTTTAGCATCACGGTGACTAGGTGGGTGGTTTCGAATGGATCGCCGTGTTGATAGTTTCAGGTGGACAGCCACGTCGGTCTGTCGTGGTGGTGGGCAGTGTTCCCTCTAGGCTGAGTGAGTGTGAGCTAGCTCACAGTTTTGTAGCCTCCAGCTCACACATTTTTGTCTTGGCTCAGGAAGGATGGCTCCAGGGCAAACTACGTTATGCAGCAGCCAAATCGCTCGCTCACACCTTTAATGCCACTAGCTCACAAAGTAGAGTTTTTGCTCAGAAGACTCCACAGCTTAGAGGGAACATTGGTGGTGGGTGAAAGGTGCCATCAGATCACAGCTGCCTTCGGGCCTATCAGTGTCGACTAGCCGTGGTGACTAGCCGTGGTGACAGATTGCCACACTGAGAGGCAGTCAGCCTCTGAATCCCAGGGCCAGGAGGCAACAGCAGGGGACGGCTTCGGCTCCTCTGCCATGTTGTGACCCTCCAGAGGAACTGGCTGGACGCTGCACAAGACATAAGAACATAAGAGAACATAAGAGAAGCCAGTGTTGAATCAGACCAGTGGCCCATCCAGTCCAACACAGTGGCCAAAATATACCAGGTGCCATCAGGAAGTCCAGCAGTGGGGCCAGGACACCAGAAGCCCTCCCACTGCTGCTCCCCCCCCAGCACCAAGAATAGAGGGCATCACCTGCCCCAGACTGAGAGTTCCCATCCATACCCTGTGGCTCATAGCCACTGATGGACTTCTGCTCCATATGTTTATCCACTTCCCTCTTGAAACTGTCCATGCTTGTAGCTGCCACCACCTCCTGTGGCAGTGAATTCCATATGTTAATCACTCTTTGGGTGAAGAAGTACTTCCTTTTATCTGTTCTAACTCGACCGCTCAGCAATTTCATGGAATGTCCCACGAGTTCTTGTATTGTGAGAAAGGGAGAAAAGTACTTCTTTCTCAACCTGCTCAATCCCATTCATAATCTTATAAACCTCGATCATGTCACCCCTCAGCCGTTGTTTCTCCAAGCTAAAGAGCCCTAAGCGTTTTAACCTTTCTTCATAGGGAAGGTGTTCCAACCCTTTTATCAGGATGCTGGACTAGATGGATGCTGGACTAGATGGACCACTGGTCTCATCCAGCAGGGAAGTTGTCATGACTTATGGTGGGGCTTAAGGCAAGAGATGAACAGAGGTGGTTTGCCTGCGCCCTGCCTCTGCATCCCAACCCTGGACTTCCTTGGTCGTTGCCCATCCAAATACTAACTGGGGCTGACCCTGCTTAGCTTCTGAGATCTGCTGAGATTGGGCCGGCCTGGGATGTTTACAACAGAGCAAGAGAAGCAGAATTCCAATCGGTCAGTCAAATCCAGCAAAACTAGCCGATGTGCAGTATATTATGTGCATCATGTGCTTACAATGTTTGACGTAGTCTCTATGGAGATTAAAAGACCACTGGCTATTCTATATGGATCTTTGTCTTTCAGAGCACATGCCAGGCTTCTTATCTGAGTTAATGAATAAGAACAACGGAATAAATTCCCCCATGTAGTTATTTATATAAGAGGAATTTTGTGTACATTTCATTGTTGCAGGGTTTTTTTTGATCATCTATTAACATGTCCCATATTGTATCATACCAAAAATTTACAGGGGGCGTAAGTTTGCTTTCCCAGGATTTAGCTCTTTGCATTTCTGCAGATTATAACAGAAAGGGTTGCCAACCTCCAGGCGGAGCCTGCAGTTCTCCCAGAATTGCAGGTGATCTCCAGATTACAGGAGGAAATGGCAGCTTTGGAGGGCAGGTTCTCTTATAAGCAATCACACCCCGACTGGTCTCCGTCCCCCAAATCTGCCCTCCCGCGCAGTGCTCCCCCTAAGCTGTGGAGTCTTGTGAGCAAAAATTCTACTTTGTGAGCTGCCGGCGTTAAAGTGGTGAGCGAGCGATTTGGCTGTGGGCAGAAATTAGTTTGCTTGGGAGCCATCCTCCCTGAGCTAGGAGAAAAATGTGTGAGCCGGAGGCTAAAAGACTGTGAGCTAGCTCACACTAACTCGGCTTAGAGGGAACACTGCTCCCAGGCACGGCCCCCAACTCTCCAGGCATTCCCCAAGATGGAGCTGGTAACCCTTAGCAGCAAGGTTATTAATCCCTCGGAAACTTTGGGAATATAGGATCTTTGTCTGTTTCAAGTCGCTGGGGGATTAGAGCTTTTCAAATTTCATTTTGTGAAATGGGTTTTGAATCCTCATGATCGTTTGTGTGTCCAAGTTGTGATCCCGCTAATGCTATGTAAAGCCTGCTATCACATTCAAATTTGCGTTCGTGTTCAAGACGGTGCCCTCTTTTATTTGCCTCGTAAGTGTTCAAATGGCTTTTATAGAGCAGGGGTGTAGAGAATAGACACGAATGGATGGAAACAGAACCATTGTGTTCTCTTTTGTTTCTGCTTTTTGTGTGGGGGCGGGGCGTTTCTGTTAAGTTTTCCTGAAGTTGTTCGCTTGATAAATGACCTTATCAAAAGCCCTTTTGCGGGAAAATAAATTAATTTAATTGCTGTAGCTAAACAAAAACGGCCGATTTTCCGGGGCTGGGAAAAACTAAAGGGAATATGATCTAATAACATTGCCCTTATTTGCAGTTCTGATATGTAAATTAAAGCCATTAAGTGAATAGCAAAATGATTCATGGCCTCCCTAGACGGAGTCTAGTAAATGGGGGAACCGAGGTTTGTTCTTTCTTTCTTCTTTTGGGTCGGGAAAACTGATATAATTAGGAGGCTGTTAACATTGCTTTCTCTCTTGTTCTGCCTCTCTCTCTCTCTCTCTCTCTCTCTCCCTCCGTGTGAAACGAACTAGCCACAGGAGGCCTGCTCTTCATCATAATTAAAGTTGCAGAATAAGCTTTTTATTATCACAAGTATCAGATTTGATAGATATCTTTTTAATTTGGAGTAAACATCTGCCTGTTTTACGGGGCGGAATCGGAGGGCCTTCTGGAGGCAGAGAATGCGCTTTTCAGAGCGTCTCTGGGGCCGCAATCCTGTTAGGGCGGCCACTTCCGGTTTGGGAAATATCTGGAGATTTGTGGGGCGGAACCTGAGAAAGGGGGTTTGGGAAGGGGGGGGACTTCAGTGGGGTATAATGCCATAAGAGCCCGCCTTCCGGAGTGGCCATTTTCCCCAGGAGAACTTGGTCTCTTGGAGATCAGTTGCAATCCCAGGAGATCTCCAGCCACCGCCTTGAGGTTGGCAACCCTAAATCCTAGATGTGCTTCCTCGGGAACGAATCCCATTGACTTTATCATGGCTTGCCTCCATGCTCAGTCTACCTGTCGGATCTTTATGCTGTGCTTCCTCCAAAGAATAGACCCCTTCTCTCTCTCCTTTTTTTTAATCTTGGCAACAACCTGTCACGTAGGTTGGGCTACAAAAGAGTGTCTGATCCAAGATCGCCCAGGGAGCTTTGTGCTGAGTGAGGATTTGAACCTAGAACATCATATTCTAACCATTGCCGTGGTTAGGGTTGCCACTTTCTAGATGGCAGAGACAGGATTCAATGCTGAAGACCAGGGGTGTCAAACATGCGGCCCAGAGGGCCGATCAGGCCCCCGGAGGGCTTCCATCAGGTCTGCGGTGGAGCTGACCGTCTCCTGCTTCCAGTTCTCCTGCTGCATCGTAGCTTGCTCCGCCAGACTCTCTCAATCACTCAGCCATTTCATGTTCCAACCTAGGTCCTGGACTCAGAACTCTGAGCAGGAGATTTCTGCGGTGAATGTCAATAAATCAAAAGTAGGTTTGCAGCTTGCAGAGCGAATGTTTTAAGCATGTTTTTATTTTAAGTTAAAAAACAACAACGCCCTTTGTGTTGTGTGTGCCCTTTATAAAGTTTATATCTCCGCTACCTGGCATTACCTTTTATGACATACACATGGCCTGACCCAACAAGGTCTCATTTATGTCAGATCCAGCCCTCGTAACAAATGAGTTCGACACCCCTGCTGTAGACTATCTTGCTTTCCATTGAGAGACTGATGGGAGATGCAGCAGTCATCAGCGCCAATGTGGTAGCACTGCATCCTGTCTGTATGTTTTTGTCTCTGTAGCTGTGGACTTTTCTGAAAGATATGTATTGTTCTTTAGGACTTTTGTAATCAGTGTGCTGTAATTAATAAGATACACTCGGGTCTTTAGTGTATATTTAAGTATATGAAGACATAGTGGCATATCAGAATGGTGTGTTTTGTTTTAACACGGTGTTTTCCCACGTTTGCTCAACCTTGCCGTGTTTCCCATGTGTTTGTTGACTTTCTAGATGTCACCTAGAGATCGCCTGCAATTACAGTTGTTCTCCAGATGACCAAGATCAGTTCCCCTGGGAAAAATGACTGCTTTGGAAGGTGGAGTCTATGACACTGTGCTCCGCTGAGACCCCTCCCCTCCTCAAGCCCCACCCTCTCTAGGCTCCACCCCCCCAATCTCCCAGCCCGGAGCTGGCCCCCCCTAGCCATGGTGGATCTCATGAAAATTTACTTACAATCAGGGCTCTTTTTGTAGCAGGAACTCCTTTGCATACTAGGCGACACACCCTGACTGTAGCCAATCCTCCAAGAGCTTACAGAGCTCTTCTTACAGGGACTACAGTAAGCTCTTGGAGGATTGGCTCCATCAGGGGTGTGTCGCCTGATATCACGAGGGCCAGGGCTTTTTCAGTGGTGGCTCCATACTGGTGGAATGAGCTCCCGGAAGACATCAGGGCCCTGCGGAACCTTTTACAGTTCCGCAGAGCCTGTAAAACGGAGCTCTTCCACCAGGCTTTCGATGAGGAGCCGCCACTGATGAATGTACCATCGTCAGCTGAATATGCTATGGCCCTGCTACAACGTCAGATGGCCTTTTCTAACTGGATCGTGTACAGGAAACCGCCGCCATCTGTTCGCACTGTTTGTACTCGCACTTTAGGTAATTGTCTTATTATGAATTTTATAGTATTTATTGCTCTTATTGTATTTTGACTTACGCGAGCCGCCTTGAGCCAGTTTGTACCGGCAAGGCGGGGTACAAATTGGAAGTAAATAAATAAACACATAAATAAATAAAAGGAGTTCCTGCTACAAAAAGAACCCCTGCTTACAACGGAGAACATTGAGAGCAGTTTGAGCCTGTGAGCACTTCCGCCAGGCTTTTGAGTAAGAGCTGCCACCACCCACTGTACCATCACCGCACCACCACCTCCAAATGGAGTGGGTACTGCCGGGGAGCGAGATGGCCCTGGGATGGAGAACGGATGGCAGTGCTGTCTGGAACTTACTTTGTTACTTCGTTGTTCTGGGACCGTCTTTACCAGAACCCCATCTTGCTATTAAGAACTCTGGTGAGAACTAGAGCACCTGCATTTTATTGTATTGTTTAATTGATTGTTCTATTCTGTTTTTAGCTGTATTAACCTTGGCATACGTGCCTCATCTGTTAGCCGCCCTGAGCCTGTTTTGGGGGAGGGCGGGTTATAAATCTAAAGAATAAATAAATAAATAAATAAAATCCAGCCCAGATGCTCTTCTCCAAACTGCCAGTGACAGGACACAATTGTGAGCGGCGTCCCGTGTCGTTCCGTTAGGTGCTCAGCTGATCTTTAGGCTTGAAAGCCAAGTTCTGGCAGCTGGCGGAAGATGCTGGGGGGTGGCGATAATGAATGTGGAAAGAGAGCCTCTGTAGGGCATCCCATCCCTCTTGAGCCCCGCCCCCTGATCTCCGGGAATTCCCCAATGTGGAGTCGGCAAACCTGGCGGGGCACTCCTTGAGCTACTCTGCAAAGCTTTCGGCATCGTCACTAGTGCTGTGGGGGAGCCCAGAGACAAACTGGGAGCCAGGAATGGAGGCCTTGTATCCTCATGGTGGAGTGTTGCCATCTCTGGGTGGGGAAATACCTGGAGATTTGGGGGTGGAGCCTGGGGAGGGCAGGGTTTGGGGAGGGGAGGGACCTCAGCGGGGTACGGTGCCATAGGGTCCGCCCTCCAAAGCAGCCATTTCATCCGGGGGGACTGATCTTGGTCATCTGGTGACCAATTGTCATAGTGGGGGTGCTTCAGGCGCCACCCAGAAGCTGACAACCCTGTCATTGTGTTGGCCGTGTGTTAGCATCCTAGTTGGTGGCATGGATAGCCCATGTTGAGTTTTGAAGAAGACGATATTGGATTTATACCCTGCCCTTCTCTACCCAAAGGAGTCTCAGAGCAGCTTACCATCTCCTTTCCCTTCCCCTCCCCACAACAGACAACCGGCGAGGTAGGCGGGGCCGAGAGAGCTCTCTTGAGAACTGCCCTGGAGATAACAGCTCTGAGAGAACTTGTGACTGACCCAAGGTCACACCAGCAGCTGCACGTGGAGGAACGGGGAATCAAGCCCGGTTCTCCCAGATTAGAGTCCAGGCTGTTAACCACTACACCAAACTGAGCTCATGGAAGGATTGCCTCATCGCCTTGAATATTTGAAATGCAGTCCACTTCCTCATGTCAATCGCCTACCAACGTCATTGAAGCTATTCAGCAAATCAAAGATCAGAAGAATCTTTCGCGCTCTTGGTAGGAAGCCCATCCAAGGGCCCCAGCTAGAGCCGAATTTGCTCTCTGGTCGCCATCTCGCACCGGTCCTCGAATGATAACCATGTTGAGCTGCTAGTGCTGGTGCTTATTAATCTAAGCAATGATTGAAAGGCTGGTGGGCGGGGAAGGGGGTTGAAGCTTGGGAAGGGGAATAGAGGCATGCATGTTGCTTCTTAAAACCCAGCATGCCATCCGTGCTGTAAAGTTTTATGGAGCATTTAGTTCAGGTTAATGGTAAAGAGATAACGGCCCGGCTAGCGGCATTGTTTGTGCCCTTTTGGAATACAATAAAATTTAATGCCATCGTTATCCCTGCAGGGCTAATTTATTATTTATGTAGTCGCGGGAATATATCGGCAGGCTTCCGTGGGACGTGTCCAAGAGGAACCAGAGATTCGGCCCTGAGCTAGTGGGGGTCCGAGGCCGGCCTGTTCTCCCTCTCTGGAACCGGACTAGAGCTTACTTGCATGGTTGAGGCTGCGTTTTGGACACCTGAAGACATGTCCTTTTCTCTCCTGATGACTTGGGGCGATGGTGAAGACTAGAAGGCCAGACGGAAGGTGAGGGAGTCCCTGGTTCAAATGTCATTGTGGTCGCCGACTCACAAGGTGGCCTTCAGTCGGCTGCTACCCTCAGTCTCCTCAGCCATGTTTGGTGCAGTGGTTAGGAGCGCAGACTCTAATCTAGGAGAACCGAGTTTGATTCACCACTCTGCTAGTGTGACCTTGGGTCAGTTACAAGTTCTTTCAGAGCTGTTCTCTCAAGGGCAGTTCTCAAGTGAGCTCTCTCAGCCCCACCTGCCTCACAGGGTGTCTGTTGTGGGGAGGGGGAGGGAAAGTAGATTGTAAGCCGCTCTGAGACTCCTTTGTGTAGTGAAGGGCGGGTACAAATCCTCTCCTCTCCTCTCCTCTCCTCTCCTCTCCTCTCCTCTCCTCTCCTCTCCTCTCCTCTCCTCTCCTCTCCTCTCCTCTCCTCTCCTCTCCTCTCCTCTCCTCTCCTCTCCTCTCCTCTCCTCCCCTCCCTCCCCTCCTCCCCTCCCCCCCCTCCTCTCCTCTCCTCTCCTCTCCTCTCCTCTCCTCTCCTCTCCTCTCCTCTCCTCCCTCCTCCTTCCTTCCTATCTAACTACCTACCTACCTACCTATACAAGAAAGAAGAATGAGAAAAAACCCTTCAAATCTAGTAATGAATCTAGTAATGACAGAGTGTTGGACTAGATGGGCCATTGGCCTGACTCAACATTGGCTTCTCTTATGTTGTCTTATGTTCTTATGTTCTCATATACACAAAATATAGGCACAGAGGTGGCGGATCTGTACAGAAGTTTCTATAAACCGTTTCCAAATATCTGAAAAGTCCATGCACAGTTGCCTATACGCCATGCGTTCAAATACTCATAGAGTTCTAAGGTCCTTGATCCATTGATTTACCATTGATTTACCGGTGGTGTGCTTTTTATCTTTCCAATGTCCTAATATGAGTCTTTTAGCTGCAGTAAGGGCACAAAGGGGCCATTTTCATTGACCATTGCTCAGCCTCCAAGAGACGGGCAGCCGTGATATGGCCATCCCTTAGTCTCTTCAACTACAAGACTGACTGACTGGCTAACATCGGCCACTGAGTTTCATGGCTGAGCAGGGAGTTAACCACTCGGGACTCGGCTCTGTCTATAGGTAAAGGTAAGGTAAAGGTTGCAAAAAGGATGACAAGGAAAAAACAACAACGGAAGAAGATTCGTAAAACAAACAAACAAACAAACAAACAAACAAACAAACAAACAAACGATAAAACTAGTGCAAATTGATCATGGGGCACCCTAGGGTTATCTTCTATTTCTTGTTGGCGAGGTGCAGTGTCATAGGGCTGTGTTTAAAAGTAAAATGCATGTGTTTGAAAGTAAAATGACGGAGCCAAATTCAGTTGTCACGACAGTCATTTCAATGACCCTCTCTGCCCCTTTTAATTTCATCCCCACGTAAGCGTCAAAAATGAAGTGTGTTCAGGAGGCGGGCACCAAGGTTGCTAAGTGCTTGGGGCACCAGTGAGCCTTAATCCGCCCCTGGATGGTGGTCTCATTTCCCAAGAAGCTCTTCCCCCATGCTCCATTATGCGCTGTCTGAGAATTGCGGTAAGAGTAGCTGAGCAGTGGAATGCGCGGCCCTGGGGAGGTGGTGAGCTCCCCCTCACTGGCCGTCTTCAAGCTGTGGCTGGGCGAAGACTTGGGGTGGTATATCAACAGAGGAACTTCATCCAGATTGCAAGATCTCGTAGTCTTGATGTACACTGCTTTGGTCGGGCCGCCCCTGGGAGTATTGTGTGCAGTTCTGGAGGCCTCAGTTCACCAAGGATGTGGACAGAAGGGAGTGGGTGTGCAGAGGAGAGCGACGAGGAGGATCGGGGGCCTGGAGACCAAGAAGCCCTAGGAGGAAAGGCCGAGGGACTCGGGAATGTTTGGGAATGTTCAGTCTGGAGGAGAGGAGGTTGGGGGGGGGCAGGATCGCTCTCTTGTGCATCTGAAGGAGGTCAGGGAACTGCTGCTGTTGGCAGCGGAGGAGAGGACTCACAATCATTGGTTTATATTATGGGCAGGAAGGTATTCATTTGGAATACTGTGTACAGTTCTGGTTGCCACATCTCAAAAAGGATATTATAGCATTGGGAAAAGTGCAGAGAAGGGCAACTAGAATGATAAAAGGGTTGGAACACCTTCCCTATGAAGAAAGGTTAAAACGCTTGGGGCTCTTCAGCTTGGAGAAATGACGGCTGAGGGGTGACATGATCGAGGTTTATAAGATTATGCATGGGATAGAGCAGGTTGAGAAAGAAGGACTTTTCTCCCTTTCTCACAATACAAGAACTCGTGGGCACTCCATGAAATTGCTGAGCAGTCGGGTTAGAACAGATAAAAGGAAATACTTCTTCACCCAAAGAGGGATTAACCCATGGAATTCACTGCCACAGGAGGTGGTGGCAGCTACAAGCATGGACGGCTTCAAGAGGGAATTAGGTAAACATATGGAGCAGAGGTCCATCAGTGGCTATTAGCCACAGGGTATAGATGGGAACTCTCAGTCTGGGGCAGGTGATGCACTCTATTCTTGGTGCTGGAGGGGGCAGCAGTGGGAGGGCTTCTGGTGTCCTGGCCCCACTGGTGGACCTCCTGATAGCACGTGGTATTTTTGGCCGCTGTGTGACAGAGTGTTGGACTAGATGGGCCATTGGCCTGATCCAACATTGGCTTCTCTTATGTTCTTATGTTCTTAAGGTATTAGGAAGAACTTTTTGACAGTCAGAGTTGTGCCATGGTGGAATCGGCTGCCTAGGGAGGTGGTGAGCTCCACCCCCTGTCAGTCTCCAAGCAGCGGCTGGACAAACCCTTGTCAGGGATGCTCTCGGCTGATCCTGCGTTGAGCAGGGGGGTTCGGCCAGATGGTCTGTATGGCCCCTTCCGACTCTGTGATTCCATAATTCTATGATTCTGCTTCCTCTATCTTCTCTACTACTGTGGCCTTCTGAGGGTCTGTGGAGAAACCGATTCTATTAGCAAAAGGGTTTTCCCTGACTCTGAGGCAACATCCTCCGTCCCACTCCGTCCGCGTTCCCTGCTCACTGGGTTTACTCAGCTGTTTCGGCACTCAAGGACTCCTTGATCAGTCTACAGATTGGCCTAAGTCAACCGCTGCATGGCTTATTTTGTTTCCCCCCCCTTCTTACGCTCAAAAACGTCTTTGCCAATAAATAAAAAGAGCATCGTGGCGCTCAGGGCCCCGCGAGAGCCACGGCCCAGTTCTTCTGGCGCTTAATTCTGATTGTGGGGAAAATCTGTCGGCTCGCCCCGCACGTCGAGACACCCTGCCTTTTCAATTTGGGGGGCCGGTTTTCCACTTTGCCGCTAATGTGGGACGGGATGATTGTTTTGTTAGCCTAAGCGAAAGAAAATAAATTCAATGTAATCTACTTTACGGCGTCGCCGCTAAACCCCCTTTCTTCAGAGCTGTCGAGAGATGAACAACGCTTAGAACCGGGGATGGCCCTGAATGTGCTTTCATTTCGCTTTGAAATCAGCACATTTGTGGGCGCTGAGAGGATGAGCGGAACGCTTTTGACCTTATTGAATTTTTTGGTATTGCTTTGATAATGTTCGGCGCCCTTTTGTTCCCTCGCTGCTTATTGCTGCCTGCTTTGCGCAGCCATTTTCCTTTCCTTTGTCTGCGGGCAGATCCCATGGAGTGGCTGTGGGTGGGGCATGAGGGGCCAGAAAGTCACTGCCAACCAGTGTTCCCTCTAAGCTGAGTTAGTGTGAGCTAGCTCACAGTTTTTTAGCCTCCAGCTCGCACATTTTTGTCCTAGCTCAGGAGGGATGGCTCCAGAGCAAACTAATTTATGCAGTAGCCAAATCGCTTGCTCACAACATTAATGCCAGTAGCTCACGAAGTAGAATTTTTGCTCACAAGACTCCACAGCTTAGAGGGAACGTTGCTTCTAACTGATGGAGACCCTGTGAATTAACGTCCTTCAAATCGTCCTCTCAAGAAGAAGAAGAAGAAGAAGA
The DNA here is from genome assembly GCA_029375565.1 of Gekko gecko. NCBI lineage: Eukaryota > Metazoa > Chordata > Lepidosauria > Squamata > Gekkonidae > Gekko > Gekko gecko. Next base: position 71,077,139 of record JAPDNY010000012.1, on the reverse strand, counting down.
AGAAGAAGAAGAAGAAGAAGAGGAGGAGGAGGAGGTAGGAGGAGGAGGAGGAGGAGGAGGAGGAGGAGGAGGAGGAGATTGGATTTCTACCCTGCCTTTCACTACCCAAGGAAGTCTCAGAACGGCTTACAAACTCCTTTCTCTTCCCCTCCCCATAACAGACACCCTGTGAGGTAGGTGGGGCTGACAGAGCTCTGAGAGAAACTGCTCTTTTTCAAGAGCAGCTGTGCCAGAACTATGGCTTACTCACGGTCATTTAGCAGGTGCAAGTGGAGGAGTGGGGAATCAAACCCGGTTCTCCCAGATTAGAGTCCGCACACTTAACCACTACACCAAACTGGCTTGCTCTGGTCTCGCAAACTAAAGACTGTGGCCTCTTAGATTGACTCAATCCATCACTTCCTCTTCTTCTGCTGCCTTCAACTTTTCCTAGCATTCTTGTCTTTTCCAGTGACTCTTATCTTCTCACATGTGACCAAAGGGGTTTTTTTGGTTGGTATTTTTGGTAACCGTGTGTGTGCGCGTCTGTCCGAACCTGGAAGTTACCTTGACCTCTGATGACTGACCCCTACTTGGGGGCCTGGAGGATATTCAGAGAGGTGGCTGAATAGGGCCTGCCCCTGCCTCCTGACTGCTGGTATTCCTTGGAGGTCTCCCATCCAAGTACTAACCACAGTCGACCCTACTTAGCTTCCAAGATCTGACAAGATCGGGCTTGCCTGGGCTATCCAGGTCAGGGCATACGTGACCAAAGTATGATAGCCTCAGTTTAGTCATTTTGGCTTCTAGGGAGAGTTCAGGCTTGATTTGATCTAGAACCCATGGATTTGTCTTTTTTGGCAGTCCATGGTATTCTTAATACTCTTCTCCAGTGCCACATTTCAAATGAATCACTGCCCCAGACATAAGAAGATAAGAGAAGCCATGTTGGGTCAGGCCAATGGCCCATCCAGTCCTACACTCCGTGCCACACAGTGGCCAAAACCCAGGTGTCATCAGGAGGTCCCCCAGTGGGGCCAGAACTCCAGAAGCCCTCCCACTGCTGCCCCCCCAAGCACCAAGAACACAGAGCATCAGTGCCCCAGATATTAGAAGATAAGAGAAGCCGTGTTGGGTCAGGCCAATGGCCCATCCAGTCCAACACTCTGTGTCACACAGTGGCCAAAACCCAGGTGCCATCAGGAGGTCCCCAGTGAGGCAGAACTCCAGAAGCCCTCCCACTGTTTTCCCCCAAGCACCAAGAACACAGAACATCACTGCCCCAGACTACTTTGAGAAAACTAGGGGGGAGAGAGAGAAGTCCTGCCCCAGCCCTCCCTGCATCTTCCTCAGTTGTTCACTGCGGTGATTGGAACCGTTTTTTGGTTCCTAAACATTGACACTCCATTTATTTTAGCTTTCAATCACCATTTTCAAAATGTATATCCAGGCCAGGAATCCTATTTTCTCAGTAATGCCCAGGGACGTACACGGCCGCTCGGGAAGCGTGCGTTACAGATTATATAAATGGAACCCCGAGTGTAATCTTTCTTTGTGTCACTGACAACAGTTTCTCGACATGAGCTGGTGGCCGGGGATGCTTTATGAGCTTGTATCTCTATAGTTGCTTTTAAACCCTTATTTAAGATGGGAGAGTCGGCTGTGGGGGGGGCGGTTGGTTGGGAGTGGGGAGCCGGCCGATAAATAAAGAGGTTGCAAGTTAGTGTCACTTAGGGAATGAGCTGGCTGGGGAGAAGTGTAAATTCAGGCGAGAAAGGGCCGCACCGCTGGTAAATAGGAGCTTCGTCTAAATGTCCTGATTTATTTGCGAGTCTCAAATAGGTTTGGGGGGTCTGCGTCCCTTGAAGCTATTAGAACTTCGAAATGATCTTGGAGAGCTTGTTTTCAAGGAGGGGGAGCTTCTTAAGGGAAATGAAGGAGAGAAGGTGGGGTCGAGACTGCCCGTTGTCTCTTTCCCCTGATGTGACCTTGGCGCTTTATTTCAGAAAGGATAAGAGTTGCAGTCCCCTGTCAATTAACTCTCTGTGTTTGTGTGCATGCACAGGAGAAATAGACTTGCGGTTGGCTGGCCTCTGAGTTGAAGCCCATCTTGCAGCAAGTGGATGGAATCAAATCAGTGGTTTTCACACTTCCAGCTGCTCAAGAGCAGTCACGAGTCATGAGCCGTTCCTTTGGGCACAGGTCTGCTGAGGACCCTTGCTCATCTGCGAGAGAAACCTTTGCATGGGATTCTGGGTCATATCCTCGGAAGCACGCTCAGTTCACAAGGAGGTGTTGGCTGGCCTTTTGTTGCCCCTCACCATTGCCCTGTATGAACTGGGAAGGCAGTCTGATATATTCCCTGCCACTGCATGCCGTAGGAGAAAGGTAGAGGTGGATGGGTAAGGGTGGGCAGTAGCTCTGATCTTCTCATTGAGGAACCCATGAGGAGAATCCAATGAACCTCAAGTTTCCTTGGAACGTTGGACAGCCTCTTCAGTCCAGTTGTCCTTTGGGTCCACCCTAGGGCTGGATTTGTGCCACTATTACACTTGGTTCTTGGCAAGTTGGAGGTGGAGCATGGCCAAAGAGATGCACGGCCAAGCAGAAGGGGCAGCAGGGACAGTCTCCTGGTTGCTCAGACCAGAAAGCAAGCCTGACCTGGAAGTTTTTCTAAGAATCAGGGGGTATCACCTGACTTCCTCATGTTCTGGTGTTGTTAAGGTCTTCTGTGCTGGACTGGTTGGTCTCTCTGCAATTCTTTAAGAACATAAGCACATAAGAAGAACCCTGCTGGATAAGAACAGTGGTCCATCTAGTCCAGCATCCTGTCTCACACAATAGTTGACCAGTTTCTCTGGATGGCCAATGACAGGGCAGAGAGGCTGAAGCCTTCCCCTGATAAGAACATCAGAAGAGACCTGCTGGATCAGACCAATGGTGCATCGAGTCCAGCATCCTGTCTCACACAGTGGCCAACTAGTTCTACTGGATGGCCAACAACAGGACATAGAGGCTGAGGTCTTCCCCTGATAAGAACATGTGAAGAGCCCTGCTGGATCAGACCAGTGGATCTAGCCCAGCATCCTGTCTTACACTGTGGCCAACCAGGTCCTCTGGATGGCCAACAACAGGACAGAGGCCCAAGGCCTTCCCCTGATGTTTTCTCTTGGTTCTGGGATGAAGAAGAAGAAGAAGAAGAGATTGGATTTATACCCTGCCCTTCACTACCCAAAGGAGTCTCAGAGCAGCTTACAAACTCCTCTCCCTTCCCCTCCCCACAACAGACACCCTGTGAGGTAGGTGGGGCTGAGAGAGCTCTGACAGAAACTGCTCTTTCAAGAACAGCTGTGCCAGAACTATGGCTTGCCCAAGGTCATCCAGCAGGTGCAAGTGGAGGAGTGGGGAATCAAACCCGGTTCTCCCAGATTATAGTCCAGGCACTTAACCACTACACCAAACTGGCTCTCAACACCAAACTTAGTGCCTCTGAATGTGGAAGTTCTCTTCAGTCACCATGGCTCCTGGACACTGATAGACTTTCCTTTTGCCTGAGCAAAGGATGACATCCCAGTTGAGTCCCCCTTGAAGTCTCTTGTTTCTTGGGTTCTCTGAGTGTTGGAAGCCTGGAGACTGCAAGTCTAATGTGTTGTGGATCCCAAGGACCTTCAAGTAGGGTAGGTCTTCTTGGAATCCAGGGGTCTCCTAAGAGAACAAGGCCAGAACTCTTCGCCATGGTTCTTTACAGAAGTTCCCAGTGGTCCAGGTCTTCTAAAGCAGGTACCACAATGGGTACCACAGATGCATCTCAGGCCTGCTTAATTCTTCACGGGAAACATAAGAACATAAGAACATAAGAGAAGCCAATGTTGAATCAGGCCAGTGGCCCATCTAGTCCAACACTCTGTCACACAGCGGCCAAAATATACCAGGTGCCATCAGGAGGTCCAGCAGTGGGGCCAGGACACTAGAAACCCCTCCCACTGCTGCCCTCCTCTAGCACCAAGTATAGAGCGCATCACCTGCTCCCAGACTGAGAGTTCCTATCGATACCCTGGGGCTAATAGACACTGATGGACTTGCAGCTCCATATGATTATCTTATTCCCTCTTGAAACTGTCCATGCTTGAAGCAGCCACCACCGTCCTATGGCAGTGAATTCGATATGCTGAATCACTCTTTGGGTGAAGAACTATTTCCTTCTATTTGTTCTAAGCCTGACTGCTCAGCAATCCTTCGATCGGAGTGCCCACCTGTTCCTGACAATCTGCGAGAAAGGAGAAAGTACTGCTCCCTCAACCTAGCTCAAGCGTCAGTCATACATCTTATAAACCCAATCATATCACCCCTCAGTCATCGTTTCTCCAAGCTACAAGAGCCCCAAGCATTTTAACTTCTTATTCTTCATTAGGAAAGGTGTTCCAACACCATTTAGATGCATTCTCAGGCCTGCTTAATTCTCTGCACAAGCAAAACAAACAAAAACTATGCACCAGCACAACCCAGACTCTTCAAGAAAACTGGATTCTTCACACTTTCCCTGAGTTGTTTTGAGTTGAACAAAGTTATTGCTTTTCAGCAGAATTTCTTCTTCTTTTTGTTGTCAAGGAGAAAGGAAGATGGAGCTATGCACGGCAGTGAAGGTGGCAGGCAAATAACAGTGAAGAAGGTGCCTCCACAAATGAAGTCTAGTTGTCCTTCTGGCTGCTGAAATCTCGGCAGGCTTTCTCTATATACTTCAAAACTGTTCAGGCCAGGGGGGTCCCCAAACTTTTTGAACCTGCAAGCACCTTTGGAATTCTGACACAGGGCGGTGGGCGAAATCCCAAAATGGCTTCCACGGGAGGCGGAGCCAGTCACAAAATGGCTGCTGCAGGAGGACCACAAAATGGCTGCTGCAGGAGGACCACAAAATGTGAAGGAGGGAAGTTACATCTAACTGTAACAGTAGAATTCACCATCTCAGGCAGAAACTGTGTTTAACGGGATGCCTTTTAATCTGCACAACCAATCAGAAGCCCTGCTGGGCGAATGCTCCACCTCGCCCCTCTCTTTCTCGAGGCATTTGGTGGGCACCATAGTGCCGGTGGGCACTACGTTGGTTTATGCCGTCGGGGGTCTAGAAACTTTAAAAAAAGGAACACAGAATCCCAGGAGGCTGGATTTCATGCCCAGCACCACGTTCTTTAGGTTGCCCATGCCCCCAAGATATCAGGGCTCTTGCCTTCTACTGTACATTGTTTATTGGCAATCTCTTCCTCGAGTTCACTGTAAGAGTTACTTCGCCTGGAGGGATGTGTGAGCATAAACTTATGTTATAGATTCTCTACTAATCAACAATGCTTCCCCTTTAATGCATAACTATTGCCTGGGGTTAAATTCTTCTGGAATCTGCCGCCGCTGTTTGCGATATTAATTAAGCTTCTGTCAACGTTTCGGCTATAAACCCTCTTTGTAAAAGCGGTTGTAAAAAATCACTCTAGATTAAAACCCAACGTCAGAAAGTTTCCACTGGGGAGAGTTAATATTTCTCTCCGATTCTACTATGCACTGTACGGAAACGTGGAGCTGCTCAGAGTGGAAGAAGCAACGCCGTGGATGAAAATGCAACTCTTTGCGGATGAATTAGGCAGCCAGCTTAAACAAGAACTCATGGGCACTCCATGAAATTGCTGAGCGGACAGGTTAGAACGGATAAAAGGAAGTCCTTCTTCACCCAAAGAGTGATTCACACATGGAATTCACTGCTACAGGAGGTGGTGGCAGCTACAAGCATGGATGGCTGCAAGAGGGAATTAGATAAGCATATGGAGCAGAGGTCCCTCAGTGGCTATGACCCACAAGGTATAGATAGGAACTCTCAGTCTGGGGCAGGTGATGCACTCTATTCTTGGTGCTGGGGGGGGGCAGCAGTGGGAGGGCTTCTAGTGTCCTGGTCCCACTGGTGGACCTCCTGATGGCACCTGGTATTTTTGACCACTGTGTGACACAGAGTGTTGGACTAGATGGGCCATTAGCCTGATCCAAAATTGGTTTCTCTTATGTTCTTAATTTCTAGAGCTTTTGGGGCTCCACCACAAAGATATTGGTCTGAAGAAGTCAGAGGAAATGGACAGCAACCTGGGTGTTGGACTGGATGGGCCACTGGCCTGATCCAACACTGGCTTCTCTTATGTTCGTATGTGGGACTTAGTGCTGAGGGCCAGTGCGGTGTAGAGCGGAGGTGTCGAACTCATTTGTTAAGAGGGCCGGCTCTGACATAAGTGTCATTTTGTCGGGCTGGGCCAAGGCCAGGTGTGCCGTGAACCATTATGCCGGGTTCCAGAAATATAGACTGCATAAAGGACAGCGGCTGGTAAGCTCCGAGTTGGTGTGTCCTCACTGCAGTGCCCCACGGGCTGGGAGGAGGGTTGCAGAGGAGAACCCGCATGGGCAGACCGGAGAGCCAGCGGTGCAGCAATGGGCAGGCGCTGCCACGCTGCTCGACTGCTGGAGATGAGGTTGTTCTGCCACGCTGAAGCCCCGGTCGGAGTGGCTCCCCCCACTCCCCCCCCCGACAGTCTCCTGTTCCCTCCCTTGCGCTAGTTGCTCGCAGGCCACATAAGAGTCCTGGACAGGCCAGTTCTGGCCCCCGGGCCTTATGTTTGACACCCCTGGTGTAGAGGGTATGTAGACCCCTGGTGTAGAAGGCAATGGCAAAGCACCTCTGCAGGTCTCTTGCTTTGGAAGCCCCAAGGGGTTGCCATAGGTTGGGTGGTTCTTTCCGTCACCGGCCGTGCAGCCCCATCCCATCGCAGGAGAGAAGAGAAGAAGATGAGAAGAGTTCTACTGGAGGGCCAACAACAGGGCATAGAGGCGGAGGTCTTCCCCTGGTAAGAACATGTGAAGAGTCCTGCTGGATCAGACCAGTGGTCCACCTAGCCCAGCATCCTGTCTCGCACTGTAGCCAATCAGGTTCTCTGGAGGGCCAACAAGAGGGCACAGAGGCCGAGGCCTTCCCCTGATGTTGTCTCTTGGTTCTGGGATGAGGAAGAAGAAGAAGAAGAGGAGGAGGAGGAGGAGGAGATTGGATTTATACCCTGCCCTTCACTGCCCAAAGGAGTCTCAGAGCACCTTACAAACTCCTTTCCTTTCCCCTCCCCACAACAGACACCCTGTGAGGTAGGTGGAGATGAGAGAGCTCTGACAGAAACTGCTCTTTTTCCAGAACAGCTCTGACAGAACGATGGCTTGCCCAAGGTCATCCAGCAGGTGCAAGTGGAGGAGTGGGGGAATCAAACCCGGTTCTCCCAGATTAGAGTCTGAGCACTTCACCACTACAGCAACCTGGATCAAGACTGGTAAAAGTCAACTCAAGGGCCTTCAAAAGCAGTGCAAGGGAAACAAGGGTCTCTCCCTCAAAGGGTGGTGCTTCATTTTTTAATGTTGGCATCCCCTTGCTTTCATGAGGAACTTGTAGAGAAGCGCAAGAGTCCAGGAGCGCCTTAAAGTCTAACAAAATCTGTGGCAGGGGAGGAGCTTTCGTGAGTCACGGCTCACTTCTTCAGATATCTGATACCTGCTCACTTCTTCACATATTCTTCAGGTATCCGAAGAAGTGAGCCATGACTCATGAAAGCTCCTCCCCTGCCACAAATGTGAGCCAGTTTGGTGTAGTGGTTAAGTGGGCGGACTCTAATCTGGGAGAACCGGGTTTGATTCCCCACTCCTCCACTTGCACCTGCTGGTGTGACCTTGGGTCAGTCACAAGCTCTGGCACAGCTGTTCCTGAAAGAGCAGCTTGTGTTAGAGCTCTTTCAGCCTCACCTACCTCCCAGGGTTTCGGTTGTGGGGAGGGGAAGGGAAAGGAATTTGTAAGCTGCTCTGAGACTCCAAGTGAAGGGTGTATAAATCCAATCTCCTCCTCCTCCTCCTCCTCCTCCTCCTCCTCCTCCTCCTCTTCTTCTTTGTCTTCGTCTTCAACTTTAAGGTGCTCCTGGACTCTCGCTCTTTTCTGCTGCTACGGACAGACGGTTACCCATCTTGATCTATCTTCATGAGGAACTTACTTCCTAAGGTCCTGAGGGGTGGGTGGGTGGGTGAGCACAGACCGATGGGATCTCTGTATTCGTCAGGGTCCAAAATTGAGGGATTCTCTATAGTCGTTCTCAGAGAATTCCTCTCCATCCCTATGTGCCCTGGGGTACCTTCAGACTGGCATCTGAACATCTGCATGCATTGATGAGAAACTCTGAGCAGTGCAGAGGGATGACCAATTGCATATAGAAAGTCATTGTTGGCTGATGGTAACTGGATTGAAGCTGCCTTCTACTGAATCAGACCCTTCGCCCATCAAAGTCCAGATTGTCTGCTCAGACTGACAGCAGCTCTCCAGGGTCTCAAGTGGAGGCCTTTCGCATCAGTGGTCCTTTCAACCAGAGATGCACCTGGTCCTTTCAACCAGAGATGCAGGGGATCGAACCTGGGGCCTTCTGCATACCAAGCAGATGCTCTTCTGCTGAGCCACAGCCCCTTCTATGTGTGAACCAGGCTCTTGACAGTCTGAACTGAATGTGCTGCAAATTGCTGTGTTTCAGTTGATCGGAAAGTCGTTTCCTCTTTCTCATGGGTGGTAGAAAAGGGATGTACAGAGAAGCAGGACTCAGAGTTCTTGCTGGGTTCTCATCGTGTCCCAGCGGTCTTGTAAACACATTCTGTTCTTGATGGAAGATCTTTCTCCTTTGCCTGGTGCTGCATGGGAAATATCAGCTTGGAAGGGCTGCCTGAGATATGTCCCTCTCCATTACACGGAGGAGTGATTGTGCCCAGGATAATTCCAGGGACTTCTGGCCACTGGACGCTTCGATCAAAGCACTTGAATCCTTGGCTTTAAGAGTTGCAGATTGACTAGTGGCAGACGAATCTATAATGGCAGGAATATTTTTGGAACGAGCGTGGACTCAATTTGAACCAAACCCATATCACCAAAATGAAACAGACTTATTTCTCCCCAGAAACCAGAGCAGCAGCTGTGCCTTGTTTAAGAGCTTCTCTCAAGCCTGAACCAAAAGCAGAAGCCTAAAATAAATTCAGATCAGGAGGCCAAACCATGAGTTTGCTGGAGAAACCTTGCCATGATGGTACACTTAACCAAACTGTGATGTATCATGAATATGGAGGTTCAGCCCACTTCTGGCCCCAGTGGTGAACTTCCTGATGGCACCTGGGTTTTGGCCACTGTGTGAGACGGAGTATTGGACTGGATGGGCCATTGCCCTGATCCAACACGACTCCTCCTGTGGTCTTATCGTCTGTAATTTTAGTGCTTGGGGGGCAACAGTGGGAGGGTTTCTGGCCCCACTGGGGGACCTCCTGATGGCCCCTGAGTTTTGGCCACTGTGTGAGATAGAGTGTTGGACCGGATGGGCCATTGGCCTGATCCAACATGGCTTCTCTTATGTTCTTATCTCTGGGGCAGTGATGCTCTGTGTTCTTGGTGCTTGGGGGGCAACAGTGGGAGGGTTTCTGGAGTTCTGGCCCCACTGGGGGACCTCCGGATGGCCCCTGGATTTTGGCCACTGTGAGACAGAGTGTTGGACCGGACGGGCCATTGGCCTGAACCAACATGGCTTCTCTTATATTCTTAACTCAGTGAGACTGGTCAGGCTGAGAGAATGTGACTGGCCCAAGTTCACCCAGCAAGCTTCCATGGCAGAGTGGGGATTTGAACTTGGGTCTCCCAGATCCGAGTCCACTACTTTAACCGCTGCACCACGCTGGTTCTCCATGGGTTGATATTGACCCTTTCACTTCCCCCTTTTTATGTTGCTGATGTTCCCATCTTGTCTGTGTCTTTCATGCCTTATTTCTGCCCTTTTTTTGCCTGGAGGCAAACATTTTTTTTGTCTGTTTGGCAGGAGGATACGATATCGGCAGAAAGTCTCATTGGTTGTGGAAGGGAGGAGCAAAAAGAAACAGGGATTTTCAGGTCCAACAAGGGGACAACCAAATTCAGTGGATCGCTAATTGGGACCATGTTACACATGGTGGGAGTTGTCTAAGTTTCTGGTCTGGATCCTGTGGGCCTGCTCCGTTCATAGCAGGGCTTTCCTGCAGAGGCTGGGAAGAGAACGTAAGAATGTAAGAAGAGCCCTGCTGGATCAGACCAGTGGCCCATCTAGTCCAGCCTCCTGGCTCACACAGCGGCCAACCAGTTCCTCTGGAGGGCCAACAACAGGGCATAGAGGCCGAGGCCTTCATAAGGACATCAGAAGAGCCCTGCTGGATCAGACCAGTGGTCCTTCTAGTCTAGCATCCTGTCTCATTCAGTGGCCAACCAGTTCCTCTGGAGGGCCAACAACAGGGCAGAAAAGCCGAGTCCTTCAGAAGAACATCAGAAGAGCCCTGATGGATCAGACCAGTGGTCCATCTAGTTCAGCATGCTGTCAAACCGTTCCACTGGAGATCCAGTAACAGGGCATACAGGACAATGCCTTCCCCTGATGTTGCCTCCTGGCACTGGGATTCAGAAGACAACTGCTTCTGAACATGGAAGTTCCCTTTATTCGCCATGGCTAGTAGCCCCTGATAGACCTATCCTCCATGACTCTAATCCCCTTGGAAGGCCTTCTATGCCGGTGGCTAGCACTAGATCCTCTGGCAGCAAATTCCACGTTTTAATCACTCTCTCTTTAAGGAAGTATTTCCCTTTGTCTGCCCTGAATCTACTGCCCATCAGCTTCATTAGATGCCCTCCTGTAGCATGTTGCAATAGGGGAAGTCTCCTTCCAGCAGGAAAAAGCACCACTGCGCATGGAAGGAATCTACAGGGCTGTGGCTCAGTGGCAGAGCATCTGCTCGGCATGCAGAAGGTCCCAGCTTCAATCCCCGGAATCTCCAGTTAAAAGGATCAGGTAGGAGGTGGTATGAAAGACCCTAATCTGAGACCCTGGAGTGCTGCTGCCAGTCTGAGTAGAAAATACTGAAGTTGCTGGACCGACAGTCAGATTCAGTATAAGGCAGCTTCATGCGTGACGCTTTGCCTTTTCCCAGAAGCTGGGAACCAGCAAGCAAGTCTCCTACGTTAAGGGTTAATTTGAAGAGCGCCATCTACTTTAATTAAATCACCCAAATTAAAACTTGTAACGAATGCGCTATTAAGCATTCCGGTTATTTTTATTTCATGCATATTTCAGAATACTTATGGCTGACGGCTGACGCTAAGGTTGTAACAAATTAGGCCCATTAATGTGCCGCGCTCTGTGAAACGGAACGGGGCTGTTTTTGGAGGTGTGTTGAACTTGTTAGGGTCTCTGCGTTGGCCGGAAGTGGATCTGAACCAGAACTGCGGGAGTTTGCTGGCCTGTAACTGTAGTAATGATTGATTGATAGTGGGTGTCATGGACAGTGAAGATTGCCACATTTCCAGCAAACCAATGCTCCCTCTAGGCTGTGGAGTCTTGTGAGCAAAAATTCTCCTTTGTGAGCTACTGGCTTTAAAGTTGTGAAAGAGCGATTTGGCTGCTGCAGAAATTAGTTTGCTCGGGAGCCACCCTTCCTGAGCGAAGACAAAAATGTGTGAGCCGGAGGCTAGAAAACTGCGAGCCAGCTCACACTAACTCAGCTTAGAGGGAACACTGGTGGTGACACCCGGACCACACAAACCGTGCTTCCGTTTTTGTGTGTGTAAGGGAAGCATGCTGTTGCATGGGAAATGCAGCCTTTGGGCTCAGACCTGGACATCTGCCACATGGGGGAATAACACTGGTCAACCGTACAGGGCTGTTGAAAGGATTGCTGTGATCGTACCATCTGAAACTCCTGAACTACATGGAGAAGGGGAAGGACGACAAGAGGTGGTGGCAGCCAGTGTTCCCTCTAAGCTGTGGAGTCTTGTGAGCAAAAATTCTACTCTGTGAGCTACTGGCATCAAAGTTGTGAGCGAGCGATTTGGCTGCTGCATCCATTAGTTGGCTTTGGAGCCATCCCTTCCTGAGCGAAGGCAAAAGCGTGTGAGCCGGAGGCTAAAAAACTGTGAGCTGGCTCACCTCAACTCAGCTTAGGGGGAGCACTGGTGGCAGCTACAAGCATGGGCAGTTTCAAGAGGGAATTAGATAAACATACGGAGCAGAAGTCCATCATTGACTATTAGCCACAGGGTATAGATGGGAATTCTCAGTCTGGGGCAGGTGATGCACTCTATTCTTGGTGCTGGAGGGGCAGCGGAGGGAGGGCTTCTAGTGTCCTGGCCCCACTGCTGGACCTCCTGACGGCAACTGGTATTTTTGACCACTGTGTGACCCAGAGTGTTGGACTGGATGGGCCATTGGCCTGATCCAACATTGGCTTCTCTTATGTTCTTATGTTCTTACGACTATATCGTTCTAAACGGCATTCTTCATTTGGGCTGGTTTTGCTGTAAGGTCACCAGCCTCCAGTTGGCTGTAGGTTACAACTGATCTCCAGGTGATAGAAATCAGTTCCCCTGGAGAAAATGTCTGCTTTGGAAGGTGGGCTCTAAGGCATTACACCCCACTGACGTCACTCTCTTCCCCAAACCCCGCCCTCCGCAGGCTCCACCCCCCAAATCTCCAGGAATTCCCCAACCTGGAGCGGGCAACCCTATTTTGGAGGGGCTGGGTAGATTCGACAGAGATTTGGGGTTTCAGGGTTTGGGGTGTTGCAGCTTTGTAAACGGGGCTGAGTCCACGATTCTCCCAAGCTTCGCCGAAGCTGAAAACCCAGCCTGTTTTACTTCGGTGACGCGTCGTCGTGTTATGAAATCAGCAGCGCATTTGCATCCCGAAGAGGAGAGTTTAAATTTAGAAATGCGAAGGCAGTCCTGGGATGTGTCGGCGTGTTTGTGAGTGCGCACGCTCGCGGGTCTGTTTGCATTTCTACGAGTGGGATTCTCTCGTCGCCTGTTGCTGTGTCGCATCAGACAGATTGGCTGGGAAGGCGGGGGGGGGGGAGAAGTTATCTGTGAGAAGAACAAAACACCCAGTCTGGCTGGTGGATTTGTTTGTTTCCAAAGAAGATCCGTGAAATTCCAGTCACCCCAACCCGGGGTTCCCCAACTGTTTTGATCCTGCGGGTAACCTTGGAATTTGGACGCAGGGTGGTGGGTGCAACCGCAACATGGCCACCACGGGAGATGGGGCCAGCCAGCCAACCACACACACACACACACACACACACACAAAGAGGAAGCCCAATTGCCCAGGACAAGAGGACTGACTTTAAAAATTACACTGGGAAAGAGTGAGAGGATAAAACCAACACGGTGGTTATTTGAATCTGTACAGCCAGTCAGGTCTCTAACGGCCAACTTGGCAGGAGCCCCATTTGGCCTCACCCATTAAAAAAACACTTGGCGGGCACCAGGAAAGAAATTGGCGGGCACCATGCAATGCTCCCTCTGATCTGTGGAGTCTTGTGAGCAAAAATTCTACTCTGTGAGCTACCGGCATTAAAGTTGTGAGCGAGCGGTTTGGCTACTGCATGAATTAGTCTGCTCTGGAGCCCTCCTTCCTGAGCTAAGACAAAAATGTGTGAGCTGGGGGCTAAAAAACTGTGAGCTAGCTCGCACTAACTTGGCTTAGAGGGAACATTGGTGCCATGGTGCCCATGGGCACCTGTTGGAGAACCCTGCCCTAAGCTATCCTGGGTCCATTGTGACAATAACCCCCATCAGCTGCCCTGAGTGACTTGGGAGGAAATCATCACCATCACCACCACCACCATTACCATCATCATCATCACCACCACCACCACCATTATCATCTTCATCATCATCATCATCACCACCACCACTATCATCATCATCATCATCATCACCACCACCACCACCATCTTCATCATCATCATCATCACCATCACCACCACCACCATTACCATCATCATCATCACCACCACCACCACCATTATCATCTTCATCATCATCATCATCACCACCACCATCTTCATCATCATCATCATCACCACCACCACCACCACCAACATCATCATCCCCATGAAAACTAAGCCTAATAGAATCCAGTTATATCAGATTGCAGTACCATTAAGACTTCATCTTAACTGCAACCCATGTTTATTATATATATACAAGAGGGGATCCGCAACAAAATGTTGCCATCCCTCCTTATTGGCATTTCAGTGCAGGGGAAGAAATGACCAAGCCCACACAGACTCACACTCCTGTAGTCTCTGAAGGAGAAAAGGTTTTCCTCCCCACCCACTCTGTTTTTTATTTTCCCTGTAACAGTAAACCATAAAACTAATTGGCTGGGAGGAAGCGGGGAAACAGGGAAGAGCGGAGGCACTGGAAACTGCTCTCGCCTGCTCTAAAGGGCAGAATCAAAGACATGTTTATTTTCTGCTGGCTTTCCCTCCCCCCCCCTTTTTTTTTGAGGTAAGTGTGCACTTTCTTCTTGCAATTTCATGGAAAGCAGAAGGAGCCGCCTGGGCAGAGTGAAGGGAGCTGAAAGCTGCAGCGGTTTGCTTTTATTGTTGTTGTTGTTGTTCAGTCACTTTAAAAATCTGGAGGCAGATCCTGTTGTCGGCTGCTGCAGGCTTGAACGTTTGGTGGAGGGGGCGTGGCCGTGCGGGATGACTCAATGCGATCGGAACTACAGGAGGGGGAGGGAGGGGGAGAGAACGCTCCTCCTCGTCTGCCTGGGTAAGTCCGTTACTTGCAGTGAAGGCTGATTTGCTTTTTGGGCATTTTTAACCTCCCCCTATATTTTTTTAAAGTTTTTACATTTTTCTGCACATATGGGGAGTGGCCCACGTGTGCAGGATAATCACTTTTCACTCCATGTGTCCCTGATCTGTGGAATTAAGTATCCGCACGCACTGGGGACACTTGGCTATTAGTATATAGATATTGTCTTGCTCCTCGTATAAGGAGCTCAGGGTGGCTTACATGAATCCTCCTTCCTCTGTTTTATCCTCGCAACAAGCCTGCAAGGTGGGCTTGGCTGAAAGCCTGTGACTGGCTCATGTCAACTGGTGAGCTTCGTGAATGAGCTGGGATTTGAACTTAGCTCCTCCAGTGGAGGACTCCGATCCCTGCACCTCTGTGGTTCAAACAACGAGTTAGGTTGCTTGCAGTTCTTTTCAGAAACATCTGGTGGCCGGAGGCGGGGTGGGTGAGATGCCCTACCATTCTGTGCAGGGTGAGGCAGCCTAACTCAAGTGGCATGTTCGGAGTACTGTTGAAGGTTACCAGTGAATGAGAGAAGGAGAGGAGGAGGAGATTGGATTTATACCCCACCCTTCACTACCCGAAGGAGTCTCAGAGTGATTTACAATCCCTTCCCCTTCCCCTCCCCACAGCAGACACCCTGGGAGGTAGGTGGGGCGGAGAGAGCTCTCTCAAGAACTGCCCTTGAGAGAACAGCTCTCAGAGAACTTGTGACTGACCCAAGGTCACACCAGCAGCTGCAGGTGGAGGAGTGGGGGAATCAAACCCATTCTCCCAGATTAGAGTCCTCACTCTTAACCACTATGCCAAACTGGCTCAAATTCTCAAATACAAACAGTCAGATGCTTTCTCATGATAATTTTCACCATCGTGGGGTGGAGGAACCATGTAGATTTTCTGCATGAGGCACAAGCTTATCTCAGTGACATTGGTGACATTTAGAGTGGGCAAGGAAATCCCCGTTCTATAGTTTAGGCCAGATGGAATTCGGATTGCCAGCCTTCAGGTGGTAGTCAACCATCAGTGGATGTACAATGTATGAAGGTATGCAGACCACCAAAAGAAACTGTACAAATGAAGGATTAGACAACGAATGGTGTCCTTCAAATGAACTCGTACTTTCTTCTACAGTCCTTTTTTCACAGAAGTTATCAACCACTCTGTCTCTCAACACAGTCACAAATGAAGTGGCCATGGATCGCCCAGGTTGCTGTCCGTTTCCTCTGACTTCTTCAGACCGCTATCTCTGGGGTGGAGCCCCAAAAGCTCTAAAAGTCAAGAACGTAAGAGAACCGGGTCTGATTCCCCCACTCCTCCACTTGCACCTGGCTGGATGACCTTGGGCAAGCCATAGTTCTGATTAGAGCAGTCCTTGAAAAAGATCAGTTTCTCTCAGAGCTCTCTCAGCCCCACCTCCCTCACAGGGTGTCTGTGGTGGGGAGGGGAAGGGAAAGGAGTTTGTAAGCTGCTCTGAGACTCCCTTGGGTAGTGAAGGGCGGGGTATAAATCCACTCTCCTCCTCTTCTTCTTGTTTATGATTTTGGATGCTTCTCGCTAAATAAAATATATTTACTGCAGTTACTGATTTTGTTAATATGACTTAGCGTACATACACTGCTTCCATTGTTCTTCTCTGTTATCACAGCCCTTCCTTGACAGCGCAGGCTGGGGTATGTTCAGAGCGGTGTGCCAACTCTGTGGCTGTCTGAAGCACTGCAGCTATCGTGTACCACCCGCATGCCCTTTCCTCGGTGAAGCTGGGCAGCACGTTTAACCAGGAGCACATGTGGCAGCTAGGATTGCCAGCTTTGGATAAAGGAAATTTCTGGAGATTTAGGGAGTGGGGAGGGGTTTGGGGAGCAGAGGGCCCTCAGCAGGGTACAATCCCACAGCATCCAGCCTGCAAAACAGTCATTTTCAGCAGAGGAGCTAATCTTGGTCATCTGGGGATCGGTTGTGATAGAGGGAGGTCTCCAGGTCTCACCTGGAGATTGGCAACCCTTCTGGGGACCCAACACCTTGGGGGAAATCCTGTAGGGTTTCTCAGTCCTGACGCCCCTGCGGGCGCATGGAAATATACATGCGTTCTTTCCCTCGAGGAAACAAGTTCTGCCCTTTAATTTTTCATGTGCTCTTCCTTGAAGACATCCCGGCTGGCATGCACGGGGAGGTCTCCCCTTCCTTATTAGCTGTCAGCACAACAGCCTTGTGAAGCGGAGGAGGCTGAGAGCGAATGGCTTGCCCAAGGACAGCTGGCGAGTTCCATGTGGCTCTGAACTTGCGCATCCCCAGTCCAAGCCTGAAAACTCTCTCCCCGTTCGGCTGCATCTCGCCAGCTCCCTTTTTGATGAACAACAGGCATCAAAGCTCACAGGAGTTCTGTAAGACTGTGGGAAGGAAGAGGGGTTGTAAACTCCCTCCTGAGTTAGAAAGTGCAGAACCGAGAAGCCGAGGCATCTATTTTGGGCGGTAGCATTTGGCGTCTCTTCTACCCACGCTGTTGCCTGCAACCACCTTCTGTTCTGTTTCATTGTGTCCCCTCCTGGCCCGATGGATTTGTGTCCCCTCTGAAGCATCTCTGGTTCTTCCATCTCTTCTGGGTCAGGGTTCTAGTGCAGCAGGCCCCTCAGAGAGGTGCGAGGAGCTCTTAGGGTTAAAACCAGGGGTTCCTCCCAGGGCTTGCCTTTGTTAGGCCAGAAAATTGGCTGATAATTCTCTCTGCAACTGCATCCCACCAAGAGCAAGTAAGAACATAAGAAGAGCCCTGCTGGATCAGACTAGTGGTCCAACTAGTCCAGCATCCTGTCTCTCATAGTGGCCAACCAGTTCCTCTGGAGGGCCAACAGTGGGGCAGAGAGGCCGAGGCCTTCATAAGAACATCAGAAGAGCCCTGCTGGATCAGATCAGTGGTCCATCTAGTCCAGCATCCTGTCTCACACAGTGGCCAACCAGGAGGGCCAGCAACAGGGCAACAGACCAGTGGTTCATCTAGTCCAGCATCCTGTCTCTCATAGTGGCCAACCAATTCCTCTGGAGGGCCAACAGTGGGGCAGAGAGGCCGAGGCCTTCATAAGAACATCAGAAGAGCCCTACTGGATCAGACCAGTGGTCCATCTAGTCCAGCATCCTGTCTCACACAGTGGCCAACCAGGAGGGCCAACAACAGGGCAACAGACCAGTGGTCCATCTAGTCCAGCATCCTGTCTCTCATAGTGGCCAACCAATTCCTCTGGAGGGCCAACAGTGGAGCAGAGAGGCCGAGGCCTCCATGAAAACATCAGAAGAGCCCTGCTGGATGAGACCAGTGATCCATCTCATCCAGCATCCTGTTTCACACAGTGACCAACCAGTTCCTCTACAGGGCCAACAGCAGGGCAACAGTTCCTCTGGGTGGCCAACCACAGTATCATAAATTAACGCTGGTGCTTCCTCATGTAGACCCAACAGTGATCCTCTTGAGCAGGGGTCCCCAACGTGGTGCCCACTGACCCCTTTCTTGGCACCTGTAATGTGTTTCTAGAAAGTAGGAGGGGCCGGGTGGGACTTTTGGCCAGCAGGGCTTCTGATTGGCCACTGTAAATTGGATTGGCTGTGCAGTCCCAAAACAGCAACAGCATTGTTTAGGCAGCAGCAGCCGTCTCAGCTCAAGGCTCTTCACTGGTTGACTGAAGATAAGCTGTGTGTAACGCAAGAAGTGTGCTCATTTGGAAAGGCATCCTGTTAAACCGGGCTCCTGCCTGAAATACTGAAGATTTATTATTTGGGTTATGCGTAATATCCCTTCCTGATAGGGTTTCCAGCCCCCCTGGGGATCCCCTGCCTCCAGGAAGTGCCCCCCAGCGCCCATCAGCTGCCTGGCGGAGACTTACCAGGAACGAGAGGGCGGCCCAAGCTACATCGCCGCTGTACCGGAAGGGATCACCAACAACTATAAACTGTGTAATGAAAATAAACAGCCAATGAACAAATAGATAATATCTATTAAGGCAGATATTTCAAGAGGGAATTAGATAAACATATGGAGCAGAAGTCTATCAGTGGCTGTTAGCCACAGGGTATAGATGGGAATTCTCAGTCTGGGGCAGGTGATGCACTCTATTCTTGGTGCTGGAGGGGGCAGCAGTGGGAGGGCTTCTCGTGTCCTGGCCCCACTGCTGGACCTCCTGATGGCACCTGGTATTTTTTGGCCACTGTGTGGCAGAGTGTTGGACTGGATGGGCCATTGGCCTGACCCAACATTGGCTACTCTTATGTTCTTATGTTCTTAAAGTACAACATTTGACATAATCATAGAAATTACATTCCAAAATATAAGCACAAGGAACCACTCCATAAGTATACAACTCATTAAACCAGGCTGCAAATCCTTTTAAACAACGGTGTAAACCAGTCACAGGATGTTTCCTCAAGCCAAAGGTGGGGAGGACTGCAGACGACTTGCAGCTTGCGATTACAACTTGACGCGTTCGCCAGCTTCCTGACTTCCACATTCCACAAAAACTTGATCAAAAGTCAGTACTCTCTCCTGTAGCAATAATTCAAAGGAACCCACAGCAATAAGACCAGTGAAATTGGGTGCAACATACTTTTCAAAAATAGACATCATTTATTTGTTCGTTGGTTGGTTGTTTATTTTCGTTACACAGTTTATAGTCGTTGGCGTTTCCGTTCACTGTGTAATTCTGCTATATATTTTTGCTGGTACCAGAAGTGATGCCATCGCACCAGCGATGTTGCACCCAGACTGTGGTATCTAAAAACTCTATGGTAGAAGCCATTTTTGCCATAGAGGTTTGCCTTTAATGCCAGAGAGCCACTGCAATGGCACAACATGATGACGTCACTTCTGGTATGTGCCTCCTGAAGGCACCTGGTATTTTTGGCCACCGTGTGGCCCAGAGTGTTGGACTGGATGGGCCATTGGCCTGATCCAACATTGGCTTCTCTGATGTTCTTGACTGGGACGGCTCAGGCTAGCCTGATCTTATGAGATCTCAGAAGCTAAGCAGGGTCAGCCCTGGTTTCTGCTTGGATGGGAGACCACCAAGGAAGCCCAGGGCAGTGGGAAACCACCTCTGAGGTCTCTTGCCTTGAGAACCCTACGGGGTCGCTGTAAGTCGGCTATGACTTGATGGCAAAAAAAAGGCAGGAGGGGTTGCATGATGAATTAATGTGGACATCCTGGCTTAATCCCGGCTCTTTCTTTTCCATAACTCCTACCATAATTCCGGTGGTAACACCTGCTGGGTCTCTGCTAGAGAGGCAGGAAGAAGAATCAGAGAACCATAGAGTTGGAAGGGTCCTCCAGGGTCATCTAGTCCAACCAATCATAGAGTTGGAAGGGACCTCCTGGGCCATCTAGTCCAACCCCCTGCACAATGCAGGAAATTCACAAATACCTCCCCCCACACCCCCAGTGACCCCTGTTCCATGCCCAGAAGTTGACAAAAAGCCTCCATGATTTCCATTCCAAACTGGCCTGGAGAAAAAATTGCTTCCTGACCCCAAAGTGGCGTTCAGCATTTCCCTGGGTGTATAAGAAAGGGCCACGGGAGCTAAGCACTGATGCAACCTTTCAAAGGCGTCACAGCCGGCATGTGTGTTGTGGATTTATTTATTTATTTATCCATTTATTTATTAGACTTTTACCCCGCCCTCCCGGCCTAGGCCAGCTGAGGGTGTCTGACAACACAGTAAAATTCAAACAGTACAGTACATAAAATCACATAAATTAATATACATACGTTAACAACTCAAACATAGTAAAATGCTAGCAATATCCTCAGTTTACGGTCAGTTCTTTGGTCTTCTTCAGCTGTCTAAGGTGATTGGCATAGGCAGTATTTAAGGGACTGGTGGGTCAGGGTTCAGCCAACATAGCTATTAATTGTTGGTGGTGGAGTATTAGGTGGTGGCAGCTCCAACGGCCTGGTGGAAGAGCTCCGTTTTACAGGCCCTGCGGAACTGTGAGAGGTCCCGCAAGGCCCTGGTCTCTTCTCTCACCAGAGAGGAGCCACCACCGAGAAAGCCCTGGCCCTAGTTGCAACCAATCTGGCCTCCTTGAAGCTCGGGAGAGCCAGTCGATTCTGGGTCCCAGATCTCAGTGTCCTCTGGGGCATATATGGGGAAAGGTGGCCCCTCAGGTATGCAGATCCCTGGCCACAAAGGGCTTTAAAGGTAAGAACCAGCGCAGTCACCCTGTGAGCCGAATCCTGGTTTCGCAAACCAGCCATAGTTCAAAGTGTGGTTTCCCACATTCTGTCTGGACCGAGCAAAGCTAGTGTAAATGTCTGGCCTTTCTAAGTCGGGCTATGGCTGGCTACGCAGGAGAGAGCAGAAAACCTGCTGCAGCTTTGCAAAAAACCCCAAAACCCAATTGCAAACGAGAAGTACAACCCAATAAGATGGCAGTACAACCCCGGCTCTCTTGTATCGCTGACACAGACCTTTAAATCTTCCTTGGAGAGTGGGGCTTGCGTTGCTCGAATGTTATTATCAAACCAGGACGCCGCTTGGAGTTCTGCATTCTGTTAACATTTGGATTAATTGTTATGGCTAATAACAATCCATTTGTATGCAAACTGGCAAGCGGGGAGTTTGTGTGGCGGCTGCCGCCTTGGAAATTTTCATCAGCAAATGGGCCCATAAAAGCCCATTTGAATTTGACTTGTTCGCTTTGCAGATTACACCGTTGGTCTTTGCGTTTGGGCCTTTCCCCTCTGCAGTTAGGATTCTGCGTCTGGCGGCTTCTGGTGTCAACTATGGGTATCTGTGGCAGGGAAGTACCTGCCATGGCATTGCAAAGACCGTCTTGTCTGAGCCAGTGTGGTTTGGCGGTCACCAGGGCTATTTTTGGACAGGAACGCACAGGAACGGAGTTCCGGCTGGCTCCTGAGTTGGCCACGCCCAGCAGGAACTCATTAGCATAATAGGCCACAGCCAACAGCAGAAACGCCTTAGGATTGGCTACATTAGGGGTGTGTGGCCTAACATGCAAAGGAGTTCCTGCTACAAAAAAAGCCCTGGGTTTTGGCAACAAACAAGGTAAACGGAATAAGAAGCAAAAGGTGGGTGTGGTTGGATGACCACTCTTCTGGTAACATGGGGGTGTGGCCTAATAGGCGAATGAGCTGTGCTGTCAGGGGTGCGGCCTAATATGCTAATGAGTTTCTGCTGTTGGCTGTGGCCTGTTATGCTAATGAGTTCCTGCTGGGCTTTTTCTACAAAAAAAGCCCTGGCGGTCACCATGCCGGACTAAGATCTGGGAGGCCTGAGTTCGAATCGTCACTCTGCCATGGAAGCCTGCCGGGTGAGCTAGTGGTTGTCAGCCTCCCGATTGTATATCCTCTTGTGGGATAAGATTAAATGTCTTAGTATTGGGTGATGCTTTGAGGTTTGTGACTTTCCGTTGATATTTGTGCCTTTCCATGATGACTTGTTGATGAACATATAAGGATATAGTTATTGAATGAGACATTAATGAGATATTGACACCTGATCTTTGATTTTTGGTTGTTTATTGCACACGGCTGATAAAATATTTACATATTTTATAGATTTACTCATGGAATCTATATACGGTGTTATTACTCTATCGCTGATAGCCTCCAGATTGTGGCTGGAGATCTTGTGGGATAACAACAGATTTTCTGGCAACAGACATCAGCTCACTTGGAGAAAATGGCTGCTGGGAAGGTGGACTCTGTGACATTATACCCCCTTGAAGTCCCTCCCCTCCCTAAACCCTGCCCTCCTCAGGCTCCACCCCCAAATGTTCTTAATTTGCAGTTGCAGGACACAGAAGAGAAGAAGAAGAGATTGGATTTATACCCCACCCTTCACTACCCAAAGGAGTCTCAGAGCGGCTTACAACCTCCTTTCCCTTCCCCTCCCCACGACAGACACCCTGTGAGGTACGCGGGAGCTGAGAGAGCTCTGAGAGAAACTGCTCTTTTTCAAGAACAGCTGTGCCAGAACTATGGCTTGCCCAAGGTCATCCAGCCAGGTGCAAGTGGAGGAGTGGGGAATCAAACCCGGTTCTCCCAGATTAGAGTCCGCGCACTTAACCACTACACCAAACTGGCTCAAAGAGTATTCTGTGTTATATGTCATATGTGCTGCACGGCATCTGACCTGTATGTCCCAAAGGCCTACTTGGTTTTTAATGAACTATTTAAGTGCCCTGTCATATCAAAGATATATTTTGTTTTTATATATGCTTGTCATCCCAACCTTTTAGATATCCAGTTCCACCTCCAAATCTCTGGGTATTTCCCAACTCGGAGCTGGCAACTTTATGGGCCAGTACACCAGAGCTGGCAACTTGGGCCAGTACACCCCCCTCCCCCCCCAAAAAAAAAAGAAAAAAAAAAGGAAATACAACCCCAACATTGAATTTGATACCACAAAGGTTGATCAGGAACAATGTTGACGATGAACTAAACAAAAGGAAACAAGGTATTGTACGGTGCACTTAAAATACAGATTTAAAACACGGGCTTTGAATTTAGCCTCGGGACTGAAACTGTTGGGCTTACGAGTCCTCAGTTTGCTTTAAATAATACAAATCAATAGCCACAGGTTGATGACATACAAATAAGGCCACAATCACAGTAGACAGAACGAAGCGTGTTTCAGCCCAATGGGCCTTCTTCAGTGGTCGTTAATCTATAGATACTCATACACACCAAGAACAATTGTTGGAAGATAAGCCAAAAGAGGTGTGGACTGACTCCTGCACATGTTATACCGATGGCTGTGAATTATATCTCATTCCATCTGTATATCTAATTATATATAATCTAATTCTACCAAAGTTAGATATAATTTGGAACCAAACATTTTAATGCATGAGCACGGAAGTCATGGTGATCCAGTATAAAATGTGCAAGAATTAACACCATTTTGTCTAATAACATATAACACAGAATACTCTTTGAGCCAGTTTGGTGTAGTGGTTAAGTGCGCGGACTCTAATCTGGGAGAACTGGGTTTGATTCCCCCACTCCTCCACTTGCAGCTGCTGGATGACCTTGGGCCAGCCATAGTTATGGCACAGCTGTTCTTGAAAAAGAGCAGTTTCTGTCAGAGCTCTCTCAGCCCCACTTACCTCACAGGGTTTCTGTTGTGGGGAGGGGGAAGGGGAAGGAGTTTGTAAGCTGCTTTGAGACTCCTTTGGGTAGTGAAGGGCAGGGTATAAATCCAAGCTCCTCCTCCTCCTCCTCCTCCTCCTCCTCCTCCTCCTCCTCCTCCTCCTCCTCCTCCTCCTCCTCCTCCTCCTCCTCCTCCTCCTCTTCTTCTTCTTCTTCTTCTTCTTCTTCTTCTTCTTCTTCTTCTTCTTCTTCTTCTTCTTCTTCTTCTTCTTCTTCTTCTTCTTCTTCTTCTTCTTCTTCTTCTTCTTCTTCTTCTTCTTCTCCTACATTGGCTTGGGTAAAGGAGAATGGTGGGAAGGTCAGGAGCCTTATGAATGAGGAAGTCATTCACAGCCAGAGGGGGCTGTGGTTCAGTGGTGGAGCATCTGCTTGGCATGTAGAAGGTCCCAGGTTCCAGCCCTGACATCTCCAGTTTAACGGACCAGGCAGTAAGTCATGTGAAAGACCTCAGCCTGAGATCATGGAGAGCTGCTGCTGATCTGAGGAGACAATATTGACCTTGATGGTCTTGATGGTCTGATTCAATGCAAAGCGGCTTCATGTTTCCTGTGGAGTCTTCTGGAGTTGAGAGCCTATGGTGGTGTCAGTGGTAAGCCTGTTGGACTTGGAGACCTCCAGTTCATATCCCTGCTCTGCTGTGAAGCTCACTGGGTGACTCTGCACTGGTCGCTCTCTCTACTTTGATTTCCTCCAGGGTTGTTGTGAAGGTAAAATGGGGAGGAACCGTGGTTGCATAAAGGAGGCACCTGCAGAGTTGGAGGACAGATGAAGAAACCACCAATGCTTCTTCTGGAGCGGTGCGTGCCTCCGATTTCAGTCCAGAAATATCCGCTGTTGAGGTACCTGAAATTTGGGGGATGCTATGGGAAAGGTTACTTCTTGACAATCAGCAAAGATCAGAATGGTCTCTTGTACGGACTCCAGCGCAATTAAGAGGAAAACAAGAGCCGGCTTAATTGCGATTAGGTGATTTTTGGAAGGAGAGAACACCCCGTTCTTCATCAGCTGAGCTCGGCTGGGCACACGCATCACAATGCATCGCGCACATATAGATATATTCCCAGAGAACAATATATTAAAGGGGGGGGGGTGTAGGGTCCGCTTGTAATTTTAAAAAGGAGCCAATTTACCCGGAGTACAGTTTGCAGCTCTGTCTCTCGTTAATCACTCTGTTAAACATAATAGCCATTCTTGTCTCGCGGCCGTTAATCATGTTGTGAATGCACTTATCAGCGCATATTAGAAATACAATACAAGACTTTCCGACACAGGAATGGATGCAATTACTGCAATCAGGGTACATTTAGCTATTGTCTTATCACTCTGCAGTGGTGGTTTTGAAATCCTTTTTTTAAAAAATCAACCCAGTGCTGGTAGAATTTGAATAGGGAGGAAAAACCTAAGTGCAGCCATTGACCTTCTTGGGGGTGGTGGTGGGGAGAAGGCTGGGGCTGCAGTTGGCTCAACAAAAGGCTGAAGTTTGTGACGCGGGGGCTGAACTTCACATCTGGAAGCCCTGTGGGCCCAGGAGTTCTGATATTCAGACTACAAAGGTCACTTCTGTTGGGAAAAAACCCAGCTGCTTTGAGGGTGGACTGCATGGCATTATACCTTGCCAAGGTCCCTGTCTTGCCCAAATTCTACCCTTCCCATTCTCCACCTCCAAATCTCCAGGAATTTCCCACCCTGTTAAGTAGGCTGCTCTATTTGGTAGTGGATTCTCAGTCCTACAATAGCTGTTGCTTGTAAGTCGGGGGGGGGGCTGCATAGCCTTGTCTTCCCCAGCTGCTCTGGGAGAAAAAAACAAGGATGTTGCTGACGTCACTATATTACTGTCATAAGTCAGTCTGTGCTGAGTGATGGCTCAGATTTCTCAGACAAAGAGCTACCTGCTAGCCCTGAGCTGGTAACTGAACAGCCAGCTGCGACTGGCTGTGAGCCAGAAAAAGTTACTTCTGGGTAAAACCATAGAGTTTCTGGCAATTCCCAGAGCTACCCTTTGTAAAACCTCGGAAGTGATGTAGTGATGTTGGTGACATTACTGATATCACGTGCACCACCCTGTCCCTGA
The DNA here is from genome assembly GCA_029375565.1 of Gekko gecko. Classification (NCBI taxonomy): domain Eukaryota; kingdom Metazoa; phylum Chordata; class Lepidosauria; order Squamata; family Gekkonidae; genus Gekko; species Gekko gecko. Next base: position 71,051,254 of record JAPDNY010000012.1, on the reverse strand, counting down.
TCACCGCCCTCTTGCTTAGGGTTGCCAGCTCCAGGTTGGGAAATTCCTGGAGATTTTGGGGTGGAGTCTGAGGAGGGTAGCATTTAGGGAGGTGAGAGGCCTTAGCTGGATATAATGCTGTATAGTCTGCCATCAAAAGTAGTCATTTTCTCCAGGGGGGGCAGGTATCTGTTGTCTGGAGCTCAGTTGTAATTCCAGGAGATTTTCAGGTCCTTCCTGGATGTTGGCAACCCCAGTCCTGCTGGGTTCCAGGCTTGGCCTGACAACCCTGCCAGTTAATGTATCCTGGGGATGCTTCCTGGAAAACAGAAGAAAACCAGGAAGAGGAGGAGCTACAAGAAGTCTCCTCCCACATGGCCTGAGACTATTCATATTACTCTGGCACCCTGGGAAAAATTGCTCAGACCATCCTCTACAGGAAGGGAGCAGGACTGCATCCCTTCTGTATCCTCAGAAAAATAAGGTGCATTGTCTCATTTTTGTTGGAAATTAGGCATTTTTTTTTTTTTTTTTTGCAATACTGAGAGAGGCAGGTAAAGTGTGACTGGCAGAAGGAAAGCGCCCAGAAGGATCATTGGGAGTGAAAGCAGCTGAAAGACTTAATGGGAGGTTAAACAAAACAAAACCACCCAGAATCTTTGGTCCGAAAGTATCTCTACAAGGATCGGGAACATTTTCCGTCTGAGTGTTTGCAGTTTTGATTTCTTTTTTTTGTATTATTCATAAGGATGGATATACATACGTTTACTGGAATTTGCTAAGACACAGGCAGCTCTTTTTTTAGCCCGCTTGGTCGTCGAACCTGCAATTTGTCTCCAGAGGTGGGCTGAGCGAATGCAATCTTGTGCAAAGCGACACAAAACCTCTGCGCTGGCGAGGGAATAGGAAAACAGATTGGGGCATGACTCACCCGTTCTCCGGTGTGCGGAGCAATCCATGTGCACAGGTGGGGTCTCTGTGGGCGTCGTACCAGGGACGGCCTGCTCACTAGGCATACCTGGGCCATTGCCTTGGGCACCAGTCTGCTGTAGTGGTTACCTGCGCAGACTCTAATCTGGGAGAACCGGGTTTGATTCCCCCACTCCTCCACATGCAGCTGCTGTCAGAGCTGTTCTCTCAAGGACAGTTCTCAGTCAGAGCTCTCTCAGCCCCACCTACCTCACAGGGTATCTGTTGTAGGAGGGGAAGGGAAAAGAGTTTGTAAGCTGTTCTGAGACTCTGAGTGAAGGGCGGGGTAAAAATCCAATCTCCTCCTCCTCCTCTCTTCTTCTTCTTCTTCTTCTTCTTCTTCTTCTTCTTCTTCTTCTTCTTCTTCTTCTTCTTCTTCTTCTCCTCCTCCTCCTCCTCCTCCTCCTCCTCCTCCTCCTCCTCCTCCTCCTCCTCCTCCACCTCCTCCTCTTCTTCTCCTCCTCCTCCTCCTCCTCCTCCTCCTCCTCCTTCTCCTTCCTCTTCCTCCTCCTCTCCTTCTTCTTCTTCCTCTTCCTCCTCCTCTCCTTCTTATTCTTCTTCCTACTACTCCTCTTCTTCTTCCTCTTCCTCCTACTCCTCCTCTCCTTCTTATTCTTCTTCCTCTCCTTCTTATTCTTCTTCCTCTTCTTCTCCAGGTGGTGGCTGGAGATCTCCTGGGATTACGACTGATCTCCAGGTGGCAAGAGATCAGTTCACCTGGAGAAAATGGGAGCATTGGAAGGTGGACTCTGTGGCATGAGACCCTCCTCCCCAAACCCTGCCTTCTTCAGGCTCCACCCCCAAAGTCTCCAGGCACTCCCCAACCCAGAGCTGGCAACCCTAGTGGTAGATGCAGAGGGGCACCAAGCTAGAGGTGCATGGGGTTGCCATCTCCGGTTCAGAAATACCTGGGGATTTGAGAGTGGAGGCTCAGAGAGTGGGCTTGAGGGAGGGGCGGGACCTGGGGAGGGCACAGCCCCCCTTCCAGAGCAGCCATTTTCTCCAATGGAATAAATGTTTTAAATAAGTGATTTATGTAATCCCGAGATCGCTTGCAACCAGTGCTCCCTGTAAGCTGTGGAGTCTTGTGAGCAAAAATTCCTCTTTGTGAGCTACTGGCATTATAGCTGTGAGCGAGCGATCCGGCTGCTGCATAACTTAGTTTGCTCTGGAGCCCTCCCTTCCTGAGCTAAGACAGAAATGTGTGAGCCGGAGGCTAAAAACCTGAGCTAGCTCACACCGACTCAGCTCGGAGGGAACACTGCTCGTAATTCCAGGAGATCTCCAGCGCCTGCTTGGAAGTTGATGACTTTAGGACCACGGCCTGCAGTCAGGGGCTTCAGCAGGTCATTTCCTCCACCCCGCTCTGGTTCCCTCCCCGCCTGGACTCACAACTGCCCTCAGTCTTCCATGCCTCCGATTCCACGCTCAGTCCTCGTCTGGCTGTTCTTCAGGAGGTAATTAGTAGAACTGAACCCCAAATCCTGACAACCCAAATCCCCTAAAACAAGCCCATAGCTACAATGGGGCGTTTCGGGGCCCAGCCCCCGACTTCTTACCAAAGCCCCCTCCCTGACTTTCATCCAGCAAAACCGACACACGTCTGCACTCCCACCACATACTTTTGTCATGTTCCGAGTTGCTCTTCGGATCACCGCCACCTTTGGTGCCCAGGTTCCCTTGGTGGACCACATGATGATGTCAATGAGCTATGGTGTGAATGGGCTGCAGAAATGAATGGGGGTGAATGCTTGCCTGCTCTGACTGGCGAGCGTGAGTTTTTTACAATTTAAAACTAACTTTATTTTTTATTTTGTGATGTCAGTGCCCCCTGACTTATTTATAGCCCCCCCCCCTCAATTACAAAATCCTGGCTACAGGCCTGCTCCAGAAACATAGAGAACCCACGATCTCTGGGGGGCCTGGTTTTGTTGCAGGGATGCCAGCCTCCCAGTGGGACCTGGGGACCCCCTGGAATTAGAAGAAGAAGATATTGGATTCATACCCCACCCTTCACTACCCAAGGGAGTCTCAGAGCAGCTTACAAACTCCTCTCCCTTCCCCTCCCCACAACAGACGCGCTGTGAGGTCGGCGGGGCTGAGAGAGCTCTGACAGGAAGTGCTCATCAGAGGAGAAGAAGAAGAGGAGGAGGAGGAGGGGGAGATTGGATTTATACCCCACCCTTTATGACCCAAAGGAGTCTCAGAGCAGCTTACAAACTCCTTTCCCTTCCCCTCCCCACAACAGACACCCTGTGAGGTAGGCAGGGCTGAGAGAACTTCTGACAGAAACTGCTCTTTTTCAAGGTCAGCTGTGCCAGAGCTTGTGACTGACCCAAGGTCACATCAGCAGGTGCAAGTGGAGGAGTGGGGGAATCAAACGCGCTTCTCCCAGATTAGAGTCCTCGCACTTAACCACGACACCAAACTGGCTCTCCAAATGGCTCACCAAATTACAGCTCATCTCCAGACTTCAGAGATCAGTGTGTGTGTCCCCACCCCCCCGGAGAAAATGGTAGCTTTGGAGGGTGGGCTTTACAGCATTGTACCCCACTGAGGTCCCCATCATCCCCAGGCTCCATCCCCAAATCTCCAGGAGTTTCCCAATCTGGATCTGGCGACCCTACTGCCCATCCAGTGTTCCCACTAAGTTGAGTTTGGTGTAAGCTAGCTCACAGTTTTTTAGCCTCCGGCTCACACATTTTTGTCTCGGCTCAGGAAGGGATGGCTCCAGAGCAAACTAATTCATGCAGTAGCCAAATCGCTCACTCACAGTTTTAATGCCAGTAGCTCACAAAGTAGAATTTTTGCTCACAGGGCTCCATAGTTTAGAGGGAGCACTGGTGTTTCCTCTAAGCTGAGTTAGTGTGAGCTAGCTCACAGTTTTTTAGCCTCCGGCGCGCACATTTTTGTCTCGGCTCAGGAAGGGATGGCTCCAGAGCAAACTAAGTTACGCAGCAGCCAAATCGCTCGCTCACAACTTTAGAAGAGAAGAAGAAGAGGAGATTGGATTTATACCCCGCCCTTCACTACCCAAGGGAGTCTCAGAGCGGCTTACAAACTCCTTTCCCTTCCCCTCCCCACAACAGACACCCTGTGAGGTAGACGGGGCTGAGAGAGCTCTTGACAGAAACTGCTCTTTTTCCAGAACAGCTCTTGTCAGAACTATGGCTTGCCCAAGGTCATCCAGCCAGGTGCAAGTGGAGGAGTGGGGGAATCAAACCCGGTTCTCCCAGATTAGAGTTCGCGCACTTAACCACGACACCAAACTTTAATGCCAGTAGCTCACAAAGTAGAATTTTTGCTCACAAGGCTCGACAGCGGAGAGGGAGCATTGTGCCCTGTTGGCGGCCCCACAAAGACCAAAAGGAAACTGTACAAATTGCGCTTATATCATGTCATATATTAATATTGTGAAACCTTATTGCACTATGGCATAATAGGTTGCACAGAAGAACAAGAAGTCTTTTATATAACAAGGTGACGGTGATGACGAAATTCTGCAAAGTAAATCACGTTCCGTGGACCACTTCTTCCGAAAGATCAAAGGTGTTTTCCACAGAATGCCACTCTTTCCAATGAAGTAATTTACAAAATCCAATCCATTATGCGTATTTATTCTTACATCAACGGGCCGATAATTGCAATCATGCCTGTTGGTGGCCAGGCAGCCCTGTTTCATTGTTTTAATGACTGGTTGGCACCTTTCCTTTGAGATATCATGACTGATATCATTATAAAGCCTTGTGAGGACTTTAGAAAGAGATCTTTGACCATTTAGAATGTAGCCCAAAGTTTTCGCATCAAACTTTTTTTTTTTTTTAAAAAAGTCTTCCTCTGGGAGAAAGAAAGTCCTCCATCACCTTTGACTAACCCCGACCCTGTACCTTCTGTCTAATTGGATTCATTTATTAGATTCCCCCAGCAAAGCCGGGTGTTGGAGGCTTTACTACAGTCCTCATTAAAGGATAACTCAAGATACCGCTTTAAAAAAAAGTTTTCAATTGTAGTCAGAGCGCAAAAAATACCCTGTTTCCAACGAAGTGCTCTTAAGAGCACAATTTTGTTGTAAAACGAGAACAGGGGACAGCTGGTTTTCCAAGAAAGCGTAGCGTAGGGCGTCTGTTTTTAATAGGAACACATTTAGTTGTCGTTTGTCAGGTCTGAGCGGAAGGTACGTGCCCCTCTTTTAGGTTGGTGTTTGTGGATTTCTGGAAGCATCTCCTGTCCGTGGGCATTTTCCCGGAAAGCGCAAACATGTTTGTGTTGTTTCCGTGCTGTTCTTATTGGCAGCATTTCCCAACAGTGTAGTGGTTAGGAGCGCGGACTGTAATCTGGGAGAACCGGGTTTGATTCCCCATTCCTCCACTCGCAGCTGCTGGATGACCTTGGGCAAGACATAGTTCTGTCAGAGCTGTCCTTGAAAGGGCAGTTTCTGTCAGAGCTCTCTCAGCCCCACCTACCTCACAGGGTGTCTGTTGTGAGGAGGAAAAGGGAATGGAGTTTGTAAGCCACTCTGAGACTCCGAGTGAAGGGTGGGGTATAAATGCAATCTCCTCTTCTTTTCTTCTCCTTTCCGGATCTCTGCTATGTAGTTTCACTGGAGGTTTTATGACATGCAACCTTTTGTCAATTATGCCAATCTCCAGGTGGCAGCTGGAGATCTCCCGGGATTATAACTGATTTCCAGGCAATAAAAATCAGTTCACCTGGAAAAAATGGCTGCTTTGGAAGGTGAACTCTCTGGCATTATACCTCATTGAAGTCCATCTTCTCCCCAACCACCAGGGCTCTTTTTGTAGCAGGAACTCCTTTGCATATTAGGCCACACACCCCTAATGTAGCCAATCTTCCAAGAGCTTACAGTAGACCCTGTAAGAAGAGCTCTGTAAACTCTTGGAGGATTGGCTACATCAGGGGTGTGTCACCTGATATGCAAAGGAATTCCTGCTACAGAAAGAGCCCTGCCAACCCCCACCCTCCTCAGGCTCCACCCCATCGAAGCCCCTCCCCTCCCCAAACCCTGCCCTCCTGAGGCTCCACCCCCCAAATCTGCAGGTTTTTCCCAACCCAGAACTGGTGACTTTATCTGACATGGTGATGTCATGGGGGCTCGTAACTGATGCCGTAGCCAATAGAATTCCGTTGCCGTTATGGCAAGTGAGGGCAAAGGACAGTGAGGGGAAAAGAGGAGGAAAATGATGTCAAAGATAGTTTCATGTCAAGGGAATGAAAAGGTGGCAAAGAGAGAAACTGAAGAAGAAGAGGAGATTGGATTTATGCCCCACCCTTTACTCGGACTCTCAGAGCAGCTTACAAACTCCTTTCCCGGTTTCGGTTTCTGGCGTTGCGAATGGCGGCCGCGTCTCGGGACGATCCCGGAGGCGGCTAGCCCACACGCAGTCAGGGGGGTCTTCGCTTATGCGAAAGACCCTAGTGAGCCTTAGGATAAGGCTCCGAACCGGGGCGCACTGGGGAGTAGCCTCTTTGCCGGCAGACAGCCGGGAAATTGAGGCTTTCTCCCCGCCCCAATCGGCCCCGCTGCGTTGTGCCCGTAATGGGACTTAGCAGCGCCACCGACTTCCAGGAGTGAGGAACAGCGATATGAACTAAAGCAAAAGGAGAAGCGGCGGTGAACCGTGAGTCGAAGGTCTTATTTCGAAGCGAAAACCCGAATCCTTTCCCCTCGAGCGAATGAGCGTTTGGGAGGAGGGGGAATCCCCCCCAGTGAGAAGCGGGACTTTTAAAAGAAAGCGAAGGGGGTTATAAGGAAAGAAGGGTTGATGAAAATACCTTTGGGGTGTTACTGAAGCCTGAGTGTAAGCGGGTCTCCTGAGGGACGTGTCACGAACTTTTAAAAAGTAAACAAATAAAACAGATGTCGGCCATGAAGAAGGTCCCTTTTAAACCGGAAAGAAGGGAGGCGGGACTTCCGGCCCGGGTAACCCCCCCAGAGCCTGCTGTCAGTCAACAGACAAGCGAGTTACTGCACCCTCTGCTGGTTCAAATACAGAAAATCAGCGAAACTTTAACTAGCATGGAAGGTGTCCTCAGCAGCCAACAAAAGCAACTGACAGAAACGTCTAAGAAGATGGAGGATATTGCGCAAAAATGCTTGGTCTCGACGGAAGACATCGGAAAAGTTAAGAAAAAGGTCAACAAACTAGAAAAACATCAAGATGAGCAAGAAAAAAGGATTTTGATGCTTCAAATGGAGAAATCGAATCTGATGCTTCGTTTTCAGGGCATTAAAGAAGAAGATAATGAAGATCTCAGATCTATACTAGCAAATGCCTTGGCACCAGTGACTGGCAGGGATCAGCGTGAAATAAAAGAAGAGATGGATAAGGTCTATAGGGCCTATTCCACCTTTACAAAGAAAAATAACCTGCCAGCAGAAGTGGTGGTCAAGTTTGTTAAACAGAGTACTAGAGATCAAATCTTGCGTGCAGTCTCAGCGGTGCCCTTGAAAATTGGAGAACAGACTATCAGAACTCTGAAAGATGTGCCATATGAAATTCGGATGAAGAGGAAAGCGTATAAAGGATTGACCAACTTTCTACAAAAGTACCAGATCACGTACAGATGGTCGTTCCCGGAAGGCCTAGTGTTCAAGTACAAGGATAAAAGAGAAAAGATTGACTCTATCTTCAAAGCACAAGAGTTCCTGAAGAGGCACGCCAGCTCAGAGGAAGATGCAGCTCTCGCAACTTGGACAAGTAGCGAAGATGACAGCGGTCCAGAGGAGGGAGGTGCCGGTGTGGGAGGTGGGAAAGCTAAAGAGGGCCCATCGTATAACCTGAGAGACACTAAAGGAAGACAACCTAAGAAATGATTGTTCATGAGACGTCTGAAAGGAGTTGATTAATAACTAACCCCAAAGGACACTACTAACCTGATTAACAGAGCTATTTTGGATTTTTGTTAATCTAAAAAGAAGACTCTTCGACCACGGTGACCGTCAAAAAATGTATCTATACTAACTTAATCTAACCACCATTAACAGGATACTCACTCTGCCCTTTTCTTAGTCCCTCTATATACCCTACCTTTTTCTATATATAAAAAGAATAAATTTCTCTCCTTTTTAGGAGGGTTTTTCCAAAAAAAAAAAAACAAACTCCTTTCCCTTCCCCTCCCCACAACAGACACCCTGTGAGGTAGGTGGGGCTGAGAGGGCTCTTTCCAGAGCTGTCCTTGAGAGAACAGCTCTGACAGAACTACGGTTTACCCAAGGCCATCCAGCAGCTGCATGTGGAGGACTGGGGAATCAAACCTGGATCTCTCAGATTAGAGTCCGTGCACTTAACCACTACACCAAATATTTGGCAAGGGGGCTGGGGACACGAAACTTTCTCAGTCAGTTGTTATTAATATGCTTCTTTTGAAGTGGGTATCAGACTCTGACACTCTCCTGATACTTATTTCAAAATGACGTTTAGTTCTGTGCGTCGTCTCAAAGAGAAACCTCGCTGCAAAGGTATCGGAGGCCTCTTTGCTCCTGAGGACCAGGCTTGCCAGTGCAAAGGAAGCAAATAAAAATAATTGAGGCGATTGTCTTCGCCGTCTCCTGGGTTGTCGTGACGATGTTGATAAAATCAAATAAACCGGGAGTTATGGCGAGTTGTTAGCAGGAGAAACAGTCGTGAATTGGCACCGCCAACCAGCCCGGGCGCTTAAGATGTTTTCTCATTATCCGGATTTATTGTTTTCGGGGGACAGAGGAGAAAACGTCGGCTAGGCGAAAAAGGAGGTGAAAAATGCCTGGATGGGGGGGGATGTGGACTTCGGAGCAAAAATGCTCAGTTTAGTGTGTGATTTGTGTGTGTGCTGCTGGGCTGTGTGGGAATTCCTGTGTCATCACCGCTGTCATCCTCCTCCTCCTGCTGTTTGGTGTAGTGGTTAAGTGTGCAGACTCTAATCTGGGAGAACCGGGTTTGATTCCCCACTCCTCCACTTGCAGCTGCTGGATGACCTTGGACAAGCCATAGTTCTGATTAGAGCTGTCCTTGATAAAGAGCAGTTTCTCTCAGAGCTCTCTCAGCCCCACCTCAACCCTAACCCCACCATAAATTGACCATCGATGTAATACTGACAAAGAACATTAACCAGACACAAGTGTTTGTAAGGTAACGTTTATTCATTCCTGCATGTACTTTATGGGGTGCGCTGAATTAAGTATTTGTATGAAAATAATTTCTGTTGTTATTATTTTGTAAGGCTCCATAGTAGCCGGGACGCTGCTCATGAACATTATTTTGTTCTTCAGTGTTTATCTTTGTTTGGAGAAAGGGAGATTATCGAAATGGCAGAACATTCCGGAGACCACCGTCAACAATCACTAACAGTTATTTAATAACAAAAGCAATAGTGTATTTTGTTAAACAATTGATTCAACAGGAGTGTATACCGTCTTTGTGATTTGTAAGATCATAGATAAAAATTGGCTTGGCTTATTTTCACAGTATTTTGTTGTCTGGGATCGCTGCAAGCCATAGTTCTGTCAGAGGTGTTCTTGAAAAGAGCTGTTTCTGTCAGGGCTCTCTCAGCCCCGCCTCCCTCACAGGGTGTCTGTTGTGGGGAGGGGAAGGGAAAGGAGATTGTAAGCTGCTCTGAGACTCTGAGTGAAGGGTGGGGTATAAATCCCATCTCCTCCTCCTCCTCCTCTTCTTCTTCCTCCTCCTTCTGCTCTTCCTCCTCCTCCTCCTCTTCCTAAGCCAGGCCTGGCAACCCTATAGCATGAACATCTTGGTCTCAAGGTAGGGTTGCCAGCTCTTGGTTAGGGAATACCTGGAGATTTTGGAGGTTGAGCCTGAGGAGGGTGTGGTTTGGGGAGGGGAGGGGCTTAAATGGAGTCCACCCTCCAAAGCAACCATTTTCTCCTGGGGAACTGATCCCTTTTTGCCTGGAGGTCCCTTGTAATAGCTGGAGCTCTCCAGTCACCACCTGGAGGCTCCGCCCCTACCCCCAGGGCACGTTCTGACCGGCGGCCAGCCGCGGCCACCGCCTCTTCTCCCTTGAAGCGATTTACATTCAGAATGTGGCTCAAAGTGATGTCAAAAGCTGAAAGCCCTGCGGAAAATTGCTGGGAAGGTGGGGGAAAGTGCCGATACAACGGAAAATAGGATTATGTAGCTGGGCTTTGTTCAGGGGGCCTACTCACTTCGGGCTGCGGGGAAGCAATAAAGCTAAGTGGGCCTTTTTTTATTATTTCCCCCCCCCTTCTCTGGAAAGAAATATGTCTAATGAATGTCTCATGTCTGAAACACTGGGCTGGATTCATCAAAGGGAGCCAGTAATTACCAAATTGAGAGAATCATGAATCGCTTTTCTAAATTTGAAAAGCACATCAAGAATAGATCAGGAGCCGGCAAAATTAATAGTTACGAACTCATTTCCATAGAAATGGACTTATTAGCAAGTGTGCCAGCTGCCTAAAATTACAAGGTCTTTTCCTTCTGCTTGCAGGAAATAATCGTGTCCGTGTGTGTGTGTGTGTTAAATCGAACTGTGTGTCCCCCCCCCCAGTCAAAACTTGAGTTTTGCTACGTTTGCACAAGGCAGGGGAGGGGGCAGATCTGTGATTGGTTGACTTTAAGAAAACGAAGCGCGCAGAAAAATGTGTTGAAAAGGAGGAGGAGTTCTTCATACGGGCCTCTTGAGGCCCCTTCTTTGTTGAGACGTAGAGGGAGCTTTTGAGTGAAGATCGCCGGAACAAAGTTGGCTCTGATAGGACCGGACAACTGATTTTTGCCCACTTCCTTTGGCAGATTTTTGGCTTTTTTTTTTTTTTTTGGAAAAGTTACCTTCCATGTATATATTGTATTTTTTAAAAAGAACAAAAACTCAGTAATCTGAGGAGGACTGTGCTTCGTGAGATGCATCACCGATGTTGCCAAACCCCAGGTGGCGTTTGGAGATCTCCCACTATTACAATTCATCACCAGGCTACCGAGATCAGTTCCCCTGGAGAAAATGGCTGCTTTAGAGGGGGAACTCTGTGGCATTCTACCCTGAAGAGGTCCCCCCTCTCCCGAAATCTTGTCCTCCCAAAATATCTAGGTATTTTGCAAGCCAGAGTTGACAACCTGATCCATCACAGACTGCTGAACTTTTGGTAAGACACAGAGAAGAAGAAGAAGAAGAAGAAGAAGAAGAAGAAGAAGAAGAAGAAGAAGAAGAAGAAGAAGAACGGGGAAGAAGAACGGGGAAGAAGGAGAAGAAGGAGAAGAAGAAGAACGGGGAAGAAGAACGGGGAAGAAGAACGGGGAAGAAGAAGAAGAACGGGGAAGAAGAACGGGGAAGAGAATGGAACTTGGTGGCAATAAATGCCATAGGCTCGTAAACAGGCACTCGCCCGCTTCCACTTTACCAGCACAGGGCAATGATAAAGGATCATTTGCTTCCATAGCATCCTACCCTGTCTTCATCCCAAACCCTGCTTTGTGTGACACTAACTATGCAGGTGAGTGGTGTTAAGCAGAGACAGGGCTTCTTTAGTGCTGGCACCCTGTTTGTGGAGTGCTGTCCCCCTGAGGTTCGCCTGATACTAGGTTTGCTAGGCCTGGCCTAAGCAGGAGCTGGGATGTGGGGTGGACATACAGAGGTGACTGTCAGCAATGGTGTGGTGTCACTTCCAGGAAAAAACAGAAGCGACGTCACACTCTACTAGGAATTCCTAATTTTTTTTAAGAAGAATTTCTAAAAAGATTTTAAGAAGAAGAAGACATTGGATTTATACCCCACCTTTCACTTGGAGTCTCAGAGCGGTTTACAAACTCCTTTCCCTTCCCCTCCCCACAACAGACAACCTGTGAGGTAGGCGGGGCTGAGAGAACTCTTTCCAGAACTGTCCTTGAGAGAACAGCTCTGACGGAACTATGGCTCGCCCAAGGTCATCCAGCAGCTGCGAGTGGAGGAGTGGGAAAATCAAACCCGGTTCACCCACATTAGAGTCCGCACACTTAACCACTACAACAAAATATCATCCTCCTGCCACTGGAGTGCCAGCAAACCCGTGCCGTCACTTCCTGACACCAGACTGTTTTGGTTTTTAGGAGCAAATTCAAAACTTCTTTATTCGCACAAGTCTCAACCTGAGTTTGTTTTCTTGACCATCATTTAGTATGTTACCCTTTAGAATAGAACCACCTGTTCTATTCCTCTATAGATTTTGGATTGTTTCTTTAATGGGTTTCGTATTCTGTGTCAGTTTGGGCTTGGGTTTGTTAGGTATTGGTGGCTAAATTAGAATTCCTGGTTTTATGAAGAAGAAGAAGAAGAAGAAGAAGAAGAAGAAGAAGAAGAAGAAGAAGAAGAAGAAGAAGAAGAAGAAGAAGAAGAAGAAGAAGAGATTGGATTTATACCCTGCCCTTCACTACCCAAAGGTGTCTCAGAGCGGCTTACAAACTCCTCTCCCTTCCCCTCCCCACAACAGACACCCTGTGAGGTAGACGGGGCTGAGAGAGCTCTTGACAAAAATTGCTCTTTTTTCAAGAACAGCTCTTACCAGGACTATGGCTTGCCCAAGGTCATCCAGCCAGGTGCAAGTGGAAGAGTGAGGAATCAAACCCGGTTCTCCCAGATTAGAGTCCGCGCTCTTAACCACTACACCAAACTGGCTCTTATGCCATTTTGATTGCTGCTGGGACGGGTCACTTTATTATTTTACCGTTGCATTGTTTGTTAGCTGGTTCGTGACTTTAGTGTACCCTGGTACTGCCGTGAGACGCCTTGAGGTAGCAAAGAAATATAGCAAAATAAATATCCAGCATCCTTGCTGGATTGTGTATGCAACTGAGCTGATGGAATTCCAAGGATATGACTCCCGGAATAATTGAGATGGAGTCTTGGGCCAGATGCCACAGGAAGATGGACTGGCCTATATATACCTAGCACCAGGAGCATCAACACCGAGTCAATCACAGACCAGAGCCCAAGCCTAGAATCCCACTCAAGAGGGCTGGAGACAGAATGGAGGGGAGCACCAAAAGGAAGGCATGCAGGAAGACTAAGGATGAGCAAACTGAGAGCCAGTTTGAGGTAGTGGTTAGGAGCACGGATTCTAATCTGAGGAAACCGTGTGTCGTGGGGTCCTAGCTCTGCTGAGGCTGACTATTCCTCAGACGAGGAAGGGGCATGGAGAACCCAGCCTCCTCCGGAGTCAGCCCAGAAGAGGAACCTTTCCCAGCACCTGAGGGAGAAGAGACCACAGCGTTAGCGCAGGAGGGGCAGCAAGGCGAAGAGCCTGAGGTGCAGTCGGAGGAAGAGCCGGGTCCAGAGCCTGGCCCAGCACCCCCAGCGGGAGACACCTCAGAGGCCTGCTTTTGAACTGTGTGTCTCGCTTTCAATGAAGTGTATCCGTGGCGACCGGCCAGACCCAGCACACCAGGTCTGATTCCCCGCTCCTCTACATGCAGCGTGTGGTGTGATGTTGGGTCAGTCATTAGTTCTGTCAGAGCTGTTCTCTCAAGGGCAGTTCTCAAAAGAGCTCTCTCAGCCCCACCCGCCTGATAGGGTGTCTGTTGTGGGGAAGGGGAGGGAAAGGAGTTTGTAAGCTGCTCTGAGACTCCTTTGGGTAGTGAAGGGCGGGGTATAAATCCAATCTTCTCTTCTCTTCTCTTCTCTTCTCTTCTCTTCTCTTCTCTTCTCTTCTCTTCTCTTCTCTTCTCTTCTCTTCTCTTCTCTTCTCTTCTCTTCTCTTCTCTTCTCTTCTCTTCTCTTCTCTTCTCTTCTCTTCTCTTCTCTTCTCTTCTCTTCTCTTCTCTTCTCTTCCTTCCCTTCCCTTCCCTTCCTTCCCTTCCCTTCCCTTCCCTTCCCTTCCCTTCCCTTCCCTTCCCTTCCTTCCCTTCCCTTCCCTTCCCTTCCTCTCCTCCCCTCCCCTCCCTTCCCCTCCCCTTCAAATTGATGTGGGTCTGTAGCTTAGAAATGCTAGGCTAACTGCTGGGGTGGGAGATACCTTGTCCCTGCTCCCATTATCTGCTACTGTTCTGTGTGGTGGTGGAGAACAAATAAAAATAAATGTGATGCTGGCTGTGGCATTGTGTCACTTCCAGGTAAAAACCAGAAGTTGCAAAGGGTAGCTCTAAGAATTGCTGGAAAAACCATAGAGTTTCCAGCAATTCCTAGAGCTGCATATGTCACTTTCCTTTTTTTAAACTGGAAGCGATGCGATGCTTTGGTCAGTGTTGCAGCCCCCTCCCCCTGAACTCCCACCGGGCTACTGATGGCCTGTGGCCTCGGAGGGCACCCTAGAACTTTTGCCTGAAATATTGAAGCGGTGCTCTTTGAGCTTTATATAAGACTTGCCTCCTGAAATGTTGTGGTTGGTTCTGTCTCTTGCGGCAGGTGTTTTGTCACTGACTCCACCTCCTCTGGTGACCATTTTGTGATTGTGCCCACTGCCTTGTGCCAGAATTCCAAAAGTGCCCACAGAGTTGAAAAAATTGGGGGCCCCTGCTGTAGAGTCCACCGTTCAGAGCAGCTATTTCCTCCATGGGATCTCATCCCTTTCACCAGGAGTCTAGTTGTAATTCCAGGAGATCCCCGGGCCCCACATGGAGGCTGGCAATCCGATGTGGCAGAGAGAACTCCCAGCTGGCCACACCAGAAATGAGTCAGGGTCCAGTCTTTCTGCCCTTTCCCTGCTGCCCTTCAGAGCCTGATTCCCATCTGCTTTTGCCTCCAGCTTCTCTGTGCCATCTTGATGTAGTGGTTAAGTGCATGGACTGTAGTCTGGGAGAACCAGGTTTGATTCCCACTCCTCCACTTGCAGCCGCTGGATGATCTTGGGTCAGTCACAAGTTCTGTCAGAGCTGTTCTCTCAAGGGCAGTCCTGCAAAGAGCTCTCTCAGCCTCACCTACCTCACAGGGTGTCTCTTGTGGGGAGGGGGAGGGACAGAAGTTTGTAAGCTGCTCTGAGACTCTGAGTGATGGGCAGGGTATAAATCCAATCTCCTCCTCCTCCTCCTCCTCCTCCTCCTCTCCTCCTCCTCCTCCTCCTCCTCCTCCTCCTTCTCTGGATCCTCTTCTCCCCATTCTGTACTACATTGGTTGAGATGGAGTCCCACTGGTTTAACTGGTTAGCATTCAGTCTGTACTTGCAGACTCCAAGGAGCATAAGAAAGGCAGAGAAGATAGTTCAGCTTTTCCAGCCTTGTCTTGAGGTCTCCTTTGAGTGTAGGGATTTTGCTGAGTTCCCTAAATGGGCCCACGATCGCTGTGCCTTCAACAGGCAGTTAATAACCTTCTAAGGCAGAGAAGGAAGTACCTATCAGTCTTCATACTGTAGGAAAGGCCTGGGTCATGGGGGTGAGCGTTAGAACAAAGGCTCCCGGGAAAGCGAGAGGGCTGCGGACCGAGCGATAGAAAGAAGTTCACTTTGGAAAGTTTCAGCGCCGGTTCATTATCGCAGCGACCTGGGAAGAGACGCGGAACAAAGGCCCCCCCACCCAGATTGATCGCCAGTCTTCTCTGCGGGGGATTTGGTGTTCCAGATTTGGGAGCAGGAGGGCTAAATTATCCATCTGCAAGATGGAGGAATACAATGGAGCATCTAGTCGGGGTGGCATTGTCATGAGCTGTTGTTTTGGATAACGGGCAACGCGGAGAGCATTTCAATGGCAGGGAGACTTCGCTTTTGCGAGCAGCTCCTCTGGTGGGAACGGAGATTCTGAAGCATGAAAGCTAATTAGGACAGAACCGCTTTGACAGGTGAACACGGCTGTTTTCACGATGCTGCTAAGAAAAGGGAGATTAGGAGGGAAAGGCAAGCCTTGTTTTTGAAATGCCAGCACAACTTGGGGCGGGTGAAAACGCAGCAGAGGGAACGGAAGACGTCCTTGGTCAACCCTTAACAGGATTAGGCTGAACCCACCAAAAATGTACAGCCTTAACCTCCTCTGCCTGTTTGGTCACACAACGTAGCTCAGGTGGCTGTTTATCTATTTTTTTAAATGAATAATTTAGTTTTATTGAGAAAAATATCAGTACAATATAACCGTCAGCGTTAGCAATAAGAAGAACATAAAATTATATAAAATTATTAAATTGTGCAAAATGTATGACAACTAGAAAGGTAAAAAAAAACATTATGAAACTACAAATTTTTAGAACTATGAGTGTTTAGCGAGAGGAGGTTAAAGCTAACTATATGCTCTATAAGAGACTACAGACCATAAGGAGAAATGTAGACTGTGCCATAAAATACATGTAGTCCATCTCTACTAGGAATACAGTACATGTTTCAAAAGTATTGCAAATATACGGAAAGAAGATGTACAAGTAACCTTCAGTAATGGTCGGGTCAGGCACAACGCTCATGATATGTATTAAAGCCATTTTTCCAATTGAGACCAATGAGAAGGAATAAATTCCTCTGTAGTTAGGTGTTCCAGGATAGGGTCCCATTTTGTCATAAAAGTAGTGTTAATTGGGTTTTGATATGCAGACGATACCACTCTGATGGCAGAAAGTGAAGAGGACCTAAAGAGCCTCTTGCTCAGGGTGAAAGAGGAGAGTGCAAAAGTGGGCTTGAAGCTCAACATCAAAAAAACTAAGATCATGGCATCTGGCCCCATCACTCCTTGGCAAATAGAAGGGGAAGTCATAGAAGTAGTGACAGACTTCATGTTCCTAGGATCCCAGATCACTGCAGATGGTGACTGCAGCCATGAAATTAAAAGACGCCTGCTCCTTGGGAGGAAAGCGATGGCAAACCTAAACAGCATGATAAAAAGCAGAGACATCACCTTGCCAACAAAAGTCCGCATGGTCAAAGCAATGGTATTCCCCGTAGTAATGTATGGCTGTGAGAGTTGGACTATAAGGAAGGCCGAGCGCCGAAGAATAGATTCTTTTGAACTATGGTGCTGGAGAAGACTCTTGAGAGTCCCTTGGACTGCAAGGAGATCAAATCAGTCAATCCTAAAAGAAATCAACCCTGACTGTTCCCTGGAAGGCCAGATCCTGAAGCTGAAGCTCAAATACTTTGGCCGCCAAATGAGAAGGGAGCATTCACTGGAGAAGACCCTGATGCTGGGAAAGATTGAAGGTCAAAGAAGGGGACGGCAAAGGATGAGATGGTTAGACAATGTCATCGATGCAACGAACATGAAATTGAGCAAACTTCAGCGGACAGCAGAAGACAGGAGGGCCTGCCGTAATCTGGTCCATGGAGTCGCGAAGAGTCGGACTCGACTGTGCGACTGAACAAAAAACATCCATAAGGAATTGATCCCAAAGTTTTTGATACCACAAATGCTGTTTATCTATTTTTAAAAGAATTTTATTAGTTTATATAGAAAAAGTAGGGGGGGGGGAAGAGGGAAAGGGAAAGTACAGAGATATTCAAAGTTCCAATTTGGCATTCTGAAGGCGTATCTTCTCTTTGCAATTTCACAACAATTTAATCAGTCCTTATTATTCTTCACTTAATCTTGTTTTCTCAATACTTTTAAGTTTTAACCAATCATAAAACACCTTCCAAGGTCCCATAAATTCTTCTTCCACTTTTCCTTTTAATATATATTTGTCAACTTGTCTATTTCAGCACATTCCATAATCTTCAAGATCAACTCATGTAACTTTGGAATCTTTAGTGTCCTCCGTGCCCATTGCAAATAAAATTCTGGCATGTAAAATGAAATATCTATGATTCTTATCCAACTCATCTGGTAAACAACTTAACAAAAATATCTCTGGCTCAAAAGGTATCGTGACATTCAAGATTAACTGTAAGAAAGTGTCCATTTCAATCCAGTATTTATGAACCTTTTTACATGTCCACCACATATGGTAAGGTAAAGCTAAAGGTTTCCCTTGCTTGAAAGCCAGTCAAATCTGACTCTAGGGGGCAGTGCTCATCTCCGTTTCCAAGCCGAAGAGCCAGTGCTGTCCAAAGACATTTCCATGGTCATGTGGCCGGCATGACTAAACGCTGAGGCACACAGAAGGCTGTTACCTTCCCACTGAAGTGGTACCTCTTTATCTACTTGCAATTCCTTGCTTTCGAACTGCTAGGTTGGCAGGAGATGGGGCCAGAGATGGGAGCTCACTCCGTCATGCGGCACTCGGGTCTCGAACTGCTGAACTACCGACCTTCCGGCCTGCAGTTCAGTGTCTTAACCACTGAGCCACTGCAGCTTTACGGTAGTACAACCCAATATGGTTGTTACATTTCCAACATACATTAATCACATTTCTATACTAATTTATCTTGGGTTAGATGCCATCTATAAAGCATTTTATGTAAATGTTCAGAAGGCTATTTATTAATGCTGATGAGAGTGGGTCTCAGGGACCCTATCACTCTGGCCTTGTTCTACCCACACCGGTTACCAGTTTGCTTCTGGGCCTAGTCCAGCGGTGTGAGTGTCCAACTACGATCTGGGAGACCCAGATTCGAATCCCCACTCTGCCAAGGAAGCTTGCTGGGTGACCTTGGGCCAGTCACACACGCTCAGCCTAGCCTGCCTCCCAGGGCTCTGGCTCTTTACTACTGCTTAACTACTGCTACAGACAGACTAACATGGCTACCCATTGTGATTTCTTGCCATGGAAGACACTTCATCTACCTGTACAGAATGGAAATCCACCAGCCTTGTGAGGGTATCTGAAGTACTGGGCAGTGACTCACGAAAGCTCCTCTCTGGCCACAAATCTTCTTCATCTTGAAGGTGCTCCTGGGCTCTGGCTCTTTTCTTCTGCTACAGACAGACTAACACGGTGACCCACCTTGATTTTTTCTGTTTCGTTTGCTGTCCCCTCACCATCTCTTCTACTTGCTTATGTTTTAATGGTTTTATATGTGTATTTTTAAAGCTTTGGATTGTTCGCTGCCGCAGGGTCCAGAAAGCAGCTGGAAAGGCAGCCTCAAATGTTTTAAATAAATAGAATAATTTATTGTCAAATTAGTACAATTGGCCAACAGTCAGCTTTTCCATGAAACCAAGAGTGCAGGTTGGCACTCAACTTTGCAGTTTCATTCTGATGTCATTTGTTACCAAGAGCAAGAGGGAGGCGTCTCACCCTGTAGCGGGGCAGCGATCGGGGCAGATAGAGCAAGAGAGCAATGCTGCTTCTATTGGCCATTTGCTAGAACTGCAGGCATCTCCAAACAGGAACAGGAAACAGCCGTCAGTGTCAGAGGTCACTGCCTGTGTCAATTTATTAAAGCTGTAACTACATTATAATTTTTTTTAAAAAAGTCAATGTGTTTCCCTGTGCTGACTTTGGCTGGGAGCCACTGAGGCAATAAGCTAGGAGCTGAAAACACAAGCCAGAATCGAGGTCAGTGAGAAAGCCAAAAGTCCAATAACCGTAAAGTTGTTTCAAGGATGCAGGTTTCCAAAGGCAAGTGACAGCTGCTGCACACTCAGAAGTCAGTCTGCTCTTGCAGAGTTGCTTGCCGCACTGGAACAGGTGCCCCAAGGGGTTTTAAACAGATCCATCCTCCCTTTGGAGTTGAGTCTGCAGAGACTCACAACTCCTCTCGTTGATGTTGCTGGAGCTGCAGCCTGGCACTTCATCTTCGTTCCTGCAAAGTCAGCCTCTGCCGTACCCTACGTCTTGTGCACTCAGGGGAACTAGGCAGGGTTGTCTGGCCTCGGGGTGTCTGCACCTGGGGTTGCTGGCCCAGACTCAGGAATGATCTCTTGTTCTGGCTGCACCTCCTGTGTAGCTGCTGGGGACTCCTCCTCCTCAGGTACTGCTAAGGGTTCTTCCTCTGGGCTGTCTCTAGAGGAGGCTGAGTTGTTCCCTGCCTCCTCCTCATCTGAGGAGGGGTCAGCCTCAGCCGGACCCAGACCCACGACATTCCCAATGAACTAGTGTAGTTTTGTCCTCGACCTAGATACTGATGATTAAATGATTTTGTGTTCAAATAATAATATTTTTCTTTTGGCCATCAAGTCACAGCTGGCTTATGGTAACTCCCGGTGGGATTTTCAAGGCAAGAGACATTTAGCCTGCTATTGCCTGCCTCCGTGGTCTCCCATCCAAGTACCGACCAAGGCCTATCCGGCTTAGCTTCAGAGATCTGATGAGACTGGGCTAACCAAGTCAGTACATGGCCATTATTGGAGAAGCTGACTGAAAAATCTTTTTTTTTGATGGATCATATAGAATCATAGAATGTTAGAGTTGGAAGGGACCTTGCAGGTCATCTAGTCCAACCCCCCTGCACTCTGCAGGAGCGTAGCCGAAAGATAGCCCTACATACCTACAACATACCTGAAAGATGGTCGTCCAGCCTCCACTTGAAAACATCCAGGGAAGGAGCATCCACCACCTCCCGAGGCAGTCTGTTCCACTGCTCAACCACTCTTGCAGTTAGGAAGTTTCTCCTGATATTTAGCTGGTAACTACTCTCTTGTCATTTCCACCCATTAGATCTAGTCTTGGAATCCGGAGCAAGAGAGACTAGATCTGCTCCATCTTCTACATGACAGCTCTTCAGATACTTGAAGACTGCAACCATGTCCCCTCTAAGCCTTCTCTTCTCAGGCTAAACATACCCAACTCTTTCAGCCTTTCCTCATAAGACTTGGATTCCATCCTTCTCACCATCCTGGTGGCCCTCTTCTGGACACACTTGAGCTTGTCGATATCCTTCCTAAAATGTGGTGCCCCAAACTGGACACAGTCCTCCAGGTGAGGCCTGACCATAGCAGAATAGAGTGGAACGACCACCTCCCGTGATCTGGACACAATGCTTCTGTTAATGCATCCTAAGATTGCATTTGCTTTCTTCGCAGCCACATCACACTGCTGGGATAGCCCAGGCTAGCTCAGTCTCATCAGATCTTGGTCCGCCCTGGTTAGCATTTGGATGAGAGACCCCCAAGGAAGCCCAGGGTCACAAAGCAGAGTCAGGCAATGGCCAACCACCTCTGCTCATCTCTTGCATGAAAACCCAACGGGTCTCTTGCATGAAGACCCAACCCCAGCTGCAGACCGTGAGTTGGCAGTGACCTGACAGCACTTCACACACACGACAGGCCCATAGCCAGGATTTTGTAATCCAGGGGGCCTTTAAATAAGTCGGAGGGCACTGAGATCACTAAAATAAAAAGTTAAATTAATTTTTTTAGAACTCCCACTTGCCGGTTGGAGCAGGCAGGAGCCATTGGAGCAGGCAGCCGCTCATCCATGGAAGCCTCCCATGGCAGGGCAAGGGGCTCCGGCAGTAACAGGGTGAGGGGGCGGGTGGCGAGGGCAGTGGGGCAGCTTGGCTAGATGGAAGTTGTGGGGCCCTGGCCAGAAGTCAGGGGGCCGGGCCCCCAAATGCCCCACTGTAGCTATGGGTCTGACCTGGGCTTTTTTTTTGTAGAAAAAGCCCAGCAGGAACTCATTAGCATAACAGGCCACACCCAACAGTGGAAACTCATTAGCATATTAGGCCACACCCCTGACAGCACAGCTCATTAGCATATTAGGCCACACCCCCGTGTTCCCAGAAGTGTGGTCATCCAGCCACACCAGTCTTCTGCTTCTTATTCTGTTGACCTTGTTCGTTGTCAAAACCCAGGGCTTTTTTTGTCACAGGAACTCCTTTGCATGTTAGGCCACATGCCCCTACTGTAGCCAATCCTAATGAGTTTCTGCTGTTGGGTGTGGCCTGTTATGCTAATGGGTTCCCACTGGGCATGGCCAACTCAGGAGCCAGCTGGAACTCCGTTCCTGTGTGTTCCTGCCCCAAAATAGCCCTGAGTCTGACACATGAACATCCCTAACATCTAACCCTGTCCCCCTTTCCTGTGCTGTTTCATGCCATATTTATTCCACAACATTAATGGAGTTTGTGGGTTTTGTTGGAGCAGGTTGGACTTCAGTGAAACTGAACCGGGGGGAGGGGGAGATTTCTGTGTGTCCAACACCCTGTGGTCCCCGTGATCTGAACATGGTGCAATCTCTCATTTAACACCTCCCTTTTTACACATGATGCTGTAGCACTTAAAGTGAGCTCCTCGACGCAAGTTGTCCTTCTCTTTCCTGAACTTGGGCGTTCCCTGTTGGCCAGAGCAAGCACGGTCATTCCCTTTGCACTCTCGGTGCTGGTGTTGATTGTGCTGGGGGCTACAGGAGAGAGAGAGAGAGAGAGAGAGAGAGAGAGAGAGAGCAGAGAGAGAGAGAGAGAGAGAGAGAGAGAGAGGATTGTACTTTTATTGAGTGGGAGAGACAATCCAAACACCTTATTGATTCATAAAGCCAATTTTTTCCCCTCGAGAAAGAAACACATTAAGAGTTCAAAGAGACCTGTTTTTCTACCCAGGTGGTCTCTGACGGTTGTTGCCGTTTGGGCTTTTCTCCTGCGGTATGCTTTGGCGTACGGGAGTATAAGCTAGTTTTACGGCCAGAGGTGCTGTGTCTCTCATGGTGGAAAGTGCCGTCAAGTTGCTGGGGACTTATGGTGACCCCATCGGGTTTTCGAGGCAAGAAGAAGAAGAGAAGAGAAGAGATTGGATTTATACCCCGCCCTTCACTACCCGAAGGAGTCTCAGAGCAGCTTACAAACTCCTTTCCCTTCCCCTCCCCACAACAGACACCCTGGGAGGTAGGTGGGGCTGAGAGAGCTCTGACAGAAACTGCTCTTTTTTCAGGAACAGCTGTGCCAGAGCTTGTGACTGACCCAAGGTCACATCAGCAGGTGCAAGTGGAGGAGTGGGGAATCAAACCCGGTTCTCCCAGATTAGAGTCCGCACACTTAACCACTACACCAAACTGGCTGTACAGGAATAAAGGGACAGGACCACATGAGATATAGCAAAGTGTACAGAACCCACTGCCTTTGGCTAGGGTTGCCAGCCTCCAGGTGAAGCCTGGAGATCTCCCGAGATTGTGACTGAACTAGGGTTGCCAGGTTCCGATGATGCACCAGCAGAGGGTGGAAGGGAGCTTTCCAGGAGCAGGGCGGCACGCACGATGTGCCTGTGTCACCAGGAAGTGACGTAGGCAAGTCGGGGACATCGGTGGTGATGCTCTGGTTTTTGGGCAAAACTCTATGGTAGAATTAGCTACAAATCATAGAGTTTTGCCCAAAAACCAGAGTGTCGCCGCCCGACATCCCAAATATGCCTGTGTCACTTTCGGGTTATGTATACATGTTGCGGTTATTTCTGGCTTCTCAGAGGGTAAGAGGGGATAATTTGGGAGGGGACAGAAGTGCTTGAAAATGGGAGACCCCTGCCCAGATTGGGGATCTAGCAACCCTAGACTGAAATCCAGACTACAGAGATCAATTCCCTTGGAGAAAATGGCTGCTTTGGAGGGTGGACTCAATGGCATTATTCCCCACTGAGGTCCCTGCTCCTCAACACTTGTGCGTGCCCACTTAAGTTTATACCCAGAATAAAACACTGATGTTCTGGACTTTGTTCTGGAATGAAAAGGCTGTTAGTCTTTCAGGTGCCCCTGCACTGCAGGATTGCCGCCATTATTTGCAAGTGGGATTTTGATTTCATAAGCTAAGCTGCAGCTGGAGTCAAGTCCGAGTTTCACATGATGTCTGGATCAAGTCAGGAATGATCTTCTTCTCCATGATGTGCCTTGACACAGCAATGAGAAATAAAACTTCCGGTTTCAAATAGCCTGCTAATGCTGCTCTATTAGTTGCTGTAGTTTTTCCGGGTTGTATGGCCATGGTCTTGGTCAGGGCTTTTTTTTGTAGATAAAGCTCAGCAGGACTTATTAGCATAATAGGCCACACCCCTGACAGCACAGCTCATTAGCATATTAGGCCACACCCCATGCTACCAGACGTGTGGTCATCCAGCCACACCCACCATTTGCTTTTTATTCTGTTTACCTTGTTTGTTGTCAAAACCCAGGGCTTTTTTGGTAGCAGGAACTCCTTTGTATGTTAGGCCACACACCCTCAATGTAGCCAATCCTAATGAGTTTCTGCTGTTGGGTATGGCCTATTATGCTAATGAGTTCCTGCTGGGCGTGGCCAACTCGGGAGCCAGGCGGAACTCTGTTCCTGTGCATCTCTGCCCAAAAACAGCCCTGGTCTTGGCATTGTAGGACCTGATCGTTTCGCCAGTAGCTGTGACTGGCATTCTCAGAGGTATAACACAGAAAGATGGAGTACTCTCTGTGTCAAGGTGAGAAGAAAAATGGTAGGCAGGTAATTTATATCTACCCTGGAAGGTGGGGTAGGGCTGCGTCGTTATCTGTCAGGTAGTCCTGCCATGATGGATGGAGGGAGGAGGATGGCTATGGGCGCCATGGTGGCGTGACGGGCGGGAGGTTGGGATCGTAGGGTGTTGATTTATGCCTGGTGTCTGAGAATGGAATGTGGCTCTGGCAACCCCTATCTTTGGTAGACACATTCTGACCTTGGAGAGTCAAGCTGCGAGCTTTCCTATCGCTTTCAAAGCTGCAGCTTTGCTGAGATTAATGGGGGCGGGGAACTTCATTAGCGTAGTAACTTTCGATTCCCATTCGCATGTTATTCCCTGATTGGTAGAAGGGGGTCCCCATTCACCCCTTCCTGTATAACTGCCTGCTTTGTGTAACCAAGTTATTCTGAACAATGTATCTGCTCCAGTGACCTTTCTATTGCAGCTTTCTAATAAACGCTATTCTTGTTTGAACCACAAGGCATGGTGTTTGGCTGACTGAGTTAGGGCTTCTGACATTATCTCTGTAGGAGTTCCCCAGGCTGTGAACATGCTAATGGAGGAGCTTTCCTGAGGAGGTTCTTTTGTCTATGGATTGTTTCCTGAGGAGATTTCCCGTTTCCTGAAGAGGTTCTTTTGCATGTGGATTCTAATCTTATCTGTAGTGCTACTGTCAGATGTAGAGCCTTTTGTGGTTTTAATGTTGCTCTTTTTTTTTTTGGCCTTTTAGGACCAACGTCTCCTCCTACGAGATCTTTCAGATGGACTTCGAAATCGACAACAGCAGCAGCCTGGCGGGCGCCCAGCAAGTCACTTGGCAGGCGGAATACCCTCAGGATGAGGCCCTGAGTGAGCTGCTGGTCTCGGAGATCTTTGTCAGCCAAACCACTTTTGCCGGCATCGTTCCACTTGCCATGGTAAGAAGAGAGGCGTCGTTTCTATTTCAATTTCTGATTTTTAATTTTTAAAAAAATTCCAATGTACAAATGTAAAATTGTTGTTGTTGTTGTTGTTCAGTCGCACAGTCGAGTCCGACTCTTTGCGACCCCATGGACCAGATCACGCCAGGCCCTCCTGTCTTCCGCTGTCCGCTGAAGTCCGCTGATGTAAAATATAAACTATAATTATTTATATTCAAAATCACATATTGATATAAAACTTAAATTTATATTTAATATTTCCACTTCTATTTGAATATCTTTATTCTGTTCTCTGTCTATCTTCATAGTCTTTCCTTCTATCATTCTTGGTTTTAATTTAATTTTGTTCTTGATTTTCAGCTATATAATTGGGGGAAAAAACTTTTGATCTTTCTGGAAATTCTGAAGTGGTGTCATTATGTATAAAAGTTGTTGATTTTGCCATTGTCGCACATTCGTTCAGTTTATTCTTCCAGTCCTTCGAGACTGGGCATTTCTCTACCTTCCATTTTGCTGCAAATATTACTCTTGCTGCCGTCACCATATACTTCAATAATTCACTATGTATTTTAGTAATATTGCTCGGTATCATTTTCTGTTTTTTAGAAGTGACTCTCTTCAGATTAATCTGCATGCCCCTTAGTTTTTTTATTGTTGGTCCCCAAAACAGGAATGTTGGGATCAGTGGGAGAGGGGAAGAAATAGAACATGGAAACTATTTTGATAGTGAAAATATGCCTTTTTTTTTTTAATCCCATTAATAGCCTATAAGTGTCACCACCCTTTTTACCCCCTTCGGTTTCATGCTGTTATCTCCTTCCTGGTTTAGTCACATGGGTGATGGTAGCCAATGAGAGATCATATTTTGAACTGATGACATTTTTTATTGATGTGAGAATAACCATGGAGGGAAATGGAGGGAGGGGGGGAGAGAGAGAGAGAGAGAGAGAGAGAGAGAGAGAGAGAGAGAGAGAGAGAGAGAGAGAGAGAGAGGTTTATTTATTTATTAATTTATTAATTTAACCTTCGATTTCATATACTGCCCTAACTCCCTAGGGGGTCTCTGAGCGGTTTACATGAGGGGGTGCTAAGCACATTTCATCCTAACTTGGGCCACATTGTACTGAGGATGGGGCTGCCTACTGGCACCCAGGTGGAGGCTGATGTTCCTTCTTTTGGCTCAGCTTGGCTTGGCTCGGCTTTTTTCCCGGTGGTTCATCAGCTAGCTGTTCCTCCTAGCGCTCGGAAGGGCCAGCACACGATACATCCTCCTCTGGCCTCGGTTACGTCCTGTAGGCTTCTGCCGCGCCCGCAGATGACGTCATCACGCGCCTCCACTTCTGTCGACGACAGCCGCCCGATGTTACTGCTGGCCACTAGGGATCGCTCCTTCTGGCCCTGCTGCTGCTGTCGCCGTGTCGCCACGCCATGCCGCCTCCACCGCCGGTACTCTGCTGCAGCTGATGTCCGCCGCCGCCATTGAGGAGGTTTAGAGGAGACTGTCAAAAAACAGCTGAACAATCTTGCTGCTGCTCTTAAGTTTTTTATAACACTGCTGGAAACTTCCCCCCCAAATTTGGAGCACTTTTCACGTTGGCCCTCCTCCTTAATTTGTGTTCAAGGAAGCCAGAGATCGCTCAGCTAATTTGCACCTCCAGTGAAAAATGCTTTAAATGCACAAAATACATTTCGTTAAGATTTTATTTACCTGACACGGAGTAACAGCTCCTTGGAAACCATTAGAGTCTATTGTGTAACTCTTTTCTCTGTTTGGGGATTAGGGGGCCACGTGAATGGGTAATAGCTCTTTTGGAACCATTGCCTTCTCTTGCACGAACGGGGGCTTCTTGGTACCCGCTCCGGAGTCATACGCTGCAATTAGCCGCGGCATTTGCATTGAAATGGATTCGTTGCCGGGTGTTGGAAACGTCCTTTCTAAACCAAACAACCAGAGTCGTTGTTGGGGGGGGGAGATCCTCCCCCACCCAGTGCTTGCATTTGTTAGTTTTTAAATCACAGGCTTGTGGCGTTTCATTTAACGATGAAAAAAGAACTCCTTTCAAAGTTATCGGCAGGGACGCAGTGGGGATTATTTTTATTTTCTAGGGAAGTTCTGTTTATGTAGTCAGCGCTCGGTCTGGCCAAAGCACGGCACCGGAAGATCGTTCCCGCCACAAAGCCGGGCCTTTGCCCTCTGCTGCTTTTTTTGCCCCCAGCCTCCGTAGTCAGGGGTAGCATGCCCCTGACTACCGAATGCTGGTGAATATTTATTTATTTAGGTATTTATTTATTTAGATCAGGGTCCCCAGCATGGTGTCTGTGGGTGACTGGCACCCACAGACACCTTTCCCGGTGCCCGCCAAGTATTTGTAGAAAGTGGGTGGGGCCAGGTGTGGCTTTTGCCCAGCAAGGCGCCTGATTGGCCGTAGAAGATTTGATTGGCTGTGCAGATTTTTAGAAGCCTTGCTTGGGCGGCAGCTGCCGCCACAGCACAAGGATCTTTCCTGTGTGACTGAAACTGAGTTGTGGCAGCCATTTTGTGGCTGGCTTCACTTCCCGTGGCAGCCATTTTGTCGCTGCACCCACCACATTGTGTCAGAACTCCAAAAGTGCCCACAGGCTCCAAAAGATTGGGAATCCCTGATTTATATACTTATATCTACTTTATATACTGATACCCACTTTTCTCCCCAATGGTGACCCAGGGGTCCACCAGTGGGGCCAGAACTCCAGAAGCCCTCACGTTGTTGCCCACTGTTGACCCCCAAGCACCAAATTCCGGGAGTCTCCTGAAACCTGCAGGTTAGTTAACCAAATAGACCTCTCTGGGATGGACGGTAGTAGTTAGTAGACCTTGAATTTGAGGCTGCTGGTTCAGAGGATGTGAGAGGGGAATCTGCATTGCTCTACCAGCCACCCAAAATTGTCCCCTATCCCACAATTCTCCATTGGCAAACACCAAAGGACATAACTGAAGGTCATTCCAGGGTGCCATGCTGCATTTCCTTCAACCAGAGCATCCCCTAAGAACATAAGAGAAGCCAATGTTGGATCAGGCCAGTGACCCATCCAGTCCAACACTCTGTCACACAGTGGCCAAAAATACCAGATGCCATCAGGAGGGTCCACCAGCGGGGCCAGGACACCAGAAGCTCTCTTTCAATCCACAAGTAGAGATCTTCGACAAATCTCATGTGTGTGACTAAAATGCTGTCAAGTTGCAGCTAAACTATGGTGGCCCGGAAGGGGTTTCAAAGCCTTCCTCTGCATA
The DNA here is from genome assembly GCA_029375565.1 of Gekko gecko. Taxonomy (NCBI): domain Eukaryota; kingdom Metazoa; phylum Chordata; class Lepidosauria; order Squamata; family Gekkonidae; genus Gekko; species Gekko gecko. The sequence continues at coordinate 71,022,995 of JAPDNY010000012.1, read as the reverse complement.
GCCACGGGGCAATTCCTTGGCAGTTTCCCATCCAAATGCTATCCAGGGCCGATCCTGCTTAGCATCCGAGATGTGATGAGACTGGGCTAGCCTGGGCCATTCAGGTCAGGGCCTACAGATCTTAGGCCCTAATTTTTTATTTAGTTTGTGAACTATGGAACCAGGGGGTGTTACATTCTGTCAGGACAACTCCTGCCGCCCCTGGGATCTCTCCAGGGTCCTGAAGTGCTGGACTCTAACCTGTTGCTTCGCAGTTTGGCTGTGGCTCTGCTGGTACTTTCTGCTCTCTACAGCTGTCTGCACTGTTCCCTAGGTGGTCTTCCCCTGAGACCTTGCTCAGGTCTCCCACGCATGATCTATACTCTTAAAATGGGGCAACTGGATTTTTTTCTAGCTATCATGATCATAAAAGGGGTCTTTGCCCAGTTGCTGGCTTGTACAGCTAACTCCAGTCTGGAACTTCCTCAGATCTGGGCATCCTGAAGAGCTTGGCTTTCATCTCAAAGAAAGTAACTGTGTGCTTGGGTAAAGAGACTGGTTTGGACCAGGTGCTCAAGAAATGGTAAATCAGATGCCAGGTGAGCCTCAAGAGGGATTTTGTTTCAAAGGTGAAAGCCCTGCCGCTGAAGAAAGCCTCGCCTCTGATTGTCACCACTTGACTTTTGCAACTGGGAGATGTGGAGGGCTTAGGGATACGGTTGCCGTGGAGATCTAAAGGTGGTTCCTAGGGAGAGTGGAATTTGGGGAGGGAGGGGAGGGAAGTCATCAGGGATGTGATGTCATAGGGTCTGCTCTCCGTAGCTGCCAGTTCCTCTGGGGGAACTGATCCCTTTAGTCTGGAACCCCTTGTTCTCCTGGGAGAACTCTTGACCCCACCTTGAGGTTAGTAATCCTGCTCGGGAAGAGGATCTCAACTGATGGACTAAACGACATGGGAAAAGCTGGTCCCTCCAAGGAAAGCACCCTCTAAGCTGTGGACTCCTGTGAGCAAAAATTCTACTTTGCGAGCTACTGGCATTAAAGTTGGGGGCAAGCAGTTTGGCCCCTGCATCAATTAGTTTGCTCTGGAGCCATCCTTCGTGAGCTAAGACAAAAATGTGTGAGCTGGAGGTTAAAGAACTGTGAGCTAGCTCACACTAACTCATCTTAGAGGGAGCACTGTCTCCAAGTACCTGATTCCAAGCAATTTAGGACTTTAAAGCTATGAACCAGCACTTCAGATTGGGCACAGAGCAGGGGGTCACGGGGGGGGGAGTAGGGGGCACTGTGAATATCCTGTATTGTGCAGGGCGGTGGACTAGATGACCTTGGGGTCCCTTCCAGCTCTAAGTTTCTACGATCCCTTGACTCTACCCCTGTTAGTAGTCCAGCTGCAGCATTTTGGACCAACTAAAGTCCCCAGTCCCTTTTCAAAGGCAGAGCCACATTACAGCAATCTCACCTGACTGTGATCAAAGCATAGATCACTCTAGGTTGCCAATCTCCAGGTGGCGCCTGGAGACCTCCCAGTATTCACAATTGATCTCCAAATGACAGAGATCCATTCCCTTGGAGAAAACGGCCGCTTTGGCAGGTGGGCTGTGTGGTTATTATACCAGCTGTGTTCCCTTCCTTCCCCCAAGCTCTGCCCTCCCCAGGCTCCGCCCCCCAAAAATCTCCAGGGATTTTTGAACCCAGAGTTGGCAACCCTAATCACCCTGGCCAGATTATGCTTTTCGAGGAACAGTTGTAGCTGGCGTATTAGCCGAAGCTGACTCCAAGGTGCTACTGACCATAGAGGAGACCTGAGGTTCCAACCATAGGACGGGCTCCAACAGCACCCCCAAATTATGGACTTGCTCCTTGAGAGGGAGTGTGACCTTTCTTCCTGCCCCAAATTTTAATTGTCATTTTTATCTTGGGTTTTAATGGTTTTGAAGACACATTTAATGGTTTTGAAGACCAGGGGTGTCAAACATAAGGCCCAGAGGCCGAAAGCAGCCCAACCAAGGCTCCTACCCGGCCCACAAGCAACGGGTATGTATAGAAATGTAAGGCACTCCCCCTCTTATGGTATCCCTTGGGAGAAAACCCTGGTCTTGTATACAATTAAATACTTTTATTGGGGCTTTTGTGGGTTCCCTAGTAAATCAACCACTTTCACTGCTAGGAATCAATTGCTTTTGTTCGTATTCTGAGTAAAAAATAATATTGTTAATCAGGTTTGTCTGTGTCCTTTGTAAAGTTTATATCTCCAGGACCTGGCATTACATTTTATGGCACACGTGGCCTGGCCTGACAAAGTGACATTTATATCAGATCCGGCCCTTATGACAAATGAGTTCGACACCTCTGTGTTAGCCACCTGGGTGGCCCTGGTGAGAGAAGAACGGGGCATCAATTTTGTAAGGAAAAGAAATCGACCCCCTCCCGAACAAGCCGACTCCTCAGTCCTGGAGCAGCGCTTTTCGTTGACCGACGGCACCTCCGTCTAGTCTGGACTGAGTTCCACTTTATTCGTCTTCCCAGTTACTTTCTCAAGGCGTTTGTTCGGGGGCTTCCACAGACTCAGCTGCCGGGGAGAAATAAAACTAACCATCACCAAATATTGTCGGTCTCTCGCTCAAAACCCCTCGATGTCTAATTCATTCCGGTTTCAGAACCTGAGTTATTTTTTTGGGGGGGGAGGGGGAGGGAGTGTAGAATCGGGTAGCAGCCCTCCACACACACAGCCCTCTGCATCTTGCTCGGCACCTTCCTGCATCGTCTCTTTGGCGTGGTTCCCTCTGCTATCAGCCCTCCTAGAATCCGCTAGCCTTAAGCAAAGAGGAGTTGTGAGAGACAGAAGAGGCAAAGAACAGCATCTTGTGTTTGTCTTGCCTGTTCGCCCACCTGGGGAGTTTGTTCTTGTAACAGGCACGGAGCTCAGGCCGTGTACCACCGGGGGGGGGAGAAGATGCCAGCCTACCATGCTGAGAGTTATCAGACAGATACTTGTCAGTAGGTTTACCTGTTGAGTGCCTGTGATGGCCAGCCCCCGTGCCCCCGTGCTCACTCAATGGAGCAGCGGGAGGAAGAGTGGAAGGTGGGAAACAATGGTGTGGATGGTGATGTCACTTCCAGTTTGGTGTAGTGGTTAGGAGCGCAGACTCTTATCTGGGAGAACCGGGTTTGATTCCCCCACTCCTCCATATGCAGCTGCTGGTGTGACCTTCAGAAGTTCTCTCAGAGATGTTCTCTCAAGGGCAGTCCTGGAGAGAGCTCTCTCAGCCCCACCTACCTCACAGGGTGTCTGTTGTGGGGAGGGGAAGGGAAAGGAGGTTGTAAACTGCTCTGAGTATCCTTTGGGGAGTGACGAGCGGGGTATAAATCCAATCTCTTCTTCTTCTTCCAGCCAGTTTGAGAGCCAGTTTGGTGCATTGGTTAAGAGCGCAGACTCTAATCCAGGAGAACTGGGTTTGATTCCCCACTCCTCCATGTGCAGCTGCTGGTGTGACTTTGTGTCAGCCCTAAGTTCCTTCAGAGCTGTTCTCTCAAGGGCAGTTCTCTAGACTCCTCTCACCCCTTCCCACCTCACTGGGTGTCTGTTGTGGGGAGGGGAAGGGATACCCTGTGAGATAGGTGGGGCTGAGAGAGCTCTTTTGAGGACTGCTCTCGAGAGAACAGCTCTGAGAGAACTTGCGACTGACCCAAGGTTCCACTGGCAGCTGCATGGGGAGGAGTGAGGAATCAAACTCGGTTCTCCATGCTCCTAACCACTACACCAAACGGGCATAGTGTCCACCCTCCAAAGTAGCCATTTTCTCCATGGGACCTGATCTCTGTCCTCTGGAGACCAGTTGTAATTCCGGCAGTTTCATTTTTAGAGGCAAATGAAAATGTTTGTGGGCTAGTAACTTTTGTTGCCATGGCACACTTGGAACAGGCAGTGCTTGAAGCGCTCGCTTGTATGAATCTCTGGTTAATCCCTGAATCGCACAGGCGGGGGCCTATTGGCAGATGTCTCGCAACTAAATTTGCTTCTCTCTCCCTCCCCCCTTTTCAAGTGGGTGGGAAAACCTACCGAACACCCAACACGCTAACAGTTGTTGCAGGACCTATTTGTGTATCTAGCAGACCCACACACATTTTCAAACAAATAAACAGAGCCGCAACTGTGAGCTCTCCCAAGGCATCCTTCTTAATAAAGATGTAAATGGAAGGAGAATTAATAGGTTTCCTTCTGTTGGCTCCCATATTAAATTTGCAGTTTTCAGAGGCGTGCTAAAAAGGGAGGCAGAAACAGCCACTGCGGTTGCAGTATTTGGGGCAATCGTCTATGTAAAATGTTGCTCTCCGAAGGGCACAGCTGCCTGGATGTTCTACCCGAGGAGAGGAAGGATGGGAGTGGCCAAAGGGGCCGTCATGTCTGGATGGAGGAGGTTTTTTTCAAAACTAAGGGGCAGGTGGAGGCTTAAGGAGCTCTTGTGGGTAGGATTGTCAGCTCCAGGGGTCATTTCGTAGAAAAAGAGGTGGCGGAGCTCATTAGCATAACTCATTAGCATAACTTATTTGCATAAGCCACACCCTCTGACATCTCCCTTCTCTTTGCCTCCAAGCCGAGCGAAAGAAAAGTGGGGGGGAAGGATCTCAGGTGCTTCTGCATGACAGAAGCAGGCCAGGGCGGGCAGTGGGTGGGCCAGGGAAGGTGGGGGCTCTCTCTCCAGCCCTTCCCTGACTCACCCGCTTCAGTGGGGAGGCCAGGGAGGGCACAGGGAGGCATTTAGATGCTTTCCTGCTCTTTGCAGGTAGCCAGGGAAGGCCAGGGGGAGGGGCTGTCTCCAGGCTCATTACTGCTGGAACGCCGTCCCGGCTCGTTCCGGCTGGAAATGACCCCTGGAAATTTGGAGGGGTGGATCCTGGTGAGGGTGGGGTTTAGGGAGGGAGAGACATCAATGGGGTATAATGCCACAGAGTCCGCCATCCAAAGTGACCATTTTCTCCAGAGGAACTCATCTCTATAGTCCGGAGATCAGTTGCAATCCCAGGAGATCTCCAGGCACCACCTGGAGGTTGGCAATCTTACTTGCAGCTACCCTTGCATGGGAGGACAGTGGAAGTAAGAGTTAGGGCTGGCAGTCTGGAGAGAAATTACCAGTGGGGTAGACAGAAAAGGGTGGATGATCCAGCCGCTTTGCTGAGCAACAGTTCGCTCATAACCGAAGAGCTTGGCCAAAGCCAGTAGCTTGGTAAGTTCAGATGGAACCCTACTGGCTCTTCCCTATCACCTGACTCTTGCTCTGGTAGTAGCTACAGTACTAGTCCCTGACCATTGGCCCTGGTGGCAGCTGTGAGGAGGAGGAGGAGATTGGATTTATATCCTGCCCTTCACTTGGAGTCTCAGAACATTTTATAATCTCCTTCCACCATTGCAAATAGATGATTTATTTATTTAATTTACTTCCAATTTATATCCCGCCTTGCCGGTGCAAACTGGCTCAATGTCTAAGATGTCTAAGATGATGTCTAAGAAATATTTATTTATATTTATATCTTCAATTTATATCCCGCTCGAACCCCCGAAGGGGTCTCTGAGCGGCTTACAGTTACTCATTAAATCCTTAACTAAGGCCACATAGCTGATCGGGAAGGGACTGCCCTACCAGCACCCTGTGGAGAGTGGTGTTAGAGCGGTGTAATAGCAAGAGGCTCTTCGAAAGCTACGTAACTCATTTTTTAATGAAATAAAATGCAAAGTTTTTTTAAAAAATGCAACAATTTATCCCAGATTCTCACTGTCACCAGTCAGCAGCAGGACCAGGAGGAGGAGGAAGAAGAAGAGGAGGAGGAGGAGGAGGAAGAGGAGGAGATTGCATGACAATGGTACAACAGTAGCACGTGATGTCAGAATGGCATAAAATAAACATGTTGGGAATGTCAGCAGATAGAACAGAAAGGGTCACAATGGGCTTGATTCTGTGGATCTATTCTGCTGCCAAGAGACTCTTCTGACACAGGAGGAGGAGACGATTAGATTTATATCCCGCCCTTCAGTCGGAGTCTCAGAGCGGCTTACAAAATCCTTCCCCTTCCCCTCCCCACAACAGACACCCTGGGAGGTAGATGGGGCTGAGAGAGCTCTTTCCAGAACTGCTCTTTCAAAGGGCCAATGGCTCAGTGCTTGGCATACAGAAGGTCCCAGGTTCAATCTATGGCATCTGCGGCTAAAAAGATAAGGCAGTGGGTGATGTGAAAGACCTCTGCCTGAGACCTTGGAGAGCCACTGCCAAGTCTGAGTAGACAATATTGACCTTGACGGACCGAGGGTCTGAGTCAGGGCAAGGCAGCTTCACATTTTCATGTGTTCAGCCTCCCGATCTGCCCACGTTCACTGCGCCTGGAGTTGGCCTCTTCTTTCTGGGGAAGACGACAGGGAAGCGTTTTGTCGCTGTAGATCACACCTTGTGCTTCGAGCGGAGCTTTATCACCTGCGGGCGCCAAGAGGAAGGGATAGGTAAAAGGCATTGGTAGGGCATCTCGGTCTCTCCTCTGGGGCGATAAGCTCTGCTGTGAGGCGCCGTAATTTTTCATAGACGCAGAACATAAGAACATAAGAGAAGCCAATGTTGAATCAGGCCAATGGCCCATCTAGTCCAACACTCTGTCACACAGCGGCCAAAAATACCAGGTGCCATCAGGAAGTCCACCAGTGGGGCCAGGACACTAGAAGCCCTCCCACTGCTGCCCTCCCATTGCTGCCCCCTCCAGCACCAAGAATAGAGTGCATCACCTGCCCCAGACTGAGAGTTCCCATCTATGCCCTGTGGCTAATAGCCACTGATGGACTTCTGCTCCATATGTTTATCTAATTCCCTCTTGAAACTGTCCATGCTGGTAGCTGCCACCACCTCCTGTGGCAGTGAATTCCATATGTTAATCACTCTTTGGGTGAAGAAGGACTTCCTTTTATCTGTTCTAACCCGACTGCTCAGCAATTTCGTGGAGTGCCCACGAGTTCTTGTATTGTGAGAAAGGGAGAAAAGTACTTCTTTCTCAACCTGCTCAATCCCATTCATAATATTATAAACCTCGATCATGTCACCCCTCAGCCGTCGTTTCCCCAAGCTGAAGAGTCCCAAGCATTTTAACCTTTCTTCATAGGGAAGGTGTTCCAACCCTTTTATCATTCTAGTTGCCCTTCTCTGCATTTTTCCCAATGCTATAATATCCTTTTTGAGATGTGGTGACCAGAACTGTACACAGTATTCCAGACGCGGAAAGCTGAGGAGGTGGTGGCTGGTACGATTTCCGCCTCAGGGAAGTTTCTTCACTTTTTCTGGACAAAACCAAGACTCTTACATTGACTGGTGGTGGCACACAGGTTTTTCCAGCGGTGGTCCCACGTGATCTACGAGGCATTCGTCTGCAGTCTTGTTTTGCTAAAAATCTCAGGTGGGCAGCACATCCGTTTCCGATGGGTAAGGTTGCCAGCCAGTAGCTGGCTAGCAGTGGGCGTCTAGGGGGAAACAGGGACATGGGGGCCCCCGTCAATGTGCAGTATGTCACTTCTGAGGGAAAATTCGGAGGGAATGTATCTGTAAATATGACTCAGTCAGACTTGGATTGAATAGAGACTTTGGATGCTTATCGTGTGACCAGAAGTAGCTGCCTTTCACGTATTCCATTCAGATTCTTCGATAGAAGGAAGGGGTCACACCCAGCCCGGATTGCGCCATTCTACCCTTTTCTTGACTTTTGAAGCTGCTTTGCATTTACATGGCATATTTTTGCATCCTTTCCCCCCTCCCCTTACCACCTATATATCTCTGGCCAGTTTCTTCATACCCTCCATGCGTCTCATGAAGAGAGCTGTGTTTCTCGAAATCTTATGCTACATCACAGTTTGTTAGTCTTAAAGCTGCTACTGGAGTGCATATGGAGCAGAGGTCCATCGGTGGCTATTAGCCACAAGGTATAGATAGGGGCTCTGGGGAAAGTGATGTTCTGTATTCTTGGTGCTTGGGGAGGGGGCAACAGTGGGAGGGCTTCTAGTGTCCTGGCCCCACTGGTGGACCTCCTGATGGCACCTGGTATTTTTGGCCACTGTGTGACAGAGTGTTGGGCTGGATGGGCCATTGTCCTGATCCAATATTGGCTTCTCTTATGTTCTTGTTTTCTTATGGGCTTTTTACTATTTTGCAGTAACAAACTAACACGGCTAACTCCTCTGGAGGGAGAAACTGGAAATGATGACACACCACTCTAGGAATCACTGGGAACTCTATGATAGTTTGTGGCTTATTGCCTTTGCGTTTTATAGGCAACATGGCTGCTAGTTTCGTGTCTCTTTTAACTGGGGTAAGTTGCATTCAGGTATCTTGGAAAGGGTAGCCTGTACTTTGTACAATAAAGAAGCTGTCTCTCTCCTGCAGCCAGAATACACAAGCCTTTAAAGTAATATGCACGCAAGGGAAGACGCAGTGTCTGGTAACAATGCCTCGATACCATACAAATGCATCCATGCGCACACCCTGCAGGTTCATTGACTGATGCCTTGAGCGATCGTACCTCCGGCTTCTATTCATGATCAAAATGCACAAAAGATCCTGAATTCTGAGCGGAGCTATCAATGGGGAAGTGAGAACCTGGCTCCGTTGCGAGCGCCTGGGTTTGAAAATTGGGCTTATTATCTACACATTTAATTATCTTCCCTGAGATGCAGAGAGGCGAGTCCTTTGGCTAAGTAATAATCCATAATACACCCAATGGCTGGCGTGCAGGTTAACGCGAGCGGAGAAAAACTATTTTTTAAAGTGCTTCTGACACCCCCACGTTCCCCCCCCACCTCGCTGGGTTATTTTATTAAGCTCAATGAAAATGAATCGCCTTTCCATTTTTGGACCGTTCGCCGCACATGTTAATCTGCACACCAGATGTTGAAAGAATCAATTATTAGAGACATTTTGCTGCCAAGGGAAAGCACAAAAAAAGAAAAAAGGGGGGAAAAGAAAAGAAAATGAGTTCCCCGGGAGCGAGAGGCGACTGACATTTTCATCTGGTGGTACGGACGGCATGCCAGAAATGTTCCCAAACAGCTGGTACCCGGTAGGCTTTTCTGTCTGAACAACCACTACGAATGTATCCAGGCCTCTGGGGTGCAGCTCCGGGAACCCCCAAGTATGGCTCATCTCGGGACTTCTGTCGGTGCTGGTTCAAGAACGGAACATTTGAAATACATCTTATTTTCTTTCTTGGTGTTTTCATGCATTGTCATTGGACTGGGTCCTATGGATCCTAGGGTTGCCCGCTCTAGGTTGGGAAATCCCTTGACATTTGCGGGGTGGAGCCTGGGGAGGGCGGGGTTTGGGGAAGGGAGGGGCCTCAGCTTGGTACAATGCCAGAGAGCCAGTCTGGTGTAGTGGTTAAGTGCGCGGACTCTAACCTGGGAGAACTGGGTTTGATTCCCCACTCCTCCACTTGCAGCTGCTGGATGACCTTGGACAAGCCATAGTTCTGGCACAGCTGTTCTTGAAAAAGAGCAGTTCTCAAAAGATTTCTCTCAGCCCCACCTACCTCCCAGGGTGTCTGTTGTGGGGAGGGGAAGAGAAAGGAGTTTGTAAACTGCTCTGAGACTCCCTGGGGTAGTGAAGGGCGGGGTATAAAACCAATCTCCTCCTCCTCCTCCTCCTCCTCCTCCTCCTCCTCCTCCTCCTCCTCCTCTTCTTCTTCTTCTTCTTCTTCTTCTTCTTCTTCTTCTTCTTCTTCTTCTTCTTCTTCTTCTTCTTCTTCTTCTTCTTCTTCTTCTTCCTCCTCCTCCTCCTCCTCCTCCTCCTCCTCCTCCTCCTCCTCCTCCTCCTCCTCCTCCTCCTTCCCTCCAAAGTCACCATTTTCTCCAGGGGGACTGATCTCTGCCGGCTTGAGATAAATTGTAATTCTGGGAGATCTCCAGCCCTCATCTGGAGGTTGGCAAACGTGGGTGACCCTCTTGTCTTCTCAGGAGGAGCCACATCTGAGGACAAAGCTGGGGAAATGCAGGCAGTGGGGTACAATGCCACAGTCCACCTTCTGCAGTAGCCGTTTCCTCCTGGGGAACCGATCGCTGTATTCTGGAGGTCAGTTTTAATTCTGGGAGATCTCCAGGCTCCAACTGGAGGCTGGCAACCCTAATGGATCAGGACAGCAGCCATGTGCCCCCAGTGCAAGGAACCTTCCCCATCACAAGAAGAGCCTCTTGTGGTTTGGTGTAGTGGTTTGGTGTAGTGGTTAATTGCGCGGACTCTAATCTGGGAGAACCGAGTTTGATTCCCCACTCCTCCACTTACACCTGGCTGGATGACCTTGGGCAAACCATAGTTCTGGCACAGCTGTTCTTGAAAAAGAGCAGTTTCTGTCAGAGCTCTCTCAGCCCCGCCTACCTCACAGGGTGTCTGTTGCGGGGAGAGGAAGGGAAAGGAGTTTGTAAGCCGCTCTGAGAGTCCTTTGGGTAGTGAAGGGCGGGGTATAAATCCAATCTCCTCCTCCTCCTCTTCCTCCTCCTCCTCCTCCTCCTCCTCCTCCTCCTCCTCCTCCTCCTCCTTCTTCTCTTGTGTCAGAAGAGTCTCTTGGCAGCAGAATGGATCCACAGGATCTAGCCCATTGTGATCCTTTCTATTCTAACATGTTGTCAGAATGTTATGAACAGAATCATAATAATACGTTCTGTTCTATCTGCTGACATTCCCGACATGTTGGTTTTATGCCCATTTTGACATTACGTGCCACTGTCGTACCATTGTCATGCAAGCGATTGAAAAATAATGTTGAAAGGCGTATGAGTTCTCCCGTGGAAAGCTCAGCACGCTGGAAACAGAAAATGGCACAGAAGAAGACTTGGGGGTTAGATTTGCAGAAGGCACCATCTTCCAAGGGGGATTTGCCCGATGCAGAATACTAATTGTGTGATGTCAAGTCACAGCTGACACATGAATACCCCCCTACGACACACGGAGACCCTGTTATATAGGCAAAACATCAGCAGAGGTGGATCGCCCTTCCCTGCCTCTGCATAGCAACCGTGAGCTTCCTTGGTGGTCTCCCATCGAAGTACCAACCAGGGCCGACCCTGCTTAGCTTCCGAGATTTGAGGAGATGGAGCTAGGCTGGGCCATCTAGGGCAGGGCGGGTAGTGAAGTTGCAGATGACCTCCGGCAGCCCCGTGGGCTTTTCAAGGCAGGAGATGTTCACAGGTGCTTTGCTGCTCTCTCCCTCTGCATAGCAACCATGGTCTTCCTCGGGGATCTCCTCCTCCAAATCCTAGCCAGGGCTGAGCCTGCTTAGCTTCCAAGCTCGGACGAGATCAGGCTGTTTAAGGCTATTCGGGCTGCTACTGCTTTGTGTTTCCCACTAGCCAGCAAAAGAGGAATGTCAGATCCACTTTCTGGATCGTTGAGGGCAGAGGGCATAATGAAGGCAAATTTTTATCATAGGATAAACCTAATTTTGGGAAGAAGAAGAAGAAGAAAGGGAAAGATTAAGGCACTTGATGCTGTTTAGCTTGGAGAAATGATGACTGAGGGGTGACATGATCGAGGTTTATAAGATTATGCATGGGATGGAGCAGGGTGAGAAAGAGGTCCTTTTCTCCCTTTCTCACAATACAAGAACTCGTGGGCACTCTGTGAAATCACTGAGCAGTTGGGTTAGAACGGAACAAAGGAAGTGCTTCTTCACCCAAAGAGTGATTAACACATGGAATTCACTGCCAGAGGAGGTGGTGGTGGCTACAAGCATGGACAGCTTCAGGGGGGAATTAGATAAACATATGGAGCAGAGGTCCATCAGTGGCTATTAGCCACAAGGTATAGATAGGGACTCTGGGGCAAGGGATGCTCTGTATTCTTGCTCCTGATGGCACCTGGTATTTTTGGCCACTGTGTGACAGAGTGTTGGACTGGATGGGCCATTGGCAAGATCCAACATTGGCTTCTCTTATGTTCTTAAGAAGAAGAAGAACAGGAGGAGGAGGAGGAGGAAACTGTATTTATACCCCACCTTTCCCTTGGAGTCTTAGAATTACTTACAGTCTCCTTTCCCTCCCCCTCCCCACAACAGATCCCCTGTGAGGGAGGTGAGGCTGAGAGAGAACTGCTCCTGAGAGAACAGCTCCAAGAGAACCCAAGGTCACACCAGCAGCTGCATGCGGAGGAGTGGGGAATCGAACCCGGTTTTCCCAGATTAAAGTCCGTGCTCCTAACCACTACACCAAACTGGCTCTTGTGACCCTGGCCTGGATGCCGGGAGAGGAACCAGAAAGTATCCTCCATCTTGCTCTGGCTTCATTATTTCAAGGAGAGCTCCTCGACTAGCCTTCCCCCACTCCCCACAGTTCCCTCCTTTGGGAAGTGACTGTGTGGCTCAGTGGTAGAGCATCTTGCTTGGCATGCAGAAGGCCTCAGGTTCAATCCCCGGCATCTCCAGTTAAAGGATTGGGTCGGAGACGATGTGAAAGACCTCTGCCCAAGACCCTGGAGAGCCGCTGGCAATCTGAGTAGATGATCCTAATTCAGTATAAGGCAGCTTTGTTTGTGTCAGAGCTTGTAGTGGCCCACAGGCGCCTGTGGCAAATTTATATCAGTGGCCTGCGGATTGTCCAGGTGGGGATTCTGCCCGGAATCGGGTAAAAATTGTGGCTGCCGGCAATGGAATAAGCACAAACATTACCATCGCCCGCCACTGTGCAAAGTGTTTTCTCAATTGGGGGCAGTGATTGTTACCGTGCAAAGTGTTCTCTCGATGGGAGGGACAGTAAACCTCCGTGTGTGACCAATGGGAATCCAATGTCTCCTCCTTGCAATTATTCCATTGACTGCAGTGACAATCCCTCCTCCCCAGTATTTAGGATCTTTGTACGTGTTATTTTATAGTTGGCAAATCAATCCCCAGCAATTGAGGCTGAAATGACAGGCAAAGGATGGGGGCAAGACAAAAAAAAAAAAGTCCCCACACCAGCCTTAAAGACGTACTTCCCTACAGTGTTTAAAAAACCAGCACCGCAAGTCCATTATTGTGGAGTTTTGTGGGAAGCGCTTCCAAGAGGCGCTGTTAGAACTCCGTAAAGTGAAAGCATGAATCATTCGCGAAACGGGAGAAATGGCTTCATTACCATATAATTGCCAAACAAGATGTATTCTGGACAGATTAGTGAGTTGTCAGAGTCGGCAGTGCACTACAAAGCGCAACGCGTTAAAAGGCAGAAAAATGGATTTCTTTCCTTTCTGTTTCGGGAGAGGGGGGTGGCGGTGTAGTGTTTGAGCGAGGGAGGATTTATTGTCGTCGGAAGGCGGAAGAATGGGCTGGTTCGCTCAGGTCAGTGTGCGGAATTCAGAGCCTCCCACAGTCTTTTATCCACCCACCCCCCAAAGTTGTGTTCCGGTTGGCAATGCACGATGCTACGATGATTGTGGGAAGGTCACGTCTGGAAGAATTTCTTCTTGAAGGTAACTCCTAAAGCCTGAAGACCTTTTCCCAGAGCCTGGGGCGAAGGGATGTTTGGAAGACCTTCCGGACGCTAGTTCGATATCAGTCTGCTGGGTGCACGGATGGGTGATCACCTTGCTGAGGTTGCCAACCTCCGGGCGGGGCCTGCAGATCTCTTGGAATTTTATCACCAGACGACAGAGAAAAACCCCTTGGAGAAAATGGCTGCTTTGGAGGGTGGATTCTATGACATCACACCCTTGTGGAAGACCTTCCCCTCCCCAAACCCCGCTCTAACTAGGCTCCACCCCCAAAGCACCAAGAATTCCCCGACCCAGCTACCCTGCTGCCTGAGAACCTCGTCTAGGTTGCTTTGGATTCCATTATGGGATATCAAGGTTTGATGTAGTTGTTAAGAGTGGTGGACTCTAATCTGGAGAACCAGGTTTGATTCCCCACTCCTCGACAGGTAGCCAGCTGGGTGACCTTGGGTCAGTCACCGTTCTCTCAGGGCTCTCTCAGCCCCGCCCATCTCACAGAGTGCCTATTGTGGGGAGCAGAAGGGATGGTGATTGTAAGCCACTCTGAGACTCTGAGAGAAGAGCAGGGTATAAGTCATCGTCGTCATTGTCGTCATCCTCGTCCTCCTCCTCGTCCCTCGTCCTCCTCCTCCTCCTCCTCCTCCTCCTCCTCTTCTTCTTCTTCTTCTTCTTCTTCTTCTTCTTCTTCTTCTTCTTCTTCTTCTTCTTCTTCTTCTTCTTCTTCTTCTTCTTCTTCTTCTCCTCTCCTCCTCCTCCTCCTCCTCCTCCTCCTCTTCTCCTCTTCTCCTCCTCCTCCTCCTGCTCTTCTTCTCCTCCTCCTCCTGCTCCTCCTCTTCTCTTCCTCTTCCTGCTCTTCTTCTTCTTCTTCTTCTCCTCCTCCTTCTCCTCCTCCTCCTCTTCCTCCTCCTCCACCTCCTCCTCTTCTTCTTCTCCTCCTTCTCCTCCTCTCCTCCTCCTCCTCTCCTCCTCCTCCTCCTCCTCCTGGATGACCCCCCGTGCTCATTAGTACACAGTCCCCAAGACGATGCCTCCTCCGCTTCCATCAGATTCATTCTCTCTCTCCGTTGCCATCTGTGCCCTGTTCCTTCCATTTTTGCATCCGCTCTCTGAGGTCTCCTGCCTTCTGGGGCTTTCCAGGGTTAAGCCTGCAACACGGGCCTGTATGCTGTCTAAGAGGGCAACAAATAACTGCTCCTTCACACAGTGGGATTTTGTTCCCGGAGAATTTTTGTGGATGTCACATCACAGTAACTCAGCCACTTAGGGTCACAGTCACAGTTGTCCGTACCACAAACCATATACACGTTGCTCACCCCACAGCGGTGCCTGGCTCCAATGCTGGCAGAAGACCTCCTTGTTTATGTCTCATGGACTCGACGGTTCAATTCCAGTTTTGTCTCATCGAGGAAAAAAAAGGACGTCCCTGCTAATTTTTTTTTTAAAAAAAGATTTTAAAATTGTTCTTTAAATCCTTCCTGATGTTTCATACCAAAGCATTGTTCGGCACGTGCCATCTTGGGGGAAGGTAGCATCGGGGTCACTGACATCACAACATCACTTCTGGGTAGAACCCGGAACCCTCTGTGCTCCGTGCTGGTATGTTCCTTCAAGGCAGAACCCGGAAGTGAGAATGGGTCGCTCTAGGAAATACTGGAAACTGGTATTAACCATAGAATTTCCAGGGATTCCCATTTTCACTTCTGGGTTCTGCCTTGAAGGGACATACCAGCACGGAGCACAGAGGCTGGTGGCATTTTTATTTTTTTCTCTTGTCACCACTTGGGGCAGCGGTGGGAGGCGGCAGCGATTGACAGGAGGCCTCCCCCCTCCAATCACTGTAGTAGCCTGGCAATCCTGGTGTTAAGGCCCTACATGGCTTGGGGCCAGAGTAAGAAGAGGAGGAAGAGAACAGGAGAGGAGATTGGATTTATACCCCGCCCTTCACTTCAAGTCTCAGAGCGGCTTCCAATCTCCTTTCCCTTCCCCTCCCCTCCCCACAACAGACACCCTGGGAGGTAGGTGGGGCTGAGGGAGCTCTGACAGAAACTGCTCTTTTTCAAGGACAGCTCTTGTCAGAACTATGGCTTGCCCAAGGTCATCCAGCAACTGCAAGTGGAGGAGTGGGGAATCAAACCCAGTTCTCCCAGATTAGAGTCCGCACACTTAACCACTACACCGAACTGGAAGAACCCTCTCTTCTCATATGATTCAGCCCCTCCGTTAAGATCTGCCTCTCAAGCCCTGCGGTCTGTGGCCCCACCTTCCGAGGTGGAGGTGGGTGTTGACTGGAGAGAGGTCATTTCCTGTGGTGGCACCTCCCCTCTGGAACGCCCACCCCCTTGGGGCTTACCTGGCACCTACTTTGCTTTCTTTAAGGCACCGGGCCAAAATATGTCATGTTACCCAGGCTTTTGATTTGGGGTTCCGTATCTTACCAGCTTTTTTAATGGTTTGCCTGTGTTCTGTGGATAGTTTAATGCGATCCAAGTGGCTTGTCTTTAATATTGTGACATGATTTTAATTGTAAGCTGCCTGAAGCAGCTCTTTGGAAAGGCAGCATAAAAAATATCCAAAATGAATAAATAGATATTACTAGACTTTTTCTTTCTGGTTTCAATGGTTTGTATTAAAACCTGCTTTGGAGGAGAGGGGAGAGAAGAGTTTGGACTTATACCCCGCCCTTCACTTGGAGTCTCAGAGCGGCTTACAATCTCCTTTCCCTTCCTCTCCCCACAACAGACACCCTGTGAGGTAGGCGAGGTGGAGAGAGCTCTTTCCAGAACTGCCCTTGAGAGAACAGCTTTGACAGAACTATGGCTTGCCCAAGGTCATCCAGCAGCTGCAAGTGGAGGAGTGGGGAATCAAACTCGGTTTTCCCAGATTAGAGTCCGCTCACTTAACCACCACACCAAACTGGCTCTCCAGTTATCTGAGTTGAGGGTCAGAGAGTGCAATGCAACCACGTCTTAAAGAATAAGTAAATGGATAAAGATTGGCGCCAACCAGGTAGATAGCAAGCCAGTACGGTATAACCTGTGGGACTGAGGATCTTGTGGGACTGTGTGATCTTGGCCTGCTTGATTTAGGTTTGCCAGGCTCCCACTGGAGGGGGGATCCCTCACTCTGGGGACTTCCCCCCCGGCTAGTGGGAGACTTACAAGCCACGAGAGGTCTAGGCCTGCCTCCTGGGAATGGTGGCAACATCCCTTCCAGTACACACAGGAAGTGACATCATCATGTTGCCAGTAACGCAGGACTGCTCTGGTATTGGGGCAAAAACTCTATGGTAGAAACGACCTTTACCATAGATTTTGTTGCCCAAATGCCAAAGTGTCCCTGTGTTGTTGGCGATGTGGTTGATGTCCAGAGCACACTGGAAGTGTCCTCACTGCATCACTGGCAACACCAGCCTAGGCCGCTTTTTGGCCCAGCCCCCCCCCCCACCGGTTGCTAGCAGGTACCTGGCAACCCTGGTTTGCTTGCTTTTAGCCTACCTCGCGGGGTGGGTGTGAGGATGACAAAGAACAGGAGACAACTATTTTCACCATCCTGAACTCCTTGGTGAAAGAGGGGGATAAAGATGAGCTACATCGGCGTATCTGTATGATATGAGAAGATTTGCACATTATGCACACGTTGTGGAATAATGAAAAGAAACGGTCGCATTGATGCAAGGGACGTCTCAATTTCCCTCCCGGTTGAAAACATTCCTCTCTTCTTTGCTAGTGAAATTACATCCAAAAGTTTCATGTTACCGTGATTAAAACTGGAGAGGGGTTTCGCAGGGATGGCCGAAGGTGCCCCAGGGGTCCAAATCCTGCCCACGATTCATCGGGATGCAGGCCTCATCTAGAGAGACCAAGTTTTCCGATGGCAAATGTGAATGCAGGCAGGATCCCGTGCCTGCCTCTTTTCAAATTCCCGATTGTATGATTGCGAGCGCCGTCCCCCGACTATCATCTTTAAAGCGTTTTTCGGCCATTATCCATCAACGTTTCACCAGTCCGGCCGGCCCCTGAGTCTGAAGCGTGTGTGATCTTTTCCCCTTCGTCGACGCCGCAAGCGATTCATCTGTGTCTTTGGACATCCTGTTTTCTCCCTGAAAATGTAATCTTCCGGTTGACTAATGGTTGACTAATGGTGTGAATCACTTAGAGCCACAGATGGCCCTATAGACTCCAGGAAGGCTTCTCTTTTTAAAAAATGGGAGATTGAATAATGGCACTCCCCAGTTGCCTGAAGGCTGAAGTGCTGACAAGACGACCCAGGAAAAATGGCCTTTAGAAGATGCCGAATTCCATAACTCATGCTTGAAAGGCGGTGGTGGTGGTGGAGGGGAATGTGCCGAGCCCGTCACTTTTCGCAGATCTGGACGGGGAAATCCAAAAGGCTTCCAGGTACACACCACGGTGGTGGTAGTGGTGGTGGTCAAGGGGAGGCGGCTGGTCTTGGTTTCCAAAGCTGGCCAACTCGCCCGTCAACAAGCCAGGGTGGCCCCCCCCCAACTGTCTAATTGCTCCCACCCCTAGGACTGCCAACATCCAGGTAAGGTAAAGGTTTCCCTTGCTTGAAAGCTAATCGAATCCAACTTCAGCTCCGTTTCCAAGCCAAAGAGCCAGCGCTGTCCGAAGACATCTTTGTTATCATGTGGCCGGCATGACTAGACGACGAGGCACACGGAACGCTGTCACTTTCCCACCGAAACGGTACCTATTTATCTATTTGCAATTTCTTGCTTTTGGACTGCTAGGTTGGCAGGAGCTGGGGCCAGAGATGGGAGCTCACTCCGTCACGTGGCTCTAAGGTCTCAGACTGCTGAACTGCTGACCTTCCAGTCTGCAGCTAAGCGTCTTAACCACTGAGCCACCGTGGCCCCTTAACAGCCAGACAGTTAGCAACAAAAGTGAGAAGCACAGATTAAGTGAATACAAAAAGAAAGGGGGGAAAAAAACCCTCCATATAAATAAACCTCCAAAAATACACAAAGACTCTTAATACGATATTCACAGATCATTTGCACAATTAGCAATAACCATCATACAAAACAATTCCAATACGAATCTTGAAATTCATATAAGTTGGTTGCGCAAATGGGAAGATCCAAGTTCAGGAGTCACGGAACAAAGGATTCAAATGCAAAGTCCAAATTCAGAAGTTCTCGAAATATACCAGTGGTACTTCAGGTGAGTAGAATCCTCAAATGACTGGAAGAAGGCAGTGACACGGACTATTTTACCATGAAGTGATTTGGGATTTTGTTAACTTGTTGCCGTTCCATCTTGGAAAAAGCTTTAGTGAAACGAGGTGCTACAACAGCACTACAACAGTTCCCCATCAGCTGGAACTAAGTCTGCTGAACTGCTATATGAACAGAACTTTGGAAACAGAGTATTCCACTCACCTGCAGCGTTCCCCCGAAGCTGAGTTAGCATGCGCTAGCTCACAGTTTTTTAGCCTCCAGCTCACACATTTTTGTCTTAGCTCGGGAAGGATGGCTCCAGAGGAAACTTAATTTATGCAATGGCCAAATCGCTCACTCACAACCGGTGTTCCCTCTAAGCCGAGTTAGTGTGAGCTAGCTCACAATTTTGTAGCCTCCGACTCACACATTTTTGTCTTCGCTCAGGAAGGAGGGCTCCAGAGCAAACTAACTTTACGCAGTAGCCAAATCACTTGCTCACAAAGTAGAATTTTTGCTCACAAGACTCCACAGCTTAGAGGAAGCGTTGCTCACCACTTTAATGCCAGTAGCTCACAAAGTAGAATTTTTGCTCACAAGACTCCACAGCTTAGAGGGAGCATTCACCTGGAGTACCATTGGTATGTGTCAGGGGACAGGCCCCCTGCCTGCCCTCCAGCTGTTAAACCCTTCGACAGAGAAGGCTCTTGACTCAACCAGCGGTCCTGCCAGGTCCGAGGAGCTGCAGGAAGCCGGAGCTAAGGGCCGAGCCCGCGACTGCCCCAGGGGAGCGAAGTCAAGTTTCTAACAGGCCTTGGAAGAAAAATGGCCACAAGTGTTCCAAGAAGGACCGGGCACTCTTATCGACCCGACCCCCCAGGGGGCACATCGGCGGATAAGGGAGGGCACAGAGGGGGAGCCCGGGGAGGACGACAACACGGTTCTGACTGCGTCGCCGAGAGATGGGTGTCCTGGGAAGAGGGCGGAAAGCTCACGGGCCCCATGGCTGTAGAAGGGATTGAAGGAAATAAAAGGGAGCGAGAAAGGCGTGACCGGGGAGGATGTGGTCAGAACGGAGGTGGATTTGGGCATGAGCTGTGAAGAGGTCAAGTCGGAGAACCGGCCCCAAGTAGAGAAACTAGAGAGAGCAGTGAGCCAGGGTGTTGGGCCCGACGCTGACGAAACACTCCCCCAGAACCCCGGGCTGACGAGGGTCACCCCGTGAAGTAACAGTGGAGGAACCCGGTTGTCCGAGGTCGTGCAAAGCTCAGGCCCCGAGCTTCCTACCGACCACCCGCTCCAGCCTCTGCTGAGCCAGGAGAAGACCGGCTTGGGACAGTACAGTAAGCGGACTTCTGCATTTTGACTTTGCATTTGAGTCATTTGCTTCGTGACTCGTGACCTTGGATTTTCCCCGTTTGCGCAATCAATTTATATGGATTTCAAGATTTGAATTGGAATTGTTTTTGTGTGATTGTTATTGCTGATTATGCAAATGATCCATGGATATGATATTAAGTTGAGCATTTTGGGAGGTTTATTTATATGGAAGATTTTCCCTTTCTTTTTGTGTTAACATCCGGGTGGTGGCTGGAGAGCCAGGATTTCAGCTGATCTCTAGGCAACAGAGACCAGTTCCCCTGGTGAAAATGGCCGCTTTGGAAGGTGGGCCCTATGGCCTTGTACCCCACTGAAGCCCCTCTCCTCCCGAAACCCCGCCCTCCCCAGACTCCGCCCCTCAAATCTCCAGGTATTTCCCAACTCAGAGCTGGCTACTCTGGCTGTTATATAGCACCAACCGTGTGCCGGCCCTTTGCAGAATAATGGTGAGGAGGAAGTCCCCACTCTGAGGAATGTACCTCCTAAGCCCAGTTGAAGTGCAGTGCTGTTGGAAATCACTGTGAAGAGCAGCAAAGGAAAAGATATCGGACAGTGTGATGTAGGAAAGAGCAGGAGTCCAGTAGCACCTTAAAGGCTAACCAAATTTGTGGCAGGGGAGGAGCTTTTGTGAGTCATGGCTCACTTCTTCTGATTCAGCAAGAACGGGAGTCCATCTGTCCTTATATCTTGGGGAGTGGGGTCATTTCAGATGCTGGATGACAATAGCAGGCCAATGGCAATAGCAGGCATGATGGGATTAGGTGCGTGACACAGAGGGGCAGTAGGCGTGGAGAAATCAGCCCTGGTAACGAGACAGGAAACCTAGGTCTCGATTCAGTCCAGGAGGTTGCACGGTGTTGCACTTCATTATCAGCTGCAATTCAGCATCCTCTCTTTCTAAAAATCTCCCTTTGAAAGGCCTTTGTAAGAGAACCGCTACTGTTAGGTCAGCAGCTGAATGTCCCGGAGGGTTCAAACGTTCTCCCACTTAGACCATAGGATGGTTATCTAAAGCGTTTCATCCTACTGCAGTTGTTTATCAGAGGTCCTGGCTATCTGGTTGACTAGGGTTACATATTCTGGAGTCTTGTAGGCAAAATTCCTGAGCGGTCAAGTTAGAACGGATAAAAGGAAGTACTTCTTCACC